>OY986996.1:17298525-18701594 GCA_963920545.1 Lepidium didymum
CTTCAACTCATTAATGACATTCTTGATCTCTCCAAGGTAGAATCAGGTTGAGCTTTTAATCTTTAACTTCTCTAAGAACTTATGCTAGTTTTTTTGTTCCATACACTTAATAAGTTGTTGTATTTGTGTTCTCAGGTGTGATGAAGTTAGAAGCTACAAAATTTAGGCCAAGAGAAGTGGTGAAACATGTGCTTCAGACAGCTGCAGCATCGCTGAAAAAAGCTTTGATATTAGAAGGAAACATTGCTGAAAATGTTCCTATCGAGGTAGAATTTATAAACTTTGCATTGTTCAAATCCGCTGGATTTTGTCTTCTATTTTTATGTAGATATCCTATGATTTCAGGTTGTTGGAGATGTTCTAAGGATTCGGCAGATCCTCACCAACTTGATCAGGTTCTTATAATGATCGAATTCTTGTCCGGCTTTCTAAAACTTCACATTATATTGAGACTAAATTCTTCTATATTGAATTTGCAGCAATGCTACAAAGTTTACACATGAAGGGAAAGTAGGAATCAAACTTGAAGTAATATCTGAACCATTCTTCTTGAATGAGGACAAGACTAATAGTAAGCCCACTACTCCAAAAAAGATCTTGAGCAGCCAAAACGATGGCTTAGATACAAATGGTGATGCCAAGGAACAAAAGTGTGAGCCTGAAACGACGGTCTGGATCTGCTGTGACGTTTATGATACCGGAATTGGAATTCCAGGCAAGTAGTTATGTATATTATTCAAGAGAACCTAATCAAACCAAACCACTTTTTGTGATTGTTTGAAGTTAAGTCCTGGTCCATGTTTTTGCTGTTATCCTACAGAAAATGCCATACCTTGTCTATTCAAGAAGTACATGCAAGCGAGTGCAGATCATGCTCGAAAATATGGCGGAACAGGTCTTGGGCTTGCCATTTGTAAACAACTGGTAGACTATCTTTAATTTCTCATAATTCACAACAAACCATATAATATAGATCTTGAGGGAGCTGTGAGGAATCATGAGTTCAACACACAAGATACTGTAAATGGATGGATAATCACATACTAATTTTGGTTCCGTTGCACTTCCAATATGTGATCCTAACAAGAACATCTTTTTTTGTGTATTAATAGGTTGAGCTTATGGGTGGTAGACTCACAGTGACAAGCCAAGTCAATTCCGGAACAACATTCACCTTCATGTTGCCTTACAAAGTTGCCACACCAAGTGATCTTTCAGATGATCAATATGAATTCTCAGACATCATATCAGATAATGAACCCGTACCAGATGACACAACCCATGGATATTTTCAGTTTAAGCCGCTTCTTCACTCTCTGTATTCTAGTGATGGACCTGTCATTGGCCAGAACTTCTTAAGTCAAAATGTGATGCAGTCTAGTCCCATTAAGCTCAATGGTTTTGCTAGTGACCTATCTCATGCCCTTCCCTCTACACATGAAACAAGCTCTAGTCTTAGTCTTGAATCAGCTCACCAATATTCCAATGGTAAATGCAATGAGAATCTCTTTGAGGAATCCGAGTCTTGTGTCAGTTCAGAAACATGCAGCGTAGGTGGATCTTCAGGGATGAGGTCTGAGCCTGCAGTTTCATCTAGTAGAAAAGAGACAGATTTTCATGACACATCATCTCAGAGGTCTGAAGAATCGTCTAAGCCCAAGATTCTCCTTGTGGAAGATAATAGGATTAATATAATGGTGTCACAGTCAATGATGAAACAATTGGGTCATCCCATTGATATTGCTACTAATGGGGTTGAGGCCATTTGTGCGTTGCAGCGCTCTAATTACGATTTAGTACTCATGGTAAAGATCCAAAGACTTTTAACCTTTTCTTTATCTCTGGAAAAAGGGTTTTAACAGATTGATTTCACAGGATGTGTGCATGCCGGTTTTGGACGGTTTGAAAGCTACAAGACTAATTCGTTCTTATGAAGAAAGTGGCAATTGGGAGGCTGCTATAGAAGCTGGAGTAGAACTAAACACACTATCTACAGACACATTACAGAACAGAGAAGTTTGTGTCTCTTCTACAAAACGGCTCCCTATAGTTGCGGTTAGTACTTGATTAGCACTCTTTAAGTGATGTGATACAATGTTGACATATAAAGCTGGAAAAATAAGTAAACTAACTGTGTTATTGATTTAAATGTGGTGCAGATGACTGCAAATACATTGTCAGAGAGTTCAGAAGAATGTTATGCAAATGGTATGGATTCATTTATTTCAAAACCAGTAACGTTGCAGAAACTGAAAGAGTGTTTGCAACTGTACTTGTAATTGAGACAAGAGATTGTTTGTTTGTAGATTGAGTGGTTTGTGTGTATATATAATGAGAAAGCCAAGTAGGAAATTTTTTGGGATTAATTCTCTCTCTCTCTTGGTTTTGCTTGCTTTCTAACGATGTATAGTTTTTTTTTTCCGAAAATTATATATCATTGATAACAAAAGATGAACGTATACATGATCGAGAACTACAACCGGAAAGTAAAAAACCAACTGGTCCTATTGGACAAAACAACAAAAGATAGACTCGATGAACCTAAAGACACAAGCAACAACAAGATGAAAGATTGAAAGCCACAGTGCAACTAAATAGATAGAACTCAATCGTATGAGAACCTAGGATCATATGAGAAGGAGAAAGTGGTCAGAGACTTCTAGGAGCCTTGTTCGAGGATTCCACCTCAAAATTAGGGTAACGCTTTCGCTTGGATTCTCTGTTGAGTATCAGCTGGATCTCTTGCTGCGAAGGACTGGTCGCCAAGTCACGTTCAAAGGTTGCCGTGAAGTTATCCACATCAGTAATTTGATTGAGAATGCCTTGAATTGTGGCTAAGAGAGTAACTAAGCCGTCGAGTCTGTCTGTTGTAGCACAATCAATGTAAGAGGCCTCCGCTTGCTGTGTTGGAAGTGACCCCGAGAGAGATCGCTGCGTTTGCCACTCCATAGAAAGGTTGCTACCTGAAGAATGATTGGCCTCATGATCCATGCATATTGGGAGAGGGAAGTACTCAGTCGGAAGTGGAATGTAAGAGCAGTGTGAGGTGTTATGGTTAAGCTTTTGGCAGTTAAGGCAAAGCCTTGAAACCAACTAGTAGTGGAAATAAACATGAACTCTTTCCCCGTTGTGGAATTGGATGCGTTTGAAGAATTTCAGTCTTTCTCCAATGTTGAGCTTAACTCTGGCTCGAACTATAAAGGCTCTTGTTAGAGATGCTTCTTGAACATCAATCTCCAATACATCCCCGAGCCTTCTAGCAATCATATGTACCGTTGAACCAGAAGATCGTGAATTTGTACCCAAACTGGGACAGTCGAGAGGAAGTTGACTGGTGGATGTTCTTCCCATCTTTGGATGGCCACCAACCAACTATTGTATGTGATTGGTTGATTGCGTAAGATTGAAAGCACATCAAAGAAACTCAACAAAGTCATTATCAATGATGCACCCACGTACCGAGTCTCCATACCCCAATCGCGAGGAAGATCCTCAGCCATTTCTTGCAGATTCTGTTCAACAAGGTTGGGTGGTTTGGCAATCAGACTCATTCTGCTTTGAGCCAGAACAGAAGCGTAGGCGTGGTGAAGAATGAAGAGTTCAGAATTATATAGACCAAGGTGGAATTGATGCAAGGCACTCCAAAGGTTATTATCCATATTTTGATCTTTGTAGGGTTTATTGATGAGTTGATGTTAGTAGGGGAAGAAATCTAAACCTTATAAAGACCAGAAACTCTTAAGAGAATACTCATTAGAGACGTGACGCTCCTTTAACACCCATATTTTCTGCATAAGAAACGAGCTAGTGCATGTATCGGTACGTATATACTACCGCCGCCTAAATATTTTCCAGAAGATTTGCATTTCAGTGGGAAAGGTGAAGGAACATTTGATTGGCATTATAACTTGAGCCATACCATTTGTCAATACCTAAGAAGTTGTAGGAGGGCGGAACTCTACTTACCAGCAATGAGTAGCAAAGGGGTCTAGGGATTTAGAAGAGAAATGATGATTACGACGTGAGAGATAGGAGAAACTATTGAGATTATAGGTCACAGAGAGATGTTATTTAACTATGGTATTTCAGAGTATGAATATAGGGGTAATATTGTTTTGAATTAGATATACAAATTTATTGAAACGAAAACTGTTTTATACTTTGGAGAGATCACACACTAAAATTTGTTTTCCATACATCTATACTATTAAATGGGAAGCATTTCGGGCAAACAAACTAGAGTTGTAAAGAATTACATCAAATACCATTTAGTCAAAAAAACAAACATAAAAAAATGCAACAATGACAAAAATATCAAATCACAAAAACAAGAATTTAGGTCAAAATTAACATATACAAATTAAAAATATTTGATTTGGACCTAAATTTAAATATTAATTAAAAAATTTAAATAAATATTAAATTTAATTAAATGAATTTTTTCATGTTGAACCAATTATCTAAATATTATTTTTGAAGTAATTATTTATCATCAATTCATTGTAATAAGAAAGATATTATAAGTCTATAAAAACTATTTCCCATTTAATATTATAGATAATATAATTTCTAGAGCTCAATCTTTAAAGTATAGATAATATAATTTTAACTTTCGAGTAATGCTCATATTAGATAAGATTTTTTAATATTTGATATTAGATATGGTTTTATTGTCAAGAAGATCGGAGCAAAAATCACCAAAATTCTAGACGATAATTAATCGTGAATTTTACCATTTCATCTACAAAATCTCTTAATCTATCCATTTTGACTCACAAAACAAGTTTAATCCATTTTTACGAAGAGCTCAAAGAGCCAAGACCAAACCTTTGAAAGTTTGAAAATTTTCTACGCCTTTTTATCATTTTCTTTGAACAGATTTATGTAGTTTGGGAGAGTAAGAACAAACCTCCTTTACCTTGTTTTTTTTAGCTCTCAAAATATACCTTGGAAAAATTGTGTTGCAATGATTTTTGTTGACATGTATAATTTTACTATTTTAGTATAATTATAAAATAAACATACCTTTATCAGCTACATTTTCTTTTCTTTTTTCATATAATCTTTATTCTGAAACCTTAATAACTGTTAAAATAACAATAGTTATCAATATAAATTTTAGTTTGAAAATTAAAAATGAAAGAAAATGATATGTTACATGGAGATGGGAGAAAAATAAAAATGAAAATGAAAGAGTATAAAACCAATTTTTTTTTGTTAAAGATAAAACTAACCTTTAAGGAATTCGAAAGAAAAATGAAAATGAAAAAGAAAAAGTGTGAATTATTTCTTAGTTGTAATTATGATGAATATGAGGATATGTTTGATAGAAAATATACAATGTCTCTAACTTTTTAATAGATATAAATATATGTTGTTATCATTCGTCTACTGAAATTTGTTATCCAACACAATTTTAAAAGAAAAATAACAAAAATATATTTGTACTAAATATGCACATGCTTGTGATGATAAATCATTTTGGAGCATGAAACTAATCTTATATATTTCTAGACGTATTAGAATAATCATATAAATAATTTGCTATCTATGGGATCTTTCTAAGTAATTTGTTATAGACTTTCTAAGAATATGAAACAAATTAAATTTTTAACTTTGAATATTTAACAAGTTATTTACATAGTTAGTGAATATGTACAAGAATAACAAAAATAAATAAGTTATGGAAAGCATCTATTATTGTAATTCTATCAACTTTTCATTTTGTGCAACATTTATTCATAATATTTGTCTTTTCAATTTTGTTTTTCTTTTGCATTTATCATTATTTGTTATCGTACTCTTGAGTATTGAAATATCGACATATTTTACAACGACTACAAATTACTATATTGTTATAAGTAGAAAAAAATCAGTATTGTTTTTATCAAATTACATAGGAAATAATAGTTTATCACATAATAAAAATAACAACTTTCTGAGGTAGTTATGGAAGTGACGTCAGAAGGGATAATAGTGAAGAGATTTTACGAAGCAGCGGTGATTGAAATAGTATTCTTGTAACTTTACCATTTTCTTTTTCTTTTGTTGTTATTTATATTTATAGAATTATCTTTAACTATTTATCTTTTTACTTTTTCTTTGGTATTATATCATTTAATTTTAAAATCTAAATATCTATTATTTTTTTCAATTAAAACAAAATAACGGTCACTACTTTGTATACATATCTATTTCCTATCAAAAATTTTGTTACAAAAAATATCATCTAAAACCATTCATTCAAATTTTTAATATCAAATCATGGTAACATAAACTCCCCAACTCATCTCTTTAACTATTCATCTTTCAAAGTTTTGATGAAATTAATAGAAAATTGTGTAAAGGAAAAGTATTAATATGCCTGTTTCATTATTAGAGAGCTTGAAATTTTTAATAGAGAAAATGGCTAAAAAATACTAAACCTTTAAAATTAGTCAAAAAATGCTCCAACTTTTTAATTATAAATGTAAATGCTTTCACTTTTACATAAAAATCCAAATAATGCATATCTTATTCCAGTTTAACACCGTTAAATTAAACTTCTAACCCTAGTTTTCACAACCAAAAATGTTATTCTTTTATCTCAATCAAACCTTTTGATATGACTGAGATGAGAGAAATAGATAAAAGTTTTTGTAGTTGAAAATGGATTTTGATGGAAAGAGACAAGGAATTAGGCAATAATGATAATATTGATGGTTTCTTGTCCAATTTCCTCGCAGAGTTGAAGAGACAAAAACGAAACAAAATCAAAATCCCAATGAAGGAATCATGTGACATCGTTATGGATATTTTTCAATAATATGGAAACGATACTACAATGAAGTACATTCATAATCTGATGTGAAGTTAAGTTTGACAGTGTAAAACATGTGTTAACGTGAAGTTAATATATGCATGATTTGGCTTTTTATCCCATAGTTTAAATTTGTAATGAAAAAGATGGAGCATTTTTTTTAATTAATTTTAAGAGTTTAGCATTTTTTTTTGGGCCATTTTCTCATTTTTAATATGAAAATATGTATCAGTAAATTAATGTATTTCTTTTTTTAGTACAGTATATTTCCATCATGAAAGAAATTAAAAAAAAAAGTTCATTAATATTCAACATAAAAACAAACTAAAACGCAATAATAATTTTGGACATAAATATTAAAATATTATATAAAAAGAACTATTCAACTTTAGTATATATATGAACATCAGTTAATAATTAAATAACATATAACAGAATTAGTGGACTGAGGAAACATGTTAATTCACTAATGATATCCAACATGGAATAAAATCAATATAATAAAAAATAAAAATAAAGAAGATGAAGAAAGATTTGACTCTTGGATGTCTCATAAATTCATAAATAAACAGATCTATCGATAAACATCAAGAATATATTCGTATCTTAAGTTTGATTCACAAACCAAATTTCGAATAATCTCATGACTTTTTTCTTGTTATATATATGAATAAAAAAATATATTCTTTGCCTTCACAATATGTCTATAAGCCTCTCTCCCACCTACACGGAAACGAATCAACGACAACTACAAATCAATATCACTGATCTAGAGCATCATAATTGACATGCATACATCAATCATCTTCGTATGTTATATATATGTTTATGAGCATATATTATCATACATAAATAAATATATGCTTCATCACGTGATTAGAGTCGTGAATAAGAAGAGATGATCCTTTGGCGTAACCAACAGGCTATTTACTATTAAGTAAAAGGAGAGAGTAGCTTATGCTTTTGACTTGGTGGAAAATAGAATATTTTTCTATTTATACGAAGAGTGTTCCTTTTATTCATACGATCTAAGTGGATTATTTCTTCATGATTTCCAATTTAGAAGAATCTAAATATATCTTGCTTTTCTAATTACTAAAATTAAGTAGATGTGAAGGAATCATCTTATATATTATTGAGGAAACAACAAAACTAATTTTGCTGTCGTCGTGAGATTTTTATTTATTTATTTTAGTCAACCCATTTTTGTCAAAAAGAGAAAGGTACCATAAAGTTAACTGCAGTATATATATAACACTATATAAAATATAAATATAATAGAGTAAAACGTAAAACTAAATATATATTGTATTTTATAACTATTAATATTTTTTAGTATCTTAAATGATTAATCAAATTCTATTAATTATCAAATAGTTTTATAAATAAAAATTTAAGTGTTTAAATTATATGTGTGTTTTAAAGTAAAAATATCTATATAGGAAATAGCTGTTAAGTATAAGTATAAGTATAACTAGTCATTGTGACTTACATTAACTAACATGGCAGATCACAAATCTAAATATACTAGGAAACAAGTCGAGTTGCTTTCAGTCTGGTGGTTAGGATGATTTAGCTAATGATTTGGCATCAGAGTTCGATTTTTATCCGCTGTATTATGGCAGCTTAAAAAAAAATTATTGGGGTAGGCTTTAGGCTATGGATCAGACCTTGTCGATCCAATATCAACAAAATATATATATATATATATACTAGGAAACAATATACTCAAATTTCCTAGTTCTTTTTGTCAATACTCAAATTTGCGTTTAAGATAATTACTATTATCTTAATTAAAAGATTTGATTTTAACCAAAATTAAACCAAAATCATGTTAATTTTAATTGATTTGCACTTAACCAAAACTAAACCAATTGGTTATGAATAATTTACCCTAACTACAAAAGAAACTATGTTACTAGAAGATGACAAAACTCAGCCACCTTTTCTCCTAAACTAAATGCTCTCATCGTGCTTCTTTTCCACCTTTGGCGGCTCCATCTCCGGCGGTCGTCATTAACCTTCTCGGCCACATAATAGGTATTCTTCTTCTCTTCTTCTTCTTTTCTTCTTCTTCTTTTCTTCTTCTCTTATTCTCTTCTTCTTCTTTTCTTCTTCTCTTCTTCTTCTTTTCTTCTCTTCTTCTTCTTTATCTTCTTCTCTTATTGTTAACATCATTTTCTTTCTCTCTTTTTGCAAATTTCGGCGGCCCCTTGTCTTCACTCCGGCCACCGTCTGGTCCTCTCTCTGCCGTTGACTTCAACACAATAGGTGGTTACGGATCTGAGTTTGCTCGAAAATTGGTAGATAAATATGCAATTAAATTTTTTTTGTTGTTAATGATGGATGGTAGAATTGAAGAAGATATATTTTGTTAAATAAGTAAGGTTGTATGAATATTTTGGTCATGTTTTACTTTAATTTTTTTAAAACAAAAAAAATAAGAAAAATAATAATATAATCGAAATTAGTTGAATAAATAAGTATATACTGGACAGAAATTTTGGAAAGAGAAAAAAGAAATTCATTTAACCATTTGATAAACAATCCCTTCATTTTATTTCAACTGATAGTTTGAGTTAGTTTAATAATTTTCTATTGTCCATTAATTTAAACACTTTGTAATTCCTAAAATTGTACATTACTACTGAAATTTTAATTATGAATCAACCTTTTCGTTGTACTATAATTTGTTTGTAAGTAAAATACATTTTGATATTTCTTACCGAAGGGTTTGCTGCATTGGTAGCCATAAGATATCACAAGAATAACATATTCTTTCTGGTTCTTAAAGAATGTTGTTTTAGCAACAAAAAATAGTTATACAAAGAGTTTTATTCTAATTTTTCAATGTAATTTTTACAAATAATTCTAATTTTTAACCTTCAATCAAAATTAGATATATGAAATCTAACTAATTATTACCCATAATAATTAGATATAAAATACTTTTAGATTTGTTTTTTAATTTGTGCGAAAAATCTAGAATGACATTTTTAAGAAACAGACAGAGTAAGTGATAATGGGCTGATGGCCTTTTTAGTATTGAAGGTCCAATAGGTTTTAGGTTCGTATCCATTTTTTTAATAGGTTATTCATATGAGTTTCTCTGATCTCTGAAAAAATGTACAATTAAAAAACGATGATACATCGATATTCAGCATAAAAAATTTCAGATAATACAAAGTCCTCACTTGTCAGAATCAGTGGTCTAGAAGGTCATCTAGATGCAAAACTTCTTGGTTTACCAAAAAGTGTAACAGAAGAAACACACATAAATATGATGCAAAACTTTTAATAAATTCAAGAAGGGCAATATTCATGAGTGATCAAAACTACGAAGTTAAAGAGAAAGTGTCTAGATTCGTGTTGTTGTTATAGGTGGAGCCGGGTGTTGTAATGTCAGTCTCTTCCATATGCCATCAACTCCATACACAAATATCGTTTGATCTATTTAGAGATTATTAACCGGTTCATGTGTAAACAATTGTATGAACAACATAAAATAGAGAATATATATTTTATTTTACCTAATTTTATGTATCCGTTATACATTGGGTTATACTCTAGTACATTCGCATGTTCATTGGGAACAAACTATGCATCACATTCCTTTAAAAATTTTAAGATCGGTTTTTACAAAATTACCATTTCTAATTCAAGATACCATATTCTGTAAGAAATAATTATATATTTTACAATATTTGCTGCTAGTTTGAATAGTTAGGTGATGTTCATTTGTCCATCTAGATAGAACATCTGGATGGAGATGTAAACTGTTGTTCGTTTAAATGCATAATTGTGCATCATCTGGATGGACATGCTGGATGGAGCATCTCAACTTAGTTTAAATTTTTAGAAATTCTAGACGTGTTTATAAAAAACAATTAGACGTAGATGGAGTTCATAAAAATTAAAAATATCAAAATACCATTTTCTTCTCTTTTCTTCTATTTTACTCTCTTTATCCTATTTTTTATTCTTTCTTATATTTTTTACTCTCTCTCCTCTTTTTTACTCTCTCTTTTTTTTTTACGCTCTTTTTTTTACACTCTCTCTTCTTTTTTACTCGCTCTCCTCTTTTTTACTCTTTCTCATCTTTTTTACTCTCTCTTCTCTTTTTTTATTCTCTCTCTTCTTCTTTACTCTCTCTTTTCTTTTTTACGCTCCCTTCTTTTTTACACTCTCTCTTCTTTTTTACACTCTCTCTCCTCTTTTTTATACTCTCTTCTTTTTTACTCTCTCTCTTCTTTTTTACTCTCTCTCCTCTTTTTTACTCTCTCTCCTCTTTTTTTACTCTCTCTCCTATTTCTTACGCTCTCTCTTCTTTTTTATGCTCTTTCTTCTTTTTTACTCTCTCTCCTCTGTTTTACTCTCTCTCTTCGTTTTACTCTCTCTCCTCTTTTACTCTCTCTCTTCTATTTTACTATCTCTCTTCTTTTTTACTCTCTCTCCTCTTTTTACGCTCTGTCATTTTTTTTGCTCTATTTTAATCATTTTTTTGTCATTTTATATGTAGGTCCATTTAGATATAGATGTCAATTTACAAAACAAACAAACACACATCTAGATGCAACATCTAGATGTAGTATTCACCATGCAAACAAACAACATCCAACTGTTCTATCTATTCACCATGCAAACAAACAACATCCAACTGTTCTATCTAGATGGTGCATTCAGATAGACCATCTGGATAAAGTAGCTGGATGGACAAACAAACAGAGCCTTAATCGTTTTTGATAGAAACGTTTTTTGATTTTTGTGAAAATAACATAACACTTCAAATGAAAATCGTATGCTCTAATTTTAAATGAGGAAAAGAAAACTTAAAAAAAAAAAAAACTAAAAAACTTTTAGAAATAAGATCAGTAACTTATTTTGTTATTGAATACAAAAACAAATTATTAAATATCTTGGAACCTGGTGCATGATCAAAGCAACGTAACGTATCATGGAGATTCCGTGACCCACTTACCTTTAAATTTTGATTTATACAAAAAAAAATTAACAAAAAATGAAAATATTAGAAAAAGGAACTAGAAATGACACTTTGTGAAATTTTAACATCTATCTTTCTCTGACAGTACTATAAATAAGCTACAAAACCACTCCAAACATGTCAAAAACTAGCTTCACAAATAAAATTCACAAAAGAAATTAGAAGCTTCACAATATATATTCAAGCTTCTTCCTCAACAATGAGGCCATCTCCAAGCATAAGAGGAAGCATAGATGCGAAGATGTCAACAATGGTGGAGTCTCAAGCACGACCAATTTGGCAGACACCAGTTCCTTATCTATTCGGTGGTTTAGCTGCGATGCTTGCACTCATTGCCTTTGCTCTTTTATTACTTGCTTGCTCTCACTGGAAGCTTGCACGGCGGAGTAATGACGGTGAAGACGGAGAGAAACAGACGGAGTCCGGTGAGAAAGTGGTGGCTCAGATTTATGAAGAGAAGATTCTTGTGATCATGGCTGGACAAAATAAACCTACTTTTTTGGCTACTCCGGTCACCGCTAAGATTTGTGTGGACTGTGTAAATATGGAAAAGAAAGAAGGGCAAAATCGGGAATCTATGGGAACAGAAGTAAACCAGTGAGCTTCTCTGTTTCACAAGTGTGTTTTGTTTTCGTCCTCTGTTTTTTTGTCAGTTTTGTTTGTTTTCCTGAATTGAGTTTTCCTCTGTTTTTTGTTTTCCTTGGAATTGTAAATTTCTTTTAGGCTGTAAATCTGAACAAAAAAGCTGGCATGTTTTCATACAAAATGTGTTTGGCTGGTAATTCTTCAAGTAACAAGAGTCTAAATTTAAGAATAAACTAAGAAGAAATAAATAAATTTACTACTACTAAATAATTTCTTTTCAAGTGAAAAAAAAGAAAAAAGTATGGAGCCAGATTCAAGTAGCTCTACCCATTTGGTATTTTCTGTTTCGTATAGAAATAAAGTAACCATATACTAAAAATCGGTTTGGTTTAGTATGGTTAGGTTATTTTAAAATTTGATTGAAAATAAGTACTGAAAATATGAATTGAATTAGATCCGAAATAATTTTTGTTCTTAATTAATTTAGTTTCGAATGATTATTTGTAACAAAAAATAATCAAATATTTAAAAAAATGGTTCAGTTTTGAATGATTACTTATAACTAAAATATCATATAAAATTATTATGTGCTGTTAAAATAATTAATAAATATTAGTTTGGTTCCTATTTTGTTATTATTAGTTCCCGGCTAAAAAAAAACTGAATGAAAATCAAAAATACCAAAATATTAGAAACTTTTGATTATTTGACAAAAAATCGAAACCGAACTGGATAGTTTGGTTTGGTTGGATACGATTGTTTGGTTTTAGTTTTTATGGGCCGGATTAGATTCAAGTTATAATCTACTTCATTTGATCTAACATTTCCAACATTAATTCCACAATGTACAATTATCATCTTATGATTTCTCAGTTAAAAACAATCCAGTCACTTGTTTCTATAGATTTCTGTAACGTTCTAAAAATTTTATTGTAAATAATATTCGTACCAACGTACGAGTGCAAGTACGATACGAAAAAACTGCAAAAACTTTATTAAGCTCGAAACTCAAGACATGTATTGATGACGCAACTCCCATAGTTTCTGCCATCGGAATGCATTAATTAGGTTGGCGGAAAAGCAGTTCGAGAGAGAAGAGATGATGTCATGTATATGGACAAGTGTCGGAAACAGGGGTAAAATTGTCCAAGTGTTTTGACTTTTATAACAGTTGGAAATGAGTTTGGTGTATTTGTTGCAAACTTGACGCGGCGATGCGACTCTGCTTTATTTAATGCAATCTTTCATTTAAATAACCTTTTAGTTTAACTAATTAAGACGAAATTAATGGCTACCAAATATGTCTGGTTCGCTTGTTCAATCGTGTCTACTGACTAGACAGACAGGAGCATTGTTCATGCTCAGCAGTCAGCAACAAATACACCAAATCATAGGTATGCATTAAATCATTTACATATTTATTGGTTACCTTGTGAATAAAGAGAAATCATAGGTACATAAAATGATTACAAGCTTTTCAAAAAAAAAATTCTTTTGATTATATTAAAAAAAGGATAAAAGTTAAGGGAAGTTATATATATGTAATTTAAACTTTTTTAGAAGCTATATACATATACTTATCCTCTAGAATAACTAAATAAAACACTTTTTTGTTCTAATTTATATTTTAATATACAGATTATTTAAAGAAACATGAAAAATTAGATGCGCTATCTAAAGTTGGTTAATTTAAAGGATTATCTGTCTAATTCTCGGTGTAATTAGAAAGTTTTGTCAAAAATTAGATGCAATTAAAATCTTATTGCCGCAATTATCTGGAATTAAATACACCCATAATTTGGGTTTATTCATAGTTATATGAAAGATCCCCAATTTAAATGATGTAGGAAAAGAAAGATGATGTTTACATGAAAGCAGTAAATTTACTGATGGCTTTGTGGCTTCGATCAAATTGGCAAAGAATTTTATTGGGCCAAAATGGGCCAATTAGTGTACAACAAATATGCACAATGTATCAATATTACAGAATATAATCAAACGGCCCATATTCAGCCCATCAGTGACCAACCTACCCACCGACCACGTTCTTTATTCGCACCCCCTAGTCATAATATCGTATGCATTTAAGCTTGGCTTCTCATAATGGTCGTCCTAAAACTCATAGCCAATGCTTTTTCGCAAGTATTCAACTTCCTCTTTTTTCATTTTTATTTTATATGGAAAGTCCACAAAACGTTTTAGAACTCGTTGACAAATTTGCTACGCACCAAATGCTACAATAAAAACACTTGTTGCCAAATGCTTCACATAAAAAAAAGGCAATTGCCTAAGATCACCAAATTCTTAAGACTTAAAGTCACATTTTTTTGGTAAAATTTGTTATGGTTCATTAGTTTGATAAGTGTGATTAAGTTTTTGTGTATTAAAATCTATACATGAACAAATTTTTCTGCACATTTAATATTTTTATTTTAATATATAATAGAAAAACCATGAATTCATATTTTTAAAATAATTTATATTTGTTTAAACGCGTTTATTTATTTTTTCGCGTAAAAGATTCGTTTTAGGTTTCAGTGTGCTGAGTTTGGTACTGGTCAATGGGTTCAAAGTTATGAATACAAGTATCAATAAGACGAGAAAGCACGACTACAATAATTTTTAAAGACTCAAAATTATGCAAAATAGTGAGAACTATAATGCCAAGTATTTCAGATAAATGAGCTAAGTTGTTTGGCTAAGATTTGACCACGTGTTCACTTTTGATTTGATCTAGATGGATACCTATGGGTCCCATATGGATAGACTCATGGACACGCTCAAGTGAAGCCGTAGCAACACCAACCACAAAAGAAAGAGAAAGAGAGAAAAGAGAAAGAGAAAGAGAGAAATGGCGTCTAAACTCTGCGACTCGTGCAAATCGGCGACTGCGGCTTTGTACTGCCGTCCAGACGCGGCGTTTCTGTGTTTAAGCTGCGATTCGAAGGTGCATGCAGCGAACAAACTCGCGTCTCGACACGCGCGCGTGTGGATGTGTGAAGTTTGTGAGCAAGCACCAGCTCACGTCACGTGCAAAGCAGACGCGGCTGCTCTTTGCGTCACGTGCGACCGAGATATCCATTCAGCTAATCCCTTGGCTCGCCGTCACGAGCGTGTTCCCGTAACGCCGTTTTACGATCCTGTTTCCGGAGGAGACGGCTCCGTCAAACATACCGCCGTTAACTTCCTTGATGACTGTTACTTCACCGATCTAGACGGTAAATCTAGCCGTGCAGAAGAAGAGGAGGAAGCAGCATCTTGGCTTCTGCTTCCAAATCCGAATCCAAATCCGACGACGAAGACAGCCATGGGTGCCGGAGGAGCTGAGGCGGTTCCGGGAGATAGTCCAGAGATGAACACAGGTCAACAGTATCTGTTCTCCGATCCGGATCCGTATCTGGATCTGGATTACGGGACTGTTGATCCGAAACTTGAATCGCAGGAGCAGAATAGCTCCGGTACCGACGGTGTGGTTCCGGTGGAGAATCGAACTACGGTTAGGGCTCCGACGGTGAACGAGAATTGCTACGAATTGGATTTTACCGGAGGATCCAAAGTCTTTGCTTACGGTTATAACTGTATTAGCCACAGCGTAAGCTTCTGTTTAAAATAACTTCCTCTCTAACCTAAGTGATTAATTTATATTTAAATTGATTCTGTTACGAAAACAAGACACCAAACTCAAAAAGAACCAATTGTTTATCAAATTTAGATCTTTACACTATTTTCTTAATTTAGACCTTTGCTTTTACGACTTTTGATGACACTTCAATTATTGGTCACTATACTTGTAAAAATTCATCTGTCTCTAGAAGAAAGACCATGACAATTCTAAATTACTTTTTGTATATATTAATCAAAGAATTTCGTCTGTTCTTTTGCATAATGTTTTGATTATTAAAGGTAAGAACTTTAGGGTTTCGACTTTTGAAGTGTCATCTATTACTATTAATTTAATCGAAATAAATACCAATGTACTTTTGAACTGTCTTCTAATGATTGTAGTTTTGTTTTCTGATTACTTTCTTTTGTTATAACAGGTTTCATCATCGTCATTGGAAGTAGGAGTGGTTCCAGATGGAGGCTCAGTGGCTGATGTATCGTATCCTTACGGTGGTCCAGCAAACAGTGGGGCAGATCCAGGAAGTCAGCGAGCTGTGCCGCTTACATCAGCGGAGAGAGAGGCTAGGGTAATGAGGTACAGAGAGAAGAGGAAGAACAGGAAGTTTGAGAAGACAATAAGGTACGCTTCAAGGAAAGCTTATGCAGAAATGAGACCAAGGATCAAAGGACGGTTTGCGAAACGGTCTGATACGAGTGAGAGCAATGATGTTGTTGGTCATGGTGGTATCTTTAGCGGCTTTGGACTTGTACCTACGTTTTAGATCTTCTCGGAAAAGGGTTTGGTTGGTGTTGTTGTAGTAATAAGGTTTTTATAACTTACGTTTTTAATTTAAAGAGTTGTTTGTTTTTTGTTGTTGTTGTTGGAGGGGAAGAGGAAGTGGAGGAGGAGAAGAGAGTAGGTGGTGTTTATATGTAATAACTTGTTTTGTTTTGTATATATCATGTGATTTTTGAATATTGTTTTGTGTAATGTTATTATGTCCATTAAGAATGTTTTGGTATTTAATTACACTCGCACGAAGAAATGTGTATGTTTCTATCGAAAAAAAGAAATGTGTATATATGTTGTTCCATGCAGGGATGTCATAAGTTTGCTAGGAACTCGAATATGTAATGTCCTAACTCAACTCAACTCACTTGTTAAATAAGTTTTAATATGTAATTTTGCTCTCAGATTATAAGTTAAATGATCAGGCTTGCGAATTATAACCAAATAAATGTAATAAATTGATAATAATAACATAAAATTTGAAAATATTTAAAAGATTCCAATAACACAACTCTAATTGTATTAAGACGAAATTTTAATAGGATATTTTCCACTAATACGGTAGTTTCTAATTTTGAAAAGGATAGTATTCAATTTAAGTTAAGAAATATGAGGTCATGAGCTAACTCATACCGCTGAAACCTCAGTTAGATAACTCGCAAGCTAAATTACATTCAAATTATTTAACTTATTTATTAAATAAACCTAAAACCATAATTCACATTAACATGAAATCAAAAATCAAGTTGATATTCCGATAAAAAAAATCAAGTTGATAATAGCTCATATTTGACTTCCATGCAACACACGTTAAGGTACTATATATACAAACTGACCATTAAGACATTTTATAAAGACATTTACAAGTTTAGTATACTGGAACAGAATAATTACATAGTTAGAGAGTTAAAACCTCGAATTTAGTAAAAAAAACGAAGAGCATGAAAACGGACAAAAAAACTTACATGAACGAGAGAAATGAGTCGAGGCAAAATCTCGGGGACACTAAATAGTTGAAAGTAAAATGATAAACGAGAGGCTCTTTTTTTTTTCTTTTCTTTTTCAATCATCAAAAACATCATAATTCTGAAGTCAATTGGCGTTTTTGTTAGAGGTAGAAAGAACGCTACTTGCCTTGCTTGTGGCTGAGTCGCTATGAACTGTGTTTGGTTTTTGATTCTTCTCACCGTGTGATCCACTCTGTTCTGAGGAAGTTGTGTGTGTTACTGCAACCGGCTTCTGTTTTGAGATGCTACGGTCCAAGTCCTTGTCTGACGTAATTTTTTCCTGATTAGGTACCTTGGCTGAGCTCTTGGCCTCTGAGCCGATAGGAACTGCAATTGGCATTTCGATGGCTGAACCACTCTTTTCTGAAGAGATGTTGCTGTGTTTACCTCTTGCTTCTGTTACAGCAATTGGTTTTTGGGTCGAACTGTCGTCGTTTCTAGTAGCAATAGGCGTTTGGTTGAGGGCTTCATTTTTACCGTCGGTGTGTACTGCGGTAAGGTGTTGATTGGTTTCTTTGGCTGAACCACTCTGTTCTGAAGAAACGCTGCTGCGTCTACTTCCTCCTGCTGTTATCACAACTGGCTTTTGGGCCGAACTGTCTTCGCTTCTAGTAGCAATAGGCTTTTGGTTCGGGGTTTTATCCTTAATGTGTACTGCGGTACAGTTTTGATTGGTTTCTTTGGCTGGACCACTCTGTTTTGAAGAAACGCTGCTGTGTCTACCTCCTGCTGCTGTCACTGCAACTGGCTTTTGGGTCGAACCGTCGTCGCTTCCAGCAGCAATAGGCTTTTGGTTCAGGGTTTTATCCTTAGTGTTGCTGTGTACTGCGGTAAGGTCTTGATTGGTTTCTTTGGCTGAAACATTCTGTTTTGAAGAAATGCTGCTGCATCTACCTTCTGCTGCTGTTACCGCAACTGGATTTTGGGTTGAACTGTCGGCGCTTCTAGCAGCAATAGACTTTTGGTTCGGGGTTTCATCCTTAGTGTCAGTGTGTACTGCGGTATGGTCTTGATTGGTTTCTTTGGCTGAACCACTCTGTTCTGATGAAATGCTACTGCGTCGACCTCCTGCTGCTGTTCCCGAAACTGGCTTTTGGGTTGAACTGTCGTCGCTTCTAGCAGCATTAGGCTTTTGGTTCAGGGTTCCAACCTCAGTGTTGGTGTGTACTTCGGTAAGGTCTTGATTGGTTTCTTTGGCTGCGCTCTTGTGGCCTGAGTCATTTCTAACAGCGATTTTCTCTTGCTTTGCTTCCTGGGATGAACTGCAAGTGTCGTAGTTACCAGTTTTGCACTCCAAGAAACGTACGACCACACATGTGATATTGTCAGCACTTCCTCTTTGTATCGCTTCGCCTACAAGTTTCTTGGTAGACTCTTCCGGATATCCAACCTCTTTCACCACTGCAACCGCTTCCTGCAACACAATAAACATCTATCAACCATTGAAACTTATGTGAAACTTCAACTTCACATTCAGAGCAGGACATAGGGAAGTGAACTTAATGAACGAACCTCATTGGAGAAGACATCCCACAATCCATCGCTGGCAAGGATCAGAAACTCAAGAGAATCATCAATCTTCTCTTCCTGAAGTTGAAGACATGACCTTTTAAGCACACTCTAGCCGTATGTCCTAGATAGATAGTGTTCCATATGCATGTAGATGTATGTGGTTATATATATGTACCTGAATTTCTGGATCAGCAACAACATACTGTTTCAGCAGTCGATCACCAAACGCACGAGAAACTGCAAGAACTCCTCCAACTCTCCAAGTCCCTATATTATACCCAGAATCAGGAATATGCACAAAATAAGGGTGGCTAAAATTCTACAATTTCTTGTTACCTGCCCACATCACAAAACCACCAGCATTCTCAATCCGTTCACGCTCATCACTTTGGTCAGGTTTATGATCTCTTGACACAGCAAAGGCTACACAGCACATGAATCATTTCATTGAAAAACATTGACACGATAACAAAGAGCTATCGGACCACCTTTAGATAGTATCAACAGTAAGAAGGAGAGTCGATCTTGATAAAAAATTTACCATTTCCGCCTCTACATATAACAGCTCTGGAATCTCCAACATTTGCAACAAGTAAGCGATCACCAACGAGAATAGCTGTGGACGCAGTTGAACCAGCATCTCTAGTGTGACTATTCTCTGACTTGAGAAGCTCAGAGTCTGTATGAGTATAGGCATCAGCTGGACAAAAACAAAAGAAAGCAAATACAATGCCGAGTTAAGAAGAGTAGACTGATCAACAATAATGTTGTCTGTCGACAAAAGAACTTGGTGGTAAACCTATTGCAGATTTGGTGTCAGAGATGAATTTAGGATGAGTGATAAGATTGCTGAAAAGATGCCGCTTCACATACTCTGCTGCTCTAGCTCCACCATGGCCTACAAAAACAGTAAGAAAAATGAACACTTTTGCTCTTTCCTAAAGGAAGCACCTAATGTACAAGCCAATTTGAGACCATTGGGACAAACAATATAGGCCAAAGTGAAGGAACATATCTTATCATAGAAATCATTCAATAAAAATGTCACTGAGCGCATAAGTTTTCTTAATTGAGAGAGAGGGTCAAAAGAATACCATCAAAGACACCAAAAAGACCAACAATTTCTCCATCTATACCATCGACTCTCGTCTCAAAAAAGTCTTCCATAGATGGTCTCTTCCCAGCTGAGCTTGCATATCCATAGCTGAATTTTCCATTTTGGCTGCAGTAAATTATATCATGGAAATTTGTGCCTGATTAGTTCATGTTCAGTAACGCAAGCGGAATCAAATAATAGAGCCTACGAAACCAAAAATCATGGAAAGAGTTTCTACATGGCTTTTAATTCAAGTAACCTCAAATCTCAAAACAAAGAAAAGATCAAAACAAACAGAGGGGACAATGATCCATTCAAATAAAGCCTTAACACTCAGAAAGTAACAAAATCAATCATGAAGCTATATATGATTTCGATTGAATAGAAAAAGAGAGACCTGAGACCGCCTCCGCTAGCTGGAGCTTCAACAATCCGCATCTTATTCGTATACGACATCATCAAATCCATATATCCCATTTTTTTTTTCTATATTGTAGGATTAACGTAAATACAAGTCTTGATTACAGTGTAGAGGTAATCTGAAATCGGAGAAACAGACATGAATTTCAGAAACAAACACACAAAAGACCGCGAATCTCTAGGTGGATTACGAAATTAAGGAGGAAAAGCCTGAGGAGGATATTTGGAGAGAAGAAAATAGGAGATCACATGGTCGAAGGGAAATAGCGTAAGAAACCGAAAATAAAAGGGAAAACAGAAAATAGCGGTGAGAGATTTCCCGGAAGCAATGGTGTTCAGCATTTTCCGGCGAAGAGATCATTTGGGGTCCAATGGTCTTCTTGCTAATTATAGAAAGCTCTCTTTTTATTGTGGACTTCACAAGTCAAATTTTTTAACCAATGACAAATCTTCAAGATGACACGTCATGCGGTGTGTAAGTACGGCTTTGTATTACGGGCATGCCAGTTTTTGGTTTTTAGTTTCTAGTTTTTTTTTTTTTTGTCATCTGAGATTTTTATTAATGAGCGGCACGTGTGAACCGTAATAAAAAACTCTAGAGTAGTTAAAAAGAAAATACAGGCCTAGGCCCAATAGAAACCAGAAGGTCACAAGACCACAAGACCTTGAAACACAATGTATACGATTGCTGATCATCACCTAATGGTCGAGAAAACACCTCCGTCTGGTATCGATCTTCGTTTATCTGTTTCTAACGCTGATGCTAGCCACGTGGGGCCTCCTCTTGATAGATATGATGAAAATCGAAGGTCTTAAATCACACTCATAGCTAATTTCCGAGATGTTGAGTTAGCTTTGTGTGATGACAATCTAAAAACACAGAAATTAAACTTCTGCTTCAAAGCCTCAATCCTAACTGTATAGTGTCGAAACTTTGGCCAACACTGAGGGTTTTGAACTGCTGCAACAATTCCACTATTTTCAATACTCATCTCAACGTCTCTGATATGGAGGTCAATCAGGCTCTATAAAGCCCAAATCACTCCTCTGAAGTCAGCAATCATCCTGTTTTTGGATGCTGTAAACGCATCCCTGGCATGGAAGACTGCTTCTCCGAGGCTGTTCCGAAGGATCCAAGAGCCACCTGCTAGCACTGATTCTTTCCTGCGAACAATACTTAAGTTGTATGTAAGGATATCTTCTTTTGGTCTTGACCATTCCTGAGAGTTTCCTCGGTGAATATGAGGTTCATTTGTTCGCATGTTGCCATCCTTATTTGCCTCTTCCCAGCTATTTACCTCGTTAACAGCATTGGCAATTAAGTTTTCGCTAGCGTCTATCTTCACTGCAAAAAGCCTCTTGTTCCTCTATTTCCACAGACCCCAGAGGATCCATGGAGCAGCTTTGCGAAGTTGCTTTCGGTAATCATCCACCTGTATGTGCTCGAACAAATGTGTCATATGTTTCTCGATTGTTGAGGCCCCTCTTCTCATAGTAATCTGAGCGGTGATCTAAGTATCTTTAGCGAAATCACATTCAAAGAGTACATGACTAATAGTCTCCAAATGTTGGTTGCAGACTTTGCAGGTTTGGTTAACATTCATACCCCTACCTCTCAAGCAGTCTGCCACAGCTAAAGCTCCAGATAACGCCCGCTACATAAAATGCTTGATCTTTGGAATTGTGTTGATTTTCCAAATCTTGCTTTTAATTTTATTCAACTGTTGAACACTCTATGGTTCTGGTTCTTTCCATACCACGGGTGGTGAAGCTAACCACGTACCACTCTTCACAGTGTATGTTCCGTCTTTCGTGAAAGGCCAAATCCATGAATCCTTTTTATCCGCACAAGGTGGAAAACCATTCATATATTCAATATCCATAGGAAAGAAAAGCTCTTGTAGTTTTTCAGGTTTCCAAGCTCTATTCTGGTCGATAAGGTCTGCCACTCGCAAGTTTAAATTCATCATATTTTCTTTATTGTAGGGTTTTCGAGGCTTCTCCTCGTAAATCCACTTATCCAGCCAGACCAAAGTATCAACACCATCTCCAATACTCTTCATAAGACATCTTTCAAGTAGCTCTTTGCCAAAAAGAACGCTCTGCCACGCGTATGAAGGCCGAGTGTTAGTTTTAGATTTTTAGTTTTAAGATTTTAGTTTTTTGGTTTTTGGTTTATGGAGTAAATTTTAGTTTTTAAAAAAAATGAATGGTAACTTTTATAGTTTTTGGTTTTTGTCCATAAATTTTTCTTTTGTTATAATATTTTATTATAAATTAAATTATTTATAAATGTATGTAAGTATAATATTAAATTTATGCCTACATCTTTTCAAAAATAATTATATGAAACAAGTATTTGAATTTTTAGGGTTGAACACTTACGTTTTTAGAGATGTAGACAAAACTAGATGAATTTTTGTGTGTGTATAGATACATAAATTATACTCTTTATATTGAATTTTTAGATGCTAACTAGAGAGTAGTATAGTTTAAAACTTAAAAGTAGAGATTTAAATATATTGGTAATGGTAAGTTGTAGATGTAGTGCGTCCAGATCATTTACTAGTTTAAGAATATACATTTGTTTATAATTCTATTCTAGTTTTTTGCCAATAAGTCAAATTAATGGAATAATATAGCAAATAATTTTTTTGTTAAAAATAAAAAAGAATCCACAAAAATAATGTTCCAAAAACTACAAAAAATTGGTTTTTGGTTTTTGTTTAGAAATCAGCAAAAACTTATAAGAACTAGTTTTTCTACTTTTTAGAAAAACTATTTTTACAAAAATATGATTGGTTTATTTTTAGTGTTTAGAAAAGCATCATCCCGTTAAGGCCTACTTCTTTATTTTATGATTCTTTTAAGTGGATTCAGGATCATCTCCAAAGTCCAAACCACCCTTATTTTTTATTTTAAATATTATTTTATAGTTAATTCTATTCAAAATTTCCAACTGATCTCTATTTTTACTCTTAAATATTAGAATGCTATTATTTTTCTATTTTTAAGAAAATATTATTTTTATTTTATTTTGGAGGAGAACCTTTTTAAAGAAATATAAAATATTCTTAGAATATTTTTTTTATCAACAAGTAACTATTTAATCGACAACAAATTTTGATCTATAACCTAAATTCTCTAAACAGAGAATAATAAGACTCGAACTTACCACTTCATACCTAACTAAATCAAATACAAAATCAATTAAATCACTTGTTTCCTAGCTACTTAGAATACTTTTTTATAATAATAAATAGAGTAAATCACATATGTATTATAAAATTACTCTACTTTAGAGTAAAAAGTTAGTATAAAATTTAGAAAAATACATTGGAGATCTAAGACTTTGAGTCTCTGACGTAATTTGTGGTCCTACTCCTACATATTATGTCCCATGCCTCTACATCAATGTCACTATCTGAAAAGGTAGAGCGTATCAGAATGTCTCAGTGCAATCACAATTTTGGTCTTTTCTATATCCAACATGAAGAAAACGTTTCAACCTACCTTTGTTATATATTGAACTTCTCTATCAATGGATTGGGTATAGGATCTTTGGAGACCTTTGCTTTTGTGTACATGATATCGTAAAAAAGAAAAAAAAAATATTCCTTTACGAAAATAGTGTATAGTAATTACGAGCCTAAGGCCTTTAGGAAGATTAAAAAAACCCTCGAGTACGATCATTATTGGCTCCTATTGTAATGGAGCAATTTAGAAAGAAGGATCCAACAAGTGTGAGGCACTTTGTGGCTATAATGTGTAGACAATGCAGAAACAATATCTAAAGCATAACTATGAACCTCAGACTTTCTTGACATCCGAAGAAGCATTGCTGTCCACATTCCAGGTGCAAGCTTCACCGCCTCACTCAAACACCTGAATCCATTGCTCACTCTTCTCATTGTCCCTTCTTCCTGAAAATCACATAAGTTAACAGTTTCTCTTCTCAGGAGATTCCATTGAGAAAAGAGAAAACGACAAAGGTTTTGATGAAGGATTACTGACCCTCTTGAGATTGATGGTTTGCTCCTTCTTCATGTTGAGATGTTGAGCCTTCTCTTCCAGGAAAATATCAACTACTCTAATTATGTCCTGAAGAAGAAAGACTCGTACTATCTGCCCTTTGTTTGATAATATGAACAATAGCAGATCTTCTGTTGCTGAAACTACTGAATGCATGTCGAATGATTTGAGTTCTGATGATTTCTTCAATGTTTTATCTTCTGGAGAGTCTCCAGAGGTCATAGAAGCCTGTTCGGATATTGCTGCTACCTGGAATTAGAGTTTGTTAGCTCATTCTTCAGACCACTGGATAATTTTCTAAAGAGAAGGGTTACATAGCAGTACCAGGCGTTCAAGCCGATTCCACCTTATTGATCCATCATTACATATGACAAGTTCCCTTAGTATTTTCCTCATATCTGGACTTGAATCTGCTAATAGCCTCCCGATAACAAATGGATATGCGCTCTCGATCACTTTAAACTCTGGATCAAGTACCTTAGCCGTGCCTTCTAATGAACCAAGGGATCTTATGACGAGAGCATAATCTGGTGGCAACGAAAAGTTGAACTCGTACATAACATCATACAATTGTTCCATCACTCCCTGTAAAACAAAAGGTCCGGATCATGGTAGGTGTCGCCACACTAAGTTTGGGTAAATGCAAAATGACAAAAAAAAGGCAAGGCAATAATCATGGTGAAAGAATCTTGTCCGTGATATAAACAAGACAAGAAATTAACTTAACTATGAAAAAGTCAGCTGCTGCCTGGGTTTCTAACAGTTGGAAAGTACAGAGAGTAAGTCTCACAGAAATCAGAATGTTTAGGACTATCGTGAAGGGGAGACTCGAGATGAATGCATGATTAGCTAAAGCTTTTTGATCCAAACATGAGTCAAAATTGTATCTTTCAGTGAATGCGTCTGTAGGGTTCAGTGTAATTTTCATTACAAGATGAAGAAAGCCATACCTGGAAATCTTGCGACTGTCTAGTACTAGAACCAAATGAAGTACGCAAAGCATTTGAAACTGCTTGTATATCAACCCCTTCAGGTAAAAATCCCAAAGAAAGGAAATCATTTGCCAAACTTAGAGAGTCACGGTTGACGAAATGCACCAGCTGTAATAAGTAATAGAACTAATTAAAATCGACTAACTGATGGTATTAATCTTAGAGAGAAAAGTTGCATATGTAACAGAAAGACGCTGCATGTAATTTATGTTATAAGTACAATCGAGATGAAAAGCTAGAAAGATTGTAAGAAATATAACATAGAAACGGCTATGATAAACTAAAGAAAAGCTTACAATCTGAATAAGCCCCACACGGTAATGGCGTGGGATATTCCCCATCATCCCGAAGTCAAAATAAACAAGAGACCCTTCTTTAGTAGCCACAAGATTTCCTGGGTGCGGATCAGCATGAAAGAATCCAACCTCAAGGAGCTGCTTCAATGAACAGGATAACCCCTGTGAACCAAATCAACAAATTTTCTCAATGGAACATTTAGAGGAACCTAGCTAAGTCCACACCTATTCATCAGAATCACAAAATTCTAACCCCATATCAATTTGTCATTTTGGGAGGACACTCAGTATCAGCTACATATATACCTGATCGATCAAGTCCCTTCTGTCAAGAGAAGCCCTTCTCAACTTCATTTCATCCGTTAGTTTTATGCCATCGATCCATTCCATTGTGAGAACGGCTGTCCGAGTAAGATTCCAGTAAATCTTAGGGGCTTTGATGCTCTCTACTCTGTGATTCCTCGACTTATTCCTTGGGCCATCATCATTATTAATCTGATCATTCCCTGTCAACGTTCAAAAATATTTTGTATTTGACAATGGGTTTTCAGTAGAGTACAGAATTTGGAGAACCTACCTGAGTCGGAACAGTATAGAGTAGCAAATCGTTCTGCATTTTTTGCCTCTCGAACATAGTCTATTTCATCAAACATATGCCTAACCTATTTATCAAAGAGAGACATGAACACGTTTATATAATATAAGGTAAGCAGAAAACTAGTTCAAACATTCCATATAAATTACTCACCATCTCATTCACAGCTACCAAAAGATCCTTACGGGCTTTTGCAAATCGTTTTAGTTGTCCCCCAATCATATGGAACAAGAGGGCATCACGTGTCAGCGAGAGTGACATCCCAGGTCTCTGTACCTTAACAGCTACCAACTGTCCAGAATGCAGATGAGCTGCAATACTTAAGGGAAAAAATGAAAATTAAGCTTCTAATGACTCTAAATTGAGAAAGATTAAAAGGAGAATAACGGTAGAGACCAAAAAGAATAGAAAAATAGCTGACCACAGTTATTAAGTATCTAACCTTTGTATACCTGACCCAGAGATGCAGCGGCAACAGGCTTAAGACCAATATCTGCAAAAAGTTTCGACACTGGAGAACCCAGTTGCTCTTCAATACATCGCATGGCAATAGGAGTTGGAAATGGAGGAATTTGATCCTAGATCAATCAAGAAAAATACATTATCCAATTGTTCCAGCACAACCATATGGATAATTAGAATGAAAGAAAATGAGCCCACCTGCAATTTTGAAAGTTCCTGACAATATATAGATGGTAGTATGTCTGGTCTCGTGCTCAGTGCCTGTCCGAGCTGCAAGTCAAATAATGTATTATTTTGCAAAGATTTACAGAAAAGACTAAGATTGCCATATTTAAAGGAGTACTGAAATAAAGTGAATAAGCACATGCCTTAATGTAGAAAGGCCCCAAGCTGATGAGAGTTTCACGGAACTGCATCAAAAATGTGATAAAGTACTATAAAATTAATTATTGCGTAGTAGCGTATAAAAAGAGTAGTCGTACATTTTGAGTAATTAAACAAATATCGGCAAACCACAGATCATCAAAGGTCACGATTTTACAGACCTTGACAGCCCTTTTTCTCATATCCTGAACAAACAGCTGCCAGAAGGCAAGCTTCACCACATGGAAAGAAATGATTGCAGCCCTATACAATGCTAAAAATGGACCAAAACGATACACTGCAGAAAAACTTTTCGAGCTATATGCTCCAAGAGCCTGTCCAAATTCCGTTTCAAGGGATTCTCTCCGCAATTTCGCATAATCTGCCGTAGGTCTTCCACCATGAACGCTGGTGAATTCGGTTGAGTACCTGAGAAGCCATTCCCAAAAAACGATTATCAAAGTAATAAATCCTGATATTCTCTACTGTTGTGTATCCGTAAATTATCCAGCATGATCAAGAACTCACGTTCTGTGTTGCAAGTAAAATGGTGATACCCATGTATTCGTGTATCTTGGGAGCTCATTACCCTTTCCTCTAGATATGTAATCCCCAAGCTTGAAGTCGATAGATTTGTCATCATGCAACGTTACAACTATAACAACAACAACTTCATCAGCATAAAATTCAATCCTCAAAATGAAATAAGAAACTCTCAGCAGAAACATTCATCATCATTTAAGCCTAATATACTTCTTCTATACGACTGAGCTGACCTAGCAAAGATAACAGTGAAAGCTTCTCTAAAACGCACCTTGGGAACTATGTGGATTACAAATCAAAGATTATCAGCATTACAAAAGTAATAACTGGGATTCCAAATTCCCTAAACGCGAAAATTTTATGTTCTCGCGACAATCACAATTTCCCGCAAATATGTCGTGATTCCTAACTTGAAAGCTATTGAATCACCCTGGAAAGCATTCGCTTCAGCAATTGTTACCAAATTACATCCAAATTGCCATAAAATGCAAGACCGAGAAGGGATAAAAATAGGTACTTCTCTGGAGCAACGATACACGGCGGTGATGGCGGAGAGCGACAACAACATTCCTCATTGGCTAACAACAAGAACGATACGATCTATTCAATCGACCAGCATGCGACGATCCCATCGTCCGTCTAAATTACCACTCGTAGTGGGTTTTTGCACAACAGTTGTTCGCTAAAATGCGTAAGCGAGATCGACCTTGAAGAGGAATTTTTGAGTATCTTAAAACCAAAAAAAAAAAAAAAAAGTTTTGAGTATCTCCCTCTCCACGTAAGACAGTCAGAGACGAGGAAGCAAGAGAGCGAAGACAGCAAGAATTAGTCGCCACGTCCATGGCACGTGGCAAACGCTGAGTCAGTCGGTGTCACTGATACTCGAAGCCGAAGATGTTATCTGGGTTGGACAAGGCCCATAATACTTAGGCCCATGTGTTCAACGTAACTGGAGTAAGGCTAATATTGCTCCTGCTCCCAAACAGCACTGCAAATTTTTCAAATCGGAGAAGGATAAATCGACGACTGTTTCTCTCACACAAAGGTTACTACTACCTTAGTCGTCTCCGGCAGAGAACTTTTGGTGAAGTCAAATATAAACCAAGATCGATCCGTTTGTGAGAAGTAGCGAGTTTTCTTATTTCGTCTGCAATGGAGAAGTCTGTGGATCTCATACCGGCTATGATTGTTTTTCTCGCCGCAGCTCACGTCATCGCCTTGGTACTTTCACTTATTGATTTCATCGATTTTCTTCTTCTTTTCTGGTACTCTTTGCTTCGAATAAGTTGCAACAGCGATCGATCATTGATCTATTTCGGATTTATTCAATATTGTAGGTTTATTGGATTTACAGATTGGCCTCTGATCGTCAACCTAAGAGACAAAAATCTCAATGAGTAAAACATTGGTACATCGATTGGTTGGTTACGTTTCGTTTAGTTCCGATCGAATATTGCGTTGATCGATCTTTTATCAGTTTTGATGACTTTGTCGATGGAATTGAATATCTAGCTTCCTTTGAAAGATGTTGAAGTTTTTATTAGGAAGATCATATATGTTCACAAGTTTCATTTTACCTTACGCATTTCTGAACATTTGATGTCTTCATCTTTTGTGATATATTTTGTTGCCTTTTTCGATCAACATTCATTAGCATCGTATTCCATGTTAAAACTTGCTAATGAAGGATGTGTTATCTGTTCTTGCCCCCATTCACAACTTTTCTCAATTACCATATATATATTTCTGAAGCGTATATGATTATATTACTCTACAACTAATAGCATAACACCGTTGATTGATCTTATTGGGTTCGTGTCGAACAATTTATTACACTCTTCTTTTGTGTCTATGTTTTAGTTTCTGATGTTACTCTATTAAGGTAAGAATTTATGTTTCTTAGAGGCGTAAGATTTTTGATGTGACTGTCACATTTTCTGAGAGTAAGTCCAAACTTATGGACCTCAAAGAAAGTTGTGAAAAGCTTTGATTGATGATGAGTGACCAAATTAAGGAGAAGCAACTTTGATATGGCCTATGGGTATAACTGATGTTGAGCACTCGACTTGTAGAGTAGAAGGTATGATATTAGATTGGTCTTGTTTTTGCAGTGGACTTTGATTGAAAAGTAAAATTTCAGAGTTTATTATAGTCCAAAGTTGATTTTAAACTAATACTCTCTAAATTTAGGGGAGTTATTGGACGTTGAATTTTCTGTTTAGAATTTGAAGAGTTTAGTGTGAATTTTCAGCGTATACTGTTATCGAAAAAGAAAAAAAAAACTTAGTAGTTTTATCTAATAAATAAACTGATATAGTTTGAAGAAAACCACATTGGGATCATGAAGCTACTACTACTTGTAGAGTTGTAGACAATGTATTCTTCGCAAACTTAACCATTTAACCAAAAAACAACTATCCAACAGTATATTTGTAGAAGCATTTCTAGATCAAAACATAGTTTACTGTAATCTAGGGAAATAATTTTGGATGTTTATACTTGGAATTTTATTCCTAGTCATATCTTACAATTTTAACTTCTATTTTTAAGAAAATGTAAATCACATCATGAAATAAAAAATAATATACAGTATAAACCTCTCTCAAATTTCTTCAAATTTTGCATAAGCTTTATATTGGATACTATTCGTACATTGATTTGCATTTTAGGGATGGAAGTTATAGTTGTAATACAAGACAAAGTGTTGTTAGACTTTTCTTTTTTTTTCTTGCACAAGAATTTTTAATATTAAGATTTAATTTTAAAAAATTGTTTAATTCAATGGATATAAACTAAATAATAATTGGATGTAAAGACCGGTGACACTTCTAAAACGTGCTAATCTTATTTTAAGGTTCACCAGCCAGAATAATTTAATTTGGCCGAACTAATCTATTCGTAATCTGGAAAGGAAAAATCACAAAGTTTTTCAAACTGAATATATATTTTTTTTGGGTTTTAATGTTAAGATTATATTAACCAAAAGTGTTCCTAGAAACATGGATCTATAAAGGAATTAGCACAACTACCGTGAGATGGTACTAATATATTGTTTATGAATTAGAGATACAACCAAAATAATACCCTAGAAGGGAAATAGGTGAATACGGATGCTTAGTTGGGATTGGAGACTAGTTTGTTGCAGATTGTTCGGTCCATTTCCTTCTTCAAAACTGAGCTCGGCGAGGACTAAGTTGCAAAGATTCTGCGATTTCTTTCCTTCCAATGGTGTAGACGGCAATCTGAAGCAAGAGTTTGAGAGTAATGCTAGCAAAGTGAGCAGGAGAAGATTGAACACCCAAGACCCAAAGGCACGATGGCAACAACGATTCTGGTGGGTCATGGATAACTCTCCGTGCCAGATTAGACCACAAAAATCTTTAGAAAACTCACATTCAAAAAACAGATGGTTTTGAGTTTCTTCTTCCCTGTTGTATAGAACACAATCTGGTGCCACATTTAAGCCCCCATCTGCGCAATTCATCTTTAGTGTTTAATCGTCCTTTAGCAGCTAACCATTGAATGAAGGAGCATCTTGGAATGGCATTAGTGAACCAGACAGCTTTACACCATGGCAAACTTGGTGAGGGGACTCGTAATTGGGCCAAAGTGTCTGCAGTGTGAAATCTTACGTCAAAAGAGCCTCCACTCTGTTTCCATAAGAACTGATCTGGTTCATCTTGTGTAGTCGGAATTGGGTGATCCGATAAGCACACATGTAGAACAACAACTCTTTCCGATCTGGCAGGAGGAAGCATCCAAATACCGTCCGTTAATGCATCCTGAATTGTTGCCTCTCTCGGAATTCTCTGCTCCCTTGGGCTCCCTTCCCCCAAGTAGTCTTGCAAAATCCCCAAGGAAGTCCAATTATCTAACCAAAACAATGCTTTCATTCCATCACGAACCCTGCAGGAGATAAAGTCCTTGGCCACATCTTTTGTTTCAATCAGCTTCTTAATATTCCAAGACAATCTGGGAGAGCTATTCATCAACCATTAATTTCTCCTTCCAAACACATTGTGGTCCACCCACTCAACCCATAGAGAAGTAGTTTTAGAGAAAAGGTGCCAAATCTGTTTTAAGCTGAAGACAGCAGAGAACTCTTCAAGAAGGCGAAGACAAAATCCTCCCTCTCTTTTAGGCTTGCAAATGTCCTTTCCAAGAAACTCTTGCACCTCTTGCATTGTCCGTTGTGTTCTTCCATAGAAACGCAGCACACAAGGAATCAACCTTGACAAAGAACGCCTTTGGCAAAACAAATACCTGGCTCCAGAACATATCTTTCCCATATATAACGGAGGAGATGAGCCTGATTTTTCCAGCGTAAGACTTAATTGGGTTTGAAATCCTCCAATAGCATCAAGGCGGTAGTACTAAACTACTAATGTGCGTGTTGGCTTTGGCTCCATTGCACTAAATTTGTGATCTTCTTAAAAGAAATCAAATATTGAGAGCACCTGATTAGGTGTAATAACATGAAATAAATTGAATCTTTCAATTACGTTAAATTTAATCTTCGTTTATTTCCAATTACATATATAGGACATAATTAATAAAACATATGCTTGTGTTTTGGCTTATATGGCTTAATGAATTTAATTCTTTTTATAAATCAAAATGCATATATACTACAAGAAAAAGAAAAAGGGTTTGGTTCAAGATGAAATAAACAGTCTCGAATCTGTCAAGAAACATTTCATAGAGACTCATCTCTGTCTGTTCTAAGTCGTCGGGGATTATAATCTGTTTGGAAACCATGAAAAATTCGAGATACCAATCAAAAACCAATAAATAAATGCTTGTGTTAGTACTCCTTAACTACAAAATTTGAGATTTTTTAAGGTTTACTTTATTTAGAATACCCATTAAAGAAGGAAACGTTTTCCATTAAGCAAAATAACTTAATTAAAATCATCACTTCTCTAAAGTGTAGCAGCCATAAAAAGCTATTTCTTAAACATCAATGTAACAACTGATCCTAATGGAAATTCATGAAATCCCCATTTGTCAAATTGCATCATCTTGATAAAACACAAACCAATCTCTTCTGCTAAAGCCTTGACAACCATAGAATCAATCACCAAACTTGATAATGTTGACTTTTCTTGTTGTAACATACGATTATGAAAAATGATTTGATGTTATTGGGTTTATTAGTACGTCGAATGTTGAGAGATGTTGCAGTGATGTTGGTGGTAGAAGAACCAAAGGCTTTGCCTAGAGACAAAGAAAATGAAAAGTCTCCTTCTCCAACCAAAGTATTTTTTGATTATTGCTGCATCGGATTAACTTTTCAGACTTTTAACTTTCATTTTGACATCTGCTTGTTTTGATATTTTAGATGGCCATGTCATTATATACACACGTCTTCTAATCAAGAGAATTGTGTTTAATTTTTTGGTTTTCTAAATCAGTCTCTTCGAACTTTGTGATCATTTATGTACATTGAAGATCATTCATGCATTTTCTATAAAGAATTGTGTCAAACGTCTTTAAACTTTTATGTTGGCTTAAACTAATTGGGTTTCGAATCCTTCAATAGCATCAATGCGGCATTAATGGCTAAATTTCTTTCTTATGTTGAGCTAAATTAAAATCTTATTTGTTGGACTAGTCATGAGATGGGCTTCATGCGCGTGTTGGCTTTGGCTCCATCGCATTCAATCTGTGATCTTCTTAGTATCTTTTTATCAGAATCTAGATTTGAGGACCTTAAGGTTCTGGTTTTGACTCGTTTAGGGTTCTAGTTTTTTTTTCCTTCGAAGGTTATTTAGGTTGCACAAAAAGTGGTATTTTTGGTTTATACTTATGTTTCTTATTTTGGCTCTACAACAATCTGATTTTACTATACAAAGGTAAGGCTCAATTCATATCTTTAGGAGCATCAAATTTATATTGCATGTAAGTTCTAAGGAAAACTATAAGATATATCAATACTTTTCTTTTGCTACTACCAAAAAATATTATACTATTTATGTTATTATTAAAACCTAAATTCTTATAATTGTTATAAAAAAACTAGACAACAGCGAAAGTAGATGATCCAATTGGTTTATCCTTTATCTATTTTGACATCATGTGGTGAGTTCGAATCCAACTCAGCTCTAATTATAGAACTGGAATTTGTCGATGTTGAAAACAAAAACAAAAAATCTAGACGGCAAGAATATTTTTGTTTTCTAAAAAGATTTATATAAATGACAGCTACAGCATGTCAACATCTTCAGAAGTTGCAAAAAATTAGTATATTCTCTAGTATCTTCATAAAATATAATCTAAATAATGAGAAACAACAGTTAGTAGTAGGTGGCTATCTTTTGTCTAATTGACAACTAAATATCAAATAAAGGTAAACAACATCCTTTATTAATATCAAAAGAAAAAGGTGACAGCATCCCAAAGATGCTGGGGACATAAGTTTTTGTTATAAAAATATAAAAATGAGCTTTTGGTATTTCAAAATCAGTGGAGACAAGATCAATTTTAACCAATCATACCCTGACACGTGTTTAAAGAGAAGATACTACTAGGTTTTTGAAATAAAAGAACTAATTTTGTTCCTTATTTTGCCGACTTATCTTGAAAAAGCTTAACCTTTTTCGTTTTTTTTAATGAAGAAATGGTTAATTAGGAGACTGTATAGTTTGCGTAATTTAGTCTACAAATTCTTATGGTGAAGGAATAAAGTCAAAGTTTTAATGAAGTATTAAGCGATTAGGTTTGTTATATGACTTTGATGCAAATCTAGTTTGTTTTTTTAATTACATTTCATAAAGATTTCATCTTTTCTTCTAATAATGAAAAAGCTAATAAATTTAAGAAATAAAGTTTAATATTTTTGGGGTAAGATTGAAAAACGCCGGGGAAAAATAGACAGAATGTTCTTCGTTAGAGAGAAAGACAAAACAAGCTGTGTTTGGTCAAACATTTAGCAACAAAGCTTTCACGTTTTTTTCTCTTTGGGTCAAAACTGATCTGAGTTTTATCCTTTCAATTTCTTCATCAATTTTCTTTTCTTCTGCTTCTTCAATAGGAACTTGTAACTCATACCAAGAAGCAAGTCAACGATGCCAATTTCATTCTAGTTTTCTGAGCTTTTATCCAAGTTAAGATTTTGATTCCCTAATTTTTTGTCTTCATCAAAAGATTCATCTTTTTTTTTTTTAACGTTCCGCGTTTTTTTCTCGGAGCTCAATCTAGTTCAAGAAACAATCCACTTCAGACCTCGATCTGTTTCCCACAGTTTCAGACTAATCCCACATCAAAGTTTCAACATTTAAGCTCTAAAACGGAACCAAATCTTAAATCTTTCCCTTTTTAGAGAATTAGTTATGGTAGTTGAAGAGCAAAACCTTGAAAACGGCGGATCCGTTCATGTGATCAAAGGAGAAAGTCATTTCAGTAATGTTGTGTGGGGGCCAGTGCGGTGGATTAAGATGTTGGCTTCAGAGCTTCACTGGAGCTTTGTGTTTGGTGTGGTCTCAGTGTACGGAATTAACCAAGGGCTTGGTGGCTCAATGGGCCGTGTAGCGACCGAGTATTACATGAAAGATGTTCAAAAGGTTCAGCCTTCTGAATCTCAAGCTCTCACTGCAATCACTAAGATTCCATGGATCATTAAGCCTCTTTGGGGCATTCTCACTGATGTTCTTCCCATCTTTGGCTTCCACAGACGTCCGTACTTCATTTTAGCTGGTAAGTCTTTGCTCTAAATCAAATAAAATCCTCTGGAATTGTCTCATTAATTATACAAAGTTCTATGCTTTCTACTGTGTTTTTGCAGGGGTACTTGGAGTGGTTGCACTATTGTTCATATCGCTACATAGTAATCTACACCTTTACTTGGCAGTATTGTGGATGACAATATCAAATGCTGCAATGGCAATTGCTGATGTAACAATTGATGCTTGCACTGCTTACAACAGTATCAAACACCCTTCTCTTGCATCGGATATGCAGAGCTTATGCAGTTTAAGCTCTTCCATTGGAGCACTTCTTGGTTTCTTCATGAGTGGCATCTTAGTGCATCTTGTGGGCTCCAAGGTTAGTGGAGTCATTTGCTGTGGTCTCTTTCATTACTGATTTCTCTCTAATGTTATGTTTGGCATTTACTACCGACATTATAGGGCGTGTTTGGTTTGCTGACATTCCCATTCGGATTAGTATCTGTAGTTGGAATGGTGCTTACTGAGCCCCATGTTCCTGGTTTCTCTTACAAACAGGTAAAACTCTATTCTCTATTCACTAGCTTTATTCCTTCCAAAATGAGATTATTAACTCTTGTTGTATCATTTCAGGTACACGAGAAAATTGCAGATGCAGGGAAAGCGATGTGGAGGACAATGAAGTGCTCAGATGTGTGGCGGCCGAGTCTTTATATGTACATCTCCCTTGCTTTTGGTTTGAACATTCATGAAGGTCTCTTTTACTGGTTCACAGATTCAAAGGATGGCCCTTTGTTTGCTCAGGTAAACACAATACAAGCAGTTCTTGTTTTCAAAATTGACCCAAAAATGCATATAATGTCGAGAATCTTTCTGGTTTGTTTCAGGAAACAGTTGGTTTCATTCTCTCAATTGGTTCAATAGGGTCGATTCTAGCAGCAATGTTGTACCAGCTAGTCCTAAAGGATCATCCGTTTCGTGGCCTTTGTTTATGGACTCAAATTCTCTTTGCCTTGTCCGGAATGCTTGACCTCATTCTTGTGCTACGTCTCAACTTAAGATTTGGCTTACCTGATTACCTCTTTATAGTAGTGGATGAGATAGTTTCTCAGATGATTGGACGCCTGAAATGGATGCCACTCCTTGTCCTCACTTCAAAGCTTTGTCCTCACGGAATTGAAGGCACCTTCTTTGCGTTGCTAATGTCAATCGATAACGCAGGCCTCATGACCTCATCTTGGCTTGGAGGAGTGTTGTTACACGTCCTTAAGGTGACTCGGACTGAGTTTGGTAACCTCTGGCTTGCAGTTTTGATCAGGAATGTGATGAGGCTTTCACCGCTCTTTGTTCTGTTTCTTGTGCCTAAGGAAGATCAGAACACATTCAAGCTTCCGGATGAGATAATGGGGGAAGATTGGGAAGATGAAGCAGAAGACGAAAAAGAAGAAACCCGCAATTTGGAAATGGCTTCTCTTGTTCAGTCTGTTGATAGATCTTAGTTACAGAGTTTCCTTATTAATAGGGTTTGAAGCAAATGCTTCAGTTTTTCTCCAGCGTTCTCTCAGAATACATGACAAGTTTTTGTTATTTTTTTGGTAGAAAAGAAACATCTCTTGTAGAATTGGGAGCCTTTTTTACTCAAAAGTATTATCTAAAATAGTTTCCTACGAGAAAAGAACATATTGATCTTGCAGAAGAAACAATGAACGCGAATCTTCTCCGAAAGTGGGACTGGAATACACAAATACAAGCTGTGTCTGAGAACAAGTTCTGAATATCTTCTGGATTTAGAAACACAAGGGTTCAAATCTTTTCATAGAAAGAGCATTTCCAGTCATGCAGAGAACAGACCATGAGGTGAGAACAATTATAATCATCATCTTGGACCTCGTCTGCGCCAATCCCTGTCTCTCTCTTTGCTTCTATCATGATCGTCTCGATCGTGGCTTGAACTCTTTTCACGTCGGTCTCGATCCCTGTTCAAATCATGTTGTCTATCTCGATCTCTGTGCCTCTCTCTGTCTCTGTCCGAGTCATGATCCCTCTCCCTGGTTGATGATTTTCGCGGTGGGCTTTGGCTTTGGTTTTCCCCACGGTGTCGCTTTTTTGACGATACTCGAGAACCTTCTCGCCTCTCCTTCCGTTCTATCACTGATTTCTCTGCAATTAAAAGCTCAGGGTCAGTTGCATCAGAACAAACATGAGCACAGCCATGTCCTGGATTACACCAGACGTTGTTCAGTCTCAGAAACAACTTAGCTTTAAATACTTGCCCTAAATTTAAGTTGAAACAGCAAACCCAAACTCTATTCATAATCTATATGAAGCGCTCACACACGTATAATGCCTAGTCACACGTAAGCATAAGAAACTGCGCTTAAGAATTGGTAAAAAGGGAATCAAGTTTCGCCCTACTCTTGAATCAAATGGACATGGAACCACTTAATAACCTTTCAAAAACAAAGTAGAGTATCTGTCGGATGTGAAATAAAACTTACGATTTCTGTTACCCTCGTTACATCCTGACAAACCATAATCAACTTCAAGCTTCTTTCGGTTGATTTCTACTTTCCTCTCTATCTCCTCAGTGTTTTTCATCCCTTGTTCCTCGAGAGTTTCACGATACTCTATCAAAGCAACTTCTATGCGTCTACGTTTTTGTCTGCAATAAAAAGAAACAGAGTAAGAGAGAATATCATGGTGTTTGAAATTATACAATTGAACAGTAGCTTCTAGTATAGGTAAGCTCTCATCATTTCTTGGAACTTTAGAGTCCAGATCAACCTCATGTATGTATTCAGACAAATTTGGGTGCATACAATTGATGAATCTGACAAAAGTTTTTTTATGGCTTTCAGTTATAAGAGCCAAAATGTCAAATAATTTGTAGCCTTTAAAGACCAAATCAATTGGTGACCACAAGAATACACCTCCCACACTAACATAGACTACCCTTAAGCTGACGTTCCTCTTTTCTGGAACTAACTCCAGTAATCTCTTTGCTGTTTTCTATGGTCAATCACCAACTTGAAGTAATAATGCAAATTGGTGTCTTTTCATCCATATGTTACCTGCTTAAGTATCTTCAATAAATATTTTAAAAAGTAGATGCATTAAACAAACCTTTGTTCCTCGTCCATTCCATTGTCAGGTTGAGCACGTACAAAATCATTACCCTTGAGATCATCATCATCGGTCTTGAAAGTTTCCCCACCAGCATTGTCACTTCCTGAAGAGGAGCTTCTCTTTTGTTCATCATCGTTGGCTTCGTCATCGTCTCTTGCCCATTTTGAAGCAGGCAAAACGAGGTCATTTTTCTCTTTTCCCACAAAGGCTTTCAACTCAGGCTGGGGGATTGGAATCATCGTGGCCAGATTCATAGGCTCTTTCCTTTCCACCTCTACATAACTGTTCCTGATATGCTCACGGTCACTTTTAACTTCTTCCCAAGTTGAATGGTCTTGCGGATGCTTTGAAATTTCATCCACTGCTTCAAAGCCACGTTGTTTCTCTGTGTCTTCAAGGCTTAGTAGCCGGGCAACCATCATTACTCTACCTCCTACAAGAGACAGTCCATTGTGTCGACAGCGTCTCTCAAGCTCAGCAATTGGTAAACTCATCAGTTCTTGCCTTGCAGCTCCTTTGCCTATTGCCAGTGCAGCATCTGGATTGATCTTACCAATATCACTTATATTGTCGACGTAACTTTTGTTCTCTATTTCACGTGCATCACTGCAGATAGAATGAAATAAGGTAACACCAGAGACTCCTGATCGGAGAAATGTGGAACGTAGCCCATTTATGTATGCATCTGAAAAAAGAAACCAATCTGCCCATACTTGCAGTACTTTGAGAACCCGTTCCTGCAAAAAAGTCAGAATGAGTTTACAACAGCATTTTATATGGCAATGAAAACCCTCAAAGATCATTTTTCTTTCTGACCGTACTTTTAAAGCTTCAGCAGTAATTCTTCCAGTTATGCTACGATACAAATCGTTAAAGCTTTCCATTATATCGGGTAGAGTTGCTTCGAATTTGGTTCGGTATGCAGATGCATTTTTAATAGGTGCGCTGCTATTATGAAGAATATCAGACACAAGCATGAGTCTAGCAACTTTAGTTGGAATTGATGTCTCTTTTAGGGTCAGGGACTCCGTCAGAACTTCAACAACCTGTAGAATTAGAACACATACATACAAACAGGAAAGGGCATCTGAATATCTATTTATACACGTATGTGGTGAGAAAAAGCTTCTGAAAACATAATTAATAGAATGGAAAAGCATCTGTTTACGGTCTAATAACAGGTTATCTTTCTTGACATTTTTGAGTGTATATGGCATTCTTTACTACTGCATAAAATTCCCAATCTTCAGATATTTTTATAAGGCTAAAAATTAAAACATACGTTGAAGCTTCTGAAGGGTACATATGAAGAATGGGATCGTGTGTAAAACTGAACCTATTAATACATAAAACAAATAATACCTCTCCAGCTGCATCTGCATTATCCAAAGCAAATCCCATTGCTTCTTTTATTTGACTCCTTTCTAAAGTAAGAGCACGTAACATGTCCTCGAACTCATCTCTTTGCGGATCGGTAAGAGTTCTCTCAACTTCCGCACGCTATAAGATTTATCAGTGTAAGCTATACTGACACTACTAGGGTACAACTTAATGAACAAAAAATCAGACGTGAGACTGCAAGAAGATTACCCTGCTTCTTCCTGCTGCATATGTGCTTGCAGACTCCTTTTCATGCTCCATACTTCTAGTGATAGGCAGTGGTGGCGGTATCCATCTGCAGTAAGAGCAAATAGGCAGTGGTAATACAGTACAAGTGCAAATGTAATCTCAACTGAACACCAGGATCATTTTCAACGTTGGCTAGGTTTAATACCTTCCACTACCAGTGATCATGATATACGGCTCTGTTCTCCACCTCTGAAGTGTATCACCCTAAACAATGCAAAAACACTAATCAGCTTATGACACGGTAAAGCTCAAGGAGAACCTACATCGACCTAGCTACAAAGCAATCAAAATGTACCTGAGCAAAGGAATAGAGTCTCCAGACATAGTAAGTATGCTCCTTTGAGCCAAGCTCGAACAAGAAATTAAACAGTGGATTCCCACGGCCTCTCTCCATGATAGCTTGTTCAAAAGCACATTCTCCATCCAGAACATAGAGAGCCATCGTATCAATCACATGTCTGAGGTGCTCGTCTTCAGGAGTAACAACACTGATATCCGGAACATTAGGGGTCAAAACCTGAAATAAGTTGCAATGCGAAAAAATTATTCACTTGGAATGACATTACTAAAAGGGTAGCTGATCAGAGTGTCGTCAACTCAGGTGCCACATCAGCAAGTTGGTCAAACCAAAATCATTACAAATAAGAGCAGCATTAAGCAATAAGAAGTTTCTGAGTATTTGGGGACTGATTTGCAGTCTTTTGGAAGTTTGGGAAAGTAGAGGATGCACTAGATATCATCACAAGTTCGTTCTTTGGTTCTGTATCTGTTCTACTTTACTTTAAGGTATAAATGCAATCAATCCTGAAACTTAACAGTAATATTTCTGAACTATAAAGTAGTTCAAGCACTCCTTGAAAATCATATAGAACTTATGAAGAACTAATTCAAGTCATGTATAACATGTTACATACCAGCTCAGAATTTTGGTTTGGAACAGAAGTTATTGGTGCACCTGATTGACCAGAAAAAACCAAGTTGCAGCCCTGCCAATGAAAATATATGAAATTTTTCAGTTGCACTAAACAGATATAAAATTGGCAATCAGTAATTTTTGCGCACAAATGGCAAGTTTAAACCACTAAAAAGTCAAGGATCAGGCCCGTTCATAGGTTGGTGGAAAAGATTTAAGAGAAACATATCTCGAAGAGTAGCAAAGGATGCATTTACACACCTCCTTACTCCGAATAGCCATATGACCAGGTGGTGGAGCGGGTAATGCTTGTGATGGTAAAGAAACCGCTTTACCCCACCCAATCTTCAATTCATACTCGTACACAATGATCCCTGCAAAATTGGAATTTTTTCTCCATAACTTTCTTTGCTACTGTCACATGCAATCAGTGTATTCAGTTGGTGCAAAAACAGTTGACCATAGACTAGTCAATATTGCCAGAAGGGTCATCAGCATCCCACCAGAAAAGTGAATCGACCAAGAAAGAAAATGATAAAGGTACCAACACGAAGCAGTATTAGTGAAACAAGAAGTGACAGAAGAAATTGCATCAACTGAGAAAGACAAGACAAGCACCAAAGCAGGGCAGTAATAGTGTCCACCAACGCATTCCTTGTTTTGAATAATTATATATTTTTCACACTTGCAAGGTTTGGACATATGAAACTAATCAAAATTTGTTGAACTGAAGTACTCAAACTGCTATACTATTATGTAAAGTATAAAACCTAAACACATTTCTCGTACAATAATCTTTTTAAAGCTTGACTCCACCTAGCAATTAATTCCAGCCCAGGCTACAATAGATAGGATGGAGAGACAAGAGGCTGGCAAACCTTGCATTTCATCTTTTGCAGCTTGTCCATCAGCCCTGTTCATGAAGGAAACAAAGCCACAGTTTCTTTGTCGTCTCTTCTCCTCGTCTGTTCTTGGCCACATTATCTTGACACTAGCTATGGGCCCAAATCTTCCAAAAGTGCGCAGAAGGAAATTTTCATCAACCTACACGAGCATAATACCTTATGAATATAACATTGGCGAGAAAAAATAACACGTGAACCCAAGAAAGAAATGGGAAAACACCTTTGGAGACAGATTCCCAACATACAGATTTGTAGTTTGTGGGTCACCATCGTCAAATGATCCTGGCCTTCCACTGGGATCAAAATCATCAGGTAGTTCATCAAAGCGGCTAGATGGCTGAAGACAGTATATGTTTAGTACAGAAAGCAGGGCATATCTCTCTAAACAGAACAGGTTTAATTTGAGAGCAGAACACCAATCGAGAGAGTGCAAGACAATGATGAACTAACCGAGTTATCACCCTGACGGTCACGATCCTGGTTTCTTCTTTCTCTCATTTCTTGTTCACGTTTCAACTCCTCCATGAAATGATCTATATTTCGAGTCTTTCCCTTTTCTCTTTCCTTAGGCCTCTCCTCCTCCTTCTGGAAAGATGAATACATGAAGTTACAGCTAAGCTACAGCTGCTTTAAACAGAAAACCCAATTAATAAGAGAAACAGAGAACAAAATCCATGCTACTGACCTTCCTCTCTGGTTCTTTACCCTTAGATGCCAGTGGTGGTGGAAGAAAAGATGGAACATACCTGCAGAGATTACGTGGAAGATAATCTTCTATATCACAAGAATACACGCATGGCTTTCAACTTATCAAGCAATACCCAAGAACATCATTCCGAAGACCCACAACTTATATCAAATATGAATGAAGACCACAACTAGATGCCACATATAGATGAAAATAATACAAACACAGGATGAATAGTATTCTAACTCAAGCCTTGTACAGCCATATCAAAAGTGTATACTCATCAGAGAAACCACGGGCGGCCAAACTCTTTGAGCTTATGATGGATTTGCTAGAAATTATCAGCAACGCAAGACTGATAGATTATCAAAAGCAATCAGTTTACCTACTGCCCTTCTTTGAAATCGAACCCCCATCTTTGGACTTTTCACCTGCCATCCGCGAATGCATAGAAAAAGATCCATACTCTTATTAATGTGTTCCCAATATAATAACATTGTTGCTCTAACCATTTGACACCATCAAAAAGAAGAACAAAGTACTACGACGAACACACAATGAGACGCAAGGTAACAACAGTTAAAGGCGTATCATTACAAGACTAACCTTCAGAATCAACCTTGGGCTTTTCGCCAGGATTAATTGTTCCACCTCGAACAAAAGTCTTAGTAGTTGTACTGTCCCCTTGAAATGATTCCACGAATTCTTGATACAGACGAGCAGTTTCATCCTCAGCTTTCTGCATTAAGATCGCAAAAAACAATCGATTAACCAACCTCCCCTAAACAAATTCTCAAATTCAACCCGAAACAGCGATCTACCAGAAATCAATTGAAACTGGAACTCACTGGTTTGATGAAAAAAAGAAAATACCAAAGAAGAAAAACAAACCTTCTTCCTGGCTTCTTCCTCCTCTCTGTGTTTCTGGAAAGGCGTTTTCTTTCGGGTTATCGAAAATGAACTCATATTTCAGCATCCAATCTCTCAGGAAAAAGTTATTCCCGAAACTTATAGCCTCCTTAGCTCGTCGGCAACGAAACTAGGTTCGACTAAAAACCGGAATTGTGAATTAAGAAAGATCAAAGTGTTATGGATTCTGATTAAGAACTAGGGTTCGGGGAAATCGAGAAGGGTGACGAACGATCAGAAACCTAGGGCTTGAGAAGAAAACAGCAGTACGTAAAAAGAAAATAAAATATGGATAAATCACAAATACATATTACAAATCAATTATTTTCAAGTATTGAATGAATGAATGTACGTTATATTGAATATTGATTTTATTTTTCAAATATAAATTTCATTATTATTATTACGGCTTTTTGCATAGATTCATCATTCATCTTCAAGCATTCGACCCAAAAAAAATTCATCTTCAAGCAAATAGCAAACGGATGTTATTCAATAATTAGATTGTTACATAATTCTAATATTGCATGAAAATATAGAGAGTTTACAAAAAATTCTAGTTATTCAATAAACTATGAAACTTTTGTAGTAGTATTACTTTAGTATTTGATTTCCATTATAGGTTACTCAAAATCGAAATTAAGATATCAACCTCTTCAGTTACATATCTTACCTAATAATTTGCCGGTGGTCTTTAATCTACTAGCAGATCATAAGTTCACTAAAAATAGACGCATTTACATATCCAGAAATCGAATCATACTATCTATATTATATAAAAAATTGGCTAATGGATCAGCTATACACAATGTTAACCAGAAAAAATTGATTAATGAAAAATTGATGGTACATTCTTTACAAATTCCCACACATTAGGCATCGAAACTCGACCAGTTAAAAAAAAAAATTTGACTAAACGGTCTGGTTCGTTGGACCCAAAGGACTATTAAACGCATGCTAACCACCAATTATGGCCTAAAAACGCTAATTTTCATTTGGGCCTTTAACGGCCCATATTCTGATTATAAAACTTTATTAGTGCTGACGTCACTCCCCCCGATTAGAGCAGCGCTTATTCGTAAGCATACGGAGGAATAAAACTTTTAGCAGTTCTCGGTGACTCAGTGAATCCAACCGCTAACCTAGACTGTGCCGCTGACTCTACGCCAAGTTTGTTTCTTCAATCTGTAGGGAGTTTTTCAATTTCAGATTCTCGGTCAATTTTAAGATGGAAGGAGATGGAGGAAGTAGAGGCGGCGCGACAGCGGCGGGAGCCGAAGGTGTAGTTCCGGAATCAGCGATTGAAGCTGTGAAAGAAACTCTTTCGTACCTCAAGGAACTGAAACCACAGCTTGAAGAGATGCTTTCTTTAGCTGAGCCAGAGGTTCTTGCCCAAATGGAGCCATTGCAGCGAGCTAAGACTATGTACTTGCTCGCCCAAGCCACCACTACTATTTTCGCTCGTAAAACCCTCGTTCTTCTTCTTCTTCTTCTACTAAAGTTTGTCAATTTGCGATCAATGTTAAAACTATTTGTTGGTTTTTTGTTTTCAGTGAAGTTGAGGTGTACTGGCGTTGATCCCGATGACCATCGTGTTAAATCTGAAATTGTATGCATACTTCTGTATCTTTGGATGATTTAGTTCTCTCATTATCTTGTTAGCTTAGTAAACTGGTTGCTTGTAGACTCTCTAAGTTTGCAAATGCAACCAACAAGGCAATCTTTTGTTGTTTTAATTAATGATAGTATTGTTTTTCAGGAGCGGCTAAACGTTTACAGAGAGAAGTTTCAGAGATGTACGGATCGAAGCAAAGGTAAAGATTTATTGTAGACAATTCGAAACTTGTTAGTTTTGACTGTTGGATTGAGAGGACGAGCATTTGGACGTATGAGAAACTATTGTATCTCTGGTTAGAAAACCAATTATTTCAGTTTGAATTGATTATTTATTGCTTGTGGACCAAATAAGTTCTTTTTAACTTCTTGTCTTTGGAGGAATTGCTGCATCCGATTTTACCTTAAAATTTTTGGGATAATATTTTTAACTTCAAAAGTTATGCTTTTAGTTGAAAACAATCTAGACTATTAAAGTCCGATTGAGTTTTACCTTTTCTCATGTGCTAATTGAAATCCTCTGCATACTTTTTTTGATGAATAATTCCTTTCTTTGTTAAGATTACTTGTGTTTTTGACCTTTGTTTATTGGCGTTATGTATCTGCCATTGTTAGTTTTCTTTTGTTTTGGTCTGTGCTTAGTCTTGATTATATTTTTCATAGATATGATCATTGTGGTGAAGGACTCTATATGGCATGTTACATCTTAATTGCAGGGAAGTATTGTTTCCACTGGAAGGCTCGTCATAATGTCTTGCACCTATGCATAGTTCTGGACTTTGTTTTCGACCTTACTATTACGTCTACCTGTCATCTTAAGTTGAAGGGAGATTATGCTCAGTCTTCTTTAGCGAAAAATGTCCAATTCCTGTTGGGAAACCTCTTAGTCTGTTGAAAATTAGGGAGACTCATTTCTGAGCTATTTTCCTGTTTTCACTTATATGTTGAATAGTTTTTTTTAATTAGAGGGGTTAATATTCTTACTTTGATTCTTTCAAGATATCCGCTTAAAAGTTTTTTGATTTGAATCTGTTAGTGGCTAATTGTTGATTCAAATGACTACTGGATACTGTATCTGCTTTTTGTGGGTTATTATCCTTTTCCTTTTTGGTGAAATTCCAGTTGTTCCTTTCTACTATCTCAAATTGGGGGAGGCTAATCTCTTATCTTCGGATATTTAGCGAAATAATATAATTCCGCTTAGAAAGTCTTTACTTGGCTTGTGGGCTGCATTTTATGAGATGATTTGTGGACCGTTCATACAAGAATCGTTTTAGGATACTAATGGGCTGAGTAGTTCAATTTACTTAGTTGAAAGAATATATGCACATTGTTTCATTTTGAAATTTTCGGGCTGAAGTTAGATTTATCTGATTAGGAAATTTTGTATTAAGGCTAAATTGCTACCTTTAATTCAGTGTCTTATCTACCAAGTGGTCTCTTATCTGTTTTCCTTATTTTATTTCGCAGAACCATTGCGTCCGACTACTATCTTAAACAGTCAAGCAGCTACCCGTTTCATCGAGCACTCTCTGCCTGATCTTACGTCAGGTAAACTTTTATACAGGTTTTGTTCCCACCAAACACCTGTCCTCCTGTTTCTCTAACAGTCATTCTAAATGAATCTAGCCCAAAAGCAGAACATAAGAGACCTCAGTAAAGGAGATAAATCAAGGATCAGGAATTCGGGACAAACTGCGAAAAAGAGAAAATACCAATCGAATGAGAAACATTCTGTCCAGTCAGCGGCGAAGGAGTTTCTCGAAAAAGCAGCTCGTGAGATTTTAGGTAACAATGAAAGTGGTATTAAGGGCCCTCTAGTGGCGGCAGCTGATGGTTCAGATGACGTTGATGTTGGTACAGCCTGATTCACTAATATTTCAAGGTAATGTTCTCTTCTGGTAGTCTTTGATACCTAAAAGTAAATCTCCATGATTGTCGTGCCATTCATGAACTTCTGGTAGTGAATCGCTAGACAAGGTGGCCATCCAGGAAAAAACAGACACAGTATCCAATAGACATTTATCGACTGTTATCCCATAGTAAAAACGAAAAGAAAACACTGTATCTTTCCAATTACTTTGTCATCTCTTTATGGGGTTTCCTTTTTTCGAGTTACCTATATCGGTATATGCTTCTCTCGATAGTATAATTGTTTTACTTCTCTTTGAAATCATAAAGGATGGGCCAATGAGGAAGTAAATGTTATCAATTTGCTTCTCCCCATGGTGTGATTTCAGTATCTGTGAGTGGTTACAAGTAATGTTAATTGTAGTGATTTCCTAGGCAATAACTTACTTGCAGATTGAGAGCTCGAGTAATTTCTGTTCCCTTTGTGTAAATCGTTTCCTATACTTGTTTGCAAATTCTCGTTCTTTCTTTAACTCTTTCTGTTTTTTCCTGCAGCTGCTGCTTCATTTATCAGATTGTAGTTGTAGCATTTTGTATTATCGCCATCGCCAGAGAGAAGTTGGTTTCTCAACTCATCTACGATGATAGCGTATCTTCTTTATGGACCTTTTGTTATTAGGTATGCTGTTGTACATTTGCATTTTGTAACAAAACTATTTCGGAAAGCTCTTAAATGTCGGCCAATTTTTTAAATACACTAAATGTCAAAAAGCTAGGACAGAATTTAATAAATATCATGGATCAAAGAATTTGAACAAGAGTCAAAATCAGAATGAAACAATCCCTAATAATCCAACAAAACCCAAAACCACAAGTGTAGGGGTGAAAGAAGAAGCAGATCCAGTGGCAGGAGCAATAGTCGGAGCTCCCAAGGAAGCCCCAGAAGGTGAAGGAGAAGGAGCAGAAGCAGTGAAGAAACCACCGGTGTGACCACCACGAGAAGACATGACGACAATGTGAAGCTTCTCGCCTTCAATACAGTTGCTTTTAGAGCCGCTGATGAAAAAGTAAGGACCAGATCTCTCAAGCTTCACTTTGGTCTGTCCATCGCTGTATTTGGCTGCTGGGTTTGTAATGTTGCAGTTAATGTATGCTTCTTTTGTCACTTGCAAAACCGAGTCCTTTCCCTCATCGTAGTTCCACACTATACATCACAATACAAGTATTTATATGCAAATCTCCAAGTGAAGAGCTGATTTTTAGATTTAGAATTTGGGGAAAGAAAACTCACCGAGAGAATCGCCGACGTGAAATCGCAAACTCTCAGCCCATTTGTTGAGAGAATCAGAAGGTGAAGAAGGGATTTTCCAGGCATTGGTTCTGCCTCCGACCACTATCTCTCTGCAACTGGCGAGATTAGTTAAGATGAAGAAGAATAGAAGATATGCTTCGACTAGAGTTCTCTGAGCCATTTGAATTATAAAATAAGTTTGTGTGCAAGGAAGAAAGGGAAAAGAGAGAGAGATTTGTGTCGTAATTTGGAGTCTGTTGTGATTGATTGGGTTATATAGAGACGAAACTAGCCGTTCGAAGCTAATGGTGTTTTGCTACTGTTCTCTGTTGCTCCCAACGGTTATTTTAAACGGTCGATTCCTTACTATTATCGAGGCTCGAATTCCAAAAGAACTTTATAGTACATAATTTTTGTAATAACCAGTAACTGCCCGACTCAGATTATCTGAAATTTTATTGAAATACGAGTTCTATGGCCTATGAGCTCGTATATAATATAACCATAAACATTAACCAATGATGTAATGAAATGAAATGGGCCACAGCTGTTAAGCCCATTTAAAATTTACATTAGATCCATAACTACCACATTTTGTTAAGTATTGTAATTTATGGACAGATTTCGATCTCCAGTCACTGCAATCTCATACATACATTTATAATAAAAAATGCATATATAAATATACAAAAATAGGTTTTTTATGATAGTCATAATACAACAAAAAAAGATATATGGAGAAATACAGATATCAGATGACATGGGATAATAACCAATCGCTATTATTAAAAAATCAATCGCTACTATTAAAAAATCAATCGCTAGTATTTATTAAAAGAGGATAAACATGGCCATGGGACACAATAATAGAGACGTTCCAATCTTATCAGATGCAAATCTGGACCATTTTCACATATATCTTGGTTTTCTACAGAACATTATCTCTTAGAAACTAGCAAAGAATGAGTTTTTTAACACTAAAGTTTCAGGTTTTTCTTCTTCTACTTTTCTTTAGTCCTCATATTGATTCTGCCTCCATTGTCAAGTTTCTTCCAGGCTTTGAAGGTCCTCTTCCATTCGAACTCGAAACCGGGTTTGTAAAATATCTATATTTGCAACAATTTTATGTCTTTTGGATTTGGAATTAGTAATTAGTCATTTTTCTGAATGAAGGTATGTTGGTATTGGTGAAGAAGAAGATGTGCAATTGTTCTACTACTTCATCAAGTCTGAGAGAAATCCAAAGGAAGACCCTCTTCTTCTCTGGTTAGATGGAGGACCTGGATGTTCTTCTGCATATGGCATCTTTTTTGAAATTGGTACAAATCTATTATCTTCATTTTTTCCTAAGCTTTATTTTAAAGAGTTATTTAATGTTGGGAAAAATGTAATAGGACCGCTGGCTTTGAAGTTCGAGGTTTATAATGGCAGTATTCCTTCTTTGGTCTCTACTACATATTCATGGTCAAAGGTAGCAGGAAATATGTTCATATTTGTCAATCAGAATCTGATTATTTACTAGATTTGTTATCATTTATGTAGATAGCGAACATAATATTTTTGGATCAGCCTATTGGAAGTGGCTTTTCCTATTCAAGATCTGCCTCTGATGAAACTAGTGATACAAATGAAGCTAAGAGGATTCATGAGTTTCTTCAAAAGGTTACAAAAAAAACTTAATTTTGTTTTCATTGTAAGCATTTATTGGTGGAGTTATTGTTTCATATTATATATGGTGGGATGACTTTTACCACACTCAGACAAAACATTAGCTGATCAAGTAAAACATCATTACTTACAGTGTGTTTTGTTTTGTTTTGAGCAGTGGTTAAGCAAACATCCACAATATTACTCCAACCCTTTTTACGCTACTGGATATTCTTATTCGGGTATGATTATTCCAGCTGTCGTTCAAGAAATTTCAAAAGGTATAGCTTTTAGCATATTAATCAATCTCCATAATTTTAGGCGTAAGCATAATAACCAAAATTCACACCAAAATTTGAACCCGACGTGAAACAAGAAGAACCAAACCGAACTTGATAAAATATTCTAATAGATCTTAGATTATGAAAATTTGGATATCCGAATCCGATCGGATAGGAACCAAGATACGAATGGCTACCTAAAATATCCGAACTACTATGTATTATATATTTAAAATAATTATTTATTATAAATTATTAATTACATAAATATTCAAAATTATAATTAAAAATCTAAATATATTAACCTCGGTCAAAGGTCACCGAAGTTGCTGAAAGTAGGAATTCGTTGCTTTTGGCTGTTGGAAGTCAGGTAGTGCTTGGTCCGGTTTACCGCCACCGACTTTGGAATCTTCCTTGACAATAGGGTCATCAGATTATCGACTGACTAGGTTGAAATTTTTGTTTAAAATAATTAAGGTTTATTAAGATTTTTTTTAAAAATAATTCAGAAAAAAAATTAATTTAAATTATGGATAATTGAATTCGGATTGAAACGGAACCAAATCCAAAATTGATCCTGATCAAAAAAATTTATTGTTTAAGAACCAAACTCGACCTTAAACGGGACCGAACTCGAATTAAAATAATAAAATGCTCAAACATGTTTCATATAACTAAACTCAAAAAATCTGAAACACAAAAGATTCGATCTGATCGGGTTCAGGTACTTGAACACCTAGTACTAGTATATAGTTTTATCATATTTTGCCTCTCGTTAAAAAAAGAAAACATATCTCGGATGATTGCTTAGCCAAGTGAATCCGTACGTACTACGAGAAAGCTAATTTATGTAAGTGACAGTCGGAGATCCATCAAAAAAAATTTTGACGGTTTTCTGCTCATTGAAAATTTCATTAGAATTTGTTATGTTTATCTTATACTATAAAGTTTTTCTGGCTTTTAACGAAGAAGACCCACTATGATATGCAGGAAATTACATCTGTTGCGAAACTCCTATAAATTTACAGGTAAATTATTTATATTATATTGATCTAATAGCTTTTCATATTATGTAAGACTTTTTCAAACACAAAAGATTGAAAATTATCGACTTCTTCTCACTTTAGTGGTTAAGATGATGCAGCTTATGACTATGGCATTAGGGTTCGATTCATCTCCTCTACAAATTGGTAGATTAAATAGAAATTTTAAGGGTTGGACTAAGTTATGGATCGAGTCTTGTCGATCAAATGTTGAAAACAAAAAAATGGAAAATTTAATTTAATTGATGTTTTTCAAAATTTTAATAGGGTTATCTACTTGGAAACCCAGTAACACATTATTCAGTTGACAAAAACTATCGCATTCCTTCGGCTCATGGGATGTCACTAATCTCTAATGAACTTTATAAGGTATATGAATTATATAGCTTGCTCTATTTCTTATTTTGTCGATAATATAAAACAGGATCTAACCTGTGATACTTTTACAGTCACTGAAAAGAATCTGCAAAGGAAATTATTATGATGTGAATCCATTAAACAGAAAATGTTTGAAACTTGTTGAAGAATATCATAAGGTGCAAACTCTAAATTTTGGTTGGTTTTTTTGTTTTACAATTACTAATTAACTAATTAAGATTTGTTTTAATTTATGTAACAGTGCATTGACAGAATAGATATTCATCATACGTTAAGACCTGATTGCGACCATACTTCTCCTAATTGCTATGTAAGTTTTATCATTGCGACCATTCTTCTCCTAATTCGATCCAAATTTATTTATATGTGTTAGATTTCAAAGAAACATGTCTATATACATGGTTGTTTTTGCAGTATTATCCGTATACTCTCATTGAATACTGGGCCAACGATAGTCGCGTTCGTGAAGCTCTTCATGTCAAGAAAGTAAGTGCCAAATTTGATTTTAGATTGTTGATAATATAAATGAAATCTGAGAGATAGGGTTGATCTATTCTATGTGTACAGGGGACCATAAGAGAGTGGGTGCGATGTAATCGGACTTTACCATACAATCACAACATAGAAAGTAGCGTACCATACCATCTCAATAATAGCATTAATGGATACCCATCTCTTATTATCAGGTTAGACTTTAATCTACTCTTCAAACCGTATTTTGCTCTGTATAACAACCAGAACCATGCTCTATATCAGCATACTCAGAATATTTTGTTTTGAATTGGTTTTTTATTTTAAAACCTAAAAGATAAGGGCATTGCGACCGACCGATCACTAGGATTAGTGAAAATTTGAGTCACTGGATTTTTTAGCGATATGAACTATCGCAACGAAAAGGCGTGCCTATAAGTAAGATAAAAATGCATTGGCCTCGGATCCCTCAAATAAATATATATTTTGGGGCCCCAAAAATTTAAAAAATTATATAATATAATGATTTTTCTTGGTTTATATACTATATAAACAATCAATTTTTTTAATCTTTGTAAACATTTTTTTCAAGAATTAGATTATTTTTTATGAGAATTAATTAAGTTTCTTTTAGGAATCAGGTTGGATGTAATTCGAGTTGTCTCTATAAAATTGATTAAAACTTATTTGGAATTAGATCACAAAAAATTAAATTTTAATTTTAAAAGTGACTTTTATTAATATATTATTTGAAAACTATATTATAATTACGTTATAAACAAATTTGTATTGTAAAACAAAACAGCAGTACCATTGGTCTATTACTACCTTCAAAATATTCAAGTTCTTATAAGAGTACGGTTTTATGGTGAATAGTGGTGATCATGATTTTGCGGTTCCTAGCCAAGCAACTGAAGCTTGGATAAAATCTCTCAACTACTCAATCATTAATGAGTGGAGACCTTGGATGATAAACAATCAAATAGCTGGGTATGTAAATTCTTTATAAGTTGATAATCTAATTGTTCATTCTTTTCTTCGTAGTGATCACAAACTCATTTGAAATTCACAAGAAATCCACTTAATATTACATGATTTTTTTGATAGATACACGAGAACTTATTCCAATAAGATGACATTTGCTACTGTAAAAGTAAGTCTTCCTGTTTCAACTTAACATTTTTATCTTATTGGAATTTTGTTCAAATAGATTTTAATTTTCTGTGGGGATTTTGAATATATAGGGAGGTGGACATACGCCAGAGTATTTACCCGAAGAGACGTTTATCTTGTTCCAAAGGTGGATTAGTGACCAAGCTTTGTAATAGAAGCTACTTAAGGTACAATATTATTGAATACAATATATATAGTATATTTCATGAAAAGCTCATAAGTGAAAAAAAAAACTGTTTTCTATTTTATTAGGTCTTATCTTACTTATGGTTTCGTTTTATATTGTGTCCTCTCTAGCTCGATATGGTGTTGTTCTCTTTTGAACATAACATTCTCTGAGCAAAAGTTGTTTCGTTCCTTGTACGTACTTTAAGATCTGATAGAGATCTGATCATTTTTCAAAACTTTTATCGAGGTGTAAACCAGTCGGATGTTTCTGTAATAGAAGTGTGAGTCCATTAATTTTGAGATATAATTATTTATTATATGAGAATTCGTCATCAACTTTGCTAGTTCTATCTTATCTTGTTTTGAAATATCTTATCTTGTTTTGAAATATCGTGTATTAAACATGCAATTGTAATAGTTGGTGTATTTTTACATTTAACACAAAAAACTGTGTCGTTTTTGGTTAAAAATTACACAGTTGAAGTATTTTAAAAGAAATTTTCCTATAACACATTAGCATTTTGGAGAACGTAGAACTAATATATCAGCCTAAGTTTTAGATACAAATAACCAATGAAACTATAACAGATTTTTTTACCACAAGATTTTTTCATAACCATTGCTAATTGTCAAATACTAAATAGATACAAAAACGTCAAAAAAGCATTTCTAAACTTTATATAATGTAATATGGATACATGTAACCTACATATCAAATCAAAGCCGAGGAAACTAATAATATACCAACACATGTGTTGCATTGAACATCCAAATATTCACAAAACAATAGATTGCTCTTTTTAATTGGTTTGCAGGTTTTGATAAAGAATCAATGACTAAGATTGATGTTAGTGCAAACATTAGTCTAGTTGGGGATATATATTTTAGAACTATTTATGACTTTTGAAAGGAGTATTTGTGTTGGATTTTGGTTGGAGTAAGGTCGAAGGAAGGTCCTTTGTTAACAAAAGACAATGAAATGGGGCCTGCATTAGATGGCTCATCAGGTTGGGTTGTCCCAATAAACTAGTAATTGGCAAACATTTTAAAAATTCAAATATATGAATGATCATTAAGGGACACCTCAATAGGTAGATAACGATGAAACAAAGTAAGCATTTAACTATGATCAATTTAATTTTTTATCTAACTAATTATACGAGTAGCTAGCCAAACTTTGAATTTATATATATATATATATATATATATATATATATATATATATTGTTGTCATCAATTTCAATTGAAGTGATAAGCTTCCATCCATAAATCGTATCATACAGAATTATGTGATTAATTATTTAGAACTGAATTTTAATGAGAAATATATCTAAAAATTTAGATATATTTATAAATTAGATGCTCACATAAGGGAGGGTACGTACAAATTATATGTTCCCTATTAGTTAATTTTCTTTTCAAAATTGTCCAGTTCTTTTTTACGACAAGACTTGATCTATACCATAAAGTTCACTCCTAATATCAGAATCATTAGCTGGATCATCATAATTATCAAACCTAATTAAGTTAACTAAACGTTATATTTTACAAGTCCTCATTACTATTTTTTAAATTCACCAAAACCACTTTCTGTCATCACGGGCACAACTAAGGGATTCTATCTCATTCGTTATATATCACTCTGTCGATATGACTATATCAAATCAAACTCACTGAAAACTGTGTTGATTCAAAACCCCCTTGAAACCTTGTTTTGTATATCATAAAATCAACTTCATCGTCTCACATCATATTAAACGATTTCAAATTATGTTTGTTCCTCTATGATTAGCAGACAAAGAGTTGATTTGTGGCTTTTCATTTTAGCGTACGTGTTATAATACTTTGTTCGGCAGAAAGTAACCATAATAACTGGTATCTTGGATAGAGTTTGGTGACCCAGTGAGAATGTTGGTTTAGATTCCATCCATACATTCCATGAATCCGAGGCTAATCAATGCACGTGATTTATACGACCTAGAACTAGAAGCATAATCTTTCTCTTTTGTAATTTGAATCTTCTGTCGTAATTATTCTTCTATAAAAATGACTTAATTGACTTTGTAAAATGAAAATGGCGGGTCGTATCGGACTCTCTACGACACGAACACGTCCTTTGTTCTTTTCAAACTATATATTCATGTTACAAGTTTTGTCCCTTACTTTTTCTCCATCACGCAAAGCTTAGTTTACTATGTCCACTCGTCCAACGGTTATATGTCACTAATCTCTATTTAATGTGACATATTATCTTAATTAATATCTATTAAGATCAAAACGATAATCTATTTCTTCATGTCTAAGTTGGATCTGATTTCCAGAAGAAGTAGACGGCTTATAAAATTTGTCTATTATCTTCACACTCAGAATTCAAAATTGTTTTATGGGCGATGATTTAATATGTATGATAATAATACCATGACTGAATATATTAGAGGTAATGCTTGCTTCACTGCCCAAAAATATTGAAGATGGTGTTAACTCCAAACTAGTGGCCAATTTTCAATTTTTACCTCGAAAATTTTCGTTAAAGGGTTTTGTAGAAAAAATAAAATTTATCATTTGTAAATGGTCTAATATAATTGAACTATAAATTTGGCCAAAAAGATAATAATCTGTTTGTAATAATGCCAAAAACAAGAATTTCTATTTTATGTGGTTTCTTCTTATCAACGTTAATACACGTTACAACAATGAGGTTTATTCTATATGCAGAGATGAGTAAAACAAAAACTCATGACAAAAGAATTTCAAATTCTCAAGATATTGAACCGTAAAAATTTAGGTTTTTGGTAAAATTAAAACTATAATTAGTTCAAAAATTATAACCATTCAAAGTCTAAATATCTTAAAAGATTAATTAAGAAGCTTAAAGATATTTAATACAAAATATCAAACTTTAACTCCTTTTATATACACGATTTACAAAAAAAACTTTCCCTACAAATCTAAAAACTCAAAAAAACAAAATTAACATTTCTGACGGAAAAAAAAAACATTTCTTACAATCACTATTTTTTTACATTTCTAGTCACTACCAGAATTTTCATCGCTAATATCGTAATTATTATTATTATGATTATCACCGTGCCACGACCACACAATGTCCTCCAACGCCGGCTTGACTTGCTCTTCATATAATCTATTATACTCCAAAGTATCTCCGGCCGATTTACAGAGCTCAACAACGGCTACTTCCGGCGCAACCTCGAATATCTCCGCTGTAACAGCTATCTGTCCTTTTCTTCCTTCCGTTTTCCCTTCCAATTTCACTTTAAAATCCTTAGTTCTCTTCACTTTCATGTTCATCTCTTTCCCAATTCTTTCAAGCTTCGTCATTATCTCCAACGCCGACCACCGTGACGTAAACATAGATCTCAACTTCCTCTTGCTCTCGAACAAACTCGATAGATCGAATCCAGACGACATGGATGAGATCAATTCAAACGCGTTGAAGAATTTCGGTGATATTGGTGTAGGTGCTGTATCTTCCTCCTCCTGTGGATAGATCGGTCCAGTGATCGGAGGTTTGAAGTTTTTCCGGAACCACGTAGTTCGTTTAATCGCCGGAATCGAGATCCGTTTATCAGGATCAACAACGAGAAGCTTCGAAATCAATCTCTTTGATTCAGGAGAAAACCAAGGAGGAAATTCGAAATCAGATTTGAAAATCTTCTTATACATATTCATCAGATTCTCATCTTGAAACGGCAAATAACCAGCGAGAAGAACGAATAAAACGACACCGCAGGACCAAATATCAGCTTTAGCACCGTCGTAACCTTTCTTCCTCAAAACCTCTGGAGCAACATAAGCCGGAGTTCCACACTGAGTATGAAGCAATCCGTCGTGTAAAAGCTGTTCCGGTAAAGCAGAGAGTCCAAAATCAGAAACCTTAAGATCTCCATTCTCATCAACTAACAGATTTTCCGGTTTAAGATCTCGATGAGAAACGCCTCTACTGTGACAATAATCAACGGCGGAGATCAATTGCTGGAAATATTTACGAGCAGAGTCTTCTTTAAGCTTGCCTTTAACGATTTTAGAGAAAAGCTCACCACCTCTAACGAACTCCATAACAAAGAAGATCTTCGTCTTTGTAGCCATAACTTCCTTTAACTCAACGATGTTTGGATGACGAACAAGTCTCATGATAGAAATCTCTCGTTTGATTTGATCCATCATACCATTTCGTTTCATAACTTGTTCTTTGTTGATCACTTTGATCGCTACGCTTTCTCCATTGATTATCTCTTTCCCATAATAGACTTTTCCGAAGGTTCCTTTGCCTAATAATCTTCCCATCTCGTATTTTCCAAACACAACTCTCCTCTGTTCTTCTTCCTCCATAACTCTTTTCTGGTGAAGAAGAAAGGAATAAGTGATGTAGAAGAGTGAAAAAAACTGTTTGATTTCAAATGTGTTTAAGGTTGGATTTGATGAGCATGAAGTAGAAGGATTTCATCATCAACATATACAACACAAAATATGAGATATTATTAAAGATGAGGGAAGTGGTTAAGAAGAAGGATGATGAAGGCTTGAAGTTTTTTTTTTTCGATAAAATGAAGGCTTGAAGTTGAAGGTGGTTTAGTTATTATAGTACGAAAGAGAGTAGAAATAAAGGACTTTAAAAGAAGGATTTGAGGCAGCACCTTGTATATTAATATATCCTGTGGGAAGGTAATTAGAGAGATACTTTACACCAAAATAGCCTCCTTCAATCCATGTGCGCCTTTGAGCTGACGCAAAATTAGATTTTTTTTTTTTTAAATATCATTCTATCGACAAAACCGATCTATAACCTAAATTTTACATCCTGAATTTTTTTAATCTACTATATATAGTAAAAAGAAATCAAACTCTGATATCAACATCATTACCTACACTATCATAAGAAAATGAAGAAGTGGGTGCAAAATTAGATATTTTTAAAAAATTTAAATTATTATTATGAATTTTTTGATAACTCAATACTTCTCAAATTTTATGAGACTTAAGAAAATGTGTTTTAATTTTGTATAGCATAGAAATCGACCCTACAAATTTTTTAAAATTGTAGATCTGGTTCTTACCATTTGACCACAAGCTTCTTGTCAAAATTTAAAATATTATTATACATTAAATTTGTCATGATACTCATTCTGTTACATCTTTGAATTTTTATATTAAATATATATATATATATATATACAATAATTAATTTTGAATGACGAATAATATTTATCAATATTTGTTTTTGTCCAACAATAATTATTTTAGTTTTTTATTTTTATGATAAGAATAATAAAATTGTTTTAGCAATTATTGCTTTGCTTATTTTTTCTTCTATTTTGTGTTTATCATAAACAACAAAAAAAACTACATTAGCTTAGATTTGTGTAAGAAAAATGCTATCTTCCTCTCATCTTCCACCAGGGCACGTTTACATGCAGCGTGGGTTAATGATGCTATTGTCTCGAACCTACCTTAATTTGGATTAATTATTAATTTTAGAATTATCATTTTTTTAAACACTTGTACGAATCTAATATAAAACAAATTCGATAAAGCACTACAAGAATGCATGTTGGATTCTGACAGCCGGATTGACCGAAAAAAAACAGTCAAAAAATTCTGAATAAAATATGACTGCAACTAACCGATAAAAAATAAAAATAGTTAAAAACAATCATAAAATACTGACTGGAACTGACCGAAAAAAAAAACAAAACCGGTCAGAAACAGTGAGTATTTTGTGACCGCTTCTGACCGTCTTAATTTTTTTAACTCCGGTCAATTTCGGTTACAAATAAAACAGAACCGGTCAGAAATTAGCATTTTGTGATCGCTTTTGACTGGCAGAAGCGATCCATAATTTTTGACTGGTACTGATTGTTTTGACCATTACCGGTACAATTACTAACACGTTCTCCATATATCATATTTATTTGTAACCGAAAATTAGGTTGTTCGGTCAAAAACGGTTAGAAAATTCATCTATATAACCACTTACGTTTCATTTCTTCTCCACCATCTATAATCAAAACACAAAATTCTTAGCAAAATGTCGAATATATATTTTCGATCATGGATAGATCAAGAAAAAATAGATCCAGCGACAAAGTTACCGCGGATTATGCCTATAGGATGAAACAATTTATGGAGTTTGCCGGAAATCAAAGCATAACTCGTGAAGCAAGTAAGTTGTATTGCCCTTGTCCTAAATATCGAAATAGGAGATTTAGGTCAGTAAAATAAGTATAGCTTCATCTATATAGTAAAGGATTTATGCATGGGTATAAAGTATGGTACTGCCATGGAGAGGATATATCTATAGTTAACTTTGTTAGTAGTAGCGAACATATTGATTGGAAATGGATTTCTGACCAATCAAATTCAGTTAAAAACAATTACAAATACCTATTTTTTTATTGTTTTTGACCGGATTAACGGTCATAATCCGAAATGTATTTGCTTATAAAAAAATTTTTAATTGCTAACTAAATACATTAATCTTTTTGTCTTGTCCTAGAGCCCATAATACACGTATAGTCCCGTGTTAAGCTTATGGGTAACAATCTATAAGATTGATAAGTGATCTATTTGATTTAAAGTCAATTTTATCGACACTAAGTTGTTCAAAACTTATATAAAACCTCATTTATTTCGCATAGTTTGCAATCCAAATCATATAGATGATAATGGTCGACCAAGGCCAAAATAAAATTATATTCCGTTGAAAGGGATTATAGATAAAATCATATCTTTCATTGGATCCTCGACGATAATTAAAAAGACTATATTGTAAGTGCTTGTTATTCTTCATATTTGATGTCATGAGATAAACTTATATATGCTTTTGATTGTATTAAATGTTACAAAAGTCAAAAAACACTAAAACCAAAACGATAAACGATAAACTCACTAACAGATTTTTGTCGTTATTCAAGATCTTAGTTTATTCAAAAACAACAAAATGTATAAAAGGTTGAATGTTACCTGAGTAAAAAGTCATCCAACTCATTTGGTAAATCTAATGTATAATATAAAATTTGACTCTTAATTCGAATGAGACATACGTCTCATGTTATAAAATTAATTTTAACTTTCGTATTCGTATGTGTTTACTTGATTATTAAAACGTTGATCAATCTCCATTCATATATCTATCGGATTTGGAGACAACATATACGAATTTCTTTGTAACAATAGTCCAAATATTTTTGGTGAAAGAGATTAGTATCGTTGACTGAAATTACGAATAAAGACAAATAATGAAGACGCAATGGTAATATTTGTTTTTTAGCTATAGTTGGAGAAGATATTTATCAGAAAATAATTAAAAATTTTGTCATTGCCTCTAAGCCTCTAACCAATATAAAGAAAACAACTATATTATATGAATATATATATAAGAAATATTTAATGTCGACAGAAAATGACAAATTCGAAATGCAAGTCAATTTCGTCATATGTGGTTTTGGATCTTTGTCTTTGAGGCTAAGTAGTTGATCTGTAATTATGTTGATTGATTTATTAAAGCTCTAAACACGATTAGTTTTAATATTATAAGTAGACGACCCTACAATTCTGATTAAATCACATGCTTTATTTCACCAATATGGCAAAATATCACATACAGTTTTACATTTTTATAAGTTAACTATATTAACCTCACAAATAACATTAATTTACAGTCTTAATTATAATATTTATTAGTATTATATAAAATCTATAGTAAGATTATACTTAGAAATTTTATACAAAAGTTATAATGGAAATGAGAATGATAAGTAACTTGAAACAAGAAAAAAAAAATTAGAACGACAACTAATATAAAACGAAGGGAATAATTGTTAGAAATTTTTTTTGAATTTCAAATTAACTACATTCTCAAAATTTTAAACGGTTAAAAACAATTTTTTGAAAAACAAAAGCCAAAAATTCTCCTTCATAAAACCTTGTCGAAATACATTTAAAACTAACGGTCAAAAGGATAAACCTCTAATTTTATATTTTGTGGGGTTACATCGCTAAACTTTTTTTGTGTAAATGAAACCATGTTTATCTTCAAATGAAAGCTTTTGAGAAAGTGGTAGCCTATCAATTTCTAAAGTTTAGTGAGAATTAATAAATCATCTATGGTGTATTGGATAAAGTTTAAGTATTTTAGTGGATTTTGGATAAAGTTAAAGTTTTTTTTTTTTTTCGATCTCTAATTTCAAAAGTATTCTAATAATTATAGAAGATTTTTAGATTTGGTGTTTTTTTGTTTTGTCTTAGTAGTAGAGATACCAGTTTGGTCTAATGGTTAAATATCATAACTAATAGTTCAAATATTTGGAATTTGATTTTGCTCTATTACATAGTAGTTAATAGAGAGTTTTAAGAATGAGTTTGGATTAGTGAGGAATAATTTAAGTATCAAGCTATATACCCCTAAAGCCCACAGTAACAAGAAACATGTGAAAGAACAGTTTCAAATATTTTGGGCCTTAAGAAGTCAATAAAACAGGCCCAGTTGTGGAAAAGGCCTGAAAATATTCACAAATGTTTCTATACATATGAAGAACCGAAATTTGACGGAAGGTAATAAAACCATATAGAGAAAGAACGAGAGAGCTGAATCGAGGAGCGATAACAATGGAAGGAGAGCAAATCAATGAGTTCGTTATGGGTTACTTGAAGAAGAGAGGGTTCAGTAGCGCTGCTAAAGCCCTTGAAGATGATCTTCACCACAATAATGGTACTGGCTTCAGTTCTATAGACTATCATAACGATCCCGAGCTCACCAAGCTCATTCGCTCCTTTTCCCAGTAATCTCTCTCCGTTTCTCTATTTCTCTCTCGTTTATGTCTTTAATTCGAATTGCGTTTTGTATTTTGGGGAAAATTTGTTTTTGTATGTGTAAATTATGAAACTTAAAGTTTTGTACAAGCAAAGTTATGCCAGTTAAAACGTTTCTGAGTAGCGAACAGTAATACAATGCAAGTTCTTTGTGAAATTATTGCCAAATTTTCTAATTTATCTAGCAAATTAAAGGTTTTTGAATGCATTTCATTGAGCTCTCTGATTGCTTTTTATTGGGTAAGAAATTAGGGCTAACTGCTGTGTGTGTATGCAGTTGCTTCTCTATGCCGTATATTATGAATTTAAATGATGTTTATTTATTCCCATTTGCACTCTTTGTTAAAGGGATTTGAAATTGCACTTGTAAAGGCAATGCTTATTGAATTGTGGTTTTATTTCCAGATCAGAAGATGATCCAACTCGTTACCGTGAGGGTTACAGCAAACTAAGGTCATGGGCATATAACTCACTGGATCTATACAAGGTGGCCTCTATTTTAATATTTTTGGCCGTTTTGTGTAGCCAATCTTTGTATGAAACTTAATTGAACTGACAAGATGCTTCGAATTTGTAGCATGAGTTGCTCCGAGTGATGTATCCTGTGTTTATTCATTGTTACATGAATCTGGTGGGAAAAGGACACACGCAAGATGGTACTTTTCAACTACTGTTAGGCATTCTGAGTACTTTTTTAAACAGTAACTTATGCTTCTTCTCACATGGGCAATACTTTTCTTGTATTCCAGCAAGAGCCTTCTTTAACAGCTTCCGCAAAGATCATGAAATGGTACACTTACGGGATCTTCAGAAACTTGAAGGTGTTCTTGCTCCATCTCATCTAGAGGTTTAAGCTAACCTTATATGATCTTATTATGTTGATAAATGATTTTTTTTTTTTTGTAATCAACTGGCTGATATGACTTTGTTTTCAGGAGATGGAGTTTGCTCGTTCTCTAAGAAAAAGCAAAGTCAACATCAAAATTTGTCAGGTACTTAAGTGAAAATCACTTGTAGCTGTGACAGGCAAATGTTTCAAGGTCTCTGGTCTGATTAACTGAACTTCGTGACCACAGACCTCTGATATTCTTTCTGAAATTTTGCAGTATTCATATGATCTATTACTTCAGTATCTACATAGGACAGAATCTACATTAATGCTTGGTATTATTAACGAGCACATCAATTTCCAAGGTAAATTTGTTTCTTCATATATATGTATATGATATAGCATGTAGCAGATATTCGAGTAGAAGATGGTATCTACTGGTTTTTCATGGGTCTTTTGTTGCAGTCTATTCAGGACAGCCTACTTCCACATCTGATGAAATAGAGGCTGTCACCATTGTTGGTAGTTTTCAGGACACAGCAAATCACATCAACCAAAAGGAAATACAGTGGGGAGTATGTAATTTTGATACAGTTTCTTTTACTCTTCTTCTGGAGGGACATCTGTTGATTCCTCATCCTGGGGAAGCTATTATATTTGCGTAGTCATTAGCTATATATGCATTTTACTTTCATAGTTGCTTGAAGACTCGCTAGAAGATCGCCTTGGGAAGACAGGAGGTCTGCTGTCTGATTCCGAGAAGGGACAAGGAGAAAGTAAAGACGGGGACGTGGATGATAGCAAGGTGATTTGTAGCTTCTACTTAGATCATTGATTCCTAAGTTTGTTTTCCCATATTTAATCGTCGGTTGATACAATGTTCAGAAAAGATCCACTGAAATTGGAAAACAAGGATCTTCTATAAAGAAGTTAAAGAAAGACAAATCGGGAACTGCAACAGCTAAAGTTGCACGTCTGGAGACCAGCACAGTGTCTCCAGCCCCACGTGTAAAACCAGAACTTGCCTTACCCGTAATGTACTTTCAGATCCCTTGCCTATTTTTGGGTTGGTTTAGGATGTGATGAAAAATGAACAAACAGTAGATCACAAAGATTTAATCTCCTTTTACTTATTTCAGGCCTACAGAAGTAGAGCAATCCATCCTTGAAGACCTGAGAAATCGTGTGCAATTGAGTAGTGTCGCAATGCCATCTGTCAGCTTTTATACATTTGTTAATACTCATAATGGGTAACGTCTACTTCTCCTATGCTTCGTTACTTATTTGCAACTTGTAGCTCACTCCGATATCTATCCTACTTGTTGCTCACTTTTTCTATCGTCCTCCAGGTTAAACAGTGCATCTATATCTCATGATGGATCTCTGGTTGCTGGCGGTTTCTCAGATTCATCAATAAAGGTATCTCATGATGGTTGGGATATGTTTCTTTTCTTGTTTACTTCCCCTCCTGAATGAGGCCTAAATGACAGTTATGTTGTTCAGGTCTGGGACATGGCAAAGATAGGACAAGCTGGCAATTGTATGTTCTTTCTAAAAAAAAATGTTTTTATATAATGGCATTCATTGTGGAAATGATTGACATCCACAATTAAGAATGATAGTTTCCGTTGTTGGGTTTGTTGATTCGTGTTTGGTGTCTCCATGAGAAGTTATAGACACTAAGCTTTTTGGTCCCAGGTGTGTCGCAGGGTGAAAATGATACGAATGACCAAATTCTTGGATCAAATGGCAAAAGAAATTATACCTTATTACTGGGTCATTCAGGGCCAGTTTACTCGGCCACTTTCAGTCCTCCTGGAGATTTTCTTTTATCTTCTTCAGCAGATACGACCAGTATGTGTCCTTTACTCTACATATCCATATACTAGCTCATTGGTTTGGAATTTTCCTAATTACCAACTACATATTCATAAGTGCAGTAAGACTGTGGAGCACAAAACTAAATGCCAATCTCGTGTGCTACAAGGGTCATAATTACCCTGTATGGGATGTCCAGGTATAACTGTAACCTAACAGTTTTTTTTCTACGGTTTTTTACATACACTAACAGTTTATGTTGAGGGAACATGTATGTATACTTGTTTAATGGTGCAGTTTAGCGCTTTTGGACATTACTTTGCAAGCTGTTCTCATGATCGTACTGCACGGATTTGGTCGATGGACCGTATACAACCTCTGCGTATAATGGCAGGGCATCTATCTGATGTTGATGTGAGCGTCTCCCTTATCTTCCTCGTTTTGGTTTTAATTTACAAAGGTTAAATAAAAGGGATCATTTGAGTTGTTGATTCATGCGTGGATAGGTTTCTTGATCCTTTTGGCTTGCAATTGAAGTCATTAACTTATCGTGTCACTGTTTACAATGGTTTGGTTACCAGTTTGCATTGTTTGTTGACTTAGATTAGTAGTCACTATTTATTAAATATGACCCGAGTGTCATGATATATGAATCGTCTAGTTAATCATGATCTAGATATTGCTATCTAGTCCACTTACAATAGTTTAGGACTGACATTTATAGAGACGAGTAACTTCACTAGCCGTTTGCCTAGCTACTGATCGGCCTTTCAATGTACTTGTTGTATGCAATTTGTTTCAGTGTGTACAGTGGCATCCCAATTGTAACTACATTGCTACTGGTTCTAGTGATAAGACGGTTAGACTCTGGGATGTGCAAACAGGGGAATGTGTCCGGATATTCATTGGGCACAGGAGTATGGTTTTATCATTGGCTATGTCACCAGATGGGAGATATATGGCCTCTGGCGATGAAGATGGCACCATAATGATGTGGGACCTCTCAACAGCTCGCTGCATCACACCTCTCATGGGCCATAACTCATGTGTCTGGAGTCTCTCATACAGGTGACAGATTGAATAAAGAAGCAAACTAGGTTTCTTTGTTATACAATTTTTTTTCTCAATTAGTGAATCCCAAAGAAAATGTAATATCCTCGCTTGTCAGCCAAGTATTGGCTTTAGTTGATGGCTATTAAAATCTAGGTTTCCAAATTGACGCCACAGTGACATACTATTGGACTGGTAGATTTTGTATCTGTGCATTCGTGTTTCAAGCTAGCTTTTACAGAGGGTTTCGTGTTGTGTGTTGTGGAAAGTTGTATAAGCCCAATATATGTTGGCTCGCTGATGGAATGACTGGATTTGGTTGGTCAAGTCCTTGTTTTGGAATAGTGAAACTGCAATCTCCACTTCTGATCTGATAATACAAGAACTAATACAATTTTATACTAACACATTTCTCTGTTTCAGTGGCGAGGGATCTCTTCTGGCTTCAGGATCTGCAGACTGCACAGTTAAACTGTGGGACGTCACCTCAAGTACCAAAATGACAAAGGCCGAGGAAAAGTGAGTTTGCCCCTTCCAAAGCTGTATGATTGTCTATGTTTGAAAGTTTGTTTTGTTAAATATGATTTATCATTTGTTGTTGATTAGAAATGGGAACTCCAATAGATTGCGCTCACTGAGGACTTTCCCCACCAAGTCCACACCAGTTCACGCCCTCCGAGTAAGTAATTCTCTCTTTACTAGAAATAGTTTCACTATTTGTGGAACACCATGATGTTTTTTATCATGTCTGGATGTTCTGCTAAGTTTATCATCTTGTGCCCGAGAATAAATCAACTCATTTCGGAAACACTGTGATCTCCTTTCATCGTTGGATTCTCTGCAAAGTCTTTATTTTTCACCAAAATATATCTTAGAACCAAAGTTTCTGTGTGAGTGCCAAAGAATTGAATCATGCATAACCTTTCTCTTAATCCCTAGCACTGCAAAGCTCGTTGATCAAACATATGGTAAAGGACTCATTTTTGTGTGTGTGTTTACAATCGGTGCAGTTTTCTCGGAGAAATCTGTTGTTTGCTGCAGGAGCGCTCTCTAAACCTGCAAGCTGATCAAAGCTATGGTATCTCAAAATTGTTGCTTGTTGCAGATACGAAGAATTAGGTGTAGAATAGTCACATCGATACTATCAAAATATCTCCGAAAGTTACTCATTTGTGGATTTGGTTTTTCTCAGTAAAAACTACGCTTTGCCTATTTGATTTAACCAATCCAGGATTCAATTCTACCTTTAGAAATTAGTCACTTCAAAAACTCTGATAGAGTTGATTATATCTGCTTATAGTCTTAGAAGAATTAGATCATATAATTATACACCCCAAAAAAACATAAAGGAACGTAGCTACAGTTTAATACTTTTACTAATGTGACACTTCTCTACTTATAAAAAGCATTTATTGATAGATAAAATACAGAAGTTATACAGAGAAATATTTGAAGAACTTTTGACTGAAAAAGAAGAAAATAGTGTTGAGTAATACATATGTTAAAACCGGGAAAACGAATCTAATGTATAAATACAAGGAAAGTTAAGAATAGTAATGTGTCACTATCTGTTTAAAGTATGATCCAAATATATCTGTATCTTTTGACTATGATTGATGGTAACACTATTTCATAATATTACATGTAATGTTAGTAAATGAGCAACCATAATACACTTTGCCAACTCATTTTACTAACTTATCTAACATTTTATGATCAACCTCTCGCCAATATACAAGCCACACTTGTTATTTACAGAGAAAATAATTGGGTTATAATCCGTAGTAGTCAATTAGTAATAGCAAATAAACAATGTCAAAATAATTAAGTAAAAAAAGATGTAAAAAATAAGAGAATGTTGTTTTATGCAATATTATTTTGTTACTGCTAGTTACTATCACCTTTATGATTACTACCAATGGAAACGGCAAATTTCATGTATTATAATACGGATTACCAATTAACTTTTTAGAATAATTCCCTATCAAATGTCTACATTACTCAATAATAGTAGTTTATATTTTCAGAAAGCTAGTAGCAAGTGAAATTTTCTGAACCAGCTTTCCCATTTATGTGTCGGCCATTTGCAACTTACGACCCCACCAACTAGGTCGCAATTCGCATGCGACAAATACACAAGATTTAACCATTAGATTTTTCTTTTTATTTTAAATAATTTGATCGATAAGAACTCATTCATCGACTAAAACCTTTATAATCTATTTCATGTGGTGGGAAAGAATCAAACTCTCGATATTATATTCATTAATTATATTATGTTAACCACAAGAATTAGAAGAACTTGAACCTTTTGTTTTCAATAAAGAAATTGTAAAAAGAAGATAGCATAATTAATTACGCTGTTTTCGATAGATAAATATAAGCTAAATATTAGAAATGTTAAATGATAGAATCATAGATGTGATTAGAAGAAATTATATGAAATATCTACACGGCAAGAAATCATATTTGTTATGTTATTTGCTTACATTAGTTTTGTACATCACTTATATAAATAAGTTTGAAAGTGATAACTCAAATAATTAGTGTCAATTTAAGTAATTGATGCAACTATTTTCATCATTCAATTAGTATCAATTATTATAAATAATTTTAATAATTGTATCAGATACTATAAATAATATTAATATTTACATCATTTACAGTAATTAATTTTAATTTTGTGTCCCTTGTGAAAAATAATGTTAAATTTTGTATTACTTATTAAAAATGATGTTAATATATACATTATTTAAGATAATTGATGATAACTTTATATCACTAGTAAAAATGAAATTAAAATTTGTATCAATTATTATAAATGATACTAGTATTTATATCATTTATAATAATTGATGTAAACTTTAAGAAAATGTAGTTTTAAATTTATATCAATTATTGTAAATTATAAATAAATAAATAATTTTATCATTTATAAATGAATGAATAATGTGTTACGTTCCATAAATAATATCAAATTTTTTCTTTTTTGTTTAAATTAAATTATATTTAAAATTATAGATTTACTGGTAAGATTGTAACAAACTTATATGCTATATCATTAAAGAAAAAAATGTAACACGTATATGCTTTAACAAACGTATATTACAAGCTAAAATAAATAATGCAATACTAAAATTTAAGAAAATCATCAAAGAAAAATACTAAAAAAAAAATCGTAAAGTAAAGATTAAATAATTGCAAGTTATAAATCCTGCTAAGTCCTCACTGACCTTCGGCTCCCACGTTGACGTGGAATGCAAGAGCATTATTAAAAACCTGTTTGGAGTGGTCAATGAAGGAGGAGCTGGCACATTTTTAATTAGGATTCTCTGAATGTTTTAGTGGATCGAAAAGAAAGATGCTTTCATATCTCCACGAAAAATTCACAAATAGATTGTTAAACTGGTTTACCAGGCACCTTTCTCAGGGAGAAAAAAATATTTTGATTAGATCAGCGGCTATGGCGATGCCTGTTTACGCCATGTCGGTTTTCAAACTCCCAAAAACAACGGTCAGAACCATGACCAGTGCAATATCAGCATTCTGGTGGAATGTAGAAGAAGGAAAAAACAAGATCAGATGAGTATCATGGGAAAGAATGTGCCTCCCGAAACACTAAGGAGGGTTAAGGTACAAAGATTTGGGCACATTCAACCAAGCCTTGCTAGCAAAACAAGCCTGAAGGATTTTACAAGAGCCTAACTGTCTATTCACAAAATGTTTAAAGAGCAGATATTTCCCGAACGTTGATTTCCTCCATGCTCAAATTGGCAACAAACCATCTTACGCATGGCGAAATCTGCTGCATGGTAGACAGCTCTTACATCAAGGCCTAAAACAAATGGTGGGCGGTGACAAAAGTATAAAAGTTTGGACATCAAGTTGGATTCATGATATGGTGATGCGACCTCCAATCCCACTTTATCAAGATTCAGATATGAACTTAAATGTGGATTCACTACTTTGGCCCAACTCTAACAGGTGGAACATTCATAAGTTGGTGGAAATGTTCCCCCAAAAAAAAATCTCACACATTTTAAGGATCAAGCCTATTTGTGCCTCTACCGATTTCTGGTCTTGGAAGTTCAACAAATCAGAAGATTATACAATGAAATCGGGTTACTGGTTAGCATCCACAACTCAAAAGAAGGATTTAATCGCAAAAGTCAATCAAAGACCATCCATCAACTGCATCAAAACCTTGGATAAAATGCAATATTGGGAGCTCATGGAACAAACACACTTCGCTTGCAGGTGCGGCTTCTGTGGTCAGGAACGACACATGTAAAGTCATATTGCACGCTAGAAGGGCTTTCAGCTTCATCTCTTCTCAATGGGAAGCAACAGTTGAAAGTTTTAAATGGTCAATTGAGAGCATAAAAGATCTAAGATTTCAACGAGTCATCTTTGCTTTGGATAACAAGGAAGCTATCAGAATGATCAACAGACCGAAGGCTTGGCCATCCTACAGAGTTTACGCATTCCCGATTATGCAGATTTAAAAGATATCCCTTTTAGAAAATTGAACTTCGAAGAAAGAAGGACTAATAAAGGAGCTAACTCCATCGCTCAATCGGTGTCACGAGGGGATCGTCGCCAATCCTATATTGCTACCGGGCATCCCTCATGGTTACATGAGCTTTTTGTTGCAGAGGCTTGTAGCCTCTCACTGTAATGTGCATGTTTATTGATTGGTATGGATCCTCTTGTAAGACAATCTTTTGTCGATGTCCACCATCTAATGCATTAGTTTATTAAGTGAAAAAAAAAAAGATGAAATAATTGCAATTCTCATCATGGAGCATGTACTATTGCTTCTAAAATTTGGTCTCTCTAGTCTCGTTCCAGAGGAGCATGCTTGAGTTAATGCCAATCGTGTGAAGAATGTGCACAAGCACGAGACATGTGCTGTAAACAACTTTTGAGAAGCATCTCTGGTTAATTTGCCTCCATGACAAAACCTGAACAAGAACAACAACAAGAGTCAGAGCAGTTTTGATCTTAAAAATCGGAATCAAACAATACCAAAAGACTTGTGTATAGACAAAAATAAGAACATTTAAATAAGGTTGAATTTGCTGTGAAAGATTTTTATGCTAATAACTTGTTGTAAGTAAATATGAGTTCTCCTCCTTTCTATTAAAACGTTATATATATAGGGACACCATTCATAACAATAACAAGATTATTTTTTACCCAACCTAGTTAATCAATGCTTATCAAACCATAATTATCTAAAACTTTCTTTAACCAATTCAAAAATCTCTTAACTCTTATCGGAATCTTTAAAAGTTTAAATTATAGATATTTATATATGTATTCTAAAATAAAATATGTAATAAACATATATATATATATGTAATTTTCTAATAAATTAAAATAAACGAAAAATAAATCAATTTTTTTTTAAATATTTGTTTTGGATAATTTCTATAATAATCTATATTAGAAAAAGATTAAAAATATAAATATTTTAAAAAACCCCTATTTTAAATGTTATATTCGGATATTTTAAATATAATAGATATAATTATCTGCGTCAAACAAATTTTTTTAAAATGATAACATGGTATTGAAACATAAGGCCTAAAAAATCACTTCTCTATTAATAAGGTAAAATTAAAAAAATATAACTCAATCTGATATTTAGGTAATGTCAAGTAAAAAATATATTTAATCGGATGTTTAGATAATATCAAGTTGTCAAGATAATTATAGTTACTTAAAGATAAAAGTGTTAAATTTAAAATATATTACATCAAAATAAACGTAAAACGATAAAAAAAAACTATGATCCCCTTTTTAATGGACAAAAACTATGAATTTTCTTATAGTATTATAATTTGTTTTATTTTTTAAGATATGTTATATTTTCAATAAAAAATAAAGCAAAAAAAAATTAAGTCAAAAAATATTTATTTTCATAATTTATAGAATTCTGTATCAGATTTTGAAATAATAAAGTAGATAAAGTTAAATCTAAACAAATAAACAATATTATTCAATGTGATATTCGAATAATGTAAAATTTGTAATTTTTAATATATTGAATTACATTAACTTCAACATTATTCAATATGATATTTTAGAGTAACCAAACAAACAAAACAATAAGTGATTTGAGGTTTGATTAATCTAAACAAAATATTTTATGTCAAAACCGGCAAATTCATCATGATCTAGAAACAGAAGAAATAATTTTAATATTCTAGAGAATTTATTGGTCTGGTTGTTTTTAAATTAGATTTGTATGAACTTTTATTTTTTATTAAGGGACCTTTTATTTATTATTTATTTTTGAACTCTAAATATCTTTTTTTGTTAACAGATTAATTATAAATTTTATAGATGTAATTTTTTTCTTTTTTTGTCTCAACTAACTTATATATTACAAACTTGGAATTACAGACACATTAAGGCTTAGACTAAGGCATGATACTAGTAGCCAAAGGATCGAACACTACTCTTAACATACGAACCGAACAGAAGAGAAACATAGAGACACACTTTGCATAACCAACAACAAATGGCTATTATACCAAAAGGTTTTAACTTCATTGCTCAAAGATTTTTAGATTGAGCGAAACCTTTTTGCGGTACCCCTTGCGACATTTTCTTCATTGCTCCGTTTCTTTTGGTTAAGGGATTGCCGGAGATAATCAAGGCATATAATATTGATGTTTTCTTTGCTCAAGACTTTGCATAGTTATATTAACAATTTAACCAATTAATATAACTATATATATAACGTCTGTTTTATGGACTTTTATTTTGTTTATTAATTGTATATTAATTATATTGATTCGACTAATTTATATGTATCAATTTTAAAATTGAAACCAAGTTAACATCATTTTTTTAATTGATGTTAAAAAATACCAATTAGATATAATATTTGTTCAACTGATGTAAATTTATATTTCAGTCGATTGTTTTTTAAGTAATGTAAATCAATATTAGATTGTATCAATTTTATTTAATTGATATAAAAAAATATAATGATAATATCATTTAGAATAAATGATGTTAAATGATATATAATATCATTTGTTTTACAAATGACTTTATATAATATTATTTATTTAAATGATATAATATTATTGATGCTATGAATATTTTACAAATAATCGAAAATGTTGAGAAAGCAACCAATTTTAATCAATGGTCAAGTGGGTTTAATTTTAACCGAGATGCTTTCAAAAGGGAAGTTCCAATTGGTGGAACAAAGTTACTTTTGTCATGCCAACGTAGTTGTATTTCATAATAAAATTGAGTGGGAAACCTAAATTTATATTGGTAGATCCAAAAAACTCTTTAGATGATAAAGAAGAAGAGCGTTGAAGTTTTAACTATCTTTTCCTTTTAACCATTATACAAAAAGAAAAGTTTCACATCTCTTAGAAAAAAAACTATTCTTTAAGTCATGCGTACGTGGTTTACAATATCACTAGCATTACAAACTAAGATAAATCTCATATGATAGTGAAACAGATCGAGTCACATTTATCATTATTTAAATAAACATGTTGTGTGAGGATGCACACAAGTCTTTAGAGTTGAAAACCTTTTTCAGAAATGGTTTTAAATTAAATTAGTGCATGACAAAAAAAAACACTTTTTTGGATTTTTATTCCATCATTTCTACCTAAAACTTTCGGAAAATTCAATACGGTTTATTTTCCGTCACAAATCTATCAAAAATCTAAAAAGAAATGTTTCTATCATAAAATCAGTCCAAAAATCAAATAATATCTTCATAGAATGATATGAGCAAAAACACTTTGTTTTTTTGTCAACAATTAGAGTAGCAATACCTAATTCATAGTCAAAATTCTATTAAACCTCTAACAATATTGTGATAGGTGAACATATTTTTCAGCAATTAAATTCGGATGAGAAAATCAGTAGAACTGTCAATTAAACATTTGATCAAATCACTTCGTTAAATTATATTAAGAATTTTTTATAAAATATCTATGAACAACTTAGTTACTACCGAACAACTAATTTTTGGATTCGTTTTGGTCCGAAAAATAAATTTCAAAGTAAAAAATAGTTAAAAGAGGCCCACAGAAGAAGCAAAAGGAGACAGAAATGACCACTGTGGAGGTGGATTCGAGATCCTATTTCGGTCCACGGTTAACAAATGATACTCTTCTATGTTATGAACTCGATTGAGACTAATTGAAGCTAATGTCTCAATCGGTCAATTTTAACTCGGCAGAAGTCTCTTCATAACAACTTATCAATTCGCAAAAATAAAAGAAACTCGGCCAATACATCATCAAGGGAAAAATGAAAATATTCCTATTCCGATACGGAATATTTCTGAGAATATCGCAGAAAATCTTCTAGATAACATCAAATTTAAACAAATATAATCTTTCTTTTTTTTGAAATACTGGTAAACCGCCTCTATACTTTATAAATAGAGGAAGAAGTCCTCACAAGAGGACCACGCTTTGGATAATCAACACACAAGCAATACAAAACAACTCGGCATTTAATTCTCAATAATATTCTCTTTACTCTTTAAAGATTAGAATTCTTACTTATCTTCTCTCTTGAATTTCTGAGTTAGATTTAAATCTTTGGAGCTAAATCCTACTCGAACAGCCACTTGCCTCGTCAAGTTGGAAAAAGTAGAAATAAAACAGACCTGAATTATTTTGGATGATATTGTCCATTTTACAGTACGATCTTTTCCTTTACAATTTATTGTCATCTTTCTCTCATGTCGATTCATCAGATGTGTTACTTTCGTAACTATAATGAGAATTGCATCGTTTTCATTTGTCATTTCTATCCCTTATCTTCTTCAATCTAAAGCTAGTATAAGCAAAAGGGTTCCCAATATCTCAAACATACTCAATTATTAAAGTTTGATATTTAGCAATTTTTATAACAGTATTAACTAAACAGAAAGCATTATTCGTCTATGGCATATGTTCATGATCATGATAAGGGCTTAAATAACCTTCTTTAGTTTTTTTTTTTTGTAAATGATCTAGACAAATCTAACTTATTTAAGTAAATCAAGATTTTTGTCAATATATTCATCCAAACAATTTTAAAACCGATTAATCCTAAAACAATGTTCCAAATTGGTAACATGAATCAAATCCGAATCTCTCCTAATTTAATGTTTAGAAAATTAAATCGTCATTTATCGATCCATTATGTCACCATTAGAACTAAAAATAATATTTTTTAAATTTAATTTTCATCAAAATAAAATTAAAACTCATGACCCCAAAATGTTTTGCATATAAATACCACTAAGCTATAAGTCTGTACACAAAATTAAACTTTGTTATACTAAAAGTAATTAATAATAATGTAAATACTCAAGATGACCAAAAAGAAGATTGGCAAGCCCTTGTATTAGGATCCGGTCCCATCCAAACCAATATTATCCATTTGAAATTGCAACAAATATGATTTCAAACAATCCTTTATTTTTGACAAAAAAAAAACATTTTCTCTTGACAATATACAAAAAAAAAAATCAGACTACAAATCGTATCCAAATTGAAATCGAAATCGTATCATACAATCGACATTAGGAGCATGATTGGTAATTATTTTGCTGCTTTGTAAAAGATTGAAATTAAACAAATTATATTCTAGAGTCACAAACAAATTAGAGTATAATTGGTTTAATTTCAATCAATCGTTAATCAGACTTTACTTTTGATAGAATGAGTCATAATGCAAAGGAAGGAAAATTTGAACCCAAACTAAAATGAATAATGGATTGAACACTGCTATATAATGCATATATATATAAATGGATTGAGTGATTCAGGTGGGAAGCATCCAAAAAGGGAAAGGCTAAAATATTTATGTATTGGTGAAGTTCCAATCAAAAAGCTTGTAAGTGTTTTATGAAGAAGTGTGTGACATCAAACCAAACCTACCTATCACTTTCCTCTTCATAGTACTTTGGTCCACTTATTACAAAAGCCTAAGAATAATCTTCTACTGTAGGGTATATCGTTTTCTTTGTCTATTCCTTTCTAGTACCATCTCCTTTTCATACTTATAATCCTCTTTCATAGCTATCAATCATACTAAGAGAAAGAGAGAATTGGGTAAGAAAACTATCATCACTTTGAGAAAACTCTGTTTTCTTTTGCTCTCATGGATGCTTAAACTCTGTTTTCTTTTGCTCTCATGGATGCTTCCACAGCTTATACATATGAAGATTCTTCAAACCAGACCATCAGAGACGAAGATTCTAGTCAAGAGCTCAACCTCATCGACTGTATAGACACGACGAGTATCGTTAATGGATCTTCATCTACATCTATAGAACAAAAGCTATTCTCGTGTAACTATTGTCAAAGAACTTTCTATAGCTCACAAGCACTTGGTGGTCATCAAAACGCACACAAGAGAGAGAGGACTTTGGCTAAGAGAGGAAAACGTATAGCTGCTTTTGGACATTCTTATGGTTTCTCTCATCCATTTCATGGTCAATACAACAACAATCGATCTTTGGGGATTCGAGCGCATTCGATGAGTCATAAGATGAGTTCATATAACGGGTTTGGTGGTCACTATGGTCAGATCAACTGGTCAAGACTTCCACTTGATCAACAACCAGCCATAGGTAAATTGCTTTCAATGGAGAATTTTCATCAGCATCATCATCATAATCAGATGATGACTCCTCCAGTGAATCCAGGGTTCAATAACATCAGTAGACAAATCAATTCCATAGGAAAGATTCTAGAAGGGATCCCAACTCTTGAACAATGGCATGGAGACAAAGAATTTTTAAGCTCAAATCATGAAGAGAAGCATAAGCTTGACTTGTCCCTCAAGCTCTGAGATTTTTTTCCTTTAATTTTAGTATCTTTTAATTACTGTTTTTTCATGTGATTGTTAGTGCTATCTTGTGTATTTTTTTTTTGTCTAATAAAGATTTTTTTTTTGTCAAAAAGATCAATAAGATAAGATCCGATTCGTAGTCCAAAATCAATCCATCCATCAAATCTCTTATTACATGTAGTAGGTTGGAGTCAAATTCCGGATATATGAGACATATAACCACCAGAATAAAAATAGCTCATTTGTTTAGTAAAGATATCTAATGTACATCTTTTTCACATATCTACTTTTTCTTTTGTCTTTTATTCATGTTTGGTTTGGAAAGTGTGTTCGATCACTCGACCTCGAGACACAAGCCATGCTTAAAAGCTATCCACAAGCCACTTACGACAAGTACTTTCACTTAAATACTTTAGTCAGAGATTTGTCGACTATACATTAATGGATTTCACGTAGATACCCAACAACCATATAAAGTAGAATTAGATTAAAAAATTCGTATATGTTATAAAACTTAAATATTTATATATATGTATATGTGATTATATTATTTTATTTAGAGAAGGGAGTGGATCATAAGTATGAGAGTGGTGTATTATTAATTTTCTTTTACAATGGTACAAGTACAAATGAATCATATCAACGGGTATATATAGACATATTATGTCGGCAAAGAGGTAAAAAATAGAACTAAAATACTAACAAAATATTATAAATATTTTTACATAAGTAATTATTAATCAATATATTTATAACACTCACTCTTAATTATCTATCGTTAATTATATATTACGTACTGCCTCATTAAAAATCTCGTTATAAAAAAAAATCCAATGGAATAAAAACTATGACGAGAGAAAAAGAGTACAATAACGTAATCTTCCCCTAAAATGATGGATATTATAAGTTTCGTAGTTGACGCATTCCTATACTATGAACATGTTTTCTGAATGTTATAGTGGGAAGCGCTTTCGTGAACAGATCTGATGTATTGTCTGCTGAACGGATATACTGAATATTCACTTCTTCATTTTTTTTGAGCTTTCGTGTGTAAGAGAAAAATCTTGGGGAGATATGCTTCATTCGGTCGCTCTTAATATAACCTTCTTTGAGTTGGGCGACACAAGCAGCATTGTCTACAAACTCTTTCGTTGGCTCTTTATTTATGACTATTCCACTTGTTTCTTGTATATGTTGAGTCACATATCTGAGCCACACACATTCTCTACATGTTTCATGAAGTGATTGTTTCTGCATGATTTGAGGAGGTAGCAACTATGTTCTAATTTTGGCAACGCCAAGAAATTACAGTGCCTTCAATTGTAAAAACATATCCGGTTTACGATCGGGCTTTATGTGGGTCTGATAAATAGCATGCATCTGTAAAACCAACTAAATCGACACTAGAATTTCTATTACAAAATAATCCCATGTCAGTTGTTCCCTGGAGATAACAAAATATATGTTTTATTCCATTCCAATGTCTGAGCGTAGGTGATGAGCTATATCTTGCAAGCAGATTTGTAGCAAATGATATATCTGGTCTAGTGCAATTTGCAAGATACATGAGTCCACCAATAACGCTCATATAAGGTACTTCAGGACCTAATACCTCTTCATTATCTTCACAAGGTCGAAATGGATCTTTATCGATATTAAGTAATCTATTGACCATTGGAGTACTCAAAGGAGTCGTTTTATCCATATAAAAGTGTTTTAAGATCCTTTTCGTAATTCGATTGATATACGAAAATTCCATTCCGAAGATGCTCGATCTGGAGTCCAAGACAAAATTTTGTCTGTCCAAGATCTTTCATTTCAAACTCTTTCTTCATATGAGTTCTTGTCTCATTAATTTCCTTTTGAGTTGTAATTATGTTCAAGTCATTAGCATATACAACAATGATCACAAACCCAAATATAGATTTCTTAATAAATACGCAAGGACATATCGCATTGTTGGTATATCCTTTACTCAACAAATATTCACTTAAGCGATTATACCACATGCGTCCGGATTGTTTGAATCCATAAAGTGACCGTTGTAATTTGACTGAACATATTTTTTTAGATTTTGAGTTCAATGCTTCAAGTATCTTTAATCCTTATGGGATTTTCTTATATATATCATTATCAAGTGATCCATATAGATATGTTGTCACAACATCCATTAGATGCATTTCTAGATTTTTAGATGCTGCTAAGCTCTTCAAAAACCTGAAGGAAATTACATCCATTACAGAGAAATATGTTTCTTCATAATCAATTCACGGTTTTTGAGAAAATCATTGGGCAAGAAGTCAGACTTTATACCTTGTTACCTCATTTTTCTCATTTCTTTTTCGAACAAAGACCCATTTATATCCAACGGTTTTTACATGTTCAGGTGTTATGACAATATATTCAAAGACTTTTCTTTTATTGAGGGAGTTTAATTTAGTTGTCATGACCATTTTCCACTTCTCTCAATCAGATCTTTTCTGGCATTCTAATATAGACTTTGGTTCTAGATCATCACTTTCATTATCAATTTCTTTTGATACAAAGAATGAGAAAATTTCAATCATCTTCTATTTCACTTCTAACCCAAATATTTCCGTTTTAGGCATAGTTGATGAAAATATCATGTTTTTCTCTATTTTCGTCTTCAGAAATTTTCTCTGTATAATTTGGTTCTTCTGGATCATTTTTATTTATTTCTCCCAAAATCTTTTTCTTTCGGAGATTTTTATCTTTTGATCCCATTAGTCTCTCCCTTTTCAACTGAACTTTGGGTTCATTTGTTATGTTTCCATCATTTTGTTCTTCCGGAACAATAACTCTTGATGGAACATTCATAGCAGGTATATATGATTTTGTCACCCTTTTTGTATCGGTGAATGCATCTGGTACCTGATTTGCCATATTTTGTAAATGCACAATTTTCTAAACTTCCAGTTCACGTTGTTTTGTAGAGGGATCAACGTGCCACAACGACGGTGTGTACCATGTGATGTCTTTTGGAGCTTCTTTAGTTCCTCTCCCTAACGCTGGAAATTCATCTTCATTAAAATGACAATCGGCAAAACGTGTCGTAAACATATCACCAGTGTTTGGTTTCAGATACCGAATTATATTCCCAATCTTCTTTGTGGTCCCATTTTTGTTTTTTGTGGTGGCGCTATGGGGACATAAACCACACACCCAAAAACACGGAAATGAGATATATCTGGCTTCTGGTCAGATGTTAATTCTAATGAGGAGTATTTATTATATGCACTCGGCCTTATTTGGATGAGTGTTGCAACATGAAAAATTGCATGACCCCATATTTAAATTGGGAGTCTTGTTCTCATTATTAACGGTCTTGCAATAATTTGTAACCATTTGATCAAAGATTCAGCCATGCCATTTTGTATGTGAACATGCGGGACTGGATGTTCAACATCAATCCCCAATGATATACAATAGTCATTGAAGGCTTGTGAAGTGAACTCACCAGTTATCAAACCTTATTTTCTTTATTGTATAATCAGGAAATTATGCTCTCAACCTAGATTATTTGGGCAATGAATTTTGTGAAAGCCATGTTTTGTGTGCTCAATAGACACACATGTGACCCATCTACTATATGCATCAATTAATACTATAAAATATCTAAATAACCCGCATTGTGGGCAGATAGGTCCACATATATCGCCATGTATTTTTTCTAAGAATACTTGAGATTCATTCCCAACTTTGGCTACTGATGGTCGAGTTATTAGTTTTCCTAGATAACAAGCATCATATAGAAATTCTTTCGCTTGAAAAATCCTCTGGTCTTTCAGCGAATGATCATTTGTATTTTCCACAATCTTTCGCATTATGACTGAACCAGGGTGCTCTAAGCGTTCATGCCAAATTGTGAATGTACATGTAAACTTCGGGTTTACTATAACATATGATTCAGTCATATTTATTTTTGTGAAATATATTCCGGAGGATAAAGCTGGCAGCTTTTCCAATATACATTTCTTTTCCGAATTAACTGATGTGATGCAAAGATATTGAACACCATTTTTATTCATGGTTTCTACATGATGTCCATTTCTGCAGATATCTTTGAAACTCAACAAATTTCTACAGGATTTTAGGGAATATAATGCATTATCTATCTCAAATTTTGTTCCCCTTGGCATTGAAAAACAAGTTCTTCCAGAGCCTATAATAATCTTTGCATCACCAGATATAGTATTCACGCTTCCGGCGGAATTGTTCATTTTGTTTTGTTCTGCTACAAGAAGAACTTGCATTAATTCTGAATACTTCTTGTATCCATTAACCCAGTATTGATGTTGTAAGACTACATTTCCAGGATGAAATGTTTGGAGAGTTTTTTCGATCATATCATAACCACTTATTTTCTCTCCACATAACATTATCCTGGAAGTGATTCCGAATAGAGCGAAATTATATTCATTTACATTTTTGTAATCCTGAAACCAGAGGTCGACCACTCATATTTAACTTTTGGTAAGATCACATATTTTTGGTGATCAAACCTATCTTTGAGTGATTGCTAAAGATCTGCAGGGTCTTCTTTTGTTATATACTCATCTTTTAAACCATCGTACATATGGTGGACCAAAAATATCATGACATTAGCTTTTTGCTCTTTTGAAGTCGTTTTCGACTTATCGATGGTATCAATGAGTTTTCTCCCTCTTAAATGCATCTTTGTTGCAACTGTCCATCTCATATGATTATTTCTTGATATATCAAGGGCAGTGATATTGAGTTTAGCCAAATTTGACATAATTACTTCTTTGATGTGGGAGTACCTCGTGCTGATAACGTATTATAAAACTTATATATATATATATGTGATTATATTATTTTATTTAGAGAAGAGAGTGGATCGTAAGTATCAGAGTGGTGTATTATTAATTTTCTTTCACAATGGTACAAGTACAAGTGAATCAAGGAGTATATATAGGCATATTATATCGGCAAAAACGGCGAAGAGGTAAAAAATAGAAATAAAATACTAATAAAATATTATAGATATTTTTACATAGTTAATTATTAGATCTAATCTATAACCGTGTATATATATATATATATATATGTAAAAGAAAGATATTGAGATCTCTGAGAAGATTTGGTTTCTTAGTCGCAAGAAAAAGGAAATAATATTATACTGTCAAAGTTGGGTTACCTAAAAGTTAGAACAATCATTCTTTCTATTTAAAAGTTGCTAACAAGACACTCAAACAGAAACATAACGAATACTAAAATAAAAAAATTAATTAAAAAAAAAGACAGTTGCTGTGTAGGAAGATTGTGACACAAAAAGCAAAGATTGGTAGAAGAAAATTGAAATAAAATATGAATTATGTACATATACAACAAGGCCTAATACATAAAGCATCCAATGGTTCTCTTTGTTAGACCCCAAATTGGTTTATACACTAGACAACGAATGAGAATTATTAAAAGGCCAAACACATTACTCCATACGTTGGAAAATATTAAAAGAAATATATTAGTCACATATATGTTGCTTTCATGACCAAAAGACTTCACGTGAATTGTCCATAAATGGTCGAACATCATTTTGTATTTTGGTTGGAACATTCACCATGTAACCTAGAATTTCCTTAAGACTAATCAACAAACCAATCTAAAAAAAGAACAAACTGAGATTGAAAGTAGAAACTGATAAAAACATAGCAGAAGTAATTGAAGAACAATAAGATCTTTACAAGTCCAAAATGACCTTGATGATCAAATCCTATGTCTCGGCTAAATTATTCCTGCCAATTGACTATGATCTTTGAGAGTTGTAATTTACAGGGAAATTTGTTTTGATTAGGTCTAAAATGTGAATACACACACTTGGACATCTCTTTACTCTCCATGAATTAACCTTGTCTCGGTTAGCCCTAGACATTTTACCCGGACATGAAGAGCAGAACCAGAACTTCCCCAAAAAAGTGGGTATGAGACTGGTTTTGGTTTCATATAATTCTTATGTATCTTTTCCATTGTGTATCGGTTTGGGTCGGTTGAAAAGTGAAACCCACAAGTACCCTTCAATAACCTGAAATTGTGTCATATCTTTTTTTTTTCACCAATAAACATTAAATCAAAGAAAGATATCTTGTTTGTATCCACATAAAAAGTTGGATGAATTAATCCAAGAAGAAAAATGTTAGACAATCACACATGTTGCCGTGGAGAACATGTAATGTAACCAACCAACCTTATGAGCCCTTTGAGTCATATATCTTCATCTTCTTGTATATATTCTCACTACAAAACGTTTCCTAACAGTCAATTACACTTGCCTGATCACATGGCAGAACAAGTTGAGACTCAGATTTGACTGATCAAATTGTATCTAGCTACTCAACAACGTATCAGAAGTGCCACACAATGACAAGGATACGTCTCACTATGATCCTTTCTCGCACTCATATAGGCGTTAAGGTCTTATATTCTTCTTCTGTCTATGCATGAAATTCTAACTTTCTCAGTCCTTAACTATTTATTTATCTCATCATCTCTGACTCAATGAATCACATTGTGGGATACATCTATATATGAGTTGTTTAAAGAAAGACAAGCAACGAGATGTGGATCCTGAAATAGATTGGTTTAGTAAAATGAGTCTCTATCAATTTGGCCACAAAGGCCCATTTGTGGCTCTGCCTAGCTAGCTAGTGACTAGTGAGAGGATATCATGTTTTGTCCAATATAAAATATTCTATGGACACCTAGCTACTGATCTACCAAATGTAGCCAAAGTTTTTGGGTGACTTGTATTTGTTTTTTTCTCAACTATTAAATTGACAAAAACATGATTCATACTCTAAAACTCACATACTAAAATCTATTTTTAATCTACTACTTGTAAAAGAAGGAATCTAATATCTAATGTTTGAGTTATTAATTTAATCGTTCTAACTACCAAAATAAGAAGAATTCAACCATTTTATTTGTTTGCCTTGCATTCCTTCAAAGCAATTACCACATGTTCTACTAATTAATTCAATGGCTATGAATATTGAAATCTCTTTCTATATGGAATTTGTTCCAATTTCATCAGGTCCGCCGACTAACACTATCGAAAATGCTAGGGCAGATGCAACAGAAGCGATCGGCCCATAAGTCGTCGTCACTAAGAATTTGTTTCTCTTTTAATTATGAGTCTTTGACTATTAGTGCCAATCGTAATTAACAAAAGGTAATATTATACAAATTATGATAAACATGACAATTTGCATAATCACTAGAATATAATACTAGTAAATTTATCATCATAAGAAGTTGTTTTATATAGTTTGACTCTAAATAAGAGAAGTTGTATATAATAATTATTATGTACACAACTTGTTGGTCTTTAAAGTCGTTCTAGAAATTGGCATGGCTAATATATTGTCCAAGTCATTTATTAATAGACATATTTAGTTGACCTTTTGAAAGCCACCTTTTGAGAATTAATATATCTAGTAATGAAATCATTATATGATTTAATGTTACATTATTATACTTCTAAACCCAAGTTTTAAGAAGTTTTTCTTTGTTTCAAAATATAAGTTGTTTTGTAAAACCAAGACAAAAAGTAGATTAAAAGTTAAGACAAATTTAATTATTCATATTTATTTTTATTTAAAAAAAATTTTAAACCATTTTTCTTTATTTTTTAAATTAAATGCTGATATAAAATAACTATTTTAAAAAAATACAAAAAACAAAACTATATGCATTCAAGCAAAATAACTTATATTTATGAAACAGATGGAATATAAGATAACTTATCTTTTAGAATTCAATGGCAACAAAAAGAAACTTGGGTTTAGAAGTATAATAATGTATCAAATTGATAGGTTTTATGAGTTTATAATATATACATTCCACTCTATATTAAACAATCTACAAAACCAGCTAAAACGTTTGCCAAGTCCATTAATGATAAAAAATATTTTTGTCGATTGTGTTCATCATGAAATAATATAAGTTTTTCTTCAATTAATTTCATATATATATAAAGCGAATGTATTAAAAAATAATATTAAAGGCTAAAATTGAAACAGTACGTAACATGAAAGGGATTAACCCATTGTTATATACAATACAAATTTGTGTGGTTGATTAATTATATACTATTAAAAAAAAAAAAAAAGTCAATAATTAGAAGTGGCAATTATGTTGCCAACTTCACGCCCCAACAGCTAGTCATCGGTTGCTTTGAACGTACACAAAGACACAACTCCTGAGACATGGCTCGTGGCTTTGTCCATTTCTATTTATCTAATATATTTCAGTTGTACTCTCCTCTTCCTCATTCTATTACAAATCAGCCCTCTAACTTCCACCTGTTATCCCATTCCGTCAATTAAACCAGTTTATCTAACACACAAAGCCATCGATTTTCATTTATATCACATTAAATTTGTTATAATACTAGTTATTGTAGATGGTTCTTCGTAGTAATTTTTTTTTTGTCAACTGACTATTGGATCGACAATAAGACTTGATCCATATCTTAAGTTCTTCAAATAGAACATGGTGAAATTCGAACTCACGATTTCATGTCTAACTAAATCAGAGGCAAGCCAAGTGGACCATATGTTTCTTGACAGTTCTTCGTAGTAATTCTAGCATGATAAATATGTAAAAGATATAAATAAAATTTATGTGTAATGTGGTTCTATAATATCCATTTTCTATTAGAATATTAAAAGTTTATCTGATTTTTATTAGAACATAATATTGCCAATAGAATTTTGGACATTTTTTTTGGGACAAAATAGAATTTGTACATTTTAAATCTAAGAATTCTATACATTTTAAATACAAAATTTTTCTACCCCAAGCTGGAATAAAATTAATATCAGGACTGGATAATTTTAGAAAATTTTGGATAATGTAAGAATTATGGACTTGATTGGTAGTTGTTTTTTGATATAATATTTAAACTAAACAAATCATACTCTAGTTTGCTTTATACTTTAAAATATAATTGATTTAACTTAAATTTCATATAATGATTTTTACTTTTTAAATCAACAAAACGAAAACAATTGCCTATCGGGAGGGTGTAATTGACAATTGTTTTCGTTTTGTTGTTTTAAAAAGCAAAATCTTTGTATGAAATTTTAATTAAGCCAGTAATACTTTAGAGTCAAAAACAAACTAGAATATTATTAGTTTAATTTAAATCTCATACAATTTTTGATTTTCAAAGCAGTAATACTTTAGAGTCAAAAACAAACTAGAGTATTATTGGTTAGATTTAAATTTCATACAAATATTTTTGATTTTCAAAATAGTAACATTTTAGAGTCAAAAATAAACTAGAGTATGATTGATTTAATTTAAATCTCATACAAATATTTTTAATTTAAATCTCATTCAATTGCTTTCGTTTTGTTATTGTGAAAAACAAAAATCTTTGTATGAAATTTTAATTAAACCAATATTATTTTCAAAGACAAACTAGAGTATGATTAGTTTAATTTAATCTCATAGAGCCTATAATTATCAATATTTTGAAAAGGGTTAGTTAGTTACTTAAACGGATAATCTTAGTATTGACTGAATACTCGATGCATAATATCCTCAATTTGACCAAATAGAAAATTTTGATTACCTTACCAAAAAAAAGTCTATGTGGGATACGAATATTTCGGATTAGTCGACAAAACACACAAACATGCCCACCTAGACGTCTGGAACATACGACTGACGAAAAAAGGTATACTTTTCTACAAGAATCTGATTCCGAGAAGCACACACACACTCATGACTCGTCTCAGCTCTCAAGTAGTCCTACTTGGCGTTGTTGACTAGAAAGTTGCAATTAATAATAATGGGGCACAACGTAAGAAACGTAAATTTATGGGGGATATAACAATAAATGACCTTAAAGAAAAAAAGGAGCCAAGGATGACAGAAAAAGAAAAGAATGTACAGCTTTTAAGAAAGAAGGAAACATCATTAGAAGCTTCTCTCTCAAATTGACACAAGAGACAAAGGAGATTCATAAGAATAAGATTCCGAGGCTTCTTCTTCTTCTTCGTCGGTTAAGGAAAAGATGTTGTGTAGAATGGTGGTGGTAACCGGCCGGAAGAAGAAACCCGGTTCTGTTCCGGTTTATCTCAATGTATACGACCTCACACCTATCAATGGCTACGCTTATTGGTTAGGACTTGGGATCTATCACTCTGGTGTTGAAGGTATTTCCTTTCTCTTTCCTTATTACTGAATTCTCTTCTGGGTAGAAGAAAAATTGAGATTTTCCCGGAAATTACTGGTGGGTTTTTGGAAATTTCTCGGTTTTGTAGGAAAATTTGGCTGCTTTTGGATGGAGATTTTATTCAGGTTAAGTCGTCTCGTTTGAACAAAGAGAGTTTTGGTTTGATGTTTGTTGGCTTTTTGTTTGTAAGAAATTGAAATAGACAGGTTTCGTTATCAATATAGATTCCAAAACTGGAAACTAATTTTACCCAATTTTTTAATAAACTCTTCTGATTTTTTGAGTTTTATGTCGAGATGTGGATTGTTGATTATCTTATTAGATATGTCTGTCCAAAGGAATGATTTTTTAATGTTAAGATCTAATTTTAGTTTTTGTTTGTTTCCGAATAAAAGGAAAACCAAATTTGTTGGATTGATTTTGTGTTATCAAATGTTTTGGTTAGTTCATGGAGTTGAATACGGTTTTGGAGCTCACGAGCATTCAACTACGGGAATTTTCGAGGTGGAACCGAAGCAATGTCCAGGTTTCACATTCAGGAAGTCTATTTTGATTGGAAGAACAGATTTGGATCCTGAAAAAGTTCGTGCCTTTATGGAGAAACTTGCAGAAGATTATAGTGGAAACACTTACCATTTGATCACAAAGAACTGCAATCACTTCTGCAATGATCTTTGTGTTCAATTGACACGAAGATCAATCCCTAGTTGGGTTAACCGTCTTGCTCGCTTTGGTATGAAGCTACAAAACAGAACATTGGCTTTTACTCTGTTTTAGTATAAGCTCATAACTTTAGGTTTGTATTTGCCTTCAGGTTTGTTCTGCAACTGTGTTCTGCCTGCGGAGCTAAATGAGACAAAGGTGATGCAGGTGAGATCAAAAGAAGAGAAGATTCCGGAAGCAGAAAAGAAGAAACTCCGGAGTAGATCAAGTAGATTTCCACCTGCCCCTTCGTTTGCATCCTCGAGTTCTTTAAACAGAAGCAGAAGAGGAGAAAAGAGAAGACAATGTCTTCCTCCATCACCAACTGTGAGTGTTTAGCACTAGTACTAGTAAAACTATATACCGCTTTCTTTTTGTTTCGCAATTTTATTCGGTAGTAATGGTCTTAAGAAGTTGTGTTTCCACAAAAAGATATGACAAAAACTATAGATTGAAACAAACATTTTCGTGATGGTAATGGTATAAGATCTTAACATTACTTATTTGGGACTACGAAATTAGAAAGTGAAGTGAACTCAAGTCCACTGGGTAAGGACCGGGATAAGTTGAAGTGGAATTTTCTTAGGACAAACAAGTCCATACGATTCTTCAAGATCAACATCCTCTGCTCGCATTCCTTCAGGAAGCTTCCAATCGAATCGGTAAAGAAGATTGATAAGAGTCAAGTGTACCAAAGCCATACCCATTCCCATACCAGGGCACATTCTCCTTCCGCTACCAAACGGCAATAGCTCAAAGTTTAGACCTTTATAGTCAATTTGGCTATCCATAAACCTCTCAGGGATAAAAGCTTCAGGATCTTTCCAAACGTTTGGATTCCTATGAAGAGCCCATATGTTAACATGAATCCATGTTTTCTTCGGAATGTCATAGCCTCCGATCTTCAAATCTTTTGAAGCCTCTCTTGGAATTAGAAGTGGCACAAGTGGGTTCATCCTTAATGTTTCTTTAACCACCATCTTCAAATACTCGAGTCGCTCTATATCATTTTCTGTGATATTGGCTTTGTCTTTGATCACTTCTCTCACCTCGGCTTGCACTTTCTTAAGAACTCTTGGGTTTGCAATCAAATGTGTCATCGCCCATGTCACAGCGTGGCCAGAAGTGTCTACTCCAGCAATAAGTAGGTTCTACAATAATCAAAGAGACAACATATAAACTTATGTGAAGATCAAAAGTATCGATTGAGAGGTTCCTACTACTTACCAGAAGAACTCCTTTGGTGTGGTTACGTGTAGGTTGAAGCTCTCCAAGACCGATCTCTCCCCTTTCCATCTTGAGGAGCAAAGCAATGATATCATCTTCAATATCAGGATTTTCTAGGTGATGCTTTATAGAATGATCGAAAAACGAATCCATTTCCTTAAAAACCTTCTCACATTTGCTATGTAGCCCTGTGATCCTATCTATGATATTACCAATAACCGGGAAGTAATCCGATGCTGCGAAGGTCCCCAACACCTCCATGGTTCCTTGAATGACTTCATCATAAGTATTCGCAAGGTTGCTCCCTTCGAGATTTATCCCAAATCCAACTCTACAAATTACACTTCCAGAGAGTTTCACTAGCTTCCTGCTCAAGTTAACTTGTTTCTCCAATGAAGCAAATTGCTTGATGGAATCGACGAATGAGGCAACTTCTTCTTGCCTTATATGTTGAAACGACTTTACCCTTTTCACGGTGTATAGCTCAATGACTGTCATCTTTCGAACTTCCCTCCAATATGTGCTATAAGGAGAAAAGGCAAGATCGTTCAAATTGTATGTAATCCTTGCAGGAAAAGTCATGTAAGGTCGCGAACAACAATCTATGTCAAATGTTTTTAAGATATCCTTTACTGTCTTTGGAGTTGAGGCCACAACAACAAACACATTTCCAAACTTAGGAGACATTGGAGATCCATATCTTTCAGCTAATTTGAACATCGAATTTTGATATTATTTGAATTTTGGGAAAAAAATTGAGCTATGAAAAAAAAATTGAGCTATGAATCAGATTTTAACGATCCAATTATTTTTAAAAAATATTATGTTGTTGGTTTACCTGCTTTCATGATTAAATTATTTAACCTGAGGATTAAACTAGATTCAATATATAAAACTAGTAATATAAAAATATCTTTACAAACTTCAATATTCCTAAATAAACATTTTTGTGTGGATTTATTCCAATCAAAAGCGTTCTTCGTAATGGATTAAAATCCACGAAGTATGCTTTGTTTTATGAATCTAACTAGAATTCTTTATTTTATATTTTTTTCAATAATCTAACTAGAAGTCTAAAAGTCTTACACGATGAAGAGTCATCAATCGGACCGTAAGCCAAAACTTGAAGACTTTCCCGAAATGGAATTCAGTAAAGGAAGAGTGAAAGATCGGTAAACTTACCTTAAACTTAGGTGCGAAAGCTTTCAGTCCGAGACACCAAGAATGAGTGAATGATCGTAATTTGACTTTTGGGATTGTGGGAACTGAGAAGATAATGTATTAATACGTGATACAGTGTGTGTCTAGGAGGATTGCTTCCATGTATAGTGACTGTACTGTCGAATGCTTCCAAATAACTTTGTTTCGTAATTAATACATGCCCAGCCAAAGCCTCTCTCCCACAAGCTTACAAGAATCTCTGGACCCTCTCTTATTTAAATCTCTTTAAGACACTCGATTCTTGTACAACTTTGATGTATTAAGAGTATTTTGAGATATAAAGAAACTCTAATTAGTGCGCTTCAAATTTTCTCTTTTATGTATCTTTTTTGTTGTTGTATGGTTGTTTCCGTTTCTAAGTGTTATACCAAGCTTATAAGAAGCTCAGAATCACTGTTCTTTTTTTTGACAAATTTAGCAACTGCTTTGTTGATGGATGGACCTGATATCATTTGGGCACATCATTGAAACAACGTGGATACGAAATAGACTTAATAACAAAACGAGCAAGCTCAAAAAAAAGTGGTCGTGGATTAGAATTAGCGTGCTGACAAATAAAGAAACAATATATGGCCAACTGGAGAATATCATCGCGCTACTAAATAAAGAAATATGATTCTGTCAATCCGAAAAGATTAATTTGCGCAATAATAAAAATATGAATCTTTGTTAATCGGGAGAGAATAAATGAATCAAAATATTCTACGAGATATAAAAAAGAAAAGGGGTTATAAATATCAAAATCATCAAACCAAGAAAAACAGAGAAAACACACTAAGAACAGCATAAAAAAAGTTATCTAATACAAAATTGAGAAAAAAAATTTGGCTCTCAGCAAATAAATCATTTAATTATTTGTATTTGTTTGCTGAATCTATCAATACAATTCTTTTTCTTTTTTTTGATTATTTGTTTTTGCATAAATATGCTTCTTTCTTAATTATCAAAAAAATCTGAGTTATATCATTTCACATCTTGAATCTTGCGTGGTTCTTATCGATTCATCGTCAAAGAGGCGGCGATCAATCACTTCGTATCCGACTAAATTCTAGAGAATGAAGTTTCATTTGTCAAAAAGCTTTCATCACTAAGTCCATTACATTTCAAGTCACAAAGTTAGAATCGATTTTTTCTTTATACCCTACTTTTAATTTTAAATCACAATCACTAGAATCATCCAAACTAGAGAATTACTAGAATCACTAAAATCACATTTATTTTCAAAGTGTTTTACTTTTACACCTTTTGGATAAGTAAGAATTAGGTTTCGTTTGTGTATACATTTCCAAACTAGAGAGCTATCTGGACGGCCTCTATCCGATTAAATCGAAGGAAAGAACAAAGAAAAAGAGTTTATGTTTTCTACTATTATGATAAAGGTTTTGGGTTTATATTCTGATCTATACCTAACAATGCAAATACGAAATAAATTATTATTTTTTGTCAACAAATAACTATTGGATCAACAACAAAGCTGGATCCATAATTTTAATTCTCTAAATGAAACATGGTGAATGAAAATAAGAAATATCAAACAGATAAAAAGATTTTTTATACTGGACCAAAACTGGTCGGAAATAGAAAATGAAAAATATCAAAATTTATACCATTATCTATAACCACTCACAATTTTCTTTTCATTTATTGATCGACAAAACTCGATTTATATATATTTAAAAGCTATTACGTGAGATCATACAACGACATCTAATATTAAACTCGGATAAAAAAAATTGTAAAAGTAAATATTTAATTATTTAACTAAATACGCTTTTATGATTTTAAGATATCACTTAAATGCAAAATTAGTTGAACCTTTTTTATTGTGTATTGAAAGATTTATCGCATCTTAATTTCAATAGAAACTAGTTTATCTTTAGTAAATATATAGTTGACACACAATTCGACATAGATACGTACGATTACGAGGTTACGTACAAATTGTTATTTTAGCATGGGTTTGGTTTAATTTTGGGCCTTATGGGCTTAGTCCAAAAACTGAAAGTATATAGTAAGCCTGGCAAATATTAGTGGAGAGACAGCATTACAAATTTTGAAAGGTAACATGCAATTTAGGAAAAATGTTACGTGTGTTTAAGTTACATAATGTGTCTGGCTAAACAGGGAAGAAATTTTCTGTTTATTTTGGTTTATGTTTGGGATAGTAAACCAAAAAATAAATTAAAACTTACAATTCAGTCCAAATCATAATGTGATTTTATCTTTTAGTAAATAACACATCAACTAAAATTTAAAATGTATATCTCATCTGCTTTAATATATAAGATATCTGATTATTACTAAAACTTTTTTTTAACCTTAATCGAAACTTTATTAACGAAAATCATTGTTTACATAGTCAAAGGGAATTACAGGGAAAGATCAAATCAGGACCAACTAGTAGTTAAATAGAAATATCTGATTATTTGTTTTGTTTCCAATTAAATATATTAATATATTATTTTTCTAAATCTATGCATATTAATTATGTTACTAACTATAAGAGAGAAATTTGAGGTATACCGTATACCACGACATATATTCTATAACTGTATAATTTGTTAGCTATATATATAATAGAGTTCAAAAAAGTTATGATCATATTTAAAGTTGTTTTACCAATTTTAATATAATTATCGCTCAGAGTGCTTACATATATCATTCAAATATCAACATAATATCACAAATCGAAATTATCTTTCTTGTTTTTATAATGTTTCAGATATATGTGAATTATGTTCCTACACAATATAGGTAGTGAGATTCGATCCTAAATGTGAGATAATATATATATTCAGTGGACTTACCACATGCCACTATACTAAGGTCACTTCACATTATTACACAACTTACCTAAATCATTTAACATTTAATTGTAACCGTGAAAAATGATATTATTTTCTTTAACAAAAAATGATATAATTTATGTATATTTCACAAAATAATGATCCGTCAGGACAAACATTCGAGTTAACGGATCGAAGGCAGAAAACTTGTCACATTCGTATCTAAAATATGAACGTTTAAATGACCCCATTGCATATTTGTTTTGATCGAAAGAGCTAAAAAAGAAGATAATTCACATGTCGTATTTAACAACCAAGAACCGTATAATATGAATGTACATTAGAATTCTGAGAGATTTTTAAAAAAATCACATGTGTATATATAGTGATGGAACCTACTTGAGTCAAAATACTTTTTTATTAATTTATAAGAAAGAAAAATGTCATTACAAATACATAGTTTTTTGAATAACATTTACAATGCAAAGAGGGACTATATTATTATGTTTTCGTCTTCGTTAACATTAGCTTTCCTTTATTTGAATTAAGGATTTATTTACTCTTTTTTTGTCTTTTGGTCGAAGGATTTATCTGCTCTGGAGATAATGTTTTTTTTTTTTTGGTAAAGTGCTTTGGAGATAACTAAGAAGTCAGAATACTTGATCAAGGAACCTACCTTGAGGAACAAATTAATACCATAAATAAGTATAAAGTATATATATACACATTATATATAGATATATATTTGTTAAAGAGTATAAATAAAATAAATAGAGGAACAACAAAACACACACAAAAGAAAGAGAAATTGGATGTAAGTGAAAAGGGATTCACCATATAAGTCCATGTTTGGTCGTCTTTAAAACCAACACCTTCACATGAGATTGTACATTTGCTCAACACCATCATTCTCTTCCCCATTATTGCCTTTGACCACTTTCCTCCTTATTTTTTTTTTCTATGTAAAGAGATAGAATTATATACCAAATGGTTCTTGGTTTAATGGTTTTCTCTAATAAAGAAGTTATAAGTTCAAGTCTATTTGGGAAGGGTGATTTACGCCTTACACGTGATATTATAAACGGTTTGCTTTAGGCATCAGAGAAGATTATTAGTCAAAGATCTGAAACTCCTGCGGTTTATAAAAAAAAAAAAAATTATATATTAAATATATATATATCTATTCGCTCACGAAATGAATCGGGGTAAAAGTTGTGGCAGTCTAATTGTCAACAACTTTGGTAGATCTTTTTCGTGTTGTATCTTTGTTTATGTACCTATCCATAAACAAAACTAGCTACTTATCAATTAATGTTCAAAATCTATATTTTGTCAATTCATTCCTGTACATCATAAGAACCATGATAAGAACTGTGGAGGTAAATAAGAGAGATCATCAGTATGGACCGTCACTCAATTCACTTTTAAGAATAATTTTGAATTTTTGTACGTTTCAGCGTCATACAGAATTATAATACAGAAAAAAGACGTGCATGTAAAACCTTATCGTTAAACATTTACTATGGGAATATTTTCACCATGCAATATAGCTAACAAGAAACTATACATGAAGTATAAGTAAAGTAAATACAAAGCAATTGAGATAATGAAGTAATTTAATGCAATTTTTAAAAATACTACCTGAAAGATGTATTCATGTATATGTACTTAGATACATATAAAGACTCATAGTAGTTTTCTAGGCACGATGCAAAATATAAAACCATCTTTAAAATGTAAGAGTAGAAGAGAAAACATAAGCAAGTGGTTTGTAGAATTATGGATTTCCAACTCAAAATTAATTGGCAATGAGTGGATTGGCTTTTATCTTATATATAGTACTTAAGTTTCATCTAAACTCTTGATGTACGATATTTATTCTCACATCCCCTCGAGACAATGACTTGTCTAACCATTAGTCTCGACAATAGTCCATTATAGGATCAATTTGCGGGTCAGATTAATCGGACCTCTTTCGATGGGCTGGATCGGTTCGGGTGGAGGAATGTGTGTTCAGGTTCTGATACCATGTAGAATTATGGGATTCCAACTCAAAACAAATTGGCAATAAGTGGATTAACTCTTATCTTATACATATTATTTAAATCTCACATAAACTCCTGATGTAGGATATTTATTCTCACATGGTTGAGTATCATATCTATTGTTTTCCTTATTCGAGTTTAATTACAAGTACTTGCGTTTGTGCTATGTGCTATAGTTAGGGGTTTAAAAATTGGATGATTGACTATGAATTAGATCTTGTATGTACAAATCATGTTAACAAAAATGCTACGTATACGATTTTATTGAAAAATTAGCAGTCTTTCTAGTTAGTATTAAATAGAAAAGTTTTATTAGTTATAGTAATTAAAGCCGCCTAATATGCGATACAGTCAACTAATTATGATCTTCTATAATTTTAAATACAATATGTGTGCAGTTGAAACGACACTGACACTTTGCTTTGGAAACAACTAAATGCACGCCTAAATGTCTATTTAATTGACACTAATTAATGATATAATCATAATCATCTTACAAAGATTCCAATGGCCTATATATGGTTAATGACCAGATTTTCATTAATAGTAATTTCCACTATGACTTTTTTTTAACAGTACATCACTCACACTATCACTTTTTTGGCAACAATTTTCTTTTCTGATACTAATCACTTAAACATATGAGTTATGACATACTACTGTTGCTAACACAAATTATTAAAACTATACTTATTTTACACAGGTACAGTCGATTTTGTAGGATAATAATTTTTAAACATTAGTTTTGGAATATATGCATATATTGTTAAGTTTTATGGATTTCCAACTTCGAAGTTTTCAAAAAATTATTCATCCAAAATACACGTATACATATTAATATTTTGGTCTAAACCAAAATACACGTATATAAATATCAATTTTTAGGCATTACTCAGTGTGAAAAGTCCAAAATATAAGTTTATAAAAGAACTTAATCCTACAAAAAATTTCCTATACATGTAGCCACAATATCATGTGGGACAATGGCTATTTCTGAAATTAAATTTTAGTAGAAAAAAAACAGCAGATGCAGATATAGATATTTAATAATTTGACCAAAACGTAACCACAATCTTATTTTTGTATATTTTAGCATTTTTATAAAAAAAATCTATTAGGTGCAGAACCGTGCTTCCTTTGCATTGAAAAAGGCAATTGCCTTAGGTCCCTCAAATTTTATCAAATTTGAAGGCCACATTTTTTTCTTACAAAGCTAATGTTATTTTTCCTTTTCTACATGTTTTAAATCCTATTTTATTAAAATTATGGATTGTTTCTACTGATAAAACAAAAGTATATAAAAATATATAAATATGAAACTAATAAAGAATTATATATTTTATAATTTGTCTTAGGCCTCCGTAAAACTAGACACGATACTGATTAGGTGTTATTAATAATCAACTAAACATATAAGAAAGAAAGGATAATCTCTCTTGGTCATATCAAATATCTTAAGTCAAATTCATGCAACAACTAATAGAACTGACAAAAGATGTTTTAGTAATAATCTCAAAATGTATTAGCACAAGATAAATATGAAAGTAAACTATATAACAAGAATGGAAATGGAGAACATAGATCTTCATGTGTATCTGGATCACTACTTTGTACCTATTTTTTCTTTATTTGGTGAATGCAATTGAAATTTTATTGGGACAATAGAAAAAGGCCTTCCTTGAAGGAAAAAAAAGGTCACCGAAGTTCAAAGAAGTAATGATGATTAACTCACAAGCATGCTCATTATTTTAAATCTCACCTTTGCTGCTTCAGTTTGCTTTTTTTTAAACAAAATAATGAGAATAAAACTACACTTTTATAATTCCATCTTCTTTATATATTTGTTCACTTTTTCAGAAAGTTTGTGGGGAAACAAAAAACAATTTCCAAACAGGTACGTAGAATCATTATTAGGTTCCAATTCGATTTGATAAAGACCTTGATCCAAAACATAATATTACGTTGAGATTCTGATTAATCTATATCAATTATATTGTTTGACAACGTTTGTCCCATATTACTAGTTTTTTTGTCTTTTCTTTTATTCGATATTAATGGATCTCAGAGACTATCTGTCACGTAGTCAATTCCCAATTGCTACTAAATAAACTGTAATCCCATGCATGCCCTACGCAAATTTGAGTATAATAATTTGGAACAACTTTTTTGGGTAAACAATCTGGATTTCCCCATAAAGTTTCATATACCACTAAATCTATCTCGAACTATCACTTCTGTATAAATCTCCTCATCGTAACTTCTAAACCAAAATCCCTCTCATCTAAACTATTTTAATATATTTCCCCTCATCGGTTTAGGTGGTTAATTGGTAACAGTAAACCATAATTACAGTCTAACCAAAACTAATTAACCGTAATTACAATCTCCAAACTAAAAATTATGATCTCTCATCTTCGTTTCTCTTCTCCTTCTTTTCAGCCTTTCTCTTCTTCTCTATTCTTCTCTTCCTTATCTTCTCTGCTCTCTTCTTCTTCTCTTTCTTATCTTCTCTACCTTATCTCGTCTCTTCCTTTCACTTGGTTCTCTTTTTCATCTCCTTACTAAATTCATTTAAAGACTATTATTTCTAGAGCTTAACCATTGTTTATTCACTCCTTAAAAAACCCAAAAAAATGAAGAACAAAAATTACTGAAAAATCAAAACTTAAGGCTATACAAATTTCAGATCGGAAGATATAAAAATGGAATCAATGGTTGATAATAAGAGTTAAAATCACAGTAGCCGACACAAATCCAACTGTTACAACTACGTTATTCTGAAATGTAAACAATAAAATCGATTGTTTGTTTGACAAAAAAAAATTGATTGTTTATGTCAAGAATTTTAGCTCTTTTTAATTCAAAGGTTTGAACTTTCGGTTAAATCAACTACAATCCAAACATGTTTGTCGTTAAAGAAGGAGAAGGAATCGAGAAGATGATGGTGAGTGAAAAAAAGGAAATTTTATATGAGTGGAGTTTCGATTTGTGATTTCTTTTTTGCAGATTTTCGATTGTTTAGGTTAGATTACTCTTTTGTTAAAAATGAAATTTGGTCCAAAATTTGGTTTGGTTCAACCGCATAAACGATTTGATAAGGATTTACTTGATTTGAACCACGATTTTCTACACGGGGAGAAATAGATTAAAATAGTTTAGATAAGGGGAATTTTGGTTAGAAGTTATGATGGGGAGGTTTATACAGAGGTGATAATTCGGAGTAGATTTAGTGGTATATGGGGAGATCCAGATCATTTACCCAACTTTTTCATATACATATAAAAACACTTTTAGATTTTCTTTTGGCTGCAAAATGTGGAATTTATGTAAGATTATATATACAGTTAAATTGTAAGGAAAATATTTACCATAGTATGAGATATCTAAACCAAGAAACCAATAATAGATTTAATAGAAATATATTTTTTGACGATATGACAAAAAATTGGTACCAATATCTACAATATTATGCGTAATTTATGATAATTATTAAAATTTGTAGTCTACCAAAAAAATCATGATATCATGCAAATAATTAAAGGGACAAGAAATCTTGGGATCCAATAATTCGTAATATTGTCAAATCATTAGCGTGATGCATACCATTTAGATACATTGCATGTATTGGTTACAATAACAATGGGCTTAACCATGTTGAATTGCCATCTACTTAATTTTGTTTTTGTTTCGGATTGCTACTATAACCATGTTTTTCTTTTTTTCTTTTTTGGATAAAGATAACATGTTTTAACCATACTAATATATGTTCCATAAAAGTGAGATTTGTGTTTTGCGTTTTTCTACTTAGCAGCAATCCCAAATTAAAAAGAGAGCAGTAATTTTTTTTATTTTAAGAAAACAAAATTATAAAAGGAAAGAAAATTAAAGGCCCACCGTTGAAAGTAAGAACATGCATGGAGTCGGAGAACAAAACCAAAAGCTAACTCAAAATTATTCAAACCCATCTAAACTATCATCTCTCTCCTTTAGATATCTTTGTTCCCAATGTTGTATCATTTCACTACACTAAATCCCTACTTGTTCACACACTAACACTTGTGAATATCTTTTTTGTTTTGGTTTAAAGTTCAAGTGGTTTTGTTTACACGGAGAAATAATTTGATGTAAAGAAACAAAGACATTATGTTTTCCTCTAGCTTTTGATTCCGGGGATATTAAATCATCCGCTGGTTCCATGTAATCTCGAATCAGTTCTATGTATATTCAGATGACAAAAAAAAAAAACAAAGAAATTGATAATATTCTCATAAATATAACTATACATTACATAGCATATGATCGATTGCCTTTGTAGAAACTAGGATCAATGTTTCCAACAAAGAGGCCAATTCAGATCAATATGTCTTGAAATTAGCCCTTTTATCTCTTCTCACTACTACACTGAACACTTACGACGTCGTTTTATATTAAATGAAAATAAATTTTTTTTTAAAAGGAAAAAAATGAATACGCTAAAACGACAAGACGGTTTCTCACAGAGTCTGAGTTGGTAAAACAGAGCGAAGCTCAATGGAACCATAGTGAAGCAGTTCCTCAATCATTTGCTCAATATGATCTTCTTCCAATGGCCTAAAACTCTGTTGTTGCAGATTAGAATTTCCATCATCTTCCCATTTAATCTCCGTCTTCTCCATTACTCCTCTGTTAAACTGGTTTAAGTTGGTTGTCACATTGTTGACGCTGCTAGTGTGATCCGGTGGTTGTAAACTAGCGGTCTGCGTTTGCGTTTGTTTAGTCATCTGAAGAGAAGCCATGTAGCATTTGTGGAGTTTAGCGGTGAGAGTAGCGGAGAGGAGTTTGGAAGAGGAAGAAGGAATTGCGTTAGGGTTGTAAGGAAAATTGGTACGAGCTCTCGGGCCACACATTAGCCTCGCAGCCTCATCATAAGCCCGTGCCGCATCCTCCGCAGTCTCAAATGTCCCTAGCCAGATTCTTGTTTTCCTGAAAACAAAACATACAAGTTAGGTTACTATATCCATACCCAAAAGACATGCCGTATTGAAGTCTGATATCATAGTCATTAGTTGGATCATCTAAAACAAACGAGAACTTACAAGAGAGGGTGACGAATTTCAGAGACCCAAGAGCCCCAATGTCTTTGTCTAACACCTCTGAATCGTTGTTGAGGTCGAGCCATTAAGAGTGTTTGAGTGTGGAAATGAAAAGGTTTTCAGGTGAGTTTTAGTGTTGTTTGAGAGAAGAAAGTGATGAAAATAGAATGATGAAGGGAGGGTTTTTGGAAGAGTGAAGGGTGGCTATTAGTACTGTTGGGCTTCGAGAGATAAAAAGGAAGAAATAAGGAAATGTTTTTTTTTCTTTTTGTTTTAAATTTATTTGGCAATCAATTTGGTCCTAATTGGGACCTACACCATTACCAATACGACCCAGAAAATCTCATGGATTTTGTTTGATGTGAGAAAGAAAGAAAGAGACTATATTCTAAGTATTCTTAAATTTATTTCCTTTGTTGTATTTCGTATAGTAGTCGCGACATGGGCAAATAGATTTTCTAATACTGTAACATATTGTATGATCTATACTTATTGTGAAACTTGAAAGCTTAGAAACTGTCGGAAATTTAATTTTATTAGATTATTACTTATTACAATCAGTTTTATACTAGAGTTTGTGCATAACACCTTTTTAATCGATAATTTTTTTTTCAATAATTAGATTGATAAAACTAAATCTATAGTTAACTTTAAAACCTCTAAATTACTAACAATATAATGTAAGGCAAATATAACTTTATGAAGTCAATATCGACTGAAAAAAATAACAAAAATGATATTCAATCACTTAACAAAAGATAAATTTACTTGATCGCCAATTTTTTAACTTTACATTTATACTTATCTTTAAAAACTATTTACAGTTACATATACATTAAATTTTAAGTATGTATATAAATTCGTCATCATCAAGTATTTTTTGGAAATGATCTTAGTTTTAGCTCTACCATAAGTTATATAATTATACAATTGTGAACAAGTTGGATCCAAAGAAGATTTTGGCTGCGGTAAAACTTCAAACCAACTGTATCCAATTTCATATGGGTTTGATGATAACAACGTGTCTCTATTATCATAGATACTGCCAAATTTTGTCTAGATTTTTCCTCAACTAATTAATTAATAATAATAAGAATAATAATTGCAAAAACAAAATTAGTTTGATAATTAAATGGACTCTTTCATCACCATTCTTCACCCATGTGCTAGCCTTTGATTATGACTCAATCAAACACCAAACCATCTTCAACTTTCATCTATTTATTCTCTCTCTTTTTTTAAGGTTATTATTGAAATATATAACTAATGTATTTATTAATTGTGAATCATACCCATCATTTCTTTTTTTCTTAAACAACATCATGCCCATGATTTTCTGAATGTACAGTTTACCTGCGACTTATTATAGACAGAGAAATGTATTATTTGTCATTTAATTAAAAACTAAAGTATTAAAAATGATTTATCATGAACATTACTAAACCTTGGAAATGAAATATTACTATTCAATGTATGTATATGATGTATAGCTTTTTATATTATTAACTTTTATAGGTATTGTCACAATCTATAACCACTTCTCCCATATGTATGGATTTTTAGTTTTGGTGAATATTAACTTTTGTTCTATAGAGCTTGGAAAAATCCATTGGTTCATCAAATAGGAAAGAAAATTCTGTAAGTTAGGTTTATATAAACATATTAAAATTGGAATAAGAGGTAACAAAAGAAAATGTTGGGCAAAAGAATGTGTTGTTAGAATGGATCCATCGAAATGACAAATGCCAATATTATTGGGTCAATCAAGTAACAAATTGATGGAAGAATCTTAGACCGCAATTATGACAACAAGAAAAATATCACTAGAGATGGTCATTAACTTTTTATTAAATAATTGCTCATTTTTTACCCTAATAATTAATGAGCTTATACCATTTTTCGTCGGTATATATTTGCATCCATCTTTTTTTCTGGTAAAATGTTAAATTTTGCATCCATATCTATAAGAGAAAAATATAAGTAAATTATATCATTCGATAATGTAGTAAAAAAGAAGTACATTTTTTCTTCTGTGATGGAAAAATTGCAAATAAGGAGCGGTTTGGTAAAGGCTTGAGTTTTTTTTGGTAAGATTTAAGTTGTAATTTTTTATTGATGTAGATTTTCTTTTTTAATGTATTTTGCTTATAAATATTTTTTTCTATAAATTTATTTTCATAAAGTTCATAAATTTTGATTTTGGGTTTTGGTTTTCCATATCCAAAAACATTCCATACATAAAAAATTAATTTTTGAAACAACGAAAGCTAAAAAAAAAAAACTAAAGCACAACTAATTTAATTTTAGTATTTTGGAAAACAAAAATCTCGTCCATGACAAGTGACCCAATAGTAGTGGTCACTTTACAAATTCTCAGGCACTAGGGTTCGATTTCTTCCTAATATAAAAGATATCTTAAAATATGTGTTTTGGCTATAAATTAAACTTTGTCGATCTAATTATAAAAAAATGGACAAAAAAAAAAATTTCTCTCCGTAAAGCAACGAAGCTTATTGTCAGTTAGACCCTAAGTAAATAACACAAATAATTCAATTTTGAGGTCTAATCTAACCTTTATTTGGTAAGTTAATAGGTTCTTTCCTTTGATACGTGGTTTAATCATCTTGGTCGAACCAATAATGAAGCATGTGGAAGTAGGAAACTCTAACAAAGACTGTTAATTAAAAAATAAACAATTGCATTGTCGATTTTGTCTTTGTGAAGATCACTGTTTTGGCACGTGTGAGTAGTGATTATTCTAAGTTTCAAACAGTACCTCCAAATGCATGATATGAACAAAACAAAACAAATGATTAAAAGTTCATAATATGAATTTGATTCCACGCAACAATATTACAAATTGTAGCTGATGTAAATAAATTCAGAAAAATGAAGTCCAAATTGTAAAAGTTTAATGAATAATTAACCCATTAAATCATTTGGTAATATGTCTATTATGGAATTGTTTTTTCAATAGTATGAAGAGTCATCAAATGTTTGGTGAATCAATTATATTAATTTAATCTTGACTGAGTTTTGTCGAGTTGGAGATAATTAGAAAGTCGATATATAACAATTATGTTTAATAAAACAATTAAATAAAAAAAGAAGTGATTAGGGAAAATCAGACAAGAATTATGAATATATAACAAAAAAAGTGGGGCCTAGGGGAGTAAACGCGGGAGTGGGACCCAGTAAGACATGTAGATAAACATGGGTGATGAATGGGTTGATTGTGATTCATGTCCTTTTCTTCATTTTCCTCTTAACTATTAATCAATCTATTACTATAAATTATCACATGCATTTTATTATTTTCCTAGGAATAAATTTTTATTCCTTTTCTGGCTCAATAACTTTTTTTTATTTTTTGGTATGTTTCGGTTAGCTTTTAGATCGAATTTGGATTCAGATATTTTTATATAAAAATATAAAATTTGAAAAAAATAATAATAAAAAAAATTTTAAAATCTAAAATTTGTTTTTTGATTGGGTTCCAATTCGGGTTCGGTTTTGGTTCGGTTTGTGGGTATATAGATTTTAGATTTATTTGGGTATTTTGTCAGGTTTAGTTTCTCTAATTTGGATTGATTTCGGTTCGAGTATCAGATATATAGATTTAGGACTCATTTGAGTATTTTATTGGGTTCTATTCATCTAATTCAGATTAATTTCAGTTCGGATTTCAGGTCTCTAAAACACCATTTTAAAAATAATATTCTAAAATATAAAAACAAATCTAATAATTTAAATGAAAACGATTTGAAAAATAATCAAAATAATCATGTTAATACGATAATTAATCTGTAAATACTACTTATTTTAATAGCAATAAAGACAATTGAAAATATTAAAATTAATTACCAAGATTACTTAATTTATAGATAAATATGTAAATAATAAGGTAACGTCGATATCAAAGACCGCCAATCTCTCGTCCCATTCCACACTCAGTCACATGCAAATATGGAGGGTCCATTGAATCTCCAACAAAAGGTCAGAACAAAACTTATATTCTATAAAACAAATGTAGTTTTAATATAAATAGTCATACAAATATAATATATGTATTTTATAGCTAGTAATGGATTGAAATTTATTCAACATGGACTTTGGAGGATTCAGAGAACGTTGTTCCTCACCTCGCATACACACATGCAGTCTCTTTTGGTGTTATCTATGCATTTTTGTGTTCTTGGTTCAAGAGAATCTAATCTTTGTTGACAAAAAATTTCCATATTATAATTGTAAAATCTGAAAGAAACAAAATGTTATCAAGTTTGTTTGCCTTTTTGTGTATTATGTCGGAAGATAAATAAAAACCTCACCAAAATGTTCATTGCAACTTAATATATATCGTCTTGTTCTTTCCAATTTTTTTTTTGTCAACGTTGGATCGACAAAGTTCAATCCTATCCTAAAGCCCACCTCCAATAATTTCTTTTTTAAGCTACCATAATGCAGCAGTTAGGAATTGAACCCTGGTGCTAAGTCATTATCTGGATTATCCTAACCACCAGACTGAGAGCAACTTGACGTTTTTTCCAAATTTAATTAATGGAAATAAAAAAAAAACTTAAAATCACAAGTATTATTCTCTTTTTGATATGGCCACAATTATTATTCTCATGTTAGTTATATGATTTGAATGTTGCTAATTAATTGTTAGTGATCTTTATACGATGAAATATGATTGGTTATGACTTTGAATAATTAGGGATTTCATGCTTACAGTGTAAGATGAAAAAATTTGCTAAGAGAGAGCTGTAAATGGATCATGTACTTAAAGCGTAAATTGTTCAATTTACATAATATATTTGGTTGAAATGTCAAAAAGTTTGTAAATGAATTTTTTTAGATATAAAATATTGGTATATAAGAATTCAATTTTATTTATACATACTTCTTAAAAATATCTATGATTCGTAAATATATGGGATATTTATGTTGAAAAGTGATTGTATTAGTTTTGTAATTCACAATACGAAAATATATTTGACAAAAAAAATCTCTATAACCATAATCTAACCACAAAAATTTTGTGGCCAAGTCACATATACCAAAAAGATTTACAAAAATCATCAAATAGCTACGTTCTAGCACAATTTTGGTATAAAATATAAATAATAAAAAGATTCTGATATTAACATAAATTGCTAATAATATTATTTTAAAGCTGTTTTTAATCTTATCTTATCCATATTATAAGATTAAGTCATTTTATAGGTTACAATGAAACATCTTCTGTCTTCTATATAACACACCAACGACTATATCCAAATTTAAATCTGAACTATAATATAGAATTAAACACTAGTACAAATGATCATATTACAAACTCTAATTAACGATTTAAAAAACCTAGGACTCTGAATAAAAAGAAATAGTAGAAAGAGTTGAATAGAAGAAAAGAATTAAGAGCTGTGAAAGAGGACGCGGTTTTGTAGCAAAGTGAGTGAGAGGAAGTGAATGTAACATTTGACTACTAAAAAAGAAAAGGAAATTAAGACTTTGTGTCATCTCCATTCACCGCACTCCATGGGATCTTTGTTCCCTCCTTATCACATTAATACAAAACTCTTCTTCAATTTATGTTAGCCACACATACAAAATATATCTCCTTATATATTGCAAACTATATAAATAATTAAGTTCTTTTGAATTGTAATCTGTTTTATTTGCCTGAGGTTTTAAATGCGTCAAGACTCTAATCAAATGACTAAATAATACAAGGATTCGGCTCATGAGATTGTGCAGATATGAATAAGATGGTGGAAATTTCTAACGATTGGGCAATTTTCCTTCTTTAGCTTGAAAACTTCTTCGAACTTCGAAATCGATCCAAACTACTTGTTATCGATGATCCCAAAAAGCACTTTCATGGCATATTTTATAATCGGTAGCGTTAGAGGTTTATATAGGAATTTGTCTATGGTGTATGATGTATCCCCAAACTAGTTTACCTATTTATCCTAATGATCTACTCTCTTTATCTCATAATAAATAATAATTTAGAATTAAATTTTTGTATCAAAATATTTGATGTTTTAGATTTCTAACAGAAAAATTTGAAATATTTTTCTTATTTAACCATACTACTTATTCATAATAACTACATCATTAATTACAATATACAGATATATTAAGTAATTTCACCAAAAAAAATTAAACGTTACGAATATATCTTAAACATCAAATATTATGAGACAAATGGAATAGTAAAGTTGATAAAATATAATAATACTAATATATAAAGAAATGTATTTGTTCAAGTGATCAAATACTATTTTTGTTGTTTTTCTATCAAAATTCCACTTTACAAAAATCACATTATCCAACATTATATTGTCAAAAATTTAGAAAGATTGAATTTTGGATTGAATATTATCGATCTAAGTATTTGAGAAAAATAAATAAACAATACTAGCACTTAGTTCTATCAGTGTTGGACAGAGACCATGTGAATCATCAATTTATCATTCCAATTTTATCCCAAGGGACTTTATGTTGCATTTATTTGGTTTCTAGGAGGTACTTATGATTTGTTTTCATTATCTTTGTTAAAAATATCCCAAAAGGAGACAAGTGGTTCATTATACCTTAAGCCTGATAGTTATTTGATGCAACTTGTAGTTTCAAAATAAAGTGAATTGGACAACAAATACTTAATTATTCAAATTATGAGAAAAGAAAGTTATCCAATAACAGTATTTGGTTCATGGGCCCTTATATGCATTTGCAAACATCAGTCAAAATGTTTTGTGAGACGTCGAATTTAAAGGAAATGTTATCTATGTTCCAAAAACCCTGTTGTCCCCTGGCTCGTTCCCATGTGTCTTGTTTTCATTTACATACAATGTTTTTGCCTAACAATATCAAATTTATGTTTTGTTGGCTCATTCTCAAAATTATATTAAAAATTTCCATATCAATTCACTCTCATTTCGTATATCCTACATACATTTTTTTTGGAATTATATATAAGTTCTTATCCATACTCTAAATTTTTTAACTGAAACTGGATAAAATTCAAATTTACCACCTAATACTAATGCTAAATCAAGGACAAATCAACTCGATCACATATTTCTTGGCACCCTACATACATTTTATTTTATTGTTGTAATTATATTATTTAAAGAATAAATGTCCTTTTTCTAATATATGAGACAATTTATTTTTAATTAACTAGAAATTTCGGGTTAAAATCTAAATAAATATGCGAGTCCTGTAGAAAACAAAACATATAACGGTCAGTTAAAATTGAGACAAATTATTTGTTTAAATATTTACATGATGCTATGTTTTCATAAAAACATATCCATTAGAGATGATGTTTTGTTATTTTATCATTCAAAAAGAAAACTTGAATTGGTACAAATTTGTTTGTTGAGAAAATGCCAACATAAGAAATGCCAAAACAGTGTATGGAAGAAGGAATTGGAAACAGTAGGCCATGTGATGTGAGCTTTGAAAAAATGTTGAAACTCTGGATTATACAGTTGAAGAAACTATTGACTTTGTGTTTGTTGTTTCAGTTTTCATGTTACGTTTTATATATTCTCAAGTCGCTCTCATACCATTGCAGAGTTGCAGCAACAGCACATGTGTGTCAATGTCTAACACAAACACACATATTTGTACATAACATCTAATATTAGAAAGCACCACCACTTTTTAGTTAGCATATACAAATTGGACGGTGAAACATGCATGGTTACAACTGTCTCTTTTCTTTTGACAAGTTTTTAGAGAAAATATGTGATTAAATATAAATGTAATTTGAATTGGACCTATTAAAAAATTTCAACGGTATAAATCTTTCTATCATATCGTCACGAATAAATCAAAAACCTATCAATAGTCTTCCAACTTATAGAGTCAAATTTAATTCTCGGTTGAAACTTTTTTCTTTTTTTTTTTTTTTTTTTCAATTTAACTCATCTTAACATTACAGTAATGGCTAAGAATGAGGCACAGTGTACACAAAAACATGAGCTCCGAACGATCCTCTTGCTGATCGAGCTAAAAACTCCGCCTTGTGGTTGAAGGCGCGGGGAATCTGGAGTACAGAGCACAATCTGAAGTAATGTCGCAGTCTTGAAAAATCATCCAGGTAAGAGAGGAAAGCAGGCTATGCATAAGGTTCATCTATCATCTTGATCAGTTCAGAGCAGCCAACAAAAAACTCGACCTCCTCAAAGTTTAGCGAGGATAGACACGTCATAACCCATAGGAGCACCTCGAATTTTGCATGTAGGGGCGACAAGCTCCGTCTTATCCGTTGTGCTCCATAATTTGTCCCCTCATTTTCATAGTTCTCGGTTGAAACTTATAACATTGTTTATGAGTTAACGGATTATAAATTTGATTAAATGTTGATCGACGTCTTTTAAATCTAAATATTTAATATATGTATACACTACAAATTCTTTAAATTAATATTCGATTCATTAATAATCTATATAAATTAATATAATTTTAGTGTAATTCCAACATTATTAATTTATAGAAGTTTTAATGTATGTTAAAAAAACTTTATATTATGTGAGATTAGTTGAAGTTGTCTACATTAAAAAAAACACTGATTTGGCAATAGTCTTTTAATGAGTGACCAAAAACAACAACCAGAAGAAAGAATAAACTTGCATGTGATTGGCAAATTTGTTGAATGGGCCAACAATGAAATAAATGTGTTAAATGGGTCACAGCTAGTTTATCTTCTTTCTATAATTGGCTTTCTACGAGAAAGGAAATATTACAAAAGCCCATGGGCTTAATTTGTTATATAGCCCAAACATAGCATATATCTTAAGTTGGACCAAATCATTTTACCCAAAAGGACGTGACAACCTTTAGATTATAGATACTCTATGTGTACCAATATTAACATAAACACTTGGATGAATATAAAAAGTTCTTTTACGTTCACAACGAAATAATGAGATAGAAAACTTTCAAAGTGATACCCATTTATACATTTAAAATATTTCAGTCAATTTTAAACTAAAAATATTAACAAAAAATTAATAGTAGTTTATTATGGTTAATTGGTTAGTTAGTTCAGTGGTTAAGTTGTACATTCGGAATAAAAAATCCTAAATTGTGCATATATTTAGCAATTTTCATAATATCCAGTAAAATTTGTTAAATGGCTTCAGGTAATTTGTTTTTTTTTAATATATCAAATTTAAAGTAATTGTAAACTTTGTAATAAGAATTAAAGGTATTAATTTGTTGGGTCCCAATTAATTCTCCCACGTCTTCACACGGATTTTAACAAAATAAAACTATCTATAATCTTTCACACTCTCACACCCATTTTCTTCTTTTTCTCTTTTTCTTTCTCAAAGTTAGCATCTCTGTACCTTTTCGCTTTGTTTCTGCCTTCTCTTTTTCTTCTTCTTCTTCTGTGTGTTTATCAAAGATGGTGAAATCAGGTGATTGGACGTGGTGCGCGATGAGAGATGGAGAAGTGGTGGCGGAGCTTTTAGTGAGTCTTAAGGAAGCAAAGGTCGCGAATCCGACTGTTGCGGCTCTCCGGTGGGGAATCCGACAACCACGGTCTCGGTCTCCGAGAAAGGAAGCTGAATCTAGATGTAGTCCAAGTACTCCTCTCTCTTGGAGCGGCGGTTACGGTGGCTCTTCTTCTTCTCCGCCTCCAATTTCTACATATCTCGACGTTTACGAGGCCACTAGTCGTCGAATCTGTACCGTTGGATCTATGTCCAAGGTTTGTTACTTCCGCTTCTCTCGTTTATATCTTTTCCGATTTAGCTGATCTGTGCATCTATTCTGAATCGTTTTGTTTCAATTCTGAAATCACAAATTAATCTCATAATTTTAAACTAATTCTGGATTTGAAACTTGAAAACAAAAATTTTCAGTTTTAGATTACCGAAGATTCTTCTCCTCAATCCACACAGTTTTTTTTGTAAATATTGGTTTCATCTTTCAAATGTTTCTGTTTCTTTTCTTTCCATTCTAGAGCTCATTGACCAAAACATTCTTTTGAAGTGTCAGTGTTTGAGGGTATTCTGGTCATTTCCTGGATACGTCGTCGTTTTATCTGTTTGTGTTTTTGTTTTGGTTCAGTGTGATTTGTTTGAGTGGGTAAGCAAGGTCAATTATCTGGCGTTATACATTACCCAATTTGATAGTTTCTTTTTTTCTTAACTGAAATTATAAAAATGAAATTTTTATTAATAATAACGATATTTGATGCAGTTTAGATTTACTATTTGTGATGGACCTACTGAGACATTTTTGATATAACGAGTTATCTTCTAATATGTCCAGTTGTCCACATTGTAGACCCCATAGATTATCTTGTCTTTGAATGTGAATCCTATAAACGTATAGATAGATTGGTTTTTGACATCTGAATCAACATATGAAGGAATTGTTTGCATATGAATTTGGTGTGTGAAGTGTTTGTTTAGGTTACCAACCTCAAAGACGCGTTGTTAATGTTTATGAATGTATTGTCACACATGGTACCCTTTTGCTCAACATTGAATTTGTGTGTAGGGACTCACAACTTCTGTTTCTTGTGACTCAAACTTTAATATTATCCAATCTATTATTGAACGATTCTCGTTCTTACGTATCGCAGGTTCGTGTAACTGCAGACTTGGATTTTGATGTCAAGAGATTGCAGAAGAAAAAGGTACCCAATGTTTTGAATTATTTAACACTTCCTCTCTGTGCATAAAGGTTTCTCTTTTGTGATTTGCTACCAATATGATATCGAGCTTTTATTCAGCATTTATCATATGTTTTCTTTGTTTTTATAAACAGGACATTGCATTGGTCAGATCATCTTTCGTCGAGAAAAAGAGCATGAAGAGAATGAAGGTAAAACACACAGATTTCTACTTCCCACTTTTCTCTAACTCGTGTGTTTTTGACTTGGTGATTAGGATGCAAAAATAAACCCTTTTGGATGATTCATTTTTGTATGTCAGATGAATCATACTCATAGTCTAGCAGAGGATGATAATTGCAAAGCTGATGGTAATTTCCTGCTACCAGATTTGAATATAATGCCATGTGAAGAAACAGGTGACCATTATACGTCTCTGGGAGTGGAAACAACACTATATGGGATAAGGATTATAAGGTGAAGGAACTCACTTCACTTGAACCATAAGAAATGGTTCTTAGAGTTTGGTTCGATCAGAATAAGTTGATCGTATCATCTTTGGCTCGGCTTTTGAAAAAGGGTTCAAACGCCACACAGGAGCTCGAAAAGACAGAAAGATCTTCAAGGAAAGTATCCATTGCAGGGTAGTTTCTATAAAGATCATCAGCAATGTGTAAGATAGAGAGAAAACAAAGAATATAATATTGTATTGCTTCTTTGTAGGAGGAACAAAAATAAGAGCTATTTGTATTGTTTGTCTATATTAGCAGAAAGAGTGAAGAGTGCTCTTAGAGGACCCTGTTTAACTATGTATAGGCCTTTCTGATCTGAGTAGAAGAGCCTCATTTGGTTTAAGGCCTTGAAAATGAAAACTTTTCTAAACCCAAAACTAAGTCCTTAAATAGACAAAATGTATGTCAATGAAACCAATTATGAGTCCGTTTGCTAGTTCCAAAAGCCCATTTACATGGATGAGATATATCATCAAAGATCCATAATAAGTTTTGAACACATTAAGAATTATGGACCATCTACAGCACCAAGTTATGCCTCCGACCTTTAAATCAAAATGTTGCTTCGTAATAGACCTTAATATAAGGCACCATCATTTTACGATTGGAAGTATTGTCACAAAGAAATTACTTAGGATTCGTATTCTTTGATTAGCTACATCATAAGTATACCTTTAAAATTCATCCGGATGTAACATCTAATCCAATTTGGAATCTTCAATAGGTAATAATGACACATGAATAATGAATCTTGAATATTTTTGGCATGCTTTATATAATTTAAACCGAATCAAAAAATATGCGTACAGCTTTCAACTTTTGGTTTATATCAATCAAATCATTTTATCATATTCTAGGAACCTAGTTACATCCTTTGGTACTCCTATGTTATAAAGTCAATATCATATACATGTGAAATCCAAACACACCAATTTTTCAGATGCTTCAAGCATCAGGTTTATATATATAGACTATATTCTCAAAAAGTTTAGCAGTAAAGCTGCAGTGCCGTGCCTATAGTATTATTTTATAAACACTAGTGTTTATTTTAATTACTTCATATTTCTTTTAGGTCTAACTAATTGAATTTGATACATTGAGCAACTAAATTCTTAGGACCAAAGACTTGGACTAAATTGAAACCTAGATCTGCTGATCAAACATGTAATGGCCTAAAAGAGAAGAGAAGAACCAGCTGAATAATCTGTGAGCAATAGATTATTGGTTATCTGTCTTTATGATATTTTGGTTGAGAAGATGGAAAAAGTTACTAAAATGTGTCCAATTCATAACGAAAAGTAAGGAAGCAATGTGAGTGTGGTATGGCCAAACGCAGAAGCATTGAGAATGAAAGAAGAGAAGAGTGGAGAAGTGGTCCATTGATATAAAGAAATTGAATTGAAAATGAAAATGCTTACTTCTTCTTTGCTTTTCTCTATTTTTAATTTTTTTGATAAATGCTTTTCTCTATTTTTAGTGGTCCACTTTTCATAAAGAATAGTATAATTTGGAGTTTTGATTATCAAGAGCATGCAATTTGATTTCATATCTCCTTGACTTTTGTTTTAGCTCCTTTTAACTCTTCTTTTTCACATTCATCAATATTACATTTTTCTTTTAACTAATATCTTTTTGGTGTTAAATGTCTATCTAGTACATCTTTTTCCTCTCAAATTCAACTTTAGAAAATCAAGTAATTCTCTTTTTTCACCTGAAAACAATTTCTTAAGTAAAATATTATCGGAATACTACAACATAATAATAATAACAAGAAAGAACATATAAACTCTTACGACGAGGCTCTTAGGTTCTCAAAAAACAGAGGATTTTCTCACGTATTGGAGCACGAAACTAAGTCGAGGAGGACAGCGATGCTTCATTTACAATTGAATGACAGAACCACGAAGGACCACCTGAAACCAAATACGACGTTAATAGGCTGTCTTTGGTCACTATTCGCAATCTTTTGTGCAATGTCATTGGCACTACTCTGCATAGACAAAACACACATGAATCGAACTAATCACTTAGATGTAGAATGTGGTTAATGAGTGATTTGTATTTTGGCCAGCAATTCAGGTTATTCACTGCATCATTTAATTGTCAGCAATCAATCCAGACTTCTATCTTCGTATATCTGATATCAAGCTAACTTCTCAAAGTCCATATGCAACATTTAAAACATGCTATTACTCTGTCTTGTGTTGGGAGCATGGCGTCTCTAGCATGTTGTAATGATATACCGTAATCATTATGATCCGTTTGTACCCGCTTGGGTCTAGAGCTCGATGCCACCGATGTACCCGCTTGGTCTATATGATCCGTTTGGTTTGCCAAATCTCATGCTTCCGCTTCACCTAATGATTTAGCTATAGTAAATTTTTAAAACCAATATAGATTTTGTTCCTCTTTTTGCTTCTATTATGTAATTGATTGGATGAAACCTTCATAATTTTAATTTAAGTTAATATATAAATTATGATTCATTAAAATTTCTTCTTACATTGATTTAATTTGTTTGTACAGAAAAAAATTTAGTACCAGAGCTAGCCAAGGCAATTAGTAGACCCCAAACAAGACCTTTTTCTATTCATTAATTATATACTTTACAATGATAAACATATTGCATATAACTTTTTGGAAACAACTTAAATATTAAAAAAAATTGGAATCAAAACATCAATAATATTGGTCTCAAATCAAAAAGTTTTTATTTGTAGACTCATGTTTGACATCTTTCTTGCGGATAAACCATAACCAATTGAAAATATGAATGTTAAACATTAATTTAAAAAAGAACAAACCTTTGTGTGGCGTATTTTGATCTCTTTAGTTCTTAGATGCACTTTTTTTTTATGATCTAAGTAGAATAAATTTGAGCAAATTGAAAGAAATTAATCCAAAAAAAAGAAGCAATTTGTATGTGTGATTCAGGAGGACTTGAAAGTAAGATTTTTTTTGTTAATCGAGAGGTTTAGACAAAATCCTAATCCTTCAGATTCGAGATCAGTTATTGTTAATACCAAATTGGCATGGTGTAAAACATTTTTTTTACTAGAGATCGAATTAGAAACGCACCAAAATCAATTCTAAGCTTAAACTCCATATCGTGTATAAAATATTCTTTTGAGTTGTTAACTACAAACTTATTTTTTTGGAAATATTATCACTATAATTGATTATGTATATCATACAATAAAAAGATTTCTAAAAGGTAAAATGACATATATTTAAGGCTGATATTACAAAAGTGTGTTGTTAATCAGCATCAAGTAAAGACTAAGTTAGAATCTTGGTGATATTAACTATTAATTTGTCTTAGATTACAAGTGGGATATGATTGCCATTAACTTTTTATCAACATGTCAATATCTCAAAAAGAAATAAACGTGATTTGGGTCTTACTACATCGCTTACCAAATAAAATCATTTTCTAACTTTAAACATAATGTGTATTAATAACCCAAAAAAAAAAAGCATGTCAAAATCTAGAATAAATCTTCTGAAATTTATATTCAGGTAGTCTTATTATTGAAAAATATTTACAAAATATTCTGATGATTAAACTCGCAATAGAAAAATCTCAAACTCCTTAAAAACATTCAAAACAAATTTTTATCCACTCGACCCGTATCACTTAATTTTAAAAATAACTTGTATGTCATTTATATTTAAATAATTTGATGTATATGAAACTGTTAACTGTATTGTGTTATGTGAAGAATTGTTTTTAGAATTTAGAGTATGGTCCCAAATTATATGTAGGAAACTTTGAAGTGAGCGTTGAGTATGAGAATTGGTCACTCTAAGAGAATTGTTCAAACATTTTAGGTTTCATTATATATATAGAATATTTTGTCTTGAATAAGACAGCTCGAATATATATTAGTAGTTATTTTCTGGAGTCAAACTCCGGTTAAAAAATGTCGCATAGATGGATTCAACAATTTGATTAGATGCATTTTCCTAATAAATTAGTTAATATTATCACTAATCTAGTTTTTTTTTTATTGGAACCATGATAATATCATGAAATTTTATTTAAATTTCCAAGGAGTTATGGCTACGAAGAAAGACATCACCACGAATAATGAAACTAGACTTTGAGAAAATTGTATATGATGAGTTTATGAGTGTATATAATCATATAACCCATAAATTATCAGGTGGCTTTTAATTTAGTGGCATGTGGTAAGTCCACCTAAAAACATGTGTACTTGTACATCTAGGGATCGAGTCTCACAACCTAAACTAATAGACCGATTAGTTATGACCCAATATTAACAAAAAATGAATTAAAACCCATAAATTACATGGATGCATCAGCTAAGCATAATTTTAATTTACAAGGTTAGATAAAAATTCTTTGTCAAATTAGATACATTCGTTTCAGTCTCTACCCTACGAATTTAACTAACCCGTTTGACAAAAAATCATATAGGGACTTGACTGTCGGCAAATTAATTGAGATCTTTATACATTTTATTTTACATATATTATATAGTTTAGGACTTGAATTATATGCATATGAATGTTATCATAAAGCTCAAGGGCTATTTCGTTCTATAAATAAAGTATGGTCTTGTTAATGATGTATATCAATAATACATTGTGAGGTTGGTCATTCTAAAATCAGTTATTGTAGGTACTAGGTACGACATGTCGTCATATAATATAAATTTTGTTTAAATTAGCATTTGATGAAGTTATATATATATATATATATATATAGTCACAACTTAGAGAAATGTAAAAACTATCAGATTTCAATAAGATAATAAAATATATTATAAAAAAACTCTTTATATTTGGGTAAACAAAACAATATATGACAGTTTGGTGAGAACAATTTTGTGTATATTGCATCTTCAAGTTGCAAAAAAAAATAAAAAAAATGTGGTTTGATATATTAATTATTAATTGATATAAAAGCCTTGAATAGAGAATTGTCCCGCACAATGTATGGCTGTTCTAATAATAAGAAAAAGATCTAGATATTATATATCAAATCTTATCTATATTATATGTCGGTATTTATTTTAATTATTACATATTATACTTCTTCTATAGTTTTCATGCAAGGTTTCATTTGGAGCCCATTATTTTTTTCTGTAATTTATTAAGTCTAAATGTGTTTTAAATATCTTTTCTGAGTCATTTTATAATTTCATAAATTGTTGTTCTAGAATATAATCATTTTTAGAATATAAGGAAATTTTGCATGTTTGGCTGATTATTTTTTTAAAAATTGAGATTAACTTTTCGTAATCTTATATATTAAAGCGTCAAACTATCCCTTCTATATAAAATATTTTTAATGTCAACTCCTAGAATATAATCTTAAGAAAAAGTTTATATACATGCAAAGCATTTTACTGTTGCATAGTAAGTGAAACAGTATTGTGTCATAGAAAAACATAAATAATTTTTCCCTCTTTTTAAATTAATATTTTTACTATTATGTTGCATGTTTATAAACTTCTGCTTAAGTTTAAATTTGATTATACGTAAATTAATAACCTTGAGTGTTTATTTATTCAAGGTTACTTAATTTCATCGTTATCCCTTGAGAATTTGGACGGATGTTTTCAGCTTTAAAGAAAAGGATGGCAAAGAATTAGAAAGGTTGTGAAAATGACACACTACCATTATAAGAGATTCAAACGTAATTTTATATTTTTATCTAACTGAATCGATAAGATTCGATCCAACTTAAAACTTAATCCATCTTTAAACTATTGACCGAAGACATGTAACCACAGGCCTTAAAATAAATGTGTTCAGAAAATTGATATAGCGATTATTAATTGAAAAATATAAAATAAGAGGTTACAACAAATGTCATTATTATTTAAATAAGAAGAAACCAGGAACTTATTGGTTGGAGGCTTGCAGTTCTGATTTTAAGTTTTAGAAATGAACCCAACTAAATACCAAAACCTTTTCTTTCTTTTTTTGATATGAAAAAACATTATTAGTATTTTGTTTTTTTTACTAAAAAACATTATTAATATAACCAATCGATTATTCAAGGTCGGTATATATATATATAATTATGTGGATATCTATAATGTCAGAATATCACAGATATTTATTTTGAAATGTTTCATGGAAATGTTTTTATTGTCAGACGGAAATTGAATTTACCTTAAAGAAATAAAATTGTATTTAATTAAAGAAATTATGAGAAAAGAAGAAGTAGGCAGGGGACCATTTGGCTATAGGTAAACAGTTGGCTATTTAACACACCTCTTCACCAACAACTGGAACCCACGCGCTATGTGCTCCCCACCTTTTATTTTTCTTAAATTAAATTATTCTTTTTACATAACAACAAAATAATTTCTTTTTTTATGTCAACTCTTAAAACCAAAAACAAGATTTTGTTTTTGTAACTTTAAAATTTTCATTTTTTTTTCTATGTTGGGGTTAAATCCGTCACTCGACTTGAATCAAGCCGGCGGCTGTCAGCCTAAGTCTTGAAAAAATCTAGGACTGGTCCCCACGTTTTTATTTATTTATTTTAATTTTTAACTTTATTGTTTTGTCGTATTTATGATTTTCGTATTATTTTTTACTAATTCAATTATTTTTTAGCTAACCTTTTTTTTTTTTCTTTATTCGGGGTTGCATCAATCCAAATGTACGGTTGGGATTCTCTTATCCCAAACGCATGCTAATTGCTTTGTGGGGGACCGTTAGTGGTCCAAACTATGTCGTTTTGACGCGTGTCCTCTGTTTTTTTGGCCCGCGCGAGTAACGACGTGATTTATGGTCCCCTCCTCCTTTCTTTTTTCTTTCTCTTTTTGCCCTTTATTTAATTTTTTTCTTCATTATCGGTTATTCCTGGTTTATTAATTGGTTTATGCAAACCGGTTTTCACATACGTCGCCGTTTAAGAACTATTTATGTATTCGCTCCATTCAGTATGTATTTTGGTTATGCAGTTTTGTGATTCTTGGTTTGATAAGTTATTTTTGTTTACAATTTTTTTTTTCAACAATTTTGATCAAATCTTCAATGTTTGTGAATTTTCAGAGAATTTTTTCTTTTTGTAAAAAGAAACTCAACTTTTACTTTACAAAACTCAATCTCTAGTCATATTCATACTTTACAAAATTTATATTTTGGATTTATGAAATCCTTTTAATCAAGAATTTTAAGAGTTCATATTTATAGGTAATGGTGGACCCAGAAAATATTTTTATCTGGATCAAAATATTTTTTTAATATATAATATAATTTATTAAAAAATTTACCATATTTGTTATACACATAAAATGAAAAACAATAAATAAATCTCAAGCAAAATCAAAAAGTTATCATATTTTCATAAGAACAAAAGGAAAAATAATAAATATATATCAAATTAAAGTTAAAAAATGTCAAAAAAATGACTTGAACCATGATTTGTGGTGTCAAATGGTAAAGAAAAAATCAAATCTGCTGAAAGGTTTTTCAAATATTATCTAAATTAAACTAATTTTATCAATATTAGGGGTGTTATGTGACCTCCATTCTCTCCAAGTGGGTTTGCCGCTGTTTGTAGGTTATATTAGAAGTTAATAATTTTACAGAATTTTTTTCAATTTGGTAGTTAGCATGATCTAGCTAATAATTTTACGAGATCAAATTTTATCTATTTGATTACTGGAAAAAAAAATTAACAATCTCTTATAAAGTACACTATTCATTAATGTAATAAAATCATATTTATATATAAATTAGGGATAAAACAATTTAATGGATGAAATTCTTTATCAGAAAAAAGTCATTAATTAATATCGTACTGTTTGTAAATGGTTGATGTTATTTTAAAAAAATTGCTTTTAAAGAGTTAAATGTTTTAGTTTTCAATACATATTTAACTTCAAATTTCTTATTTTATTTTTATTTAATTCCATAGTTTTACTAATAGTTTATTTTTTTCTTTATACCTTCTAACAATAACTAGAGTTAAATAAGAGATTTCAAAAAGAAATTTAATATGTGTGAAAAACATAGGAAATATGAAACAAGGAAATAAATAGACTAAATCGGAAAGAATAATAGATTGGAACAACTATCTTCTAAGAGTTGAGATACACTACAACCATTTAAATAGAAAAAAAAATAAGACATGGAATACCTTCAAAACCAATGATATATTATCATTTAAGTTTACAAACTTCAGTGTATTTTTTTATTATGATTCCAATAATTAAATGTAAGTTTTATTATTCCATGGAAACAAACAAACAAACTCAAGAGTATTAATCGACTGGGTTTTATAGAAGATTAATTTCTAAGATACTAACTAAAAGATTTAAATATGTTGAAACAAAAAATCTTATGAAAAGTAGTAATATTATTTTTTAATTTCTTATATTATATTATATTATCCTCATGATAGATTTCTTCTATACACACATTGTTTATGAATGATTAGTTGAAACTAAAGTTTTAAATTAGAAATAAAAAAAGTTAGATATTCGGGACATATGTCATATTTTGTTGAGCAATCATTTGATTTTTATTAAGTTTAGTGAGTTAGTGACTTCGTCACGCTCCTTGGAGTGACATGGAAAGCACGCTCCAACCTTTACGGGTTTTTTTTTTTTTTTTTAGTTAGTCTGTCATTATCCATTTCTATCCAAAGAACTTAATAAATCGTAAGTATGAGCCACTTGTAGAATATTCACTTGATTGTAGATGATTAGAATTTCAATTGTACATTGGAATATAGAATTTTTATGAGATATATTATTGTTAAGTATACACGTGAATCGAAAAGGGTTTAACATTAATTTTTGTTTTTCCATTAATCTACATAGACATAAGTTTTATTAAACAAATTTAATTATAAATGTATCTTATGAGCATGATGTGTTCATGCATGTCGTGTATTGTCGAGAAAAGAAGATTACATATATATATATATATATGTATATTTGCTTTACAATATAAATATATATTGCAATTCATATATATGTCGAGTTTCTTTTATCAAATTTATTTTATTGTTGATAAAATTTTACAATGACAACAAAAGTTTACATATAGTTTAAGTTCACATATATTTTTATAGATATTTTTGCACATTGAGGATAAATGTGAAAGAGAAACTTCCTAAAACTAATTAATTCTTAGTTTGACATGTATTTTACAATTCAGAGCTTCACACGTCTACTTAGAAAAAACCTCAATATTTTGGTTAAGCATATTATTTTTAATAAAAAAGTCAATTAATTGGCTGACAAATAGAAATATTTTAGCCAAAAAATAAATTATCAAGTTAGCTTGTACTTTATTTAGTTATGATACTATGTGGTAAATTCGAATATTAGAATTTAGGTTATAAATTAAGATTTATCAATTAATAGTTAGTTATTAACAAAAAAAATTACAAAAATATTTTAAGAAGTTTTACTTGAATATATGTTATCAAGTAGAAGAAAAGATTTTGATAACATAAATAGTATTAGAAGGGGCAAATGGTTTTTAATCTAGTGGTATACGGTAAGTCTACATAAGATAAGCATATTTGCATAACTAGGGATCAAGCCCCACCGCCTATATTATGTATAAATTTGGCTAATTGGCCGGTTTGTTGTGACCCAATGTAAAAAAGAAAATAGTATTAGGAGGAAGCAAAGGATTAAGTTTATTTATTTGTTTTTTCACTATAGAATTTGATTGTATAATACGATATTGTTTAAAATTTTAGAAATAGATTTTAAATTATGAATCAGATTTTTTTGATCTAATGATTTAATTATTAATTGTTTTATTTTTATAAATAGGTAAAGACGTGAAGCAAGAAAATACAAGTGTATATAATAATATGGTCCGACAGAAAAAAATAAGTTATTTGTTTCCTAACTAGACAAAAAAAATTAAAACAAAAATTAAACAGTGAATTGTTCGATACTAAAATACGAAGGTGAGATTCAAGTGGTCTTTAGTTTGATAGGTGCACTTGTACATCTAGATATCGAATTTTACTGCATATATTACGTAGGAATTTAGTTAATGAACCGGTTAGTTGTGCTTGAGAAAAACAAGAAAAACGAAGGTGTGACACACGCGCTTCTTAGTCTTAGATACGTTGCGTCTGAAAACACAACACGTAGCACCTTTTTCAAAAGGAAATAACATTTATTATTCTCAACAATATATTTATATATATAATAAAACAAAATCGAAGGGTGCAACGACCTTCCTTCACCGTCCGATCTTAATGAATCCAGTCGCCACTAATTTTCGACGATTCAGATTACTCCATGACGACCTACTTTCTTTTATTATTTTTTCTTTTTGTCGTAACCTAATCTTGTATTTGTTCATTAGTCACTAAATTTTTAATATTTATTTTAGGTTTGTATGTGGTCCACAGTGATTTGGAGTCGTAGAATTAATTTTTTTTTCTGTCAACCATAAATAAACTAATTTTGTTGTCAAATAAAAATAATACGCGACTTGCTATTCAAAAGAAAAAGAAAAACTTATTTTCAAGAGAAATATTTAAAGAGGACTGATTATTAAATACTTTTGCTTAAATGAGGAAATAATAAAAACTTTTGCTCTAAATAATATTCCCCGAAATATTGAAAGGTTAGTTTTCAATGTCTGGTTTCTATTTATCCAATAATATCACTATAAAAGAAAGTTTTAATTAAAACAATTTATCAGTTGAGTTGATAATTTACGAGGTGACATCGTTTTATTTATACATTTTCTATTATCTGAATTATTTTTTAATATAAAGTTTCCATTATTTGAAAATTATGGTGAAAAAAAAGAAAATAAATATATATGGGAATAAATGGTCATCGCTCGAGCTCTCAGCTTTGTGGAGTCTGAACACATATATATATATATATTGATTGATATACATATATACCACAAAACAATTTTTTTTTCTGTCACTTTTTCGATTAATAAAGAAAAAAAGCAAAAAAGTTTCTGTATTTTTTGATAATTGAAACATGAAACAATCGTCATAGAAGCAGAGATTCACCTTCTTCCTTTTCTTTCTTTATCTTTCCCTCTCACAAATACAGGAATTCGAACAGAAAAAAAAAGTCAGCTCAAAAACGATGGCGTTTCATCACAATCATCTCTCTCAAGACCTCTCCTTCAATCATTTCACCGACCAACACCAACCTCCTCCTCCGCAACCGCCTCCGCCGCAACAGCAACAACATTTCCAGGAAACACCTCCTCCTAATTGGTTAAACACGGCGCTTCTTCGTTCTTCCGATAATAACAATTTCCTCAACCTCCACACAGCTACGGCCAACAACACAGCTGCTGCAAGTAGCTCCGATTCTCCTTCTTCCGCTGCTGCTGCAGCTAATCAGTGGCTCTCTCGCTCCGCCTCCTTCCTCCAACGAAACTCCAACACCGCCGCTGCTTCCGGTGCTCCTGTTGTCGGAGACGCAATCGATGGTGTCACGGGAGGAGCTGAACCGATGATCGGCGGTGAGATGAAAAGCGGCGGTGAGAATAAAAACGACGGAGGAGGAGGAGGTACGGCGGCGGAAGGAGTCGTGAGCTGGCAGAATGCGAGACATAAGGCGGAGATCCTCTCGCATCCACTCTATGAGCAGCTTTTATCGGCTCACGTCGCCTGTTTGAGAATAGCGACTCCGGTTGATCAGCTTCCGAGGATTGATGCTCAGCTTGCTCAGTCGCAGCACGTCGTCGCTAAATACTCAGCTTTAGGCGCCGGTCAAGGCCTCGTCGGCGACGACAAAGAGCTTGACCAGTTCATGGTACACATAGATTTTTCGGATTTTTATCCTTTTATTCTTTCTTCTTACAACCAATATGATTTGACAATTTCACGATTTGTTTTACTAGAATTTTTTTCTCAACATAAACGTAATTCACGGACTCAATTCACGATTTGAGACTTTAGCTTTTATATAATTTGAAATCTTTGGTTTGTGTTTTTGGGGATGAACAATGTCGGAAGCTTAAAAACCTTAACTTGGTGGGACCAGAAATTAAAAAAGAAACCTTTTAATTTTATAATAGTGAATTGGTGAATCAAACTTATGTGTGTGTGTGTTAAGAGTGTTTGAAATTTAATGAGATTTTCCTTCTTTGTTATTGCGTGTTCTGTTCAATTTCATGTTTTATGTGGGGATAAAACAACAGACGCATTATGTGCTGCTCCTGTGTTCTTTCAAAGAGCAACTGCAACAACACGTGCGTGTTCATGCAATGGAAGCTGTTATGGCTTGTTGGGAGATTGAGCAGTCTCTTCAAAGCTTAACAGGTGAGAATGAATCTTCATACCTCGTTTACCATTCTGTTTACAATCTTTATAGTCAGCTGTTACTTGAATCTGTTCATAAGATAAGGTGTGTTTTAGTGTGACATTGTACAAAGACAAGCTCTTTTTGTGTCATTACAATTTGGGTTGTTCTTTGGTGAAATAGGAGTGTCTCCGGGTGAAGGAATGGGAGCAACAATGTCGGACGATGAAGATGAACAAGTAGAAAGCGATGCTAATCTGTTTGATGGGAGCTTAGATGTGTTAGGTTTTGGTCCTCTGATTCCTACCGAGAGCGAGAGATCCTTGATGGAACGAGTTAGGCAAGAACTCAAACATGAACTTAAACAGGTAATAACCAAAATTAATCAAAGTAACTTGTTTTTCTCTGTTTTTGATCTTCAATAAGCCCTCATATATATCTAGGTTCATATTGCTTCTAGATCACTTACTAGTAAATGGATTGAACTAGTTGCTGCAACAAGTTCGTGATCTAACAAAGTAGAAGCTTTGTTTTGGTGAATTCAAAGGGTTATAAGGAGAAAATAGTAGACATAAGAGAGGAGATATTGAGGAAAAGAAGAGCTGGGAAATTACCTGGAGACACAACCTCTGTTCTCAAAGCATGGTGGCAATCTCATTCGAAATGGCCTTACCCTACTGTGAGTTCTCTCTTTCTCACTCCCTCGCCCCAAAATCTCTTCCTAACTTGTTCAATAAGCTTATCAAATAATCCATTTTGCAGGAGGAAGATAAGGCAAGGTTGGTGCAGGAGACAGGTTTACAGCTAAAACAGATAAACAATTGGTTCATAAATCAGAGAAAGAGGAACTGGCATAGCAATCCATCTTCTTCCACTGTCTTGAAGAACAAACGCAAAAGGTATCTCTTAAAGACATCACCGAAAACTAATTCTAATGGACTCAAAGTCTGAAACTTGGTTTGGATGAAAGCAATGCAGGTGACAATAGTGGAAGAGAGCGTTTCACGTGAATTGGGAGATGGAAGATGGGATTCAAAAGCAGGGTTTAGGGGTTAAGTTATTGGAGAAGAAGAAGACGAAGAAGAAGAAGAAGAGGGGACAGTATAATTAGAAAGTCACTTTTTGTGCAATTACATAGTACGTAGTTTGGTTATGTGATTGATGCCCCATAAATATATTAGTAATAGTACACAATCCAAAAAAAAAAAGATAACAAAAAGCAAAAAAAAGATTCAGGCTTTTGTTTTATGTTTTTGTTTTGCTTGTTTGTCTGCATGAGTTTTATTACGAACCATCAGATAATCATAATCATAATATTTTGTGAATAAGATAGTGAGAGGAGAACATTGGGATGCACACATTTTATAACTCTTATAAATTATTCTTGTCATCGTTTTGTGACTTGCATTTGAACTTAATACCAACTCTCCAAAATAAGGCAATTCAAATGTTAGTTTCACCGTGTTATAATATTAGTTATATATTTTGTCAAATGATCGATAAGATACAAATCATAGCTAAAAACTCACTCTAAAATCACTTTTAATCTTACTTTTGTAATGGGGGGAGAAAAGAAACATGATGCTAGTCATTAGGTGGATCACTACCACTAGAGTGAAAAGAATTCAACGTTATAATATTGGTTATATTAAAAAGGTATTATTCGAGCTATTTGAAATATAAGTTTAAACTGCACTGCTTGCTACTATGTCACAGTTCAATTCGAATTCGTGGTATTGACTGGATAAGTAAAAACATAATCATCTTATATGATGACAAAACAAAACATACCCCATCTTTGATAAATATAGCTTTGTTGTGTACTTTTGTAATTTAATATTACACAACACGTGTTACTTTTCTAGTCATATGTTTATCCTCGTCCTTTTGTTTCGTTTATCACGATTGTGACTGATACTAGCTCGAAGTTACAGAAAAGTATTCGGCTAGATTTTTCCTAACCATCGATCACGGAATGTTTGTGTTACAGAAATCAGGATTTCGTACACGTAAGCAAAGATAGTTAGAGATGAGTAATCTTGCCAACGTGTTCGTCTATAAGGAGCTTGAATTATATATCTATACTGATCAGTTATATTCGGTCTAATATCATTGCTTGATCAGTGATGACTGTGAATGATTGCTATGATATTCGAGTTATTATTATTATTGTGTCTATAGAACAACAAAATATGAAAGTGTGGGAAAGCTTTAGGCATTGTGCGGTCTAAGGTACGAGGATTGATTTCGGATCGGGTCGATCATGGTAATTTTCTTGGAAAGTTTCGCCGAATTTTGGTGTTGTTTTTTGCATTTATTTGTTTTGTTAGTTCATTTTTTGTATATCTTTTTTTTTAGTCTAGTTTGTCGGTTTTTCATATTGTTGTAGCTTCTGTAGTTTTATGTGTTTTTTTTGTTTTCTTCTGTAATTTCTATCCAAAATATGAAAATAGTATAAGGAAAAATATGACATAACGAAAGAAAGGGTCAAGTGTGGGAATTAGTTGAGTCATTCAACTATAAATTTTTTGGTCATTTCTTTTATTATTAAACAAAATAAAAACACACAATAAATTACAGAAACCAGTGGGATTTCCCAAAAAATTAAGTCACAAAAGAGAAAAATATTATTAGTTTTGGTGGTCGTTGGCGACGGCGACTAGCGATCATGACCAAAAATTATTTATTTTATGATCGCTGATGACTAGTGACTGAAATTTTAAGTTGCTAAAAACTTTAGCGACATGTCGTTAGAATTGGTCGCTAGCGACCAGTGACCATGAAACGAACAACACTAGCGACCAAAAAATTAATTAACTAAAAAATAATAAAAACTAAATTTAAAAATAAATTTAAATAAATAAAATTATATTAAAATTATATAAAATATAACAATTAAAATAAAATAAAAAGTTAAAAAAATATATATAGAGTTAACAAAATTTATCAAAAAAATTAAAATTTACAAAATATTAATTTAATTTCTGTATAATATATTTTTGATAAATAATATATAAATGTAGTTATATTTATTATTTAGTTTTCATAAAATTAAATATTTAATGTAAATAAATAAGTATTTTATAATTTAAATGAACATGATTTTTTTATAAATATTTATAATTTTTTATAATAAATTTAATAGAAATAAAATTAAAAAGAAACAAAAAGGTCGCTGATTGCTGCGATTGCGAAATAAACAATCTAATGACTATTCACAGTGACTAACAAACGAACAAAATGTCAAATTTCTGATTGCAGCTGTCAACGACCACGAAACAAATATGGCAAAAAATGCTATAAGCAAGCTAAGTAAATATGGTGACAAGTTGGAAGACACTAATTACAAATTAGAAGAACATATAAAAAGAACAAACCAAACACAAATTGATTCCTCTAATAGCTAATGGAGTATATCTAAAAAATAAAAGCACAAGGCACCTAATCTAAGGAAAAATGAGATAGACAACTACAGTTTTAATATAATATATCTTATGATGTAAATTAGCTCTAGAAAAATAAAATCTTATAGGAAGAAAATGAAAAAAAAAATCATCAAATTTATTGAAGAATTGTAAGTCACCAAGTGTCTCTTGGTCTAATTGCTTTCCATGGCAAAAAGATCTCTAGTTTAAGTCACTTAGAAGGAGAAGAAGAGAATAGATTATAGGCTAATTCCGGATATACGAAAATTAGGATTTCGATTTGAACTTCGAAGTTATTAGCAAAAAAGAAAAAATTATAAGTCACATTTGTATCTTCTTCTTATTCTTCTTCTGTGTTCATATTGCCAAGAAAATAACTTTAGACTGTAATAAGATCTGTACATTAGTAGCATGCATATGAATTGTTCAGTTTTTACTTAACTTGTATTGTGGCTACAACAAAGTGGAATTAAAGGGAGAACATATATTATGACTATTCTGAGCAAAACCTTCTGTTGTCTCTGCCTGCTAAACAGTACAACAGAAGAAGACTGATCCATGACAATGCTAAGCATTATCCTCTTGAAATAAATAGTAACTCGACCTTGTCCTTATGCAACTTGTGCGATCTCAATTCTGTTGCTTGTGGCTCTTGGAGCTCCAAACACTGGTCCCAAGCAATTATTATTTTGTATCGTAAAATGGCTATATACACCGAGATTTCAATGGACTAATTTGATTGACCGTGATTTTAATATATCTCTTGTAGGTTAGAGCTTTGAATATTTATTGGTTAATTTACACGCACCAACTTTAGTGAAAGTATAATAAGGGTTTATATATGTGTATCTTAGCTGAGAATACAAGATAAATACAAAATTATATTTGGGATAAATATATGTATGAATCAAATATAAACAAGTTGTTTTCTTAAAAAAATCTTTAGTCACCATAATCTAATGTCGGTGGATATTTTATCGAACTAAACTAAATTAATCACTAAAAAAATTTTCTACGTTTATAAAAAATTCATAACAAATAGTTATAAAGGTGATTTACTTATATGGTGCATGAAATATGGTTAATTACTTACATGGTGCATGATATTTGACATTTACTCAAATAGTCTCCAAAATTTTTAAAATATAAAGTTTGCCTTTTATCTCTTTGAAAAAAAAATGTAATAACGAAAATTTCATTAATGGAAACTGCCACATCAGTGCAACTCGCATTGCGAAATCTACCAAACTAAACGAATTGAAACGTAGTAGACTTTAAAAAGATAGGATGGACTTTAAAATGCTTCATAGTAGACTTTCATAGAAATTTAGAGTATCGATTTGAGGATGAAATATGTAGTTTGGTTGACTGTCATTCGATGTGTAGTAGACTTTGGTAGGGCTTATAGACCTTGAATGGTAGACTTAAGAGTATCGATTTGAGGATGAAATATGTAATTCGGTTGACTGTTATTTGACATGTAGTAGACTTTAAAATCCTTAATGGTATACTTTAGTAGACTTTGGTAGGGCTTACAGACACTACATGGTAGACTTAAGAGTATCGATTTGAAGATAAAATTTGTTGTTTTGTTGACTGTCATTCGACATGTAGTAGACTTTAAAATCCTTAAGGGTAGACTTTAGTAGACTTTGGTAGGACTTACAGACCATGCATGGTAGACTTTAGAGTATCGATTTGAGGATGAAATTTGATGTTCGGTTGACTGTCATATGACATGTAGTGGACTTTAAAATCCTTCATAGTAGACTTTGGTAGACTTAGGTAGAGTTTACAAACCCTTCATGGTAGACTTTAGAGTATCGATTTGAGGATAAAATTTGTAGATCAATTGACTGTCATTTGACGTGTAGTAGACTTTAAAATCTTTCATGGTAGACTTTGGTATTCCTTACAGACCATGCATGGTAGACTTTAGAGTATCCATTTGAGGATGAAATATGTAGTTCGGTTGACTGTCATTTGACGTGTAGTAAACTTTAAAATCCTTCATGGTAGAGTTTGGTAGAGTTTACATACCCTTCATAGTAGACTTTAGAGTATCGATTTGAGAATGAAATTTGTTATTTGGTTGACTGTCATTTGACGTGTGGTAGACTTAGTTGGAGTTTATAAACCCTGAATGGTAAACTTTAGAGTATCGAGTTGAGGATGAAATTTTTTGTTCGATTGACTATCATTTGACGTGTAGTAGACTTAAAAATCCTCCATGGTAGACTTTGGTGGGGTTTACAAGCTAGCATGGTAGAGAGTACTGAAATTTGGAAGAAAATTTTTGGTTTAGTAGACTATGGTTTGACGTGTGGTAGACTTGAAAGTCCTTCATAGTATACGTTGGTACAGTTTACAAACATGCATGGTAGACTTTAGAGTTTCCTTTTAAGGACAAAATTTGTCGTTTGGTTGGCTCTCGGTTGACATGTAGTAGACTTTGAAATCCTTCATGGTAGAGTTTGGTGGTCTTGACAAGCTACCTTGGTAGAGTTTCGTGTAGTCCATTTGTAGGTGAAATGTGTGGTATGGTGGATTATTGTTTCATGTGTGGTAGACTTAGGTAAAGTTAGTAAATCATGTATGGTAGACTTTAAAGTATGGATTTTAGGATGAAATTTCTAAACATAGTACACTATCAGTTACAAAGTAGTAGACTTCGAAGACTTAAGTAAAATTAACAAACCCTGCATGGTAGACTTAAAAGTATGGATTTGATCAAAGCCTAAGACATTGTTGTTGATGGCATTGTTCTCATCTCCGTTAAGGTCAGCAAGTGGAATGAAGCTTGTCAAAACATCGTTTTTCTCTGCTCCTTTTTAGATTCTTTTCCAAGTTGCAACTTGTATTATTAGGCAATGCTTCATTCTCATTGCAAATTGTTCTAACATTGGAACAACTCTCCTCATGGTGTCAATTCTGGTTAGTGATAAACAATGGCTCAAGAACTTACACAGTAGCCAAGTTTAGCCACTGATGTGTATCATTTCTGCATATGGCACAAGTTTTTTCACATTCCAAATTTCAGAAATGAGGATTCCATTTACCAAGACAATTGAGAGCGTGAGGAGAGAGAGACAACAAGAAAAATGACGAAATTAATAAGAGAAACAACAATATAGAGAGAGTGATGAGAGAGAAACTTACGGCGAAGAAGAGAGAGTGAAGAGAGGAGGAAGACAACGACGGAAAGACGCGAAGATGAGAGGAGAAGAGGACAACGGCGGTGAAGAAGAAGAGAGGAGAAGAAGAAGACCTTGAAGAAGCCTCCAATGGCGTTTGGAGAAACTGTAAACGACGAGAGATAATAAAGAATTTTTAGTTTTTTTTTAGTGGCACAATTGTAATAAAACGAAAACTCTAATTCTTTTATAATTTTTCCCATTAATAAATCTACACATATTTTATGCACCATATTAGTAATTTGTATTGTTTGTATTAATTTCTGCGATTTCTGGTTAGTAATAAACAATGGGCTCAAGAACTTACATAGTAGCCAAGTTTAGCCACTGATGTATATCATTTCTGCATATGGCACAAGTTTCTTCACATTCCAAATTTCAGAAATGAGGATTCCATTTACCAAGACAATTGAGAGCGTCGGGAGAGAGAGAGACAACAAGAAAAACGACGAAATCAATAAGAGAAACAACAATATAGAGAGAGTGATGAGAAAGAAACTTACAGCGAAGAAGAGAGAGTGAAGAGAGGAGGAAGACGACGACGCAGAGACGCGAAGATGAGAGGAGAAGAGGACAACAACGGTGAAGAAGAAAAGAGGAGAAGAAGAAGACTTTAAAGAAGCCTCCAATGGCTTTTGGAGAAACTGTAAACAGCGAGAGATAATAAATAATTTTTTTGTTTATTTTTAGTAGCACAATTGTAATAAAACGAAAACTCTAATTCTTTTATGATTTTTTCCCATTAATAAATTCTACATATATTTTATGCACCATATTAGTAATTAGTATATTTTCAGACACCATATTAGTAATTAGTTCTAATTATGATTCATTAATTAAGTTCATTTTGTTATAAAAACCAAAACCCAATTTAGAGCCGAACAAAACTCTATACCATAATTAACCCAAACCGAAATGAATGTCATCATCATGATAAATGTTTAAATACGAAATTAATTGTATTGTTTGTATTAACACAAAGATCCATAAAAAAATTAATACAAAAAAAGAGAGAGATTAATATTTCCAAAATATCACACTTTAATAACAACTGGAGCTACAAACCCCTCCGGCGAAGGATCTTCACTACTTCCGCCTTCATCAAAGTTAAGACTGTAATTTTTAAGATCATAAGTAAAATCCACATCTCTTCTCATCTTCTTCCTGCTATTACTAAAACTCCTAATGAAGTTTTTCCACTTTGGTCCCGCTATTTTCTCTGAAAATTCTTTTAGCCCCTTAAGCTTCTCACTTCCCCATTTTCCTCCTCTTTCTTCCTGCAAATCACCACTCCACCCACTCCGACTTCGACTCTCATCGTTTGCTCTTCGCCATCGATTTAGACTGAAACTACGAATATTCAGACACCCACAAAACGACGACGTTTCTTCATAATCATCCGAGAGCAGATTTTTGTGATCTGTAGCCATGAAAATAAAAAGGGGTTTTTTGAGAGTTTTGATAAGTTAATAATGGTTACAAGAAGGGAGGAGATATAGAGATAATCTTTATACATAAAGCTAAATGCGATTATGCCACGTGGCGTATCAACCGTTGCGTGATATACCGATTGAGTCTTTGATTGGACAGTTATTTTCAAAGTGTGACAGTTACGTGAGTGGAGCAAATAATATTCGCTGGCTAATGATGAAATACAGCAGTGAAGGCGGGAGCGAAACGGTTGCTTTCTTTTTTGTTTTTTCTTTTGTCGTTAAGGATAATTATCAAATCATTTACACTGAGTATTTCATTTAACAATTTAATAATTTAAAGGTTTTTTTTTCTGTTGAGTTATACATTAAAGGTTGCATTATCTGAAAAAGTGAAAGCGTCTAAAACTACAATTATTACTTTAATAATACAGTGTAAACTAAGATATTTTGTATTAAAAGCTAGAATATGATATTTTATTCTCTTGAGATGTTGACAAATATATCAACGAACTGCTGTAAAAACTAAAGTAATTGCACATATGATTCTGTGAGTTATTTTATTTTTAATTACGATATTATTTTTATAACGCATTAAAAGTATATGACTGACTGATGATAAGAATCAACTAAAATTTTAATTTGATTATTGTTTTAGATACTAAAATTTCCTTTCGTAACTTTTGTGTTAATGTAAAGAAGAAAAAAAATATTGACCAGAAAGTAATTCCAAAACAATGAATGACTAAAATAACTATAAAACTATTAAGGGAAAATTATTATTCATGATTTACAGATAAAATTCCCTTCACTATTTGAATCCCATAAGGTATATTTTTTTATAAGATTATATCATCAGTATTGACTAACTAAAAACACATTAATTTATTAGTTGACCAAAAAACACACACATTATTTTATTTAGAAAAATTAAATTCAATATATGTATAGAGTATGGCAGATTTATAATCAAATATCCAACATATCTAGATAATGAGTTAATTTAACTTTGTTAAATGTAATCAGTAATATCAATATTTCAATAGCTTATAACAGTGATAAGTGAAAAATAAGTAAGATTAAAAAAGTTAAGTAAGACAAAATTAGATTGGCAGGTTGGCAAATGATGATTAGTCGTTGTTAAAAAGCAAAAACTGGTGTAGAGATTTTTGCTAAACCAAACCAACTCACAAATATTAAATTAAAGGCTGTCCATGTTGCATAATCTTATCACATCATTATAACAATGACTCAGTGATCACCCACCAATCATTATGTTATTGTCCTACCATATATATCAACAAAGATTGCATTTTGCATTTCAATAATAAACTCTCAATCCAATTAGATTACAATTACCATTAATTAGTGACATAAACCGGTACGAATGTCTGAATACTGTTTACGATTACAAAAAGAACCCTAACTTTTGTCTCAAGGGATGCTCGAAATGAATTTAGCATTTCAATTTTCCGATATGGAAGAGGTTTTTGGACGCCAACGTAAGATGAATTTAGGAAATTTGTTATTCCTATGTGCTTTTTTTTATTCGAAATTTTTTCCTTACTTTTAGATTTATTCATTTAAATAATATCTTTTAGGAAAAAAAAGAAAAACATCATAGAACTATTCTATTTTTCAGAAAATGAAAACATCTCTTACGAAAAATGAACATTTCTTTTGGCCCATTTGGTTAGGTCGGCTTAGATTTTGGGAATTTCCTATACAAGTTGTAATCCTTGCAGATTTTAAAATAGAATTAAGTTTGTGTTAAGAAAAAATCTAGAGAGAGTATCTCTAAAACTTTAGCCGTGTTGAGCATAGTCTGTTCGATCTCACAAATCATTTAGGAGACCCAACTCTAACTTTTTGTTGAATTATTTACGTAAGAGAAAGTTTGAATCTGAAGTAGAGGGGAAAATCTATTGAGAAAATAAAGAAGAGATAAGCTCATCTCAACCTTGTACATATAGTCTTATCCCTATTTCTTTTATTTCATCTTATTTCCATGTCGCCTAAATTTATTTTTCTCCCAAAATTTTCAATCTTGAAACCAAAAGCAAATCCCTTTGTCGCAAACGGATAAGGAAACCAGCCTGACTTGCTTACTTTTGTGACTTGTCGTGATTTGATAACTCGAAATCTAAATTTGTGAATTTTGCAGATCTGGATAGATCTTGTTTCTAGAAGTTGGTAGTGTTCAAACCCTTTGTCAATCCTAGTTGTATTGAGTAAGATACATTGTGTTTAAGGTAAGGTGTCGAATCAGTTTTGGTTTCCCTATTTAGTAGAAATAAGAGAATTGTTATCTCTGATATTTGTTTCCGATTTGGCATATTATGGGCATTTTTCTGACAATATCTAAGCAAGGAAAGCGATATTCTTGTTGATTCTAGATAGAGGACACATCCATATTAAAGGGGCAGTCGAACTTTCAGATCTAGGTAAAATCTAATAAGAAAATATGTGGCTTGTCATGAAAGTAACATATGTTATTCTGGAATATGAACCCTAAAGTTGTATGTTTCTTGCAAGTGAAGATATCTATTACGAGTGTTGTATGGGGTTATTTTTCGGGCGCTTTTCAGTTAATCTCCGACCAATTACGGTAAGGATATGATCTGTGATTATCTTAGCTTACCTTAATTTAGACATAGTTTATCTAGTATTATAAATATGCTTAAATATTATATTAGATATGATAATAGGCATTGGTGTTTGGTGAAAATAGGACAGTTGTTTGAATACTTAAAATATAATAAATATACGATGGGGAATCTGTTTTGTGGCTATTATCATACCAAACATGTTGTGTGCAAATTTGGATGTTAAGGCAAACCGACATTTTTGGTAAAGTTTGTTGAAAACAATAGTTGTACATAATTGCTTTATGTGATTAGGATAGACTTGTTTGAATTAGACTAGAGTTTTGAGTTTCAGTGGGCATAAGTGATTTAATCACTAAGTATTATACTCATCCTTTCTCTTTTTTTTTTCCTTTCCAAAATAAGACTCAACTTTAAATTTGTGAATCCAATTCGTGGCCCATTAATCCCAATAAAGAGAAAAGTTTGAAATTGAACTAAGAGGAAAATTTGTTGGAAATGATAAGATCTTATCATCCTAGCACCAAAACCTAGTCTTATCTCCTATAAAAACTAATCAAACCAGCACCAAATCACTTTTTCTCCTTTCTCCCATCTGCAATCTCGAAATCTCAAGTCACCATCTATGTTGCATGAGTTTCTAGAACCACTTACCAGAATTTCAAACTTGAAAGATCTCGCTCGCTGAATGCAGAACTCCGATCCGAGTTGTATTAAGTGAGATATGTTGAGTTCAAGGGTTTTCCTACTAGATTTGTGAAAGGAAAGTTAGATCTACGTTGTTTCCGGATAGAGGAATATCCACGAAGCCAAATGGACCATCGGAATGTCATATTTAGGTATCAATTATGGAAGTTGTTTGGGCTTGATTTTGGTGCGATTTTCAGTCTATTTTCAACCTAAGCTAAAGTGAGGATGTGATTTGCAAGACACTCAGCTTTATCTTAATTTATATAATTGTTAATCCTATGATATTTGATGATTGGGTAAAAAATAGGATTAGATGATGTGTTTGATTAAAAGTAAATTTATGTGTGATTGTGAGACATCTCAAAGAGATGTACCATTGATTAATATGATTTGGGAATGGAGATTGATTAAATGATTGATGAAAGGATTGATGAAATGACTGATTAAAGGATTGATTAAATGACTAATTAAATGATTGATTAAAAGAAAATATGTTTGAGAAGTTGGAGATGGAAGAATTGAAATATGGAGGATTAATTGGTACAACTTGTTGAAAAAACACAAGTTGTACGCATATGATTTTCTGTGCATAGGATAGACATTGTGTTAGAGTTTCGTGTCTCAATAGGCATAAATGATCTCCTCACTGAGTATTTATACTCACTCCTATTTATTTTTCCCCTTTTCCAGGATTTTTGTTCAAGGTTTTATTCATTGGTGAAATTTTTAAAGTGATGATTTTTTGCAAGACCAATGAATAACACATTGTCTCTCAAGATCATGAGTGGGATGTTACAAGATCGAAGTTCGTGAGTAGTTGTTCAAGCCTCCCATTTATTGAAGTTCATTCTTTCGGGTTTTAATTTTCTTTTTTTTTAATGATATTTTCCTTTCTTTTATGATTTTTATTTAATAATTTATTTAAGACTCTCTTATTTGAATGAAATAAAATTAAGCATTTTTGGTACTAAGTGACACACTATCTTAAAGAATTAGGAGATGAGTGTTACATCATTCTTGTAGCATAGCCTTATCTTCCTAATCTTTAGATCTGCAAGAGAAGAAGAAGGTTTGTATCAATCAATAAGTCAAGCTTATATATATCCCTTTACGCTACCATCCTTTTGAGAGAACCTTGTCAATCTCGTGGTCATAAGTTTAACAAACACCAATAAGAGATTTTTTACATAATTTTAATCCACAAAATGGTGATTGGTTAGAGTATAGCATGGAAAAGGATAAATTTTTTTGCTTATGATGTTATCGTTTCAGAGATCAAGGTGGGAAAGATGCTTTTGTGTCTGTTGGTTATTCTAATTGGAATAATACCTATGAGTCCACTAAATATATAGAGGACCATACTTGTTTTTACAGCAATGCCAAAATTAAATGTGACAATTTGATAAGATAAGGTCATGTTTATTATACATACGTTACATAAAGTAAACTAATGTTGTGAAAAATGAGTAATGAATCACGTTGAGTGCTTTACTTGATGTTTACAGACTTTTGTTACATCTGAAATTACCATTCCAAACATGATGAGTTAGATGATTCAACAAATAAAAATAATTTATTAGAGTTTCATATATAAAGCTGGTCAAAACAGGTATGTAAAATTTTTTTTTGTTGAAAATTGTTTTTGTAAATAATTTGATGATATATCCTCCAATAAATAAAAAACATTGTGCATTGCTTTGGAGACGAAGTAACTAAATCTTATATCCAAAAAATTGATAATTAATGATGTCTTTCATTTGTTGGTCGATGAATCTTTTGATGTTTCAAGTAAAGAGTAATTGTCAATGATTTTTTGCTTGTTTGATAAGTATGGGATAATAAAAGAAAGATTTATTGACATTATTCACGTGAAAAAAAAATATTCTTTGTCTTGAAGGATGATATTTATTCTCTGTTTTTCAAACATGGATTAAGTTTGAAAAAGCAAAGAGGAAAATGTTATAATGGAGCTAGCAATATGAAAAGAAAATTCAATATAAATAGGTCATTGATTTTGAAAGAAAGTAGCTCTGCATATTACATTCACTATTTTGCTCATCAACTTCAATTGGTTATTGTGTGGTAAGAAAAAACATTTTGAAGTTAGAGTTTTTTTTACATTATTTATGTTCTACTGAATGTGGTTGAAACCTCATACAAAAGAAAAGAAACTAAACGATTCAAGAAAGCCATTACAAAAAGTTGTTGAAGAAATTAGTAATGGTGAAATTAAAAGATTTCACTTCAAAACATGGAAATACTCTTTGAAATTCATACTACAAGACTTTATTACGACTTGTTGAGTTGCATTCATCAATCATTGTAGCTCTTGAATATATTTAGGATGAAAAATTTGTTGATTCGAGAAGATTAAGAAAAAAGTTCAACATAACCAACTTACATTACTATAAGGTGAATTGTTTTTACACTGTATTAGGCATGTAACTTCAAGAGTTCAATGATCGTTTTAATAAGGTAAATTGAGAATTACTTGTTTGCTTGGCAATTCTAACTCTCACATATTCTTTTCAAAAGTTTAATAAGTCATGGTTGATGAGATTAGCTGAGTTTTATTTTGATGATTTTTGTTTTGTGGAACGCAAATCTCTTAATCAACATCTTAATATCTATCTCGATAATGTGCAACAAGATGAAAGATATACCAATCTCAAAAGTCTTGATGTTCATGCTCGTGTTATGATGGAGACAAACAAGACATATATCTTATCTTTTGGTTTATCGACTTTTAAAGTTGATTCTGATTAAATTTCTTAAAATTAAATTTCTACGCTTTTATGATTTTTTTTATCCCTATAGATTTGAAATCTTGACTCTGCCACTTACACGTTGATGATTTATATAATCCCTGGTGTACACATAGTATCTTCTTCTTGAGAATATCTTCCTCCGGATTTATCTTAATTTTTATTTCGAATTCTTGTTAAAGATAATATTATCATGATATTATGATAATATTCACTTAATCTTTTCGTTCATATCTTCTTGTAACAATTATAATCTTTTTGTAATTGTCTACGGGATAATGAAATTTCATATTTAAAATAATGTTAAGATTATAGAATGATGACCTCAACGAGACGAACTATAATGTTCATTAGAAACACGAATAAGACTCTAAACATGAATGAATGATTGATTTACCAATTATTTTTAGCTATCAATCAACGATAATAACAAATCTTAAATATCTCTGATTTTAACTCAAAAAAAATATCATAACAGAGATAATTCATAAATGAAATTAGATGTTTCCACGAAAAATATTACAAATCAAATCATTCATTAATTAGTTCTTAGCTGCCAATAGAAATGGCTTCTCTGATTTAATAATATAGTTGATCTCGTTTAATCTTGTATATCTGACAATTCTTATCTCCCGAGAAAAAAAGGAATTTTATAAAATTCCTTTTTTGATTGGAAATGCTTTGAATTAACCCCAAAAAAAAAAGGAAGTGCTTTGAATTTTCCTATTTTGATTGGAAATTAGGTCTTTTCAAAACGACTATATATATTCCATTCCTTAGGAACTCGAAGTCTTAGAAACAAACCTTGTACAACACCAAATCCAAAACCTTAAACCTAAATTTGATAGCAGAGATGTACAAAGTTGCAAGAGCGTCACAATACTTGGCGATCACCGGTGGAGGGATCCAAGACATAAAGCTTTCGAAGAAATCGTGGGTGTTTCCATGGCAATCTTGTACCGTCTTCGACGTTTCTCCAGTGAACTACACTTTCCAAGTCCAAGCCATGAGTGCAGAGAAGCTTCCTTTCGTTCTCCCTGCAGTTTTCACCATCGGGCCTCGCGTCAATGACGATGAAGCGCTTATTCTTTACGCTAGGCTTCTTTCTCCTCACGACCAAAATTCTAATCATGTTAAGGAACTTGTTGAAGGTGTTATCGAAGGAGAGACTCGTGTTCTTGCTGCTTCTATGACCATGGAACAAATCTTCAAAGGTAAAACTTTCTAGGGTTTATATAACTAGTTTCTAAGGGATTTCAATATGTTGAAGAGGTGTATTTGAATCGCTCTCTTTCTTGTTCTAATTGGTGATATTGATTGGTTTAAGAAGTTCTCTCTGTTTTCTAGATACATTATGTGGAAGATTTCTTGATAGAGTTTTCTTGTTTGATTTTATGGATACGAAGGAACAAAGGAGTTTAAGAAGGAGGTGTTTGATAAGGTTCAACTAGAACTAAACCAGTTTGGTCTCATAATCTATAATGCCAATGTAAAGCAGCTCGTTGATGTGCCTGGACATGAGTACTTCTCTTACTTGGGTCAGAAAACCCAAATGGAAGCAGCAAATCAGGCTAGGATCGATGTGTCTTAGGCCAAGATGAAGGGAGAGATCGGTGCTAAGGAAAGGAGTGGGCTTACGATCCAGAACGCAGCTAAAATTGATGCAGAGTCAAAGATCATATCGATGCAGAGGCAAGGAGAAGGGACAAAGGAAGAGATCAAAGTGAAGACTGAGGTCAAAGTGTTTGAGAATCAGAAGGAGGCTGATGTGGCTAAGGCCAATGCTGAGCTAGCTATGAAGAAAGCTGCTTGGACTAAGGATTCTCGGGTGGCTGAGGTTGAAGCAACCAAAGCAGTGGCTTTGAGAGAAGCTGAGCTTCAAACTCAGGTCGAGAAGATGAATGCTTTGACTCGTACAGAGAAGCTCAAGGCTGAGTTCCTTAGCAAAGCCAGTGTTGAGTATGAAACCAAGGTTCAAGAAGCAAATTGGGAACTATACAACAAGCAGAAGCAAGCAGAGGCGGTTCTATACGAGAAGCAAAATCAAGCCGAGGCACAGAAAGCTGAAGCAGACGCAGCTTTCTATGCAAAGCAGAGAGAAGCAGAGGGACTTGTTGCTTTAGCCAGTGCTCAAGGGACTTATCTCAGGACACTCCTAGACGCTCTTAACAATGATTATTCTTGCCTCAGGGACTTCTTGATGATTAACAATGGTGCTTATCAAGAGATTGCCAAGACTAATGCAGGTGCGGTTAGAGACTTGCAGCCCAAGATTAGCGTTTGGAACAATGGTGGAGAACAGGGAATTGGTGGTGGTGGAAGTGGCAATGCTATGAAGGATATAGCTGGACTTTACAAGATGTTGCCTCCAGTTCTCGATACGGTCTATGAGCAGACTGGGATGCAGCCACCTGCTTGGATCGGTAGTCTTCGTGGTGCAGAGGCTAAGCAAGTGGGACTGCCACAACAGCTTAGAGGTTGAGGTTCGGATTGTGACGTGGTTTCGTTGTTTACTTTGAATTCTTTAATCCCATTGGAAACTCTCTTTTTTTTGTTCTGATAATTTATCTCATTGAAAACTTTATTATGTTTATGAACTCCGTTTTATTTAATGCACACTAAAATGTGATTTCAAGTAAATTTAAATGAAAGCCAAAACCAAAATCAAATCTCAGTTTTGTCGAATTATGAACACTAGTAAAAAAATTTCTACAGCCATGATCAAGTTACGAGAAAACTCGTTAGGTAACAGTTACGGGAACAACTACGAATTTTCATCAAATAACCACGTACGAATTTTTTAAAAAAAATACAACGATTGCCCATCATTTTTATAGCAACGACCGTATAGCTATTGATTTTTTTTGTGGCTAGACCGTAATTATATGATCGTGGCTTAAAAAATGGTGGCCAATTAACTAATCACGAATTTTTTCGTGGCTCGGCTATATGATAGAAGTTTTTCCGAAAATATTGTTATATAATGATGAAAAACTTAGGGTTTAAGTATTGGAGCAAGTTAGTCAAGTCAACCCTTATTTGTAATATATCTCAAAAACAAAATTAGTTTCTTTTTTTTGGTCGTACAAAATGAGTAGTTTCTTGGAAGTGAGTTGAAGTTTTATTTATTGAGAACTTTGGAAAAGTCTTTTAAAAAAAAAAGAATTCTAAGTAATACCACCATTTGTATTAGTCGAATTTGCGTGCAAGCCAATCAATGTAGACATATATAAACTTGGTCATAGTTATTGTTCCATATAATATATCAAACTATGAATATACTACGTACATCTTTGTAGTTAGAATTCAGAATTTTTGGTTCAATGTCTAGCCTTATGTATATATATAGTTCAAAATTTTTGATTTAGAAATTTGTTTCATCGACAAACATTGATATATAATGAACGTGTATATATATATATCCAAATTTTTATCAAATATTCTCCTAATTTCAACAAAATTGACAAAACTGGCTATGACAATTTCAGATTGAAAAAAATAAACATAAAAAGTCAAAGAAAGAAATATTCTGCACTTTATATAGTTAAATTCTGATTTATGTTTAAATTATAAGGTCTGCAATACTATATTGTGTATTATGTCAACTAGCAATTTTGATAAACATTTTCGTCAAAATTCAACAATAATATTAAAATTTGTAGTCAAGAATGAATTATTCCAGACAAATTTACTCTTTTGTGAAATTTCATCAACTTTTCTCTAAGAGACAAAGTCTTGTAATATGTATATATACACACAGTCTCTCTGAAACCAAAATCATTCAATTATATTCATTGATCTAAAGATGTTCAAGGTTGCAAGAGCGTCACAATACTTGGCGATCACCGGTGGAGGGATCGTAGACATCAAGCTTTCGAAGAAATCTTGGGTGTTTCCATGGCAATCTTGTACCGTTTTCGATGTTTCTCCGGTGAACTACACATTCAAAGTCCAAGCCATGAGTGCAGAGAAGCTTCCTTTCGTTCTACCCGCAGTTTTCACCATTGGCCCTCGTGTCGATAACACTGAAGCTCTTATTTTGTACGCTAGGCTTATCTCGCCTCACGACAAAGAATCTAATCACGTAAATGAGCTTGTTGAAGGTGTTATCGAAGGAGAGACTCGTGTCCTCGCTGCCTCAATGACCATGGAAGAGATTTTTAAAGGTATACTCTTCGTGTTGGTTAGAGATATAGGTTTCAATCAGTAATAGTACTCATGTTCTTTGAATGTATGGATTTGAAGGGACAAAGGAATTCAAGAAGGAGGTGTTTGATAAGGTTCAACTAGAATTAGACCAGTTTGGTCTCGTTATCTACAATGCTAATGTAAAGCAGCTCGTTGATGTGCCTGGACATGAGTACTTCTCTTACTTGGGTCAGAAAACCCAAATGGAAGCAGCAAATCAGGCTAAGATCGATGTGTCTGAGGCCAAGATGAAGGGAGAGATTGGTGCCAAGGAACGGACCGGGCTTACGCTCCAGAACGCAGCGAAAATTGACGCAGAGTCGAAGATCATATCGATGCAAAGGCAAGGACAAGGAGCAAAGGAAGAGATAAAAGTGAAGACTGAGGTTAAAGTTTTTGAGAATCAGAAGGAGGCTGATGTGGCTAAGGCTAATGCTGAGCTAGCTATGAAGAAAGCTGCTTGGACCAAGGACGCTCAGGTGGCTGAGGTTGAAGCAACAAAAGCTGTGGCTTTAAGAGAAGCTGAGCTTCAAACTCAGGTCGAGAAGATGAACGCTTTGACTCGTACTGAGAAGCTCAAGGCCGAGTTCCTTAGCAAAGCCAGTGTTGAGTATGAAACCAAGGTTCAAGAAGCGAATTGGGAATTATACAACAAGCAGAAGCAAGCAGAGGCGGCTCTATACGAGAAGCAAAAGCAAGCCGAGGCACAGAAAGCTGAAGCAGACGCAGCATTCTATGCAAAACAGAGAGAAGCAGAGGGAATTGTTGCTTTAGCCGGTGCTCAAGGGACTTATCTCAGGACCCTCCTGGAAGCTCTTCAGAATGACTACTCTTGCCTTAGGGACTTCTTGATGATTAACAATGGCGCTTATCTGGAGATTGCCAAGACTAATGCAGGTGCCGTTAGAGACTTAAAACCCAAGATTAGTGTTTGGAACCACGGTGGAGAACAGGGGATTAGTGGTGGTGGTAGTGGGAATGCTATGAAGGATATAGCTGGACTTTATAAGATGTTGCCTCCAGTTCTCGATACGGTCTATGAGCAGACTGGGATGCAGCCACCAGCTTGGATTGGTACTCTACGTGGTTCGCAGTCATAAGTAAGTGACGCAGACCTCAACAGCTAAGTGAGGTTTGGTCATTTATTTCGTGATTAAAGTTACAAGCGTGAAAATGCAATGTTTTATTCTTTAGTCCCGTTGGAAAACTTTGTTACTGTTTGAAGTTTGAGTGTGTCCTTAGATTTAATCGTGCTGTTTGTACATATTGAAAATGAAATAAAATGAGAGGCCTAATGACTGGTGTCTAGATGTATGGTTGATTTATTTTTAAGTCTACGTTAATTGTAGGTTTACCCTTAGGAATAATGCTCGAGACATCAAAGTCTAGTAGAGACCAGTGATTGGAGAAGTAAATTGGCAGAGAAAGGCTTTCTTGAAATGCTATATATATTTTACAAAGCTAGCGTTAAACAAGAGGAAGCCAAGAGAGCAGAAGCAAAGCAACGTATTTGAAAAGAAATGGGCAACTCACTGATACATTTATATTACGGTCTCTCTCTATGATCCCCAGTTTAGAATGTTGGCCGTGGCTTCGTTCACCATCTTCACTAGTGTTACCTGCCAATACACAAGTGAAGAACACTTAGCTGGTTTTGTTTGTAATCATCTGCGGGATGTTACCGTGTAAATCACATGTCGGACTGGCCCAGCCTGATCCTAAAACCCGGCTTGCAGGCAGGCCTGTTTCGCATTTGAGAAATCAGGGCTGACCCGGACCTAGCTTTTGTCATCTTCCAAACCCTTTAGGGTCAATCAGGCAGGGCTAAACCCAACAACAACTCTAGTCATATGTAATGTGCTTTCAGAAAAATGTAAACATACCACACTCTGTGGAACACCAGGTGGAGGCATGGTAAGATTCTTTGGTGGTGCTATTCTATCGTACGATCTTTTGTCAAATCTCCATTCCCCAATTTTCCCATATGTTAAGTGACCCTGAAATCACCACAATCATTCTTTTACACTCTCTTGTCAATTTCAAATCTACCTTGAAGACAGAATTGCTATAATCAAATCATCTAATTACAAATCACAATTCGAATTTACCTTCATATCATAGTCACATCCATAAGTGTAGTGAATGATGTACTTGTCACCAACCTCTGTATCCCATGGAGGCTGATTCATTACCAAAAAGACAACCAAAAACCTTTAGTTAATGCATCGAAAAACACTTATCCACGTAATAGGCAACTGCACATAGAATTTATGAGCTCAAGGCAATATCTATTTTAGTTTCCTGAAACTAGTATTAACAAGGAAAGTAATTGCATATCAATTTGTTCCAGATGGTGATATACTTTTGCCTCCATTCATAACCACCACATGCATACAAAAAACATACAAATTTACGAAAAGCAAAAGAAATTTTCTGTGTGGGTTCACCTGAATCATGAAGTCTTTGTGTAGAATATTGCTGACACCATGCAATGCAGATGAGACAGCATAGGCATACCTACACTTCCACAAAAGGTAACGAATTTTGTTGTTAAGTCTACTCAATCAATAATCTAAACAAGGCATTCGATATAAGAACTTATTTAACAGAAAGATTTGTTTACATTTCAAGAACCCATCCAAAAGCTTTGTCTGCTTCAGGATCCTTCTTCATAGCCAAAGAAACATTCATCCAAGTTGGAGCAATCTTCTTCAAAGCTTCCTAGAGAACCATAACATCTAAAATCTTTAGAGAAACGCCCTATAATAAACTGGATCCCAAATTATTCTTTCTATACAACAAAAATGTTCAGAAACAAACAAGCAAAACAAAACAGACCTTTCCCACAATTACAGGAGAGTTTCCTATCGGATCGATATTGGTTACAGGTCCTCTGGCTTCTGAATAATACTTCCTTAACACCTTCTCATACTTTTTAGGTTCAATGTAAAAGAAAGGAAATGCAGCTCCACGCTCATCTGTAGCCAAGTTTGGTATAGGTTTGACAATGATGTGATCAGGTTCAGACATCAAAATATAACTGCCACACAACCAAAACATAATCAGCACAATAATATCTCTTATAGTTAATTCCACAAACAAGTGTAAACATCAAAGCATTTAAATTACTCTTCTTTAATGTCAGTTTGTTGAAGCCACTGAACAAAAGCCCATGGCCTGTTCAATACAACATAACCCTGTATACAAATTCAAAAGTCTCACTCAAATCAAAAGTTCAATTCCTCAAAACAAAATAAATTCAATTTCGATGGATCATTACCTGATCCACCCCAGACGGTAAAGGCTGAGCAACAAAAGTAGGAATCTCATCCATATATTTATCGGGTTTACCGGAATGCAAGATCCGGGTAAACCCACCCATTTCGGATCCGGGTCCAGCAGAAGCTTTAACCTTTTCGAACCAATAGTACATAACTCTACATTGCCAAGTATTGTAGACGGAATTAGACGCAGTCACCGCCGTGTGGAAGAGTCGCCTCTTGTTGTTCCCATCGCGGATTCTGGATCCGCCGCCACGTGGCAATTCAATGACTGAGTCAACGGAAGAAGAAGATCGGCCGGGAAAACCTTGCTTGAGAGGAGCATTAGCGGAGATGATGATGTTGTAAGTAATGAGGGCAACGGAGAGAGTTATGAGAAGTGGGTAGAACAAAGTTCCACCGCAACCCATTTTTGATCGAAATTCAGATTGAGATTGAAAGCAGAATAAGTTTGGTTGTTCAAAGTCGTCGTCTTCGTCTTCTTTTGTATTATTCTCTAGTAGTTGCCAGTTGGTGACGAGGAAGAAGAACCGAGAAAACAAAAATGGCAATTGCTTCTCTCTAACTTTTTTTTTTTCAGTTTCTTACTGCTACTAACTACTTCATGATCTTTTAAATAACATTTTAACTAGTAAAGGTATTGTTTAATTTTAAATGAATAATTTTGGAAGCATTACTTGATTGGAAGTAGAAATAATAGTACGGTGCTTAAGATAATTTAACTAATGGCTATTACATCTAGTTAGATTTTTTTCCTTTACAGAGTTGATAGATTACATAGAAATTTTAAGGATTGGTTTAGGCTATAGATCGAATTTTGTCGATCCAATTATTAACAAGAAAAGGAAAAAGAAATAATAGATCTCATGGTGAAGGAAAATGGTTCTGAAGATAATTTTGGAGCGATTTTTAGCGGTTATTGCTATTTCTTTTTCACCAGCGACAGTCAATTGATTTTACGCTGAGAATGTGAGGTGGTTTTACTGCCTCGCGAGCTGCCTAGGTTTTTCGTGACGCCAATAAGACTTTTTTAGAAGCAGCAAAAAGTATAGGTGTGACAGTTTCCTCTATTGTGGAGGCTGAACTACAAGTTCTACTTACGGCATTGAAACATGCATGAATGCATGGCTATAGATCCATCTCTTTTGAAGGAGATAATCAATCAGTATTTCATTTAATTAATGGCACTCAACAACACTTTTCTCTTCACAATTGGTTCCAGGAAATCCGATCTTGGTCATCTCGTTTTGAGCACATTGAATTTCTTTAAGCTCGTCGTACATGTAATCGAGCAGCATATGTGGTAGTCAAATCTCGGTTTGAGTCAAATTTGTTTGTTCGTACTCTTTGATTCCCGCTTGTATAACTCATATCCTCCATGAGATTACATTTCTTCTAATTAATATAATGCTTTATGGTGTTAAAAAAAATAGATCTCTAATAGATATCCTGCTATTTAATTTAGTTGTACTTATAATTTACTTTACCGGCCAATGTGATTATAGGTTCGGTGTAAAGAAGGTTCATTCTATATAAATTAGGCTATAGAATTTATAATGATTTTTTTTTTTTAAACCATAGGAGTTTCAGATCTTTGACCCGTAGTCTTCTCCAGTATCTAGGACCAGCCGTTGATAATACCACGTTTAAAATCTAAATCATCCTTATCAAATAAATTTGAACCCATGATATATTTGTTAGAGAAAGCCACTACACCAAAACTCATATGGTAAATAGATATTTGATAGATATCAGAACTCATGATATCTGATAGATCAAAGACTTTAATATAACGAGATTTACAAGATTTCCAAAATAAACTGAAAATGTCAATCTTTTTCGTTAACAATTTACATAATGTACAAGGCTTTAAGTTCATGTGGTGAACACAACTAGCACAAACCATTGAAATTATGAGATATGATAAAACAAACACAAGTCATGTAGATGATTAGGTTTGTTTTTACAAAAGATAGAAAAAATATGTATGTGCAGAAATATAAATAAAATCTTGTCTTCGAATCCTCTGTACATAAATCTACGAATCCTGCTGAAGCTATGTTGATTTTGGCTTCCGGTTCAGGTAGTTCAATTAGGCTATAACCCACACTTGACATGCAGTACCACGTTTATTAGAAACAAGCATAATGAACCTCTAAAATTTTCTCTGTAATTAACATGTAATTTTTATAATTCTCAAACAAACTTTGTGTCAATTGAAAGTAAACTGCGATTACGTTAATGGTTTATAAAATAAAGAAAGCTTAGCCTTAGAGGGTCCTGTGGTCCTGCTCAGGCCCTATAAGTCTTATTATTTGGCTAACGAAGTCAACTTTTGGCTAAGCCTTCCTCTCCTCTATAACGTAGTTTTATATTTATATATAGAAAATATTACTCAAATATCGCACATTTTTTCTAAAATTACTAGAATATATTTTTTTGGAAAAAAAATTAAGGGAAGGATGCAATTACCATTTGCACCTTTTAGAAGACAAAAAATAAAAAAAATTTCTTTCTTCTTCTTCTCGACGACGGTTCCATTTCTTCTTCTGTCTTCTTCTTTCTCTTTTCTTTCTTCCTCTCGTTTCGTCTTCCTCTCACCATTTCGTCTTCTGTCTCATTACTAACCGTTCGAACAGAGATTCATTGATTGTCGAAGGTATGAGTAAGTTATTTTTCTCTCACTCATTTTCTATCTTCTGCTCTTTTTAATCTTCTCGCTAAATCGTTTTCTGGGTTCGAGTAACACTGTAAAGATAGATTTCGTTCTTCTTCTCTCAATTTCCTCGATTTTGTTTTTCTTCCCTCAATCTTCTCGCTAAATGCATTACGTTTTATGACACATTTGCATTAGGGTTTTATGTCACATTTATGGTGTTCGTAATGGGTTCTGGGTTTGGGGAAGTTGTTGTGTTCGCCATTTTTGAAACTATAAGTGATTTCGAAATGGGTTTATGTCTTTGACAAATTTCTTGTGTGTTTGTGGGTTTGTGTGTTTGTTGGTATGTGGGTTTGGTAGAGTTAGGTTATAGTTTGGTAAAGTTATGTTATAGTTTGGAAGAGTTTACTTTGGTATAGTTCAAACAAGATTGGTGAGGGTTTGATTGATAGAGTTTGTTTTAAGTGTGGTAGAGTTAGTCTCGTAATTTAGGTTTAAATGGTAGAGTTTGGTAAGGGTTTTTTCTCTGTATCTAGGGTTTCTGGGTTTGTGGGTTTGGTAGAGTTAGGTTATAGTAGGGTAGAGTTAGGTTATAGTATGGTAGAGTTAGGTTATTAGTTTGTTAGAGTTAGGTTATAGTTTAGAAGAGTTAAGTATAGTTTGGTAAGAGTTTGGTAGAGTTAGGTTATAGTAGAGTAGAGTTAGATTATAGTATGGTAGGGTTAGGTTATAATATGGTAGAGTTAAGTATAGTTTGGTAAGGGTTTGGTAGAGTAATATTATAGTTTGGTAAAGTTAAGTTATAGTTTGGAAGCGTTTTTATTCGTATACAAGTTTGGTAGAGTTATGTTTTAACTGTTTCTTGTTTCTACTCATCAGATATGGTTGCGACCAAGGACTATCCGCAGAGGCTTTTTGTAGATGATCTTGTAGTAATGAAGAACCAGAGCATAAACTACCATCGCAATCTGAATCATGTTAGGAATATGATCAAGGGTATTGGTGAAGATGCATATCGAGACATAGAGCAAAACTCAAGCCTCAGAGTTTTTTTGAAGCTTGCTGATTCTGACTACACGTTTGCAGGGAGGCATGTACACTATTTATTGGCGGATCACCTAGATATTAAAAAGCAGTATGAGTTATGGGTCTTGGTTGGTTGTCGGCCTATGAGATTTTCTCTGCACGAGTTTGAGGAAATCACACAGCTTAATAGGGTTTGGTCAACTGTAACTTTACCTTTCACTACATTATGTATTGTCAACTCTACCAAAGGTAACAAATTATATTTTCCACGAGGAAAACGAACTCTTCCATTGGTCAACTGTAATTTTACCATTCACTACATTATATACTGTCAACTCTACCAAAGGTAACAAATTACGTTTTCCGTGAGGAAAACGAACTCTTTCATGGGTCAACTGTAACTTTATCATTCACTAAATTATGTACTGTTAACTCTACCAAAGGTAACAAATTACATTCTCCACGAGGAAAACGAACTCTTCCATGGGTCAACTGTAACTTTACCATACACAATATTATGTACTGTCAACTCTACCAAATGTAACAAATTACATTGTCCACGAGAAAAATGAACTTAGTCGTGTCCGTCCCGGACATCTGCAACGTCCTCCCATGCATTTTTCCATGGTTCAACTGTAACTTTATCATTCACTACATTATGTACTATCAACATTATTAAAGGTAACAAATTACATTCTCCACGAGAAAAAAGAACTCTTCCATGGGTCAACTGTAACTTTACCATACACTACATTATTGTATTATCAACTCTATCAGAGGTAACAAATTAGCTTTTCCACAAGGAAAACAAACTCTACCATGGTCCATCTGTAACTTTATCATAAACTACATTATCGTACTATAAACTCTACCAAAGGTAACAAATTACATTTTTCACGAAAAAAACGATTTCTACCATAGGTCATCTGTAACTTTACCATACACTACAGTATTGTACTATCAACTCTACTAAACGTAACAAAATACATTTTCCACGAGGAAAACAAACTCTAACATGGGTCATATGTAACTTTATCATACACTACATTACTATACTATCAACACTATCAAAGTATGATCAACTCTTCCATGTTGCATTCAATTAGTTTAGTAAAATTCATAAAAGACAGACGACTGACGTGACACATTTCATTAATGACTGTTTCGTAAAAAAAAAAAAAAATAACAAAACAGTATATTACAAATTTAAATATCTATACTAATAATTACGAATTTAAAAATCTATTCTAATAATTTTGAAACATTTTTCTATTAAACTAATTTTTCAATAAATCTAACCTCTATTTCAATAAATCACCCTTATATATATGCACTTGCGTTTATAATAGACTGCAAACTCTGAGCATGTTGGGGTGAGGAGGAAAATAACATAATTAAAATAGATGATGTTTTTGTTAACACCATACCATTGACGCAATATCAAAAGCTCACAGAATGAATTACCACATAACCAAAAAAAATTAACTATTGTCATTCTTCAAAAAGTGTGCTTTCCACTCTTTGATTTTGGGCCAACAATGTCTCACTCTCTCTGCATAAACATCATCACATCTTGAAGTATACACAAACCAGATGAATCTCTTTAGTGACTTTTTGATTGATTTTTGTTTTACCTTCTGACGTTTCGACTCTGGAGGTGACGGTGGCTTAGGTCTCCGACTTGAATCCCCTCGCTCTACACCTTCCTCGTCCTGCACCAAAAAATTATTGACAAACCAACACTCATTTATACATTTGTGTAATCCAACCGTGTTACCATTTATCAGATCATATTGACCCTCAAGCATGCGTATGGTTCATCACTTCTACTCCTAATCTACAGAGCCCAAAGTTCATATAGATAAATCTTGTTTCACTATTCAAACCATCCAACACGAATTCCACAAGACAATGACAAGTTGCATAGGCTTGCAAGGAAATACATAAAAATGTTCAAACGTGAACCAATGAAGGGTACCTCTCTTGAAGAGGCTTGTCCGTTGGTATCGCTGCCTCTGCTTGTAGCAGCTTCCCCTGAACTTGAGGAAGGCACGTTTTGTGATATAAACGGCATGATCTGCTGAAGAACACTTGATATGAAATTCCCTTCATCCGTCCCAGTTGCAGGCTCTGCTCGTGGGTTTGCAACTGTTTCGTTTGTTTCTGTGGATGCTCTGGCAGAGTTTGCTGCAACCTGAGGCTCCGAGCTTCCTACTTGGACATGTTCTCGACGAGATAAGGGCCTCAAAAACTGATGGATTCTGTTCCTCAATTCAGACAAACCTAGACCCCCAGGAGAAGAACTGCTATCACCTACATGTTCAAAGTCAGAGAACCAAACATCTACCTGGTCTAAGAATATCAAAGCCAAAACAGCAAAGGGAAATCTCAAATCTAAAAAACACTTCCAACAACAATTCAACAGAACAGTGTCGACAAATCATGTCAAAACTACCTTCTCTTCCTGGTGTACCACTCTGTGGCTGCCTAGAGGATTCATCAACAGGCTGATGTACACCATCCAATCCAGTGGAGCTACGTTCACTTGAAGATACCTGCTGATATCGAGCAACAACGGGTATAACTACGGCTACAGGATTTTGAGGAGGTTCAGATGGCCCTCTCGTAGAGGGAACAGAATCAGTAATGTTGCTGGGTGCAGAGGGAATTGCCTGTCCAGGGGTTTGTTGTGTAGTACTTTCTTCTCGCTGGTTGGTCCCAGTAACTGGAACCCAGGACCCTGATATACCGTATCACCAAGATTTAAACCATATAAGATTCTAAAAAAGGAACTTAATCTGAAGATTTTTAATGTAGCAGAAAGAAACCAGTGATACTAGGAAATTAAGTGTATAAACAGCACCTGTGCGTATTCTTATCTCAATATTTCTTGGGGCAGAGGCAAGTGATTGTCCAGCAAAAGGGCTAGAATGAACCATTCCTGGTTGTAAGCCTCCAATAGCCGTCCCCAGCCGAGAGGAGTGTGACTACAAAAAGTAAATTCGTGGACAAAAAGGTAAGTTGATAAGGACAAGTTAATAACACACATGTAACAAAGAGAGAAATCAGAGACATACGGGTAATGGATTCCGCCCTGTAGGGGATATGAACACTGCAGGTCCAGCATTAACAACAGCATCATCCTGACATTCAACACAACATGTATCTTATAGAGGCATGGGAATATAATAACAGAATTATATGCAAACCAACGCATCATAAAAATATGTCTCAGACTTATAATATGTAGCAAAAGTATACATACAGGTGTTTGTCCCAAACGGAGCATCATGGTGGCACGGCCAAGCTCCAGAAGTGAAATGCCTAGGTTCTCCAAAAGGGATCCTGATTGAAGCATGTTTGACTGGCACAATCTTCGGCTGGATGGATCGGTAACATTAACATGATCCTCGAGCTGCCTTGAGAGATTCTACAGAAGATACAAAATGATTATTCTTGTTTCCATGGCTTTTAATAACCAATGCCAACTCAAGACGATAGATTATTTATAAAAAAAAAAAAGACATTGTATGTCGCTAATGTTTGACTACCCTGACTGACTTTATTCACGTTGCAACACTCACAAAAGGATTGTTTTCAGGACACTAGAAGTAGGAAACTATAAGCATATGGGCCTTAGTGGTTTCTTTTAAAATGGTGAAATAATTTCCAACAACATTGGTCAAGACTAGCGTAATAAGCAAAGACATGAGTGGCTTTCTGAAAAGAGTGTATGAGATAAGTAAAAGAGCATACAGATAAGCAATCTGCTACTTCACCAATCAACAATTGCCTTGTCGATTGCAGTACTTCTGCCAAATGAGATGGCCTAGGGATCCGACTCTCTCCAGTAGTAGAACCAGAATCTTGCACATTGCCCATTGAGTTCTCAGGATCTTGCAAATTATTAGCATTACTACCTGCACAAATCACAGTACTAATGTCAGGCTCTCTAAATTTGTTCTCAGCACAACCAAAAAAACTTAGTCTGACCATTAGCAGCAAACTCTTGTCTCAGATGATTCAGATATTCAGATAAGGTTGTCAATGAATCTGGAATCACCTGCAGTGGCAAAAGTATAGCATTCTCGTTAACAAAAGCATGATGCACTTTACTCGCAGAAATTCTGTGAAGACAAAAATCATGAAAAAAAAACAGGAGAGCACGTACAGCAGATTGTGAAGATGTCAAAGTTGTAGACGTCTGATCCACAGCATTTGGTGTAGACGTCTGATCCACAGCATTTGGTGTGACAGATCGCCCTCCAGTCGAATCTCTGGTAGTGCTAAGACCGGAACTCCGAGACAGCCTCTCATGTAGGGGGCCCTGGCAAATAAAGTATAAGTCGCTTACCTCAAAGCTGATTTAGAGTAACCCACAGGGAATTATAAGCAATTACCATAGCTTCAATCCCTTCAATACCACCTTCAGGATTAGAGATCCCAAGTGAACCCAGAACAGCTGAAACAATCTGCCATAGATGAAACATAGCTCATAAATAGGATCAGAACTAATCCAACACACAAGATTAAAAATATGGACTGACCTGACCAAGATCTGAATAGACTCCATCTGCTTGCTCAGCAATGTTGAAGGACCCTACTACAACTCGTGATCGATGACTGCCCTGGTTATCACCAGCACTCAAAGCAGGATCAGCCGCTAAGAAAAAAATTCTTTACTTAGCATTTCGAAATAAAATCTCATAAGAAAACTTTGGCACTACTTAAACTATCATGAGAATAGATATTTCGGAGGTGTTTAGAATCAGTTCATGGGAGCACAAAATTGCAAAGGAACTTAAAACAAACCTGTATTACTAGTTGAACTCTCTGATAATGGTGGAATGGGTTGTCTGACAACCAAATGCAAAGTGTGGCCATCTTCAACATCTATTGTTAGACCCATTAAAGAATTTTATCCAAAAAAGGGAAAAGAAATTACATGCTATCATACAGTTGAAAATGATTGATAAACAAACTACATCGCTAACTAAGGTTCACAAAATCAAAGGAAAATGCTAAAAAAGAAAAGAATAGAAGGCAATATGCTGGAAAGAACAAAAGGATACGATAAGCTGATAGGAGTTGATCATCCTTCAAAACTTTTCCACGACATATCAAACGTTGTTGTTCTGTAACAACGCCAGTAACAGAAGCAATTTGCTCCTTCAGTGCAGGAACAGGGACCTGAAATGGACAAAAAAAAAACAAAAAGAAGAATAAGAAACGCTGTATAGGATACAGATAAATATGTGAGAACTGAAATAAGGTATTAGTCAAAGCATTGATATCATAAATTAGAAACTTCATTATGAAACACATGGATTCGACAGAAGACACACTTTATAGGTAGGATGCAAAAACTCAGAATAGGTTGAAAACGAATTTTACAATAAAAATTCATAATAGAGAAAACAACACATTCAAAAAATATCTATTACGAAGTGTATCTTACACATTTATCTACACGTAACGTGTATGTTTGAGAATCCAATGTCTTTATCTTAATCTCAACCATAGCACTGGCGCATTGAGATGCCTCGATCTCACGGACCATAATTTCATCTTTGCCATTGTGTCCCATCCTTTAAAATCCTTTGATCACCTGAAAAAAGTATCAACCTACATTTAGCTATGTTAGCTGTAAGTGAAGCCTAAACAAAGCAGATAACTATTCCAGAATCAACCTTTGATCAGATTGCAGGTAAATAAGACAAATAAAATAATGAGAGAAATGTTTCATCCCATTTCCATTCTGTTGAAGAAAATGTTTCATCCTATACGAAATTCATCCAATTCCTTCGTCGAAGGCACTTAAAATTTCAGCATGCCAAAGAAATACTCGTTCAAATCATGTACAAATATCTTAAGAAGTAATAACCTCGACAAATTCTTGGTTAAATCTAAAAATCCGTCAAACTGGAAAGTGATTATAAAATTCGAGAGGAAAAACCAAATCTTTATCAACTCCAACTCGAAAAATCGTAAAAGAAAACTGGTACAGATGTGATCATCGATAAACAAGCTGCGCAAACTCAACTTTAAGAACCATTAAAAGAAATAGAGCAAAAAAGAAAGAAAAATACAGTAAAACTACGAATTGAATCAAGCAACAGCCGAGTTCTACGCTATTCGGTGACCTAAAACCTGAAGAGTCGATCTAAAACCTATAAAAGGAGGAGGTGGAGAAAGGGCAAAAAGAAGAACAGCATGGAGCAATTAACAAAAGGAGATAAATCCAAACCTAGATAATTGATAGGAGCTGTGGAGAATCGAAATCAGAAGAGAGAGAGTGGAGGAGATTTAACCCTAAGAGTCTCTTCGAAACTCGAAAGAGACGATTCCGCGGCGAAGGAGAGTGAGTCTGAAAATACGTTTCTCTGAAATAAAATCTGCCTTTCTTCCGATTTTTAATATCTCACGTGAATAAAATTTATTTAAAGTAATTTTGCTAACAAAGAATTTTTAACTTTTTGCATAGTATGAGACAATTTTAGAGTAAATGATCCTTGATTTTGTTACATTAATAAAGGGAGCGGCCATTAATTTTTAGAGATCTTGAGCAATATTTTTCCAATATATATCATAAAAAAAAAATCAAAAAATAAAGTATTGTCGTGTCTATGAATTTGCTTTTTGTGAATAAAAATAATAATAAGTAAATTTTTTCTAGAAAATTTATGGCAAAATATTGTGCACATAGAGTAACTTTAAAAAAAAATTAAATGGATTTTTTGCCGAATTAAAATGGCATTTTTAATAGATTACAGGGAAAAAAAAACAAAAAAAAACAAAGAATTTATGGTCAAATAGTTAAAAGGCAGATCTAAGATTTTTAAATAATTTGTATGTTTGATTCTCTTGTTGTGCAAAAACTAAAGGAGGATATTGAAAATTGATTTTAAGTGATTTATATTTTAGTAATAAATTATTTTTTTATTCAAATAAAATTTTTTAAAAATCATATAAAATCATATCCATTGAGAAAAAAAGAGTAACTTAAATTGTGATTTTTTTCTTATTTGGTCAAACTAAAATGGTTATATATATAGAAGTCAAAATATTGAGCATGCATGTAGTTTCGAAAACCAAACACAGTTCTTTGACCAATTTTCTCCGCTTACTCCCCAAACTGTATGGTCTATTAAGTGATTTTGTAAAAAAAAAATTGACAACAAGTAACCACTAGATCGATAAAACTTAATTCATAACTTAAATTTTTTAACTAGAACAGGATGGTATTCGAATTCACCATTTTTGATGAGCAAAACTTTGCATTTTCAGTTTATACTTACAAACACATTAATTCTCTTATCTTCATATATATAATTTAACTCCGACCTTACAGTATGAGCTGCAAATGTAGTATAAGTCTTATGTAATACGCACATGCAATGTCATCGAGTCTCAAAAGAAACTTATGCACTTAGCTTCAATGGGGGTCCAATACAAAACATAATGGGTCCTAGTCTTTAACCATTTGGCTTAAGTTCGCTACACATCAGAAAAAAAGCTTCAACCTCTGTTCCTCTACTGTCTCTGACTCCATTATCACATGCTTTTGCTTTTATCATTCGCATGTGGTTGTTAACCAGTTGGAAAAAACGAAGATCATTTTGTTTTACGAATGCGATGAGTGTGTGAAACAACGAGTTAAGTAAATGCCATGTCTTAAGCAACAGAGAAAAGCCCATTCAAGAGGGTTTTTACGCTAGAGAACTGTATTGTTGGGGCTGTAATGAAACCAACTTGGGCTTATGAGTAGAGAACTTAGATTTCTAAATCTAAAAGCCCATGATAAAGCTAAGAAAAATGAGATACTAGTCCACTTAATTTAATAAAATTAAAGACCGGTTAGGGTAGCTATTTAAGCCATCGAGCCAACGGTTTAGAACGAAATGATTATAATATTCATTTTTTTAACTAAGACCAAAAAAGTATAGGTTAAGGATACGACATACGATGAAACTAAAAAGAGACTATTAAAAAAGTATGATTAGTTTTAAAAACTATAAATAAATAAATAAGTAACGTTGATATAATTGGGGAAGAGGAGATACGAAAATCGATGAAATAAGTAATGGAAAAATGATTAGTCTCCGAAAGAGGATGCTTTGTGTTTCACTAATCAAATAATTAGGCGCACCTAATTTGGCTTTATTGCTTAGCTGGAGTCTACTCTCCAATTCCACTCTCTACCATTTTATTAATTATTCCTACTCTTGATTAAATCACTAATATTTATGATAATTCGTACTCTTATGTATTATGAATCGGATACACGTTTTCCCTACATTGTGACTCTTAATTTTTGAATTATAAATTCAATAATAATGAAGATAATCACATGAGCCATGTTATAAGTCTACTACATTGTCGGATTAATTCATAATTTGTGACTATTTTTTTCCCTCAATAGTTTAAAGTAAACATTTTTCATTATTTTAAGTGGGTTAATGGGAATACTAGTAATTTCGATAGTGATAAACCACAATTATTAATCGTATTATTTTTTTACAGTTTGTATTAGAAAGAGACAAGAGGATAGGTGTGTGCTGATTGATATAATACGTGCCAAATTGTGTAATAGTTAGGCTATTGCTTAAAAAGATACGCTTGTCCCCTAAACATTACTCAACATGACACGAACTTGTGCTTTTGCTTTGTGACATTTATCATTATTTTGTTTAGCCTAATTTATAACTTGAATTAATTTGTAGATTTCTCGAAATTATGGGTGCAATGAACCGAAAACATTGCGTAAATTACAATATAATTTTATAACAGACTAACGCCATTAAAGTAATGTGGACACTTCTGCCATTCATTTGATGAGAAATAAAAAGGAATATCAAAAATTCGAGTGGCTGAAGCTGAAATAGCTACTTTCAAAATAACTGAAAGAAAAGCAACGACGGGAGTGGGAGAGTCAGTTATCCTTCTTTCGTAGTAAACATATTATATGAACGTATCAAAATTGAAGTTTCTTTTTGAAAAAGAGACATAATTTGAACGTAATGGTTTTGGATTTTGATGCAAGATCAGCAAAATCTTGCGTAAATTATATACCTTTATATTTATAACTTATTTATTTATAAATAAAAAGATATTCGTCTCTTTTGGTCATATATCACAAAATATAATTCTTTTTTTAAAAAGATATTTTTTATCAACTCGTATAATACAAAAATATTTCAAGAAGCCAATGAAAGTTTACAACATTAAACCATTAGTTAACTCTCTAATATTACATGTGAGAATATCAGATTTATGATTTAAAGATCGCGGGAAAGATAGAAATTGAAAAAGAGAGCTTAACCTCGCGTTGTCTTTTTGATATGATAGGAAAGCTGTCTATTCTTCATTTTACAATATTATTTTCAAAACATTCTCACAATCCGTCGCTATCTCAACTTTTGTAACTTGGATGAAAATGAGTGATTTCATCGCCCAAAGTAAAGTTTTAACTTCTGAATGTGCAGAAAGACTTCTTCGTACTCCACATGCCCCCACACATTCTCCTTCCATCGAATATGGGAAGCAAGCCTATCCAAGACCTGAATAAAGATCCGAACTTTTCGAAGAACCATCCACAAAATATTTATGACCAGTAAAGCTCGGATTTGTAGTAGAAGGAGAAGCCACTGATGTTCACTTTGTAAAGTGAGTAACCGTCATAGGTTTTCGAGTATCTACCACTTCACTTTTAGTTAAAGATCATTCTTTGTAATCTACTTTTGTTTGAGAGATAATATTTTTTGGATCGTCATCAATACCAAAAAACAATGATTATTAGATATTTATTTCCTTTAAAAAATATATTGTTTCAACCAAAAATAAAAGATATTTAGTTGCGAGATATTTTTTCTCCGATGGTAGTCAATAACAAAATTAATTACTCGGAGAAAAATCATTGATTAAAGTAATGAAAAGTCTAAAAGTAAATGACTTTGACTCCAACGCCTGGAAGACTTCTTTAAAGAACAGTCAATTGGAAATAAACAAAAGCAATGTAAATTAAACCTATTCGAAATAACTTACGAAATTAATATATACCATGAAAATGGTAAAAAAAATTTTAAAAAAGTAAAAAAGATATTACAAATTTGGTATAGAATTGAGGAAGAAAGAGTGCGACCAAAAATCTGAGAGACTGACACATAATGGTGTTAGAGTCACGCTCCCTCACAGCTGGGAACACCATCATTTTTCGCAACCATGTGCTCTCTCTCTCTCTATTTGCTCAAAGACTCACATTATTAGTATTAACAACATTATACTAATTCTAATTACGAGTTTTGCTTTTAAATGTATTTTTATAAGAAAGAGGCACGCTAATATAACATTATACAAGATTATTTTATTACAAATTGTATGAAAATTGTCAAATTAAGTATAGATTGACCATTTATTTGTTTGTGAAAATGAGTATTTAAAAAAAGCGAATATTCTAATTAAATTTAGTTCAAAGTCAACAAATTTAGATGGAGCCGCAAACAATTGTATCCATTGAATGTTCAAATAGAAAAAATTTGGTGGACTGATAATGAATTTCTAACAAAAAACGTAATTTTATTTTGAGAAGAAGAAAAAAGAGATAAAAATAAGAAAAAAAATCAAGTCGTGAAGAAATTAGAAATGAGTGGAGATAAGAATGAACAATAATTGGTGATATTCACTATCTAATAAATTGATGATAATATTGTGAACAAAATACATTTTCTAATAAATTCAAACATGGACACATCACCTATATTATTACATCCCAAAAAAATGAAATGTCTGGTCGTGTTTTTCGTTCTTTATTTTATGATGTGTATATAAATTAAATTTTTAGTTTATATACATGTATACCCGATTGATAGCAAAAGTATTCGTATATATTTAATAAATAAATAAAACATTTTATAGATGTAACAACTTCGTTGGTATGCCATCCAACGAAAAGGAAGTCCACGGCACTATTTTAAAGACCATTACATAAGTTTGAATGGTGTTTCTGTTTCAATTCTAAATCGCCGGTGTTTCTTCAAATATTATTTTTTAGGGATTATTTTTAGAAATGTCATTTTTGAATTTTAAATTTTTCAAAATACCATAAAACTTCAATTTTCTCACTTTGACAAAGTGAATTTTGGATTAAAAGACACAAATGTCTATATCCATTCTTGTTGCTTCTTTATTTTTTATTTTTTCTTTATTGTTTATAAATCTTCCTATTTTTTTCTTATTCCACATTTTTCTCAATTTTTCTTTTATTATTTTTGTTTTAATTCTCTCGATTTCTCTTTCATTTCTTTAGATTTCTCAATAAAAACAATGTCATTGATTATCAATGTCTATCGATTTTATTTTCATCTTCATGTTCATCACTTATATCTATGTCCATTTTAGACATATTTATGTTTATTGTAGACATATCCATGTATATCGCTTATGTATTTGTCTGTTTTAGACATGTTTGTGTTCATTGTAGACATGTCTATGTCTATCACTTATGTATATGTCTGTTTTAGACATGTTTATGTCTGTTATATATATATCCATGTCTATCGGTTATTTCTTCTACAAATTTGTATTTTTTCTTTTCGTCTCTCACATATTGATGTTTCACTATCCAATTATTATTTAGAATAAAAATAAGACTATAACATAATTAATTTAATTTAATATTTTACAAATATTTCTGCTTAAAATCAATCGCCCAATTGGGCCTATGCACAACATACATACCTTTTTCTAATATGGACCGAGAATTATAAGTTTTAATTTTTTGAGTTAAATTATATAAACGATAAGATTATCTACCAAAGTATTTTTTTAATTTTTTTTTAATCTGCTGGTTATGATAAACTAATTATGACTATCACATCTACAATTCGATTTCTCTTCTCTATAAGTTAGTAGGTTAAATAGAAATTTTAAGAGACTATGTTAGGATCGAGCTTGTCGATACAATCTTGACAACAAAAATTGTTTATAAAAAAGAAACTAGGGCTGGGCATAATATCCAAAAACCGAAACCCGACCTGAATTCGATCCGAAATAAGAGAAACTAAACTAAACCGAATCTGACAAAATACCCGAACAAATTTTACATTATGGAAGATTAGATATCCGAATCCGAACAGATAAAACTGGAAACTCAAATGGGTACCCGAAATATCTGAAATATATTATATAGTTTAAAAGTAATTATATATATAAACTTTTAATTACTTAAATATTCAAAATTATAATTATAAATCTAAATATATTACAATTTGAATTAAATGAGTAAAAAAATACTAAAATTTTTAATTTTAAAATTAAACTAAGATTTCTCTAAGATTTTTTTAATTTTTTTTAAAAAATTAATAAAAATACCTTAATCCGAACTGAATCTGAATCGAACCCGATCCAAAATAGGATATTTTATAAGAATTAAACCTGACCCGAATCCGAAATATATTAAACTGAATTTGACCCAAAATTCTAAAATATATGAACAGATTTCATATGTGTAAACACAAAAAACTAAAATCCGAAAAAAGTTAGACCCGAACCCAAACGAATATCCTAATGTCCACCTTTAAAAGAAACCATTACATCAATTAATAAATTGCTGGAATTAAATACGAGAAAGTAAAAAAAAAAAATCAGCTTCAAGAAAAGGTGTCTGAGTGTGGGGTCACGAAAACGAAAAGAAAGTCAATGGCAATTCGTAATTATTGACATATTTGTTGGGGTAATTTCGTAATTTACATCTGACTGTTTCTCGAATGTGATTACGTGGCAGCCATTGCAAATGCCCACAAAAGCACTCTGTTGAACATTTCTCTCAGCCGTTGGATCAGAATCAAACCGGACAAGTTGATATCAAAAAAAAAAAAAATACTTAACCCATTTTTTGCTTAACCATGGTTAAGTCAATTAACCCAAGCATTACAAGAACTTCCTTAAAACACGAAAAAGGTCACGAAATTTCTCTATATTTACAGAAACTGCCATCAATGGCTTTAGCTATAAATTAAACTTCTGAGACTCGCTAGGTTTGCCGAACCAACCACCCTAAGGGGGCTCATAAGAGGGAAAACAAAGCTTCTAAATCTTCTTCAATCCTTTCTTCTCGAAGTCTCTTTTTCAAATTTCTTTTAAAAATAACTCAAAAATGTCGATTACATCTTCTAGAACGAGATCAAGCGGACCAGTGCTTCGATCCAAGTCACCGTCCGGTCGATTCAGTGGTGTGTATTCAAGCGGTGTTTCTTCTATGTCGTCGTCAGGTTTCGCTTCATCAACAAGTTCGAGTTTCTCGTCGCCATCTTCAGCGTTTTTCAGCAACCGCAATCAACAGGATCGCCACGCTCATCATCACCGTTCTGCGTCTCCGACTCGCGTGAATCTATTCACGTCGGCTCCGTTGACGCAATCGTTTCGTCATTCGATTGACAACAGATCTATTTCACCGAATCGATCCGTCGCTGTTTCGAAGCCTAGCAGCCACAAAATTCCTGATTCACGGAGACGATGTATGTGTTCTCCGACGACGCATCCTGGATCGTTTCGTTGTAGTCTCCACAAGAACGTCGCGAATCCGCACGGTCAAGGCGCAACCTCATATCCGACAAATAGTTTGAATATGCGTAGATCTGCGATGACGAATTCGCTGGTGAGAATCGGTGGTGTTGAAGGTGAATGGGTGAGAAGAGCTTTGACAACGTTAATTAGACCATCATCGCATCAACTCAGGAGACGAGCTGCGTATGAGCCTCGTCGTAGTAGGTTATCGTCCATGTCGAAAGTTTGATCTGGTTTGTTCTAGGTTTGTTCTTCTTTTTGAAACAGCCACAGGAAAAAAAGAAAAATGTTTCTGGTTGAGCTTTGGTTCGAAGGAGAAAGATGATTAGATCCGGCGAAGAATTTGCTCAGATCTGCCATGGAAGGAGTTGAATCGAAGGAGTTACCGAGTTAGACTCGGGACCGAGTAATGTAAACCGGTGATGGAAACAAAGTTTTGTTTTATTGGGTGAAGATGAGAGATGATGATGCATCATATTGTACATACACATTTGCTTAAGAAGCACACAAATTATCGCAATTAGAAAATAATCTAAACTTAAAAATTGGATTAGTGGTCTCTAATGGGCAATTAAAATCTGGTAAAAAAGGACTTGGTGAATACTTTGGTTCCAATCTTCCGTTTCTCCGTTGTGTTTGCTTGCCTCCGTAACTCCGTTTCCTTCCCCGTTATATGTTCCGTCAGTCACCGTTTTCCGCTTCCCGTTAAACCGTTCTGTTTGCCGTTAACCGTCGTTACGTGTTCCGTCATTATTCTCCAGGTATGCGTTGTTCGTCGTGTGAGGTATGTATTGTATTTCCATTTTATTTATTACGTTGATTCCGTTTTTTTTTTTTTGTAACATTTGATCTGTTTTTCGTTTTTTTTTTTTTTGCAGGTTTCGTACGATGGTGGATATTGAACGTTACTTAGGCCGACCGTTACATTGCAACTTTGGAATATTTTGGAGTTTTGTGGACTTGGAAAATATGAATTTGAGCTGACAAAAAAAATCAAAATATTTGACCGGAAACGTTACGAGAAGAGAAGTCGAATTTTTGAACAAGTTCGTGCAGTAGTATAACTTTAGATTCCCTAAGCAACTCGAGCAAGATGAGAATCAAAGGGAAAATTTTGGACATATAGAAAATGTGAATGATTCCTATTTGGGAAGGAATCACACTTTCTCTAAACAGAGCTAAAGAAAGAGATGAAGAAGCTCCATAGAGTAAATTTGGAAAGTAGAAATATTTCGTAAGCAATTTGAAGAAAAGGTAAAAGAAACAAACATTGAAATTAAGATTGCAAATGATGGAAATTTGGGCTCCAACGATATATACCCTTAACGTAATCATAGCTAATTAGGTACACATAAGTTTAAAGATAATAAAACACTCCTTATATGTAGATGCAGAGAATCTTAATAGTGAGTGGTTGTAGATTATCTAGGAAGATGGAGAGACTTTAGAAGCTACAAAGAAAAGGACAGAAGAAAACAACAAATCTTCTAGTTATGTAAGAGAAGTGTGTGGATAGTAAATTTCAAATTATCCAGAAAAGAGAGGATCTAAACTCACAAAAAGAATGTGAACGAGCTTAGGATTAGGAAAAAGGCAAATTGAGATCGTGTCATGGCTTTGAAAATGCCGAAACATGACAGAATAAAGAACAAGTGTGTATAATCTCTTCTTTGTGGTTTGTGAGAGTCACATGTTGTGTCTGAACATTGGCGCTTCTCTAGATAAAGTTAGAAGAGGCTTAATTACGCATCTTAATGAAAGCATGTGTGGTCCAATTGCTAATCAATCAGCTTTAACTATCCTTAATTATTCGTTTTTAAATAATGATGTTTTAGTGACAAAATAATAATAATAATAATAATAATTTTTTTTTTGTCAATAAGTAACTATTTAATCTATAATTTTCGATCCATAATCTAAAATTTTCAATTAGAGCAGAGTAAAATTTGAATTCAGCCTATCTAAATAATAGGCAAACCAATAATAATGATGTTTTAGAAAAACAAATAAATAAACATTGAACGTGTTTAGGTTTGAAGTACTGATTTGATCAATAAATATTAATTCATTGATAAATTAATATAATTACAAATTTGTTCTTGTTCATTTCAATTGCTAACAAAATTTCAAATGTGAAATAAAAACTATTAATAACCAAATAAAAAATAATAATTTTTTGAAGTTCCAACATTATTCTTTATTGTTTATATAGTTTAACTGTATAGTTTTCTCTTGAACAACTATTAGTCTTTTTTAAATTAAAAACTAACTAATTCTTTTTTTAACAACTAAGGCTTTTGAAAAAAAACCTAACTAATAGTTTTTTTTTGTTTAAACAACTAATAATTTTTATTGTTAACAATTAAATTTGACAAAATCCAATTTCTAACGTAAACACCTAAAATCTTGAACAACTATTCGTATATAGTAACGGTGGAAGGAACAGAAACATGAACCCTAGCTCTGCAATAAATTGGCATAAGTCATAACTACTAAAACGGTTGATAAGAATTAATAATATTGAAGAGCTTCATGTTGCTTCTCTGATCTTTCAACTTTTTCAAGTATTATATAATATAGCAAAATATTGAATGTCTAGTTATATCATTGTTTGACCATTCTTCACTATATAATTAACAAATATATACTACCAACTTGGAGGAGTTGACAAGTAAAAGACAACTATTTGTATGTATTTGAGATAATTTATTCGTATATTAAAAAACATTCAATATTTCGAATCTTATTTATAAAATTATTGATTGGTAATAATCCTTAAAACAATTATCTGATAATAGCGGTATTCTGAATTGAATCATAAAAAGGCAAAGGGAGAAGGAGACCGAGAGATGAAATATAATAAAGTCAGTGTGATTGATAGAACCATATGGTCCTTAGTCATCTCTATTTCTTATAGAAGTCGGTTTAGCTTTGGACACATGTCACAAGAGCAAGAGTTGCAACAAGACGTGTGGATTCATACATATCTAGTGACTAGTTTGACATTGACAATTTAATACTATTAGAGATCAATTACCAGCTGTAGTGGTCTCATACATGTGAATTCTGATACGATCCTCCGACATGTTGCCCACAGCAATGCCAAGCCTCTACAGTGTTGAACCGGACTTGATCCAAATTTTTAAACCGGTATAAGATATTTACTCTTCTGTTTTAGAGAATATTTTTTAAAAATATATTCAATTTTTTGGATAAAAAAAATACATTGACTGTAGTAATTATAGATTTAACAAAGTATAATCCTGGAGGGTTAATTCACAGCCAGACACGTTTTTAATTTTCATATTTGATTCTGAATAATTTAATTGGTATCTATACAAAATTTCAGGTTCAATTCCCTATAAGTTCTGACAAGTATTTTTGATCTAAAGTACGAGTTTTGGTTTATGCTTTGGATCCAAAAGTAATAACTAAAGCAAAAAGTCTAACCAATTAGAGACCAATACAAATGAAACGTATCGTGGAAGAAATCACATAATATATGAAAATTACAAGATATTTGTAAGAGTTCGAAAAGGTCGATAACAATGAAAAGAAAATTAAAAACGGTCGAATTCATTTATAACATAGTGATTAAGTTAATCAAGCTAACAATTAATATATTTAAGATTTAATTTCTCATTTAGTAGATTAAAAAAATAGAGAATGTATGATTATACTATAATTACATATTATTGATCTAATTATTAATTTAAAAATAAAATAAAATTAAAATAAAAAAGAAGAATAACTTGGTTGAAATCCTAGGCTTATGCCATTTCCAACCCAACATTAAAACATTATTTTAATGTCAATTTTACCGTTTTTTCTTTCCAATCCAACACTAAATCTTACACAATAAAAGTGTAATTTCCATTTTTGATACAGTGTTACACTATATTTTCTTTTAAATATAAAAATAAAGCTGTAGCAAACCATCTCTTCGTCATTGAACAAAATTGATTATATGAATCAAAACCAAAGCTATTATCATCACTGATTACAAGTGCAAACGTTTCAATTTCTTGATTCTTAACGTATTTTTGATAAACCCAAATGCAAAATGAATCTACATTTTAATTGACCCATTATCGTGAAAAAGGAAAACTGAGAATATTTGTATTTTTGTGAGATTACTCGTACACGTCTAGATCTAGACAATAAAAATCTGACACTGAAACGAATTGAAATGGAGATTGTTAGAGGAATCAGGTTATCTCATTCTTTTTTGATAATAAGCTTGACTCGCTGAGGCGAAGAAGACGAATGATAAATTTCATTTAAATTTTTTTTGATATTTTTAAGGTTTGTTTATTTTAAAACATAATTTTAAAATGAAATTGAAGAGCAAGTGACATTTAGTCTAGTGGCACGTGGTAAGTCCACTAAAGACAACATATTTATATAATTAGGGATCAAATCTCATTACTTATATTATATAGAAACTTGGTTAATGGGCCGGTCAATTGTGGTTTAATGTCTACAAAAAAGTTATATAGTAATTACTTAGCCTATAATCACGTTAACTGATTCATGAAGACAATATTTAATAATAAAATAATAATATATAAAACTTTTGTGTGATTATTAGTGTTATGGTTTGAGATGAATTTTTAGTGTCAAAAGTACACTAAATGTAATGTAATTTTAATACAAAAATAGTGTGATGGTTAGAGATGGACACAAGCAACCCTATCTTCAAGTCTTTTTCAAGAATTTCTAATCCGCCACCCAAAATACAGTCACTTTCCTCATTTTCTGACATCAACTCAACATTTTATTTATTTTAATAACATGATATTTTACAATTAAAAATGATATAGTCTCATGAAGCCATTTAAAAATGTACACCTCTTTCGTTAGGGTCGACATGAGATTGAAGTCGCAAGTAACGCTTCGGTTTTGATTAATTAAAAACTCAATTACTTAATAGTAATAGTATGTATCTTACAAATCTCTTTAATTATGCCATAATTAAAAGATCCTAAATTCAGATGAAATCTTAGTTACACAGCTTAGCTTAGAAAGAAGAATCTCCTCTATTTATGGAATATGAATTCTTACTTTATTATACACATTCATTAAATTGTGATAGTAGTAATAATTTTAGGAATTTTACAATCTAACTATAATATTAGGCAAGTAGTCGGCCGACCACTTATATGATGTCACTTTTGGTTGAACCAAATCTATGAACCCAAAAAAGAAATATATGCTACTTAAATAAATCAATAATAAGAACAATATGATGGTTCCAAATCCATATATTCTTCCAGCTAACGAAGACGTGTATCACATTCTTCATTTCACTTTCTTTTCTCTTTATAAAATAAAAGATCCTCTATTTAACCATTTCTGAAAGTTTTTTCTTTTCTCAACCACCATTAATTTATTTAGTTATATTTCCTATCTATCCATTTTTAAAAAATATTATAGAATTTAACTGCTATTTTACAACCCGCCCAATAGAATATACACATAAAAGACTAGGGTTTTGCAAAAACTCTAGTTTTTAACTGATATGATTACGAGTTCGATATCAAAAAATAAAATAAAGTATTTTTTTTTCAAAAAAATAAAATAAATTATAAATAGGTATATCTCGTGAATATGATAGAATATAATAAAATCCTCTAGATTAGGAAGACGTATTTTACCATATTCGTCTATTCTTTTTTTCTTTGAAACATTCCAATTTTTACATGTTCATGAACCGAAGGATTCTCAGTTTAATTGTATTCTTTGCATTTCATATTTTTCTACTCCTGATTTTTTTATTAAGAATATTTTATGAAATACCACAAATTTTTTTCTAAATAGTCAAAAATGCCACAAAAAATGAATTTCTCCAAAAATGCTATAATCGACGAGAAAGAAAAAAAATTATACCGAAAATACTCTTAATTAACTTATCATTGTGAGCAGTGACACAAATTATGAGAGGGAACAGAAAACGCGTGGGCAGAATCCTAAAAAAACGCGCGTGTCGAATGAGAGGACGTAAATATAGGACATGGACATGAATAACTGAAATCTGTATTAGAGTATTGTAATAGAGCTCTATTTCTTATAAACAGAAAAATAGATTATTCAAAGCATCAAAACACATAATTGTTTAACCTCTCCTAAGAAATAATATTGAAGATATTGTGGTATTTCAAAACACGGAAAACGCAGAAACAAACATGAACATCAAGAGTGAAAAAACGTAAACGTAAAACATGGACATAAAAAAGAGACAAAGAAAACATGATTTTATTTGATATGAGGACAAGAAAGAAAAACATAGAGGCTGAGTGAGGAGAAAGCATGTGGTAAGTGGTGGATGTAATATTGTTAAACCATTCAAATTAATTTTACAAATTCTGTTTTTATATACATAACTAAACGTCATCTAAAAAGTAAATTGGTTTCGACAAAACTCATATAATTAAACATGATCAATAAAATATAGTCGGAGCTAAACCGGTGGACTAAAGTCAGTCGCCGAATGTAACGGTTAAGTTAGACAAATCTATGGAGTAAAATATAAAGAAAAAATGGTACTACTAGATCACAATAATGCGGGGCACATGAAGGTCGTGTTGGGTGAGTTAGGGACAAAACAGTTATTTTTGTATCGGTCGGGACATAGAATATGAGGCTATGAACATCATCACTCACCACCTCCTCCACATTACTACGGCACGTTTGGTTTCAGCTTCACACGTGTCCAGGCTTCTCCAACGAATCGCACTATTCAAAGAGACAAAACTGTTTACTCGTAATTTATTGTCTCTCACTGGCTTAGACTGGTCTGGTCATAGTCATGGTCATGTGATTGTTCTTTCTTATCACATTCCACTGTTTTTTTCTTCCACCTTTTTCTTTACTTTTGAGCTATTTTAGAAAATTAATACTATTGCGGAAAAGTCTTTTACTCTAATCAAATTGGGTCATTGATTTATAGAGCAAACGAATTTATTGGTGACTAATTGTGTCTAGATCTTTCACCAATAAATTAGCATTTGTTAAACTTTTTTTTTTGGCGAGTATGAAACGTGTTTAAATTATGCTTGATGTCACATGTAGTACTATATATATAAAAATAAATGTAAAAATGAATAATCTGATACCTGTGGCTTGATGCCAATGGTAAAAGGCGTTTGATGAATAATATTAAATTTGAAGCAAAGTTTGAGAATCCCATCACAAAAGAATATAAGATATTTTCAAATTTTCATATTATTAAAGTGGTGGTAGCAATGATGTTGTACTACTTACCAATTTTTTTTGTCAACAATTAGATCGACAAGACCTGATCTATAGTCTAAAGCCCACATCTATAATCTTTTTTTTAAGTTACCATAATGCAGCAGATATGAATCGAACCATGGTGCCAAGTCATTAGCTGGATCATCCTAACCACCAGACTGAGAGCAACTCGGCACTACTTACCAATATTATAATGTTTAGATTTCAATAATTATAATATTATTTTGATTTCCCATTTCCTCTTTGTAGATTTGGTTCCTCAATTACCATCCAACCTAAACGTAGCCCTGTACCTAACAGGAAACGGATGGAAAATTACAAGTATAGGTCGAGAACAGTTAGTTCGAGACATTAAATTTACTTTCCAAATAATTTTTACTAAATAATAAGACAAAAATTTCGGGAATCGAGAACGGTACGGAAATTTTGAAACTCAAAATTTACTTCCCGAACTATTCTCAAAATCCTACTAAATCGGAAAATTGCGGTACATGTACGAGAAATAGTTTGAAAAATATGAGTAATAAAAAAACTAAGAGTATTATTATAAATTATATAGTCAATATAACAAAAATAACAATGTATAAAAGATATACTAATATTCAATACACAAATAATACAAAATTACAGTGTTAGAATTTGTAATTAAATGACCAATATTACCATTTTTTAATCAAAAATACTAATATATCTATATTGAATAGTTTGTATTCATTATAAAGTTGTGAAAATTTAAATCAAATATTGTTATGGGTTTGATGTTAGTTATTTGAACATATATAATATTTGAATCCAATATATTTTAACATTTTGTTAACGTCAAAAATACCCAACGGTAATTCAATGAATTCTCGGACCCATTTTTCGATCTTTTCCCTTACCTGTTTAATAGAAACTGTGATTTTAAGATTTAAATATGAATAGAATAAATTATAATTGTCCCACAGATTACAAATAAACTTTGTGCCTCTAATGTCTATTGTTTTAGACATTAAGATGATTATTTTTCTTATAGTTAGAAAATTAATAATTAAACATTAGTTGATGAGTAATGAGCGTCAAACAGGGAATTTAGAGACCAGATCAATGGAATTTCTCAATTCATCCTCTCTCGCCATTATTAAATGCAAATGTGATTTATTAAATTTGCGTCAAAGGTTTATCATAATTGTCCAATTTCACGTTTCTCCGTTTCCTTCCCCGTTATATGTTCCGTCAGTCACCGTTTTCCTCTTCTCGTTAAACCGTTCTGTTTGCCGTTAACCGTCGTTACGTGTTCCGTCATTATTCTCCAGGTATGCGTTGTTCGTCGTGTGAGGTATGTATTGTATTTCCATTTTATTTATTACGTTGAGTCCTTTCGTTGTTTTTAACAGGTTTCGTACGATGCTGGAGATTGAACGTTACGTTTAGCTGACCGTTACTTTGGCTGACCGTTACATTCGACTTTATATTTTGGAGTTTTGTGAACTTGGAAAATATGAAATTGGACTATGATCACAAAAAGCAATATATTTGACCAGAAACGTTACGAGAAGAGAAGTTGAATAGAGGAAATTAAGAAAGTAAAAGATAGTGAGGGGTATTTGAGAAAAGGACAGTGATGAATGGAGAACAGCACAACATGAAATTAAAAAAATAGAGAATAAATAATACAGTTGGGAGATTGCATCTAATAAAAAAGGTAAAAATGGTCAGAATCAGAGAATTGGCAGAGACACGTCTTCCTTATCTCTAGGGACTATTTTATAGCATCCATCGATTTTATAAAATCCATTATTAAGTATTCCCTCTGCTCTAAAATATATAATTTTTTTGGAAAATATTTTTTGTTTCAAATTATTTGAAGTTTTAAACTTTTAATTCAATACAATATTTAATATATTTTGTTTATCTATTTTGATTATATTGTTCTACAGATTTATTTTTAGTTAGGTGAATAGTTATTACATAGACTAAAAATATATTTTTAGTTGAAAAATTAAATATTAAATAATTTTTTAATTTGTGTGAAAATTTTTATGCAAAGGGAGTAATATATTGTTTAGCAGTGACACAGAAAAAGTAATAGTATACTGGTTAGCTTTTGGTTTGTTGATAAATTCAATATTTGTATCATAGCATATCCCTAAGTACTAGGTGCTAACCTTTACTCCACGATAGATGGTGGCTATGAATGGATCATTAATTTTTTGTTTTTGTTTTTAATTTTTGGTTTTTAGATTTTAGATTTAAGGTTTTGAATTTTGGTTTTATATTTTAGTTTTAATCTAAGATGATGAACGACAAACTAGTTTTTGGTTTTTGGTTTTTAGATTTTTGGTTTTTAATTTTTAAAGTTTGGTTTTTGATTTTTACAGTAAATTTAGTTTAAAAAAAATATGAATGACAATTTTTATAGTTTTTGGTTTTTCAATTTAGCTTTTTTTTATTCAATATTTTCTTTTTAAAATGTTTTTCTTTTTCCTAAACCTATGAAAAATACTATATTAAATTTAATTAATACAAATTTTGACCAGAAAAATAAAATAAGTAAAAATAATAACTTGCAAAATTTTCATAAAGAATATTAATAAAAATTTATTTCATAAAAAAATACATTGCTTCATGATATATATCTTACATTCTTCATATGTCATTAGTTTAGTAAATATATTTGTTTGAAATTCTAGTCAAAGGATAATAGAATAATATTAAAAAATGTATTTGTTATATATAAAAAAAAGAATTCACGATAATGAACCAAAAACTATAAAAAGTTAGTTTTTGGTTTTTTTTGTGTTGAATTAGTAAAAACACCATAAAAACTAATTTTTGATAAATTGTTTTTACAAAATTATAATTGGCCAAAAATGGATTTTCCAAAAACAAAAACCAAAAACCAATCCAAAAACTGGTGCCATTCATAGCCTTAAGAGTTAATTTTTGGTTTTTGAAACAAATAACATTGATTTCTCAAAACTAGTTTTTGAAATTTTAAACAAATTTAAAAAACCAAAAATCTGAATGGAAATCTGTAATATAAAAATCCCTTTAAACTTACAAAAACTAATTTCCTTAAAAACATAATTGATTAAAACTAACTTTTGACAAAAACAAAAACCAAAAACTAGAATAAAATCACCTTCCAATCATAATCAAACTTAACGGATCATTACAGCCCGCTAATCATAGGTTTTTTTTTGGTAAGTTTTTGTTTTGATTTTTTTGGTGTTTTTATATTACATTCATTACTTGTTTAATTTGTTGACCTGTTGATTGTTTATCAGTTAATAAATTACTTCATACAAATATATGAATTTAACAATACCGATACTTAGGCAAAATGATCTAAGTACCGGCTAGGACCACCAAGTTATAGGCTTAATCATGCAATTATTGTTGTGGCGGTGGTCATAGCGGGACAGTTTAAGATTTATCATGGTAATTTTTTGGTTTTTTGTTTTGTTATTCAGTTTATAACTAAACCGTTTCTTTGATATATATATATTTACATTTTCTCACAAAAAATATATACAGCTAATTTTAATGACTTCAAATTCAATAACTACTAATAAATGCCATACACTTGTACTTGATCTATAAACTAATTTCATTTTCTAAAATTCCTAACAATATTATATGAAAATTATATAATTCTTTTAGAGTCAAATTCTAGTAAAACTCAACATCATGACCAAAAATTTATGCAAACTAAAATCCTTAAAAAAATTTTTATGCAATATATTTAATCATATTTTCGATTATTTTGTTGTTTTATATTAATAATGTTTTAGTATATAAGATGTATATAAAAAAGTATTTAAAATTATAATGATGTAATCAATACATCTAGATTTTTTGTCTTTTTGTTTCGTTTGTTTTATGTATGAGATAATCATTATCAACATGAGAGTTGTTTGCAAGATAAGATCTCATAAAGTCCAACCGATCGATCTCCTAAGCCGCAAAGAAGACGAGTTTCTAGGCCGGACCATATATTATATGTAACTTATATGCTAATATTATTACAATTGTATACTTAAAATTCGCAAATATTTTCTTCCCAAATTATACGTCATTTGTGGGTCTTCTCATATGCTTTGGCTATTCTATCTTGAGATGTGACTTTCCTAAACTCTTCATCTTCAAGTTTAGTATTAATGAGAAACAACTCTTCTTCATTACAAAGCCTCCACTGATCATCCTTATATATTTTGAATATCATATTCATTAATTATTTTAAAACATTTATCATTATAGATTACTCTTTGTTTATATATTATTATTTTCTCTCATGTCACCCTATTGTTCGGAATATCACAATCCAAACTCATTTTTGTCCTCTATATTATAACTTTTAACAATTTTCTTTTTGTTATTTTCAGAATTATTATTTTTTGGTTCTGACTATATGTTTACCGAATATAAATCTCAATTTCTTTTATGTTATATTTTAATAAATTATGCGATTTTCCACTTCTTGGTAGGAGTAATCTCACACATCTTCTATTTTCATCAAAACAGAAGGAGATAACATAAAACTCTTTGTTTTCTAGAAGTTAATTAGGAGGTTTCGGGTTGAGGTCTATAATCTCTTTTAGATGTCGATTTTATTTTTTTCTTTAGAAACTACCAAAAATTTCTTTAATTCCGAAACACTAAAACGTTCTCTTACTAAAATAGAGTTTTAAGATTAAAAAAGACATGATGTATAATGGAGGCTATCAATTTCTAATCCACTAGATAACACCTCATTACAAACTAAACAACTACTATTAGTCCCACTAGTTTAATAAAATCAATTTCCTATAAAACAAAAAATATCCAAAATGCTATTTTCTAAAAGCCTAGCTAGTTGTTTATGTTGATTATTGATGTTGCTATCAAATTTTGTCATCTTATTATTCTAATTTAAATTTTATACAATGAGTGCCTATACTCAATGAAAGAAAAAAAAAGAAAAAAAAAGAAAAAAAAAGGCAACAGAAAAAAGAGATGAGATCGGATAATGTCTTTGAAAATATTATCAAGCGGATGAGTAATTATACACACATTCATGTACTTTATAGATTTATCCAAAGCAAAAAAACAAAATTGATTAGGTTATTGTGACAAAAATAGGCGTTGGGATTTGAAAGAAGAGATGACCCACAAGCCATAACAATTTTATGACATATCACATGCCATATGTCTAATGAGCCCACTAAAAGAGATAAGGTTATTTGTTGTTGTGCTGTTTTGAGTTTGGCCGTTTTCATCACCAAATGTCAAATTCTTTTGAATTTACGTTTTTGTTTAAGCATTACGATAAGGTTTTATCTATAGAAGCCTTTCACATGTAAGCCCCCACATACGTATAAGATAAGGTTTTTATATTTCTCTTACCTATTTATTCAATATCTTGTTTATCAACTTCAGCTAGATATATTAGAATCTTTTTATAAAAAGAGATTTGACATAGTGTAAAAGATCTATATCTAGTTATCACAAAATTTCACATGTATGAGCTGAAAACTCACACGATAAAGTTTTAATTAACAATTTTCTCTACTATGAATTAGGTTATTCGATATGCTGTTAATTAACATTAGACTTTTTTTTTTTGCTAAGAACAGATATATCTAATTTTTTGGTCAGAATTTCGATAGTAATGTCTCTGTTAGATTTTCTGGTTAGATATGTCGGTAGTAGTTAGTGATATTGGGGTTCGATCCATTCTCGTTACAAGTGAAAGAAAAAAAAGATTTTTGAATTATGGATCGAGTCTTATCGATTTAATTGTTGATTAAAAAAAAAGCTCACTTGATGAATTGTGTAGCACAAAAGCCTCCGTGCTGTTTTCAATTCAACTACTGATAGACAAGTACGATCTTCTTTATGGTCATGTGGGGGCATGCAATGCCCAAGTGGCCAAAAATATCACAAATAGTTTGATGTGGACCAGAGCTTATTACTACTTAAGAGCCAAAAGAAAATTAAGGTTCTTATAAGCTCACAGATATTCAAAAACAACTGGTTTTTCCATTCAACAGATAAACACTTTTCAATACATTTGTAATGTATACTATTAGATGTTAGTTGTGGCCTGTGGATGTCGAGTCAAACAATCTAAAGTTTGTATTTTCGAATGCATAATTTTGACAATTGATGTATATAAATTCTTCGAGGATCTTCGAAGATCGTAAAGTGCGAGATAGTATTATGCTTGGAACTAATTGAGGATGAAGAAAGCTTTCTTCCCTTTTCCTTCTTCTTTGGACTTGTACCATTAGTTTCATATCTGATTGTGTCATTAACTGCATTTTCGATAGTTTTTACGTAGTTTATTGTTACCGTTACGCGTTCTGATCAACCGACCCATTGAAGTAATATTTGAATTGGGTCTTTATTCCTTAGTGGCTTTCTTTGATCCTCTTTTTTCTAATGGGCCTTATTTTGACCCATTAAGATATCTAATGACCCATATGTTACAATTAAACAAGTCACTTGATCTTTTTATACAAAGTAACCTTACGTGCTCGTTCATCTTCTTCTCCTTGCATAAACCCTAAATTAATCCAATTTACTTTGCGCCACTGTGATGATACTTATTTTGATCTGTAATATCAGAAAGTTCGGGAGTCGGGACCTTAACATGGAGACTCCTATTCTTGCCACTGGTCAGAGCTTCTTCTGAACATTTTGAGGCCCACTAACGAGTGAAGCCCAGAACCAAGGAAAGCCTCAAATCGGATCAAGCCCAAGTCAAGCCCATCGGAAAAAGCCCTGGAAAGCGAGCTCACGCTACTTAGAACAGCTAGAGCTAGGTCATTCTTTAATGATGGTTTCTTAAGTAATGTAATGAAAAATTAAGTTGTTGTGTGTGTGTTTCTTTTTTAGTAACAGACTCTTTTCATTTTAAACATTATAATTATAATTATAATCTATGAACATACATTCGAGTCTTCACGGATTCAAAAGAGAATAGAAGATGTTTTAAATTCTAATTATTATAATAAATAAAAAATAAAATGTTTTAAAAACAAAACCCAAAAGCTTTTTAAAATAGCAAGCAAACATTTGAACGAGGCCCAAACATAAGATTGCAGCCCATATATTTACACTAGTTTTATGGAAATTTTTCACAATTACATTAAAAGATATTTCATACATTTTTCTTGGGTCAAACCGTCAAACCATTGGTTTTAAATAGAAAAAATTGTGGAATTTATAGATTTATTTGCCTATAAATATTAATTCTACATGTAGATGATCAAAAATGATAAATGGTAGATAAGTAGCAGAAAAGGTATAAATATTTATTTTTGTCTTTACTCATTAAGTCTATTTTTTTTGTTTTCCATCCTCGTTAAGTCAATATACAGATTACAGTGAATGTGAAACGAATGTGGTTATTGGCAAACTAGTTTTTAGTTTCTAGTTTTTAGTTTTTGGTTTTTAACTTTTGGTTTTTAGATTTTTGTTTTTGGTTTTTGCAATAAATTTAGTTTTTCATTGATTTGAATGACAACATTTATAGTTTTTGGTTTTTTAACTTAGTTTTTTTTCTAAAACATATAAAAAATACTATATTAAATTTAAGTAATTAAATATTGACCAGAATAAATAATTAAAAAAATTGTCAAAATTTTCATAAATAATATTTCAAATAATAAATTATGTATAAAAATTTATTTCATAAAAAAAAAATTACTTCATAAATTATTATTATCGTCGAGAATCCCATAATAATTCAGAAATTTCATCTCGAATACCTTCCATATATTGTATTGAAGTTTTATTTGCTCGAAATAACTTGCTCAAAGAAAAAAAAAGAATGTACAATTTACTTTTTGTATATACAATTTACTCTACTAAATTACTGTCTAAGTTAGAAATTATCTAACATTGTGTTGTATTTAGAAACCATAAACGTTACTCTTTATATATAATTTTAACATGCTAATTATAGAATAGTTATAAAATTTTATAATATTTTGAGCTAAAAAGTTTTTAAATAACAGTTATATAATAGTGAAAGTATTCATTATGCGTAGAAATATTTATCATTCAGATGATGTTAAAGCATAGAAATATTGCACCTTCGTAAATCCAAATTAAGTTTAGAATTTTAGTCAACAAAATAATAAAATATAATAAAAATTATATATTTGTTGAAAACAAAAAAATACTCGAATATTTGTAACAAAAACTACAAAATTTTGGTTTTTAATTTTTCAGTTAAAAACTAGTTTTTGAGAAATAGATTTTGCAAAATCATGATTGGCCAAAAAATAGTTTTTGCAAAATCAAAAACCAAAAACCCGGCCAAAAACCGGTGCCAATCAAGACCAAAATTACAAATATAAAATACAGTACAAATTTGTCACTCTGCAAATTGGTTTAATAATTGGAATAATCTTTCCCGTTTTGCTTAAAAAACAAAAAAATACATTAACCATGAAACAAACTTTTATGAACTTTTCCCTCTCTCCGCCTTCTCATTTCGTCAGACTACAGAGTCTCTCTCAAATTTCCGGAGAAAGCAATTTCGCGGAAAATCAAAACGGAGTATGGATAAGTTTCAGTATAGAGGCACTAGATTTGGTTTAATGTCGATTTTTATTGGATCGATCGCAGTTATATCTGTGATCTCTCGTTTTTCAACTTTTTTCTTCAACCATTCTCTTCAGAAATTTGAGTTTTCGTTACCAGAAACGAAGTTTTTGAGAAGCTTCTACACTGCCGGAGAAGAAAACAGAGTTGTTGTTGATTCTCGACATGTCTCTCAACAAATTCTCACAATCCTATCCAGTAATTCAAGTGTAAGCGTTGTTTCGTTCTTCGTCTTTCTTTCTCTCTCGATAGAACTGTTTTTGGTTTCAGTTTACTCTCTTCTTCAAAATCGATTTTCAAATTTTCTCTCTAACAGAAATTCGAATCATCGCTTTCTCAGAGTGAATTAGTTCTAAGCATTGTTGATCTTCATGAAACTGAGAATTTCTCGTCATCGTCGTCATCATCATCATGCAGATGACTCCGTTTTTGTTCATTTTAAAATCTTAAACTAAGATTTGGTTCCAAATTTCTGATAATACTTCGTTTTAGAATTCGCTAATCATCAGAAATGTCTTTGAATTCAGTTGCAGAGAAAACCGACAAATCTAAACCGGAGAAAAATTATGGAGCAAGGATTGACCAAAGCAAGAGCTTCGATTCTCAAAGCAGCTTCTAATCGTAACAGTACATTGTTCAACACTCATCTTCCCAACACAGAAATCTACCGTAATCCTTCAGCTTTTTATCGGTAAGTTATAGAAACGTTTATGAATTTTGAATCAGAAAATTTTAGATTCCAAAAGTTTGAGTTAAACTTTTTAGAACTGCTTCGCTTTAAAGTCACTTCACACGGCTAGTTTGCGTGGAATTTAGTAGAGTCTTCGAATTGACGCTAATGAATATGAATCAATTAAACTCAATTTCTGGTTCATACGAACCACTAGTTTCGTATCATAGTCTCTGAAAAAAGCCGATACCATATTTACTTATTATTCATGATGAAACACTGCTTTATGTTTCTATATACTAAATCGAGATCATGACTTGGGGAGAAAAAATAAAACTCCTTTCTTAATCAAACCGATTCATAGAGGATTATAGGATTATGCTATTTGTAAATTAACCAACCAGTCTCTGAATTATACTAGGCGATGGAATTAAGGAAAGATTGCTACGATTAAAGTTACGGCCCTAGTTATATAGTCTACCGTTACTTCTTTCAATTTTTGTCATAATATGCTTATTTAAGTTGTTGTGGTCCATCATCACTTGTAGTCAATACTTAACCAATTTACGTACTAAGTGTCGAGTAGTTGCAGTAGTAGATTTCTGTAGAGACCACAACAAGCAATGAAATTTTATGCGTTTTTACTCTTTGGTTTAACTGTTAATCTGAATGTGTAAGAATGTTATTACCGCAGGAGTTACTTGGAGATGGAGAAGAGGTTTAAGGTGTATGTATATGAAGAAGGCGAACCGCCATTGGTTCACGACGGACCGAGCAAGAGTGTTTACGCTGTTGAAGGTAGATTCATAACAGAGATGGAGAAAAGAGAGTCCAAGTTTCGTACATACGATCCGAACCAAGCTTTTGTCTACTTTTTACCCTTTAGTGTTTCTTGGCTGGTTCGATACATATACGAAGGCAATTTCGACGCTAAGCCTTTGAGAACATTCGTTTCTGATTACATCAGATTAGTATCCACTAATCACCCATTTTGGAATCGAACTAATGGAGCTGATCACTTCATGCTTGCCTGTCATGATTGGGTAATTAATATTCCATCATCTTTTGTTTTGTATTTGGTTAATCAAGGTGTAATTTGATTTTTTATTTTGTAATGCAGGGACCTCTCACTTCAAAAGCCAATGAAGATTTGTTCAATACATCGATTCGAGTGATGTGCAATGCTAATTCGTCAGAGGGGTTTAACCCTTTGAAAGACGTGACTCTCCCTGAGATCAAACTCCATGGCGGTGAAGTTGATCCGAAACTCAGGTTTTCTAAAAGCCTAATGGCTTCGCCTCGGCGTTACCTCGGGTTCTTTGCAGGTGGACTCCACGGCCCGGTTCGACCAATTTTGTTGAAACACTGGAAAAACCGTGACCCGGACATGCCCGTATACGGATACCTTCCTAAACACTTAAACTACTACGACTTCATGAGAAGCTCGAAGTTCTGTTTCTGTCCTAGTGGTTACGAGGTAGCTAGCCCTCGAGTCATCGAGGCCATCTACTCCGAGTGTATTCCCGTCATTCTCTCGGTTAACTTTGTGTTGCCGTTCACTGATATTCTTCGTTGGGAGGCTTTCTCTGTACTCGTCGACGTTTCAGAGATTCCGAGGTTGAAGGAGATTCTAATGTCGATCTCTGATGAGAAATACGAATGGCTTAAACGTAACTTGCGGTATGTGAGGAGACATTTCGAGCTCAACGATCCTCCTCAAAGGTTTGATGCGTATCACTTGACACTTCACTCCATTTGGCTACGTAGGCTTAACTTGAAGCTTACGTAAGTAGCTAGACAAACCATAGGTCATATAACTGTCTCAAAAATGTAGTGGATCTTCAAGTCTAAATTGAATGGATTAGAAAATGATTTGATGTTATAATTAGTTAATGAATGACGAATTATTGCAACTTTCTAATCAATAGGAATGATTTAAAACATAATACCATACCAAATCACTAACTATCAATTACTTGGTTGGGACGAAGTTAATAGAAAGGCGTTCGATCTTTGACCTAAGGATGTCACCAAGCGATAAATTCTGCGGTTGCGGTGCAGCCAAAGCTGGCGACGGTTCATCAGATCCGACTGAGGCTGTTTTTGTGTCTTCATTTTTGACTTCGAGGTGGATCGGACTCATCTCTTTCTTCACTGATTCTACAAACTCCATATCGATTTTGTTTCCGGACATATCCCTGACGTAGAAAGCATTGAGCGAGTTCTGTCCTTGCGTCTCCACGTCTGCACGGACAACGGTCAAGCCATTCTCTCGGAGCACACGAGTTATGTCAGAGAGTAAGCCTACTCTGTTCTCTGCGCATAACTCCAACTTCAGCCCCTGCATTAGCCACACACACACCATACCCAAATTGGTTTACCACTCTTAACTAGATTCCAAACAGTTTTGGTGAATCTTCCTTTAATCTCTTCTGTCTGAGACATCTCAAAGTTAGTAACTCTAGATTGATCTGTTCTACTTGTAACATATAGAAATGTTAACATACCTCGCAAACCCGACGCTCTATTGCAGCTTCTAAGCATTTAATTACACGTTCTTTCTCGCCTTCGGTGTTCAAAGCTCTTCCATCTATATGTCTTATGAAGTACTCCTAAAAATTCCAAACCAAGACATCAACATCGAACGCTAAAGATCTCATCAGTTCAAGGAAGCTATAGTATTCTTGGCTTATGTACCTGAAAAGCATCAGATCCATCGGACCGTAGAGCAGCGTGGAAGATAACGTACTGCATATCAACTAATGTACAGATTGTATCAAACATGAGCCTTCTTCGATCCTTTGACTTCACTGTCACTATAGAGTATCCTCTCTCTTTGCAATTCCCTATCGAAACTGTCACTGCCTTCCTCTCCTTCTGATCACAGTACTTTAACTTGGACGACAATACTGACAATGATGAAGTCCCACAAAAGGGTTCGTCAAAGTCTCTCACAGATAGCATTAGTTGATGCAACCGTCTCTCCATGTTGCTATTCATACACCCTTTGCCTTGTCCTGCAAGAAACCCATCTGTCTCGTTCTCTTTGTGACCCACATGTGTAGGGTTGGAGACAGGATCCGCTGTGGCACGGATAACAGTACTGAGATGGTCCTCAATGGAAGCCAAGCGGTTCGGGTCATCGATGGGAGCATGAGTATTGTCATCAGAGACATAGGCAATACAAGCCAAACGACAATTGTGGCTCCAAGCATGAGCTTCTAAGACATTACAATGTAAGTCCGCGAAAGCAGCAAATATCTCTGAGAAAAGGCCTGGTCTGTCTGTCCCTGTCATCTCTATCGCTGTGTGTTCACCATGATCAATCAATGGAGGTTCCAAGGAATTGGTGTTTGAGTTCTTACTTGCTTCACTAGCCTTTCTACAATCGGATTCTCGCCTACTTGTTCCAATGGCCTACATTTTGAACTTCCATCTAGTCGTAAGTACACTCAAATCAAATACATGTATATCTATATGATTTATTCAAAGATCCAAGTTTAGGACAAACATGTATAATGTGGTTGATTACGCCTTTATCAGTGAGTTTATTGCCATTCTCGTCTTTAACATGGAAAACTGCAAACACCACAAGTAACTTCTCAAAGCAAAGCTCTTTAATTAATCTGAATCATAATGAGAAACGTGGATAGGTACTTACCATCCATGAACCATCCACCATCAGAAGAGATATAACTCTTGGTGATGATAAGATTCATGTCTGTTAAGATTTGCACAACTTCTAGAAGAAGCCCTTGTTTGTTCTCACTATTCACCTTCCATTATCAATTAACCGTTTCATATTAAAGGACACACCAAACCAGATATGCACAATGGAAAACACAAGAACAATTGGCACAAAGAACACCATTGGATCCACAATTTTTGTGCCTTTTACCTTGACAATGGTGCTATCTTGGATGCTGTCATTATCAATATAAACCCTGCATCTGTAAAGATGGAGATCATGTAAATATGCATACAATACATTCAAAGGATACATATCATAGGAAACGAGAAAATATCTTACGGTGGTCCGTATATACGTTCCCCAAGACTGTCGAAATCAGGATCATAATAAGGCCAGCAAACTTTCTGCATTGTCTTTGTCGCACGATCTAAATTAGAATTAGGAGAAGAGATACAATTAGAGGAAGGAGAACAAACGAATCTCCACAGACTTAAAGGTTTCTTTTGTTCAGGCGAAAAAGTGTGAATTAAGGAAAGAAGAAGATTGGTGTTTTTAGACAGAAGAGAAGATGAATGAAGAAGAGATTGTCCACCTTCTAATTCAGAAGATTTAACAAGATAGTCGTTTACTAAGTTTAGCTAAGGGAATTAGTGAGTTATAACGTGTTTTTATAATAAGCTTATAGAAATTCTATTACAGATAGATATACAATAAGATATTAATCAAGTAATATATTTTGAGAATCAATATAGGTCAAGGTCAAATCCAAGAAATGGTAAAGAGACTTGAGTGAAAATAAGGTGTTCCTTGTTTTCTTGCTTGTAGTTCTCTGGTTTATTCTGTTAACCCCACATGTTTTCCTAAGTTTTTGGAGTAATTAAAGTTACAAAATCTCTGTTTTGTAATAACAACAATTTTACTTGACTAGAGTTAATAGCATTACTCCATGTGAGTAATTTTAGAAACCACATAAATAAAAACGTGTGATCTCTCTTTCCCTATGAATTGGCTTTGAAACGGTCACAATAATTCACCAAAAAATCGCAATTTCCCCCCACAAAAACTCTATTACAATATATAGATACATATGCTACAATTTTCTACACTAATAATTAATATATCTTAATATCTTATGGAATTCTCTAAAAAAAACTTAATAAAGGTGATGATGTTATTTCTAGATTCTAGAATTTGAACTTAGTTTTGGGATTGCTTCAATTTTGAATAATTTCATCATGGACTCAAAATAAAGCTTCCAAAATAAAGTTTAGCTTCAATAGATCCAGAGGTAAGTAGTGACGAAAAGCTTAGGTCTAAATCGTATCAAGCCGATGGAAATTGTTTCCGCCAAGGCTTCGCACATAGGCTCATCCATCTGATATTTAAAGATGAGTCAAATTAAATGGACACTATAAACGAAGTATTGCCTTACCACTTTTTTCAACACCATATGTTTGGAACGAAGTATGGTGGTTTTAGTTAAAACTTTTAACCGGATACATACATCTGTATGATCATATCTATGAACAGAGAACTTTGAAAGGTTGTATAGATCCAAGAGGTATGTAATTGTGCAAGAAGAATCATGTTGGGTTTCTAGGGTTGGAACATGGAAGCTCATATATATACAATGCTACAAAGAGAGTTTGGGATGAGAGGAGACGGCTGAAAGAGAGAAATTTAGGCTTAAACAAGTACTTTAGGGATCTTATTCTTGGATCATTAGCAATCGCACTGAAAACCAGATAAATATAAATAGTTAGTCTTGTATCAAGAAATAGTTCGACTTTCTGCAAGTAGACCAACATCTCCTTTTTTCTAGGGTTTTCAGATATCTTGATCCTTTATTGTCTCCGGATTAGGTGAGATTGACATCTCACTAATTGCGCAAAATAGTCAGGTCGGATTTGATGACATAGTGTTTCCGTATTTGATAGTGCACTAATTTAGTCTGCGGTTAATTTTTCATTTGTCGTTTCTTGAGTTATTTATCAGTCTGGGTTCGGTTTTTTCCTCTTATATTGAGTTTCGTTTATGGGCCAAAAACCTTTTGAGGCCATACATTAACATTTATAATCTAAGATACATGAAATGATGAAAACACTAATTAAGAGGGGTGCAAGTGAGGATCGATTTCTCATGTATGTAACTGTAAACCGATCAAAAGCTAATGAATTTGAGAGTGATAATATCTCCTACTAGACGTACAGGATATTACCAGGAACTCATCAAATTTTGTGTATCTTGACATTCAAGCCAACAAATGAACAAACAAAGCTATCTCAATGGTCCTAAAATTCCTAACAGGTCCTGATGAAAAAAACTAAAATACGTTTGTTTGTTACAAGAGAAGACAAACACATATTGATGTATTGCGTGAATTGTAAATAAAAATAAATGAGTATGTTTTGTGTCGATTACTTTGCAAATTTTTAGCTCATCATCATGCTAAACAACCAATTTTACCGACTTTGCTTTAAAAAAATCACAATAAATAATTTTTACTTGCTTAAGATTCTCATTTTAGTAATTTATAATATTAGATTTTCCATCGTTAAACGTGCTGTTAACATACATTCGAATGATTAGTTTATCGAAGCAAATTACTTTTTAAAAAAGAAAAAAGATAAAGCATCGTAAAATAGTATGTAACAGAGCAAGGATCACGTTAAATAGGTAATCAAAGATCATTAAAACAAGTAAAGCTTATTACATTACAAACAATGTGAAGCCTATGCCAATTTCGTTTATCTTTTTTCTTTTGTCAGAATAAGAACTTAGCTATTTAGATTCTGACCCTTACTATTCAATGTTCGTAGTTAAACATATGCGATGTTACATTGTGAGATTGTTAAAATAAGTGTTACTTACTTAACATAAAATGTTAGCTTTATATTTCATTTTACTTGTCTGCGTGCCCTTAGGCGTCCTCATGACCTTTACGGCTCCACGACTAGCCATCAATGTGGCCATTACTCAACCAGCCTTCTTAGTAATACACAATTCCAATCGTACCCTTACATCTCCTCGAGTAATTACTTCTGAGCCACTGGCTCACGATGAGTCACTCCTTCGTCTAGCTTCCAAACTTGACCCAAACCCACCACTTAAATCGCCTAAAAAACTCGCTTTCTTGCTTTTAACAACCAACTCTCTTCCATTTGCACCGATTTGGGAGCTTTTTTTCAACCAAACCTCTCATCAAAAGTCTCTCTATAATGTCTATATTCATGTAGACCCGACTCAAAAACACGAACCGGGTTCCTTCGGGACGTTTTATAACCGGATCATACCATCCTCAAAACCGACTTACCGGCACACCCCAACACTCATAGCAGCCGCACGTCGTTTACTTGCTCATGCACTTCTCGACGACTCGTCAAATTACATGTTTATCCTTCTCTCCCCTTCTTGCATTCCTCTTTACTCCTTTAACTTCACTTACAAGTTTCTAGTTTCCTCCACTAAGAGCTTCATAGAAATTCTCAAAAACGAACCAGGGTGGTACGACAGATGGGCGACTCGTGGACCCCAAGCAATGCTCCCCGAGGTACCACCCGAGGAGTTTCGTATAGGCTCACAGTTCTGGACACTGACACGAGCCCATGCGCAGATTGTGGTGAGTGACGTAGAGATATGGTCCAAGTTCAACAAACCTTGTGTAAGAAAAGACACGTGTTACCCAGAGGAGAGTTACTTCTCTACTCTCCTTCACATGCGAGACTCACATAGGTGTGCATTCGCTACACTCACGCACGTTGATTGGAGCGTCAATGACCATGGTCATCCTCGGACATATAAGCCGTCAGAGGTTGGTGTCGAGCTCATACAAAAGCTGAGAAGTGCACGGCCAAGATATGGGGGGAACTATGGCGGAACGAGAAAGGATCCGTTTCTATTCGCCCGGAAATTCTCTCCGGATGCGATTAGTCCGCTCATGAAGATAGCTCGAAACTTCATCTTTAACGATAGGGCTCTCGTGTAAATTAGAGAATACATACACTTTTCAAGTTGAGACACAAAGAGACTTGCTTTAGTATTTTGTTTTTGTCAACAATTATATCGATAAGATATGATTTCCAGTCCAAAACCTACTCCCTAAAACCCTTTTAATCTGTCACTTGTGATGAAGAGATGTGGAACCTTTGATGTTAAAACTATTAGGTGAGTAATCTAAACCACTAGACTAAAAAAAAGTTTGGCAAAAACTTGTTTTAGTTGAAGTAAAGATGTTTCTTATGTTCAAACATGTATGCATGGATGTACAATTTTTATAAATGAAAAGATTTTTTGTTATAAAGTCCAGAAGCTAATTTATTAACGTGACATCAAAATTTTTGTATGGAAACTAAATACTACAAAATTTGATATAATTAGCAATAGGAAATGGTAAATTTAGTAAAAGAAGGATTGAAAGAGAGAAGAAATCACAACAAACGCGATTGACCCTAACTTTCTCAACAAGGAATCTAGGCAATAACAACAAAACTACAGAAGCATAAAAACTCTTATCAACACCAAAATTTCGTCGTCTGATTCGAACACTTATACGAATCAGACAACAGCGACAGATACTCCGATCCTTTGAATATTCCAAATTGCATCCTTTGATAAGAACCCCAAAATTATAAATATTTTTGTAAAAAACCCTAAAATTCATTTGAATCTCTTCTAAGTAATCAATCTTGAAACCTTGATTCCATGGTTTCTAGAATTGCATTGATAAGATAATGAGAAGCTTTCATCGACGGACTTTTTCTTATGATAAACTTCCGTCCGAACCTATTAGCCTCTCTGTTCTCAAGCTAGATGGCTCTTCCTTTGGTAATTGTATTATCACTTAATCGTTTTTTTTGGTCATTACTAATTATCAGATCGATCTCTTTCGTTAACTTCGATATTTACTTCGTGAAGATGTTTTCGTACTGAGCTCGGCGACGATTGGAGATCTCAAGCTTGCCATAGAATCTGCCTTCAGCCACGTCCCAAAGAAGGGACCCTCCAAGATCTCATGGTACATTTTCCATACGATTTTTTCTCTCATTAAGGTTAATGAAAATGTTAATTAAGAGTTTTTAACGGCGAAGGTCGCACGTATGGGGGCATTTTTGTTTGTGTTACGATGGTCAGAAGTTAGTCACTGATACAGATAGCATCGGAAGTTACGGGTTGAAAGATGGTGATGAGGTTAAAGCCAATTTTGGTCTAATTTCATGATTAATAAATAGAGCTAGAGACGAGTTAAGGTTTGGTACATAACAAACTATGCTACATACTTGTTTTTTTCAGCTAAGGTTGAAGAACCATGTATCAGGCAATGCGGTATTGGGCAAAGGATATTCTAGAAAAGCCAAACAAAAGAATTCGTAAGTCTTATATTCTTTCCTTTATTCATTCTGTTTTCTCATTTGTTTGCTTATTTGTAAACAAGTTGATGCTGTTGTTTGAGGTTACGGTAACAATCCTAGGGTAAAAATTCATCTCGTGAAGTCTAATTGTTGTTGTTGAGTCGAGAAAAAATGGAGTTTTTCACATTCTGATGAACAGAGTTCTGATGTTTTTGTTTTACTTCGATTACAGAGAGAGAATAGGGCCAAAGAATGGAGATGAAGAAATGAATAGAATACAAGAGATTGATGACTCTTGGGATGATCTTGAGAAAGGAGGTTTCGTGAGGTATAAAGACGACGACATGGAAACTTCTTCAGGAGAAAGCAGATCTTGTTTATCTAGTGTTCGAGGTTGTTGCTTTGCTTTGGGTTTCAGGGAGCTTTTTGGGTTTGGTAATGAAAGAGCTTATTACTCTTTGAGGGATACTTGGAGAGACGATTGATTTTTCTTTTTGTTTTTTTAAATGTGAGATTATGTAATCATACAGCAAAATGATCCAATTAAGGATCAAATTCTATTACAAAGGGTAGTTATATGTTCAGAGAAAAGCTTTATAGAGTACATAGTTGCAATGATTCAGTAATATAGATAATGCCTTAAACAAAAAAAACGTGGGAAAAAAACAGAGCTTTTGGCAGAAGACATACAAAAACAAAAAGGAATTAAAAAAAAAACAACTCCGAAGAGCTGTAATGGCGACTAAGAAGTTACAACGCCATTGCCAAAAGCTCTTATAGTAGAAGAAGATTTAAGGCACTACCACGATCCTAAACCAGAGAACAAGGACTCACACACTTGACTGAATATGAAGACATAAGAGAGACAACGACTCCAAAGGGACGGTCAATACTAAAACCCTAACTAGATAACTAGAACGCAGTGACAGGATTCACAGAAACACAACAGTTGTAGAAACAGCTTCCTTTGTCTAGAAGGAACCTGTCAAAAAGTTTTTAAAAAACAGCTGCTGTGTCCTGGGAAAGAAACTGGGTTCTAGGTGAATTCTATGGGTTCTAGCGACCAAAACCTAGAGAAAAAGACTTATCTGATGATACTTAAGGCTTAAAAACGTGGGATTTAGTAAAGTATATCACACCTCCATAGATTTTCTAGAAGAGTATCCACAGTGCTGCTGCTGATTCGACCACAACGTTGGATATTTAATCCCAAAAGCGTGCGGCCGAGTTTTTGTATGCATGCCTTGCTTTTGTCTGTGATCGCTGAGCAGCCACCAACGGAAAGAACCTGAAGATTCAGATGGTTGGGAGAAGATGCCAAGGCCTTGATTCCGTGATCGGAGACCAATGTGTTTGAGATATCAAGGTCATTCACTGAGTAGCAGTTCTTGGCCACTGCAATGAGGCTTGCGTCAGTGATATTCTTGCAGCCATCAAGGTTAAGAGACTCCAATGTGCGTCCGTGGCAAAGAGAAACTGCAGAGACTGTGTTGTCTGAAACATTTATACATCCGCTCAAATTCACCTTCCCTAAACCAACTTCGTTGCTCCGAAGCAACTCGAGTACACCTGCATCTGTCACTCCATTCAGTCCACAGAGTTCAACATCTTGAAGCTGATGACAGAAATTTCCCATGAAAGCGAGACTTGCATCCCCAAACCCAGGGCAGCCTTGGATTGACAGAAAACGTAAGGAGCTGCAATTGGTTGATGGAAGAGGGGATTCTGAGTTAAAGTCCCTGATGCCTAGACAGTTCGCCAGAGAGAACGCCTTCAACTTTGAGCCACAGTTCATGAGAAAAGCCAAAAACCCAAACTGGTTGATCCTGTGGCATTCCTCAAGTTTCAAACTTTCTAGTGACAATGCAGATTTGGCCAAAGCGACAAGTCCTTTGCCAGAAACAAGCAAGCATTTGTTCAGTGAGATGTGCTTCAATTCAGGGCACCCGATTCCAACAGCTTCGAGACCAATATCCGTCATTCCTCGGCACGACATTACTGAGAGGGACTTCAGTTTCTTCAGTCCTTTTGCATTTCCCATGACCCAGAAGCCTTTCTCATTTACACCTTGAAGGCCATGAAGCACAAGCTCAGTAACAGCTGCTCCATAGTGGCCAATAACAGCAAGAGACAGACCAGTTATGTTCAACATCTGGAGTTTCACTTTCGTCAAGTAAGAACCAGCTTGGGCCAAGAGGAAAGCCACTCCTTGATCTCCAATGCGTGGGCAACTCCTGATAGAGATAGATCTCAGATTGGTACAGCGTCGTGCAACAGCCCTTAAACCTTCATTCCCAACACCAGAACATGAGTCAATTGTCAGATCAGTCAGACTCAAGCAGTTCTCAGCGATTGCAACCAAAGCGTTGTCAGTTATTCCAGGACATCGTGAAAGGTCAAGTTTTTCAATCATCGGGCATGAACGTGCGATCTCAGACAGACCCATATCACCAACTGCAGGCAAGTTCCAAAGAGAAAGAACCTTAAGAGATGGACAACCATGGGCAATTGACACAAGGCCAGTGTCTGTCACTTTGCTGTCAAACCCACTTCCACGGATCTGAAGCTTCCCCAAACCACCGCGAGTTGATGTCCCAACTGCGACCGCTGCCAGCCTCAAATCTGTTGCTTTCTTACCTTCCAAACATCTCGACAAAAATCCTTCACCCTCCACATCTTGAACTGCCTCATTCACTTCACCTCTACTGATACTACTCAAAAGATTAAGCCAATGCTTGGAGACACAAGCGCAGGCACTCCTTTCTTGTCCTGAGGGTAAGCGTCTGAGGATCTCAAATAAGCACTCATCTGGTAATACTTCGATTGACGTTTGTTTTTGCTCAAAACCGCTGAAAACTGCCGGTGCAACAATCCGTAATCTCTTCCGTGCTGGGAGATATACACCGGGACAGCTCCCAGGCGATAGATGCATCGATCCACCAAGAAAAAAGTCTTCATCGCCTATAATCAATCAAGTAAAAATTCAATTACCTCAACTGAAATCTACAAGTCACAGTCAAGGATCTTTCGCTTTGAGCAGAGGCAACATAATTCGTGAGAGCCCTAAAAGCAAACCTAATGAGCAAAGCACAGCCACGAAATGGAACCAATGGAAAGACTAAGCAGAGCGAACCTACCTAACCAAAATTTCCAAACTAAAGATAAACATGTCATAATCAATTCGAATTTAAGATTGATCAAATCTTAGAAACCACAATTTTTAGCAAAGGATTTACAGATTCCGAAATTAAGCCTGAGTAATCAAATATTTATGATGATCAAACCACTACAAGAAATCTAAAATAGACTAAGATAGAAAAAGATCGAAAAGCATACCACTAAATCTGAAGATCCCAGACATAATTGGAACACCGTCTGAAAGACGAAGACGACGATTAACAAAGTTGAGACGGCGTTGGAAAGAGAATAAAGACTACAATTCATGAAAACACGACGAAACGTAAGTTGGAAACCCTAGGAAATAGGGCAAAAAGAAGAAGATTTACAGAAAAAAGAAAATTTTAGAGATATGAGGAAAAACAAGAAAAAGGAGAAACGTCTTTAATGGTAGAAAAGAAGGAGTCGTACGGTGTATTATAATGTAGAGAATAAAAACCCAAGTTCAATGTATAGACGCGAAAAAGTCGGATTTCTTCACCACCTTCTTTGTTCCCAGACCCACCGAACCCAATTGTAATTATATTATATTATTTTCTTTCTGACAGGAAAATAAAAACATTATTATAAAAAACATAAAGTTTATAATATATAGTTATTTGCATATAAGTTTTTGAATGCAAAGGTTGACAAAAAAGGCTGAATATATTGAAGGAAAGGAAAAGGAAATGTCGAATGCATGCATTGTTGGAATAAAACATACAGAGGTCCATTTCGTTAGTTGATATTTTATATTGTATTTTGGTTATAAATAATTTTAAAAATGTAAGGAACATGAGTGTACATACAACTAGCTGCATACAACATGTTTTTTAATGATGTGTTTGGGGATAACATTGTTCATAGGTTATTTTCACTCTATGATAATCAATAACTCAAATATTAGGTATATGACAAGCCAGAAATCTTATAGGGTACTGTAGCAAATTTTGGTTTATTTTGTTTTTTTTATAGCATGTGTTTGTGTTAGAGTTCTCATTTTTGTACTTAAAATGATTGATAACAATATTATCATCACGTTTTTATTTGTGTTTTTATTTGTGTTGTACGTTTATCGTCAAATTTATTACAATATATTTATAGTTATCGGCCTAAATTCTCCATTACTCTTATAAATCCCCTCTTATTCATGTTACTTATATATATTCAACTTGTTATATATATAAACAAAATATTATCAATCTACACAACTTGTTACGTATATGATTTGCATTATATGGTTAATTACATCATTATCATATTAAATATATCATTATCATGTTAAATATATCGTACTGTATCTTTACCTCTCTTCTGATCAAATCTATCTTTTATTTGATAACTATTTAAAAGCTCTTGGCTTTTGATTTGTAAATCATTTAAAAACATATTGGAAGAATATGATTTCATAGATTTTTTTAAATAAATCATATCATTCTACATCTACATATATATATATTTTCTGCTCTGTATTTTCTAAATTAATTTCCATAAAGAATGATACGACAAATATATATTTATAATTCAAGTTTAAGAACGATAATAGAAGAGAAAATATATCCACTATGTTAATTTTTTTCTTCACTATGTTATATTTTTGTAAGATATAATGTATAGTTTGTTAAATAAGCTTCACAATATATATACATAAAGCCAAAATTTTTTTTATACAAATGAATTTAAGGGAAATTTTATATGAGATTAATAAATATTAAAAATAAATAAATCATATTAGTCTAATTCAACTATGGAATATGGGCATGTCATTTAGATCTACCATAAAGTCAAGGTAATATTTAATTTAACGAAAATTAATCAATGAACCTGAAAAATATTACAATGCCACATGAGAATAATTAAAGTTTTTTTTTTCAAAAATTTACATATATCAGAAAATAATATAATAAAATGCATAAGAATCAAATTAATGAATAACCAAAACCGCAACATGAATTCATTTCTACCGAAGTTTAATTCTAAAGAATCGTGTTTGCTTTACATAATATTGTTAAGGGTTTGAAGTTAAATTATGGATCTTGTCGTATAGTAATAAGTAATAGAACTATTGGAGCCTAATACATGCACATAAAATTCAGTCTATCAAATTTATTGGGTTAGTGATTTTTTCTAAGAAAGAAAAACTAAACTCTAAAAAACAATTTCCAATACAAGAAAGCTCAACAAATGAACAACACTAAAATGAGAAAACGGTCAATTTAATGCTGAACTTACGCGTTTTTGCCATTTTAAACTCGAACTTCTTCTCTCTCTAAATAAACCACAAACTTGTAGTTGACCACGCCATATTAGGTTCACCGTTAGTCAAAACTAACAGACGCTAAACGTCGTTAGTTGGGTTAACGAAATCAGCAAAACGCAGCATTTTGACCCCCCAAAAAATTGAAATCCCTAGATTTTGCCCCAAATCGATTTTTCTCTTCATCCCTTTCAATTTCGAAATCGAAATCTCAAATCGATTTCTTTCTTTCTCCTCTTCTCCGCTGTTCATCAGCATGAAGATGCAAAATCTCTTAATTGTGGTTCATTATTTTTATCGCTCTAAAGAGCAAGAAGAAACAAAATTTCTTATTTGTGGAAATATATAGTTGGAACATAGAAAACTTTTGTTTGGTTCGGTCTGGAGATTCTCCAAAGAGTCATGTTCTTAAATATTTTTGTTTGTTGACAAGTTTTGCTTAAGATGTTCGTATAAATTTATAATTGACATTGATATGAAGAAGTTGTGATGTTCAACACTCAAAATCTGTCAATCATGAACCATAGATGCAACTTGCTAACTAAATACTAAAAATCTATTACATTTATATAACCAAAACATAAGATCTTTGTTCATCGGCGTTGATTAAGCTAATCTTCATCACTATTATCAATCACTTCACCAGATTCAAGCATCTTCTTCTTCACAACCACCTCAATCCTCCGCAACACATTCTTTGTCCTCTTCTCTGTAACAACTGCATTAATCCTCTGTACCAAACGCAAAACGAATCTCATCTCCGTCGTACAATACCAACATAACTGATTCACCACAACATCTTCCACTTCCTTTAGAGCTTTATCCAGAAACCCTAATTTAATTCCTCTCTTCACAGATTTCAGCATCTCATTCGCAAGATTCTTCACCAAGTCGACACGTGTTGTCTTCAACAAGTGATGAACAACGGAGAAGAGGAGAAAGAGAGAAATCGATTTGAGATTTCGAATTCGAAATTGAAAGGGATGAAGAGAGAAATCAATTTGGGGCAAAATCTAGGAAATTCAATTTTTTTGGAGGTCAAAACGCTGCGTTTTGCTGATTTCGTTAACCCAACTAACGACGCTTAATGTCTATTAATTTTGACTAACGGTAAACCTAATATGGCGTGGTCAACTACAAGTTTGTGGTTTATTTGGAGAGAGAAGAAGTTCGAGTTTAAAATGACAAAAACACGTAAGTTCAGCTTTAAATTGACCGTTTTTCTACACTAAAATTCATAAATCAGTGTTTTGAAAGAATATCTGTTTCATTTGAATTCCGATTCCCTAATTTATATCACCGTCCAACTTTTCTTCTAGATACAAAAATAAAGAATAAAAATGCAAAACTTCAACTCAATCAAAGAAAAATCATTGCATAATTTTCTAAACCAATCAAATTACAAAAATTACAAATTCAAAATACTATTGCTTATGAATATTCCTATAAGTTTTATCTCAAAACTAATTGAGAATAATTTGATCGTCAATACGTTTTACCTATTACAATTACTTGTAAAAATTATCCTTTACATGTTATCATAAAAGATCTAAAGTAAATGGTGGTGAGGTTTTTTAAGAAGTAAAGCAGTAAAATGACTTTGATCTAATGGTAGAAGATATGTCCACTGAAAATATGCACTATCTTATATCCAAGAATCGAATTTTACTGTCTATATTATGTAAGATTTTGGATAATAGATCGACTAAGCTTGACAAAAAAGAAAAAGAAGTAAAACAAACAATATTATCAATTAAATGCAATGAAGGTGATAGTTAAAAAAACTTAGACAAAAAGTAGTTGAATACATTGAAGGAAGCAAAAGGTTCTAATACATGCATTATTTGACAAACCATTTTTTTTTCGTTAAGCAAAAGTGTTGACAAAACAACATGGAGAGTTGAGTTCTTTGAATTTTGTTTGATTTTTGATTAAAGGGAAAAATAACATGATTGCGACCACATGAATTATTGTCTCGTTAGATATGTCGTTAATAGCTTTTCTTTAAGTTTTCTTATTCATGGTATTTGATTTCCAGGTAGAGATAATTTCTGGTAATCGATAAGAATATTATATAAAGCACAGATAGTTCATGAACAAGTTACTAAATCCGGTAGAGGAAAACCAAAGGATGAAGCTGAAAATGACGTTGCAGACATGAAAAATCAAAGTCAATTTGATAATACTCAAACGTCTAAAATTCAATAAAAACAATTTTACTTTATGGCCAACAATAGAATTTGGTCGAATTTATCTCAAAAATATAGCACACAATTATATATGTAGGTACAATGTACCGTACATAACAACCAAAAAGCCGTAATCAAATTTTATTTTTACTAAAACAATGAAGTAGATGATAATCCACAATTAATTATCTATCACCGACCTGCTTAGAAAGCAGCGGAACCACTTGGTCATAATAATACAATTCTAGTGGTGTATTAAAATATGATTTAAAATAATTTTGAAAAAAAAAAATTTGGGTTGAAATAACAAATAATCTTTGCCTTCCAAAATGTATGATGTAAATTTTTTTTTTGTCCTAAATTATTTTATGTTTACAACTTCTAATACAATATTTATTATATATATATATTTAATTTATTTTGACCATTTGTATTCTAGAGATTGATTTCTAATTGGCTAAATAATTATTACATAAATTAAAATTATATTTTTAGTTGAAAAATCAAATATTAAATAATTTTTAATTTGTATAAAAAACCTTAAATATCATACATTTTGTAGAACAGAGGGAATATAATTTGGGAAATTCATTTCAAATATCCTCTTTAGAAAGTTAATTGTGCCAAATCCCCTTTTGTTACTCTTCTCCCGCGTGCCCTCTTTTCATGAAGAAATGACAAATTTATCCCTAAAAGTAGGCAGTCATCAACATTCACGATCAGAAGTATATGATGTCCCTTATTCACGAGTAAAAGCAAACTTTGACACTAAGACAATGAAAAGTCTCTTCTTCAACGATCTCTTCTTTAGTTTCTGTAATTTTTTTCAAACTGTAATTTCTTTTCTTTCTTCAACCTCTCTCCACTGTAATTTCTTTAGAAACATAGAGAAGAATTTTTTTTCTGAGACAATAAAAAGAAGAAGTTTTGACAAAGAAGGTAAACAGTTGGGTTTGCGATTTCTTCTTGAAAGAGTTAGATTTCGTGTCCACTTGGGGGATTTCTTCTTTAGATACATGGACGATTTTCGAAAAATTTGGGGCTTGTCTTCTTTGGGGATTGCAATTTCTTCTTTAAAGACATGTGGCTTGTAATTTCTTCTTTAAAGACATGGGGCTTGTCTGATTTGGGGATTGAAAGTTTGGGATTTCTCTTGTCTTCTAACAAAGGATTTTCGGAAAATTTGGGGCTTGTCTTCTTTGAGAATTTTGGTGATCTTTAGAGACATGGGACTTGTCTTCTTTGGGGCTTGCGATTTCTTCTTTAAAGACATGGGGATTGTCTGATTTGGGGATCAAAAGTTTAAGGATTTCTCTTTTCTTCTAACAAAGAATTTTGGTCTACGAATTATCTTTCTTTAAAAGTGATTTTAGTTTTCCATCGATCTATGAACGAGTTATGTCCTCTGCAAGGTTTTGGATTCTGATTAAAAGACAAGGACAATATGATAAAGGACTAAGACAAGGATTTTGGGTTTGTTTGTGTTTTGAATTACGAATTTTCGAATTTTAATAGAGTGGTTATGTTCGTGTCTATTGTTATGAGTAGTAATAGTCACACATCAATTACATCCTATGTCCCTGTCTGTGCTGCTTAACAGTAAATGGTATAGATATGTCACTTGTCCATGTCATGTTGAATAAGTTCACATAATCTCATTGTCTATATTTTCCGAGATTATTTGTCCATGTAGAGTTGTATAATAGTTAATTCGACATGGACAAATAGTTAACTCATTGAATATATTATCCATGTCGAGTTGTATAATAGTTAACTCATTGAATATATTCAACATTTTTTCATCAGTCCATGTCTTTATACTTACATTCAGCTATGTCCATGCCTATATTTCCTAAATTGACCATGCTGCAAATGAAAATATTTCGTCTAAAGTTCATGTCTAGTTGTGTTATAATTAACACAATGTTCATGTCTAGATGAAGTAGATAATGTCATATAAAACTTATGTCCACGTCGCATGGTTGTATGTCCATGTCCATAAATAAATTATCTATTTTGTTGCGGTACATGTCATCAAATAGGCTACAACTCAGTCCATGTATTTATACTTACATTCAGTTGTGTCCATGTCTACATTTTCTAATTTGAGCATGCCGCAGATAAAAATATTTCGTCTAGTTATTGGAATATGATTCAAACTTAGGTTACATTTGTTAAGAAATAAATTGAGATAGTGGCTATTATTAACTTGGTTAATCGTGACACCACTATCACCACTATTTCACGTTTTTAGCATTTATGTTTCAGTTACATTTTGTCATTTATGTTTTAGTTATGATTTGTCTTTTCATGATTGTTTTGTATGGCTATATATATCAATCACTTTGCAGTTTGTTTTTTTATCAATGAAAGTATTATCTTGAATTTATTTTGTTTTCTCTTCAAAGTGATTCATTGATCACAATGTTACAGAAAATCTCTGTTTCGAACATTGTGGTATCAGAGCTTAGGTTATTGATTTTGGGTTTCGTTTGTGAGCTAGGAAAAGAGTGAGTTATGACAGGCAATGGATCAAACCAGCATGCTTTGGTTCTGGTGTTCAAGGGTGAGAAGTATCACCTATGGAGTCTTCAGATGAAGACCATGTTTAGGTCTCAAGAGCTTTGGGATTTGGTGGAGAAAGGATTCACTGATACGAATCCGAAGGTTCTCGATCAGCAGCTACGGAAAAATAGGAAGAAGGATGCTAAGGCTCTCTTCTTCATTCAAACAGCTTTGGAAGAGGACATTTTGTCCCGGATTGTAGCAGTGTCTACATCATATGAAGCCTGGGAGATTCTCAAGCATGATTACCTAGGAGATCAGAAGGTGATCACAGTGAAATTACAAACTTTTCGTCATGACTTTGAGACATTGGTGATGAAGGAGAAGGAAACTATACATGACTACTTAGGCAGAGTATCCATAATTGTTAGTCAAATGAAGACATATGGTGCAACTATGTCGAATGAGATGGTGGTGAGCAAGGTGCTTAGAAGTTTGACTTCTTGGTTCGAGTATTTCGTACCTGCAATCATGGAGGCAAATGATCTGAGCACTTACACGTTTGATGAGATGATGAGCTCTCTATTATCCCATGAGGATCGCCTTGATAAGAAGGTCGAGAAGACAGAGGAGAAAACCTTTCAAGCAAGAGGTGAAAGTTCAGAGCAGAACTTTGAAAATACTTTTGGAGAGTGTTGCAGATGCAAAGGTCATGGAGACTATGTCAAACGTAGAGGAAAATGTTCCTTTGACGAAACAGAGAATTCGTCTTAGTCGTATAATAAAGGAATGGATAAGAGCAATATCCAATGTTATACTACAAGAAATATGGCCACAAGCAGGCATATTGCTGGAAGAAGCAAAGAAAGCAGCAACATGCAAGTTTTGTTGAACATAATGATGGGCAACCAAGATTGTTTATGGCATACAAGAGTGAGGTTGAGTCTTCAATGGTATGGTATTTGGACAGCGGTTGTTCTAACCACATGACATGCACCAAGTCATTTTTTAAGAAGATAGATAAGTTACACCGACTGAAAGTGAAGCTGGGAGATGACAAGGAAATTCAGGTTAAACAATCTCTATCCTTTTGAGTTGTTTTCTATTGAAGCAAGTGTTTTAGTTGCTAAGGTGTCAGATATTTCCAAGGGACGACATCAAACTATAGTAAAATCTGCAAATTGTACAGCTGCAAACTCAATTACAAGTTTTGTTCTAAATTCTCTTAATTCAAACATGGAAAATGAGAAAATTGTTGTAGAAGGAAGATCAAGCTCAAGATCAGTTAAGAGAGAAGAGTGGATGCAATTAAGTTCAATCACGTTTGAGATTTTTAAGGTAGACGAACAAAACGCAGACGTTCCAACAAACACTAGTGTCGTGAAGAAATCCAGTTTCTTAAGGCAAAATTTTGGTGTGTACAAGTTTGAATCAAGGGAAGATATTGGAATATGATTCAAACTTAGGTTATATTTGTTAAGCAATAAATTGAGAAAATGACTATTATTAACTTGGTTAATCATGACACCACTATCACCACTATTTCATGTTTTTAGCATTTACGTTTCAGTTACGTTTTGTCATTTATGTTTCAGTTATGATTTGTCTTTTCATATTTGTTTTGTATGGCTATATATGCCAATCACTCTGCAATTTATTTCTTTATCAATGAAAGTATTATCTTGAGTTTATTTTGTTTCCTTTTCCAAGTGATTCATTAATCACAATGTTACAACAAATATCTGTTTTCTAACTCTGCTTCCAACACTAGTGTCCATGTCATGTTAAATAAGTTAACATAATGTCCTTGTCTTTGTTTTCCAATATTATTTGTCCATATCGAGTTGTATAATAGTTAACTCATTGAATATATTTAACATTTTGTCATCAGTCTATGTCTTTATACTTACATTCAGCTATGTTCATGTCTATATTTCCTAAATTGACCATGATGCAGATGAAAATATTCCATCTAAAGTTCATGTCTATTGTTGTTGATGTGCTTTGTCCATGTCTAGTTGCGTATAATTAACACAATGTTCATGTCTAGATGAAGTAAATAATGTCAAATAAAACTTATGTCCCCGTCGCATGGTTGTATGTCCATGTCCGTAAATAGATTACCTAATTTGTTGTGGTACATGTCATCAGATAGGCTACAAATCAGTTCATGTCTTTATACTTACGTTCAGCTGTGTCCATGTCTACATTTTCTAATTTGACCATACCGCAGATAAAAATATTTCGTCTAGGGTCCATGTCTATTGTTGTTGATGTGCTTTTGTCGATGTTCATGGCTTAGAATTTGTCCATGTAATGTCGGAGATGTTCTTTATTTTGTATGTGTTTTGTCCATGTCTCTAGTTGAATTATAATTAACACAATGTTCATATATAGATGACGCAGATAATGTTAGAAGAACCCATATGTAATTTCTTTATTGTTAACACGGTGACCAAATTAGCTATGTCCATGTCTAATTACATGTCTAATTACAAGAGTATTTATCCATGCGTACATTCTTTATTGTGTGTTGTATGAAAATCTATGTCATGTCGTTACAATAATAAACAACGACGTGAAGTAGATCCACTACGAAACGTCCACGTGTTTATTTATCTGTAAAGGAGGCAAGAGAAACTGTAAAGGAGCCAAGAGAAAAAGTTTCGGTCATGGATAAATCGGTCTTTTCAAGTGAGCAAGAGGGCATTTTAAAAAGAAAACATAGAATGAGGTATTTTACACAATTAACTCTCAAAAGAGTGCACACCCTACAATTATTTCATATAATTTTAGGGGTTGTAATGAAATCTGAGTTAAAGTAAAAAGTTATCATTTTATTCAAACAGAAAAAAACATCATTTACAATCCAGTGTTATTAAATTAGCTATTTATAAACCGAGTTGCTCTTAGTTTGGTGGTTAGGATGATCCGGCTAATAATTCATGGCACCGAGGTTCAATTCATCCCCACTATACTAGTAGATTAAAAAGAGATTTTAGGGTGTAAGATTTAGGCTATGGATCGGGCTTTTGTCGATCCAATTGTTGAAAAAAAACTTAAATGTTGAGTTATTCTCAATCTGGTTATTAGGATGATTCAACTAATGACTATGACATCTAAGATTCGATTCTTCTCCTTTACCGATTTGGTAGATTAAATAGAAATTTTAAAGATTAAGTTAAATATAGATTGAATTTTGTCAATCCAATTTGAATCAAGAAAAACAATTAAATTCACTCTCAAGGTGTGATTCTAAGGGACATAATCATAAAATATTCACTACAGTCATCTAAAATCTCATAAATTCTATATTATTTAAAATCATTTGGAATCCATGTTTCAATACAGCCTAAGAGTTTAAAATCAAATAAACCTAAAATGATTATTATTTAACACAATGACCAAAAATAAAAAATCTGCATTGGTATTTTCCTTTGAAAGTAATAAGATACATTTGTCCCTTGAGACTTGAGAGTTTACTTTCACGAAACCAGGTTAAAAAAATCCAAGTTCAGGAATTTTTTTCTTTTGATTACACAAAAAAAAAAACAAAAAACAAAAGAGGAAAGTAAGTTTCAAATTTGCAAATCAATCATACAAGCCTTCTTGTTCCCACACATCAACCAGAAAATCCACCATTTCCTGCCACAATAGTCATAAATCATCAAACCCTTGCTCAGATATATAGAATCTAGAAATTATTGCAGAAAAGCTTTTGCTGAGAAATAGGCTTACAGGGAGAGGTATTGGACGAGAAAACCGCTTATTCATACCCAACAAGCTCTCATATGTTGCATTCCAGCTATAGGAAAACCAAATATTAACTCAGGCATTTCAATGAATTGTTCGACTTGACAAGAACTCTAGATGGCTAAGAATGGAACAAACATCATCTTCTATAACTTACGAAGAGCCTTAAAGAACTAAAGGGAAGAATTAAGCACAAGACACCATTCTTGTAACAGCCTTTCTAAGAGCTTGTTGATGCTTCTTTATTGATGAAAGCAGACTCGTACAAAATGTTACATGAATGGTGCCATAAGTATGGTTATCTTTGTACAAGGGATTTTAATGCAGAAGAGAAAAAGAAAGCTAACCTTATTGTAGGTTCTCGAACTTTGGATTTTGTTTGAGAACTTCCATTAGCAAGCCACTGTTGCCTAGTTTGATTCCACAGGTTCAATCCTGGACAGGAAGAAAGAACAGACACAATAAAATTTTAGGAAAAGTGACAGCACCGAAGAGCAAGAATGAGGATAAACAGAGCAAAGAATTATGGAGTTATTACATAAAAGCATTCCTAAAGCCAGAGAAACAGTTTTTTAAGATGCATAGAGAAAGTGATGAAGCAGAGGAATGTAGATTCTAGAGAAATATGCTTTCAAATGTAAGCCAACACCCACTGTCATATATTTCGGTTGACCTGACCATCAGAATGAGTAAGCTAGTATTACAAGTGATAGTTTTAAGTTGAATATATCAGACCGTATTAAAGTATGAAATGGTTTATCACTTATTAGAATGCAAGCCAAGCAAATAAATGCAAGAAAAAATCATTTGAGACAGTGGCTTCGATTGGTAATCGCATAATCGCCTACTAGCGTGATGTAATGCGATTCTGCCAAAATTTTGCCAATCAGCATAATATGCACATTGACATAATCTAATGCAATTCTGCAACTTTTTTTTCTGCCCAACAATTTACAAAAGAAAATGTCATTAGACAAATAAACAAGTTTTTGTTGTTTTTTTGTCTAATGATAAAAATAATAATTAAATAGTCTAATATTTACATGCACCTAATACCACTTACATGCACTAATAACAAGATACAATACACGCTGAAGAAAGAAATGCAGGTCGATACATGAAAATTATAAAAAATGAAATTGCATTTATGATTTGGGCTTCACAACATCATTAGATATTTTTTGTGTCAATGTATTAAAATTAATTATAATAAAAAATAATAAATGTGTTATTTTTTAATATTTATAAAATATTCAAGTATTAAATATATAATTTAATTCTATAAATTATTAGTTTTTAAAATATAAGAAATATTTATAATATACTAAAAACTTATTAAGAAAACTAATTGAATGTTAATAATATTAAATTATATTATGCCATTCAGCAAAAGTTATGTCAATCACTATCTGATTCTGCCAAAATCCATTCTGCAATATATCATTCTGCAACTTTTATTCTGCAGTTTATTTTATTTATGCCATTAAATGATTATGCAGTTTTACCAATTGAAGCCAGCAATGCGTGGAACTCACCGTGGTTTACAAATTCTGTGGGGTTGCTTGTGCTTGCAGAAGTAGCAGTGTTGTTTGTGAAGCTGATAGATGACATGCTTCTCTGTGACTGAAGTGTGCTGTTATCCAAATCGCAAGTGCTTGTACTCCAAAAGTCGTCAGATACGCTTGGCTTCTTCACTAAACGACCATGAATCCTTAACCCTTTAGATGGCTCATCCACTGCAACTATAAGCGGTGGTTTATTGCAGCATCCAAAACAACCTCTGTACTGTTGCAAAACCACAAAACAGAAAACACCAGTGAGAAGGCTTTGATTTGGACTTCACTAAAATAGATTCGGAATTCACTGCAGCCACAACCAAAAATTCTACAAAGAAATATGAGTTTTTATTGAACAAACAGCTGCGACAGTAAAAAGGGACACAGGAAAGTTCTTTGTTAGAAAAATATAGGTATGAGAAGTACACACGTGACTCACATCACATATACATCCTCCAGAGATTATGAAGTGAAGTTTTTGATAATCTTAACAGAAGTTATTGAAATTAAAGCAATTTAGCTTCCCTAATCAAAGACGCTAACAAAACTAATGAAAGCAAACAATTTCAATCATGAGAAAAAAGATCTAAAGCAAAACTAAAACTTGAGAGATGCTTTGATTCCAATTTTTGCTGAAAAAGCAAGCAACAACCATATATATAGATATATATCCAACAGAAGCCATAGGATGATAGATAGATACTAGCAAACCTAGCATACAAAGTAAAGGAAATATAGCCACAAGTTTTAAAAAGCTGTTTGGTCAAGTTTAGATTTAAAGTCCAAATATTACTCCATCAAGCACAAGATTCCTCTTCATTTCTCAGTCATACAGGTAGCAACAACACAACAGAGACAAGGAGAGAAAGAGATACATAACAAAACACTCAAGCAACAGTTCAAAAGATAAGATTGAGAATTTCAATTCCACAAGTTAACAAAAATTGAGGGGAAAGATCCTCACTCACCCCATGCAACCAAATAACTGGTAGATCCAAGAGGGAATAATTTCACGGATATGCATCTAAAGCAACCAAATTAGCGATCTTCTAATCAAGACCTTGATTCCAGGTAGGAGAAGTCTCACAATCCTGAAAATTCAAAAACCAAATCAATATTGGTTTTACTCAATCACTGAAATCGAAAAAAAAAACCCCACTTCTTCTGGTGAGATAAAATTGGGGAAATAACCTCAAAAATGGCATATTCGGGGAAAATTGAGAATAGGGTTCTTTTCCGCCACCTCCCCCGCAGCTAAATCTAAAGTCTTGCTCTTCTTCGTCTGATTTTTTTTTTTTTTTTTTTTCACAAAAGTCTGATTTTCTTCTTTATTCTGCCTTTTTTCTCCTCGTAATGTGTATGTGTGGTGTGGTGGTTCTGCAACTCCCCAAAAAGAAGGATTAGAAATATTCTGTTTATTTTATTTTTTTGGTATTAGGAAGAAAGTTGTCCGTTACTTACTTTTATTAATTATATATCAATAAAAAATATATAAAATTTTAAAGTTAGGACCATATCAGAAAAGAAAACTTATTTTCCATTAATCATCATACTGAATTATTATGAGAAATTATAAATTAATAGATAAGAAAAATCAAAAATAATTTATCAGAATTTAAAATTTCGTTTTTGAGTTTAAACATATGAACTATAAGGATTATTATTTACATTATACCAAAAAGCTCTACTTTTTATATCTTCTTTAATAAATACAAAAAAAAAGATATTCGTGCATGTGGAAGCCATTGCGATTAGGCACTTTTTAAATTTTATTTCTTTCTTTTTCATCGCACATATTTCTTTATTACGAGAATTTAAAGAAAAATACTTACGAGAGAATTTCTAAGCTAGTAATCTGATGTTTCTAGCGTTTACCTTAAGTTAACCAGATGACTAAATTAAGACGGCTTGATTATGGTCCTGTTCGTTTCGTGGTTGCTAGCGACCGCGACCAGCGACTGCGATCAGCGACCGCGATCAGATTTTTGGTTTGTTGTTCGTTTGTCAGTCGCTGCGACCAGTCGCTGCGACTAGTCGCTGTGTTGTTCGTTTCACAGTCGCAGCGACCAGCGACTACTTTTAAAATTTATTTTATAAAATTTATTACAAAATTTATATATATTCATAAAATATTAAAAAATATACATATATTAAATAATAAAATACTATTATTTATTTATAATAAAATTCGAAATTTTATAAAAAATAAAATAAAAAATATTATCACATTTATTATGTATTAGAAATATATATTTATATAAAATTAAAATTTAACTTTTTTCAATATTTATAATTTATTTTATTCTATATGAATATATGAATTTCAATCATTATACTTATATATTTTTATTTTTATTAGGTTAATTTAAATTTTGTAAATTTTTTTTTTTTTTTTAATTAATTATTTTTTTGGTCGCTGGTCGCTGCGACTGATCGCAGCGACCGGTCGCTAAATTTTTTAGCGACTTAAAATTTGAGTCGCTGGTCGCTAGCGACTGGTCGCTGCGACCGGTCGCTGAACCAGCGACCACGAAACGAACAACTTTTGGTCGCGGTCGCTGGTCGCAGTCGCTGGCGACTGCCAAACGAACATGGCCTATATGGTCGATTTTAACTCCACATATACATCAATACATGTGTATATAAAAGAACAATAACCATCAATGAGTGCGTATGGTACATTAATACATTGTGTCGGCAGTGTAAATAGACATGTTGAATTATGTCACCATCTCAATTATTGATAACGTGAAAACTATGAAGTGTTTTCGTTAGGTATTATCCATTTGTTTAGATTAAAACGTTTAGATGAAGTGTCTGGAAGTATTTTGTACTTGTCTACTGGCTTCAAACTATTCGGGTGTTGGTTATTTTATTTATAAATAACCATAAATAACCATTTATAATCCAGAAACCAAAATTATTTCAGATTTATATTTTAAGTATTTATTAAGAAGCAATATCAAAAAAACTAACTCAACTGAATTTTAGTTGGTACTTATATTTTTACAATTTTTCTTTTTTAAAAAGTCAATTTGGACATAATGGAGAATTGAATATCCAAAACTAGTGATCTATATTCGTGGTTATTAAAGATTTTTCAATGATTTTTGGAGTATTTTGCATGATTTTTTTGTGTAACTTTTACGTATCTATATTTCGTATTGAGTATATATAGTTGTATTAAAATTTGGATACATGAAATATATATATATATATAACATTAGAATGAAATAAGAATCCCTTAGTTATCATGGTCAATACTCAATAGGATACATATACACTAAAATTACACATTCAAAGAGTACGTAATCAAAGTGGTACATCACCTAAGTGGTGAGAATTGGAGGGATAACATTAGATATTTGGCCTAAAACCTTTGCTTTAGTATCAGGAAATATTTCACTCCCAGCAAGATTTGTTACTTCACCATTGATGCTGATGCTAATCGGATAACTGAGCAAATGTCCTGGTAAATCATCATTTCGAGGGTACTCTTGTGCTGAATATAATCCCCAGAGTTCATCTGCCTTTGCATTCACCAATCTTATACACTTTTCACTTTCAGGAAACTGAAAGTCATTCGTAATCATCCGTAAATGTTCAAGCCATAGTGAAATTCTAAAGCTAAAAACTTGACCAGTTGGTCTCATTTGATTTGTAGATAGCAGATGGTTAGGTTGATATGCTCCCATTGCGATCTCTGAATCTCGAGCTCCATCCATTGACCTTTGATTAATATTGGCTGATCCTACTATTATATATTCATCATCAACTGCATAGAGATATGAACTATGTTAAAGAGAAGTGTATTATTGTGTTTCTTGTGATGCAAGTTATATATTGACTTACCAATCATCATTTTAGAGTGGACATAGATCATGAACCTACGAGATTCTTGAGCTCTTGCGTAATCAGAATTAGCCTCTGGTTTTTCCGGAGGCAAATATTCACCGGCTTTGCCAACTTCTCGATTCCCTAAGCAGAAGAACGTTAAGTAATCTCTAGGGTTTGCATCTAAACCTTTCTTCCTAAGTGCAATGACAATGTCTGTATACATCATCTCCATGGTTCTTCTTTGCCAATCTAGTATTGCTTGAACCTTTTGTGATTCAGGTACTTCTTCTGGCCATAATGGAATCACTATATACACTGAGAACCTCTCACCTGCTTCGATTTTGCTCACAATCTTCAACGAAAGCTCTTTTGGAATGAGGTGTAATGCATTGATCTCATTCAAGTCAACGTCTCTAGAGCTCCATCCAAAGGAGCTTCCTATGAAATATTGGTTCTCAATGTAGATGAAGTGTTTGGCTCTCCTTATGGCGTTTATATAAGCGTCTTGTATGCTTTTCTCAATCACATTATTTTTACCGACTACAAGTCCTACACTTGAAGCTTCACGAGGATCCTCTGGGAACCCTTCAACTGCACCTCCATCTATTGATCTGAAAACTTGAACTGTCCAACCTTCTCCATTGTCTGATTGCGCAAACGGTAGTGGTGGAATCGTAATCTCTGAGAGTCGTGCCATCGATACAAGGTACCTTCTGCCACTACCTTGCTTCATCCATCTCTGCTCAAAATTGTACAAAATATCCCAAGCCGCAGGACCATCTAGCCTACAGTGAATATCGTGCCAAGGCTCACGTGGACCACCTTTTTTGATCGATGCACCATTGAAATTAGGTTGGTAAAAGTCATTTGAATGAACATTGTTCAATGTACTGAACAAAGGATGCTCTTGATTATCATACCTCCCACCACAAAGATCAATACCTCCAAGAAAACTCACAATCCTTCTCCTTGTGTTTGATCCCTCAACTTCAGCATCCACCACAATTGTTTTCTGATGGTGAGTAAACATCGTAGCAACCTCGACTCCTTGAACAATGCTCTTACCAGCATCCGGTTTCCGAGGACACAGAACGCAATGCACTTTCGTGTTCCTGAAGTAACTGTAAGTTTCTTGATCATGAGTCATCATCAAACCGTCTCTCTTAAGCACACTATTAGACGTTCTATCGTCCCACACAAGCATCAATACTGTGACGTTTTCTGCAGCTTTCTTCTTCAGTAATTCCCCTAACTTCAGGTTCCCTTCAGGTCTTGACCGTTTAGGATCTCTTATCAAATTTATGTTGGTGTTTACAGACCATCCAGAAACATATATCAAATGCTTTGCTTCCCATATCGCATCGAAAATCTCTTCCCAACACCGATGATGCTTGTATATCGCTTGACCACCCGCGAGAGTAATGTCCGGGAAATCGTTGAGAACATGAGCGTCTTGGTAAAGTGTAACTTTACAACCTTCTCTTTGGTTGAAAAATGCGTTAGGAACTCCATTGAAGGAAGGTACTATGATTCCTTTGTTCCAATTCACGTCCTGTGTCACAGGATTGAACTTCACACGGACATGGATTTTCGAACCTCCTTGTATTGGACTCTTTTTAGTGTCTAAGATATCGAGCCATTTATCTATAGGTTGTCCAGAGATGACTTCGGTGACAGGTAAGTAAGCTCGGCCGATCAAATTTGCACTAACCGGTTCGTTTTCTTTGACTGTGAATACAATTTTGGAGATTGAATGTGCAGTGTAGACAAAGAAAGTTTGTAACCATCTAGGATGACGTCTCATCATGGTTCGAGCCACCCTTGACCTGTCTAAGTCAATGGTTGCGTAGAGATTTCCTCCGAACATATTTGTGCATGAGTCTGTTAGTCTCTTAATTTGTGATTGATTCATCTTCCCTGTTGACTCCTTGTTCCCCTATGAATCATTTCAAGTTTCATTTAACAAGTTAAATAACCTTTGTCTAATATTTTCTAATTCACTGAAAAAACTTGGTTAGTTGCATTTTTTTATATTATTAACGAAATTGTACAAACTGAGTAATGAAATTTTCATAGATAGGTTGAAAAACCACATGAAATACCGAAAAACCATGAAAAATACACTAGAAAAACTTTTTTTCGTGATGCCTAAATAACCACAAAAAATTTAGTTATGATCTTATAAGCATGAAATAAAAATCGTTACAATCCTATTAGACTGTTACTAATTTTTTCGCGGCTATTTAGACATTTTCTGTTGTTTTTTCATAGTTTTTAAATATTATTTTCGTGGGTTTTCATGACTTTTCCAATATATAACCCACCAAATTAATATATATATATAAAATTCTTTTTGGAATATATGCTAATTAATGTTTAAGCTCTGCAATTAACAAATACTCAATATAACGAAATTAAAATTAGGAAAATCAAAGGGTTACCTTGCCGCATAAATTGAATCTTGCTCGTTTATGCAACTTATCGATCCTATATATCTTTACCTCAAGAGTTCCATGAAGCAGCAACTGTTCCGCCATTTTTATTCACCTGCAAACTATTCTATTTTTACTTTGTAATAAATTTTAATTATTTTAGTGGAAAGTGAATGACTATATTTTTGTCGATATATAATTCTGTATTCCTATAAAAAAAGACAAACCACAATAGGTCGAGAAAAACTCCCTTTTAAGGATCTTTTGGAAAAGGCTCCAATTGATCGTTTAGCAATTAAGAGTACGTAAAGATAAAATTAGAATATAAGGAGAAAAACGAATTTGAAAACGAAGCGTTTGGATTAGGGTTGTTGATTACTTGGGGAAACTGCATAGATAGCTAGGATTATTAGAAAGAAAGAGATAAAGTCTATTAATGGGTTTTTTTTTCAGATATGCATAAACCTTTTCTTGTAGGCCAAACCGAATATTAGAAAAGTTTCAAAACCGAACATTCTTATATCTATGTACATTAACTATCTTATGACTTAAATCTACTCTTTTCTTAATGTATTTGGGATACACTTTATTCCATTTCATTACATTATTATTTATGTGGGTTATGTATGAATCTCTCTATAAAGCAGAATTTTTTCTGAAAAGTACATGTTTTAGGTAGAAAAAGTGATATTTGACCACGAAAATGATAGTTTTGTGATATGACTTTCTTGGTAAATTGTTTTAGTTATTTTCAATGAGTTAATTAGCTGAAATACCGACATCAAAATTCAATAACTAAACATACTATATCTTTTTTGCATGGTTGTATAACCTTTTCAGATGTTTTTCCATCCATATAGTTTCTAAATTCTTAAATCACAAACTAAATATTTTTGCCCGTTGTATAAGAAAATCAGCTAATAGTTTTAAGCTTTATAAACAATTTTCCACATAGTGGCCTTTATAATGTGAATGTGAGTTGACAAGAAAACATACTGTATTTTTGATTAAGTTATTGATTATATGTTTGACTCAATATTAGACAAAAATAACTTTGAATCAACCAAAAATGTAAAAGGTTTTTCTCTAGCTGTTTGTCTCACTCTTTATGCAGAGTGCAGAAACCATTTTGGGCCTGGCCCATAAAATGCCCTTATGCTATTGGACTTTCTAGCTAGGTTTTCCCTTTGTGGATTTGCTTATTGGGCTTTCAAGGTTTAGTATTTAGCCCATATGGATATGTGTGGTGAAACGTGACCTCATCTGTAAAGATAAGGAGATATGCCAGAACAAAAACACACATATAAAAGACGATGCTATCTCTCATCGTAAGTGATAAAACAAAGTGAGAGAACAGAAAATAACCAGAACGAAAAAAAGAGAAGATTCTATTTCATCTAAGAGGAAAAACAGTAAAGAGAAGAAGAAATCAAAAGGATCAATTCAATCCATAACATTTAAAGCAATGTATCAAGGTTTGGCTTTAGTTGTGAATTCATATGTTGGATTAAACAAATTTCTTGAAACTGAAATGCTAAAACAGAATAGTAGTTTGTGCCAAACTCTTGCTTGTAAGTTGTAACCATTTCTTATGTAAAATATTCGTTAGGCTTCTCTTTCACCTATAAAGCTCTTTGTTTCTCCTTCCTTCTTCTATTCCTGTAACTCAGTATCATTCATATTATGTCTTCTTGAGATGAGAATGTAATTGTAGAAGATAAGCTTGAATTCCTTGCAGGTGATAAAATCCAATGTTGACTGTTCCATAAACTAGCGACAGTGGTGTTAAGACAAACTCCTAACTGCCTTAATCCTTAAGATATGTGTTAGACTTCCAAAATGAGGGTTAGATGTCTGTCCAGAATCTACATTGTTGACCATTCCCAATTCCAAACGTATCCAGTAAAACATATGTTCTCTATGTTTAATGAGCTTGGTTTGATATGCATGAGTATTTTTGCTTTGTGTTGATGATCCAAAAACGGTTTAGTTCACCTTGTAGGATTTACTTTGGGAACCAATTTGCTCAGATTGAGTCCTGTTTGAAAACTAAAATCCATATGGGTTTGAGAGAACTTGCGTTGTTCCATATTATAATGTCTCTAACTCTAGTCCCCCTTCTTCCTTTGAAGCTGTTATTATATCCCATGATACCCTAGCTGAATTATGTCCCTCAAGTGTTCCCTTCCACAGGAATCGACAAGCTAATGAATTGGTTCCTTAATGCAGCTTGTTGGGAGTACAAATGTTGCACACCAGAACGTTGTCATACCGGTAATTACAAAGTTGAGGAGCTGTAAACGACCTGCAAAAGAGAGAGATCTCACCGCTTAGGTAGTGTCACTCTTACTCTGTTATCTTCAGAGTCTGACGTTATTCAGAGGCATGAATGGCTTCTCTTCCTTTCAACACCATTGTGGTTAATCTTCCATATTCAGTTTCCGCTAAACTTTCAAAACTTCACCATGATCAAGCTGGAAATTCTTCTTCTGCATCTTACTTTCATCAGGTTTCGTCTCTATGTAAGCAAGGTGAAATCAGAGAAGCTCTGCGTTTGGTTAAGGAGATGGAGTTCAGAAACGTACGCGTTGGTCCCGAGATATATGGTGAAATCCTCCAAGGGTGTGTTTACGAGAGAGATTTGTGCACGGGTCAGCAAATTCATGCTCGGATTTTGAAGAACGGTGATTTTTACGCTAGGAACGAGTACATAGAAACCAAATTGTTGATATTCTACGCCAAATGCGATGCTGTTGAAGTTGCTCAAGATCTTTTCTCGAGATTGAGGGTCCGGAATGTTTTCTCATGGGCAGCTATTATTGGTCTGAAATGCAGAATTGGACTTTGTGAAGGAGCTTTAATGGGTTTTGTTGAGATGCTTGAAAATGGAGTTTTGCCAGATAATTATGTTGTTCCGAATGTATGCAAGGCTTGTGGTGCGTTGCAGTGGAGTTCGTTTGGGAGAGGGGTTCATGGGTACGTAGTGAAAGCTGGTCTTCATGATTGTGTGTTTGTGGCTAGTAGTTTGGCTGATATGTATGGGAAATGTGGTGTTTTGGATGATGCAAGAAAGGTGTTCGATAAAATTCCTGAAAGAAATGTTGTTGCTTGGAATGCATTGATGGTTGGTTATGTACAAAATGGTATGAATGAGGAAGCGATTCGGCTTCTATCTGATATGAGGAAAGAAGGTATTGAGCCTACTCGCGTAACTGTCTCAACTTGCTTATCTGCTTCCGCCAATATGTGTGGGATTGAAGAAGGCAAACAATCTCATGCCATTGCCATTGTAAATGGACTGGAGATGGATAATATACTGGGGACATCAATCTTGAATTTCTATTGCAAAGTTGGTTTGGTCGAGTACGCTGAAATGATTTTTGATCGGATGATTGAAAAAGATGTAGTTACATGGAATCTGCTTATTTCCGGGTATGTTCAACAAGGACTAGTTGATGATGCTATCTACATGTGCAAATTAATGAGACTAGAGAACCTGAGATATGATAGTGTCACTTTGTCGACATTAATGTCGGCAGCTGCACATACGCAAAATCTAAAACTCGGGAAAGAGGTTCAATGTTATTGCATTAGACACAGTTTTGAATCTGAAATCGTCTTAGCCAGTACCGCTGTTGATATGTATGCCAGGTGTGGCAGCATTGTTGATGCTAAGAAAGTGTTTGATTCTACAGTAGAAAAAGACTTGATACTGTGGAATACGCTACTTGCAGCCTATGCAGATTCTGGTCTTAGGGGAGAAGCTTTGAGATTATTTTATGACATGCAGCTAGAAAGTGTACCTCCAAATATAATAACATGGAACTCGATCATTCTAAGTTTTCTCAGAAATGGACAGGTAGATGAAGCGAAGGAAATGTTCTTGCAGATGCAGTCCTCAGGCATATTTCCAAATCTTATCTCGTGGACGACTATGATGAATGGTTTGGTACAAAATGGTTGCAGTGAAGAGGCAGTTATTTTTCTCAGAAAGATGCAAGAATCTGGGCTGCGACCAAATGCTTTTAGCATCACTGTAGCTCTCTCAGCTTGCGCACATCTAGCATCCTTGAATTTTGGAAGATCAATCCATGGATACATCATAAGAAATTTACAGCATTCGTCTTCGGTTTCTTTTGAAACTTCTTTAGTCGACATGTATGCTAAATGTGGAGATATAAACCAAGCAGAGAAGGTTTTTGGAAATAAGTTATACGACGAATTGCCTCTCTACAATGCCATGATCTCTGCATATGCATTATATGGCAACGTGAAAGAAGCAATAGCTCTATACAGAAGATTGGAAGATATGACCATTAAACCCGACAACATAACATTCACAAGCCTTCTATCTGCTTGTAACCACGCTGGGGATATTGTTCAAGCAATCAACATTTTCACTGAAATGGTTTCAGAACATGGCATGAAACCATGCTTGGAACATTATGGACTAATGGTAGATCTTCTTGCATCATCTGGAGAAACAGACAAGGCCTTAGAGTTAATCGAGAAAATGCCATATAAGCCAGATGCACGAATGATCCAATCTTTGGTAGCTTCGAGCAACAAGCAGCATAAGACTGAGCTTGTGGACTACTTATCTAGGCAATTGTTAGAATCAGAACCTGAAAACTCCGGTAACTATGTGACAATATCGAACGCATATGCAGTTGAAGGAAGTTGGGATGAAGTTGTGAAGATGAGAGAGATGATGAAAGCTAAAGGTTTAAAGAAAAAGCCTGGATGTAGTTGGATTCAGATTAAAGGAGAAGACGAAGGAGTTCATGTGTTTGTTGCCAACGATAAGACACATATTAAGAGCGATGAGATACAAAGGATTTTAACATTGTTACTATATGATTTGTGTTCGGTTTAACATGATATTATGTGTACGAAATGTAACAATTTTGGCCTTACACATTCACAATCACAACAGATTATCTCTTATACCCAGAGTCGTGGGGCCCCTTGCAAAATAAAATATTATTTGATATTTATAATATATTAATTTGAAATTCATATTGTTATTAATTTTTACTAAACATTTTATCTATTTATATATTAAACTTTTGTCACATATAAATATACATATTAGTTATATAACTAAACTTTTACTAATCTGGAACTTTAAAAATAAAATTATTTAATATTGAAATGAGTTGACAGCCTATTTCTCTTTAAAATTCACATAATAATTTTGTTATATATCTTTTACTTAACATTTTATATCTAAATTTTGTTATATATCAAATATACATATAGCTACATTAGATTTTTTACTAGTTGGGGCCTTTAAAACATCGAGAGCTTCATATAAATGTTTTATATTAGTGGGTAAGATTCGGCTCTGCGGTTATATTGCACACACAAAGGTGTTTGAATGCTAGGTCTCAAGAGATTGGTGCATGCTTGTTTTAAAAAAAGGAGATTATATGAGCATATTAAATTATCAAAAGCTTTTTCACAAATTTATTTTTGAATATAAGTTGGATCGACGATGTGAATCCCTTCAAAAATTTTATATACCACCAGAATTACACGAACTATTGTCCCCTATATATTATAGTTTCAAAGTTTGATTTCTCCCATCTTTGTTTTGTTATGTTGAACCAACAGACTCGTCATACCAAACCATACCGCGTGAGAGTAAATCTCTTTGACAACCCGAGGACAATTAAAACCCGACCCGTAATCTCTTTTCTCCCAAATTCATTATCGAACCCTAATTTCTGAAATCTCAGAATCGTGATTTTGAAATTGGTAAATCTCGAGCTAATTCTTGATTATCTTATTAAGGTTACGTTTTCTTTAATGAATTCGTTGTTTAAGTATCCGATTTTTGTTGTGTATCAGCTTGAAAATGAGCAAAGACACAAGAGCTTCCAGTGGTTCATCGACGGCACACTGTGGAGGAGGAACATATGTTCCCAGAATTCCAAATAGGTGTTAGTGTGGAGCTTCGATTAATGGCAAGATTTCAAAAACGAGAAGAGATGAATGAAAAGGTTCAATTTTGAGAGAAGATTTTCGAAAACAAGAGTTAGGGTTACGAAGAAAAACGAGTTAGAAATTTGGGAGTTTTTATTTTGTATGTTTATAATCTGAATCGGGTTTACCACAAGTTAAACGGGTCAAAATCATGGTTTAGTCTGATGAAATCAGGTTTAGTACATAATTACTGTTTAATCATGTTTAGTATATGTAAATGGTTTACAGTAAACCAACGCCAATTCAATTTGGTGGGAAAATTGAAATTCAATGTATTTTTAAGAAGGAAATCAAACTTTTAAACTATAATAGGGAGAAATTAATTTTTTACATAGTTTAAGAGGGAAATATAAAATGGGTAATAATTTATGTAATTCTGGTGCTATATGAAATTTTCGACGGAGATTCAGATCGTTGATCTATATAAGTTTTTAAGTATTTTGACCACATACATTTCATGAAAGTATTTTAAGTCAAATAATTAAAAGTTCACCTGCCTAATTTTTACCAGATTTTAATTCCATGTAATTACCTTTCTCCACCTAATACAACTTTTATTATGAATCAAAATTACAAATTACGTTGAACATTGAACATTTCAATGAAATGTGACAGCTCAACATTAAAATTGCCAATTGTTGCAACATATGTTTTACCTTTCTAAATAATAATTTTTCCGTATTATCAAATCAATTGTGCATTGTATTTTTTTATGAACTACATACATGTAAACATATCAATTAAAAAATATTTTTACAACAAATGTATGTTCATTATGCAATTAAATTTATTATTTTACTACTAAAATTATTTTAGCTTTATAGATAATAAAAGATTTTTTTTGTTAAAAACTAAAAGAAATTTAAATTGGTTTATACATAAAATACAAACGAGATATTAGTTTTTTATTTTTTTAATCAAAAACGAAACGATTACGACAAGTCTAGACTTTTATTGGCTAGGTTGTTTTATTACATCCTTATGTATTTTATTTATATATATATATATATATATATATATATTAACTAATATATTTATTGTTGTTGTACGTTTGACATATGTTGGTGAAATCATTTACTTAAGCTTAAGGTCTAAATGGTTCTTGTCTCCTTTAGGTTCATAACATTTAAAGCACAACTACTACTCCACATATCCGTGGACTTTACCGCCCGACGCACCGACAATTCTTTAGCTTTTTGATTAATTGATAAATCAAAGTTCTACAATATTTATTTAGTTATTCTTGTATTTGTATTTAAAAATTAACAAGTGTATTCTTTATTTTATAGAGTAAATATAGATGATACCGTACGTGTGTTCGGTATAATTGAGGTCTATCTTGTGTAGATTGGTAAATCACCAAACAATCAAATATTTACATGAATGAAGCTTGTTTTTTTCCGCTGGTAATTTTTTAGGTTATTTTGTTTGTAGTAAAAGTTTAGAGCACTTATTTTGACATTACTATGTACTCCCTCTATTTTATTATAAATAATATTTTAGTAAAAATTTTTTGTTTCAATTAAATTGATATTTTAAGATTTCTATATAAAATTTATTGTATCTTTAATATTTTTGACTCTTTGAATTCTACATATTGATTTGTGGTTGATTAAATAATTTGAAATTTGTGATAAATCATATCTTATTTAGATCAAATAAAATAAAACGAAGGTAGTAATATATATCACGAGGGGAAGAGATGTGTGATTTGTTTTCTTTTATAAGTGAGGAAATCTTAAATCTCGACTAATCTTGGAGTAAATTGTAAGTAAATTGCAAACAAACGAAATTCAAATTTATTAAAGAGACTGGTTATAGCTTATTAAAGCTTTATATATATATGTAAAAAAGTCTGGCTGGGGTTTTCAACAGGTCGTTCCGAATACATTTAAGGCTCTGTGTTACTAAAATAAAACATTAAAAGAAAAAACAAAATTGGGCTATAAGTTTTTTAAAAAATTGTATAATAGTTTACATATAAACATTTAGTTTTCTTAAGTCCTTAATTTTTTCGGGCTCTAAGCTTTGCTGGAAAAAAAAGTTTCTAAGACTTAAAAAAAAAACTGTTTAATATTTTCAAAATAGGTTTTCAAGTTTCCAGGAAACCGTTAATTTTTTTGGACTCTAAGCTTTGTTAAAGAAAAAAAAGTTCTTAAGACTTAAAAAAAAATAGTATGATATTTTTAATGTAGGCCTTAAATTTTCTTAGGTCATGTGACGGATCTCATATTATACGTGCTAAAGTATGGTCCTGGTTTTCAAGGATGGAAGTCGAGTGGTGGCTTCAGGTAACCAGATCCATAACTTGTAGCCTCGCCGTTGGTAGTTGAAGCACTAGCTATCAGAGAAGCCCTTCGTGATGCGGTGGAGTTTCGATCAGACTCTCTCGTCTCAATCACAGTCATTAAAAATAGAGTGAATCACTCGGAGATCTTTGAAATATCCTTACGGATGTTTCCTGTCTTCTTTCATGTTTTGATTCAGTTGCTTTAAATTTTATTCCTAGATCAGAAAACGTTGAATCTGATTCAATTGATTCAATGGCTAAACATTGCTTGTCTGCATTTATTTTGAACTTTGTAGTTGGTGAGTCTCTTTGACGAAGGTGATAGTTATTGACAAATATATATATATATATAAATAAGTAAAGAGATGAAAGAATTGTCACCAAAAACAAAATGATTTGAGATTAGATTTCATAAAATATAAAGATTGATAATCGCTTTGAGGCAACTCCTAAAGATCCATAAGACTCATATTTGTACTAATATTCAACTTGCTTAAAACCCTAAACACATAGACTTTATCAAACTTGTTCATACAATGGGTTTGTATACCAGGTTACTATAATTAATTGTATTAATTAAAATGTAGGATTAAATGTAAGTAGAAAGACATATATGAATATAAGTGGGTACACATGAGACATCATAATCAAAAAGACTAGAAATGGATGTTAGAGAACGTAAACGATATGATTTGGTCTAATTTAATGTTTATTTTCACGAGACTTTCTTTTATTATTAGCTGTAATCAGTGCCCTTTTCGATAGTTCTCAGATTATTCAAATAAATATATTTTTAGCTCTAGCTTATGTTGAATGCCGTTTAACAAAAATAAATAAATATATTTTAACGTTTTGTAGGCAGTAAGAAATATGATCACGTACCATTTATGGTTTATTGACATACAGAAAAAATTATTAATTAATACTTGAACTGTAAATCTTGTAAGCAATATTAAAGTCCGAAACGTTAAGGGTGTCTTCAAACATAAATTCTAAGTGATTTGAGTTTAAAAAAAATTATTTGTTATTCAAACATAATTTTTTAAAAATTATCTAAAATTCAATGTTATTAAGCGTTTCAACTACAATTAAATCCACTTTTTATTGGAAATTTTTTAAAGATATTTTAAAAGATTACTAAAAAGACAAAAATCTAAGTCTTATAGTTTTAAGTGGAATTAGAATTTTTTTTTTTCACAAATAATAATAAAATTATCTAAAATTTCATAAAATCTAAATCATTCACCATCTTTTAAAATTCACAATTCAATACACCCCTAAATCTAATTCATGTGATTAATTATAATTGACTTTTCTTAAATAAATAAATTGAAAGACTTGGAAATAATGTACAAAGACGAAAGCTATGAATGCAAAAAAACGACAACTAACATCACATATGAAAGAGACATTATTTAAAGCCCGAATGAAACTTTTCTAACCAAACAGCAAAGACAACGGAACTTATAAAAAATTCTACTCAGTTAAATTTGGTTATTGGGACTAATGTAATTTTAGATCACGTTTTGGGCCACTTTGAACCAAATATTAAAGATTTATATGCCCAAATCCCACAAAAGATAAAACAGACTTTTTTAGGATATTTGGCTGTTAAGACTAATCTCTCTCGATAAGATATTCAATGTGCTGAAGTGTGTGACCGGTGTAGAACAGAAAAAGAAACCGTAAATCATGTCCTATTCAAATGTCCTCCCACTATTTAAGTGTGGGCATTATCCGGAATCTCTGTAAGGCAATCTTTCCCAAGTCCATCAGTCTACTCGAATATAGATCATTTATTTTGGAGGATTCCCAATACAACAAATTATCATAGCTTCCCATGGATTATATGGTACCTCTGGAAAGCAAAAAATGATAAAGCATTCAACAATAAGGATTGCGATATACAAGAACTGGTTAGAGTAGCGGAAACAGAAGCACCTACTTGGGTCGATGCCCAACAAGAACGGAGAGGGTCGGATGCTTGTCATCCAAGGGTACGAACGAGAAGCAATGAGCTGATGTGCTGCCCCCTTTTGATTAACCCAGCGTTCACGAGATATCGATGCCTAGTAGATGCTTCTTGGAAAGACTGGTCTTTATTCTGGCCTAGGATGGTACTGCTTCCCAGATGGTTTAGGAGGAGCAAATATGGGGACTCAAGTATCAGACGAAGCCTTTCTCCCCTTCACGCTGAACTGGAAGCACTTCTCAGGGCGATGACTTACCTCCTTTTACTTCAGATTTTAGAGGTTGGGTTTTATGTAAATTGCTCGGAAATACTCAAGATGGTAGAAGATCCCTCTGCTTGGCTGGCTTTTATACCTTACCTTGCCGACTTTTCAAGACTTCGGAACCTCTTCAGAGATGTTTCCATAGTTTGGTTCCATGGACCCTGAACCACAAGGCCGATTTTCTGGCGGGCAATGTTTGTCTGCTAGCTAGAAATCATAATCTTTTTGATGATGTTCCTCCTTCTTGATTATGATATCTTCAAATATGAGTTAAGTTGACAAAAAAAAGTAGATATTAAAAACATTACTAATGAAGATATATATACATATATATATATATATATGTAATAATTCCGTGTAGAGAGTGATCACAAAGAGAGAAAAATAAATATTAAATTATAAATTTCCAACTCAAAACTGTCTGATAATGACTAATAAGTGGAGATACTCATATCTTATATACTAGTTAGGATCCATTCCAAATTTCAATGAGGGATAACATTCCCTAATACGTTCATTCGGAATGATGGTTCTTTGACCATTGATCTCGATATGTTTCGTAATGGATCGACGATACCAATTTTGAGTCTAGGTTGTCGATAATTAGCCCAACTTAATCTGGATCCTATCTGGTTAGACAACATGGATCGTATACCATGATGTCATACTAAATTATGAGTTTCCAACTCAAAATAATTGGTTTTGAGTGGAGTAGAGAGATTCATATCTTATATATAAGATATTTTCCAACTTTCGATATAAGATAATATTTCGTGATAATAAATATCGAGAGTAAAGGACGTGCATAAACAGAGTTAAGTGAGTGGTTGGTTGAAGATAGAGAGATCAGCTTCAGAGAAGAGGAATCTCTTTCTTTCTCTCTCTCTTGCACTCAGTCTCTGAGTTCGTGTCAGAAAAAAAAACAGAGAGACATTAAAAGAGAAGCAGAAATGGTACATTCAAAGAAGTTCCGAGGTGTCCGGCAACGACAGTGGGGTTCTTGGGTCTCTGAGATTCGTCATCCTCTCCTGTCTGTTCTCTCACTCTCTCTCATTTTATAATTTATAAATTATGTATCTAAATACTCATTTACATGTCCATGTTATGCCTATACATATTTATACTTCCAAAGAGTTATGCATATTAGTCTCTTATGGATTTGCATTTTTTGTTTTACTCGTTTTCCTTCATTAAATTCAATTTAAAACAAATTAAATAATTATATATATATATATATATATTATTTTTTCTGTCTGGAAAACAAATTAGATTATATATATATATATGTCTGCAAATATACATATCCCATAACATAAGGGATATATGTTAGATTATTAATTTAATGAAGAAGAAGTGGTTTGACAAAAAAAAGAGAGGATGTATGTCTTTTTCAAAGAATAATTTGTAATATATTTTTTTCGAAATGAATATTATTAATTTTAGTATATTTATGGTCTGTATAATCTACGATAATTTAGTTTTTTTTTTTGAGCTGAAACAGTATTTAATATGTATTTTTGTATGAGCTATGATCAGGAAGAGAAGAGTGTGGCTAGGAACATTCAACACAGCAGAAGCAGCAGCTAGAGCCTACGATCAAGCCGCGATTGTAATGAACGGCCAAAACGCAAAGACCAACTTTCCCGTCATCAAATCCAACGGCTCAAATTCTCCGGACGTTAACTCTCTTTTAAGATCACCAAAATCATTATCGGAAGTCCTTAACGCTAAGCTAAGAAAGAACTGTAAAGACCAAACACCGTATCTAACGTGTCTCCGTCTCGACAACGACAGCTCACACATCGGCGTTTGGCAGAAACGTACCGGGTCTAAAACGAGTCAAGACTGGGTCAAGCTTGTTGAGCTTGGTGACAGTACTGTGAACGCACGTGTCGGTGAGAATGAGAAGGTGAAGAAACGAAACGACGACGTTGAGGAAGAAGATCAAATGGCGATGCAGATGATCGAGGAGTTGCTTAATTGGAATTGTCCTGCTTCTGCATCCATTGCACAAGGCTGAATTAAGAATAATCACTGAATTATATGACTTAAGATAATTAATGAAGGTATAGATACATAAATGATATATAGGAGAATAATAATCGAGGGTATTATTAATCAGTTTACGTAGCTGTTTAATATATACTTTCATTTCATATAGTATATATACATAGAGAGAAACAAGTACGTATACATATGTAAAGATGTGTATTTTATTTTCAAATATAAATATATATGTTGTGGTTTTAAAGAGTTGTAAACTGATGGGATATTTTAGCTACTTTTAATTGAATAAAAAATTATATTACGTCTAAATAGCAACTCAAAATCTTGTTCAATTGTAAACTTAACAGTAAAAAAAAAAAGTTATTGTGATAATTATATTGTGATTATGAGTATTAGTAATAATTTGTGACGTTTTATAGACAATTTTATTACAAATTATTTGACTCTATTCCATAACGATTTGTGACAAAATTGTTACTAAGTTTATTCGTCACAAGTATATTATGACATTTTTGTTTCTAATATGTATATGTGACACTTATATTGTAATTGTTTACAAATTATCACAACTCTGTAATAATATATTTATATTGTGATAAAATATGTGTTATTGTGATAAAATATTATATATCAATACAATTTTTTTCTTGTAGTTTAAGCATAACTTTTATAATAATTGAATAAGCTGAATTTTTTTTGTCAACAATTGGGTTGACCGATCTATAGCAAAAAATCTCCTATAATCTACTTACTTTAGTGAGGAAGAGTCGAACCCCTGATATCAGAGTTATTCTAACCACTATAGTACTTATAAAAGCTCGACAAAAAACAATAAATATATCATAATTTCTATTCTTTGTAACTATTAGAACCCTTTTTTCTTTTTTTTGTCAACACTGGACCACAACTGGCCGGCCCATCAGCCAAATTCTTACATAATGTTTGATCAAGTCAACATTCGATTAAAAGACCAAAATGTTCATCTCATTCTTCTTTCTTCCTTCTCTATTCATTCTTTCATCTTCCTTCTATCTTCTTCTTCCACAATCTCTCAATTTCTCTTTCACTTCTTTCAATCTCTCGACAAAAAACGGTATCATATCAATGTCCATCGATTCCATGTTTATGTCTATTGCTTACGTCTATGGCTATTTTAGACATGTCTATGGCCATTTTAGGCATGTCCATGTCCATCACTTATGTCTATGTCTATTTGTGACATGATTATGTTTATCGTAACATGTTTATGTCTATTTGTGACATGTTTATGTCTATTCGTGATATGTTTATGTCTTTCGCTTATGTCTGTGTCAATTTTAGACATGTTTATGTTCATTTTTGACATGTCCATGTCCATCGGTTATGTTTATGTCCATTTAGACGCCATCGTTTATGTTTATATCTATTGCCAAACACAAATTCACATTGTCTCTTACCATCTGCCACATGTTGATGTTTCATTGCTCAATTTTTTTTTTCTATTTCTCTATGAAAAATCTCCTCTTTTCCACTTTTTTCTCTCATTTTTCCTTTTTGTTTTTTTTTTCATCATTAAAAAGGGAAAATGGTCATTATAAATATTACAAACACTACAAAAATGGTATTTCATACAAAAAAAATAACATTGTGGCATTTCCAACAATTTTAAAATTCGTCGGGGTGCTATGGCCAATTATTTCTCATTGAAATTGTCGACATTCTATAATTATAACGCATAGAGAAGACCAAACATAAAAAAAAGTACAAGTGATAATGAATAAGTTTATTAAAGGGTAGTGAACATTAAATGTGAAAGAGATTTGACACTCTTTTGAAACTTATTTCTGCGAATCAGATTCTTTGTTGTTCGAATGTTAGTCCTACCTCGATTAAGAAAGCTTTTACTGCTATTTTTACATGTTTATCTGGATTGGTAAAATTCATGTCTTGTCTTATTCCTTATGTCTCATTTGTATCTATTAGAATTTCTTCATATCATATGCTTTTATGCATTTTACACTCAAGAAATGAAACAAAATAAGAATTTCTCTTATTCCCATTTGGTACGAAATTAAATTCCACTTCATACTAATTATATACATATACACATGCGTAGATCAATTTAACAAGTGTGACAAGTCTCCTTCACATCCTTTAATGTTCACTACTCACTATACGAAAATACATGTTATTTTCAATGGTAAAATACGTCTAGAACACAAAATTTCATACAAATGATAATTGTTAGATTTTTTTTTCCAACATGATAATTGTTAGATATATGCCCGCTTAATTTATATTGGGGAAAAGAAAGAAAAAAAATTCTAGTATATTAAAATTTTAAATGTTAAATATTTTAGGCCCTATAATAGTACAAAAAACCTGAGTTTTGACATGCATAGATTCGGGTCTTGTTAGATACAAATTATCGGTAAAAGATAAAGTTGTCAGGTATATATAGTCGTGTTGGAATATGATTGATATCTCACATCAGAGGTTAAAGACATTCTAACCTAATATATATAAGCTAGAGGTTAATCCACTTATTGTCAATTAATTTTGAGTTAGAAGTCCATAATTTATCATGGTATCAGAGCCCACAATCCTGATCCATCAGATTTGCGTCTGTTGTGGGTCCTTAGAAATGTTAGGTTATACCACTATCATTTCGAGAGAACTTGTTAGAATATGATTGATATCACATATCAGAAGTTGGAGTCATTTTAACCTAATATATATAAGTTAGGAGTCAATCCACTTATTACCAATTGGTTTCGAATTGGACCCATAATTTATTACATCGTCAAAATACTCTTAAACCATACTGTTTCAGACAAGAATCCTCATTTCCAAATTCTCGTGTTCGTTATTGGCAAGTGATCCCTAGCGAGATTTATATGATTAACGTCAATTTTAGTTCAATGTTCATGCATGGTTATGAACTTCTATTTTACAAATAATGATTATGATATTCTATTTTATTTGATTAGTACGTTATTTAGGCATCTGATGATAATGACGATTAATGTTTCTATTTTGCCTCACATTTATAGCGGGAGTCGTTATAAACTTTAGGATAATTTTATCCTAAATTTATAACTACCCTTCAAAACTAGGATTAAAATGGATTTTCTTACAAGTTTATATATAAAAATTTAAAATTAATAAAAATTTAGTAGAAAAAACTCCAGAAAAACTAAAATTAATAAAATATATAGGGTACAAATTCGATTCTTGATTCGGTTCGGGTTTAGATTCAACTTTCCAGGTACATAAATTTAGGATCTATTTCTGGTATTTTGTCAGGTTTGGTTTTTTTAATTCGGTATTTTGGTTCTTTTGATTTAAGAATTATTCGGGTATTATTATTTTTCGGATATGATTTGGTTCGGAATAGATCAAGTTTGGATTCGAGTATTTTTATTTAAAAATTCAGTATTTTAAAAAGTTAATAGAAAAACTTTAAAAAGTTCTTGATTTGGTTCCGGTTCGAGTTCGAGTTTGATTTTTCGGGTACATAGATTTAGGATACATTTGAATATTTTGTCGGGTTCAGTTTCTCTAATTTCAGATCGATTTCAGCTTGGGGTTTAGCCTTCTAAAACAACATTTCAAAAATAATATTCTAAAATATTAACACGAATCTAATAATATAAATAAACACAATTTAATAAAATAATCAAATATAACGCGGATATACTCCTAAATAAATTTAAATTGATGAGGATATATAACTGAGTTACAAATAGACATTTTATTAAATGCACCTCATCCAGATCACACCTTGGTTTTATTTAGTTGTACCGACGGGTTTAGAGTTGCAATCTAATTTGTTTGGTTAAGCCGGTTAAAAATTTAATTAAATACCGTTACTTCTACATAATTAACTTTTAAAAATTTCTACGTTTTACCTAAAATTGCATCATTACAAGTTTACAACTATAAATATTGTTACAAAAATCGGTCAAGAAATATTATACCATTAATGTATTGCTTATCTTCAGATTAAAAATTACTAAATTTCCAATTAACAAAAAAAAAGAATTATAAATTGGTGAAGCACTTCCGTTACGTAGGAGAGTCTGTCTTTGGTAAAAAGTCTCAAAACGAATTTTCAGGATCTCACTAAAATTCACAAACTCCGGAAAATCACCACCATCTCCGCCGCAGAACCACCGTACGTCGGAAAATGGGAAAAGGCAAAGCACTAAGCGAAGGCGTGATTAAGAACATCATCCTCTCATACACATACGTAGCCATATGGATCTTCCTCAGCTTCACCGTCATTGTCTACAACAAATACATCCTCGACAAGAAGATGTATGGTTGGCCATTTCCGATCTCTCTCACCATGATCCACATGTCCTTTTGCTCAGCCTTAGCTTTCCTTCTCATCAAGGTCTTCAATTTCGTCGAGCCTGTATCAATGTCACGAGACACTTATATCAGATCTGTTGTCCCCATTGGAGCCTTGTATTCACTTTCTCTCTGGCTCTCTAACTCCGCGTACATTTACCTCTCGGTCTCCTTCATCCAGATGCTCAAAGCTTTGATGCCAGTCGCGGTTTATTCAATTGGCGTGCTCTTCAAGAAAGAAGGTTTCAAATCGGAGACTATGGTTAACATGCTTTCAATCTCATTCGGTGTAGCCATTGCTGCTTACGGTGAAGCTAGATTCGATGTTTGGGGTGTGATTCTCCAGCTTGGTGCGGTTGTTTTCGAAGCCACTCGATTGGTAATGATTCAGATCTTGCTTACTTCTAAAGGAATCACATTGAATCCCATCACTTCTCTTTATTACGTTGCTCCTTGCTGCTTAGCTTTCTTGTTTATCCCTTGGATTGTCGTCGAGTTTCCGATACTGAGAGATACCTCTAGCTTCCATTTTGATTACCTCATCTTCGGGACAAACTCGTTCTGTGCGTTTGCGCTTAATCTGGCTGTTTTCCTTTTGGTTGGGAAAACATCTGCTTTGACCATGAATGTTGCTGGTGTGGTTAAGGACTGGCTCTTGATCGCATTCTCATGGTCTGTGATTAAGGACACTGTGACTCCTATCAATCTTTTCGGTTATGGGATTGCTTTCTTGGGTGTTGCCTACTACAATCATGCCAAGTTACAAGCTTTGAAGGCCAAAGAGGCTCAAAAGACTGCTCTACAAGTTGATGACGAGAGTGGTCGGCTTTTGGAGGATAGGGAAGGAACTGAAGGTGGGAGGAAGAATGAGACACAGGGTTAACCAGGTTCTGAATTGGATTTTGGTAAGATTGATTTCAGAGTTTTTTTGTTTTTGCTTAGCATACATTTGTTGGAATAAGAGCTTGAAGGTTTTAGTAGATGCCAAATTTGTTTTGAGTATGATAATGAGACTTGGTCTAGTGGTCTTACCATTTTGCTTTATTGGTGAAATTGAGTGAGCTTTTGATCTATTGATACACATATGATGAGAGTATCTTGCTAGGCAGTGAAGTGTCACCATTTCCAATTTTTTTTCTTTTATTTTCTGTTTTTATTTGAGTTTTATGATTATGACTTTGGTGTTATGTACCAACCTTTGTCAATGAAGGTTGAAGATTTATTTACAAGTTATTCCTTTCTTAGTTTGCACATTTGTTTCTTTTTTAACCTTAGCATTAGTCTTATATGCAGAGATCAAATTCAGTAAGAATATTCGTTACATTAAAATCCCCTCAAGTGATATGTATTGATTCTTCCACACTGTTTACTACAAGCAACTCTCAAGCTTTATCAAGTCTAACCAAAAAGAAAGATACAAAACACAAACACAAAAATAGAGACAGCTTTTCATGAAAAGGTGTGAATGAGAACTCAATTGCCTTTTTTTGGAAAATATAAAATAACATAAAGATCTCACATTTCAAATCTAGTGACTTACATAACAAATGTCAATCTCGACAATAATGTACTCCGGGACCATCCTAAAGAAAACTAGCAAACATTTTGTTTCTGTCTACTAACAATTCAATCGGAATAGAAGATTTTCTTGTCACTCATATTTGGAATTCAAAACTTCAAAATTTGTAAAAATTGCTGAATTCTTGAGGTTTCTATGTGGTAGTTGACCGTTACCTTATACAACATTTATCTAATGAATACATATATAGAACTTTAGTATCGAAATACACAACAGTAAGATCCAGACAAGTACTGAATCTTGCAATGGCTCATGAGTCATGAACACTTGATTTTTTAATTAGACAACAATCCTAGAACATTTACTTAATGTAAATGACTATCTCATTATATAAAAAATTCTATAATTTGAGATGGCACTGTCTGGAAGCACCAGAAGTGATCACTAACAACAATTACAAGCAAAATAGACAGACAACTTACATAGAAACTATATTTTGTAACTGAAGAGATCAAAATTGATATCTGGAACTAGGATTGGTCACCTGATATGCAAGTTCTGAAGCGAGAGAGATGTGCAGACTTATGGTCATATGAGGAGAAACATAATGTACGGTTTCATTTTGAAAATAGTGTTGTAACACGCTCAGGAGATGTTAGTGTTGCCACTCTCTTAAACTGTCAGATTACAGTGAGAAAGACACTAATTCAATGTTAGCTTTGCGACTTTAATAACTGCTCAAGAGCTTATAAGTGTGAAATGTACCTTTTCTTGGTTATATTTGGTCCGTATTGCGATGAGGGTACTTCCACTAGTGTTGAGTTGCAATTCTTCCATTGCAAGTACCGTGGTTCTTAGAGCGGACGCTTCATATTTGGTATAGTGCTGCAGAGTTGGATTCTTTAAGCAATAGCATTCACATTAGCAACATTGTTATCTCTCTGATGAAGTAAAAGAATGCATAATCAAGACATGTGAGCTTACTCACCCAAGGATGGTTAGATTGGTTGAGTGTCCATCTTGCTAGAAAAACAGCTGAAGCAGCGATTAGGGACGGAAGGAACTTTAGAAAACTATATTCCACGAGAGTCAGTTCTGCAAAATAGTTTGCTAAGAACTCCATCTCAATATGCGGAACCTGTGAAACAAACAAAATCAGGTTTTCAAATGTTAGTGATTTTTAACTCAAACGAAGATTGCTGAGAATTACTGGTGAAATGGATCAAAGTAACCACCTTGTCAGACGCTTGAGCTGCTTGAATGAATCGTCTGAGACAGTAAAAGGAGAAAATGACTTTTATGATGCTTCAGAAAAAGTTAGAGATAATGTAGAAGTTGATGCATTCTCATGCCTTTAATGATTACCTGAGAAAAGTTTTGGTGGTAGGAACTGATAAACGGAAGTGCAGGAAGTTCAGAACTTGAATCTCCATACTCAGTACCTGCAACAAGGTTCTGTGTTATTCCTTTCTTTTTCTTATTTTGATTAATGATCAGTCCTCAGAGATATGTATAATTTGCATGTTCATTACTTCTAGTCTTGTGTATGTATTGTCTGTAATGAAGCAAAACTCCTCCAACCGCGGTGCAAAAATCTCTTCGTATTTCCTTCAACAATACAAGGAGTAATTCCTAAGTTAGTTGAGAAGTACTAATCTACAATTAGTATATTTTCTATTCATTGAGTGCATTCTAGAGCTGAAAGCCTGCAATGAAGAAAGATTAGAGAGCAAACATGTGTTCTTCTGCATCACTTATATTTTGATTTTTACACTCATTGCAATGTCAATGTTACTCAATAGAATCATGAATAAAGCTGGAAATTGAGGAAAGAGTAAATGTGGGAACTTACGAAGCTATTAGCATGCAAGTGACACCAAGCAGCTGGAGCCTTTGCTTTTCAATGTAATTGTGGGACATGAACCGATCAATTATATTCACGGTAAGATAAAGTGTGTCTGAAGCCAGATTGTACTCTTCAGAAACCTGAAAAAATGTAGCAGTAATAGAGATTCTTACTCAAAATACTTGGAAGTAATAATATGCTTTCAAATTTTGCTCCATTATACTCAAGTAAAGCTATGCATAGGTAATATGATAAATGCAAAATTTTAATGTAAAGGTAACTAACCTCCACAAGCCAATCGATCAGAATTCCACGCATATTTTGATTGATATCTCGCTGCACTTGCACCATATAGCTACTTGAAGGTCTTTGTTCAAGCTTGACAAAAGAATAGTAGTAATAACTTAGAATCCAAATGCGTCATTTTATGGAAAGATAAGACCAAATATTTGGATCATGTTAGTCAAACCTCTGCAACATGAATGCTGTCATAAATACTTGCAGCATAAAGGCTGCAACACTGGGGATCTCGTACATTGGAATCTATATCTACAACTTTAAGACATTTGGTGACATCAGATACATCTTCTTCTGCACAATTCAGTGAACCTTGAGTAAATTTCAGAAATATACATTTTGGTACATTCTTTAGTAGTGAAGTTTCTTACTTCTTTCAGTAGCTTCTCCATCTTTAGAGTTTGGAGCAGAGGCATCTAAGGATTCAGCCATTTTAATTTTTGACAAATCTTCCGCGAGCTTCGACTTTGCAGCATTCACATCTAGCACACCTTCTTCTGTTATTCGCTTAGTTTCTTTTCGACTTTGCTTTCTAGCCTGTTTACATTGTAGCGGGAAGAAGAGATTCTAAATAAAAACACCAATCAAGAGAATATGCAAAGAAAGCATAAAATATTTTGCTACCTTAACATTGCGTTGTGTGCAAATATTTGTACTTTCAACCAAGGTGTTAGTCACATCCTTGAGCACCGCTCGTCTCTTATGATTACATACTAATTTGGCATTATCTGATGCCATTCGTTTATTACTCGGTTTAGCTACACGCTTTGGTTCTTGTTTAAAAGCAGGTTTTGATGGAGAATTTGAGACTCCTAAGGCCTTAGCTCGTGATCTAGTGACTCTCACATTATTATCTCGAAGTTTTGTAATAGAGATTGTTTCTTGCTTTGCATTTGTTTGACAAGAACAAGCTCTATGCATGATTTTAAACTGGTAATTCGCCAACCTGCAGAGCAAACAGATTCCAGTCTGCAAAATTTGTTACAGTAAGAGAAATCAATCAGTGTTCAAATGGCATAACTTCAAATAAATAGCAAAATTCAATAATCAGTTTCAACAAAATTCTCATGCTCACTTTATGGGATAAGAACTCACTGATTTCTGAAAGTAAAATCTAGTTTCTTACATCGAAATTCATGTTATTCATCTTTTAATCCACGAAAATTCATCTGCTTGACAGATGTAACCAAAACTATAGATCCGTTTTTTTTGTAACGTGTCCGTGACAATAACAAGAAAAACAAAAAAAACAAGCAAGAGGTCAATCCTTGTCTTAATTTCAGTAAAACAAACAACACAAACAAAACGAGAAGCATGTACAATCTAGAGAGAATGAATAAAACATAGAAAGGGCAAAAAACAGAGCTTGATCGTAGATAGAATAGTCTTCAAACAGATCTAGAAACCGAAAAATCAAAAAAAAAAAAAAAAATCATGAAAAATCAGCAATTAAAAGAAAATCATCGAGGGAAGTAAAATGACATGAAGATAATGAAAATACCTTAGATCAGAAAAATCTTATTGTAAAGCTTGAGAACGACCTGTAATGGCGAAGAAAGAGTGTGTTGAAATAGGAGGAGAGGAGGAGGAGCGTGCGTGAGCGGGATTTTTGTGGTCTCGTTTCGAATTTCTGATATTAAAAAAAGTTTGATTTTTTAAAGTTGAAAAATAAAAAAGAAAGAAACTTGGGATTTGGACAAATGTGATTTATTGGGAAGTAAGTGACAGAGTGTTCTCTGACAGTTTGACGTCCGGTCCCGTTTCGGTAAACTCTTTTTTTATTGGTGAGATTTAATCTTCAGTTACGCGCCTATTCTATTGTATCTCTTCCTATTTACTACTATTCAAACCCAATAATTAAAACCAATTGAAAACCTTCAAGCCCACTATAAAAAGCCCAAAATATTGTTTTATTTTTTACTAAACCCAATCACATATTCCCTCTGGATTGAAAGCGAATTTAAAATTTATTATTGCATTCTATTATTCTCGAACTCAGAATTATCCTATTTTTCAAACTCAAAATTATTCTATACAATCAATAGTAATTTTCATATATTATTTAAAAAGAAATTAAGTTTTAATGAATTTAATGATAAATTATGCCCAATACAACTCTATTTATAAGTTATACTTATTGAAAAAATTGAAACAAAAATCATTTGGAAAAAAAAATGCAACCAATGAACAAAATGAAAGAAAGAAAGAAATAACTGACTAGAATTTGAGTTTATGGTTTGATTTTTTTTGCCAACACTAGTATATTGTTTCACTATAAATCGGATATTGTCTATTCAATCGTTAAAAAAAAACTTTTAAAAAATTACGAGGCCATTTCTTTTTGTCAAACCAATACTCATTAAACTCGGTCCACAAAGGTAGTTGGGGTTACAATAAGTGCTGCCTTTGAAAGGCCATCAGCCAAGCCATTCTCGGCTCGAGGAATACGTTTAAACGATACAAACGAAAAGTTCTTAATTAAAGATAGAATGTCAGATACGATTCCATACATATCCGATTGAAATTTGATTTTTGTTTGAAATTTGATTTTTTTAAACATCATTTTAGTTTAACTCGAATACATTTTGTGAGTAAATTTATTTTATAATAAATTATTTGTTAAAATAGCACCAAATTTATAAATCAATTTCACTAATTTTTTTGCATAACACATTTTATATAATACTCTGCAAAGGATGTTTGACCGAATAAACTTTACTCATGTGCCAAATTGACAAGAAGTGAAAAGATGATTAAGGTAAAACTCTGACTAGATACAAAAACTAAGAAGTTTTTTTTTTCTTTTTTTTTCTCCAAACTGATTTTATTAAGCATCAATGTCAGTCATTACAAAGTTACGAAGGAAATTTTTGTTAAAGTGTCCTCAATTTAATTTTAACATATTCCTCTCAAATGTTCATGTAATCTAATGGCGATAAAAGCTCTTGAGCTATGATAAATGGGTGAACAGAATCCTGAACATTGAATGTCATGGAGTAGAAAAAGGTGTGGCAACGCTAGATCCCAACTCATATATCTCTACTACACATGAAAGAAAGAACGCATAACAAATTTAATAAAATACATAATAAAATTAAGGGAACAGTAAACTTAGTCAAAAGGCTGAATGATGCTACAAAGGTCTCTAAAATAGTTTCAAGACGGTTTTACAATTAGATCGAGTAGATTATTTATAATCCACTTAAAAAACTTAAAATATACAATGGTTTTTTTGAATAATTGATGACTTTTTGTCGAGTTTTTTGAGTCTTATGGTTTAGATGACATATCTAATGGTTTTTGTATCACTGGTTTGATCATTCCTCATTACAAGTTAGAAAATTTAAAACAAATTTTAAATAGTGATTTTAGGATATATATAGAATCTTATGATCCAATTATTAAAAAAAATAGACTATTTTCATGCATAATATATGTCTCTGACCTAAGTAGATAATAATGTAATACATACTAATTATTATTTTTTGTTTTTCGTCAAAGTATATACACAAACTTCATAATTTTCCTTTATGATGTCTCCATAATGGTTTCAGTCAAATATTTTGTTTTCTTTGTCAGGATATCTATTACCTTACCAAAATGTCAAATGTAGTTCTAGTTCTCTTTCTTTTCTCTCATTGACATTGTAAGTTTGTAATATGTATATAGATAACAGTGTTCATTTTTTTAACTCAAAAACTTTGAAAAAATAATAGAGGAATGAAGATGGCTCTTGTTATAAATCTTTTAGCTCTTTTGTTCTCAGCAATCCAAATTCGTTCAGATCAAAATACGGTACCCACCAAATCCTTCAAGGTATGCTTTGAGGTAGACAAAATTGATCCATCTAATTAATTCAGCATTCACTACTCAAAAATAACTTATATTCGACAGCAAAATCGGTTAAAATCTTTCTAACATTTTCAATAGAAACATACCATCTATTCTATGTCATTGGAAAATTAAAAATGTCATAAATCTATCAGACATATGATTGACTGTTTTTTCATCCCTCTTGCTTATTAATGTTACAAAAATCTCATATTTTTTCATTCCCAGATAGGTGAAAATGCAAGATATGATTGCATTGACATTTATAAGCAACCAGGACTTGATCACCCTTTGCTCAAAAACCACACAATTCAGGTACATGAATGTTTCAGAAAATTGTCTCTTATAAAATATGTTTTTAAATTTGACTAAATGATTTATTTTTTTGAAAAGATGAAGCCATCCTTTCCAAGTTTTCAATCAAATAATCAAACTAGCAACACCAAAACATACGAGAAAAAAATAAAATGTCCAGATGGAAGTGTTCCTACATTGAGAAATTCAAAAGAATACATCACCAACACACAACTTTTCTCTAACAAGTATCTTCATCCACTAACAGAAGAGAGTCCAGGATCACATGTAAACATTTAATTTCCTCTAAATTCCTTAAATTTATTAACATTTTAATATGTATATTTCAAAATTAACTACTTTTTTTTGTAGATTGTTGGAATAAGGTCAAGTAGTTCTATATATCGTGGTATTAAAGCTCGATTTAGTATACATAACTTACCCGTCAATAGTGATCAATCCTTGTATACTCAACTATATATAGGCACTGGAATGCATTACCCGTCAATAGTGATCCATCCTTGTATACTCAACTATATATAGGCACTGGAATGCATGACGAAATCAATTTTATTACTGCGGGTTGGATGGTAAATTTTACGTTTTTTTGGTTTTAATTACTCTTGAACCATTTTTTTATTTATGTTTTTTTGGTAGACTTAAGATATTGAAACATTTTTAACAGATCAATCCAAGCGTATATGGCGATGAACGTGTTTGGTCATATGGATTTTGGAAGGTATGCCTATAAAATTAAACTATGGTATAATGAAACATATAAATAATATGCTCAAAATTTTATCAAAAAGCATGTAATAATATGATATATGATTTTATAGGGTAAATATATGAAAGGATGTTATAATACTAAATGCCCAGGGTTTGTTCAAGTATCGCAAGAGATTCCTATAGCACAAAAAAATTTCAAATTATTCCATCCATGAGGTATTTTTCAAATTATAAAAACTCTTTCTATTCTTTTTATCACAAAAATTTTAATTCCAGCTTTTACAAAATTTTAAACTAATGAAATTAGTTGAATTCTGGATACATGAGCCGTTAGCTGAGTCTTATAACCACTAGACTAAAAAAACTTCGGCGAACACATTATGCTTCAAGCAATTTGATTAACATTTTTCTTTCTTTTTTTTAAATTTAGATATACTCTAATTAATGGAAAATTGTTTTGTCTCTCGTAAACAATAGGATAAACAAACAGGGAATTGGTGGCTAACAAAATCGTTTCCAGAAGGACAAAACATAGATATTGGATATTGGCCAGTACAACTATTTAACCTTATGGTTAATGGTGCAAATACGGTTGGAGTTGGAGGTGTAGTTCACGAATCAACTCAAGTGTTATTTCCAAGTCCGAGTCCTCCAATGGGAAATGGTAAATTTCCTGGCAAACGCAACAAAGGGTCAGCAATTTTTACTAATATTGAAGTCTTGAATTCTAACAATGTCCAAACTAGAATAGATTCTTTTCTTATAGAGAACTTGTTAGATAGTCCAAAATGTTACGGGCTAAAGATTGGTAAAGTACCAGTGATGGGTTTCTCTTTTAATTATGGCGGTCCGGGAGGACAATCTTGTGGTGTATCGATGTAATCTTTAAAAGTTATCATTTAATAAAATATTTAAATTGATAACATAAAATTGGTATATACAGTCAAGAAATACATGGTTTATTGGATCAACAAGATATGATTTAACTGGAGCGGTGGGATTCGAACTCACTATCTTATGTCTAACTAAATTAGGGACAAATCAACTGGCAGTGACGGACCCATAAATTATTTTTACCGGAGTAAAAAAAAAACATTAAATAATTTTTATTTAAATATATAATCTTTTATTTGTCATTCTAGTATAATAGCTAAAAACTTTACTCTAGAAGGTAATATCTGGAGAGTGAACTCCTCAACTGCCAAAATTCCTAGTGGTACAAGACCACTAACCCAATTCAATCTCGGCTAAATATATAATTAAAACCAGTAAATTTGAATTAATAAGGTGTCAAATACAAAATTATAGACTAAATTAAATCATAAAATCTTTAAAAACTTATATAAATTATTCTTTTCTCAAATTAATGGTGGTTCATTTGAATCTCATATTTCTTCATGGGTCCAATTGTCAACTAGACCATCGATTTTTTTACAATTTTCTTGTTCTTATGGTTGCTATATAATTTAATTACTAGCAATATTGAATAAAGATTAAATAAAACAGTCTAGAGTTATACACAGTTGAAATAATGAGTACGGTAAATTATATGTAACATCAAAAAAGATGATTAGAACAGTCGTACTTTTTCTTTCTTGTAAAATATTTTAGTTTTGTATGAAATTAAATGCATTTTACCATTTATCCCTAATCATAAATTATAAACAAAAACTCTCCTAAAATTTTGTTAAATAAATACTTGTTTATTCCCTTTCTTCTATACTTTAGTTTTCCTAGAATATTTTTTTGCACCTTTAATAATGTAGAATTTATTCAATCAAAAATCACTTAAGAAATAATTTGCAACGTTTAAAAGAATTTCTATTGCATTTCTTCTTTTTCTGTTTACTGTCACTCATTTAGATTAATATATTTTGGTTTGTACTATAAATTAAACTGCATTTAACCACTAATAAAATTTGGTATGTTATACCACCGGATTGGTAGTTCTTGATTCAAACACTTGGGCTAACAATAATAATACTAATAAAATAAAAACTCTTTACCAAAAAATAAAAATAAAATAATACTTGATTAGCCGAGTTGCTTTCAGTTTGGTGTTTATGATTATCCAGCTAATAATTTGACATCATGGTTTGATTCATACCCGCTATATTATGGTAGTTTAAAAAAAATTATGGATAGTCTTTAAACTATAGAATCTTCTCGATCCAAATATTAATAAAAAAAATACCGATTATTGTATATCTTAGGAAGATAATAGTTGGGGAAGTTAGCTTGATGTCCAAGTCACCAAATAATGTATCTCTACATTGTCAAAAACTTAGACACAATGACGTTATTAGTCTTTTTCAGTTATTAAATGCATAAGTTGGTTAGGGAAAATACGAATAAATGTTATTTCGATATTAGAAAAATAAATGTTTGTTTTTTTGGTAAGAAGAAAATTAAATGTCTATAAAGGTTTTTTTACATTATTTTCGTCATCTTTTTAAAATTCAAATAAAATATTGCAAGTTGTCTTGGTCATCTTAAAAGGTATGGAGCCTAATCTCTTTGTTGGAGGATAATAATTGGGGTCCACGTATACTCTTTATCAGATCAACGGCTGATATATCTCCACGATGTAATCCCATGTGCCATTGATCTTCATATCTTCTTCATGGCTCTTATGCTTCCACGATTTATCATTTAGAACCGTCGATTATCTACAGATCTGTTGATTGCACTTTACTCATCTCTTTCACTACGCAAGTTGGTTTTTTTCTCTCAGCCCAAGTCCCGCTCTTTTCACATTCTCCGACGTTAAGAATTATCTCTACCAGAAGTAACAAAAAATGCAGGAACAAGCCACGAGTTCTTTAGCTGCAAGTTCTCTGCAATCAAGTAGTGAGAGATCATCAAGCTCTGCTCCACCTTTGGTGATCAAAGAAGGTCTTTGAATCTGTTTATCCAAAGTTTCAAGCTTTAATTATGTTTCCTCTAGCTCGATCTCTTTGTTTTCGAATCTCTTCTATGGTATGGGGATCCACTAAATCAAAGTCTCAAGAGCTTCTCTTTTGCGGCAGGAATGGAAAGTGACGAGGAGATAAGGAGAGTACCGGAATTTGGAGGAGAGGCCATCAGAAATGAAACTTCCGGCGGCACGAATTCTGCATCAGCGGTTGGTCAAGAGCAGATTCAGGGAACAGGACAGAGGAAACGAGGAAGAAGCTCAGCTGATAAAGAGAACAAACGACTAAAGAGGTCTACTTGTTATGATCGATATAACTTTCAGAAATTGGGAATAGATTTGGTGGTGATAGAGCTAGTTTGGTCTGTTTGTTTTGTTTTAGGTTGTTAAGGAACAGAGTTTCAGCTCAGCAAGCAAGAGAGAGGAAAAAAGCTTACTTGAGTGATTTGGAGAAGAAAGTAAAAGACTTGGAGAATAAGAACTCTGAACTTGAAGAAAGACTTTCAACTCTGCAGAATGAAAACCAAATGCTTAGACAGGTATGGTAGATTTATCTTATCTTCTCAAAGATTGAAATTGAGATCATTGTGTTTCAATGTATCGACAAGTTTTAAGCTTTTTCTTATCTTGCAGATTCTTAAGAACACAACGGCTAATAAGAGGGGAGGTGGTGGTTCTAATCATGAGTCTTGACACAACAGTTTGATCTTTTTTTAATGTATGTGGATAATATTAACAGGAAAATATTTTAATATTATATGGGACAAGAATTACCAATGTTGATGAAGTCTAAGTCTTTTGATCTTCCAGTAATAGCAAAAGCTGTTTTGTTAAATCAAACCATAAAGCTTGTGTTTCTAGTTTGATTTGTTTTTATTATAAACTACAAAATTCCATATATAGTTCAAATTTATTTTAAAAAACTCTATTAACTATCACATGTATTAGAGTGAAGTTACATCCCAATATATGAATCATTAGAAGAGATATTTAACCACTAGATTGAGTGTATTTCTTGTTTGTTTGTACTATAGATTTAATTTAGTCGATATTACAAATATATACTACCTTCATTTCAAAAAATTTGACTTTCTAGTTTTTTCATTGTTTCTTAAAGGTTGATTTTATGTATTGTAAGTAATGTATTAATGTCAAAAGTGTGTATTAAGTAATTAATGTATCAATTGTTCAAAAAAAATTAGTGTATTTTGATTTTTACAAATTTAATTAATTAAATAGTATAACTAGTGATGTTATTGGGTAGTAGCTAGATTGATACTCAAATTTTCTATGTAATTAATTTAAAAAAATGATTAAACATCTATAGTATTTTTAATCTATGTGAAATATTCAGAAAATCAGATAGTAAAACAGTATTAAGAACCTTGTATACCTGTGGACAAATGTCTGGAGGTCAAAAAGCCCCACTCAACATCAATAACTGTGTAAAATAGTAACAAATCACAACTGAAAAAGTAAAATAAATATAAAAAAACGTAATCTTAATAAAAAAAAGAAGGATAAAGATGTAACCCAAGAAATCAAATGTTAAAAAATATAATATAAGTGTTAAGAACTTGTCAAAATTTCAAAAGGCAAAAGATTGTGTGAAACTTTGGTCAATGAGAAGGAAATAATCTGTTAAGAGAGAAAGGAAGACCATAAAATTCATCATTTCTGATGTCTAAATTGTAAAGTCGAAACTTCTCCCACCATTGTAATCCACAATTTTTCTTGTCTTCATCATTCTCACGACACAATGTGCAATCAAGCACTACTGCTATCAATGCTGCAACTGTTGTGTGTGACATGAATATCACTCTTACCACATCTTTCAACTGTTTTTTTTTTTTTCATACCAAAAAAAAATCAGTTTAAAATGATTATTTAAAGACCTTAAAAATGTGTATCAAAGGTATACAAGTATATATGTGTATGTACTCACCCAATTCGAATGATGATCAGATCGCCAACCTCCATTGTAGTATTCTCTGAAGTATTGAGGGATTGAAATTGCCATGAAAAACGAAAATCCCATTATGAATTTGGTGTTGAAATTGTTGAGATTGCGAAATTGTAGATAGCTAAGTCCCGCAGAAGCTGCATTGAATTGAATTTTGTTTTTATAATAAGCATATATTATACGAAAACATAGTCTTTAAACTTGAAAGAAAACTACCAGTTTGGTGTGATAGAGAAACTTACACACAAAACACAAGACTATGCAATAAATAGATGCCATGATTGGTAATGGTATGGACGCGAAAAAAGCTCCAAACTTTCCTGCATTTGTATTAGAATCAATATTAGTAACTAAGTAAATTCGAAAATACTTGTTAATCATAATGAAAAAGTACCAAAAATGGAGAAAAAAAGCATGAAGGCAGATGATATTTGTATCACTCTTCGACTTCCAATCTTAGTCATTGCCAAAAGTCCGACATTTTCTCTACAAATTAACATCAATCATACCATATCAGTCTCCAATTAAATCTACTAACATTTATACATAAGAAAAAAAAAGGCTAAGGAAACAAAAATCTAGTTTAGAGAGGAGATTTGTTACGCTGATGTTGTGATTCCTGTAATGCCTCCAAGCATGCCATTGAGCAACACTCCAACTCCCTATTCATTTAAATAAATATATTTATTTTTAGATTAAGAAAACAAAAAACAGTAAATTAACGTTTTAATAATGTTAAAGAAAAAACAAACTAAATAGTTGTTAGACTAACCAGCCAACCAGTACCACGGCTAATAACTGATGGTGGGATTGGAGTTGCACTTCCATATCTTGCGGATGCATAGAACAAACCCGTCGACTACAATTGTATCACATATTTAATTACACTTTTAATTGTATCAATATTATGTTGGATTAAAATTAAAGTTCAACCTCAAAGAGAGTGACAAAAGACGCAGCCATCATTGCGAAAGAATCAGTTAAATCGAATGTTGGGCCTCCCCATTGGAAAGGATATGGTATATATATCCTAGTTCACATAAAAGAGAGTAAAACAAAAAAAAAACTGAATATCGAAATCGCACCAAATTAAAAGGAAAATAAAAAGATACTTGGGATTGAAGAACAGACCAAGGAGTGTTGGTAATGAGACCAGTACGATCTGTACGGCAACTAGTTTGAGTAGTATGAGGCTTGTGGTCATAAAGACCACTTGATGTGAGAAGCTGAGCAAACAACCATATGATTGGAATGAATATCATCATCCCATAACGATCACATCTTGTTCCATCCCAAATCATCACTTTTTGCTTCATTTTCAGACACCTTGGCAAGTACTATAAGCCACAAAGACATAACAGAATTAATGATCTTTGTGTTATTATATATGTAATCAATTTTAAAAGAAAATAAGCAATGGTTATAGCTTTAATACCTGGGTGATAAAAACGAATAAGATCAATCCAGGAAGTCCCACTTCAACGCATCTTGCCAACTAGAAAATGAAAGATTCTTACATCGTGAATACTAAATAGTATTAATCTATAGAATATAGTATCCAATATTGAACAAAAACATATTACATTGTAAATGAAAAGAATTAGTGAAACCTACCAAAGGAAAGCCAATATGGTAGAGTCCCAATCCAGTAAATGTAGCCAAAGGAGCAAGAGAGAGTGGGCTTAGAAATCTAATGACAACAAACTAAAAATATATATTCATCTTTAAATGATAGAGTCCTAATTTGATAAAGGAAAATATAGATATTGATTATTTTACCTGACTATATTTCTCCATATGCCTAAGAAACAGACAAGAACGTGGAAAGATCCAGTGATAATTAGAGCTCCTTGTATGCTTCTCATTGTTCTCACAAACCTCTGATCAATATATAGTTATATGACCAAACAGGTTTTTTGTTAGTGCAAAATTAGTTTGTAAAAATTTAGTGATGAAATTAATGTTAAGACTTACTTCAAAAGGATCAGTGTAGTAAGTGAAACGGGTTGAGGAAATGATGGAAGTGAGAGGTATAAGATAGGCATAAGAAGGAGAAGTAATCACAGGCAATCGAGTTCCAAAGAAAGAGTGAAACAATGTTGTTAATCCAGACACAAATAGCAATGTTTGTATTACTCTACCCTTCTCTACCTGAAATCATTTAAAAACAAATTAATACATCAATAAACTCTTGAGGAATAATTTGAAAAACATATATCAAATCTATTGTATCATATATATACTTACATCTCCACCTCCCATGAGTGGAACAAGTAGACTTGGAATGAGAACTGTGATGCCAAGATTCAACAAATAATGTTGGAAACCCAACACTACGGCTTCAACTGCAACATCAAGTAATATATGTACAAAAACAAAAACAAAATTAGCTATATATATAAAAAAATCAAATACAATATATACTAAACCCTTTAACAAAGAAACAAACAAAAAGAAAATATCATACGCCAAGGAGGAGGACTATTGACACAATATTGAATTCCGGGAAGTTGTTCTTTCACCGCATGAGGCTGTAACTCCTGATCCGTCCTGTTTCCTCCTCCGTTGTTTCCACCATTGTTGCCGCCACCACCAGCCATTGATGTTTTTTTTTTCCTTTATTCAAATAACCCAACAATCTTTAAGTGGAAATATTATTATATATACATATAGAAGAACAAAAAAAAATTGCTTTAAAAGAGGAATGTATGTAAACAAGGAACATGGAAAACGTTTTGTTTGGTATGAACTAAGTGAGAAGTTGGGAAGTAATTTTGAAACGACGAAAAGAAGAATAAGAAACCAAAGAGACTCAAAATAGGAGTTGTAATTAGTTTAAAATTTTGCCTACTATTTTATGATTTGAATGATTAAATGACGTCTTATACAATTAAGGTTGTAATCAAAAGTCTTCACTATGTCAGTTTTTTTATATGTAAAATTTGGAATATAAATCTTTTGATATTTAATTGATCTTATTTCAAGTGATTCTGATTGATCAAATTAAATGTAGAAATACAGATATATCATTACGATTTTTGTTTGGTCAATGTATTATTTTGATTCAACTATAATATTTGAAATTAACTCGGTATTCGTAAAAAAAAGACCAAATCTTTTTTATTTTTTTGTCATCGGTTGGATTGACAAGATTCGATTTATAATCTAAATCTCTCCAAAACCAAAATAATTCTACGCAAGAATTCACGATTTTGTGAAGTCGAACTCGAATGGGAAAAGCCATATAGCACAAATTTGTCTCTTAATCTCTGTTCCCCTTGTTCGACTCCTTATTAATATATTATGTCTCTTGACAAAAAATTAGATGTTTTGTGATTTTTATACATATTTTTTTCCCTAAAATTAAGTGACAATCTTAAATTTATTTATTATACAAAATAAATTTTAAAAGTTAATGAAAAAATAAAATAAACTTTTTCGTCTTCGTAATTTATTTTACTTTATAATTTAAATTAAATTTTATTGTAAGCTTAAAATATAAAGGAAGACAACATGTACAAGTTCTAGTTAACCAAATATGCATTCCAGAAAGAAAACATTCAGTTTTTGATTTTTTTTTTTCAAAACACTTAAAATTTAAAACAAAGACCGTATATTGAATTTATGCCTATGGTAATGAAAAAAAAAAAAAAAACATCAAACACGTTTCAAAGTTCAAACCTCTCAAATGTTTTTTTATGTCAACACCTCTCAAATTAGAATTGCAAAAACTATCATAATAAATAGCTGAAGAAATAAATGCTAAACACGTTTCAAAATTTCTACAGTCTAAGCTAAATTCTCGAAACATATGTACGACAAAAAAACACATCACGATAATAGCTGAAGAAATAAATATCAAACTCATTTAATAACCTCTCAAATTACAGTTTCAAGACCAAAATTAATAAAAATAAAATATATTCATTTTCTCTCCTCTCAAATGAACCAAGATCAGAAATCCAAAAGCAATATGAAGATCACCTCAATGAGAATTATCATCATCTTTTTCGTACCATTCTTGGCTTTATCTATTGCCTCCATGGCTGAAACAATGGACTCCGAGGAAGCTTGCATAAGAGAAACCATTACCGGACCGCGACTACCGACCCCTTCATCAACCGAATCTGCAGAGGAATCAAATCCTCACGTTTTTAATAAAGATATATTGTGCAGAGACGTGATTCGTTCTGTCTTATTCCATGTGAAGATGCACAAAAGGTTCCCACCTCTTTACATCAAAACGTTGTGCAGTGTATTCGAAAACAACGACATCAAAGCGAAGAAATACGTTGTGAAGAAATGGGTTGGATATTCCAAACTCGCTTCTACTTTAACTTGTGATTCTCATTAATTATCTTCTTATATAATCATACTATATATATATATATATTCAAGACACTTTTAATACGAGAAAATTTCAATGTCATAGACAAGATAGAAAAAAAAACAAATTTAAAATTGCTGGTGATTGTAAAAGTAGAATCAAATTATTGTAATTTATAATCAAAACATCAAAACAAATTCAGGTATAAATTGTGTGTATTGTTGTTCAAGTTACTCCGAAAATAAAAAGATCTGAAATAGCTATGTAGCTTGTGTCCGAGGTTTCTAAATATAAATTAAGCCCCATTTTACAATATTACGTAAAACTATTATCATAATACCAAAAGTTGGAATATGATTAAAATCCTTAAAATCATATTATCGTTTCATTAGTATAAAGCTAAATCTAGTGTTCTATTATGTTATAAGAAATTGCATGATTAAACATTGCAACTCTACCGGACGATCAATCGCTAATTGTGTAACGGATCTCATATATATGTATTTCATATGACATCTATATTTGATATCAAACATTTATGACCAAAGATAAGGTACAAATCAAAATATATACAGTATCCTCAAACGGTGAGCCAAAATAATCAAATAAAATTTGGCTAAATAAAACGGATCGACAAAATCTGAGATATAGCCTTAAAATTCATCACACTTTAATAATATTTGAATCATTAATTGAACCATTCTAACAAGAACTCGAACATAGGTTAAGTAAATTTTAATTGATATATTGATCCTTAAAACATCTTATATATTATCACATCCACAATTTCTAATTAAAAATTGTTTCCGTTAAGTTTAGGTCAAATATCAAATATATTTGACTATTGAGGGAAAGCTTTAAGTTTTAACAATTAATGCCAATTTAGAAAATTACTACTAATTAATACCAAGTAAGTATTAGTAACTTTTTAATTAGGTTTTTATAACCAAATAAACGTAAAACCATTGATTAAAATTAACAGGCTAAGGTGTAATATGAAGTTTAATTAGCTTTTAAAATTTCAATAACACCATTATTTATTGTTAAAAACAGTTACAATGTTAGGTGGAGAATTACGCGGTTTACTATAAAACATATATTTTTATAAATCCCCAATTGCAAACGAATTTTCATTTCCTAGTTTTCTTCCCATTTTTGTCATATAATTCAGCCAATAATATTCTGCCACCTCAGCAATTTCAATTCCAAGTCTTTCTCATTGTTCTTGTCTTCTTCAAACATTTCTCCGGCTTAGTTTTTGAAATTTCCTCCGATTTCTTCCCTCTCTCTCTAGAAAGCATATTCTTCGATTCTAGAGAGAGAGGCAATGAAAGGTGAAGGAGGAGGTCCATTTCAGGGAATACTTAGAGATATCGAAGGTAGACGCAAATGCTACAAACAAGATTGGATTCGTGGCATCAATAATGGTATAAGGTAAAGTTTATATAAATTCTCTAACCAAGAAAAACAAATTGATGCTAAACCATTGAATCTTTATTGTTTTTTATGATTTTAATGTTTCCTACAAGAATTTTGGCTCCAACTTGCTATATTTTCTTTGCATCGGCTCTTCCTGTAGTTGCATTTGGTGAACAATTAAGTAAACATACAGGTAATTTATGTATATATATTTCTTTTTCATGTTTTATGAACATCTTAAAGAATTACTTATGATGATTTATATTTCAAAGGTGGAGCTTTAAGCGCGGTGGAAACATTAGCTTCGACTTCAATTTGTGGAATCATACATGCTATATTTGGTGGACAACCATTGTTGATACTTGGTGTTGCAGAGCCAACAATCATTATGTACACCTATCTTTATAGTTTCTGCATTAGTAGACCAGATATTGGTCGTGAGCTTTACCTAGCTTGGGTTGCATGGTAATAGCTTAACAAGCAAATGAATGTTATAATCTATTTTAGGAATTATTGCTTGTAACTGAGAGTTTTGTTGTTGTTGTATGTGGCAAGGTTTGTGTATGGACTTCAGTTTTGCTTATCCTTCTTTCGATATTTAACGCATGTACAATCATTACAAGGTTCACTAGAATCGCTGGAGAACTCTTTGGCATGTTGATTGCTGTTCTGTTTTTACAAGAAGCTATCAAGGTACAAATCAGTTTCATTAATTCATTGTCCAGATTTATCATAGTTATATATGATACAATTAACATAGTTATAATACAATTTCAGGGATTGACCAGCGAGTTTAAAGCCCTTGAGAGTGATAATCATAAGCCAGGAGAGTCTCATGTCCTCTTGTTGTATGTAAATGGGTTGCTTGCTGTTATCTTCTCGTTAGGCCTTTTGATAACTGCTCTGAAGAGTAGGAGAGCAAAATCTTGGAAATATGGATTTGGTACATCATTGTCTATCTACATTAGTTTCTTAAAGTGTAGATATATAGATAAGATTTTGACATTGACCATTAAACAAATAGGGTGGCTTCGGAGTTTCATTGGAGATTATGGTGTGCCTTTAATGGTCTTGTTCTGGACAGCATTGTCTTACACAATTCCTACTCAAGTCCTTCCAAATGTTCCTCGGAGATTATTCAGTCCTCTTCCATGGGAGCCAGCTTCATTGTACCATTGGACTGTAATCAAGGTAACATCTATGATGCAAGTTATGTTACTAGGAGTCTATGATCAATCCAAATGCAAAATTTACAGAATTATGCAACAAAACCTTTCTGATATAAATGCAGGATATGGGAAAGGTACCAGTAATGTATATCTTTGCTGCGTTTATACCAGCTGTGATGATAGCAGGACTTTACTTCTTCGACCATAGTGTAGCTTCACAAATGGCACAACAGAAAGAGTTTAATCTTAAGAACCCTTCTGCTTACCATTACGACATCTTCTTGTTGGGAATTATGGTGAGTTTTGACATTTATAAAACTGATATCACAGAACGGTAAGTTTGAGAAAAATAAAAACCATTTAAATCCTGTTGTTTTGGTGATTTATAGACTTTGATATGTGGACTACTTGGGCTTCCTCCTTCAAATGGTGTGCTTCCTCAAGCTCCAATGCACACAAAGAGTCTTGCTGTTCTCAATCGTCAGGTAAGATCAATTACATGTATAAGAATAAGAAGAGTTGAAACAGAGATATTTATAGTTTGCCTTTGTTTTTGTTCTCCAGCTAATACGCGAGAAAATGGTAAAGAGTGCAAAGGAATGTATGAAGATGAAAGCTAGCAAATCAGAAATATATGGAAGAATGCAAACAGTTTTTATAGAGATGGAGACAAGCTCATCTCAGGTTAATAATCCCTTCTCCTATAGGCTAATAATATCTATGTGATAACCAGCTGAAACAAAGAGAATCAAAAATCTTTTGCAGGATAGCTCAGTAGCCACAGATTTGAAAGAGTTGAAAGAAGTTGTGATGAGAGCAGATGAAGGAGACGATAAGAAAGAAACATTCGATCCTGATGTGCATATAGAGGCTCACTTACCAGTTAGAGTAAATGAGCAAAGAGTGAGCAATTTGTTGCAATCAATCCTTGTGGGTTTAACACTTCTTGTTGTACCAGTCATCAAAATGATCCCAAGTTCAGTACTTTGGGGTTATTTTGCTTATATGGCAATAGACAGTCTCCCAGGAAACCAATTCTGGGAGAGATTATTGCTTCTCTTCATTCCTCCTAGTCGGCTTTTCAAGTTAGTTCATTCAAAAGCTCTTCTTAAGTCTATAATATACAGAGATATCTGTTTACTTAATCACTGGTTTCATCTAATGCAGAGTCCTGGAAGGAGTTCATGCTTCATTTGTGGAGTTAGTACCATACAAAGTGATTGTGACATTCACACTTTTCCAATTGGTTTACTTTCTATTATGTTATGGCATGACATGGATTCCAATGGCCGGAATATTCTTCCCTGCTCTCTTCTTTGTACTCATAAGTATAAGAGAACACTTGCTTCCCAAGTTATTCGAGCTACGACACCTTCAGTTGCTAGATGCTGCTGACTATGAAGAAATAGTAGCAGCTCCTACACAACATCCAAGTTTTGCATATCGGGTAATGAAAGCTTCTGGTATCTATAATCAGTTTCAATCAAATCAGGGGCTTTAAACAAGTTTATGATATCTTTGAAACCATTTTGTGAGCAGAAACTGGATTCTTCTCGTCATTTATCAGAAGTTGAAGGTGAAGATGAGTACCACGACGCAGAGATATTGGACGAGATGACTACTAGTAGAGGCGAAATAAGGATCCGAACCATGAGTTTGAGGGAGGTAATCAAAAGTATTTCATATTTATTATTTCTCATAATCTAAAAATTTATAAAACTTCATAACAGATATTCTTGTTTTCAGGTGAACCCGGAACTTGAAGAGAGAAGTGTAAACCTTTGAACCAAATTGAAAACAAATTTTTGTTATTGTTGTATACAAATGTATTTGCTCTTATAGTGGAAATATATTTTCAGCATTTATAATCTCTCTCAAATCAGGGCTTAGATCATATTCAAATTCGATCCCGGTTGAGTAGGTCAACGTAAACGCATTCAAAGTCAACGGGACGCACTAATACGACACCGTTTTATTAGATATCTCTCGATTCTTCTTCTTCCTTCCTTCCCGGGTAAATTACAAATAAGCGAATGGCTCCATCTGAATCATATTTTCGTCGAACTAGAGACAGAGAGAGGTTGAAGAATATAATGGCGTCATTTCTACAGAGTTTAATTGATCCGAAGAAGAATTTCTTGGCTCGTTTGCACATGAAGTCTGTATCTACTCGTCTCCGCAAATATGGTAACGCTCGAACCAACCCTAGTTCTTCTGCTTGGTTCTTTTCTTTTTCCCTGATTTTTGAATTTTAGGTCTCAGATACGATGATCTCTATGATCCTATGTACGATTTGGATATCAAGGAAGCGCTTAATCGGTTACCGAGAGAGATCGTTGATGCTCGGAACCAGCGTTTAAAGCGTGCCATGGACCTCTCCATGAAACATGAGTATCTCCCAGAAAATCTTCAGGTATGTGTCTCTAACTAAGTTATAACAAAGCTAAGATAGCTATGGAGTTGGTGTCGAATACTTGATCTTATTATAGAGTTTGATGTTATGTATTGTTTCGACTATGCTGATTCTTATTTCGACCTAGTCTATCAGTGAAACATGTTGAGAAATTTGGTGGTTTTATCATATATTATTCAAGTTTGTAGGTTCAATAGATGTAACAAGATCAGACATACAAGGAACAAGAACATTCTGTTTGTTAGAGAACCTTTACTACAGAATAAGTTTTCCGGAGTTTACATCATTTCTGGTTCCTCAGTTTGGTCTTTATCTATAAGTTTATAACTATAATATGATAAGCTGTGTAAGATATTGCATCACGCTTGTCTTTCATGTACCATACTAAAGACTGCAACATATGACATTCTTCATGACTGAGGCCTGAGGGAAGCTTGCAGAATTCTAGTACAGCTTCTTCAACTTTTTGAATGAAAGAAATGTTTCGATGTTGTGTTTTGAACTATGTCATACTAACCTTTTCTTTCTTTGTCTCTCAAAAATTTACAGGCGATGCAGACACCATTCAGGAGCTACCTCCAAGAAATGCTGGCTCTTGTAAGTCTCTAGCAATTTCTTGTAAGAACTGAAATAGGTTAAGCTTAAATTGTTAGGGTCTTGTACCATAAACTTTGGTATCATCTAGCTTGTAGTGTTAAGAGGAATGCTAAAACAACGTTCTTATAATAGGGGCTTCGTCTGCAGGTGAAGCGTGAGAGAGCTGAGCGAGAGGCTTTGGGAGCTTTACCTCTCTACCAAAGAACCATTCCTTAGGCACGTTAGTCTCTCTTGCGCTATACACAAGTAAAATCTACTTAACCAAACAGATCTTAGTCTTTTCTCTGTTTCACTACTCTATGAAGGGTTATGTACGGTTCATAAAAACACTGTATGTACTCTCATGTATACGATTGTGTGATAATGATATTGATGTGATAATGTGATATGTAAACCATACTGAACTTGGATTATAGAAGATGCAGAGACTTGAGACTGTGAAACAATAAAAGAAGTAAGTGTTAGTGTATACACAATTCCTCAAAGTTGCCACTTTTGAACAATTTTTACATGAATCAAATACAGTGATACATTGCACGGGTCTGGTTAATAAAGTCAAGAGGTAGACAAGACTAAAAGACAAGGTATGATATTCAATAGATGTGGTGTCAGTAGAAATCGGAATAGATCTGTATTTGAAAACATTTCCATGTGAGTCACATTAGCACAGGACGAGGGGCCTAAATTAATTTAGTGAATTGCTTTGCAAAGCAAATGAAAAGACAATTTTGAGTTAAATTGGAGTTAAGTTTCTGTTTCTCTTATTCTTTTTATCAATTGCCAATTGCCACCTATTACTATTTGATTATTATTTGAGTTTTATTTTATGGATTGTAGCCAATTTGCTTAAAGCCAAACTAAATAATTCTTTTTGTTTATATGTCAAAAGGAAAACAGTTTAACTGTCATAGTTTTAAGTTTTAACTAATCATCCTATTTATCATTTGTTTTATGTGAAGATCTTAAGACAGATCTTGGTGTTTCTAATTTGAACGTTAAGATCAACAACATAAGTCCAAAAGTGGGAATCTTTTTGGTATAAAAAGTCGGTGCAAAACGGTTTATTATCATATATAACTCAAGTTTTAGGCATTTTGCACTCATATTCTTAACCGTGGTATTAAACTTTCAATATTTTAACTTCATACACATACAACTATACTAAAAATATACACCATGAGAAAGTGTCTTTGGATATGTTTTTTTTGCTGTTTTTCTCTTCTAATAACTAGTGTTTTTCTTACGTTATATTGTTAAAAGATTTGAAAAAGATTTATTATGGATTGAGTTTTGTCGACCTAAAAAATATATAAAAAAAATATAAGGATAATGTCAAGTAGTATTGGTTTTGTCTTTGCTAATTGCTATCATAAAAACAAATAATAGAGGAGAGTTTAATAAAAGATTATATGATAGAAAGAAGAAGAGGAAGATGGGACCGTAAAAGAGTAAAAGAAGTGTACAAGGAAGAGGAGACAAAGGCATGATCCTTTCTTTAGCCTTATTTGGGCTCCACTTCATTCGTTACCCATTTGACCCCACCCACGTTTCCTATACTTCCTTTGTTTTTTCTCTTCCTCCACTCTTTTCATTTTATTGTTCATTTTCATCTTTTTCTTTAGGTTTTAATATCTAAATAGTGATAGTTTGTTTGGAAGTTTATTTTCTTATCGTCCTAATCAATTGTTTTTGCAACTCTATTATTGATCCCGCCTGAATTTATTCCTGATAGATCGATCTCCATCAGAAACAATCTCTTTTATGAAAATATTAGATTTTCTTTCTGTTTAAACATTGGAAAGTCTTTCCAGTTTGTGTAGTTCCGAAAAAATATAGCAATTAACGTTTTTATCAATAACAACAAAAAATTAATATTATATTTGTCGATTAGATCGACAAAGTTAATTTATAAATCAAACTTTATCCATCTCTAAAATCTTTAACTCATATGTAATATGATGGAATTGAGTTTCAGATTTCTGAACCATTAGTTGAAATATATAATTAACATACTAAAAAAAGAGTATGGCAAATTCTTTGAACATTATTTTCTAAAAATAATACATTAGCAGAAGAATGGACAAGTTTTGGATGCGACAAAGTAAGATTGTTTTTTTAGCATGTTATAGTAAGATGGTAGATGATAAGGTTTTGATTGTAAGGAAATGTGAATTTATTTGGATATGTATATAAATTAGAATCTATGGTCTTAAAACTTTTCAAAAATATATACATATACACTGGGGTCTCTAATTAAAGACAATTTCAGATCTACAATAAAGGGTCCGATAATTATTTTGAAAGCTATTTTTATCTTATAAAATCTATTTTAATAATTCTTTTCAACAAAACGTACAAATAGTTTGAGATTGTCCTACCAAGAAAGTAGACTAAAAATATAAAAATATATATTTATAGTATCAAAAAACCTCTCAAATTTGTTTCAAAAACCAGTTATGTAAAAACCACAAATTTTCCAAAACACTTTGGAAAATAATACTTTCAATAAATGTTTACATATTTACAAATTTAAAAAGAACAAAAAATCACTAAACAAATCATTAAAACTATAGATTCAACACTTAAAAATTAAACAATGCCTAAATTTATCGATTGATTTAAGTAGATCTATATGAGCTTATTTTATACTTTATATTGGGCTAACTAGTTTTTAATTGGGTTAGAGTTAAATTTAAATTTGATGTATGTCAACAAAAATTTAAGAAAGGGGTCAATTATTGAAAAATAATATATATGTATAAACAATTTTTTATAAATTCATGGTTGTCATGTGACACCCCTCCCCTCAAATGCCTCCGCCACTGATGGTATTAGTCAGTTTGGATCGAGAGAGTCCCGAATGATCGAAACCGGTTGGATGAGGCCATGAGGGTCTAAATGAAAATCCGAATGATCGACTCCAGATAAACACCTTCGATAATATCCTTTCATTGCCTTTCACATGTTCACCATTCAAAATTCGAACAATAAGACTGAATAATAAAACTAAAAGGGTAACAAAATGATTATTAATAACTGAGTTTGAATAATTTAGAAAGAAAAAACATTCCTTATATTCTTCTGAAATAATAATACAAATGAAACGCATATCAACTCTCTTTCGTTGGGCTGATTGCTGATACAGATGAGAAGAAGACACAATTCTGAATCTCTGAGGTCATTTTCATTGCCGACTTTGGAAACCGCATTCTTAGCCACTTAACACCAACCTTCACTACTTACATATTTTTCAATTTTTATCATAAAACCATACAACCACAAAACAAAATTGAAATCTCAGCCAACATTACGTAAGAACTTGGCTGTGTGACTAGTCAATTATTAACCGAAATAATGACATCAACGAGAAAACCATAAAGTCCTCTTAGGGAATATAGAGCATAATATGAATGTTACTTGAAATATATGAAACTTTCATATTACACAAAGTATCCGGTTATACCTTTCACCAAATTAACAAGTGTTCATTGTATTAAGTTTTACTATCAAAATTATTCAAACAAGATATATATATCATTTGAATATCACGTTAAATACAGCTACAATGCTTCAGCCGATTACCTGTTAACACGCAATTAACCTTCCCAATTAAACACCCAAATCTTCCCCGCCTTATGCAAACTTGACTATATAATTAAACATCAAAAATAAATATAATCAAACAAATTCTTAATTTAAATTCCAGAAATACCAAATGGTGAGTAAGTTTCCAAATCTCTGAGGTCACGACCCCACGTGGGATTTTGCAAACTAAAGTCAGTGGCATACATTCGTAATATATAGCAACTTTTAAGGTCATTTTAATAGCTCTAGCTCCTTATAAGCAATTGCCTCAACTCTCTTTGTTAATTACATTTTAAATCTCTTATCCTCATTTCTCTCTCGGTGCCTGTCAAAATGGGAGGCGTCACCGTCGTGTCTCTCTTCCTTCTTCTCGTCGCCACCGTCACTTCCGCCGTCCCTTTCCGTGACGGTAAGCTTTTTTCACACTTAATACATACACGAATACTTACTTTTTATTACATAATAACACTTTTATCGAATCCTATTTTCAAATTTTGGCCATATACATTTTTCACAAATTTTATGTTATAAAAAAGGGAATAAAAACCCATTTTCATTCTGAGTTCTTATAAGTATTGAGAAAATATTCTGATGGCAATAGTGACTGAATTTATTACACTAGTAATGAATATAATGCTGGTAGCTATAAGTTTTTTTTTTAAATGGTAATATGATAATATTTATTCGTACGAACATGCCTTTGCGAACGATAGTACTTACAATATAAAAGTGAAGATAAATGGAAAAATTCTCCGATGTGGACATTTCCAATCAATGAAAGGTTAAGTAGGTCCAACACAGGACTCATTAGGCTGTCTTTGGACACACCTCACGTGCCTATTTCTTTTTTATTTAGTTATATATAAAATGAGTCAAAAATTATTCTGAAGGGTGTTTATGTAATTTCAATAGGGATTTTACCGAATGGAGACTTCGAGCTTGGACCAAAACCATCAGACATGAAAGGAACAGAAGTGGTGAACAAAATGGGAATCCCGAATTGGGAAGTTACAGGATTCGTTGAGTACATTAAATCAGGACATAAACAAGGAGACATGCTTCTCGTTGTTCCAGCTGGAAAATTCGCTGTTCGGTTAGGGAACGAAGCATCGATTAAACAAAGACTCAAAGTGGTTAAAGGAATGTATTACTCGCTCACTTTTAGTGCAGCTAGGACTTGTGCTCAAGACGAGCGGCTTAATATCTCGGTAGCACCTGATTCAGGCGTGATTCCGGTGCAGACTGTGTACAGTAGCAGTGGTTGGGATTTGTACGCTTGGGCGTTTCAGGCTGAGAGTGAGGTCGCTGAAGTTGTGATTCATAATCCAGGTGTTGAAGAAGATCCAGCTTGTGGTCCACTTATTGATGGTGTTGCCATGAGATCTCTTTACCCTCCCAGACCAACCAACAGTAAGTCTTACTCTGTTTCAGAAGCTGATCAGATCAATGGAATTGTTTATATGGTTTTTGTGTGTTTGATTTGACAGAGAACATTTTGAAAAACGGAGGATTTGAAGAAGGTCCATTAGTACTTCCAGGAGCGACTACAGGAGTTTTGATCCCACCATTCATTGAAGATGATCATTCTCCTTTACCTGGTTGGATGGTTGAGTCTCTCAAAGCCGTCAAGTACGTTGATGTCGAACATTTCTCAGTTCCACAAGGTCGCAGAGCCATTGAGCTTGTAGCGGGTAAAGAGAGTGCCATCGCTCAAATAGTTAGGACTGTCATTGGGAGAACTTATGTCCTGTCTTTTGCTGTTGGAGACGCCAATAATGCTTGCAAAGGATCAATGGTGGTTGAGGCTTTTGCAGGCAAAGAAACACTTAAGGTCCCTTACGAATCACGTGGCACAGGAGGGTTTAGAAGAGCTTCGATTCGGTTTGTGGCGGTTTCTAACCGATCTAGAGTTATGTTTTACAGCACTTTCTACTCCATGAGAAGCGACGATTTCTCATCTTTGTGTGGCCCTGTGATCGACGACGTCAAGCTTTTAAGCGTTCGTAAGGCATAGATGAATTAAATCTTATTGCAAACAAAATGCAGTGTGGGGGCTTTATCTTAAAAAAGAAAAATTTGTCTTTGGTGTGTGTTTTTATTCTCTTTTATTTTGATTTTGATTCAAGAGATGATGAAGAAACAGATGTTTATTTACTAGGTTAGGGTTTTATTATATATGCCGATTGTGCTTTACTTGGAGGAGAAGGCAAAAGAAACGTCGCCGTTTCCTTATGTATGTAGGCCTTCTACGTTTTATGAATATTTCGTTACAAACTTACAAGAATAAAGGTGTTTACATATCTATATGTCAAAAAGAAAAAGGTGTTTACATATCTAATCTCATCTATTGAATACCAATTTATGATTCAAATGTAAAATCCAACAATGTCAAGAAAATATGGAATAACTAAGCTCAATTAACCGAGTAATACAAAATTAACAACTTCATGTAAAGATTCTTATCCAACAGTCTTGCCACAGCCAGGAACTTAACCCTCAAAAAGCTATCAAAAGATGGCTCAAGTCCGAATGTGAATCGTCTTTTTGTTTCTCAGCCCCTTTGCTAGATTGTTTTTCCCCTTTCTCTCTAATTCACTACACACTAACTTTGCAGAGATGTTATATCCAAACATCTGAAGAAGAAGCAGGAATGGTCAGAGAGATCCTAATATTTCTTTCGATTGTGTGGCAATTATGGAAATCGTGTAACCTACTACAGTTCTCTAATGAGCATTCAGATGCTGAGACATTGTTGAGAGATCAAAATAGGACTTTAAGGAGTGGAGGGAGCAGAAGGAGGGCAAAAACTCCACGCATACCAGCCACATTCAAGCGAGAAGAGATACACAGCGTCCATGTTCTGGTTATTATAAGTGTAATGTTGATGCATCATGGAATCTGTCGAACAAGGCGAGTGAGGTAGGCTGAGTGGTAAGAGATGATGCTGGAATGGTGAAATGGATTGAAGGTAATGCTTATCCTCGGCTTCAATCTTGCTTAGAAGCTGAGGCATCTGCTCTAGTTTGGGCGATGAATTGTGCCAATAACCTTAATTTTGGAGAGGAGTGTTTTAAGAGTGACTCAAGTATTGTGATCTCAGCAGTCCAGGATCCAGAAGCTTTGCCACGTTTTGGAGCAGAACAGAAGACATCTTAAACCCACTTTCGAAGCAGTCAAAAGATCTGCCACTGCATACACTGATAGTATCGCTTGTAGAGCTTCTACTCTTTGAGTTATACGATGCTTTTGTTGATTATCTTGTGCCTGATTGGCTTTCTATTGTAGTGGATAGTGAGAAAACAATCTATTGGAGTTTAATAAATTAAAATAAAGTCATCTAAAACATTATCCAGTGAGTAAAAGGGACAATCAGCTATTAATCCAGCCGGTAAAAGAAAGCTAAGTTGTTAAAGACTAATTGTTTAAAAAGCTAACTCTTAGCAAAGAGACTAAAGAAGTCTGGTCTCATCATTTATTTGAATTTTGACAAAATGCACTCTAACAGCTGTGACTATACCTCTTGTGCATTCGAGTTCACAGAGTACTGAATCTCCGATCTTCAGATTGTACTTTCGACATAGTTCTGTCCAGCCATTGAAACAAATGCTATTGCCATTCGCATACAACTTTGTCAAGCCTTCCTCCATTGTTTCGTCCGGAAGAATGTACTTCATGGAGGAATTATGGGGACCAAACTTCAAGTCATACGTCTGGATTAGCGATTTAGGCACATACTACTTGCACAGACATGAGAAATAGAGAAAAAAAAAGAAGAAGACAGCTCTTAGTTTTAAAGAAAACAGACATAAACTTAAGTTTGTATGATGACTAGAATCAAAACTGATGAAAAGATTACTATCATTACCAGAACATCGTTCTTTTGTTTGATAGTTTTCACGAGATGCACGTTTTCAGGTTTCACAAGGTATCGCTCAGGGTTTTTGAAATCTTCACAACTTTGCCTTTCTCGGCTATTTGTTCCTCCATTTGCTGAGAACTCTGCTAAAACAGAGATAAACTTTGGCGTCGAAGAGGAAAGGAAAAAAATTGTATTGAGTTTGAAGAGCATCAGAATGATTCTTTCGATCTGAATAGCTTACCAGAAGCAGAGGCAGTGGTTCTCCTTGTGAGAATTCTGGTGCTTACGATGCAACGGGTCAGTTTCAGGTTCAATTTCAAGAGGTACGTCAACAATCTCCTCCCCATCATTCTTTACGATTTGCACTTCAAGAAACATAGAGTCATCGTGTCTGAAGAACAAGTTATCATCTGAACCTAAATTGTTGGAATCCACAAAGTCATCCCAATCTTCTTCTATCATAACTAGATCATTCTTTTCTCGCTCGAGCCAGAGTTGCCAAGAACTTCCCCAACGTACACTAACCACCACTCTGTGCTCAAATGCCCTGGGCGTGCTTCTCACAAACTCTTCCGGAATAATCCTCTTCATAAACTCAGAAAGTAGAACAGTTGACAACAACGCATCAGTACTAAGTTAAAAAGAAGAAACATGAGACAAAAATTTACAACTTTCCAAAAGCAACATAACACGAGCTCAAAGGCTTAGTTTGTAGGTCAAGCAACACAGAAAAAGATATCAAAAGGTCTGAAATCAACACTAGCAGAACATGAACTAAGCAAAAATGTAACCTAAAACATAAAGGTACCCATAACAAGTCAATAAGTAACACGAAAGTTCACAAAATGAAGGCAAATCAGAACAAGAAGAAAGATGCATTGTGCTTTTATACTATTCTCCGTAACGGAAATCCTAAAATCTCCCAAAATTTTTTTTGAAAGTTCGAAAAATCTAAACTTTTTCGAACAACAACAACAACAAACAGATTATACTACAGTAAATTGTCTACAAACACGAATGGATTATCACGTCTGACAGTTCTAGGCTTTTAGCAACAAAATCGAAAGCAATTTAACGACGACATATTTGAAGTAAACAAAAACCATTCAATGAAAAGAGACGAAGAACAGTGACTAAAACATCAAAGCAGTTCCATTTTCAAAAGATTAGGGAAGAGGAGAGACAAAATTTGAGTTACCATGGATTTTGATCTCCAGCTTTCTCCTGGAGACAGAGACTTCCAGAAGCAAGGCTTACTCACATTTTTTTGGACCTTATCAATAATATCCCTAGGCAACATTTTTCTTTCTCTTCAAAAAAGCTGAATCTGTTTTGAAAATTAGGGTCTGTAAGATGATTTGCATGTGATAAAATCAGAGCCATAGTAAATTAAACTAAATGCGTTAATTTACTTACTTCACCTCGCTGATCGTCTCTTTCGTTTGCAAAACCTACAGTATTACAAAACAGAGAAACACAAAAACAGTGACTAATAAGAAACAGAGAAACAATGAAGCAAACAAATTAGTCCGGTCAAAGAGTTTTGAAAAAGTGACGCGAGAGAAAGACTTGCAGACTGTCAATTTGACTCGTACGGATTTTCTAATTAACTTTATTACTGGGCCATATAAAGCCCTATCAAAAAAGCTGGCCCATATTAGTTTAGAATCGAGGGTGATATTTAATAAGTTACAGAGCATATGTCTATGGTTCTGCTTCAAACAACACAATTCTGTTTGAAAATAACAAGTAAAAAGGATGAATCCAAATGCATCCTAGTTCTAAATCCTTACAAGTAAAGCCTAATTGAATGAAACAAACCACAACACGTAAAGACAATGGAATATCATAAATCATTGTAGTTCCTGATTCACGTCATCATTTTCAGAGAGCATATCGAGTAAACTAGAAACAAAATATGACCTCAAAATTAGCATAGCTTCTAAACAAATAACAAGACCTGAACATTAAGCACTTAGCTAATATTGCTAGCTGTATCATAGACTTATATAACTCGGAGACAAGAGCGTTAAACAAAAGGTTAGAACTTGGATCAATACCGGATATTTGCTGGGGAAATCCTTCAGCGGCAGAGCATCAGCTGCCTGAGCTACAGTGGCGTATACATAGCGAGAGATTATACATTGATTCTTCAGCGATCCATTTGTAATCAAAGATCGAAACTTTTGAGGTATTGGTAACAATTCGACTTAATCTAGGAAACATTTGACAAAGCCCTCGAGAAATCCTTCGACCAAATCTTCAGTTAACTACACGAAACACGAGCCGGCGACTTATGTAGGAGCAGCTATACGCTAGATAATATTAATAACAATGGATTTTGATATAATTTCTGGTCTTGGCGTATCACTGGCCGGCTCATGCTTCAATGTATTCTAACATACATTCATCCAAATACATAAATACCACAAGATTTGAATACAGTAGATTTGGCTTTGGATTAGACTACAACTACATCAAAGTCTATTAAAATACTGGATCCAATAATACCCCTAAACTATCTCCCTTTTTAAAAAGGCCACTCAAATTTTATCTATATTAGATAAAGTCAGCTAAAACATCCAGGGAAAGACAAGCAACTATTAATCCAGAAAGCTTCCAAGTTGTTAAAGACTAATTGATTAGAGATCTAAATCATAGCAAAGTGGAGTAGAGAGGACTCGGCTCTTCATCTATTTGACGAAATGCACTCTAACAGCTGTAACCACATCTCTTGTGCCTTCGAGTTCACAGACCACGGAGTCTCCGATTTTCAGATTATACTTTCGACAAATAACATTCCAGACACTGAAACAAACGCTATCGCCATACCACTTTGTGCAGCCTTCCATTATTTCGTTGGGAAGAATGTAATTCATGGATGAATCATGGGGGCCAAACTTCAAGTCATTCGTCTTAATTATCCCTTTGGGCACATACTACTTGCACAGAAATGAGACAACTCTTAGCTTTAAGACAACGGATATAAACTGAGATTTTAATGACTAGAATCAAATTGATGAAAAGACTACTATAATTACCAGAACAGTGTTCCTTTTTGTCACCGTTTTGACGAAGTACACGTTTTCAGGTATCAGAAGGTATTTCTCAGGGTTTTTGACATCCTCACACCCTTGTCTTGCTAGGCTATTTGTTCCTCCATTTGCTGAGAATTCTGCTAAAACAGAAACAAACTTTGGCCTAGAAGAGGAAAGTAAAAAAACAGTATTGAGTTTGAAGGGCATCATGATGATTCTTTCGATCTGAATAGCTTACCAGAAGCAGAGGCAGTGGTTGTCTCCTTGCGAGAATTCTGGTGCTTACGATGCAGCGGGTCAGTTTCAGGTTCAACTTCAAGAGGTACGTCAACGATCTCATGCCCATCATTCTTTATGATTCGCACTTCAAGAAACATCGAATCATCGTGTATGAAGAACAAGTTATCATTTGAACCTAAATTGTTGTCATCCACAAAATCATCCCAATTTTCTTCTATCATAAGAAGATCATTCTTTTCTCGCTCGAGCCAGAGTTGCCAGGAACTTCCCCAAGGAACACTAACCACCAATCTGCCCTCAAATGCCCCGGACGTGCTTCTCACAAACTCTTCCGGAATAATCCTCTTCATAAACCCAGAAAGTAAAACAGTTGACAACAAAAAATCGATACCAAGATTAAAAAGAGAGAACACGAGACAAAAAAAATTAAAACCTTTCCAAATGAGACACAAGCAGCACTACACGAGCTCAAAGGCTTAGTTTGTAGGTCAAGCATCGCAAAAACAAGATATGACAAGGACTAAAACCAACAGTAGCAGAACATAAGCTAAACAAAAATGGTACGTACCCATAACTGGTCAAAAGATAGAAAGATCTAAGCTTTTTCAAACAACAACAACAAAAGGATAATAGAGCAGTAAAATGTCTATAAACATGAATGGATTATAACGTCTGACAGTTCTAGGCCTTTAGCAACAACATCGAAAGCAACGAAAGGAAGCAGTTTAACGACAATATATTTTGAAGTAAACAAAGCCATTCAGTGGGATATCCCATTCAGTGAAAAGTGAGTAAAAAATCAAAGCAGCTCCAAACTTTCAAAAGATTAGAGAAGAGGAGACACAAAATTTGAGCTACCAACTTACCATGGATTTAGATTTCCAACTTTCTCCTGGGAACAGAGACTTCCAGAAGCAGGGCTTACTCACATTTTTTTCGAACTCATCAATGACATCCCTAGGCAACATCTTTCTTTCTCTTCAAAAAACCTGAATCGATTTTGAAAGATTAGATCAAGGCACAGTAATTTTGTCTCTTTCGATTGCGAAACCCTACAGTATTACAAAGCAGAAAAACTCGAAAACAGTGACTAAAGACAAAAACAGAATGAAAAAGAAGCAAAGGTTGTCCCGTAAAGACTTAAAAAGAGACGCGAGCGAGATACTTGCAGACTGTCAATTTGACTCAAACGGAAATTCAACTTTATTACTGGCCCGAGTAAAGCCCTATCAAAAAAGCTAGCCCATTTTAGTTATCACCGAGAGTGAATTGACCAAAGATAACTTAAGCTCATCACTCGGAACCTCTTGAGCAAACAAAATCAATAACATAAGTTTGCGTAATTTTTTCTTTTTCCCAAAAGATAATTTGTTTTCATTAGAAACCAGAGTGATAATAAGCATACAACTAAGTCTCAGGGGAGAACTACTCAACCCAAAGATTGACCAAAGGATACAGAAAGGACAAAAATCGGGGACATAAGATGAACTGCGACTGAAGTTAAAAATAGCATAGATTACTAAGACTTGGTTGAACCTAAACTCTGGTCACGACTCTTATCGCTCATCCAAGGCATCACTGCTGCCACTTGATAATTGTAGAGGAGGAAGGACCAGCTTCCGTTTCCACTTCAGTTCCTACTCCCTTGACTGGTGCTGGAGTTAACAGTGTGTGATCGAATTCTGTTGAAGATGGCATGCACTGTCTTGGGCCGGGAAACTATTTCCTGAAGTGGCACATCAGACATTTGGTGTTTTAGAGACGATGTTGAATGTATTGAGATCAAAATTGTGGTCTTGTTAGCCTCCAGAGTCAGTTGACGTTCTCATGACTATTGTCATGTGTGCCTTCAGTCCGAAGGGGTAGTTGTGCGACCCATCGAGGTTCACCTCTAGCTAAATAGTCATTGAAACGCCTATCTTTGATGACACTGCGGACAATTGTCTTGGCTTTAGAATTTGTTTTAGGGTGCACGCTCACATATTGAAGCTTGTTGAATTGGTCCGTGAGATTTTGAACTTTTTTGCTCCAAGTGCTGAAGCAAGGCCAGGCGCCGGATCTAGATACAACATTGTAAACCATTCTATTGTATATTCCTACTTCCACACGCCTTATCTGTAGCTCCAGAAGTGTCGTTAGCACCCAAATTATATACTGTTAGTAGCTCACACATCAACTACAGAAAAGCAAGTCGTGATAGTAAAATAAAAAAAGCCGTGATTCACCCTGTCGAGTATAAGGTTGACATGGAGGAGAAAGAAGCCAAGCATCTGCATTATACCTATCTAAGTCAGCAGCAGTGAGGTTCTGAATATTTCCCTATAAACAAACAGAACGAAAAAGAATGTATAAATGATTCCCTAATCGAATTGAGAACAATACTGGACAATGTTAAGTGAAACACAATGAAACGATTTCAACTCAACGACCAGCTTATTCAGCAAACATCACAGAATCAGCATCCTCTAGAATTTGCAAATGTATCAGTGCTTCTTTTGATTAATCATAATATAACCATTAAGCAACAAAGCAAAATTGAAACCTCAAGTTCAGAGTTTCAAGTGTTCTAAATTAAATTTAGTAGTTTCTCTTTAATCCTTCTACATGGAGATTGAAATTACCTGATAAGGACGATGTTTAAAATTGTGCTGATAAACATCATTAGCAGAATCATTGATCTCAAATGCTTCTACAACTTCTGCGACCACTTTGGATGCCATTAAAGAGTATCTCTAAGAGCAAAAACGGAAAAATAGGAATTAGGGTTTCAAGAAGATAGCAGAAGAAGACTACACCAAATAGAGTTGGAGGAGAGTGTCTACCATTCCACCTATTCCGCTGTAGAACTCGAGAACTCGCCATGGATTCTTCTCATCGATTCTGGGCAAGCCTTCTTCCGCCATGGCTTCTGCTCCGTTTGCTGCATAAACCACAGTAAGTTTGAGAATTTGTGTTTGTTTTTTATTTTTTGGGTAGCTCTAAAATTAAATTAATTAGTCGGTTTACTTGAAGAACCTAAACCATACCGCTACCTCCCTAGTTCGGTTTATTGATTGAATCATGGTTTGTAAGCTTGTTTATCGTTTTCTTTACCAAATGAAACACACAATAATATGAATTTTAAATCTACTTTTGTCTTTCACTTGAGACAATCTTTCGATTTTAGAAAAGAATTTTAGTTTTTTTTTTGTCTTTGTTTTGCTCCTGTGGGCTTTAGATTGATCATTTTGTTTGGATGTTTAATTTCTAGGTATTTCAATATTTTTTGCTAGCATTTAGTGTTTTCTGATCCAAACTGTGTTTATGTAATCCAACTTTATAATTAATTAGATGAAAGAAAAAAATATACTTTTTGTCTTTCACAATTATATTACAGATAAATTAACATTGTGCTTATATTGAATCTCATTAATAAAAAGAAGTTTAGACTTGTGATTGATTGCTTCATTTTTCTTTTCTTTGAAAGATTGGAAAAAAGCAAGTACAATGACTTTTCATTTTTTATTTATTGTTAACTATAGGTGTTCGCATCGAAGTCCAAATCAATATTTTAGAGATCGGATATAGTTCAGATTTAGATATCAAAATGGCCAAATAAAATTGATTAGAAATTCCGTATTTAAAAAGAATCTATCTCTCACCTATACCACCAAGATAACTTTTTCCTCAACTGAAAATTGTTATACCACTACCACTTAAAATGATTTTTATAGACTGTTAACTGATGAAAGAAACTATAAAATGAATTTTTGTGGTTTTTATGTCTAAACTTTTGATAAACTTCTACACTAAATCTTCGAGCTATTTTCCTTTCTCACTAATTCAATTGTTAATTCCCAATATGATTGGATAATTTTCTCGAGGCAATAATCGTATAATGTATTATAAGTTTGATAGTTTCATACTTATAAGCCAAGTGTACATTGATTATGTACGTAGCTAAATCAACTTCACAAGAACATTTTTCTCACATCATCATAGTATTTGAAGTGTTCTGGTTTCTTTCTCTTATACATCCTTTTTGTTTCGTAACATTATAATATTTAATTCAATAAAAACGGTGGTGAATTGTATAGAAGCTCGTAGGAAGTTTTGCCTTGAAGTACCATCTATGGTGTACGATTTATCATATAAGCCGCAGTTAAAAGGTATTCACCCAAAAATTTTATGGGTAATGTTGACTGAAAACGTAACGCTCTGGCGACGTTTAAAATATGCATGTGCTTTTTTTCAGCACGGCCATTCTAATTTGGAGTACCCACACATGAGATCTGATGATGAATCCTATGATCCGTAAAAGTTTGAGAGAGGCACATCAACTCGGTGCCGTTGTCTGAACGTATAATCTTAACAGTGGCAGAGAATTTTTTTCAGCCATTTCAACAAAATTCATCAAGTGACGTTGTGTCTCCTGTTTTGGGACCAACACATAGACCCACACACTTCATGAGAAATTGTCTACTATAGCAAGGAAATAACGAGCTCCGGAGTGAGACGGGGTTCGATAAGGTCCCTAAACGTCGCAGTGAATATTATCAAAAATATTCAAACTCTTATTGTCGCTTAAAGGACAAGAATCACGGGTTTGTTTTTCCCTATAACAAGCATCACAAGCAGAATTTGAAATTTCAGAAATAGATATGCCGGGAAGAGACTTCATTATTTTCATAGAAGGATGCCCCATCTTGTTATGCCAAAGAAAGTAATCATCGAGTTCCTTAGTACTAACTGCTGCCACTGAAGCCATTCCACAAATAGAAAGTCTTGTTTTCTTGTTTACCTGCCCCAGTCACCATCCTCGTAATACGGTCCTGAATCATAAGGAAGTTAGGAGCAGCTTGTAAGACGCAATTATTCTCATCCATCAAATGTCCTAGGGAAATAAGATCAGATTTCATTTCTTCCACATAGAAGACTGATTTCAAAACCAAATCGGATCCCAAAAATATTGTACCATCTTTAACTGACATACGTTGTGTACCATCCACAAGTATGACTAACATTGGTGACATATCCCTTAGGTCACAAAGTGCAGACAATTTCTCAGTCATATGGTGGGAAGCGCATGTGTTAAGAATCCAAGAGGGTGTAGAAAACGTACCAGACAATGTTTCGATTGCACCATTTGTTGTCTCAGATAGTGCTTGGCGAATCGCACGCCATTGGTTATCTGTCAACCCAGCCAAAGCATGATGGTCTTCGTCTGTCACTGCTATGTTCGCTTGAGCAGCTAACACTAGAGTAGTCACCGCATTCGCATAGACATGTAGTTTGGACGAGCTTGTAACAATTGCCTTTCCCCTGCCTTTACTATGTACTTGGCGTGACCTTGGACGATCACCCCACCACTTGGAGCACCCAAGTACGACAAAACAACTATCAGATGCATGTCTCGTACGGTTACAATTTTTACAGACCATAGTAGCTGTGCGAGAGTCTAGGAGAAAACGAGGCTTCACTTGCGCAGCAAAAGCAGTTATCTCCGGTGTGATTTCTATGCCTCTGATGTTGTTTTGTTGATCTTTCTCTTGTTTAACCAGATTGTAAGCTTTTTAAAGTGTGGGGAGAGAAGTTCGTGATGTGATATTGGATCTTACTGTCCCAAACACACGATCATCCAACCCAAATAAGAATTGGTGAACTTGGTATTCTTCTCTGTCACGCTCTTGAAGCTCTGTCAAATTACATGTGCATAAACCACATTGGCATATGCGAAAAGGACGATAACTAGCCATGTTATCCCAGATTTTATTGAGTTTGCCAAAATATTATGTTACTATGCTGCCCAGTTGCTTACAATTTGCAAGATCTGACTTGATTTGCTGATTTTTAGGTCCACTTGTAACAACAAATCTCTTCTTGATATGGTCCTAAAGATCTTTAGGGTTTTCACGGTGAGAGATATTAGATAACAACGATGGTTCAATCGTCATTTTGATCCACGATACAAGGAGAGCATTAATCGGCTCCCAATCTTCATAAACTAGAGATTGAAATATCGGTTTCGTGATGGATCCGTCTAGAAATTCAAATTTCTTTCATGAGCAGAGTGTAGTTTTGAATGCACACGCCCATTCGTCGTAATTGTTTCCACGTAGCAAAGGTCGCGAGATGACGGTCCTGAGATTGTTTGCAGCTGTGAGGTCATAAGGAGAAATAGTTCTCCTTGTTTCGATTCGTTCGGTCGCGTCGTTGTTTCTTGCTATTGAGAAACAAAGGTCGAAGATTCCGAAAAAAAAAATCAAAAAACAATGTCGTGCTCTGATACCATGTAAATATCACAGCAACACACAAGTATTTGAAGAGAGTTCTTATTAAACTCAATCTAAAACATGTACATACTTATATACTTGATATATAGCAGACCTAGTTTCCTAAATTATAGAGAAATAGACTTGGAAACATAGTAAATAGAATTGATACACATATATATCTTAACAAACTACGTACGAAATTTTGAAAGACGTAAAAAAACTTTAGAGAAAAGAAATCGAGAAGTATGCATGGAAGCATTTTTTAAAGATAATCGAATAGATTCTCTCTTTTCTTTTGTGTTCGTCAGTTTTTCTTTACCATTCCCCGAGACAATTTTGGTGGGTTTATTCATTATTATCAATCATTCTTATATATTCTCCTACCTCTTCCCATTTTTTTTTAATGATTCTTTTTATATATTCTTTTTTTATGTTACCCATTATTTTTTCTTCAATTTCGAGTTTGCTTTTAGGGCAACTTATGGATAAGGCATTAAACTTGGAATAATTGAAGGTGTCTCGAATAGAACGTGCATATGTAATTAATCGCCATTAGGTCCATTACCAAAACACTTGTTTAAAATACGCACAACAAATAGTCTATTTGGTTTACTTCTGATTTAGTTATACGCCAAGTGGTAAATTCAAATTTCACTCAACTCTAATTGGAAAAATTTGGTTATGAATCGGGTCTTGTGGATTCAATGGTTACTTGTTGAAAAAAATACGTAAGACTTGTTTCACTACAAAAAAATTTGAGCTATTGTGACAATTGTATTGTGACTATGAATATTAATAATAATTTGTGATGTTTTATATACAATTTTGTTACAAATTTTATTTATTACGTATCATTGTGACTGTATTCCGTAATGATTTGTGATAAAATTATTACTAGATTTATTTGTCACAAGTATATTGTGACATTTTTGTTAACAATATGCATTTTTGACATTTGTATTGTACCGTTCATAAATCATCACAACTTTGTAATAATATCTTTATACTGTGATGAAATATGTGTTATTGTGACAAAATATTATTTATCAATACAAATTTTTTTGTAGTGTTTGAGGTGCATATAACAACTAAATCAAGATAACAGACTCAAAAACATTGTTTAAATCTCTTTTTTACATCTTGATAATAGGAATTTTCTACCCAAATTTCTGACTTATTTTTGAAAAAGAAGATATTTTTAGTAAATTGCAATGAAATGATCCAAAACCCTAGTTTATTTGAGAGAGAGTTTCTTTCAGTTTTCTTCTACCAAAATTCAACTTCATAACTTCAGATAATCGTGTTAAATTTAAGTTAATTATTTTTGTAATAAGGTTTGTACTAAAGATTTATGGATGTAATTGTTGACCACGAAAAACTCTCTCAACTAGTACATTCATCTATCACGTACCGTAAAACTAATTCACTGCATATTGCAATTACTATATTCACATTTTTAAATTTTTTTTAGTATTTTAATGAATAAACTGTTGATCAATTATAGTGGTCCATATATATACACATGTCACTGTGTCTTTTTTGTCTTATTATTGCCTCATAGCTGACATTACTTTAGAAAGATATGTAAACCACAAGAGAAAGGATGACTTGACTGTAAAAAAAAATAAAGCAAAGTGTATCATGAGCTCACGACAAACTTGAATGTGTAATTGCAATATAGAAAACAAAAACACAATACAGATATAATAATAAAAAAGAAGTAGATGGAAACTGTCTTGTGGTAGACAAATCAAAAGGACACAACTTAAAGATGGTCAAGATTCGAACCTCATTCAATGATGATTCTCTTTTCTTTCTCTTACGTTTTGTTTGAAAACAAAAAAAATCAGATAAGTTCTAATGGATATTAATTAGGACATACATGAAGATTTCATTTTGTATACGATATTGGAAGTGACATTAAAACATAATTGTTTTTTTATATAATTTAGGAGTTTCCGAACCTAATAAAAAGGATTTTAATTTTTTTTTTGGATGGTACAGTCCATTCCGGATATTCAAATGGACAGAAAACATAGACTCATATCCGTGTAAAAGTGAATAGTAAAATATATTTAATTTTTGCATAGCAGAAGAATCGAACTTGCGAACTTTTTGAAATCCCAAACTTACCATTTACCACTTAACCAGAAGCTATTTGTCTTAAAAAATACGTCCCTTGAAACTCTACTCCATGCAACTTTTGCTTTATTAGAGTGGCAGAGAGTTTTGGTTTAAATGTTAAGACGATGATGATTCTCTTTTCTTTCTTAAGTTTTGTTTGAAAATCACATATAAGTTCAAATGGATATATTTTGCGGTTAAAGAAACAGAAACGTTCCTCGAATTGGTTTCCATGCAACTTTCGCTTTATCAGTACAATGTCAGAGTTTTTTAACCTTCTAGCTTGCTGCGTCCTTTTTAACTCCTGACGCGCACGAGAACATATTATATATACTAATATACACCCACTCCATCAACAGCTATGTTCTTTTTTCTTATAATCGCGAAAATTCGGATCGAAACTGTGTATAGGTCCAGATAAAATCTTTAGATATTTCCTTTGGAAGCATTTCTCCTCCCTGTACAAGCTAAGATTCAAATTAATGATCTTTCAAACTTGATTATTTTTATTGCCAATAAAACTAACTCGTCCGGATAACATGTATGTTTTTTTTTTAAGAAGCTATGCGAGAATACATATACATACGCAATTATAAAAATAAATATATGATAAAATTAGAAGTCGACCAAAAGTAAAATAATATATGTATAAACTAATTAAATTCATAAACGGTCAAGTATTTTCTTATTTTTTTTATTTTACAAAACTCTATAGTACGGCCTAGATTTTGTTATATATATATATATATATATATATATATATATATATATCTACATGCAGTAATAAACTAAAGCAGCCTTTGAACTGACCTACATGCAGTTATGCATGCATACTATCGTACGTTATAAACAACATATGTACTAATATAAACCAACGAGTAGTGTCTCATTCATATATCGGGAAAAAATGATTGTAAATTTGTAATTGTGGATGGATATTAGTTAATATGGATTCTCCTTGGATATTGTTGTTGATGTATAATCTTGTAGTTATATTTAAAATTTAGGTGTATAAAAACTGTGTATATTGATTTGTATGCGAATTATACATAAAGAAAAGACAGTTATGTATTGAATAAGAGAATATGTTATTAGCTTTAGTGAAGCAGACGACAACGAAAACGGCTGATATCGAAAGCTTTTAATTAAGCTTGTGTGTTTCTTTTTCATTGTTTAAAATAAATTTAAAGTCGTGTATATATAAAGATAGATAATTTTGTTTTATTTGGGAAAACGTAGTTTACGGAGAAACCCAACGTTAAAGGAGATGCATTAAAGCTGAAGCTGCAAATAAGAAAGTGAAAACCAATTGAAACCCTAATTTCACTTCAAAAAATGTTCCCGGTTCTTAAAGGAACTTACTTTTGCTTTGTCCATATAAATATATGGAGACACTTCAACATCTAGCTAGCTAACACCAAATCTCATCTCTTCTCTATCATCACTTCAAGTACTCTCCTTCAGGTAATCATAACAAATACTATATATATTTGCCTTTAGTTTTGTGTAATTTTATATACTTAAAAGACTTTTTTCTGTGGTCCGTAGAAGAAGATGAACAGGCCTGGAGATTGGAACTGCAGATCATGTAACCACCTCAACTTCCAGAGACGAGATTCATGTCAACGGTGCAGAGAGCTAAGACCGGGCAGCATCAGTAACGACGTACTCAGTGGTTTTGGTGGCCGTCCAGTTAATAGCTCTTTCGGTTTCAACACTGGACCCGACGTGAGACCAGGTGATTGGTACTGCAACTTTGGGAATTGCGGAACTCACAATTTTGCCAACAGGTCCAACTGTTTCAAGTGCGGTGTGGCCAAAGATGAGTCTTCAAGCTTGGCTAATTCTGCTGCAGCCACCGGGTTTCTAGACATGAGTGATGGTCCAAGACGCAGCTTATTTGGTTTTGGCAGCAGCAGTGGTGGCCGTGGCGGCCGTTCTTCTTGGAAATCCGGAGATTGGATTTGCTCAAGGTATCATTTTTTTTTTCTATGTGTTAATTTTTGCCACAACATGTTATTCATGTGCATGGTTCAAGAAATGTATATGGCTTCTTTCGTTAACATATCCTACGTTGAAACAGTTTGTGATTTTTAGGCAATATATAAGTATGTGATAATATTCTTCGGTTAAACTAGTTTTTGAGTGTGAGTTTCATATACTTATATCTTTATCACATAAAATCTATAACCCCATGCATGTGAGATTACTAAACCTAAAACGAGCATTTAAATGGTCCAACAATATTTTAGAAACTGATTGGGTTTTTGTATATATATAGGTCAGGCTGCAACGAACATAACTTCGCAAGCAGGTCAGAGTGTTTCAGGTGTAACGCACCAAAGGAATCTGCCACTGAACCACCCTATTAGCCCTACTCCACCATCGATCAAGTAACACAAATACTTGAATTCTTAACATTTACTACTCTAATATATCCTCAAAAATATATAGATTTACTATATGTAGAATATAAATAGTAGCTAAATGTTTTTTTTTTTTTTGATAAAAGCTTAACGTATATTTTCAATTCAGGAAGCAGTAGAGGAGAGAAATGTGATGAAGAAGAGAAAAAGAAACCGAACCTTTGTATCGTGAACTGTTTTTCTTTATCCCTTAGATTTGACTCGTTTAATTTGTAATAGGACCTTTTGTCTGCTTATGTTAGAATGTAAGCAATTCGAAGTTTTTCTAATGTTTTCCTATGTCGATCGGAGCTCGTAGCTAGTACGTACGTTTGTTTTAATAAATTTTTATTTTTGAAAATTTATTTGCTTTTTAGTTCACAATCATGATTATTATCTGAGTTCGAAGCACTTGAGAGTTTTTAATCGTACGTGATGCTGAGAACTCAGCAAATCCTTATTGCAGGCAAATACAGATCTTATTACTTAGTTGAATAAAATTTTGTAAAAATTGAGTTTTGCGTGAAACCAAACAGAAGTTATAGTAAGCGTTTGAAATGATGCATGGACCACAATGACACCTTTTGTTCAATTCAATGCCTCAAAAGAAAAGGAGTGAATGATAATCAAATTTTAAAGTTTCAAAGTTCAATCAAGGTTAAACGTCTATAATAGTTATGCATTCCAAGTGTAACTTCATGAGGATAATAAATTAAAATACTAAGTCGAAAGAAAATTCTCCGATTCTATTATTAAATGAGACTAAATAAATCATCAAGACACAATTAATAAATTGAATTTTTAAAAGTAACAATAGTTACCAAATGAGGATATCTGGATCATTAGTAATGCTCACTTTACAAATCTTTAAACATATCTTACCAGAAATAGTAGGAATGGAATTAAATGTTACTAAAATCGGTTGACAAAAAGAAAAACAAAATAGTTACCAAGACATACGTAGATTAGTAGTATTTTGGTGGTCCATGTAAAGGAAGTTGATATATGTAAATATTGGCCTAGTTTTCATTACCATTTTGCATCATTTTATATCATTTGTTGTCTATAACTCATCATTTTATATTAGATTTTGGTTTTTATTCTTGCATTTTAGAGTTTAGTTAGATCGAGTCGCATATTTTCGGTTTTGAGTCATTTTTAGGTGAATTGGAGCATGGAAGACCTTGGAATGAAAGGCATCTTCAAGTCATGGAGTTGGATAAGCAAAAGATTGAGAAAAGAAGGAAAAGGCCATTTTGTTGTGTCCCACGTCCGGGCCAAACCCGACGTGAGGACCCCGACCTCATGAACATGAAGGTTCGAGCTTTCTGTTGCGTCCCACGTCTGGGCAACCCCGACCTCACGGACCCGACCTCGCATGCATGACGTGAAGACCAATCTGGATGCGACCCGCGTCCGGGCCAACCCCGACCTCCTTGACCTGACCTCACGTACACGCGCACCATTTAATTTTGTTTGACCATGTTTGTCCCGGGTCAACCCAAATTTGTCTTCACTCATTTAAACCCGAATGTTGGAGTATATTTAAGCAACTTTGGATCATTTTTACAGACACTCTTTTATTTTGAAGCTAAAAAGAACCTTAGAGAGAGTTTTGAGAGGGAGAATAGTTGGAGACCCTTTTAGAGATAATGATCTTTGGATCATCATCTCCCATCTATTAAGATTTATTGTTCTCTTTTCTTATCTTCCTTTCATTATGATTATGATTATTTTCTTACTTTGTTTCATGTTTTTGATGTTTGAGTAGTGAAGTGATAGGTTGATGGTTAGGTAGATCTTAGGATTTGATAGTTGAATCTTGAGGTTAAGTTGATAGATATTTAGATTCCTTCATTTAAGGTGTTCTTAAAGCTAGATTTAACTTGATCACTTGAATCTAGATGCTAGGAGTTTTGTCGCCCGAGAGGTGTTCGATGAAATTCTCGAATGACCTTTTTATGAGTTTTTCTTCCCTAGCCATTGAGAAATGAAGTTCAGGTGATTAGTGGTCTTAGTGAGCTTGTTTGTAATGCTTATTAGTCTTTGAATTGGTAACGAGAGTTAGTTTGATTGATTGACTAAGAAAGGGTTCATTGCCATGAGATTGGGATGTTCCATTGTTGTGTCTCATGCCCTAGGATGGTTCTTAATGAGTCTTTAAGCATCATTGATTCGATTATTATTACCCTTGATCAATTGTTTTGCCTAAAACCTATTGCTAGTTTGTGATTTGTCATTGTTTAGTTTGCTTGTTATTTTTGAGTTGATTTCTTAGTTTGAGTTTAGGTTGTTTATTGTTTAGTTTTTAGTAGTCTTCACTTCATTTCATTATCTATCGCTTTAGCTTAAGTCCAAATTCTTGCAATCCTAGTGTGTTGATTCTAGATTCTCTGTGGATTCGATCCTCAAGTACTACATTGACATGTTTGCACTTGTTGATTAATTGGTATTAAAAAAGTGTGTATCAGAAATATAGAATCATGTACCTCTAGTTCGACTTTTGTTTCGAAAGGATCAGAGTCTTATCTGATAATTAAAAAAACAAGTGAAATTGTATCACAAATTTAAATGAAATTAAGCCGATATAGTTTGTTTTCGTGGTAATTTTATCTATATAAAAAAATTGAATTTTCTGTATGTTAAATTGAATATTCGGGACCATCTATTTGAACATGCATTCAAGTGTTCAAAACCCCCATAATTTAGTAAACAAGTATGTCGCAACTGATTACCGATCTTTGTAATGGATGATATATGTTAATATTCCATATTGCAATAAATACATATTGAATATTAGGATTCAATGATCTATTTTCCCATATGAAATATCGTATAACATGAGTTCTACACAAATTATGACACCTTTTAAATTTATCCACATGTAGAAGTTCCACCTTTTACAGGTGGAGAAATATATCTGCAACTAATATAGATGAATTTTTTTTTGAAATATAATTTATGTAAACCTGGTGTTATACGATATTTTTAAAAGAAAAATAGATCGTCGATCCTCAAAATTACATCGTATTGTCTTGCTAGTCATTTAGCATAATTGTTTCATACAACTTATCTTGTTTGTTCCCAATTTTTTCTTTTTAATATTATTAATTATTAGATTGACGAGATCCGAATTTTAACTTAAAACTCACTTCCTAAATTTTTTTCAATCTATTACTTGTAATGTGAAGATATCAAACCCCTAATATTAGAGTAATTAGTTGAATCATTTTAAGTATCAAACTAAAAAAAATTTGGTGAATTATTAAAAATGATTCTGTTTGATATGCTCTATCTATTTTTAAATAGGTTATTCTAATTTTTGGAGACAGACCCTAAAATAGTTTAAGCAAGCGTACGTATATATATGTAGTCCACACATAGACGTTGCATATTTAACATAGGATTCTTCATACATAGAAGACATGAAGGTGTAATTAAGATTATCATAAACAAGTCAAAAAAGAAAGAGAACCAGTCTTTAATGTCTGCTACTATAATCCATTCCTTAGCTTTTTATTTTTTTCGTTAAAGGGTACGTTGCACTAATTAATTAGCTTTTACTAAAGAATCTTTCATTTTTTTCCCCACTTTTTAAGTTCATTCATCATTTTATTCTTCTTTGGTTTTAGTGAAGTGAAAGTTTGTCTTAGGTATTATCATGATTCATTGTGAATTAAGATGTCTTCCCACTTCAAATTCGAAACCATCAATTATTAGATTCGATTCGCTAAGATAAATATATAGGAGTATTTCTCAACAATGCATGTATAAATATTTTCATTTTAATATGTGAGCCCTTTAATTTAAGTATATAAATACATTCTTAAAGACCGTATGTATAACATAGTGTGAATATTGCCTAGCTAGTATTGTTGCTGTAATAAATCCAACACAATAGACTTATAAGTAGTTGGTGGTAGGGTACTAAGTTTTTACTGTTTGGTTACGTAAAATAAAACCATGTTAGAAAATTTGGAGTCATACTAGTCAATACCAACTTCTCAGAAATTAGCTCAGATTCGGCTCAAATTTTCGAGTTAACAAAAAAAGACAAATCTAAGTAATCCTACATATATGAAATTTTGTATTATGTGAAATATGTAGATTTGAATGACCGAAATCGTATTGTTAAACACAATCTTATTATAACTAACATAATCATATTCTTAGCTAAATATATTCACATGCAGTTTCATAATTACTTGAAGATTCTAAGCAATCATTAAGCTTCAAATTAGTGTTAAGCTAAGCCATTTAGTCTAAGATGTAAGACATCTATTTACAAGGGTCAGGACAGATGTGTGCATCTTATTACATATATATGACTTTAATTAAACTTACTTTTATAAATCAATGTTAAATAAAGCACATTTACTGTAATGAATAAGTAATATAAACTAAACACTTAAACATAGACTTAGTGTTTCTTTCAATGAGCATATGAGAGAGACCCGTCGATGACCAATTTAAGTAAAGTGCACATCACTAGCTTGTTGAATAAACAAAAATTCCAACTGTTAAAGTCAATTTTTTTTAACAAAAGCAATAGCAAAGCTAACTTTTTTATCCATTTCAAAAACACCCTTGCAAAACAATAATAAATTGCTAAAAATTTTGGGAAAATTGTGATAACTTTTGAAAAAGTTTTAAATTTTCTCTTTAACCCACTTAAAAAAGCAAAGCATGTTCATCTTTCTAAGCCTTTCTTTCTTTTGGTTTTGTTTTGTTATACTTTTTTTTTTGTTCCTTCTAATTAATAATTCCTAACTTTGTGCAAAGCACATAATTGATATTGATGAAGCTTTATAATATATTTGCATGAAAAATTGAAGCATATATATGGCAGTAATTATATGATTTTACCGCAAATAGAGACTGAAGCCTCCATATATACGAGTTTATTATCGACGTATTTGTTTAACATCTAATGATCTTCAAACTACAAATTAATACTCGAAAGATTCATATTCTCTTTTATATATTAGGATGTAAACATGATCAAATAATAAATTATCTTTCATAAAATGATACAGTTTAACAGACAAAAATATATATATTCCAAGAAGAGACAATATATATGACCATATACTTTATTAACAGAACTTACATAAACACAAAAAAATATGTTAGGGGAATCTGACAAAAGACCTAACAGAACTTAAAACTTTATTTGTGTGGTTAAGTCGGATCTATGAAAAAACTATGCAAAATTTCCTAATAGCCACAAAAAAAATTCAAAATAGCCACAAATTTTTATGAAATTATTCAAATTTTCTACTTCAGTATAATATGAACAAGGGTAAATAAAATATTTTAATATGTAAATTTCCTGTAAACTTTTATAGAATAATTTAAAATTATGTCAATTTTGTTTTGAACAAAATTATGTTTCATATAAATTATATGAACTGCCAACCAAATTTAATATTGACTGAAATAAAATGGTCAAATATGGGTATAAAACGAGGAATCTAATTCATTACTTGAGGTTGGAAATCATTGACCAAATTTTAAGGCCTTACAAAGCTAAAATTTGGAAAATAGATTGTACTAACAAAATTAAACATTTTATATGGTAGACATTACCAAAGTGTACTGATGTTAAGCATAATCTTAGTTGTGGTAGTATTAATTATGATGTAAGGTGTAGTCATTGTCGTGCAAATGTGGAGATAATTAACCATGTCATATTTGAATGTCCACCAACAATTCAAACTTGGGCATTGTTGTGCATTCCCTTGGTGGTTGACTTTTTCCCAGGACAATCGATTTGGTATAATCTTGATTATCTTTTTTGGCACATTCGAGAAAAAGTAGATGTTAATATTTTTCTATGGCTTATTTGGCATATCTTGAAAACAAGAAACGACAAAGATCCATGAGATATTATCCTTCAGGTCGAAGCAGATTCTGCATAATGGTCCAAAACTAGGAGTGAAGTTGTTGAGGCTCAGCAATCTAAAGTAGTTGTGGTCAAACATAGCATGTTTTGTAGATGGATCTTGGAAAAATGCAGATTTACATTCAAGTATTAGTTAGATTTGCTTCTGAGATTTAGTGGAGGGGGAGTATTGGGGGCCCGTGGTGTACAAAGAAGCCTTTCAGCGTTACATTCATAAGTTGAAGTCTTACTTTGGATGACGGAATCGTTTTTGTCTATCCAAATTACAGAAGTTGAGATAATGATGGATTATGAGGATGTTTTGAAGATAATGATGCTACCAGAAGAGTGGCTGGCATTCCAACCGTATCAAGAAGACTTTTCAAGCTTAAGGTCTCTTTTTTGTTCTTTATATCTTCATGTAATCTTAAGATCCTTAAATTATAAAGTTGATGCTTTCACTCGTAGTATTAGAGAGTTAGTTGATGATTTATTGGTGTAAACCTTTTTTTTCTTTCGAGGTTCTTATCAATGGGTTGAAAAAAAAAAGATATGCCCATATAACCAATAATTCTATGTTAGTCGGGAACATATTAATGGGTTATAAATAGGTTCGAGCATCTAAACAAAAGAGGCCTTTTCAATTCTTATTTGATACGGCCCATTACTGATTCAAACGCAGTACTAGCTCTTCTCTTTCAACGTCGTTTCCTCCCTCACATCTTCTCTTGTTATCTGAAAGTTTCACTTCTTTTCTCTCAAAATCGCTTTACTTCTTACAGGATACAGATCTTGGATTACAAGATTGTTTTCTCAGAGAATTAGTACCTGTCGATGATTTAAGAACCTGATTTTCTTGGGGTTTTTCTTTCTCGATAATTGCATGCAATCTGTTTGAAGAAATTCCTAAGAGAAAATTCCATACCTTTCCTCCTCGTGTCCTTGTTCGATTCTGATACAAATCGATTACTTTATGTCTAAATGTTAGCTCGTTGTTGTCACACTTAGCTGCTTCAAATGTGGAGAATTGGGCATCATCATATAACAAGGAATCTAAATTCTGCAATATATTTCAGGGCAAATCCAACTCGCTTCTTTCGTTCAATCCAGGTTTTGTATCATTCTTCGGTTCATTCCTACAAAGATGCATTGCCCTATGAATGGTACGAAACGAAACTTCCAGTTCTGAAAAAACTAACTCGTGCATTGAGAGACTTCGATTTAGTTGACGGGAAGCTCGAAGACATCGATGGCAACATCATCTATGATGATTGTATCAAGAAGAAAATGCATGCATTCAAGTCTCTAGCTCGAATCTTCATTGGGTCTTCTTCCATTCAGCAGAAGCTTAGAGAACAAGGACGGTTCAAGTACCCAATTTTTGGGACTGAAAGCCAAAGAGAGCCATTGGTGTTGAATTCACTGACTAAAGTTAGCAACTTTCTTGACATCTCGGCGCAACAGCGGAAAGTAGTGAGGTGCACCGTTTGTTCACAGGTCACACAGTATCGTATATGGAGAGGTGCTCTTGAAGAATTACTGAATGGTCTCAAAGAAGAAGTTGATTGGCTAATTGAACATAGTGAGACGAGTCCAGGCCGAAAATTGGGTCAGCAAGTGATATTGTCTTGCCTCAGATTCTTATCAGAATCATCCGTTTCTTTCGAAGCAGAGAAGTCAACATCATGGATGCGACCTGTGCCAGGTAGATACGCCAAAGCAAATGCCTCTGCTAAATGGGAAGATGTTCTTGATATGGTAAATGATCTGAGAAGGTATCTCGAACATGATGAAGAAATCACAGTACTTTACCATCTGGAAAAGCTTATATCTATGAAAGAAGGGCTTTTACAGATCAAAGATGTGTTTTTGGACAACACTATTGGTTTCAGAGAGGTTAGACATCAAGAGCATCTTGTGCAGAAAAAGCTTACGAAAACGTTGGGAAATCCATCGCCGTGTTTGTTCACTCTCCTCATGTATTTTCTCTACGGCCGTTTGCGTGACATCGAAGTTGATCTCTGTGGAAGATTTTACAAGGAGAAGAGCGAGTTCTTGTGCTTAAGCATGGGAAGGATCTTGACTTCAACAGATGAGAAAATGTTGGAGAGAGGGATGAAGCAATTAGATAGGGCCTTAGGGCTCTTTGGATTTGTGTGGGAAACAGCAGGAATGAAAGAAACTCTTAACCTGCAAGGGCATTTGTGGTGCCTTGGGGCCGAAGAAAGGTCCTTCATATACCGTGGGAAAACATTCTTCCTGCATAGTCTTAGTCTATGAAGTTCTGTGTGGAAGAGACCACAATACATTTGTTCCTTTTGGCTACAGATTTAACTCTGCCAATAATAATATGGTTCACCTCCATAGAGGCATTGTTGAAAGAAAAAAAGATTATATTAACTTAATTGATACAAATAGTTTGATTAAAAAATCTGCAGCATAGTTTTCATTGCTTTTAAAGGAAGCAAGAGATTTAACATTAAACGCACACAACTAATTACCATCAAAGATATATAATATTACAAAGATCAACCCAGATGAAAAATTCCAAGATCATAGCTTAAGTAAACCGCCACTCCATCATCTTCGTCTTCTGATGTTGCTGCTTCATTTCTTTCTGACGAACTATCTGAGAACTAATATTAGCAAGCAATGGAGGTTGCTAAAGGAGTTACCAGGACAGCTGTTTTTCCCGTTATCGGCTTCATACTTGCTGCGTTTTCTAGCCTTGCCCATATTTCTTTCCTCTTTTCCGCTGCAGAACATTGCTTTGCCTCGTCCTCCTTAAAGCGGGCGTGGCAAGACATGAACAGAGCTTCGTCCATTTCACAGAACATTTTTCTTACATTCAAGGTTAAGTTTAGCACGGATTGGTTCCAGTGGTTTTGAGCATTCTTTTCTAAGGCATTGAACATGATTGGTAGGATGGCTTGCCGGTTGTGTCCAATCAAGTTCACAATTTGATCGTTGTTCCACAAGAATAGAGCTCTTTCAGAAACCTGAAATATAAAATCCCAATTGGTTCAACTTTAAAAGCTTATATTATGCTCTTAGAGATAAATTGATATGAGCATAATCTGCAACTCGAAATCAAGATCAACGAAACAACTTGCAAAGCTCTGCATTTCCTAAATAGTTATAAATTGTACCTGGAAGTGGGAACTGTTGACACAACAAGCAATTCGCAAGAACAAAGGGACCATAATCTTTTGGAACTCCATAACACTCATTGCTTCTAAAATCTCTTCGACTTCCCCAAGAAACATCACTTCTTTCTGGCTGTTTGTGATAGGCCAGAACTTCAATAAACCCTTAATCACAACACTGCCCAGTTTCGGCTCCTTATCTATGAACTGAGTGATGCAGTAAGATAGTTGCTGAAAGTAGTTCCCAACAGATTTAGGCTTGTGCAGTGGAATCAACACTCTCCACAAGAAGATCTTGTGCTCCTCTTTCAAAGGCATCGCAAATCCACTGACTATACTCCCAAAAATCTCCAAAAGCTCTGCAATTCCGCTATGCTTCTCTGTCTCAAACACAAACCGATAGAATATATTACTCATGGACTTGCGGACAAAGGGCCTGTGAACCATGAATTTCCCATAAACCCGATGTAGAATTGTCTTCAAACACTCCCGTTCTCTAGGGTCCTCCGAATCAAACAAGTCGAGCAACCTCACGATGAAAGCATGATCTAGATACTTCTTTGCCAATTTAGCATCAAGACAAGGAGAGGTGATAAACTTAAGCAGCAAATCATAGACGATTTGCAAATGCGGCCAGGCAGGGTCGAACATAGGCTCGTCATCATCGTTTTCACCACCACCCACACTAGACCGGTAATTCGGAGGGAAAACCCTAAACAGATTAACAGCACACATTCTACACATTGCAAGAATAGCTGGCTCAGTGAATTTGATAGACCCAGAAGCTACAAAATCCAAAAGCTCAAGCAATGTCTGCCTTTTCACATCTTTCTCGATCGAGTTTTTACTTGGGTCGGAGAAATCAAACGTTACACAGCAGAGGCTAACTTTACTCACAAAGAGATTCAATTTTTCCGGGTTGGGTACATCTTTAAACGGTACCAATGGCTCGATTCCAGCTACCACACTCGCTGGGAACACAGCAGATGACATACGCTTCCCTGAGTTGGATCGAACCGGACCTGAACTTGTACTGGTTCCGGATCTCTGAACCGGAGACGGAATCGGACCCGAACTCGAACGATTTAGCTCCCCTGACTCAGCTTTTGATGACTTCCGAGGAAGTTTACTCAGAAATTGCTTAAACATTCTTCGAATTCACAAAAAAAAGGGAATCAAAGAGAAATGAAGCAACAGCTCAAATCACATATCGATTTTACGAAAACGTAAGGAGCCCTAAATTCTCCCCGACACGAACACGGATCTGACAAAATGTGGTTTAGATCCGAAACAAAAGGTTGACACTTTTATAACCCCTAATACTTGGAAACCCTAATCATTACCTGCTTTCTCCCTCAAATCTTAATCTCATGATTCCCAGTATCCACCACGGACATTCCTAGAGAGAGAGAAAGAGAGAGGAAGAGAGAGGCGAAGAGAGAGATATAGAAATAATAGAAACTTTAAAATTTTCTATTTAAAAAAGAAACAAAAATCTGAATCTAGAAAGCAAATAGAACCAAATCTGGTGTTGAAAGAAGAAGATTTGAGGAAATTTTGGTATAAACAGAGTCGGATCGAGGAACTTTTATGGATCATTAAGGTGTCTTGTTTGTTATTCCTTTCTCGATTCTGAGAAAAACGATGGCATTTTTCTTTCTCGGCAATTACAGAAAATTTTGCTTTGTCCTAATTTTAATTTTCTTTTCTCGGAAAAAACAGCGGTTTGTTCCATGATTAAATTAAATTAATATCTGGAAAGAAAAAGAAAAAAACAATCTCGCATGCAATTATATCATCCGTTTGATGGGACACTGACACGTGATTACAACCGTTGGATTTTACTGAGAGGAATCCAAAGTAATTTTGTGCACTAACGCTAAGGCCCATTTATTCTCGAAATTCAATTTGTTAATTGAAAATGGGCCTCTTATGAAAAGCCTATATAGGATTTGGGCCTTATATCACATGTGTCCTCCACTAGTCTCTAGAAGAAACTTTTTTTTTTTTGGTAATTGTTATCAAACAGCTGGGATTTTTAGCACAAGCTCAGTTCGTCTTCGTTTCCAAGCCTAGGGTTTTCTTTTTCCCCTTCGCTCTGCTCCGATTAATTTGCAGTGAATCTGTATTTATCTTGTAATCAGGTAAATTTCTATGCTTTACTATTTGTGAGATTCAAGGCTTCAATTCGATTGAGCCTTTTGTTTTAAGGTCGACTTTGTTTCAGTTATCAATTTTGTCATTTGGTTGGTATTGCATACTGTTTTCTTTAGCTGTTCGTATTGTTTTATGAGATTCTTTTGGCTTTTTATTTGGGAATTTCCCCTACTTTGATGATTATATGTGTAATTGAGACGACATACCGGTTTCACATTCGACATGTGTGTTATTAATTGATCAGAGTCTTTTGTAGAATCCAATCTTCTGTTATGTTGTAAATTTCATGTCTTTTAATCTCTATCTTTTGTAACGGATATCTTACTTTTGTTTCTCTCAAAGCTGTTGAAGTGAATGTTGCATACATCTGTTGGATTATCATGTCCAGAAATATGGAAACGGAGCAACTCCCTACCCATTTGGAGTCTCTGAAAGCTGATTCAAAGACTTTTGGAGAAACGAATATGATGGAAGAAGAATCGCGTGATCCTCCTCCTGTTCAAAGCATCTCACTTTCGGACATGAAACAAGAGCCTATGCCTTCCAAGACTAGTGACCTGGATTTTCCGAATGTAGAAACGTCTGTCTCTGGTCCTTTGTCATTTGAATGTGAGCCAGAGGCCATCTCTTTTCAATCCTCTGATTTGGCTGATTCTCAGTCTTTGGTGCCTCAGTTGCAATCTCTTGTTGCACATGAATATCCTGTAGAGAGGTCAGCAAGATCATTTCAGCTGACTGGGAAGCGGAAATCACCACCAGAGTCTTTACTTGGTAGTGCTTCCGAGAAGTTAGATGCACCAGAGAAGCGAGTAGAACCACTGCACCACAGACCATGGCTGGAACAGTTTTTGTCAGCAAGTAATAGTATACAGCCGGTTCATATGCCATCCACTACTCTTTCTCCGAAGACGGAACATTCACCAACATCTGCCAAGAAAGTGAGGCAAATGGATATTGCTTCCCAAAAATTTGGGAAGCAAGTGATGAAAAAGAAACAAATGGGCCCGTCACAAGGGTCAATGAGAGCACGAAATGAAGGAAATGAATCATTGAGATCTAAAATGAAGGAATCATTATCAGCTGCCTTGGCTTTAGTTCATGAGCATAAGGAATCACCGAAAGAGAAAAAGAATTCCGAAACTGAAGAAGCAACTGTTCCAGAAGCTGAAAGTAATGAGCCTGCCTCAGCCTGTGGTATCAGTGTTCCAGTAGCTGAAGGCGTCACACCAGCATTGTCCACAAGGGATGAAAGTTCAAGGCAGAAGGATGGCAATGGAAATATTTTGTTGCAAGAGACTTCGAATGACACAAAGAATTATGTTAATCAATCTGATGTACAGAAAAGTCAATTTGATGAGGTTTTCCCCTGTGATGTTTCTTTTAGTGATAGTATGTTTTCCAGCGATGAACTTTTACAGGGTAATGGCCTCTCATGGGTTTTGGAACCTGTTTCAGATCTCGGGGAGCGTGAAATTGGTGGAGTAAAATCATTTGAGGATCCAGATCTCTTAGCTTCTAAAATTGAGTCGGAACTTTTTAAGCTATTTGGAGGTGTGAACAAGAAGTATAAAGAAAAGGGAAGGTCTCTCTTATTTAATTTGAAGGATAAAAACAATCCTGAGCTGAGAGAAAGTGTCATGTCTGGAAAGATTCCTCCTGAGAGATTGTGTTCTATGACAGCCGAGGAACTTGCTTCTAAGGAGCTATCTCAGTGGCGACAAGCAAAAGCAGAAGAGATGGCTGAGATGGTTGTCCTGCGGGAGGCAGACATTGATGTCAGAAATCTGGTGAGGAAAACGCATAAAGGGGAGTTCCAGGTAGAAATTGATCCTGTTGACAGTGGGACAGTGGATGTCTCTGCTGAGATCACCTTACGTAGTAAACCTCGTTCTAAAGTCAAATCTGTGAATTCATCTACCAAATCCGTTCTAAAGAAAAATGAATCGAATGATGGGAACACAAAATCCAACCAGGAAACATCATGTGCTATGACTCTGCCCTCAACGGAGGAGACTGATCCAATGCAAGGTCTGTCGATGGATGATGAGATGAAAGATGTGGGATTTCTTCCTCCAATTGTATCACTTGATGAGTTCATGGAATCCTTGAACTCTGAACCTCCATTTGGAAGTCCACATGGGAGCCCATCAATTAAGGAAGAACCTTCAACTGAAAAGAGTAACTCAGAAGTTGGGTCACATTCAAAGTCACCTTTAAGATCTCCTAAGCAGTCCCCAGATGAACCATGTGAGAGTGTTTCTTCTAAATCAGAAGCTGAAAAGAGTAGCAACAAACCAGATGCTGGTGTCAAATCCGATGCTGATGTAATTAAACCTGTAAAAACACCTTTAGTTGATATAACTAAAGAAGACCGAATTTGGGATGGTATACTGCAGCTTAGTGTCTCTTCAGTCGTCTCAGTCACCGGGATTTTTAAGAGGCAAGTCTCCTAACTTACATTTTAACTCTTTTGTTTCTCCTACATTACCATGAACATTTTTATCTCTTTGCTATTTGAGAAATATGGTTAATATTTTTGGAACATCGAGTCAAATCAAACCCATGAAATGAATTGGGAGATAGTATCAATACTTTAAAATTTTAGTCTTAAATTGTGAATAGCTTACGCAGGGGACATCCAGAAACAAATCACACTGATGCTTGTTTCATTTGTCCAAGAAAAGATGGAAGATAAAGTTGTATGACTATGACATAATGTTTTAGGTATAATTGAATTTAACATTATATCGGATTGGATTTGCTCTTGCAGTGGCGAGAAAGAAAAGACAAGCGAGTGGCCTACACTGGTGGAAGTAAAGGGTAGAGTCAGACTCAGTGCGTTTGGAAAGTTTGTACAAGAGCTTCCGTTGTCTCGAAGCCGAGTCTTAATGGTATTTGAAGTTTACTACTACTTGCATTATCCTTGTAGCAGCAATAGCATTAGATTTACTCTCCTCTTTGTTGGTACTACTGGTGCAAAGCATTAATAGATCCACAACTCTTATCTCAATGTTGCAAGTCGTTTCTTAATGCAGAGAGACACAAAAATAGGCTTCCATTACCTAAAAACATGAAACCCAGAAAGCACACGGTTGAACAACATGTGTGAGACAGGACCGGACCCTAAAGAGCCTTCGATTTTCCAGAGGAGAATCAACTGTGGATTGGATTGGAATCTGAATTCTTTTGTATAAAATTATGAAATTTTTGCATGCGGAGTCACGTTTAGAACTTTAGATGTATCGTTAACTTGTGTAGGATATAGAAGCTTCAAAAAAATGTTCCAAAGAATCTCTTACAGATAGAAAAGTGACAAGACCACAAAAAGCCATAAACTACTTGCAGATCATGTCCCAAAATAGCCATTATCGAGAGACATTTTTTCGGTTTAAGAGAAAAATCGTTTTACATGCAATTTTTTGTTTGGTAATCAGTATAAATAATCAAGTTGGTACATTAAATCCTCAACGGATTCTTTATTTTGGGATTTTGCAGGTAATGAACGTGGTTTGTAAGGACGGTATCTCTCAAAGCCAACGTGACAGTCTTTTAGAGGTAATAATGTCTTAATTCGATTATTTAATTATTACATTTATTTTCATTTAATTCAAAGACTTATATAGTTGAGCTTAAAAAGTCTTTTGCCTTTTTTTAACTTCTGGGTCAGGTTACTAAGTCATACGTTGCTGACCAAAGAGTTGGTTACGCAGAACCAACTTCAGGCGTTGAGCTTTACCTCTGTCCGCCACGTGGTGAAGCGCTAGATTTGGTGGGCAAAATCATCTCCAAGGACCATCTCGAAGAAGTCAAGTGTTCAGATGATACCGGATTGATCGGTGTTGTTGTGTGGAGGCGTGCAGTCGTTACTTCTCCTGGCTCACGCCATAAGTCCGGATCCAAACGTCAGCATTCTTCTTCAGGCACTAATAAGAGCTCGGTGTCGGCTCCAGAAAACAAAAAGTCTAGTAGTTTTGTGAATGCTAAGAATCGGCATGTTGTTGCTAAGAATCATCAGCCTGTTGTTGCTGTTGCGTCCATGGGAAATCATGCTTCAGGTGGTTGTGATGATGACGATGAAGACGTGCCACCAGGTTTTGGCCCCGTAGCTGCAAAAGACAAAGATGATGATGATTTACCAGAATTCAACTTCAATGCCTCCAGTGGAGCGGTCACTTCTTCTCCCCAACCACCGCCTCAATCCCGGTCTCTAGATCAAGTCAGGGAGCTCATTCTCAAGTATGGAAATTCAGCAGGTAATGACACTAAACGACAATGGGTTGGTCATGATGACGACGACGACATTCCTGAATGGCAACCGCAAGTCTCTGGCCACCAGATTCAACCGCCACCACCTCCTAACTTAAGAACTGAGTCAGGTTCTTCATTTCATAGCAGAACTATGAACAAACCATCAACACTGCGACCGGGTGCACCTGGTGGATGGAGGCCCAATCAAAGTGCACCTAGACAACAACAGTACAGTGCACGTAGGAACTGAGACTTTTGATCTCTGTGAATGCGTTTGTGCAATTAGTCTTTTTAGGTGTTTTATTGTATCTTTTCAATAGTTGTAATTGTAAACCTTTGAATAATGGAGTCCGTTTTTTTTAAAAGCATGAAAGTTTGAATGTTTAATGCTATCAAAAAAATTTGTACAGAATGTCTTTAAGACACATCAATAATACGCTACAAACTGCTACAAGATCTAATGAACAACATCAAAACTTATCCAGAGCATTGAAAGGTATCAGATTTCAGTTCTTTAGTTTGTTAAAACCTGCTTGAGTGCGGATTTTTGGTCTGTTGTCAATCTTGTGGGAAATTGAACATCGAACTTGATCTTAAGATCACCTTTGGTTCTTGGTTCTTTAGCTATTGGCATCCCTTCTCCAGTTACCACAAACTCATACCCGGGACTGATGATTTCTGTGACATTAACCCCTAGATTCCGGCCATCAAGTGTGTTGATGTTCACAGTTGTTCCTCCTATAGCTTCTGCAAGCGTCACTTTTCGGTTGGTTATGAGATCATTCCCATCTCTCTTGAACAAATCATGCGGTTTCTCGTCGATTACAAACACCAAATCAGCTGCCAATTGATTCACTTGTTCATTCCCTTTGTCTGGAAATCTAACTTTCGTCCCTTTTTTCCATCCTGGTTTCACAACAATAGTCAGAATCTCTGTCTCTTGCGCCTGTCTCCTGCAACCACACCAGTTAACAGAATATGTTTTATAGGCCACATTACTTGAAACTAAAGAAAGAAGCCTCCAAAATCCAAAGTAAAGAGAAAGTTTACCCGTTAGCATCAACAACGGATCTAGAGATCTTCATTTTTCTAGTTGATCCAGAGTACAACTCTTCAAGGCTACAAGGCAATTTGCTCTCAACCGGTGGAGGTTTCTTAGGCGCATTTCCATCACTATAAGTTCTAAATATATTGTTTTCATTGTTTCCGCCACCAAATCCTCCGAACATGCCTCCTCCTCCCTCGGATTGAAATCTCATTGACCTTCCAACACCACCAGCTGATCCAAACCCAAATGGACTACTTCCAAAGAACTCTGCGAATATATCTTCTGCGTTTCTTGGGTTGAATCCACCTGCTCTTCCATTATTTCCCGAGCTCCCTGGAGGTCGCATATCGCTCAATCCTTCTTCCCCATATTGATCATATACCGCTCGCTTCTGCGGATCACTTAGAACCTGCAACATTTCCAACCAACACTTAATCTCCCCAAGATATCATATTAAAATATGGATCTCACAAGCGCATAAAACATAGAACTTTCGGTTTTTTGGGAAGACATATCAATCAAACGAATGAAAATGCGGGACATTATTTGTTAGCAATGCAGACACATTGCCTCAGAAAATCTGTTTAATGAGATACATTTTGCTTATATCCCAAGAAAACTCATCTATTTTAACTTAAACTATTAAGCCAAAAGGAATGGATCTAAGGGATCAATGAATTGAAGAATAGCAGCACACACACACAAAAATATAGATCCCCAAGTATATTAGAAAAAAAGACTTGCCTCATAAGCCTCAGAGATCTGTTTAAACTTGGCTTCAGCTTCTTTTTTATCGTTAGGGTTTTTGTCAGGATGCCATTTCATAGCCAATCTCCTGTAAGATTTCTTCAGGTCATCCTCAGTTGCGTTCCTTTCCACTTTCAATATGTTGTAATAATCAAAACCCATCTTTACAAAAAAAACAATGAATCTTCCTTCCAAAACAAAACCAGAAAAAAAATATCAGATCTTCAAAATCCACAATGTATAATGAATTTGAAGAAGACGAGACTTGTTTCTTTGTAGAAAGAAGAAAAACAAAAGATCACCGACTTTGGCTTTTTGAAATAAGAAAAAAAATCTTTTTCTTTTAATTGGAAGAGATGATGTTTAATTGCTGTAAATCATAAACGGCAGCTTTTGCAGGTATAAACGCACAGTAATTAGAAAAAAGAAAACACACACACAGAGTAATTCACGGAATCTAATTTCCTCATTTTTCTCCTTAAATATTTGTTTTTGTATTTGGATGATTCTAATAATAGTACTCAGAGAGACAGAAACACAAATGGCCGCAAAAGTAGCTGCATATTGTGTTTAGAAGCATTTACAGACGCAGAGACACAAATTGCGTTTAGTAGATTCCATTCTTAAACTTGCTCAATCAATTTTGACTTCAAACTCATGTATATAATTAATGCTATTTTCCATACCCGGCTTCAAATCTGTAATTACTTAAACAATATCATATAAAATACGCTAACATTAATAGAAAATATTCCGGCTGATTTACATAATTGGAACGAAAATTTTCCGTTATAATCAACATTTAAGAAAAAAGGAATCTGGCATAACATCATATTTTATATCATTAATATACTTCATAATATTAATAATATATTGATATTGAGCACTAAAATGCGCAAAGGAAACAAAAGACTAAAATAACCAAAAGAGCAGACTCAGAGAAGTGATTCAAAGCTTTTCTCCAATCACAATGAAAAAAAAAAATCCAAATTCTCAAACTGAGCTTTGAAAGACTCTATACATTGTATTCTCTTCTACCACAAACAACGGAGGAAAAATTATGGAAAGAAGATCTCCTAAATGATAATCATCAACTTCATATCATCCATTGTACGATTCTTTTCATTCTTTTTATATAAAATGAAAAAAAAAAAAGACTTCACATTTGAGGACTCATCAAATCAGGAGGAGGATGATACATGGACGTTGGGAGTAGATGTTGATGCATTCACTTCATTCTTTTGTTTTGAAGTTGTCAAGCTTGAAGGCTTGGTGGTGATTTCAGGTACATCGCCAATGTCCAGTGTGTCTGGGAGGTATTCCTGAGCTTCAGAACTGTATATCTGTAGGAAAGAAACATCAGAACTCATTGCTCGGCTTAAGTTTAGAACAGTCAAAACTACAAACAAGGAGACAATAGAATGTAATGTTAAAGCAGGTATAAGTGTGATTGGTAGTGATTGAATGAATGCACCTCAAGCTGATTTAGCATTTCGATAGTTGCATCCAGATCACCATTGTTGGCCAAGTATACGTCATTGATAGACTCATATGAGAGACCAGAGAATGTAACTAGAAGGTACTCAATGTCCATGTCCATGTCCAAATCCTCATCCTTCATCTGATGATTATATACCATATCAGAAGATTTCTTTGGCATCGATGTTTGAGGATAACTTCCCATTCCTTGGACTCCATAACCTTGATGAGGTTGATGGTGCTGCAGGTGCTGATGGGTGGTAGGCTTTGCAGACTGAAACTCTTCTCTTTTGGAGAGTGGTACATAAGCTGCTGCGTACGGATTCAATGATGATCCTCCTGGCTTCATTGCTAAGTGAGATACTGTCAAAATATTCCATTTGCAATAATGAAAGAAAAGAGTAAATTCATTACTCGGACCATACAATGCATCAAAATCACTTCAAGGCTAATGCTACAAAATCTACTCAGAAATGATTCCGATCACAAGAACAATCCAAATCAACAAGAAACCTGAATTAACCAGCGAATTGTTTTGTTTGCCTTCAAGCATTTATCTTTGAACTAGACACCGGAAAATTAAAATTGATGTCACAAAGTGAGAATCTTTACAAATATAATCTCGCTTATAATATATATAACCAGCTTCTTTCGTTCTTTATGACGCGTTAAGTCATCGATCAAAATCAATCTACAAATCATCAAATCGAGACCAGATTTCGAACAAAAAAATACAATCAGGAACGGTAAAAACCCTAAGACATCGATATACTACGTTTCCACGACTTCTCAACACATGGTTGTCATGATCGATCAGAACGCAATTCGCGATATGACAAGGACATAGATCAAAGAAGTCAAGAAAATCAACTCGATGATCGAGAAAAAAAAAACTGAGTTCAAACATGTAAAAAAGAAAAAAGGAAAAGACAAAGACACGACGATTCATAGCGATGACGTCAACGACCGATCGGCGTATACCGAGAAGAGAAAATGAGCTTACCAAAGAAAAGATGAGGGTTGAAGAAGAAGATCGTTGAAGAAAATGGAGAATTGCAGAGATCTAAGAGGAAACGCTGAAAAAGTGGGAAGAAGAAAGAAAGAAAACAAGTCCTCAATAATGGAATGGGACTTTTTATATCGTAAGCGAACCACCAGAGAAGGGGCGTTTACTTGAATCATTGTGGGGTCTGTTTGGAGACGTAATTATCTTATCCTTGACCCGGTTTACTCGTCCAAATGTTTCTTCTTCTTCTTTTTCTGATATTTTCCTATTAAGGTGACGTGTCAATTAAAATACTGACTGTATGTCTTCGTTTTTCTGTGTCGGAATTAAATGAAAAACGCATTGAAATAGTTTTTATAAGAGATAACACGCTTATAACATTAGAGTTTAATAGATTTGATCAAATACACAACTCAAAAACACTCTGAATTTTTTTCAATGCGTTCTTTTTTTCATTTACATAGTTTTTTTTAGTGCGTTTTATGAGCATACTATCAAAACACATTTGATTTATATTTTAAACAAAATTAGAGGTTTTGGTTTTCTCCGATCTCTTCAATCTTTAATTTCATCTTAATATTCAATGCATGAATTTAAAAATATATAAGATAAAACCCTAGCAAATAATTCTCATGTGAATTTTGTGACTAATCGATTAGATTTTTATAGGCTTGAAATTCTGATTTGAAAATCTAATAAGTAATAACAATCATGTTAGACAACGTCCGATGATATCATCCTTTTAAAATTGACACTTCGACACTTAAACGCCAATGCTTAAATAGATATGTTTTGAACAAAAACTGTTTTCAAAGCTTTTGTTTGGTTTGTCGAACGAATATTAAGATTAGTTTGGAAACAGATACACACTTTACAATGTCTATGTCCGATCTTCTTGATATTAATTGCAAGAGATTACAGAGTTCTGGATTTTTCTATAGGTGCAGTGATATCTACCTTAACCTATGATGTAGAAATCCATTAAATTCTCTTTCATTTTGACAATTATAGTTTTTGGATGACTTTCGAATACTATAAAATCCTAATATAAATCCATTACTTATAAATTCCAAAATCAAATCTAATTTGTCAGAATTCTTAAAAGTTACTAATTTCAAATCTATTAAAATATGCGACTAGTATGTGACAATGCTGAATTAAATAACACCCCTAAGTTTCACCTAAAAACTAGAATCATCACATATTGTTCTCTCTATTATACATTTTCTCGGACCCTAAAATAATGGGACAATTTTTGTTTCAAATTTGCTAAGTCAATTCCAAAGAAAATAAACTAATCTCAATTAAAAAAGGCTGTTTTCTTCTTCTTTTAATAAAAGTAATCGGTATTATTCACTTATTCAATTCTGTAAGTAGATTTGGACATAATAACCGAAACCGAAAAAGAACCGTTCGTTTCGGTTTTGGTTTCTAAAAAGAACCGTTCGCTTCTAATTTATAGGTAAATTCGGTTCTCGGTTCGGTTCTGAGAACCGAAAGTTACCAAATAGGAACTAAAACTAGTTAATACTTAAATACTCTAGTTACAACTAATTTTTTTTTTTTGGTATTTGGTTACTTTTCTGAAAAGTAACCATTCGGAACCGAACCAATATTATTTTGACTCATTCGGTACCACTTTTTGGAACTGAAACTGAACTAAATTTTAACATGTATCAATTGGTTACCACATTTCTAGAATTAAAAAAAGGAAACCGGAACCGAACCGAACCAAAATTTAATAGGTACCCATTATTTATTATATTTTCTAAAAAAAAATCGAAAATCAAAAGAACCGAATAACCGAGTAGTAATGCCCAGTAGTAATGCCCAGTACTACGTGTCACTGTAATAAAATTGAAAATGACAAAGAAAACATTACAGTTTTTAGACATTCTGGGTCAAACCCAATTCTGTAATGGAAAAAACATTTTGACATAATCTACTAATCAGATCTCTAAAAATAGCTATACATAAGTTTCTTCTCCACTCAAACACTTAATAATAAGAATCACTACGTTTAATTCACTACTAATCTCTCTTCACAGATTTTAATCCCAAATAAAACCAAAGAAACAATAAAGATTACATAAGGAGAGTGATTAACAAAAGACTAAACTCCATTAAAGTGTGATGAGGATTAATCAACCAATCAAATTATCATTCGCCACCGTCATCTTACTCTTCATTTCCTCCGCCGTCTCCGCCGCTCAGGGTAGATCCCGACAACTTCTCTACGCTCGCGATGATCCTGTAGTTATACCTCCATACATCATCTTCGAAAACGAACGTCTCGAGAGAGCTTACGTGGCGTTACAAGCTTGGAAACGAGCTATGATCTCTGATCCATGGAATTTTACAGCTAACTGGTTCGGATCACGCGTCTGCGACTACAATGGAGTTGTATGCTCCTCCTCCCTCGACGACCCTACGATTAAAACCGTCTCCGGTATTGATCTAAACCATGGAGATATCGCTGGTCATCTCCCTGAAGAGCTTGGTCTCCTCACTGACATTGCTCTGTTTCACGTCAACTCGAACCGGTTCTGTGGAACCATCCCACACGGGTTTTCGCAATTGAGTCTACTTTTCGAGCTCGATCTCAGTAATAACCGGTTCGCTGGTAAATTCCCTGAAGTGGTAATCGGTTTACCGAAATTAAAGTATCTCGATCTCCGGTACAACGAGTTCGAAGGTGGATTACCCGAATCTCTTTTCGACAAAGATTTAGACGCTCTGTTTCTGAATAGTAACCGGTTCGTTAGTAAAATCCCGGTTAACATGGGAAATTCACCGGTATCGGTTCTAGTTTTGGCCTCAAACCGGTTCGAAGGATGTATACCAACGAGTTTCGGTAAGATGGGTAAGACATTAAACGAGATCATATTAATGGATAACGGTTTACAATCATGTCTACCAAACGACATGAGTTTGCTTCAAAACGTCACCGTTTTGGATGTTAGTTATAATTGGCTAGTCGGAGAGTTGCCGAAATCGATGGGACACATGAAGAATCTGGAAGTTTTGAATGTTGAGCGTAATTTGCTTTCTGGTGTTATACCGGAAGAGTTATGTTCGCTTAATAACCTTAAAGAGTTCAAATATGGATCTAACTATTTCACCGGAGAACCGTACACGTGTCACAATCTCGAAAATTATAACAATATGATGAATTGTCTCAAGGATGAAGAAGAACAGAGATCGATGATGGAGTGTAAGAGATTTTTGTCGAAACCTGTATATTGTGATTCGTTTAAATGTAATCCTGTCACTTCTTGTGTTTCTCCTCCTCATCCGGTTCAGATTTCACCAGCTCCGTCACCTTCAGCACCACTACCGCTTACTTCACCGCCTCCGGCAAGACCATGTTCACCTTCACAGTCTCCTCAGAACTCTCACTCAACGTCGTCGCCGTCAATGAACTGATTGATCAATGTGTTGAAAGTAGAAAGATGAGAATGAGATTTGTTTAGATGTTGAAAGTAAAAGCTAAGATGAGATTATCTACGGCGATTGTAGTGAGAACGAAATGAGATTACAAGCTGAAAATCTTTTACGACACTAAATATGTTTTATTTTGACTTTTATATAATTTTTTGTTTGTTTGGTCTCTGTTTCTTGTTGTTGAGCGTTTTTCAGATTCATTTATAAGAAAGGTTAGCAACCATAGAATTTTTGCTAGATTCAACCAACATAATTTCTTCAGCTGCATTCCTTAGACCCTTGCTATGAAAGAATTTGAAAATAAAAAGTTTGATTCGTGCCAAGTGTCAACATCCATTCATAAGGATAAGGTTGATACTTGTGGGAAAGCTTATCGTAAATAAAAAAATTACATAAAGAGTTACAAGGAATAAATTAGAGATTTTGAGATATCCAAATCCAATTATTGAGATGCCACATCACCAGCCGCCCATATTTCTGCTATACGTTAATCAAGTCCACCACGGAAATTGTTTTTAATATATTTTTTCTAGCGATTTTCTTATAACGGAAATAATACAATCAAATCTGATTTGATTGCCGACAACTTTCTCGGTGAGTCCACCACCGATAAATCTTTCAACGATTTAATCGCCAATATTTTCTCTCACAAATTGTCTCCACACTCGCTGGTGACTCCATTGCTCTTCTGCAATCCCAATTTTAAAGTCAGATTCTTAGATCTATAATCCTCAATATCCCCAGAAGAAATTCCCTGAAGCAGTGAATTCCCTCCTATCAACTGATAATAAGTGAAGTATCTCACCACACAAGGGTTCACCCCAATTCTAAGAATCTCGGACCTCGACACGATTCATTGGGATTCCAGTTTGTTTTGGCCTCGTAACAATGGAACAACAACTTGTGGAAAATCTAATAGCAATGGCGATCGATGAAGAGATTACCATTGACCTTTCGTCTTCTGGCAACTACTCCAACATCACAGAGGACCAACACATCCTAATAGGTAAACTCATGAACCCGGAATCACAAAATATGACCAAAATGGTAATGAGTTTACCTAGGATATGGCGATTGCAAAACATGATTAAAGGAACTGTTTTAGGCAAGGATACCTTCCAATTTAGGTTTCAATCGGCTGATGATCTTGATGAAATCTTAAAATTTATTTTTTGGAACTTTGAGGGTTGGGGAATCACATTAACCAAATTAGGGAAAGATATATCCTCGGAGAACCAAACAACTATCCCGATGTGGATTCGAATCTCGGAAATCCCGGTGGAGCATTTCACCATAGACTTATTCAAGGTAGTGGCTAACTCCATGGGAGAAGTTTTGGAAGTAGACTATGACCCTAACATGACACATCTTCACTATTTCATAAGAGTGAAGATCAATTTCAACACTATGAACCCAATTAGGAAATCTGAGACCTTCAGATTACCATATGGAGAGGTCATCACAGTTAAAGTTGTCTTTAAAAGAGTCAGGAAGCTTTGTAACAAATGCTGGAGACTTACACACAATTAAGAAAATTGTCCCCATATACCTCAAAAAAGGAAACACTCAACTGGGGAAGCTAAAGAAGACAATGGAGATTATGAACAATCGTAATATATGGATGAGGAAACAACAACGGACCATACAAGACCTTATCAAAATAAGGATAACCTCATATAGCAGCAAGGAACTAAGAAAGCCAATAACATAGTCTCTGATGTTATGGGAAAGAGAACAACAATAACATCAAAACACCCCCCCCACAAGGCAATAAGAAAAATGTTGTCTACACGCGCAACAACATCTTAAATAGCCTTAAATGACCCATCCCACCCTCACCATACACAGAACAGGTCAAGGAGTTGGAGGGTACAAGCTCCAATATACCAAAAAATGCTGAGAACTCAATCCACAAAGGTGCCCAACTCCTGCTAAAAGAACCTCAACAAAGACTGGACGATTCTGATATAAGTATCAACAGACAAAGAAATAACAAGAAGCAGAAGCTTAGCCTCTCTAGCTATGAAAGAATGAAAGCAGAGGGAACTGATACTACTTGTGGTTGTCCTGAAGCCACTCAATCACCAATGAGTATCATGAGTTGGAACTGTTAGGGAGTGGGGAGCACCCTGACAGTTCGATGCCTTAAGGAAATATGCAAAAAGCTATTTCTGGACGTATTGTTTCTCATGGAGACTAAGAATGACACCATTCACATGGAATCAATCCAAAAATGGACAGGATACAATCACATTTTCACCATTGAACCCAAGGGATTAAGTTGGGGGGGGGGGTTTAACACTTTTTTGGAAAGATCACACCAAGCTCCTAGTATATGCGATGTCGTGTTTTAAGCTCTCAAAACATCAATGTCAAAAAATGACAAGCGCAATGACCCAATACTGGTGGAACTCCACGAGAGACAAGAAAAAAATCTCTTGGGTGTCTTGGAAAACCATGTGCAAAGGAAAAAAGGAAGGGGGACTTGGATCTAAAGATTTAGAGAAATTTAACCAAGCTCTTCTGGCCAAACAAGCATGGAGGATTCTGAGAAAACCTGACTCACTATTGGCAAAAACCTATAAAGCTAGATACTTTAAACGATCCACATTCTTGGAATGTGGCACAGATGTGATACACTCCTATGCCTGGAGAAGTATTGTTTATGGTAGAGAACTTTTGGCTAAAGGTCTGCTCAAACAGATTGGCAATGACAAAGACATCTATGTATGGACCACTAATTGGGTGCACCACCATAAGCCAAGACCTCTTTTGAGCAAAGAGCCCCAATTAATGTCTGTCTTAAAGCTGTAGATCTAATATCAAATTCAGACTGGGATATTGAGAAGGTCATAGATACTTTTCATGAGTCCAATGCGAAAAAAATCCTAGAGACACCTCCTTGCCCCTCTGAAGAAGATTCATGGATCTGGTGTCATAACACCTCAGAGGGAATACTCGGAAAGAATTTGATATTGGCTGAGCAACAACTATAGGTCTGCAACTAGGAACCCAAATGCTGGGGATAATAATTTCGTCACAACATTAAAAGCCAAAGTTTGGAGACTAAAAATTTTGAGGAAGATAAGTATGTTTCTTTGGAGAGCCCTCTCTGGTGCTCTGGTTGTACGAGAAAGATTAAAAAGTAGAAGCATCATCTTGGATGATATCTGTCCCATATGTGGTAATAAAGCGGAAACAATCAACCACTGTCTCTTCTTGTGCTCCCCTGTAAGACTAATGCTAGCCCTGGCTAATATACAAACCCCTCAAGGAGGGTTCTCAAGGAATTCTCTTCCCACCAACTTTGTCTTCCTGATCAACAACACTACTAATGATGATACAACGAGGGGGAACTTAACAAGATTTTCTTGGGTTTTATGGACCATTTGGAAAGCAAGAAACTCTAAGGCACTACCATGGCAAAATGAAAACCTACAAGAATTAATTCATGCCACAAGTCAAGAGGCTGAGAACTGGAGCAAACTGCACTTCGACAACAATGGATGAGGATGATAAGGCCTAGTATGATCACTATGTGAACTGGAAGGTCATTTAGGCTAACAACAACAATCTTAATAGAGTTGTTCTTATCATAAACCAGAATGACAATAATCACATACTCCATGCTAGACATGTCTTAACTGGATCCTCTAGTTACATGAATCTGGAATTCTCTAGCCTTATTTGGGTGTTGATAATACTAATAGACCTCAGAATCTCACTGGTGGTGATAGAATTGGATAATATGACAACATTTGGAAATGTGACCAATCATGGCCTTTGGCACAGATACAAACCTTGGATCAAGAGAATATAGTCGCTAACTTCTAGATTCAGGAGCCTAAATTTCAAACTAATTCATCCAAGGATGAATGCCAAAGCTACTGCCATTGCCAGAAGTGTGGTTCATGATCAAAGATATGTTGATTACATTGCAAGGGGGACTCCTAACTGGACTAACAACATTCTCTGTGACTCAGTCACAGTCAACTCTATGCCTAACTTCAACTCTAATACTCTCCCACAAATATAATTGTTGGGTTTGGGCTAGCCATTCTGTCTTGTTTGGGCCTTGGGAATGTCTCACTACTCTATTATGTATCTTTGCCACATCCTTCTTTTGGGGGATGTTAGTAGGCACTAGGCGAAATGTCAATGTCAGCCCAAGAACCAAGCCCATCTGATCCCTTAACCCACTAGCAGCTTAACTGAAACTTGTTTTGTGTCTTATGCCGTTTCCCCTTCCTCTTTATAGGTAATCATTACATTTTTTAGGTACTTTTAACAATCATGAATCTAGGTAGTATTTATGGCTAATTATTTAAAATTTATTGTCATGGAAACTGGGAACCACTTCTCTCACCAATAAGGACTGGACAAGTGGCTTCACTTCCAGTATCTGACCAATCAGCCTTCTCACGCTTGCACCTTGGAATAGACAGAATCCCTTGCGTGCTTCACTGCCGACTCTTGGATTATTACGTTACCATGCATGATTTTATGAGATTTTCAAGGAGCATGAAGTAATGAATTAACATGCAGGTTGAAGAATGTAATCATCACATATTCATGGATCATGCTTATAAATTAAGGGCTCCCTTCTCTACCAAAACATTGTTGGTTTTTATGAGACTAAGCTCAAAATAAACCGTGGAGACTTCACTTGGTGAATGAAACCACTTAACCCACAAAATGGACTCGATCTCAAGACTTGTTGAATCCGAGTTTACTATGGAGTAAATCGGTTCTAGCAAGGAGAAAACTAATCTAGGTTGGATCTAATCCAAGTAAAGCATCATAACACTTGGAGTTTGTGTGCTAAAGAGATCTTGGATTCTAGAACCATTCATCTAGATTTACATAAATATAAATAAAGCATAAGAAGAGTTTGGTGGAGATCTAGAAGTGTTTGGGTAGAGGTCTGCCATTGGGCAGCCTCTACACGAGCCAACTAGCCTAGAATCTACATTGAAACTACTTGCTTAAACATAAAGAGAAGAGAGAACTTTAGCAACACTTCTTTGTATATATTTTCGGATTATTTTACAAAGAGAATACAAGCTCTATTTATAGAGTTTACAAGGTGATGGTTAAGCTTAAAATGAAGCCTAGATGCTCAGCAATATGACCGTTGGAGAGGAGAGAGGAAATGTTGTTCCCAAAGCTTGAAAGTGACATGTCCTTAGTCTTAAACTTAGCATAAAGTAGAGTCACATGTCTTCTTAAGCTTCCAACGATCTTCTTGGCTGTAGTTAGACTCCATTTAGGTCCTAACAGCCTTACATAACATCCCATTTGATTAGAATCAACATTTGGAAGATTTCTCAAAACGTTGACTTTTTGCCTCGGCCGTTGACCTTACCCGCGGTACACATAAACCTTACCCGCGGTACATGAATTCCTCGATCCGCGGTACGTGAATTCCTAGACCCGCGGTATGTGAATTTCCTTCCCGCGGTACGTCCATGTCTCGACCCGCGGTACACGCCTCTCGACTTTATCTGCTACCCGCGGTATACGACTCGTCCGTTGACTTTCTCGCCCGTCCGTTGACCCGTCCTGCGTCTGCCCGCAGTACACGAAAACCTTCCCGCGGTACGTGCCTCTCGACCCGATGGCTTACCCGCGGTACATGACCACCGACCGTTGACTTTCTCGCCCGTCCGTTGACCCGTCCTGCGTCTGCCCGCAATACATGAAAACCTTCCCGCGGTACGTGCCTCTCGACCCGATGGCCTACCCGCGGTCCATGACCTCCTACCATTGACTTTCTGGTCCAAAACATTAACTTTTCCAGAACTCCTTCTTTTGGCCATTTCTTGATCTTTTGATGATTTGATGACCTTTATGGGTCCTTGGTGGCTATTTTCCTCCTTCTTGGATGTCCTTGGGGTGGTCTTCGGCCTTGTCTTGATGACTTCGGCCTTGACTCTCCTCTTCTTCTTCTTCTTGACCTTAAAGGTCTTCGGCCTCTTCGGCCTCTTCCTCTTGTCTCTTTGATATAGACTATAAACATCTGACATCAAAAGACAATGGACAACAATATGTGGCAAGCTCTGAATCAATTTGAGTTGGGCAAAAATGATCCACCAATTTATCTTCCATCTCCAACATATCAAGAGTGCCTACAGAGAAACAAAAAGAGTCTGATGGTGAAACCTTTAAACCTTCTGGAACAGAGCATCCAAGAACTCATTAAGGACCTTCCCAAAGACTCGAGCATGCAAACCTCTATCCAAGGAAGGATGATTGACAAGAATCATGCCCAGTTCTTCTTCGAATCTGAAGATGACATCGACTCTATACTGAGAATGCAACCTCTTTTGTACAATGGGTAGTTGGTGGTAGCGGAAAAATGGGTTGACATGCCAATACCGAGCATCATCTTTAAGGTTCAACTTTGGGTTCAGCTCAGACACCTTCCCCTACAATACGCCTCAAAGTTGGGTGTTAGAATCATTGATGTTCCACTTGGTGAAGTCCTTAAAGTGGATCTCCACAAGGTATCAATCACTCGACCTTTTCTTGTAAGAGCTAAAATCATTTTCAACATTGAAGACAGACTTAGATTCTACAAAACGGACTTCTGTCAAAATGGAGATAAGTTCTTTGTCCAGTTTTACAATGAATGGGTGGCTTGGTTCTGTTTCAATTGTTAGAGGCTAACCCACAATACAACCTTTTGCCCTTACACATTAACACCAATGGACTACTACCTCAACTCTATACCACACGGTGCTGAGAACAACTCTAGCTCTGACATTCAGATGTCATTTGATGATCCCTCTTCGAGATCTGGATCTCTAGTAACTCAGCCTCCAACCTCGATCCTTGAAGACATTCCTGAGCAAAACAACACAACCTACAACATCAGAATCACAATTGACGATGTGCTCAATAATCCAACTGACACTTTCATGGCTGAATTCAATGCCTTACCTCTGGACCTAGACCTCACATTTCCAACTTGTCTCAGCCAACCTACTACATAATCCAACAAAACAGAAACCAGTTAGTCAAAAATTGAAGCAGGTTCTAACACTGAAACTATGGATCCGATGAATACATGAAGTCCCTCGAGTCCTATCTACTACTTTTTATCTCTTAATCTTGTCTTTTTGAGTCTTGTGGCCTTCTGGCTTATTTTCCTAATTTTATTCTTAAGTATTTATATAAGTTAGAGTCTTTTGTTCGAGTCGGTTGGAGAAAAAAAGATATTTACATATATGAAAGTTTTTTAATCATCTTTATATTATGAACTTAACATAATTTCCAACATTGTAATAAAATTTTTGTATTTTTTCAAATAAATTTTCCAGATTCGTTCCACCTTACATCCTTGCTTCACATTATAATTGCCATGTTCAAGCAATAATCGAATAAAATTTCTAGAACATTGTGTCTAACATAATATTTTTAGTCTAAAAGTTAGAATGATTCAATTACTGATTTTTTCTTTGGGTTTGAAAATGCATTTCATTAGAATAGAAATAAAAAAGCTAAAGCCTAAAACAAAGAAGAGTCTCTAAGATCTAACTACTGATTTTTATATAGTGAATTTCAAACGATATATCGAGTTTTGTTATTTTTTGACAAATACAATTTATATTTTAAAATAAGTTGTCATTTATGTACATAGCAACTATAGATGTATTAGAAAAATATTTTTGGTCGGAGAAAAGAAAAACAATTTTTTTTTTTTGTACATATAATTCTAGAGAAGCTCCAATCAAATCCACCATATATACACATGTTACAATTGAACTACAATCCTCACATTTGAATTTTCTAAACTAATAAAATTTGAGTAGAGGTCTAACAAATATGATCTCAAGACATATGGAAACAATTTGGCGACGTGTTCCAAATGAGTGTTCTTTCCTTTTTCATTTGTGTAACATTTGGTGAGATATTAATCTTTTAAGGATCCTCCAACATATGGTTGTCCTAATTAGATATTTCGTTGTCAATTAAGTAAATAAAATTAAATTTGTTTCACGTCACTTTCTCCACGAAGATTAGGCAAAATTCGAAGTATCTCGAAAGTCAAGACTCATCTTCGTCCCCTTTATAAACCCGATGCGCTTTTTCCTTAAAATCTTCATTTGAAAGGAATTAAAAAACTCTATCTTCTTCTGTGAGACGTCGTCACTTTCATCAATTCGGAGGTTTCTTGTTTTGGAGCTCGCCGGATTATAGTTGGAGAACTTAGTCTTCTTTCTTCCCAAAATTCTCTGATCGGTGGAGATCGTCGAATTGAAAGTTCGTTATCTATTTAGTATGAGATTATATTTATCATCTTGTTTACGCTTACGTGATTGAGATCCTTCATTCCTTGGATTTTTGTATTCTTGGTTAGTGTCTGTCGCTGTAAAGTGTGTGGTTGATTGTTCTCCATAAACTTATAGTTTGCTCGATTTTGTTCCGTATTGTGAAGCTTTCAGAAGAAGAGGAAACAATCCCTAGTCTAGATCGTTGTTTCTGAAGATTTTGGCTTTGAGCGTGTTACAATCTCAATTCTTCGTAGGCCTAATAGTCTCTTTGGCAGATGTAGTTTGTTTTTCATACATCTGACACTTCTTTGAATTCAACCATACCCATGACCTTGAAGCAGTCATTGAGTTGACATAGGCGATTGGGATTCTTGGGGAATCATCGGTATCGTTGGAGAGATTTTAGGTACTGTTTCAGGAGAGTAAAAGCCAGATTCAAGGTGAGTGTGAGAGCTTGGTTCTAGTGTCTCCTGGTTTATTGATGAAAGTGTCCATGAGATCGAGACATATAGGTCATTGAGAAACACTTTCCTTTTTGTTTATTTAATGAAAAGTCGTTCCATTTCTATCGGCTTAGCTATTATCCTTGCCTTGGCTTCTTCATGGTAATCTTTCTTCGTTAACCTGACCTATGGAACCTTAATTCTGCTGAGGTGAAAACCTTTGATCGTGCAGCTCGTAAAAGTTCGTTTTGTCATTCCTCATTTTTGGCCAAGGTGGCTCTGTGTTTTGTCATGTCATCTAAGGTGGAGGAACAAAGGTTCCTAGTAAGTCATTCGTGAAGAAGGCAGCGTGATTGCTCGCTTCGTTTGTAGCCTGTCTATCTGAGCTATGATCCTCTTATTGAGTTTCCAACTAGCATATCTCGTGGTTATACATCTCCTTCAAATATCCGGGGGTTGTGAACTTGGTAGTGGAATTTTCCGGGAGGCTGCATCAGAAGTTTTTAATTCTTTTGATTATGGGGTTACCATTTAGGTCAAATGTAAACAGGCCAGCTTTAGGATGGATTTCTATAAACTAGTAGTACGGTTCAGGCCTTTGTTTCCTATAAGAAATTTCTGATTCGTATGTAGACTGAAGAAAATCGGTGGAGAGTGACAGTGGGAGGTAGGTTTGTCCTCTTCGGACACCAACCCATCTCTTTAACCCGGTTATTCCCATGTTTATGTCGGTCCAGAACCTTGTTTGATCGTGTTTGCCTTGCTTTTACGGTAGGTTGGGCATATCTGGTTTAAACTGGATAGATATCCCCAGATTTCAAGGACCCAAGTAGCACTCATTGTGCTAAGCTTTTATTTCTCTACCAAGGCTCCATCAACCAAGGGGGCTGTGTTTAGTTGTTTAACAGGATATTTGTAAATCTTCTTGTTTGGTGATTCTTCCTCTTGGAGAAAGGTGATTGGAGCCGTTTCAAAATTGGATTGTCTTGGTGCTGATTGGATTGGTGTGCTGCAATGTAGATGGAAGCAACAGTTCATCGAGTTTTTTGCTGGATTTCAGGTGACAGATAATGTTTTCGAAATGAGGAATATATTATCTAAATCTTCTTTTACTTGCAGGTGTCGTAAGCTTTTCATCAGCTTGCAGTATCTGCCAATATCGCTGACAGATAATTCTTAATGGGAGGCGTATATATCAACTATTTTCTTCAGAAACCGCAGAAGTCTGACCATGAAAAGGGCGAGATGTCAAGGAATCTTCATTCAGTCAATGAAGTATCCGAGTCATCAACTCTGGAAAGGCTGGCAGCGGAGTCATTACTAAATGAAGTCCTTGGCAGAGGACTAATGGAGCATGGGTAAAATTTTCCTGTTAGTATATCCTTAAAGAGTTAAGCGTGCTTGTTGAATTAATATCTCCCATGTTCTCGCTGTCTTGCAGATGTCCGCATTACAGAAGAAGGTGTAGCATTAGAGCTCCTTGCTGTAATGAGATCTTTGGTTGCCATCACTGTCATAATGAGGCGAAGGTAGAGTTCTTTAGTTCAAGTTATGGAGTTCAGGAAACTGCCTTTTCATAAATCCTGTTGTCCCAAGATCTGTATGCTGACTCTTCTGATAATTTCTTGGAAGCAGAACAATATTAATATAGATCAGAAACAGAGGCATGATATTCCTCGCCACGAAGTTGAACAGGTAAGTAGTCTGTATATCTTGGATTCTTGGTTGCTCTATTTTTATTATCTTATGTTGGATTTTCAGTTGACAAGATCCCTATCCTCTTCTCCACAGGTTATTTGCTTACTCTGTGGCACTGAACAAGAGGTGTGTATTAACACTTATGCTATCTCTGAACTTTTGCTGCGTTTAGATGCCAGCGATAGTATGACCAATGAAGGCTAATTAACAGAGAAAATGCTATTAAACATTTTCTTTAGTTTACTTGAAGATCTAACTCTCTCTTTTCTTTGGCCTTCACCAGGTAGGACAAATTTGTATCAACTGCGGAGTGTGCATGGGGAAGTACTTTTGCAAAGTCTGCAAGCTGTACGATGATGATGTAAGATTTTAAGGAGAATTTTCCTAAGGGTTTTCGTATAGCCATGTTTAGATTTCTTTATTCTATAGACAAGACCCTGAGATTTCCTGGATTCTTTATTGTTGCTGCTTGACAATTATGTTGCTATCTTGTTTTCAGACGTCCAAAAAACAGTATCACTGCGACGGTTGTGGAATTTGCAGGTACATTTTCGGACTTTCAAAACACTAATCAAATTTACTCCACACAATATAAATTAATTCGTAACTAAAATCTTAATTCTTTTGTTCCAGAATTGGTGGACGTGAAAATTTCTTTCACTGTTACAAGTGTGGTAAGGCTTCTTCTGAATTCTAATGCACGTAACTGTTTCTGCTTGATTCGTGGGATCTAACCAGCTTTCTGATTCTCCACCAGGCTGTTGTTATTCAATCCTCCTCAAGGACAGTCACCCTTGTGTTGAAGGAGCAATGCATCACGATTGCCCCATATGCTTTGAGGTAAAAGAATTCGATGGTTTCTTGTTCTACTTTTCCAGGGTAAACATGGACGCCCCTTGTTAACAAAACTCTTCTGGCTCGTTTTCTTCCAGTTCCTGTTTGAATCACGGAACGATGTTACGGTCTTGCCATGTGGACACACAATCCATCAGAAGTGCTTGGAGGAAATGAGAGAACATTACCAGTAAGTATATAAAAACTCGGGCTTGTGTCTTATTTTAAAAGTTGCTATTGTAGATATCTTTCAAGTACTCACAAGTGTATATTATCCCTTGCAGATACGCTTGCCCACTATGCTCAAAGTCTGTTTGCGACATGTCAAAGGTATGGGAGAAATTTGACATGGAAATCGCGGCTACACCAATGCCAGAACCATTCCAGAACAGATTGGTCAGTATGAATTTACTTAACAACACCACATCCATCAGTCAAGCAAAGAAGCTGTATAACTAAAAGTCATTTTGGCTGATTTAAAAACAGGTCCAGATTCTCTGCAACGACTGTGGGAAAAAATCGGAGGTACAGTACCATGTGGTGGCTCAGAAATGCCCAAACTGCAAATCATACAACACTCGGCAGACAAGAGGCTGAAGTGAGCTTTTTGCGAACTTGGCGTTCTGTATAGTATCTTTGCTATCAGATTAAAATAAGAGCTTTCGTTGGCTTCCTTCACCTGAGGACTCAACTCTCGAGTCCATCTCTCTCTGTCTCTTCTTCAATATTCTCCGACTGATGTCTTATCCGCTGGTTTATGTCTCCTTAGTGTCTTGTAATAGTCTAGTTAGTTTCCATTAGAAATATGTCTCCGTTGTCTCAACTCTGAGTCAGTGATTCGACGGCTTTATTGAATAGTGTCATTTAGTGAATTTGTGGAAACTTTGTACCTACCTAATGCATTTGGGGCGTAAACCTCAATTTCTCAGGTGTGGCTGAAAGATACATTGTGTAAAGTTTAATTTAGCAATGGGCAATTAATAAAATCATTTGATTACTCATCGGTATAGTCGTGCAGCGTCATTAGATTTGATAATTTCAAATTACGAATGGAGCTTCATTTAAGAAGTATTTGAAGACGCTTCACTCCTTGCATATATAAATAGGTATGAAGAAACTTAAAACCGGGCCAACCTAAACTGACACGCTTCAAAGAAAACTAGCTCTGTTCCTTTCCTCGCAATTACACGAGCTCTCTGCTTCGAATTCTCTCTCTTTCTCTCTTCGATAATGGCGGAATCACCGTCGCAGAGTGGTGCGCAGCTTGTTGTTCATCAATCTCCCAGTCAGCAAGCTGACTCCGATCTGACTTCTCTTGTCTTCGGTTTGTTTTTCTAGTCCCCTCATTCAAATTCGAACTTCGACACCTAGAAATCAAGGATTAAACGCTTGTGAACCACACCTGTTTATCATGTTTATGAAATTCTTGGAATCAAATGCTCTTTGCTTTGGTATTTAACTAATTTCTCGATACTTTACTGGCTTAATCGCTTAATGTAAACTGGAAATTCGCATTTTCTCTTGTATTGAAATTGCTAATCCACTTGTCGTAATCGAGATGGTGTATTAGAAACCGCCATTGTTAGGCCATAATGTAGTTTCTCTATAGATATTGTATACCGCTTGAAACCCCATTTCCTGTTATTCGCCAAATTAGTTTGAGAAACATATAATTCAAGTAAAAAATGTGGATCATCGATGGTTTGATCAAATTTTGGAGTTTAGAGGTTGTTATAATTTATTATTCAGATTCTGTATGTTCTCGATACACTATCCTTTAACTTTTATCAAATTGCATGATTTATCATTGAATATTTCATGGATTAGATCAATGTGTGGACTGAGACTAATCAATGATGTGTGTATTTCTTTTCTTGAAACAATGTTTATAGATTTTGTTGTGAAAACTTTTAGCCAAGTCCATGATTATGTTCGATTTTTCAGAAATGTCACAGCAAGTTCAGATGGGAATGGAGAACATGCTGAAGATGGTCAAGTAAGTCTATTGTCTCTACAATTTCAGATGAGAGTAGGGAACATACTAATGACTACTTGCTAAATGCTGATCCACTGCTTCTCTCTGTCTCACTTTGTTGAAAAAATATCACAGTGAGATCGATCAAAACTCCATTGGAATCAAGGAAGAGATTGAAAAATCAAAGGATTTTGCAATGGAGAAGAAAAGGGCTCTCGAGGAAGAGAAAGAACAGTTTCAGAAAGCTGCTTACACAATTCTTCACATGCTAAGCAACAGCCGAGACTAAAATGCTGCAGTACTCGATTTTTCAAACCTATCACACCTTCAATTTGACATTTGACACTGCTAAATTCATTATTACCTGATTCAGTTCCTTATTTCTTCATGTATCAGGTGATGATCTTGGAGAACCTGTATCATGTCCAGGAAAAAATTATAAAAATGTCAGAATATTCGGACTGATTGAAAAAAAAAAAGGATTATTTGCTCAACATTGTCAGAAATCATGTAGTACATAATTTGAATTTCGTTTTTTGATCGTACAGATTTGAATTTCATTCATATTTGACGATACGACATGAATTTTGATTGGATATTAATTTTAGTAAAAGGAATCGATTATGTATTGTTCAAGTATTGCCAAAAAAGTACTATTCAGAGACAATAAAAATAGTTTCAAAATAAGGAAATAACTTTTTCAGAAAATCAATACAAGGATTAAGATAGAAACAGAAAAGAAAATAAATGAAAGAATACTAATAACAAAAAAAAAAGAAAAGAATATTAACCCTAGGAGGGTAAAATAGTAAATTGCAAAAGTATCTTTCTTTTTAGCGGGAGAATTTCTCCAATTGACACTTCGCACTCTCCCTCAAAAACGATTCATTTTCTCATTTTCGACCACTTTCTCTCTCCGAAAAAATGGTAACGCTTCGCCGGAGGACACCTGTTGCGACGACCGAAGAACCCGAACCTAAGTTAGAAGAAGAACGACTCAGTGAAGACTTGACGGTTGTAGTAGACGATTCGTGCTCCGATGCGGCGGTGAAGCACTTGCGTGGACGTTGGGAACTTGCTTCGGTTCTCAATTTCTTAAATGTGTGAACCTCTTTCGCTTCTCTTTCTTTTCGTAGATTACTAAATTTTTTGCCTTTTCAGGAGAATCTTCGTTTTTCCTTTTCGTTTATAAACGGAACATATTCTTTCATGTAAAGTTGACTCTAGGGATTTGTTGGAGATTTTACTGCTTCATGCATCAATTTCATAAGAAACTAAGTATATTCTGACATTTTCATGTGATTGCTTGGGATGTTTCTCTTATCTGAGAGGTTTGTTGTTGTGATATATAGGTCTTTGGACCTTTTGTCTCAGATAAACTGAAGTTAACAGCTGAAGAGATCGAGATGGGTCTTATCGAGGCCAACTCTACAAATGCTCAGCTTCACATTGCACTTTTAAAGGTTTTTCATTTTCATCTGACTACTTTTGCTTTGGGTTTAAGTTATTTTCAGCTGTCAATGGATTCTAACAAGCTTAAGTTGAATAACTTCTATTCGATAGGGGATACCACCGGTACATAAATCGCTTGGCGATACAAATGTGTGGATCACTGTGTTGTGTAAGAAACTTGCTCCATGGTGGCCATGGGTAAGGCCACACTGAACCTTTTTGATAGCTTATATCCTCTTCCTACACAGGTTTATGGTTTTTCCTTACTGACTCCTGTAATGCCATTATTGCAGATTGCTGAGGGTGAAATTCCAATAACTGCTAGCAAAGGGTAGTTGTGAAATGATATGAATTCTATGCGGTTTGAGTTTTAAAAGAGTTGAAAAAGTTATTGATTACAACTCTCTTCTCTCTTGCAGTATGGATAGGGAGGAAATATCTGAATACCAAGGACTTGATCCGACTAATCGTCTGAGGTTTCTTAAGGCACTTTGTGAGCTTCGAGTCCAAGTAATTTCTCCTTGTCAATTAATTGTTGTACATATTATCAGTGCTGCCTCTTTGGTTGATTATTTTAACATGATAAAGACCCTAGAATAAAGCGAAATCATTTCTAGTTGGTGCTATTACTCTTTTTTAGAATGTTATCTTCTTCTTTTCATGGGTGGATGGTATAGCAAGATGATGCTCGTATGTATATTCAAGAAAATACCAAGGAAGGCGTGGATTCTTATTTTCGCAAAAGGAAGTTGGGAGGAGATGGAAAGAAGACTTCTTACTGGTACTTAATGTCATATTACATTTTCTATGTTTAGCATTTAGTCTGATCAACTCTTACTTTTTCCATTCTAGGTTTGATGGTAATGACATTCAGGGGTACAGATTATATAGGGAAGTCCATGAGATCTCAAAGAGTGCTAAAGCAAAGAAGAATGCTTGCTCAGATATATCTTGTGTCTTCTGGGAAACTGAAGCAACCAATCTAGATGAATTTCAGAACGTTGCTGTAAGCTTTTAATTTTTGTTTGTGATTCTACTCTTTATGATGTGTGGAATTGTTTTTCATGCATTAAGTATATGCTATAATGGCAGAGAGAGTTATCATCAAGCAAAGCTTCTTCTTTGGCTGCAGTCGGCAAGATGATTGAAACAGATGCTATACCAGTTGTTGAGAAATATCATAAGGTATTTCTTTTCACTTATAGCTACACATTCCTCAAATTCCTTCATTATGCTTATTCATATCTGTAATATCATGTTTTCTATGGTATTCCTGTTTCTTTGAAATAACAGAAGAAAGAAAGGGCCATCAAAAAGAAAATGAAGCAAGATATGGTGGTTAGTGTCGATTTCTCCCGTCCTACGCGCATTACCCGTTCTTGTCGCAACCGCACGCCTGCTACTTATACCTTTGGTAAAGGCATATTTTCCTGCGTTTCTTCAGCTTATGTGATATATTATTACCCGGTAACGTGGCTTATTCTTTTGCATTTCTCTTTATGCAGACGAGTTTGACAGGATGATTGGTGAGGCCGCCGAAGAAACAAAGTAAGAGCTTGACTGCTTTCCTAAGTGAACTTATTTATCCATTATTACACACGTATCAAATAATACTTTCATTTGGGCAAATCAACTCTCACATAAACTGATGAACTAGAATGTAAACACTGTAGTAACCACATCAATAGAGAGATGTGGGATCCAAACATGAAATTACTATCTGGTGAACTAGTAATAGATGCATATGCTTTGAGTCAGTTTGTAGCAAAAGCTTTAGAATGAGAAAGCCCATCATTCACTCTTTTCTTGATCAGGGAATCAGATCAATATAATGAGGAAGGAAGGGAGCAACTAAGTGCCACATCAGGCGAAAACGACAGTTCAGATGATAACAAGATGAAGTTAACAGAGGTTGAAGCACCTGAAATCGATGCTGAAGATGAAAAGGAGAATGAGAAAAGCAAGGAGGACGCAGAGCCGAAGGGAGAGTTCAGTGCCAAAAACAGGCTGAGACAAAGAATTACCAGGAACTCAGCCCTATGCTAAGTTTTAACCCTAATGTTATTGAAGATATGGTAAAAGCTTTTGAACATAGTTTTGTCTCTAGGTGGAGAGACCAAACTTTCTGATTAAAGGTTTAGGACTCAGGAGAGATAGTTTTTTGTTTTCTTGGTGGTGATTATATGTGCTCCACTCCAAACGGTGTAGATCTGACTCTTGTTATGTGATATCGTCCATCTATGATTATATGATGATGCTCTCATTTAATGTACTTAGCGTTATATTAAAACATCAACATTTATTACGTGGATCTAAATTTGGAAGGGGTACACATCAAAAGTACTAGTCTGGTAACAACAAAAGTATTAGTCGCACAAACTATTAGACTACATTTGCTTGATATCCCCATAACAAACTTATAAGTAATATATTAAGAGTTTAAGACCATTTTTCATATTTGGGTCGAAAGGAACAAAATCAGGTTCAAGTAGATTGAGTGGCTCCACTGTTTGATTTGTGAATCTGCGATATGATTATGAGCTTTTCGTAAGAGTCAGCACAAGCGTGGGCATAATCAGACAGTGCCCTGAAGATCTCAGGCAATCTAATCTTCAAACTGTTAAGAGATTTCTCCCTCACCTGAACACAATGTCTTTGATGAGCTTCTTCTTCATCTTCAAGCCTTTTCTTCAGTGTCTCCACAACAATTCTCCTCTCCGTGACATGATCTTTACTGCTTGCGTCTTCCCCGCCTTCAGCTTCCTCCGTTGGTCCTCTCTTCTGCATATGTTTCTGGTACCAATCCTCAAAACCTTGCTTCTTTCTATTATACTCCCTTCGCGTCTCTTCGCATTTCTCCTTCAGCTTCATTTCTTCCTCCTGGTGAAGCAAGATGGTTTTGATGACTGCAGCGAAAGACGAGATAGCTGATTTGGCGACCTCATCGGGCAGTTTCTCAAGACAGTCATGCCACGAGTGAAGAAGAGCTTGGATTGGTGGACGCTGCGGCCTTGGAGGAGAGGAAACTTTCTCTTTAAGACTGCTCTCGATGGGGATAAGGTTTAGCTTCAACCAGCTGTTTAGAGAGTTAATATACTGCTTCTGGTGGGTTACAAGTCTATCGAACTGGACATGCCATTCTTCCAAGACGGTGCAGAACTGTCGGGTCTGATTGTGATGTTGTTTTGTGGTTTCTTTAAGAGAAGTTGAGATTTCAAGGGATTTTAGCTCTCCAACAACCGTCAGTTGAGTGTCATGGTGTATACACATATTTGACCACATTTTCGCCATCCTGCAGATCTCACAAGTCGAGAAAATTGGTTAGAGAGTGCTTTGAAGAAAATCATATGAAAAGGAGAGAACTTTTACCCTTCAACTAAGGAGACAAGTCTTGGATACAGTTGGTCATCCCTTAGACGGTTTACTTCTGAAACCGTTGAATCCATGGACTGCATGTCAACAATATATCTCGTGTGCAGATGACTTACAGCAGCCTTTGTTTTCTCCACGGTTTCTGCACTCGCACCTCGTTTTTTATGCCTGTTGAGTAAAGATACCTTTTTCTGATACTCTATCTTCATAAGCTCACCTTGCTAGAGAAAGGAACACACACCACCGAATATGGCATTCAACTACACATCCTTCAAATTTGGTAGAAATTGTCAGCTTAAAGTTAATTTACCTTCACTTCATCATAGAGTTTCTTCTCCCATGCTAACAATTTGTCCAACACGGTCGCATGAGTTTCATGCTCATCTGATTCTTGATCATCTTTTCCACCTTCACCATTCGAAATGCCTCTTAACGATTTATTCCAAGTAATAACCCGCATTACCCTAGCGGAATGATCAACATATGCTGAAAAGAAAAAATTTCAGGAAAGAGCATTATTTTCATTCGGCAAGAAGCAACAACATGTAACATAATCAATGGAGACAGATCATAAAAGATAAGATAATGGTAAGGATAGCAAGCAAAAAAGGTTACAATGTTGCCTAGTCATTCCTTAACTTTGTTTAATGACTTTAAACAGGAAGGAAAAAAGCAATTAAGAAAACCACCAGATCTATTAATTTAAGGTTCATCTTAAATTCTCAGAAAAGTCAAATCACAGACCAAAAAGTGCATCTAAGACTCATATTTTAAGAATATTGCATACACTAAACCCTGATGAGATGAGATCCACCAAATTTTCTCTTTTGGTTTTCTTTTTCTTGTTTAAGTTAGTGAAAAGAGCCAAACTTTCTAAATAATCCAATCACATACATATTATGAATCACCTTAAAAAGCAGCAACCAAATTTCCGGTTAGAGCTAAGGAAATAATCATTCATCTGTATGTCACAAACCTGAGAAAACCTTTAGAGCAGATTGGTAGACAAGCAGAAACAAGCTACATTGCCATACTCTTAAACAGAGATCATTGACTAGACAGCACTAAGCTTGTGTCTTGACAAGTGAGAATATTGGGTTGTGAAGTCAATAAGATTCACAAAATTGCACGAAAAACACACATAAAGGCTTTAATCACAAGGATAAGAAACGAGCTCAATACCTCGGTTATCTGCAAAATTGGAGTGATAATGTAACTTTGTAGCTTCAAGCATCTTGGAGACCTCTTGAGCACACTCTGACGCCTTGAGGAAGCGATCGTCAAGCTCATCAAGAATCTTCATCAAATTCACATTCGATGTTGCGGTCTTAGCAACCGCACGCCGAAAATCCGGTGGAGCAGTGTTCGAATGCTTGATCTCAGCTTTCCCTTTCTTAATTTTCTTCTTGGCTTCTGCCAATTCATCATCTTCTTCTTCTGCTTCTTCTTCTGCTTCTTCTTCGTCTTCGTCTTCCTCTTCTTCTTCCTCATCTTCTTCTTCTTCAACTTCTTCTATTTTCTCCGGTGTTGTTGGGTTCATTTGCTCAGAAACCTTTTGTGCAGAAATCTTGCGGAAAATTTCAGATCTTTCCTCTACTTCTTCTTCTTCTTCTTCATTAAACTGAAAATGATTATTCTGAGTCTCATAACCATTTCTCATTTCCCTATCGTCTAAATTAGGTCCAGGCATATTCTCCACCATGAAAAAGTAATCCCAAGCCATACTACTAGCCGGAGAAGCACTCACAATCTCCGGCGTCTCCGGCCGTTTTCTACCATTTTTATTAACATTCTCCGGCGTTCGCGGCGAAGGATGCTCCACCTCCTCCTTAACATTACGAGAACCTTCCTTCACACTCTCTTCTTCTTCGTCTTCTTCTTCATCATCTTCTTCTTCGTCTTCCTCCTCGATCGCCATTGAATCAATACTCCGAAGCTTCCTACTTCTAGCCGCCATAGCAGGCAAGCTAATGGCACGCTTAATTGGAGAAGGAGAAAATTTAGGAAGAGGAGGAGGCGGAGGAGGAAGATTCTCAATAGGCGGAGGCGGAGGAGGCTGAGGAGCCGGATCCACAATATTGTTACGACTATGTTTCTCGTAATGTTGCTGATCCAAAGCAACATCTAAGGCATTTTGATCAGATTCACCATGGCCATAGTCACTCAAAGAAGCACCAGTGTTTTTCAAAGCAATAGCGTATGCGAAATGACCGGCGGCGAAAGCTTTACTAGCCGCAACCGCCTCTTTGATAACAGTTCTCCGCTCTTTACATCTCGCCACCGCTTCTTCGTTATCAATCCTAGATTGTGCACACCCCATTTTTTCACTCAGAGAGTGAAATTTTTTGAGAGATAGAAAAGAAAAAACGAAAACAAAAAAAGAGAGACTAGTTCTGATGTATGAGGGACAAAGATGCAGCGCAGAGAGGGAGAGATACTTTCCCACGCGCCGCGAGTAGAGATGTTTTATCTACTCGCTCTCTCACAATAGAGTTGTGTCTTGTCTATTATTATTTTGTTTTTTTAAATGAGCTAACGGTCACATATCTCAATACATTACGGCGTCGTTTTGTAGTCTTTTGTTACACGTAACGTTTTAGATTGCATCAAAAAGATCAATAATGGAAAAGTTTTTTTTTTGCTCAAAAAGGAAAATTTTCTTTTAAAGAACCAAAAGACTCGTACAATTCAAGTGGCCTTTATCCACTAAATGGCAGACACACATGCATCCAGGATCGAATCCCACCACCTGTATTATACAGGAATTTGACTAATGGGCCGACCAATTATGGTCCATCATATTATCTGCCGTTGACAAAAAAAAAGACTCGTACAATTAGAATGTGGTAGACATAACCAAGACATGGATTTCTAAACCAACAAAAATCTCATTATACAAGACAGTTTTGCTACGAAATAGAATATTTCCTATCAGTAAATAATATAATATTTTTATAAGTGAAAATAGTGAATATTATATGATTAGAGTTTGTGATAATATTGTGTCTGTATAAATATATGTGTTATTGTGAACAGAAGATGAAACAAAATTCCCAAATATTGTTTCTCTCTAAGTTTACAATTATATTTTTGATTGAAATTAATATATTCGGAGAATGTTGTTTTGGGTTTGACTCCGTAGCATCGTGTTCTTAGTATGATATATTACATAAAAATAACATAATCTCATTGTTATTATTTTCTCTCTTTGGATGACAGACAGCTTCTCAAGGTTTTCTAAATGCTTTTAAATAGTGTGAATTACATATTAGATTCTAATATAGAGCTGAATTTTTCCAGCATTTATATGTCGAATCTTGTCATATAACATATATAAATATCACTAGAACAGGTAAACATGTCAGTCTATTGACATTAAAGAACAAGTATGTGGAGCACCATAATGTTGATAAATCAAAGTGGTATGTCCACAAAGAAGCGAGAAATATTCTTATACTATTATATTTTTTACAATAGTATAAAAATATCTCCTCATGGAATTCTTGCGTGATATTGGAAAGTTTTCATGTTCATTAATCCTTATGACAATACTGTAATCTAACATGGGCCTATATCAGGTTCACAAGTACTTTTTATGGGCCTAACATGGGCCAAAATTGTATCAATATCTATGTTTCTGGATTGAAGGTTTTTTTTTTTGGTCGAAGGATTGAAGGATCTTGCTTGCCATGTTAAAGCGTTAAATAACCATTCGAATCATCAAACCCTGTCTCTTCTTTAATATAAGGATCTCATTTTTCGTGCAAACACTTTAATTGAATTTTAAGTCATGACTACTTCATCATCTTTTCCTTTTCATCTAAACTATCGATTATAAGTCACCTTGTTCGTCATCTTTCATTACCATTCATCCTCAATCTACCAAATCAAAATCATCGATTCGTAAGTTACAAACAAAAGTAAGAGGAAGACAAGACATAAGAAACTTAGAAGACAACTACATGACTCTAGTTTTATTGTAGTTTTTTTTGTAAATCAAACCACAAAGCAGACCATAGAAGACAGCTACATGAAGTATAAAAACAAACATATATAAAGATGCCTTCATCAATCGTTGAATATATAAAAACCACGCATTACTATATGTATAAGTATATGTATATTCAAAACCAAAACATCCCAAACCATAGATTGTCTCAAACATTATTACACAAAGCAAATTAAGACAGAAAGCAGATCATTCTATATATCTAGTAGCTGAACCACACAACATGAGTCTCTGGGAGGAAGTGGCAGACCGGGACAGTCCCTGGCTTAACCTTAAGTACTTTAAAGGCCAAGTGGTTAGGGTTCCAAGCTGAAGTGTCCTTGTGGCATACTGCTACTGCTTTAACTCGCATTCCATTCTCTCCTTCGAGCGGAACAGCATAGACGCTTGTCATCATTGCCTTGTGGCAGTAGAAAACTGCAAATGGGAACTTTTGTTTGTGACAAACCACAGAGTTGTCGTTAGATAATTTCCTCACACCAGCCGCTGCGATCTTGTACTTCTGCATTGGTGCGTTCTTCTTACTCACCTGTTGTAAGTTGTAACCAAAGTACATAACACAATATTAGCCTTGGACATAGATATGTATATGTAGATCTAATGGAACCACACCAAAGTGAAATGTATTTTTATGTACAATTGGACTTTTCTATATTATTTAAAACCAAATGAACTGAACCGAAAACCAAAAGCAACTTGAGTGTAACTATATTATACCAAACTGAAATTAAATACTTAATTATATGTTTTATTTTTCCGCCAATCGATAAAGTCGTGATTTATAGCTAAAATTTATCTCTAAAATTAAAGAATTAATTATATGTTTTATTTTTTCAGCCGATCGATAAAATATGATACATAGCTAAAATTTATTTCTAAAATTCATGTTTCTAACTTTTACATGTAATAGGATGAGATCGAACTCCATATGCATGAGCCATTAGGTGAGATATATAACTACCAAATACAGAAAAATTCGTGATATATATTTCATTATCTAGGAAAAAGTAGATGTAATCATGTTTCCTAAATATAATTATTAGCTACATAATTAGTTATCTATATGATTATACATGTTTGTCTCCAAATTTAACATAACCAAACGGAAGCAATTAATGTAAGGAAAATATAGATGTAACTAACCATGTAACGATGTAGAGAACTATAGTCGTTAAAGTCTTTTAACTTTTAATAGAAATAAAATAAATATATCTTTAACCGAAACTAACGTAAACTTTAACAAAATCTATCAAAACCAAACTAAATTAATTTTATATACAGTCTAAACTAAACTGTAAAATAGGGTAATTAATTTTAGTGTATTTTTACCTCAGTGGAAATAGCCCTGACGTGATATTTGCCAAGCTTAGAAACACTAAAGTCAACCATTGACTCCAAAGACGTCGCACAATACTTCTCCTCACCACCGACTTTCTTCGCTTCACACTCCTCAATCGTCTTCTTCATCATCTCAGCTTCTTCAGAACCAGCTTTCACCGAAAACCGACTCAAAGTCTTAGCAAACTTCTCCGATCCAAAAGGTACAGACTCCGCTTCTTCACGTGGCAAAAACGCCGTTTTCCCATCATAACCATCCTCCGCATTAAACCTAACATTCATAGATTTTCCAGCAACCAAATCCTTCTCCAAAAAGAACAAAGCTGCGTTAGGATCATCGTGAAGCTGAGTCTCCTTCGCTGCATAGTTATACACAAAAGGGTTTGGTCCTGGTTTAACACCGACGTAAACCGGCTTTCCTTTGTGACCGGTACGAACCGTAACGCCTCCTTTACCTACTCCTACGTCGGTTCTCTTTCCCGGTTTACCGGTATGAACACCTACGCCACTTCCGGGACCTTTTCCACCGCCAACGTTCACGTGTGTACCTCCTCCGCGATACTTGCCTTTTCCGGTGTCCACGTGTACACCTCCTTTTCCAACGTTCACGGCGGTTCCTCCTCCAGGCTTTCCTTTTCCGGCGTTAACGTTCACGCCTCCTTTACCTACTTGAACATTGGTGCTTTTCTCGTCGGTAAAACCTGTAGTAACAAAATAGTTTTCTAAGGAGACATTTATTTGTTAGTAACGTAACATATTCATAAATTGTCGGAGATCTGTGTAACAAATCACGTGAGACACATTTTATTTAATACATGTTGAGAAAGATATAATAATAAAAGTCATGAACATTGTTATATGCATTTATATACATAATTCTTCCTTTCTTTTTTATCTTAAATCGAAAAAATAGTAAATACAGACAAAATCATAGTATTGTTTCACTCTGACGTTAGCGGTTTGAGTCTTCGCAATTGGTAGGAAATGGGTTTTAGGATATAAGTTTTAAACTATAAATCGGATCTTGTCAATCTATATATTAACAAAAAGAAAAAGAAGTCGAGGAAATACGTATATAACCCTTAAGAACAGTGGTCCAAAGACTAGTACAAATATAAAGTCGGTGAAGTAAGAACAAAAAATTAACCTTGTGTTAAAAGCTGTTGGAGAGAGTTAGGAATGGGAGTATTTGGTAAAGCAGTACTCCAATAACGCTCCGGTGTTAAATCAGCCGCAATAGCCACGACCTGCAATTATAAAGAAAGCATCAAAACAAACGACCTTAAACCAACAAACTAATCATCTAGTCTTGTTCTGAGTTGATAATTAGTACCATGAATGAACCAAGAAGACAAATCACAGGGACACGAATCGCCATTTTCTGTTTAGAATAGTAATGAAATTGATGAAGTTGAGGAGAAGAAGTGGGAAGTGTACGTAAGATTTATAGTAAAAGGGTTTGAGTAGAAAGAAGAAGTAATGAGTTATAAGGATATAGACGGCTAACACTTACCAATCTATTTGGGCCGATTAATTACAACACATGCTCCCTAACTACCACTTGCTTTCTACTCCTTAAATGCTCTTTGTGTCCATGTGTGGACATCTGTTTCAATTTTCACCTATTTATTTCTTTTTGTGTGTTATGTTACATACGTTGTTTTTAGTTCATGCATTCACAAATGTTTTCTTTGGTTTGGGTTATCAGTTCTCTTCATGTCGAAATCGTAGTTACCATCGACATAAATTTTGTAATAGACAACATCAACTATAGGTGTTATCCTGTGATCTCCATGAACTATATGATAGAAATATAATAGAAATTTATCGATTATACTTTCTCTATGATTTTATATCGAAGGTTCCTCTAATAAGTTGCTGACTCCTATGATAAGTTCCTCTAACAACTTGTGAACCGGCTTAGCAGCCTTAAATATAATAAATATGTTTTTCGCTAACTTCTTTCAAAATATAAATAACAAAGTAATTATAACAGAGTTGGTCGCTATCTTATTACATAGTAATATGTTGTTGATGGCTCATAGAAAAACCAGAATACTTCTTATGACTAGGATGATACTGTTCCCAGACGACGTAAGTTGAGTTTGCATGGGTAGAAGAATAATGAGAAGTCTATCAGCACTCTAAGTTAAGATCATGTTGTGGGCAATGTCTAGCCTCCCATCCCTACATATGATAAAAGTAGAAGTAGCGACGGATTTTCCATAGATTCTGAAGATGATGTCCGGTCCAGACGAATAGCTAACTTTTTTTTCCATATATAGAATATTTCGTGAGTTGAAGAGATGTTTCCATTGTTTTTCTCTTCACGTGATTCCTAAATTGTTGAGATTTTCTCACTCGTAATTTTAGAGGTTTAACTAATAATTCTTCTTTTGTAAGCTCTAAGCCATGATAATGGTTCTCCAATTTTTAGTTGAAAAAATTGCAGTAGATCACCATTTGTAAAATAATATAATAATTGTATAAAGATTTTAGTTTGTAAATATAGTTAATGATTAAAAAACTTAGATCTTCATTACAACCGAAAAAAAATTATTGGGTAATTTTTTAAAGCAAATTTTTTTGTAAAATATATTAAACCAATCATACTCTAGAGACAAAAATAAACTAGAATATAATTGGTTTAATTTCATTATCTTACAAAAAAATTTACTTTTCAAAATAACAAAAACAATTGCCAATCATGCTCATATATATAATCAATAATAATTGAAAGATATTTGAACTAAAGTTTAATAAGTACTCTAAAATAAAATATCTCATCAGGACATAAAATCTTTAATCAAATAGTTAGATTTCTGCAGTTGAAAGAAAGTTTTCTAAAACGTTAATATTAATGAAAGAACAATGATATAACTTATGAAAAATATCATATGATATAAATCTTTACACCTTTGAAATATTATTTTCTTTTCCTAATATCTAAATTTTTTTCTTAGACAAAAAACACCTCAATTTCTCAAATTCAACGAACTCTATCTAAACCATACTACAAATAATGAAGGACGGTCTTCAACTCTGCGGGATTTTCGACAGCTCTTCAATGTCATGTGGCCAAAAAAAAAAATCACTTAGATCGAGAAAAAGTTTGAACAGCAAACCAAAAGAGACTGAGATAATAATCTTAACTTTCGTGTGGACTTTCAGAAAATTAAAACGAACAACTAACTTATTTATGACATTTCCCATCAACAAAAATGAAACTCATTTATGGCTTACCAATATATATATTCATTCTTTTTCATCATTATTGTTTTTAAAGGGCAATGAACGTACATTGATGTATTTAATGTTGTTAATTTTGGTTCAAATTATGATTCCCCACCCATTTTCACTTCCATATTCATTGAAACATTTGTTACTCACTTTGAATTTTCCAAAACATGGTCTGTTCCATTTAGGTCTGTCGGTCCCCTACAGCTTTATTTTTGTTAAAACTTAAACGTGGTTAGGAACAAATCTATTTAATTAATTATTTTTATATAAAAAAAATTTATGTAATTGAGAAACTTAGTGCCAATGTTGGACAAGGTCCTGATCCTTCAAAAAAAGATGTAAGCAAATTGATGGGCCTAAAATCCAAAAAGCCCAAAACCAAATCTGGACTATAACTTAATGGTAGGAGAGTGAGTGTTAATAGGTTATTAACTTATCATAGTGGTACAACTTTCATGTTTTCACCAACTATTAGCCTCACAACGTCTGATAAACTCCAATTTTATCTGACATAATCAATTTTTACAATATTTTTATTTTCACTAATTAATCCAGGTTACGGTTACAAGATTATTAGATTCTTGACTACATAACTCATGAGTAAGAGAAAGTACAAAATGAGTAACATAGGATTATTCAATTTAATGAATATGCTAAAATAAAACAAGATGCAACATATTAACAGAATACATGTCGATTTTGGAATTATTACTGACATGTCCGGATCATGTCAGATAAATACGGACATGAGCATGCTTCTTTGCAATATTTTCGGAAACCTAAAATCAAGAATGCAAGTAACCCGGACGAATTAGCTCTACTTACAATATTTTAGATAGGTGGGCTTGAGAGGTTACCGATTAAAGTATCAGCTTGTGCAGAGAAAAAAAAAATTTCAAAAAAATTATAAAGCCTGCCTTCGGATTTATGAAAACTAAAGTTTCGATCCAAATTTCGCGGTTAACAAGAAAAAGAAAAAGAATCCAAGTAATATGCACAACAATTTTGTTCGAAGCAGAATCAAGCCAATAACTTCTGCAGCTTTTGGACTAAACCCTAGGTCCTCAGTAACCCTAAATGCAGGTTTAGAAGGTACATTTTATTGTCGTACGATAACAAAAAAATCATAAGGTTTTGTCTAGTTTACGTGACTTAGTTATACAGAACAAAAGAAAAATATCGTATATAACTAAATAAGAATAAAATGAAATATCTGTTATTAAACAACAATATATACAAATAAAGAATAAAGTTTGTATAAACTGGGAACCAATTAATATAGATTGCTTACAAAACTATGGTTGCCTCTGACTTTGCAAACATTTCAATTTTGGGCAATGCAATACTTATAAGCGTATGAATGAGTTAAAGAATATTGCTGACTAGAAATGCTTTATTTGTGTGTATAGTGGAATGTAAGAGCACTTTATTCGTTCTCTAATGTGATCGTACGTAAGGTAGCAAATAAAAATGGAAGAGAGTAAAGAAAGAAGTATCCAATAATGAGGATGCACGATCAAACGATCCGTCTTCTTCGATTCAGCTATAAAAGGAAAATAAAAAAGACAGAAACAAGAGTGGACCCTAAAGTGAAGAAACATCATATCACTTTTGTAATCTTAATCGTTTGCATTTCACTGAGAAGGCATTAGTATCTTCTGAGACCTTTTTGTTTGGACCACTCTTTTGCACCTCATTTCTACACTAACTTCCCACTTTAGAATCTTTGTCTCATCTTACTTTTTTCACACATGCAGTACCCTTTTATGGATACAATGTCTTCAATATGACAATGTTTATCAATCTTTAGGTATCTGTAAGGTGTGAGGGAAAGTTAAACATGTTTATATATGATCAGGTCGCTAACGTTTGACTTCATGGGAAGCTACTACACTCTCAATATTGTCAGGTCTTCAAGGAACACAGTTATGTTTCAAAGTCACATAACTCTCTCTTTGGTTTGGTCATTTCTTATGTAATCCATCATCTTGATTCATAAGCTCCAGATTGTTGTATTCATGCAATATAGGTTCATTGTAAACCTTTCTTTCGCTCTTAACTTAGCTGATCCTCTCTATTGTTGCTTACCTTATATTCTAAACAGTATCCATGTAATGATGTAAGAGAAAACAAAAGGTGTATGAAGAAAAGAAACTACAATTTTTGTTACCAATTTAATTTGTTATGAAATCATAGTTTTTTTTAATAAGTCATTGTGTCTTGGTTCCATAATTGATTTGTCACAAAATTGTTACTAGATTTATTATTTATAAGTATTGGGATGCTTTTTTCATGAATATACATTTATGACAATTGAATTATAACTATTTACAAATCATCACAAAATATGTGTTGTATGACATATATATTGGAATATATGCAAGCTGTCAAACATTATATGGGTTCCAAACATGATTAAAATCTAAGAAAAATTGAACTTATTTCTAAACAAATTTTTTGAGTATTCTCTTGGATGCTAGATTATTTTTCAGAGGTCTTTTCTTTTCATGAATCGTAACTTTACATACTTGTAGTATGGTCCTTTGAACCAGTCCTGTTAATACATGTTAATCCGAAAAATACAAAATCTATATCCTTAGGTAAGAAAATGATACCATATGACGATATTTTAAATTAAAGAGATACTCTTATCTTTTAAAAGGGATATTGTGTTTTTAAAAAGGGTTATAAGCTAGTCATAACATAGATAGATAGAGATATTTTAAAAGGGTTATTCATAAATTGTCTTTAAAGAATACATAGATGGATGATGATTTTATCTTCATCGAGATGGTTGGACAAATGCAAGGCAAAAAATCCTTTGATTGGCTGTTATGTATTGGGTTGCAAAGAGCACATGTTGTGGACTTAAAGAGCACTACCAACCTAATTTGTATAATCACATCTGTAAAAACTCAATTAATTAAGCAAAACACATAAAAGAACTGATCAAGTTTGGTGTGGCTTTAATTAGTTAAAATCCTCGTGAGTAATTATGGAGGAGATGAGTGGAATCGTCACGTCAAATCTAGTGATGACTGATATTTTAACTCCGAGATTACTCTTTTGTAATCATTGATCAGCTGAGATTTCATAAGAGAATAATAAGTATCAGAATCATAAAATCACAACCTTAGGATTTTAGGACCAGTCACATTTGACATGAAGTCTCACCGTCCGATCTTCTTTCTCCAATTTCATTAAAATTTATTATTAAATAAAAGTGAATTGGGCTAATATACACAAACAAACTGGAAACCATTAAAAGACCTATTGACTGTATCTAGAATTCAATAACTACCTATGGGCTGAATTTGTAAATTACAGTCATGTCCTCATCGTCATTTATTGAAAAAGAGAGAAGATGACCGAGTATCAAATACGTATTTAATACTCGGTTTCCATCTATTATCTGGTAACATATATGTTAGTTGGGTAACTTATTTATTAACAAGCAATCAATTGACAGTGGATAAAAATAGATTTAGCGGACATATCGGATAACTTTGTAGCATTGTGCTAATAAAACAATTAGCACATCTAGATTACTTAGAACACAAAGAAACAATTAGCACATCTAGGTTATTTAGAACACAAAAAACAATTAGCATTTAATAGCTAGTAATTAATTAGAATAGATTTAGAGACTATATTTTTTAGAATAAAAAACTCTAATATCCACTAACTTATATAAATGACCCGAGTAAAATATTTAGTTTTCGTAAATTCATGTATTACCTAAGTAATTTTTTTATTATCTGCTAAGTTAAAATTTAATACATATAAATATATTTAATATTTGTTAACTTGTATATATAGTATCCGTTACATCATTTATTATCTCCTAACTTATGTGTTTTACCTGTTAAAATATATATTATCGGGATAACATAAATATTATCCGCTAACTTATATATTACTGTTAAACCTTATATTAGACATTAATAAATTTATTAATGAACGTATCCACTAACTTATAGATTAGATGTTAATAAATTTATTACCAATTCCATCGTTGCCAGTTTTACTATCACCGACACCGACCGCTCGACCGATTCTATTTTATTGATTCATCAACCATCAACGTCAATGGAATCAGAAAATCCAATTAAATTTTTGGAAACGAAACCCAAATTGGAATTGTCTCTCGAATGGTTTGGGAAGCTTCTCGATTTTGATTATATCTTGTCAAGAAGAATTTCGCTCAATCGTGATCAATTATCGGTCGATTATGACTAAACCACCGATGGATCGATGATTACAGATTACTTTGGGAGAAGCGTTAAGGCCCTTGATGTTTGTAACGCGATTCGTGATGGTGCTAAACAGATCCGTAAATGACAGAAAGTAATAGAAATTGTTACATGTGCTTTCAACAACAATAGATCCAACGTTGGAAGCAGCAAAAGACCTCTTGGAAAATGTCAATTTCGACTTGCGAGGAGGACTTTGATTGAATTAGCAATTGGAATGCTTGATATGTAATTAGGTCAGGAAAGAGAAGCATGAGTCGGTGGAAGGAAAGAGAAGAGTAGGACAACATTAGTAGGGGTATTATGGACCTATTTTAGTTAAAGTAAGCTACAAATTATAGGAAAGTCATATGCATAATTACATATTATTTTATGTGTTTGTCACCAAATGACTCACTAAAAAATTTGACGGTAAATTCATTAAAACATCAGTATTTACACAACTAGAGATCGAGTTCCACCACCTATATTATGTAGGATTGGCTAATAGGCTAGCCATTTATGATCTAATGTTGACAGAAAAAAAGAAGGAAACTGAAATGGTCCATTAAAGACCGTTAAGGTAATGAATGCGAAGGACCATTGAGAGTTAAAAGCATTTGAGAATGGATGGTTAAGAAAGAATTAGGACCCATGAGTGCCAAATGTACGACAGTGGCTGGTTGGTCCAGCGAGGTCTCTTCCTTTGTGGTGGTGAGGACTCAATGACTCATTATGGACCGCGTTTACTTGCGTTTTTAATTCAGAGTTTCACACACTTTTTTCCTCTCGAGTTTGATCTAAAAATATGTATAATGGTAGACCACATTTTTACAAGAATATCCTCACTTGGAAAGTATTTTGATGTTTTCTATAGAGATATTTATAGTTTTAATGAATAAACAGATGATAGTTAGGATGATACAGTTAATGACTTGACATCATAATTTGATTTCTATCTGCTATATTATGGTAATTTAAAAAAGAGATTTTAGGGGTGAGATTTAGATTATGGATCAAGCCTTATCAATCCAATTGTTGAAAAAAATGAATAACGAGATGATGCAATACTTAGGTTGACATATAACTAAGACAATATTGAATCATGTTCCAACATGTAGCATAGAAGCCGCCTTATATACAACAATGAAATATACCTAATACCAAATTTGATGGGCACAAGACAACGACAAGGAGACATGCATGTCGATTTCTTCGGCCGAAGTAGTTCTATAAATCCGAGTTTTTTGTCAAGACCAAACTAAACTTAAGAAATCTATTTTGTATAAGCAAAACCAATTTCTACCAAGTTGTGGCAACCTCGTGGTAGGAATTGACTTGAACAAAGTGCAAATATGTCGATCATGAATTCGATTGATTTCCATTGGAAATTAAGTTATTAAGCTTAACTAGACAAAAATGAGACTATATCTTAGGTCTCTTTAGAAAATCTAGAGTTGAAGTTTTTGTACCTATAATATAAAAATACTAATTTCTACATTTTTAACTGAGTTAATCACCGGAAAATAAATAGTGACTCAAAATTTTCTAATGAAATTTAAGATATGCAGAGTTTTCCCGGTGATTAGCTGACTTTTGCCCCAAACCTTGAAATAACATAAAAATTTTAATTTCTACATCTATAACTAAATAGCTCACAAAATCATTTGACTGCGAGACTGACCTTTAACTTGACGCAACTTAACCACTAAAACCCTTTCAATTTTCTGAATCTTTAAAAAAACGTTTTTATACAAAACATTTTTACTTAAAAGTCGAAATGTTTTGAAAGAATACATTAAATGATCCAAAAGATGTTAGACCAAAATGTTTTCTTATGCATGTATGTTTGCTCCCTAGCTACTATCCAATTAGTATCTACGAGGTCTAACTTCTCTCATTATACTGTTTCAAATCAAAATCTGAACAAATTCAAACTTTAGGCCACCAATCATCGGCACAAAGTAGTAAACTTTGTCCAGAATTACTGACTCCTTTGATCAATGCTAAAGATAAAAAAGAAACTAAAGCACTTGGAAGATTTTTGCAAAACAGATGTTTTTATCTTGCCTTTTATGTCATTTTTCTTACACGCTTACTATTTTCCTATAAACACCAATTTACACTTTCCAACTTCTATTACAACAAATATCTACACTGCATGTTAGTTTACAAAACGCTATTATACATAATTTATAACATTTTTATAATTATTTTTGCCGGAGCTATAATAGGATTTCTATATACTATTAGTTTTGATTCAGATTATTAGTTCAATATTAAAGAAGCTGTGCTATGTAAATGTGATTAGTAAGTTGAATCTTAGATACTTTGATCTGATAGTAATTGGACACACTGTCCCATGTATAAGATAAATATGGACGCAATCATCTATTACCTTGTAGTATCAAATAGTACAACTTTCCAACACAAATTTGATTGACAAGCCAACTATATAATTCAGAGCCAAAGGAAAAAGGCACAAACTAAAAAATGGCCTAAAATAAAAATGAAAACAAAAACAAAAAGTAGAAACATTCATGATTTGAATAAAGTAAGTGCTTCTTATGTTAACAATGTGGGACTAGGTAATGTAATGATAAATCAAATCTGTTTGCCTACTTGAAGTCACCAATACTAATTACTTCACCAAAATTTTTAAATTGAAATGAAAAAAGTGATGTTTAAAATGAGAGATTTGATGTTGACAAAAAAATAAAATAAAAATTGAAAGATTTGATTTGGGATCTGAATATCTGATATTGTTTCCTAAAATTTCCCCAACAACTTGGCAAAAGTGTAGGGCTCCAGCTTGTTACTTATGTGCCTTTTATAAAAGTAAATTTCTGTAAGATTCTTGTTCCCCTTTTCCCTTTTTCATTATTGTAATCTTTTGTTTTCATTTATATTGAAATTTCTTATGATATGGATTAAAACTTTAAAATTTTAATGAATATAGTTTCTGAGTAAAAATATGCATTTCCTATAACAGTTTAGACAATGAACCCATCTTGAGAGAATATATGTCCGTGTTACAAAGTCTCTAAGGTCCAAAAATGTTTAAGGAAACAAAAACTGTTTAATATTTTCTGTCATATTCGATTTTCATTATATATCTCCAACACCTTCTATACTTACGAAGAATTGGTACCAGTAGAGCCATAGTATATATGTGTATTTTAGAATTTTGATTAAGCTATGGATATGGCTCCACATATATTCGCTTATGTAGTCAATATACATCATAGTCCAAATTACAATACTTTAGATTTGAACTGCTATAATTAGAAAAATATTCTCAAAGGTGGATTCTTTAAAAAATGCCATTATATATCTTTTCATATATTCCATAAATTGTGGTTTAAAATTAAATTGTTAGCGAATAAAATGTATTTTAAAGATTGAAACTCAAGTTTGATTCCAGAAAATTACATTTTCTCACATGATATTATTAGAAGTTTGGGAAAGTTTGACTATGCATCGAACTTTGTTGACAAAAAGAAAGAAAGAAAATATGAAGACATAACTAATATATGGAATAAGGTTGTATATATAAACTTAAATTTATACAGATTTTTAAAAAGTTATATGTAGAAAGTCTTATCTTGATGTCCATCCCAAAAATATTAGTTTATTGAGATAACAAGTGTTTACAAACAAGAATCAAATAAAAACTCTAAATTTAAAAGGAAGACTGTTTTGCTAGCTCAGAGAGTGTAGAGTCTTAGCGAGATTGTGTTCTTTTACTTCTTTTTACTTTCTTCTTATATAATCATTCTTCCTCCGTCAATCAAGCTCTTCTGTTAATGCCATTTATGGCCCGTGATTCGCTCATCTCATTTACATAATCTATTATTTTTTGTTACCTTGTAACTGTTTTATGTCAAAATTACCTTGTCACTAGTGGGCTTCGCTTTATTTTGGGCTTTGTTAAACCCGATATCTCCACTTGAACACAAAACTAATATAAAAAAGTTTTGCCCAAAATCAATACAAATTTTGCACAAAACAATATAAATTATCATAATAATATATGTTAGATGATGATATATTTTACATCGGAATCTAAAAATATTTTAACCTAATATATATGATATAGGGATAAATCCACTTATTACCAATTAGTTTTGAATTGAAAGCCATAATTTATCAGTATCATTTTGAATATCATATAGTAAAATCTGTCGTGAAAGATTGATTGTTCGTCAAGCACTACAAGAAAAAATTTGTATTGATACATAATATTTTGTCACAATAACACATATTTCGTTACAATACAAAGATATTGTTACGAATCTGTGACAACTTGTAAATGGTTACAATACAAATGTCACAAATGCATATTTGTAACAAAAAGTCACAATATACTTGTGACGAATAAATTTAGTAATAATTTTATCACAAATTATTACGGAATAGAGTCACAATGATTCGTAACAAATAAAATTCGTAACAAAATTGTAAATAAAAAGTCATAAATTATTACTAATATTCATAGTCACAATACAATTATCACAATAGATCAATTTTTTTTTGTTTTAAGTAAAAGTCATATATATACTGAAATTTTTTTAAATAAAAATAGCCACAAACTAATTTTACCATTTATGTTGGTTTGAGGGAAACGGTAAAAAGAAAAACCTGAGCTGTCCAAAATTCAACGTTATGATATGCCACCATAGTATCTTAGAGACATAATTTTAGGTTTGATGAAGCTTATTTTCCAGAGACTTCGTGAAATTTTGTGATATTTACATAAAATTGTGTGAATTCTTTTACCATTTTTCATGAAATTGTATAGAGATCCTATTAATACGTAATAATGAGATTCACAAGATCGGAATGTAAAACCACGATATATCTGATATGAGATCTAAGATAGATTTCTGTAGAGCTAGCCAAAATAATTAAAAAAAATATAACAAAGAAAAACATGTGGAGACCGTACGTCTAGCAATAATTAGAAAAAAAGAGTCAGAAGAATTATAAATGTGAAGGACTTAATTTCTGACGATGTACAAGCAGTGGTCCTAATTTATATGATACTTCTACTAGGGAATGAAATCATTTCGACAATGAAATTTCATTGACACACTCATTGGTAAGTCACATTAATTTCAAAGCATATTTGTTCTTAGAGCTAACAATTCATTTACTAATATAATTTTTTTTATCAACCGGTGTAGTGGTCTTTTATCCCACCGTTCTATATCAGGGATGAATCTAAACATTGGTGTCTGAGAATTTGTAAAGAGATCACTATCACTAATCCAGCTGTTATCGACGATATTAGTTCAAACAAATATTATGTTTATAAACAAAAACCTCACCACAATACTCTGCCAAAAAATTGAAGAAAAAGAAAGAGCATAATACCTAATTAACTAAAAAAAATTTCAAAAAAGAAACAAAGTATAAAAAGATTTACAAAGTGGGTTATAAGCACGCAAATAAAAGGGGGTCCCTCTTCTCTCCTTTGGGCACAGATGATCATCAATTCCCACCACAATCACAATCACTCTCATTTTCATTCTTTTTCCCCAATTTGCATTGCAGCTGGAGATCTTTCTTTAATTTACATTTCTTCCCCTAAATTCTTCTTTGTAACCCCCAAACCCCATCAATTTCTTCGATCGCAATCGAGTTTGATTAGAAAAAACCTTAACCATAGTCTCTTAAGAACTATAGGTTTGATTTTCTAGTCATGCTATGTTTCTCTTCTTGTTTCCAACACTTGTTTATGTCTTCTGCTATTCTCTTTGCATCCATTGATGCTCCTAGAATTCCACGTTTTGTGAATCCAACTGAATATAGTCCACATTCTCCTCTCCATCCTTCTGGAAACTCTTGTATTGGAAACCCATCTTTCTTACTAAACATTTTATTCTCCTGCCAATTTAATAATATGGTTTTAATACAAGAATAAAGAGAATGTTTGTTTAAGAATGTGGACCGATGTGAATAAATAACTTATATTATCATATGTTTACTACCTTTAGCCAAGAGGGTACGTTGCTTTTGTAGCCAGTTGCCAATATTATGGCATCAAATCTCTCCGTTTTTCCATTATCGAACTCAACTTCATGTTGTTTTAATCTTCGTATCCCGGAACACACCTTTAACATATCATACATAAAATTAGTAAACCAGCTATATAATCATATGTAATTATTAGACATAAGGTATATATACCTTGATGTCTCCGGTTTTGATCTTGGCGAGTGTACCGACATCGAGAACCGGAGTTTTACCAGAGAGATTTTTGAGCTGAAGTGGGCCTAACCGAGGCCGGTTAAGACCTAATTGAGTGGTATCTCCAAGGATGAACCGGGAAACAACCAAAAGGAAACGGTCAACGAGGCGAATGGGCAGCCATTTGAGTAACAACATGGACAGCCCAAAAGTTGAAGTACCCAACATCTCTCGTGGTAGGACGTGCACCTTCATCAGTTCAAAAAAGATAAAGTAAAACATAATTAGCAAATACAATTCCAATTAGAAATTTCTTATTGTATTTTGAATATTATAAAATACTATGAGACGTTTTTTTTTTTTGGTTTGTGAGAATGTTTGCGCGTGCTCTTGTTAATCCCAATAAAGTTATAGTTCTCATAGTTTTTATTCTCTGAAAATATAGTATGTAAATAATATCTCAGTTTGTATTAAAGAAATTAGGTAAACCTCTTTATTCATTAAAAAAACTATTTTAACTTGGAACTTGAAGTCACAAGCTCCTAAAAAAAGTAGAATAAAATCTTAAATTAAGATAATATAAGCCTTTGTATTTCCCCATATATTTTTGAATTTTCTAAACTGATTAATACAAAATGAAAGATGCATATCAAAACTGAAAAAGCAAAATAAAATACGATAAGATCTTTTTCTTCTATTTTGGTTGTAAATCACAAAATGGGAAACAATTAAAGTTTTCACAGACTTTATTGGAAAAATCATCAGCCAATTAATTAAAGACTCGAATATTAAATATAAAAGATAATTTTTATTTAATAAAATATTCATATAGAATTAGTGTATATAAATCTTGGATTTTTTAAGAAAGTATGACAATGAAATCTAAATGTATTATGAAATACTTGTAGTAAAAATAATAAAAAGTTTTGTTTAACAATTACATGAACAAGAAGAGTAAAGAAACTTTAGCAATTTTAAATTTCATAGTAATGATGTTCTATATATATTGAATCATGAGTGAATTGATTTAATCAAACTTATTTTTATATTAATTATATTATTATTTATAACAAATTCAGTTACCAAAAACATCTCAAAATATACCGTAGAAAGGAATATTATCTAACAAAATCTCAAAAACTCTATATAATAAAGATATATATATAACTTAGAGAAAAATTTGTAAAAATCTAGAAAACAGAAAGCAAAAAAGTTTGAAAACAAATAAGCAAATCAAGTTGAATGAAAAAGCTTTTTATGATTTTGTTTTTAGCAACAGAGGAACTCCACAAAACATTAAAAAGCCAAAATATCGAAAACGCATTAGAAAAAAAAAAGTTAATTTAATCTCCATAATAATACTTTCTTTAAAAATAAAATAAAACTCACAGCGTCTCTGACAACGAGAGAAGGTTGAGCACCGAAATTGCAGAGATCCAAACAAACTTCCATACCGGAGTTTCCACATCCAACAACAAGAACCTTTTTTCCGGCGAAATCTCCACCGGTTTTATAATGACTAGTATGTTTAACTTCTCCTGTAGCAGCAAACTTATCCATCCCTTCAAACCATGGAACCACCGGCTCTGCATTCTCTCCAGTCGCAACTACTAACCACCTACACACATACTCAGTCATACCTTCATCTCCCACGCTCGTCACGCGCCACATCCCAAGGTTCTTATCAAACTCTGCTGACTCAACCGTCTGACCAAACTCCGGCTTTATATCAAACCTCTTAGCATAGTCTTCAAGGTACTCAATGAACTGTTGCTTCGTTGGGTAAGTTGGGAATTCAGAAGGAAAGGGTATTATCGGAAGTTCACAGAATTGTTTAGGAAGATGAAGATGAAGACGGTCATAAGTCTTGAGTTGCCATAAAGAAGCTATGCAGTTTGATCTCTCGAGTAGAACCGATGTTATACCTTTCTCCTTTAAACAAGCAGCTGTGGCTAGTCCCGAAGGTCCTGCGCCTACGATCACAGGACCTGGGACTACACAGATACGTCTTGGTGACGTCATGCTGACGTCGGATAAGTAATCATGTGCTAGTTTACCTTCAATCTCTCTTTTCCAACAGAAATGATCCATTAAAGACAATATCACTAATTTCTCTTGGCCTTTGCTTTATATAGAGAGAAAGAGAATGTTGTATTAATTAGTACGTGTTTGTTATGAGAAAACGAGAAGGATTTGTAGTGGTGGTGGTGGTGACACTAATTAAGAGGCAAAGACAGTTAGAACAATTTGACATTGATGTGTGTGTGAAGTGGTAAATAAAGAATTGTAAATAGTGAAAAAAGTATTTATAAATCAGAATCAAAAAGAGGTTAGGGTTTGGATTGAATCAGCTAAAAAAGAGGTCAAGAGAGAGAGGGAGATAGAGATCTTATCCAAAAGAAGAAGAATGAGTAAAGAGAGTGAGAGAGAGATAAGCGTTTATGGTTTGTGTGTTTGATGAGAGTAGAAATCGGAAGATGATCAGAGAACTACGGGTCTCTTAAATCGCTATTTCAAACTTATAGAAGAGAGAGAGAGAAAGATTGCGAGTTATGATGTGACTATCTCTAATATGTGTATATATATATAATATGAGTGTGAATATATATTTATAAATATGAGTTTAAGAAATGGTTAGAAAATTGGGTTTATATAATTATATTGGACTTCTATTTTGATTGCCCACCTGGAAGATCTTGGTGTTCCACTATGCTTTTGACTCTTAACCTCATGGAAATCACAAAGATTTATGTAAATTCTCTTTTTTGATTGTCTTATGATTACCCAATGGCTGCACATAATTATATGATTTTATATTCAAATATGATTATTTATACATACATATATACTTTTTCTATATATATATATATATATATATTTATATCATTGTTTCAATACTTATATTAGTCTATACTTATCTAATTATTTCAAATTTAATACTTTGTTTGGAGTGTACATATATAGATTTTATTTATCAATATATAATTGGATCGATATAATATCTGATTTATAATTCCAAATTCTTCTTCGAAGTCGTTATAGTGGGGACAAAGGGTCTGAAATTTGCTCCTCCTCAAGAATCTATTTCTTCTGGAATGATAAAGGTAAAAGGGTAAATATACCACAATCCACCAAAGTCTACCATGCTATTATCTAACTCCACCATGCTATGTCAAAGAACTAACAGACTAACATGTGCGTTTGTAGAATGTCGTAGGGCTGGGGACAAAGATTGTGTGGTTTTCTGCTCGTCGAGGATCCTTTCCTTCTGGAAAGAAAAACGTAATAGTTAGTAGATCAAACTCCACCAAATTCTACCACAGTAATACAAAACTCCAATAAGCTCTACCAACAAACTACCATACTAACCTCTAATTTTGTAGGAAGTGGTAATGGTGGAAACAAAGGGAGTAAAACTTGCTTCTCTGCACAGATCTGCTTCTTTTGGTAAGAAAAGTTAAAACAGTAAGTCTACCCAACTCCATCATGCTATTACCTAACTATACTAAACTAACCTCTGGGTTTGTAGACGCTTGTAATGTTGAGGACAATAGGTGTGAGGTTTGCTGCTCCTCAACGTTCCTTTTTTTTTTTAAGGAAAGACGCAAAAGTATAAGTATACCAACACTCCACCAAACTCTACTATATTCTACTAATACAAATCTATCAGCTCTGTGAAAGAACTACCACACTAAAACAAAACCATCGAAGCAGTACAACAAATCATTGTGAACTAAACATTATTCATGTCTATAACACATTATCAACAAAGTTCATCAAACTCTGCCATAGAGTTTACAAAGTCCACCAAACTCTGCTACAGAGTAAACATACTCCACCAAACTCTGTCACATAGTGTACAAAGTCCACAACAGAACTCGAATTGAATACAACATAACGAGGTCTTCGATACGACCTTGATCAATCAAATAGATTCTTACGTACCAATTTTAACACAGATGAGGCGTCAACACCATCGCCACCTGCTTCCTTCCCATCACCCTGATGGGCGCGAGCGCCTTTTCGGGTCTCACTTCCACGAGACTCACTCTGAGCAGTAGTAGACTTCTTAGTTCCTTACAAGGTTAACACCTCTGCTGGTTTGGCTTCCAACGCCTGAAGGAGGCGTTGATTGATCAAGGTCTGCTGTGTCATGCCTTCCTCAATCTTACGAAGCCGCTCATTTGTCACCGCATCGTCTACTTTTTTTTCCTCTAATCTCGTAATCTTTTCAGACATGTTTAATTGGTCAAATCTCATCACATCAAATGCCTCCTTAATGGACTTAAGCATTTAAACCATCAAATTCTTCTCCTCCCCTTGTTTCTTTGCCTCATACTCATTTCTCAACTTCTTCTCCCTCTTTTCCTTCTTTTTTTCCTTCGATCTCTGAAAGTCGGCCAAAGTCATATTGGTTAATTCCTCATCCATTTTCTCGTCATCGTTTTCCTTTGGACTTTCTCGAGCCTTCTGTTTGGCGATAACCTTCTTTTTCTCCAGCTCTTTCTTTTTTTTTCTCTGCCTCCTTCACCCTCGACAGCTTGGCGCTTTGCAGCTTACGCTGTGGTACGTCAGCCTTCTTCTTTGTACCTTTATTCGTGGAAAAAGTCGAGCTTGCCCAACAGGTCTCATGTAATGACCCATCTTATCAACTTTCGGATCATCGACATCTCTAGGCCAAGCAGGATTTTCTTCATAAGGCTTTGAACATAAGTGCCTCATGCGAACCTACAAAATCTTACAAAACAAAGTCAAATGTCATACTCTACCAAACTCTGCCAACATACGTCATAACTCCACCATGCTATATCTAACTCCACCAAGGTCTACTATAAATCTACCATGCTATATCTAACTTCACCAAGGTCTACTAGAAGTCTACCAGAAGTCTACTAGAAGTCTACCAAGCTGAACAAATACTCAGCCAAACTCTACCACAACTCTGCCAAGCTAAAAATAGAATCCACCATACTCTACTAAATCTCGGCCAAGCTACATCATAACTCTGCCAACCAAAAAAAAGTATTTGTCAAACTCTACCAAGTTCAGAGATTACCTTGTTATCTTCAGATGTTTTCTTGTCTGGTTCGAAGACTTCCTCAATTTGTACAGAGTAGGAGGACCGTGACGCCCACTACATAAAAGGAATTGGACCATCTCTTCCTCCTTCACACATTACTCCTACATGTGGGATGTACTTGAATGCCCATATGAGAAGCACATGCACAAACCCGTGTAGAGTGTAGGTTGAAGCGCTTGGAATAAAACTCTGCCCCAGGGATACCTCTCAAATCTTTCCAGATCTATGACCAATTTTGCAGTGTATACTGGGATCCTACTATTTTTATGCAAACCATAAATTCCTACATACAGAACCACTAGCAAACCCATTATTTTCCTCTTCTAAAGCGGCCACTCGATGCATTTAGCTAATGTAGCCTCAAGCCCAGCCCAGGTCGAACCATCACCATGGGTGAAACTCATATCTTTCCATAAATCTCCTTGCGCTAACTCCAAGTCATTAACACCAGGCAATCCACAGTTGAGCTTCATGATATGTTCAAACTCATGCAAAGAAAATCTCAGTGGCCGACCATCGGCTAACACCCACATATTAAATGGCTTAGCTATCTCAAGCTTATTTCCCAAAAGGTGTTGGACATGTCTCCCTGCCCACGTGAACCATGCGCTAGCAAACTTGAGAATGATACCAACTGACGAATTCCTCTATATGTTAAGGAATGCATCATCGCCAATAAAACTCCTCATAGTTGAAATTTTCTTCAATGTGCAGTAGTCGTTAATGCTTTTGTTTACCATTGGGGTTGAACAACTAGAAAGGATCCTCTTAGGGTACTTATCCGCCACCATATACAATATATACTAAACTCTACCAGCTATAAACTAACTCAACTCAACTCAACTCTGTTACACTGTAAACTGATTCTACCAAAATCTGTTACATTGTAAACTAACTCTACCAAACTCCACTATGCAGTATAATAACTCCACCAAACTTTGTTACACTGTAATCTAACTCCACCAAACTCTGGTACACTGTAACCTAACTCCACCAAACTCTGTTACACTGTAACATAACTCAACCAAACTCTGCTAGCCGTAAAATAACTCGACCAACCTCATAAACCTAACTCTAACACACTACCAACGAAACCTATGAAGGAAAATGGAAGAATCGTTTCAAGCCCAGAAAATGTAAACCCTAAAATTCATGATTCGTCAAAAATTAGGGTTAGAAATCTCACAAAATAAACCACCATGATTTGGTGAAAACCTTTACCATTAAGCCGATGAAGACGCCGCCTTGAAAGCCTTCAACATCGCAGAATGCACGAACTCACTGCCGCGAATGCACGAAATCGCCTATGCGAAGAAGAAGAAGACGCAGAAGAAGAACGATTTTGCGAAAGAGAATAAGAAAGAAAATATCGGTTTTTTTCAATGACAATTCTGTAATATAAAAGACAACTCATATTATTAAAGACATTTTTCAACCCACTTTTTCAAAAAAATTTAAAACTATCTAGTCATTACCTATACATTGTAAAGTATTTTAGCAATTATTTCTAAATTTTATCATAATCATTTGACCAAAATCATTTCCGCCAACATACATAGATATAATGGTCCTTTCAACCTGCAAGTTTGTTAGAAGTTTTGGAAAACTTTCATATAGAATATACAAGGAACTAAACTATTATAAAATTGGAGATATGAACAAGTGTAAAGATGCTAAAACTTTGGGTGAACTAATGACCATAAAAAAACAATATTCTTGAGGGATGTTTTAGATATACTTTTAAAAGTTTATAATAAATATCGTTTTACATTTTGAAGATAATTTTTGATAATTTTTCAATTATATCCAAAGACCAAAAACATTGGCTTATATTCCTCTTGTTTTTGTATTTGATCTAAGAGTTAACTTTAGAAAATCATACTTTTCCAGCACATCATTTTTTTTATCATCAATTAATTAATAAAAAATTATCAATCTATACTTCAAACCCTATTATACGGAATTACACAACTACTTAGAATCAAGTTCCTTTAGAACATTAGTGATCCTCATATCTTTCATTTCCATTATTTTAATTTTCACATCATAGCATATATCTCATGTAATACAATTTATCTCTATACCTATAAACTATATAGTGGTTACTTAAACGTAGAGGTAAAACCATTCAAGTTGTTATCGAGGAAGTCTCGCGTCTCGTCAGCCATATTGATCGTACGTCTGGCAACTTTGTACTTCGTTTTATTTTTCTTTTTCCAAATAGTACAATTTTAATATAAATACTTTTTGCCACTCCTCAAAAGTTAAATTTTATTGCCATCTTTTATTGGGTATGTGTGGTGTGGACATTAATTATTATAACATTTTACTTTACAGTTTAAAACCAAGTGAGTCTTTTCTTTATTTTCTCAAAAAGATGTTCTAAAAGATAATAATAAATTTAAGGTGGTTGATGAGAGCTTAATCATAAGTAACAGTATCAGAAATTTTGGCTCTAGTCAGAAACATTATACACGACATTTGTGATTTATGAAATAAAGTAATACAGGTATTAATATCAAACCTGAAATAAATCTGTGATGTAATTCTTTTACAAAAATTTATCAATTTTATAGCAATATATTTTCTATGCCTTAATTAAACACACAAAAAACAGTTTGGATACATTTCTGGGTCAAATAAGATGAAATTTTAGATTAAACTTTGTTGAATGATACAATGCAAATCTGATACATAAATTGAAAGCTTAAACACCATAAAAAGATAATTTAAATCTCTAAGTAGACATGAGATCAAACATAGAGAGAACGTACATGTCCGAGAAAACTGGAACAAAGATGGCACACACAATTTGAGAAATAATCCAAATTTATTTATCAAAAAATATGTAACATTCCAGTTTCAGAAAATATGATATGTGATAGTGCATGTGGAAAGATTTAAAACAATTGATTTAGCCACCTATAGCATTAAAAATGCATTTATCTTTTCGGTCACTCGTCCAAAAAAAATTTCAGAGTTAAGCGTGCTGAGATGAGTAGTTGAAAGATAAGGGACCTTCCGAGAAATGATTTTCGGAATCTTGTGAATGAAGACAAAACATGGGAAAAAATCATGTGCTGAATTATAGAGTCGGTAAAAAAAATTTTAAAATCCTTCGGACGTAATATACTGTTTGTCAAATCTGTAAGGTGGATCTACGAACCCGGTGAGAATGATGCCCATTAAAATAGCGGTCGGGCTTTAAAAAAACTATTAAATTTCAGTTGATCTTTTATTGTACTGGTTCATTAAGTTGCCAAGAAACTTGAATATATATTGTTGAATGCATACACAAAATGACTTTAAAATAACTTCAAGAGGCTGGTTCCATTGCATAATCATATAGCAGTAGTTGTTATATTGCATGCTGACTAATTGGTTAACTAAAATAACAATAAAGAAAAACAAAATTTGTATTAATTTCTAATTAACCTTCTTGGCATGCCCTTTGGTAATTTAAAATATTTTCGTCTAATTGGGCCTTTGATTATATATAATTTTAGAAGTTTCGTCATTTCGGATGTCACAATGAGAGCTAGAGAGGCTTCATTGGATGTCGATATGAGTGGAGTGAAGATCCCAATCAAGACAAAATTACACATACCTAATACTATTTGTTTAATTGATCATTTCGAGAGTAAACGTAGTTAATCATATAACACATCACCTATTAGAATCTAGTTACCTAGTCGACCATGCACCTTATACATGTGTTATTTATACAATGCTTGAGAGTTGAGATTCAACTATATATATAATTTTTAGTTGAATTTTCTGAATTATTTAACTAATAACATACTAACATAGATACTTACGTAGCATTTTAATAATATTTATAAACAAAGTTATTATTTTGTATCTCTGTGTTTTAATATTATTTTAAATCTCTTGAAACTTCTTACAATTACCATATGATGCTTCATTCTGAAAATATTTATCAATTTTTGAGGGAATTGTTATTTTTATTTTCTTACTGTTAGTTAAGCAGCAAACATTCACATTTCGCGAAGGATTTCTTATGGTATATACCATCAAAAAATTTTAGTATGGATTTTTTTTAAAAAAATATTGGGTATATTTAAGTACGGTTACTCCCAAAAAAAGGATATTATTGTAGATCTCAACGGAAGATCATTACATCGGAAATTTCATCAGTTTTTTAATTTTATTATTGTAGTACATATAAAATTGGTAATGATATTTTTTAATAAGATAAATTTTATACTAAAATTTAAACAAATCTTCAAATCCTGTAAAAAGCTGGTATTTATTGCCAATCAAAACATGTATATTGGGAAGAAAATACACAACCTATAAACTGTAACATAGTTATGATTGTTACGTATAAGACATTATATATGTCTTGGTATATACAATGGTATGAATTTTGAAAACGGAGAATACATGAGGTGTTCGTTGTGTCTTTGAATGGTTAATTTATTTATAATGGATGAATTAATAGCTTATATTAAAACATTTAGTGACCACTTTCATTAAAAGAAATGGGAATACATAAAAGTAAAAATTGCATATCTTGAATTTTTTGGCGTCTGCTCTTTCTTTTTTTTTTTTTTTTTAACATCATGCTATTTTATTGATTAAGATGATGATACATAGTCTTCATGAAGAGCCGAAGTAATACATTGAGGAATTAAATTAAATGACTGAAACGATGAAACAAAAGGACTTCTAACTAATTTTGTCTGCAACTTGATTGCCAGAGCGTTTGACCCATTTGAATTCCACACTTTCAAACTTTGATTTCCAGTAATGGATCTCTCGAACCCAGTTATGTAGAGCATAATTCGTTTGTTGGCCTTCCATTAGTTGATGAACCGTTTTGATTACCCCCTTCGAAAATTACTCGACGATAACCTCGACTCCAAAGATGTTGCATTGCCATTAAAAGAGCTTGAAGCTATGCTCCACGAGAAGCTTCCAGATAACATCCTAGATGATTCCGAAAAACACAAGCAGCCAAAGAAGGAGCATTTACATCACGAAAACTGCAGTCATAATTACACTTGATATAGCCTCGCCTTGGTCGAGTCCAAGTAATGAGAGGTGAACGGGAGGGTAATTGGTTCACCGGAGAATCCAGATCCAATTGATTAGCTTGAATCCACTCTTTACTATCACGCACAACCTCTTGACTTACCTGTACCCAAGAACCCGCTCGCCGTTGAAAGACTAAAAGATTCCTACTCTTCCAAAGCCGCCACAAAGTCCATATAGGTAGCTGGCGATGCAAGGATGAAACAGACATATCAAGATTACATTGAAGAATTAACTGAAGTTTGTCTTCGAAAGATACATTGAGATTGTGAAACCCAGAATATGGTAAATTAACTCCTCTCCACACAGCCTGCGCAAAAGGGCATTGAAAAAACAAATGCTCTAAAGACTCATCTGCAGAACAGCATCTAGGACATCTAGCCTCCGTTGTAATCTGTCTTCTTTGTAAATTTGACCCATTGGCCAAGGCATTAGAAAGGATTCGCCAAATAAAATGTCTCAATTTCGGTGTTGTCCTCATTTTCCATATGCCTTGCTTAAGAGTAGTCGAACATGAGGGAGGTCGTGTTTGACGTAATTGTTCAAAATGGGACGCAAACCAGTAACCAGACTTAACAGAGTACACACCAGTCTTAGTATATTGCCATCCAATAAGGTCAACACCAGGATTTGGACAAATACGTAACTTCAAAATCTCCACCACATTGTTTGTTCCACCCTGAATAATCTGGTTTTATCAAATCTGAAACAAAATCTAATCGGTCTTGCGTACCATCCAAGCGCCGTGGAACTCGTGGAGGATTAGAAGGAATCCAAGCATCTGACCAAGTTCGAATCAACTTCCATCACCAACTAAACAACACACGAGCAGCCAGACTTGTAGGGTGTTGTAAAAGTCTCCAGATCTGTTTACCAAGTAAAGCCCTGTTAAAACGTTCAATATCTCGAAAGCCTAGACCCCCCCTCTTTCTTTGGAACACTCAGCCTTTTCCAACTAATCCAGTGTGTTGATTGATTCCACGATCCTTTACTCCACCAATATCTTGCCAAAATACTATTAATCTCCTTACAAATCCCTAGAGGCAATTTGAAACAGTTCATAGTGTAAATAGGAAGAGCCAAAGCCACTGTTTTCAAAACAATTTCTTTCCCAGCGTCCGAGAGAAATCGATGAATCCAACCTTGTGTTCTTTGTTTCACTTTTTCAACTAAATATTGGAAAATCTCTTTCTTCTTTGGCCAATGTGCTCAGGCAAACCTAAATACTTGCCACAGCCTCCATCATTGTAAATACTTGCGTCTGCTCTTTCTATTGATAAAAAAAAGAAGAAGTTATATAGTAATTTGGTATTATTCTTAATATCATAGGTAATAATTAAAGTCAAATTAAAAGGCTTAAATTATGATTATTATCCTTTAAATAAACAAAACCTTGCTTTAATAACTAATGGTTAGACGTAAGATATATTAACTTATATACTTTTAGTTGGACATGTCATCATCCAATGTTCGTAAACTCTTACCACATAAAAGTTATTTTCTAAAAAATGCTTCTATACATTTTATTAGTCTACTAATAAATAAGGAATAATTTAATTATTTAACCAAAAAATTTATGAAAAAGGAAAAATATATAATATAATATAATGAAGCATGCATCTGTAAAGGCAATGAGAAGTGACTTTTAAGTGTTGAGATCAATAAAAAGTGAGTTCATAGGCTTTATAGTGCCTATAGTGTAGGTTTGTAGCCTGTTAGACTTGGATCAGTTTAAATCGTCTGCTTTTTAAAGTTTAGTTATGCAATCAGAGAATCATGAAATATAACTAAACTGATCGATGAGTGCATCTTTAATAACCCTTCAGAAAGATAAAGAATACTAATAAATTGTCTAATTAATGCACTTAAAAGGATCTCGTATCCAAATTGTAAATATTACTTAGTATTGTGGAAATGTTTGTGGAATGAAACAGAACTGGATGGTTACGTCAAATTTAAAAGATACATGCATGTCTCGAAGGTTAAAATCATATTCCACAAAGATGTTGCATGTACGTATCGATAATTAATGTAAGAATTACGACATTTGGTTATATGATTAGTTTGGTTCGATGCCGAGTTACTATTAGTCTGGTGATTAGGATGATCCACCTACTGATTTGATACCAAAGTTTAGTTTCTACCCGCTACATTATAGTAGTTTAAAAAATGGATTTTATGGATGAAGTTTAGGCTATGGATCATACTTTGTCGATCCGATTGTTGACAAAAAAAAAATAGTTTGGTTCGATTGATTTTTTGAGTTTTCAGCACGTACAATTTTTTTTAATCAATAATTAGATTCACAAGATTCTAAAATATTTTTTTCTGGAAATGGATTAAATACTGGGTGTTAAACAATTAGTTGTTAATCGTTAGTTAATCCTAACTCGGGTAAAAATATGCTACTTTAAAAGATTTGTTTAACGAAAATTACTCATTTATAAGTTTGAAATGATCTATGAAAGCACAAAAATTAGAGGTTTAATTGAAAAAATTGTAAAATATTGGATATTTTTAATCATTTTATCATAAACATACAATTAAGATGGATTTATCCTTAATTCTTTGCCCACTAAGCTCCACTTAAGTAATAGTATCTATTTTGTCACTTTTTCTTCCTCTTTTCTGCTTTGGAAACATTGGTGGGGAAGAATGACTTCTGGTTTATTAAACTATAATTAAACTTTGGCCGGTTCATTTGCTTTTACTTAGAAATATGATAAATTAAGGAAACACAAAGTGATTGAATAATTAATATATAGTGCAAAGTTTTCAAATAGCAAATGGGGTACCTAATAATTACCAAATTTGTCTAATGATTATAAGATTGAGTGGGGTTGCGAGAAAGAAGAAAGCAAAGGTAGGGATTCTAACATGATTAAAGAACTTACATGATTAATATAAACTTAATTACTCTCTTTACTACTTTTTTTAGTTAAGTTTTTTTTGTCAAGTGAATGATTGTCATTAGAATAGAAAGTAACCAACTATGTGATGAAAAATTTACAAATGATAATTCTCGAAAAAAGCTTCTAACAATATGGACAATACAATCAACTTTATAATTTAACAAACAAAAAATAAGTGTAAAAATCCAAAAAACTGCTATATTATCCTCATAATTTTGATTTTTTTTTTACATTCCTATATCTTTTTTTGTCAAACACTTTCTTCTATTAATTAAATCTGAAAATACAGTACAAAATACATAAAATAAAAAAAATTTGGGTGGAAATATTCAGACAAACCATAAAATTTGGATAGAGGTTAGACATGTGTTATTGAGTTTGAATAAGATTCTGAACTAATCTAAATTTTATCGCTATATGGATTGGTTGAACAACAAAAAATTCTTTGAAACAAAAGTTTTGAGCTTTGAGACGGTTCCTCTAGAACATAGTAACTAACGTAGAGAAACACTTCTCCCATGAGGAGAACACTATAAGGTCTCAATTTAAATACCAAGATAGTCCAGTCATAAAAGTACTTTAAAAACATTGTAGATATTCACATAAACTTTGTCTAAGCCCCACTAGAATATTCTTGTTCTCCACAATCAAATCTAATGGACTTAACATTAAGGAAACTATGAAATACCTAATTGAAAATGAATGAAGCCTAAATATCAGGTCCATTATCAGGTCCAGTCTAAGAACAAGTGAAAACCCTAGTCGAAATTCATCTTTATGAAGCTGTATGAATGGCACCAAAAACAGTTGGTCATACCTAAATTACGTCAGATATTTGAAATATTGCTGTTGGCCCGTCTAGAAAAAATGTTAGCCATGTTCATCTCGCTTTACACTTCAAAACTAGGTTGCCGAAAAACTCGATTCAAATCACCAGACTTTCTTGAAGCGGGGATGAGCAGTGGTGTTATCTAGTTAGAGCAACTTGGTGATGAGGAGATGTGTCGAGCAGATCTTGTATTCCTTGACACAAGGGAGGAGGCGGAGGAGCAGTGTCTCTAGTGTAGTTTTCGCCAGCGACAAGGAGATTCGAAACCGAAGGATAGGGACTAACACCCAAAAATGTTTGAAGGTGAGATAATCAATCTCGGTCACCAATGACACGAAAAACAGCGTTGCAAGCATTACTTTCGGTTGAGCCGGAGAACGGCTAAAATACAGTAAAAATTTGGCCAGGAAACACACGAGAAAAACAACATTGACAGAGAAAAAGCATGCGGCACCAACACTGGAGAAGGGAGATATGTGGAAGACCTTGGTTATAGTGGACTTTGTATAGTCGCATGCTTTTAGGGTGTGAGATTTACATGTAGACCGGATTTTGTAGATGCAATTGTTGAAAAAAAAGAAAGAATTATATAATTTTTTTAGGATCAAGTGTTGAATGTCAACATGATATATTTTTTGAGTTTTTAATAATGTTTTAGCATAAATCTTTAAAATAATTGTGCTTTTTTTCTTTTTAAAACTTTTTTCGTTGATCTATAAATACAATTTAGACTTATATCTAACGTAGTACCGTGGATCCACTAATTTACCAACAATGGAATTATATTATCTACGGGTCGACTTATTCACTAGCAGGCTACTTTATTGGTGCATTTTTCAGGTGATGAACGGACCTCTCTATCGAATTCGAAGCCCATAATGGTTTTTTTTTGGTAAGAACCATTATTGAAATTAATTAAAAGTTTTGGTATATGTATTGTTTGGTTGCTACAATATACTTGTTGTTGTAATGATTTCAAATGTGATATTATAATTTGACCAAGTATATAAGATGCTGAAAATATTAATAGTCATAAAATATCAGATACATTTAATTTTGTATAAACACATACAAAATACCTTATAAAATAAAACAAAAACAAAAAATATCTAAAATACTTTTCTTTCTAGAATAAAAATAGTAAATTTTTTTTTGGTCAAACCAGATGCCTCTAGTGGGCTTATATTAGATTAAAGATCAAGAAATACAATAGTATAAACGATAAAGAAATAGGTACAAAGCCTAATCCGATACACCATGAAGCATAAAATAGAAATTATCTTTGCAGAGACAAAGCTCGGACACAAGAGACGGGTTGGATAGGAGGTGGAATCTTGCTCACAAATCTTGGGAAGATCCAGAAGCATTTCTAGTTCTGATGCCACAAAGATCAGTCGAACATAAAGAGTTGTTTTTTGAGACAAATGTTTAGAGCTTTGAACACGGTTCATCGAGACATGAATAACTGGATAACCAACTATCTCTCAAAGAGAGAACAACATTAGGTCTAACCTAACTTGAATAATCTCCCCTGCCCCTAGAAGTACAATATTCATATAATATTTTTCTAAAGCCCATTACATTACCTCTAAGAACCTTATTAATGAGATATTTAAGATTTTTTTTATATAAAATACCTTACATAAAATCCGGTCCAATTGATAGATCCATAAGGTATATGGGCCCAAAGAAGGCCACTCCAAAGGAAGAAGTTTGTCTTAGATGGTATGTGAATGGTGGCGGCAGAGTGTTAACGCCGAAGTGGCTGCGAGACCGAACATCTTCTTAGAAGGCCAGAACTTCGTCGGATCGGCGGAAAATGAGGGATGGTCAGAAGAAATAGTGCGATGGAGACAGAAGTAACCATCGGCTGGTGAGATCGTGACTTCGGCCAACAGGAAGTCCTCTTTCCCGAGTGAAACTTTGAAGTCCAAGGATTACACTGGGTCTCGTCACTTGGTTTATGCATAACAAGGTCTCGCTTGAAAGCATGGTGGATAAAGTCGAAATTGAGGAACATCCAAAGTGTAGATCTGAAGAGAAGAATGTGCAACAACCTCCACTTCAAAGAAAGAAGCCGACGATGAAGGCAAGCCTTCGAGCCGGCGAGAGAAACGAGAAAACGAACCATTAAACATAAGAGAAAACGCTAAAAGAGAAGAGAAGAGATTCGAAGGGGAGAAAAGACCGACATTGGCGGCTGGAGCCACCGCTGGTGACGGGAATATAAAAGTTAAGGTTCCTTCGATATTGATGCCTGAGAGAGAAATCTGTTTATTCTAGCGGGCTTCCAATAAAGATAGTAAATATTAGGGTTTTTGAATTACCTAGAAATGGTTAATTCACCTGCTTTCACTTTAAATAACCTATAACTAGCATGAAACACGAGTACTTGAAAGGGACAAAGGTTAATATTTTTGCATGATTAAATTATTATTTTTTGTCACTAACACACTAATTAAACTTTAAACCAAAAGAATCTTCACATTCGCAAAGAGGAAAGATAATCAAACTTTAGAAGATTTAATAAAGAAAATGATAAAAGTGGCCAAATTGGTAGTCTTTTATTTTTTTGATAATATGATTAGTGTCCTTTAAATACGCAAAGGTGGTTACGGGTCTCCTGCAAATCAATTGGTAGAGTTGTGGAAGTAGATCTGGTTTCTTTTTCATACACTATACATTAATTATATTGTGGTATTAGGTCTTGTTCATGAACTTATTAGATACATTGTCATCAATCAATCATTTAAGCAATGTTTTCATACACAAATAACGGTCTAAAAATGATAAGCTTTGTGCTATAGATTAGAATTGTTTAATCTAGTTATTGACAAAAAATGAATTGTAAGGCTCGCCAATATCAATATTACAATATCTTTGACTCTCCTAACCGAGGACATGTGGGTCAGTGGTAAAACTCAATTTACAAATCTTCAAGCACCAAAATTTGATTTCTTCCTAATACAAATAAATTTTTAGGATATAAATGTTGGTTATGGATTAGATCTTGTCGATCTATGTGTTGACAGAAAAATATAATCCAATTAAAATTTGTAGTTTATGATTTGAATCATAAATTTATAAGTAGGAAAGTGAGAGTCCTGTTTGAAACGTCTTGGAAGTTTCAAATAAATATAGTGGAGTTTTATGCGTTGATCTTTTATAAAAACAACAAGACGACGAGAAGATTCAACTTTGATTTAACAAAAAGTATAGTATTAGTGTGGAATATACATGGACATAAGTTAATTTTCGAAACAATGAATTAAACGTTGGACTAAAATTTGATTGGAACCATAAAATTAGCATAAAATAATCCAAAGTAGAAGATGATGTGTCAAATACAAAATGATCATTGGTATGCATGTACGGCTATATATATTCACGTCCTTAAACAATACTCCAAACGGGTAATAAAATCTAGTGGGCTATGATGTCAATTAGTTATTATATATTGAACAGAAGAAAAAATTAGTAGAACCAAGTGGCTTTTTGTATTTTCTCAAATTATAACTTAGAATTAACTTGAGAAAATGTATTTACGCTTTAAATGAAATACTAACGGTTAGTTTTGTGTAGAGGAAAAGACTGTATAAAAATCAAAGATTCAAAATTTTCATATTTATTTTTCAACAATTGTATTGACAAAATCCGAACTATAGTTTAATTTTCTAAACTTATAGTAATATCATATGAGAGTAATACAACTTTCTAACATCAATTTTCGATGGAAAAACAACAAAAATAACATTTAACTATTTGTTCAAAGATATTTCTCCTAATTCGTGTGGACTGTGTGGTGTATAAAAACTATTCAATGAATGATGTTTACATAATTGATCCTTCTACATTTAAGAAAATATTGGAGCGTCGTTAGGAGGTGAGGCTTAAGGGCTTAAGCGCTTGCCCAATCTAATATTGCCAAATAGTCCACGTACGTAGCTTTAGAGGATTAGATGGATTACTATCATTAGTAATTTCGATCAAGTTTTAATTTTGTTTTACTCGAAAATTATCTATTGTTTAAGTGAGTGACTACTAGATCGATCACACTTAATTCTCCATTCGGAAGCTTTTTCTAATCTATATGTATACTAAAAGAAGCTATTTGTGGCTTCCTAGGCCATCCACGTCATCAATTTCAAGTTTCTCTATAATGCTATCACGTCATCAAAATTCTCTAATTCTATCTCCTCAACTCTTGACCCTTACATGTAATTATTTTCTTCATCATATCTCCACTACCTCTCTCAATAAATTACCAATATTAATAGTAATTAATAAAAATTAAGACTAATCTATTAGCAGCCAAACTCTTGCAGTTTCAATCTTTTTGATCTGAATATAAAAGTTTATGCGTTTTTTTTACATGTTCTTCTAGCAGAATCAATTTTCATCGTCACTTCAACTACTAAATTTGGACAAACCTCTCTACAATCATCATGCCCATTTATTGTAAATGATCATCAAAAGCTTGTCTTTAATTTCCCGTGAATAAAAGCATAATGTGATGATCTAGCTCACAACGAGCCGGAGGTGTTGAATGGAGAAAAAGGGAGTCTTCCAACAAATATCAACAGCCTTCAAAGCCAATACATATGACGACCTTCTTCATGAGAATAGCTTTTCGAAGGTAATTATGATAAAAGTTTTCCCTGCGAGATCCATAATTTTGTAGAGATTGGAGGGCGTTTCAGTGGTGTGTTGCTTGGACGACTTTCAAGGTTAATTATCCTGATTTATAATCTTCAATGCTTAAGTAGTCTAGCAAAACTGAACCAAACTACTTTAACTAGATTGCTCAAAACGTACATACACTTGGATATCTTATCAAACAAAGCATTCACAGTAGAAACTTCAGATATGATAAGATAACACAATTAATTGCTCCTTGCTAGAATGGTTTATATGATAAGTATATTTAAAATAATTGACACAATGATCTAAACACTATATTTAATTTTCTTCTTATAAAATGATTTATTTATACAGAGGAGCATAAATCTCAGAAAGTAAATTTCCTACGCCGTTATCCAAATCTTACAAGATCCTTCCCTTTTCAACATACTAATTTCAAACATCTTGAATAACAATGCTTTTGTTGGAAACAAAAAGAGTCCTTATTTTTTCCATCATATTTGTTTTAATATATATAGATTGTCTTTATCGTTTTCATTTTTTCTTTTGGTTTTAAGATTGTCTTTAACGTTGACAAGAAGTTGCCCTCGTTTAATGGAATTTCTTGAATAATATTTGTAACTATCGCAACTTAACCATTTTACATATTAAAAATCATTTAATATTTAATTTTTCCAACTAAAAATATATTTTTATTCTATATAATAATTATTCACCATGAAATTAATATATAAAATACAAATGATCAAAATAGATAAACAAAATATAATAAATATTACATTGAAATTTTAAAAACATCAATAATTTGGAACAAATATTTTTTCCTAAATTATCATATATTTTGGAACGGAAAAAATAATATTTAAAAAAGAAAACAAGAAAATTTTTTTTGCTCAAATGGATAAGTGTTGTTTCTATTGTTTTTTATTCGAATTTAATTCCATAATTTTTAAAAATTATGTTTACTTATAATAGAGATCGATTGTATTATAGGCTTAAATGTTAAAAAAATGATCATCCATTTTCCATTCGTTGAATAAATGTAATTACAGAAAGCTTTCTACTCTGTTTCAGATTGTATTTTTTAATATCCCAAATAAAATCACATTAGCTTCCTTTTTATAATAAGGCATATAGAAGTTTACAAAACTTATATAAATGGAAACAAGGTGAAAGAATAAGTGGGCGGTATAGTATATATAATAAAATATAAAAAAATAATGCGGTGAGCGTGGATCGAACACGCGACCTTCAGATCTTCAGTCTGACGCTCTCCCAACTGAGCTATCCCCGCTTTGTCGACTATGGAGATACATGTCTATATTTACTCACAAAATTATACAAACTAATTGGATACATTTCTCTTGTTAACAAGTTCAACTACACTTTCTAACGTACCAGGTTTGAAAATTTTGATTGGGTTTGGGCCTGTGTAGTGATCCATGAATTCATGAATTGGTAAAAACTCTGAAAGCAATACAGATTTTAACGAGAAGATCCAACGAAAATAGAAAAAAACCAAATTAATATTTGTGGACAGCAAACACAATTCCTCGAAACAGTTCTTGTCTTTTGGTTTCCTTATCTAGAGTTCAATTGTCCGAATAAAATAATGTATTAAGTTTCAGATTTCTATGGACCCTATCTCTCTCGCATGGACTAGAAGAACATAAGAAGTGAAGAGACAGGTGGCGTTTCTTTAGTCTGAATCTGTGAAATTACATTTTATTCGTTGCAAAGATAGATTCTTTCCCGAAAAAAATGGGAGATTTTGAGAAGAAAAAAGCAACTTTTATGTCTGAAGCAGAAAGATCCATGCCGATTAAGGTAACAATCTCATAAATCTGGGTCTTAAAATTGAACCCTTTTGAACATTCATTACACAATCTCCTTGAGTTTGATGAAATGCTGCATCTTGAGTTTAATGGTTTTTGAGTAATTAGAGCTATGTCCCTTCGAGTCCACAAAAAAGAGGCTTGCTTTTTTTATTTGCAGGCTAGAGAGTATCGTTGCAAGTCCTGCGGTGAAGGAAGCAGTTGCAGGACAGTGAGGTCGAGAACGAAATTGATGAACGTTTTGATAGAACGTGGACGGCCTCACGAAGCGCAAACTCTTTTCAAAACATTGGCAGAGACGGGACACAGACCGTCTTTGATCACTTACACAACTCTCTTAGCTGCGATGACGGTTCAGAAACAGTACGGTTCCATATGCACTATAGTCTCGGAGGTGGAACAGAGCGGGACCAAACCTGATTCTATCTTCTTTAACGCTGTCATCAACGCTTTCTCTGAGTCTGGTAACATGGAAGATGCGGTTCAGGCTCTGTTGAAAATGAAAGAACTTGGTCTAAATCCCACTACGAGCACGTATAACACTTTGATCAAAGGTTACGGGATTGCAGGCAGGCCTGAGAGATCGTCAGAGTTGCTGGATCTTATGTTGGAGGATAGCAACATTGATGTTAGACCGAATATAAGGACGTTTAATGTGTTAGTGCAAGCCTGGTGCAAGAAGAAGAAGGTGGAGGAGGCGTGGAAACTGGTGCATAAGATGGAGGAATGTGGAGTTAGGCCGGATACAGTGACGTATAACACGATTGCAACTTGTTATGTGCAGAAAGGAGAGACCGAGAGAGCTGAGAGAGAGGTGGTTGATAAGATGGTTATGAAGGAGGTGTCTAAACCAAACGGAAGAACATGTGGGATAGTTGTGGGAGGGTATTGCAGAGAAGGGAAAGTGAGAGATGGTTTGAGGTTTGTGCGGAGGATGAAGGAAATGAGAGTTGAAGCAAATCTTGTGGTCTTCAATTCCTTGATCAAAGGTTTTGTTGAGGTCATGGACCGTGATGGCATCGATGAGGTAAATTTTAACACACCATTTAATCTCATTAATGGGGTTCGGGTCAGCTTGAATTGGTGATAAAAAAATGAAAGTGCAGGTTCTTAACTTGATGAAAGAGTGTAAGGTGAAGGCAGATGTAATCACTTACAGTACTGTGATGAATGCTTGGAGTTCAGCTGGATACATGGAGAAAGCTGCAGAAGTGTTTGAAGAAATGGTGAAAGCAGGAGTCAAACCAGACGCTCACGCTTACAGCATTCTAGCCAAAGGGTACGTTAGAGCAAAAGAGCCTGAGAAAGCTGAGGAGCTTCTTGAGACATTGATAACTGAATCCAGGGCCAACGTTGTGATCTTCACCACGGTGATCAGCGGGTGGTGTAGCAGTGGAAGTATGGATGATGCAATGAGGGTTTTCAACAAGATGTGCAAGTTCGGGGTGTCACCGAATATAAAGACGTTTGAAACGTTGATGTGGGGTTACCTGGAAGTGAAGCAACCATGGAAAGCAGAAGAGGTTTTGCAGATAATGAGAGGGTTTGGGGTGAAGCCTGAGAATTCAACCTTTTTGTTGCTAGCAGAAGCTTGGCGTGTCGCAGGACTCACTGATGAGTCGAACAAAGCCATTAACGCATTGAAATGTAAAGACGTGGAGATAGAGTGGTTAGAAAAGCTTTACCAGAGACAGTCTTCTGGTAGCTTTAATCTGTTGCAGATTCCAGTGGGAAAACGGGAGCTTCCAACTGCAAAAGCCATAAATCTTTCTTCTTGCAAACTTGGAGCTCGAGTCCCATTCATATGCCAGAAGCAGTCCCAAGCACAGTTTGGGATTAGTGGGCAGTTTGTACAAACTTGTACAGTGTTCTTGAACTGAAGGACAAAACTGGCTTTGGCCGAACTGAAGCCTGAGATTTGAATTTCTTATTCCTCTATTAAAATTTCAGAGTCAATACTGTAAGAACTCACTATATGTACATTACAGAATGGTCTTGTATATATTAAAAATGCATTGTACAGTTTATGTTTTCAATAAACTCCAGACTCACAGATTTGGAGGAAAGAAAACTTCTTATGGGCACTAATATAGACCAATGACAAAAATTTCCTGCAGAACTACTCACAGATACTTACCTTAAAGCCTGTTCTTTAGTTTTACAATGTGAAAAATATTTGTACAATTGCTGATTTCAATATCTGCAGACTCAAAGATTTTGAGAAAACAAAATCTCTTAATAAGCGTAACATAGACAAACCAGGCGATACGATTTTGCAGCGAACAAATAACTACTCACACAAACTCGGTTTAGAGCCCCTTCTTCAGTTTTACAAGCATATTTTTTTGTCTATCAATCATTTCATCAGCCTTGCCTTCACTGAACACCTCTTATGTACCTCACACTCCTCACTTTTGGGGGGATTTTTTAATCTCTTGATCCACAGGTTCCGAGGGAAATTTGCTGAGAAGCCAAACTAAGACAACACCAACAAGAGCGCCTGAGAGATGCGCTATGTGATTAACAGTCTGTAAAGAATAACCACCATATATAGTTCCTTGTAATCCAGCCGAAGCCTGAGCTGCTTCCATTACCTATGAGAAATCAATGAACTAAGACAATTACCAACCCTTGAATTCTAAGAACTTCACACATTTTCTCTCCATATATTGTAATAATAAACACATAACCCTCCTAATAAAATGGGACTCTTAAGAAAAACTATGGTTCTAACCATACTAATGCTGTGTCTAAATATTTAAACATCCTTACCCTCTCAATAACGAACTGACCCAATATAAGAACTTCAAGGATTTTCCTCCAATCCCAAGACATCTACAAAATCAGTTACAAAAGAGATTAAAATTATAAAAAGAAAAATATGGTGGTTGATTTACAAGGACGTGGAACAAGGAGAGAAGAAAACTACAGTACTTTGACAAGGACACTGATAGCAAATAACCCAAAAACAGCTCCAGAGGCTCCAACAGAAACTGCATTTCTAGGTAAAACTAACCAAGAAACCAGGTTAGCTCCAACACCAGTGAACAAGTATGATAGCCACAAACCAAAGTTTCCTTCTTCTTCTTCAACGAGCTTTCCTGTTAACAACAGAACAAATCCCATCATCGATTAACTCTTGAGTTGATCAGTTGTTTAGCTCAACTATGTGAAATCTTGAACTCTCACCAAAGATGTACAAGAAAAAAAGATTGCTGGAGAGATGCTTCCTACAATTAAAAAAAAAAAAAACGAATCAGGAAGGTCGGAATCAGCCAGAGAGAAACTCAGCAAAAGAAAGCAAAGAGCTCTCACCAGTTAGCATGACAGAATGTTGCAGTCACAAATTGGTACCATGCCGGAAAGTTGTGATACAAATACAGAGATTTGATGCTGCGAACCTATTAAATAAAGATTATATAAACGTATGAGATAATGTGAACAATAGAAATCTATTCCAAACATGAAACATCAAGTTTCCAAACTACAAGTTTTTCTAGTAACCGGGTCAATCGCAAGAGATGAAATGGAAGATCTGATTCCCAGTAGTCTTCGTCATGCAGTGTAACGATAATTTTAGAGGAATGATATCTACACAGAAGCACATGTTCAATACCTGAAAGAAGTGATCTGCCAAATATATGCCAAGATTGATAAGTATGATCCAAAATATGCTATTTGCTCGCTTTTGTGGTTTGTGTTTGTCTTGTGCTTTACTCAATTCAAATTGAGGCGTAATGTCTGAAACAATTACAAAAACACTAACTTCATTTACTTAATAGAGGAGATGATTCACTGTATGGATAAACCAAACCATTATTTACATATCGTCACAAGTCAGTATAGTATGATTCCATTGAACGGTAAGATACAACCACAAAATTTGTCGCTGTATTGTCCGTAAACTGCAGATATTGCTGAGGATTCCGAGACGAACTTGAAATATATCATTAAATCGAAATAACAATTAGAGGTAAAGCTCACCGGATTGGCTGAATTTGCAAGCTATCCGAGATCTGGAGACTGAGAGAGGACGAAAAACGATGGATTGAGTAGAGTTGGTCGGCGTCGGAGCTACACAGAGACGATGTAGAGGCGGGAATCTGAAACGAAGAGAAGATTGTGGGAGAGAGACATGGTGAAGGTGAAGAAGCTGAGACATTTGAGCGGAACAATTGCTGAGAAACACTTCTCGTTGGCAAATTTTGCTCAAATACATGTCCCTCTTTTTACATGGGCAAAAAGACAAAAGAACTAGTTGACTATTCATTATTTACAAAATAACTTGTTGACTAAACCGAAATTAAACCATAATTGATTTAAACCAAAATTAAACTTGATTTAAACCAAAATCCCCAATTTCGGATCCCACCCAACCCTAAATCCTTCTTCTTCCACGATTCTCTCCTTCTCCTCTCGTGGGTTTCCTCCTCTCGCCCATGATTCCTTTTCTTTCTCTTCCATTATCGAACCCCCATTATCAGAACTCTCTCATCTTGTCATTCTTCTCGATTCGGACCCCAAATCGTGTTCTTTGCTTCAGATTTCGTTTTGTTTCTTCGTCCCCTTCTTCTCGCCAACTGAGGTTAGTTTTTTATGTCTTGCTGTGATTGGGATCTCGATTGCGGTTATTGTTGACTTCAAGTGTGTGATTTTAACTTTCTTTTGGCGATTTCGTGATATAGGGGGTGCAAGTGCGATTTCGCGATTTTGGGTTTTCAAAATCACTGTGCCAGTGCGATTCACGCGATTGAGGGGTGAGTTTGGTCAATATGTTTTTGGATTCTTCTAGTATTTCAACTATGAATGGATTTTAGATAATGTGGGGTCGATACTTTGGTGGTTATAGCGAATCGTTGATTGGGGTTTAAATAATCAAAACTTTTGATTGGGATTTGTTTATAGAAATCATTTGTGACGTGTAGTTTATAGAACCTTGGTGTAGAAGACTCTAACTGCTCTGTAATGGAATAAAATAATAAGACCAAGTCATTGCATAACATAATTTATATGTAATTGGACCGAAACTACTTTCGCGAGTCATATGCCGTAGTAACATGATATTTTTATATTGTTTTTGAGTTGACATTGATGTTGGTAATGCAGATATGGTGCGATTAAGAGGGGCTTCCTCAAACGCAAGGCCAAATGAAGATGAAAATAATGAGGATTTGGTAAAATTTACATGTAACATTGGTTAAGTAATACTAGTACAACTGAGAAATGGATAGTACAACTGAGAATCTTGTTTTATGTGCAGCCGTTTGCGCTACCTGGGAGATTCCACTTTTCTCACTTGAACTACACGAAGGGATGTAAATTCATGATGAGGTGTGACATCTCCAAGGTATTGAATACCTTGGATAAGTACCTATCGGATATGGAGCTGGAGTGGTTTAAGGAGCATAACCAGTTTAAGCATCTATTCCACATGCCGAGGGAGAGAAACCGGAGGTTGATGGGCATGTGGATGTTGATTATGCGGACAATCCACCTCAACAAGCAGAAAGAATGGTGGTTTGTAGTCAATGGAGTTCCGGTCTGGTATTCGATAAGGGAACACGCCTTAATATCCGGTCTTAACTGCAAAGTGTACCCGGATAATCATTTGAACCTTGGCGGATTTGACTTTGTTGTGAGGCAGTTTGACCGGACCGAGAAGATCTTCTTGGAAGATGTAGAAACGAAGCTGAAGACGATGTCTGCATTTGAAAATCGTCTGCAGATGGGTGTGTTGTACCTCCTAAGCTCCGTCATCAGAATGAAGGCTAAGGTACCCTCACCCATCGACCCTTTTATACTTCAGATTGTCGGTGATTTAGAGGCCTGCAAAACTTTTCCGTGGGGAAGGTACACTTTTGAGCACTGTTCAGAGGAGCTGAATAAGATGCTGACGGCTTTGAATGGTAAATTTAGAGACAAATTATCTCTGACATTTCCAACATTCATCATTCCCTTAGAGGTAATATTATTTCAATAATTTTTTTAATGTTTTTTGGTTTGTGTGTAATCGTTATATCAATTTGTTTCCATTTGTTGTAGCTTTTGGCATTTGAGGTTGTGGGTGCTCTAAAGAAAGAGTACCGTATAACTTTTGGAGGAATGCGTGGCTGTCCAAGGATGTGCCAAACGAGGTTCACAGAGGTGCGGAGAACAGGTTATCCATTAGCGGCTATAAATGAGACGTTGGCCGATAACAAGGTAAGAATTTGGTTTGGCGAAATCTATTATTGGAATTGAATGTAACAAGTTTTCTTTCTAATGTAGGATATTTGTAGTATTTTGGAGGCTACAGCTGATGAAGAACGTATGTTGGCTCTTATATGGGACATAGTTGTACTTTGGTGGTTTAAGTTGTATTCAGTTGTACCTTACTAAAACGTAATTTATTTTAGTTGTACCAATGACAGTGCATTAATAGAGTCTATGAACTACAATTTTATAATAAAAGTTTTAGTAAATAACAGATTTATCAAAATTGTGAAAAAATCAACTTCTTTACATCTAAACAAGCATTAAAAGTATAAGGGACTTACTTGAAAATGCTAGTGATATGTAACCAAAAAATAAAAACTTGAATTTTTGTTTTTATTGGATATATTCCAATTAATCCTAGACAAACATAGATAACCTTGCACTTTACAATTATGTTAATAATTAGTCAAGAGCCACTACGAAACCAACCGAACATGCCTCGACCACTTTGACTCGATCCGCTCCCACTTTGACTTGTTTCTCCCTCTGTTTGACTTGATCCCCCTCCTCTACTACCAGACCCACGTCTCCGACCTCTTCCACGATGTTCTCCAACTGATGGGAATCTCGTTTGTTGAATTCGACCTTTTTTTTTACATAAACCGGAGGTAATGTAGTTTTCTCTTGTACCTCGGGGGGAATAACCCAATCTTTCTTATCAGGAACTGCATATATTGTCCGGTGGTAAGCCAATGCCCACATCTCCACCCAATAATATCTGGAGCACAACTCACGTACATCGATCTCTCCCATCTTGTTGTTATAATTTGCTGCCAATGCATAAACACATGGAAATTTATCTACATCAAAACACTTGCAGCTGCATGTTTTTCTTCTCAAGTCAACCAAATAAGTGTACCCATCAAGTCCTATGACAGAGTATTCAAGCATGTAACTGTTTCGCTCATGCACTGTCAACAAAACTGCATCCGTACATCGTGCATGCAATATTTTTTCTACGTAAGGAACCAGTTTTTGTCCATCTGAAATTTCCACAGAACTCTTCCGATGCTTGTTAAACCATTCACCAATTTTTCCTATAATGATATCAATCATTGGTAGAAGCGAATACTTCCTTGCATTCCTACTCCACCATATACAGTCTTAAGATGGGTTCCATCTATGACAATAACTTTTCGCATGAATTCGAAACCTTCAATGCAAGCTCCCAAAGCAAAGAATAGGTACTTAAACCTTTGATTCTCATCAACTTCCACACGTGTAACTGTTCCATCTCCGCAACATTCCATGGTTCTTCTCCGTGAAGAGTTATCATACCATACTCGTTCACTTCAGTGCTTACACCAACTGCATTTCCTTGATTCACTCGTAAACCATCCCCATGCCCCTGACTCGAATCTTCCACAACCTCCACATTCAAAATACTCCAACGTTTCTCATAACTTAGTGTCATAAAATAAGCGAAGACTTCTTCATCATTCGATATATATGACGTCATCGGAGGCTCCAAGTGCAATGTGATGTAGCTCATTATCAAACTCGTACTGGCTTCATTTTTCCTAACCTTTTCGTATATGCTACTAAGCAAATCATAATATGTTACCTCCTCGAACGATTTTTTAATCACTATAGCGTATACTTTATCTTCGCTTGGAATCCATATTAATTTAACTCCATCTTTTGAATAATGCCCTCCATACGAAAAATGTACGATTGTACATTGACTACTATCCATTTTCTGTAGAAAAATACAAGAAAAATTAGTTATTTCAGAAAATATTTACACATAGTTATACCGAGTTGTACTTAGTTGTATAGTTGTACTAAGTTGTACCAAGTTGTACCAATTACACATAGTTGTACTTAGTTGTACAAAGTTGTACCTGCGATTTTGAATTTTTTCTACACCCGATTTTAACTTCTCTAAAGTTTAGATTCGGTGCGATTTCAACAATGGAACCCATAAATAATCAACTACTAACAATGTAGCTCTCAAAATCGACCAAAAATACAAGTTTTGTTGCCTCACGTGCTTATAAATAAAGTTAATTTTTTTCCAAAATTTTTTTTATATCTTCATTTCTCTAATTAAAATACCCGATTACATCGTGTTTTACTCATATAAAACAATGAAAAAGCATAAATATTAAAAAAGCATCGAAAATTACCTTACTCAAAGCTTTTTCTTTCTCTTCAATGGAGGTTTATGGGTTTTTGGTTGGAATAAAAAGAGAAGAAAGAAGAAGATGAATGTTTTTTATCTAATCCTATTGGTCCAATTAAATTACTCTTATTAAATGTCCACCAACCATTTGTCTTCTCTCTCCTCCACCTCATCTTTTTCTCACGCCCATTTTCCCTCTCTTTTTGACCTTCTTTCCTTTCCACATCATCACATTTCATTAAGGGTAAATTGAGATTTTAATAAGTTGAGAGATGTATGTAGATTGAAGAAGTGTATTGAGATTTTTTTCTTGGCCATAAATGTATTCCAGCAACTCACCCCATTCGAGCAAAGCACAAACACAAACTTTCGATTAAGTTTGGTCTAATTCGGTATACTAAATAAACAGCCGAAAACCAAAAGCAAAATTAAATCAAAATTTCAACAGCCTAAACCGGATGCTAACCAGTTATCAATCTTATTCTGTAAACCCTAAGGCTAGTGTGTTCCTTGTCTCTTGTTCCGTTCTTCCGAAATTACAGTTCATCTGCTAGACTGTGAATCATGGCTAGCTACGAAGATGGTCCGGCGAGCTACGAGGAGGTTGAGAGGCAGAGCGGCGGGGACATTGGGTACGACCCGAACTATGTTCCGGATTCGGTGAAGTCATTCGTGGTTCACATGTACAGACACATAAGGGAGAAGAATGTGTACGAGATCCACCAGATGTGTGAGACATCGTTCCAGAGCTTATCGGAGCGGCTGTTCAAAGACACACCATGGCCTTCTGTGGAAGCCATTGCTCCTTACGTAGACAACGACCATGTCTTCTGTCTTCTCTACCGTGAGATGTGGTTCCGACACTTGTATGCGCGGTTGACTCCTACGCTCCAGCAAAGGATTGATTCTTATGACAACTATTGTAGCCTATTTCAGGTTCGATTGCCATTTCTATCTCTCTGTTTTGTCAATGGGATTTGATGGATGTGGATTTGGTCTCAGTAGAAGTAGACACAGAGGCCTTTTTTTGTGATTTGTTTCAGTTTTAGTGACTGGTCTGGTTGGTTTTGGATTGAGGTGGAATCAAGATGCTCTTGCTGTATTGTGGGGTTTAAAATAGACTAGCTGATTGTTATTTGAATGAGCTTCTGGTGTGTTGTTAGGTGGTGCTGCACGGCGTAGTGAATATGCAGTTGCCGAACCAGTGGTTGTGGGATATGGTGGATGAGTTTGTCTATCAGTTCCAAAGTTTCTGTCAGTTCAGAGCAAAGCTGAAGAACAAAACAGAGCAGGAAATTGCATTGCTCAGAGAGCATGATAAGGTACTTTCTTCCCTTTGATTTTCTCGTTTCTCATATTGACTCTGTAAGTCCTTAAATTCATCTGACTTGCAATCACGTTAAAGGGATCAATTTACAATATATGTAACGATGCTTACTATGTTCACTGCGTTACTATCTCAGGCATGGAGTGTATATGGGGTGCTCAACTTCTTGCAAGCACTTGTGGAAAAGTCCACAATCATCCAAATTCTGGAGCAAGAGAAGGAAGGACTTGAACAATTCACTGCCACTGATGGCTATGATTACAGTGGTGGAAGTAATGTGTTGAAGGTCCTTGGTTACTTCAGCATGGTTGGTCTGTTGCGTGTACACTGCCTCCTCGGAGACTACCACACTGGCTTGAAATGGTTGCAGCCAGTCGACATCACTCAACAAGGTGTTTACACCAGTGTCATAGGATGCCATATTGCAACTATATATCACTATGGATTTGCCAACCTTATGTTACGAAGGTATTAATAGCCTAACTTTTTTTTTCTGAAAACTTTTTGGCCATTTTCTATGATTTCTTCATGGATAAAGTTTCTCAATATTTGAGGGATTGATAGCATGTTCAACATTTGTGCTCTAACTAGGGAAAACCTTTGGCAGGTATGTAGATGCTGTTCGTGAATTCAACAAGATTCTCCTCTACATTTACAAGACAAAGCAGTACCATCAAAAGTCACCGCAGTATGAGCAAATACTGAAGAAAAATGAGCAGATGTATGCATTACTAGCAGTTTGCCTCTCGCTCTGTCCACAAACAAAACTGGTTGATGAGTCTGTAAATTCTCAATTGCGAGAGAAGTATGGTGAAAAGATGATGAGGATGCAGAGGTGTGACGATGAGGCATTTGGTATTTATGATGAACTCTTCTCTTATGCATGCCCCAAGTTTATCACTCCTTCAGCACCAAGTTTCGGAGAACCTCTTGTCAATTACAATCAGGTACGACAGCTTAATAGTAGAACAATTACGAGGACTTGTGTGTTTGACTTTCCCAACTTGGATATTTCAGGATGCATACAGGCTTCAGTTGAAGATGTTCCTTTATGAAGTAAAGCAGCAGCAGCTATTGTCAGGAGTACGGACATTCCTGAATGTCTACTCCTCCATTTCTCTTGCTAAGCTTGCAAACTACATGGAAGTTGATGAGCCCACTCTAAGGTGAGAAACCATGGACAGATAACTCTTTTACTCAAAGTTTGTCAGCAATGTCTTTAACATGTACGAGTCTAATGGCAGGACCATATTACTAACATACAAGCACAAGACCCATTCAGTTAATTCTGATGGTAGGATCATTTCCAATGCAGACATTGATTTCTACATCAACAATGTATGTTCTTCCTTCTTTGTGAATCTCTTTGTCATCAATATACTCTGATGCTTTTAGAACTAAGTTTATGTCTGGTAAAACTGCAGGACATGATCTATGTTGTGGAATCGAAACCCGCAAAACGTTATGGTGATTTCTTCTTGCGGCAGATTGCCAAGGTATGTAAACTGAAACTAAGACTTATTCAGAGACATGATAAGAGTCCAAGTGATTGTTTTTTGTTTCTATTGTGCAGCTTGAAGGTGTGATAAACGACATGGACCGCATCAAACTGGAATGAGGACTTTTCTGTGTCACGTTAATCTGTCAGCTCAATTGATATGTTGCTTTTTTGTTGCTCTCTCGTCATTTAGTCAAATGGTGTAGATCGGATCTTTTCTGGTGTAATCATCTAAGTTATGAAATATTGTCATCTTTCAATTGAGTGTGGCATTCTTCCAGAGGTTAGAAACATCATTAGTAACAAGGATCTCGAGTTCCTTTCAAATTGTTTATCCCGATTTAGGTGTACGAGATGAATATGGGGACCTAGATCTAGGTTTGGCCATGTTCTCTATCTCATCGCTGCGACAATATCCAGCGACTAAAAAGCATCAACATAAGTAAAAGATAATAATGAAAATTGTGAAAACAGTCGCTGCGATTACATTAGTGAATGTTAATGAGAGTGGTGTTTGATCGCCGAAAAAAACAGCGTCTCTTAAACTGGTCGCTGCGACCATATTTATAGTGTTACCCATGTTACTTTTGTATAATTGATTCTCATTTCAGTTATAACTTTTTGTCGCTCAGTGTTTGTCATTTTGCACTTCTCATTTTAATGATTAAGATTTTACCTCAATGAAGCCAGACATAAAAAGCTTACTCAACAGAGAAGATCAGCGTTGTTGGGGTTTAAAAAAGAGAATGTTATCTTGTTATGTACTTGTTGCCGCTTACAATCTCAAGAACAATTACTCCAAAACTATGAATATATGATTTCGTTGAGTACGACCTATCTCTGAGTATTCAGAAGACTGTATAACGAAAGACTAATCTCAAAACTGCTTGGTTCCAAAGTAAAATTGTGGGTAAATTAAAGAGCAAGAGAAAAAACATTAGGAATTAAACAAGTCCTCATTGTTAACGAAGAAAAGTCCTCATTCCAGTTTGATGCGGTCCATGTCATTTATCACACCTTCAAGCTGTACGATGGAGAAAAAAGCAATTACAGTAGGATTCTTACATGTCTGTGAACAAGTCTTAGTTTCATTTCACATACCTTGGCAATCTGCCGCAAGAAGAAATCACCATAACGCTTACCGGGTTTTGATTCCACAACGTAGATCATGTCCTACAGTTATACCAGACTTTAAGTTGCTACTAAAAGCACCATATCATCAATGGCAAAGAGACTTCAGAAAGAAGAAAGAACATACATTGTTGATGTAGAAATCAATGTCTGCATTGGAGATGATCCTACCATCAGAATTAACGGAATGGGTCTTGTGCTTGTATGTTAGCAATATGGTCCTGCAATTAAAACCCGTACGTGTCAAAGACAATGTTGAGAGATTTTAGTAAAAGCTATCTGCCCATGGTTTCTCACCTTAGAGTGGGTTCATCAATTTCCATGTAGTTTGCAAGCATAGCAAGAGAAATGGAGGAGTAGACTTTCAGGAAAGTCCGCACTCCTGATAACAACTGCTGCTGCTTTACTTCATAAAGGAACATCTTCAGTTGAAGCCTGTACGCATCCTGCCACATCCAAGTTGGGAAAGTTAAAAAACACACCAGTCCTCGTAACTGTTTTACTGTTAAACTGTCGTACCTGATTGTAATTGACAAGAGGTTCCTCAAAACTTGGTGCCGAAGGAGTGATAAACTTAGGGCATGCATAAGAGAAGAGCTCATCATAAATTCCAAACGCCTCATCGTCACACCTCTGCATCCTCATCATCTTTTCACCATACTTCTCTCGCAATTGAGAGTTGACAGACTCATCAACAAGTTTTGTTTGCGGGCAGAGCGACAGGCAAACTGCAAGTAATGCATACATCTGCTCATTCTTCTTCAGTATTTGCTCATACTGCGGAGACTTTTCATGGTACTGCTTTGTCTTGTAAATGTAGAGGAGAATCTTGTTGAACTCACGAACAGCATCTACATATCTGCCAGAGGTTTACACCAGTTAGAGCACAAATGTTCAATGTCTGAACAAGCTAACAATTTCATAAAATTTTAGAAAGTTCCCCCTGAAGAAATCATCGAAAATGGCCAAGAAAGTTGTCAGAAAGAGAAGAAAGGGTATCTGTACCTTCGCAGCATAAGGTTGGCAAATCCATAGTGATATATAGTTGCAATATGGCATCCTATGACACTGGTGTAAACACCTTGCTGAGTGATGTTGATGGGCTGTAACCATTTCAGACCAGTATGGTAGTCACCGAGGAGGCAGTGAACACGCAACAAACCAACCATGCTGAAGTAACCAAGGACCTTCAACACGTTACTTCCACCACTGTAATCGTACCCATCAGTGGCAGTGAATTGTTCAAGTCCTTCCTTCTCCTGCTCCAGAATTTGGATGATTGTGGACTTTTCCACAAGAGCTTGCAAGAAGTTGAGCACACCATACACATTCCACGCCTGAGATTGTAGCGTAGTTAAAGTAATAAGTTAAGTTACATATCTCTTGTTAGTGATCCGTTTAACTTAATTGCAAATCAGATGGGCTTACAGAGTCAATACAAGAAACGAGAACATCCAAGGAAGAAAATACCTTATCATGCTCTCTGAGCAATGCAATTTCCTGCTCTGTTTTGTTCTTCAGCTTTGCTCTGAACTGACAGAAACTTTGGAACTGATAAACAAACTCATCCACCATATCCCACAACCACTGGTTTGGCAATTGCATATTCACAACGCCGTGCAACACCACCTAACAGCAAACCAGAAGCTCCTCAGATAACAATCAGCTAGTCTATATTAAACCCCACAATACAGCAAAAGCATCTTGGTTCCACCTCAATCTAAAACCAACCAGAATAGTAACTAAAAATGAAGCAAATCACAGAGACAACATATGTGACTACTTCTCTATTGAGACCAAATCCAAATGCATCAAATCCCATTGAAAAACAGAGAAATCGAGATGGCAACCAAACCTGAAAAAGACTACAATAGTTGTCATAAGAATCAATTCTCTGCTGGAGCGTAGGAGTTAACCGCGCATACAAGTGTCGGAACCACATCTCACGGTAGAGAAGACAGAAGACATGGTCGTTGTCTACATAAGGAGCAATAGCTTCCACAGAAGGCCAAGGCGTGTCCTTGAACAGCCGCTCGGATAAGCTCTGGAATGATGTCTCACACATCTGGTGAATCTCGTACACATTCTTCTCCCTTATGTGTCTGTACATGTGAACAACGAACGACTTCACCGAATCCGGCACATAGTTCGGGTCGTACCCAATTTCCCCGCTGCTCTGGCGATCAACCTCCTCGTAGCTCGCCGGAGCATCTTCGTAATCGTACTTATTCGCCATCTCTCTTAAGAAATCACCACTATCCGATGAACTGTGATTTCAGAAGAACCAAAAGACGACGCGAAGGAGCTAGCTAGGGTTTAGAGAAGCAGATCGATAACCGGGTTTTCGGGTCGGATTGTACACTTGGGCCACACCTCCCAGTTAAATACAAGCTCATCGTCAATATTCAGATTATATACAGTCTCGTTTAAAAAAATAAAGTAAAGGTCCTTTTTTTTTGGTCCAACAATCAAAGCTTCACGGCGATAGAGATTCTCATCTCCGTTTGTTCTTCTTCCTCGTTCTGTGCCTCTCTCTCATACATACAGGTAAAGCTTCATAAATTTCTTCTCTTTATGGCAAATTACGTATCTTTAGCATCCCTCCTATGCCTTTCTTTCTAGATCTCAAAGTAGAGAGATTGATTTACCTATCACCATTTAGGAGAATACACTTTACCTAATGACGATTCCGGATCTAATTACTACGTCGGTGACGTAAAACCCCTAATTTGGTGTTGGGTTTCATTTGCTTAGAGATTGGTCTTGTTGAAAAACTAGTTTCAGGGTCATTTAGTTCTGCTTGATTTGATGAGATCCTTGGTTTAATAACTTTGCAGTTGACGATTCGTCGTGTTCTTAGGTAATTGTGTGTCTCATTAGCGTCAATCAAAGATGGCGCAGGTATTGCAAGTTCACTGTATTGGTTTCTAGAATCCGATGTTTGTGTTTGTTGTCTGAAATTGGCTAAATTGATTTATGTACGTCTGTGTGTATAGCAATCACGAGCGAGACTGTTTAAGGAATACAAAGAGGTTCAGCGAGAGAAAGTAGCTGATCCAGATATTCAATTGGTGTGTGATGATACCAACATATTCAAATGGACCGCACTTATCAAGGTTCGAAGATTATCGAAAGATACTTCATTCACTTTTAAGGGATGAAGGTGAAAGCTTGGTCTGTTTCTTTTCTTGTGTTTGAAAAACAGTGTCTTTGTATTGTTCACATGCAGGGACCATCAGAGACTCCTTATGAAGGCGGAGTTTTTCAGCTTGCATTTGCTGTCCCTGAACATTATCCCCTGCAACCTCCTCAAGTGCGCTACTTGACCAAAATATTCCATCCAAATGTGCATTTCAAGGTATTTAACCGATGTGAATTTGTTGCATTCTGTAATCTCTCTGGCAAAAGATACCCAAATTATCGAAATCTTTTGAAATTTTGTAGACAGGGGAAATATGCCTTGACATATTGAAGACTGCGTGGAGCCCCGCTTGGACGCTTCAGTCTGTATGTAGAGCCATCATAGCATTGATGGCTCATCCTGAACCGGACAGTCCTCTTAATTGCGACTCAGGTACAAGCACGTTAGTAATGTTTATGCTCTGCAACTTTCTGTTAACAAAAATCTGATTTTTGACATTTTTGTTGGTGTTGTTGCTATTAAAGGAAATCTTCTAAGATCTGGGGATGTGAGAGGGTTCAATTCTATGGCACGCATGTACACACGCCTTGCCGCGATGCCTAAGAAAGGATGATCCTCTTGTGTTTCTCTTTGAATTCGTAAAGAAACTGAATTGGGAGAATGAATACATTATTGAAATTTCACAAGTGTAAGGTTACAAAGAGATGTCTTCTTCTTACATAAAAGATGTTTTAAATCGTTCACTTACTAACATTACAATCAGACACCTCCACCAGTTTATCACAAGTAGTCATATCTACTTGTTTTAGATATTTGTCAAACCAGTCTGATGATTCTTTGATCATAAAACTTGTCACCTCGTGTCCAACTCCATCTTCTGCTACGTACTGCTCTCTCAAAATACCGAAACTCTATGTTAACTTATCTATATGGTCGCAATAGAACCATGGATTAAATCAGTGATATACATTGAAACTATTAGGAGAAGCAGCTTTGTCATATGCCTTCTCAGCTCTCTTTAAAGGAACTTCTAGTCCACCAAGAGGACAGCGAGGATCCTTAGCGCCTGACATGAAATTCATCAAACCCTCTTAAGTAAATATATCTGTTGGCGAACAAAGAGCATATATAGTTTGTTAGATGGTGACATATCCCACATCAGAAGTTGGGATCACTCTAATCTAATGTATATATGATCATATTGTGCTCACTGTTAAGGATGTAAAGTGGCCGTGGAGCAATAACTGGTACTGAGTAAGGCGCATCAAAGTGAGAGGCTAAGCCAGGAGCTATTCTGTCCCATACCTGCTATGTCAACACAATACAATCCGATCATTTTGAGTCGCAATCAGAATTCGTGGTCACCTTCAATTTTTCTGACAGTATGTAGATGCATTGGGTTTTTCTGTTTTGTTAAGAAATTAATGTCAACGACATGCAATTTGCACGTACCAAATTCGCCACCTGCTTGTTTGTCTCCTTAATTAGTGATGTACTTTTTTTGTAATTAAAACACTTCATTTTTGTACTTAATTTCGATTTAATTTTTTTTTTAAGAAGTCATGAACTATACTTTTCTCTTTTTCTGGATAAAAGCTATAGGGATTTTCAAAAGACATCCTTTAAGAAGTTGAGAAACACAATTCTAATATGGAGTCCTTCTCAGGTTGTGGATGCCCCATATAATAGTTGAGACATTCGAAATTCGACTTCACCCTATCCGGTTGACAAAAAAAAAACAATGTTATTTGAACAATAAAAACTTAAGAGGTGTCATCCTTAGCTATTGCAAACAAAAAGAGATTTATCTTGGGTTAATTTTTCATTTATGTGACTCAGAAAAATTGGTTAATCTGTCTGTCCTTCGGTCCTTCCTATGTAAGTTAAAAAATGTGACCATGATAAGATGTTAGATGCTAAAGTTTTGCCAGATAAATTCACTAAGCATTACCCAAAACTTGACACTTGATGACTTTGCTCTTCATCTCTGATAAGCATGACTTTGTGATAAGCTTGACTAAATGATAAGCTTAACGTAATGATAAGCATGACTTTAATTAGTATAAATAGAAGGTTAGGTTAAGAGATTAGGGTCTTTGGCCAATTAGTTAGTGGGAGTCTTTTGACTTAGGAGAGTTTGGGGTCTCTACAACAAACCCTATTGTGTATTTCTTATTTCCTTCTTAATCGTTGAGAAATAAAGAGAGATTTGGTTCACGATTCTATCAATCTCTTAGTTCCTTTCTACTCGGATGTATGTCGGATCTTATCTTTGTTCCTGCTTAATCAATGTCTTAAGTTAGCACATCCTCTAGCTCAAATTTTAAAATAAACATACAGTTTCAAGCTCACTTACCATTTATGCTCCCACGCTTCGAGAGCTGAATGAGATAATCCCTGAAGTTTGATAAGATCTGTCTTTCTTGTTGTACGTAAATCTCTGAGCTTGTGTCTACGTCTTCTTTTTCTTGGCTTGTTTTCATTTGGGCCAATGTCTCTTTCTCTGACATGATCTCATTATCCTCATCACACATCAATGCACGTGTTGCTGGAGATAAAGGCTTCTCATCCATTCTATTAGCATCAAGGACAGAATCTGGAGAATCATTTGTCTCATTAGCATCTCCTTGGGCTGGATCAAGTGAATGGTCTGTGTCGTACTTCCTCCTTTGGTCTGTTTCAGATTGGACGCCTGAAACCCATACGAGACATTCTCTTAACAAAGATAGTATTATATGTGTAACATATCTACATTTGACTGCATGATATGTACCTGAAGATTTATTTACTACATCCACTAATTTTAAGACCAAAAGCGAACAGAGCTCTCTGACATGATGCGACTGGATAGTATTTGACATAGAAGACCTGTAGAAGTAACAGTAAGGTATAAAGGTAGTTTCGCATTGACAATATCATTCAAAGGAAGGATTTGATATTTCCAACCTGTAAGTACATGTGGTAGATCCGGATACTGACTTGTTGTTAGAAGGTGAAAATAGAGAAGTGTCACCTTCTCTGAAAACATGTGAAACTGCCGATGAACCTCTAGCTACCATAGCGTGTGAAACGTCCTTGCTCTTTCTCTTTCTTGATACAGGAGAGTTCAGATAACTAGACGTGTTGATGGCGTGGTTGATAGCCACGTTGGTTGTCTGTTGTATGTAGGTTCCTGAGACCTGAGGTGCATGAAGAAGGGCACGTTTTTCTTCGCTTCCTTCGAAGTTCTTGCAATCTTGACATTTACAATTCTCTGAACATAGGATATTCGCCTGGTAACATTCGCAGTACTTCTTGAGGCATCCTGATTTCTTGCAGTGACACCCTTTGCTGTGCTTTCCCAGTATCAGGATTTGGCGCACATCTTCCTACAAGTTGTTTTGAGATATTCATAACCACAAAGATAATTTATAGAAGTATCAAGAAATAAATTATAAACTTTGTATTTTGTTACTCTCTTTGGCTTAAAAGCTAAACCAGTGAAGAACAGCTGTAACAGGGCAACAAATTTTCATAGACAGAAACACCAAAGCATTAATCAATCGTTTGTTTTTGGCGTCCATCCCATAATAAGTGTAGTCAATTATAAAGTTACATCTTTTTAGGGAAGCAACTAAGTCTTACTTTTTGCAAGTATTAGTTAAGTAACAAGATCACACCTGCAAATCTCTCATGCCATGAGGACTACCAGCAATCTTGGGTTTGAACGCATTTGGATTGCGTTCTAAGATCACCGTGATAGCTTCTTGTCTTGAAGCCTCATTCTCCAAATTGTTATGACAATTCAAACAGTTGCAACCATTACAATAAGATCCGGACGCAAAGCATTCACAATACCTGTACAGATTGGAAAGGCTTTATATAAACAAAACAATGATGTAGAGAAATTTTTAACTCTCTTATCAAAGATGAAGGATACAATACTTACAACTTCAAGCACTTTGAATTTTTGCAGTTGCAATGTCTCTGTTTATTTGGTAAACCATCTTGCGATTCAACTTCTATCTGGCCTCGTGAGGTCAATAGATCGTGCTTGCTGCACATACAAACAATCAAAACGCTAAACTCCAACGCACAATCACCCAAAGACTGATCAACAAATTTCAAACCAAATTTGATCATCTGAAGATTTCAAATTGTTTGTAAACTATTACCTCACTAGACACTTCCCCGATTGATTCTTCTGCGTTTGGTGACCGAAACCGTGATGCGGCGGCTTCAGTGGCGACGTCATATCTTGTATACTGACTTCCGTCCCTGATGCTTGCAAAGATTTCACCGGAGACTTTAACCCCAACTTTCCTAACCGTAGTTGCCCCTCCGGAGAAATCAAGTCTTCTTCTCTATGATTTTCGCCAAGGGACCGGAATGCGACTGTTTTTGAAACGAATCCATCTTCGCCGTCGTTAAGATGAAGAAATCCAATTGATACGGCAGAAGATTCGGATTAGAATTCAAATCCTGATATAGAATATCTTCGTTTAAAAGAACCACAAATTTCTAGCTACTTCTTCAAGCTTGAACAGCTCTCTCTTCTCTTCTTGATTGTTTTTCGTCTCTTTGGGATCTTTTTGAAAAATTAAAAAATTGAATTTTGATGGATTTTGATCAAACAAATCTAACGGCTGAGATGAAATTGAATTCATCAACGGTTTATATCGTTTTATTAAGATCGATCTAGGTTGATAGAGGATACGAGTGGAATTTGGCGCTAAAGAAGACTCCGAGTGTTTTACTTTTACACGTGCACAATTAGTTTCCTTTCTTTATTTCTTTTGGTTTAAGTTAACCGACCGGCTAAGGATTTTTCCCGGTTTACACGTGAAGTTTCAACTCTTCAAACGTAAATGCCTAAATGGCGCGATAAATGCTTTAAAAACCAATAATATTAAGAAATGAAAAATACAAAACTGGGTTAACGAGTGTATTGTTGCTCATATGGTATACCAGAGAAAAATTTGGTGTTAGGTTATTGCTTGATACCTACAAAGCAGAGAGCTACTTCAGCTTGTGCTTGAAGCTCTTCAAGAACCTTCACAACTTTCTCACGGCAAAACCCAATTTCATTCTCATCTCTAAGCATTTTCCGCACTCTTCAGCAAGAAACAGACAAAAAGAATTCGATCAGATCGTAAAGTCAGAAGAAAGTATTGTAAACAAACAATTCAGAAGAGATTATGTAGCTGTTAGTGTAGAACACGTAAGATATGGATTGAGTGCTACAAACCTGTGTACAATGGATGTGTCTCCATGGCCAGTGAAAACTATGAACATTGCATTTGTGGGCAAGGCACTGTAAAGGGCATGGACTCTATCGTTCATTTTCTTTAAGATTTCCTTCGTTTCAAGTGAGACTTTGCTTTTCTTGAGGCTGGAGTCATTGTTACATGTAAGCAATGAGATCATCTCAGCTAATTTTGAATTTAGTTTCTCTGGATCATCTGCTCTGCTCTGGAAATGTGCATTCAATTCTGAGAACTGCGTCCAAACAAATTGTGACCGCTTGTTCTTTACCTAGAAACATATAAAACACACATGTATCAAACGTTTAGGGAGATGGTGAGACGTACAAAGGCATGGATTCAGAAGTTTTTACCTCCTTCATGGCCTTTGAAAGTGCTTCGTTGTCAGATGAAACTGGAATTGAATTTGATGACTCACAAGCATATCGCTTCACAATATTAATATTGTCGATGATAGAAGTGGTTTTCCCGCTCTCATTCAAAATGCTGAGGAGCTTCTTTCTTACCATTTCCGGTGGTGAACCAAAATCAGGTCCTAGAGAATCCACAGATAAAAACTATTTCAGAGGATACATAAAGAAAAATAGTTTCAACACAAGTTATATAGTGAGGTTAAGAATAGGTAATCCTTGCCATGCTTTATCTTCAATAGTGCCAAATCCATGGCTGCTTTTGCATCTTCAACGCTGTCATGTCCGGATTCAGACAGTTGAATCTCTCTACGAAGAAACTTTTTGGCTAGAATTCGAAGTTTAGTTTTATAAGATCTACCATGAGGATGCTTGTAAAGTACTGCAGTATCAATCACCAGATTGTGAGAGATCTTCAGAGAAAACAAGTCATTTTCCAAGGAGTGTCCAACTAATACCGTCTCTTTGAAAACCAGCTTTAAGAACTCCTCCTGAATATAGCAAACGGCTCTAGTTATACTAGACCATTACAAGTCTTCAATTCAAATTCCTAACCCGCATCTAAGAAAGTTAAAAGGATCTCCTGAAACCTGAATATCTTTAAGAGTTGTTGTAACTCCCTCCATCATCACAGCTGTTATTCCACTATACCTGCAAACCGATACAAATACCATGTTTTTAGGCATAAACCTTTTAAAATGTATACCTAATAAAATATACAGCATGGCTTACCTTGTGTTGTAATCAGTGATAGGATTTGTTGGCTTGACTAATTTATCTAATAGAACCTGCAAAATCATGGAAATTTGGTAACATTGATGAAGAAATTTAACGAACTTAATGAAGCAAGAAAGAAGATACCTGTCCTTGGATATCCACCAGCGTCACTCTCGTCAACTCCAAACCGTCCTTTGTAATACACTAAGGTGTAACAAAAAGGAAAAAAATAAACCTCTCCAAAATATATGGCTGAAAAAATAAAGCTTAAAAGATGAACAAAATATTATATGTTTCGACAAATAATAAGTGCACAAATGGTTATATTACAAAGCATCATCATGAATGCTAGAGAACATAGTTGTTTACCATCTCACAATCAAGAGCCACAATTTCATGGGGACATGATCCTGATGGTGCAGGAAGTGTAGACGCAAACTCTGCATAATGAAAAGAATATTATCAAATGATGTGACACACAGACAAACAGTTAACAGCTAAAAGAGGAGTAAGCTGTTAATCTTAAATAGATGGAGCTAGTACCGAGTTTTTCAAAAGTGTATCCATTTTGTTCCAGTTCTTTACGACTTAAAGTATAGTATGTAACTGGAAATGGTATATCTTTTGTGAGCTCACTGAATGATTTCCCCATCATATTGCATGCCTCTACAACCAAAAGATGTTATCTAGTTAGGGCCTTATATTGGGTGGCTGTTATGACTGGTAGCACTGAAACCTCACAATATATAACCAAGAACAATCAAGAATCATCGAGTGAAATCCCAATAAACATTTTCCAAATCTGGAACACTAAAACAGGTAGATGAGATCCAGTTTATAAAACTTCCACTACCTGCGCTAGATACTAGGAGAGGTGGTTCCACTGAACTACTAACAGTTTTCTTTCTTTTACCCCTGCAAGTAAGGATCGTATCGATTGTCTTCATCTCATCAACTGCACAGCTAAGATGAGAACAAAATCAAAAGATGTTTCACCAAATAATTGTATACAAGAAGCTCTAAGTAACAACATAAGCACCAACCTTAAAGCTAAAAGCGCTATAGGATTGCCACAACATGATTTCAAACTAGAAAGTGCTTTAGACTGTGATAAGTATAAAGCTGCATCCAATCCAGGAAGGTAGAGCATTATAACCTTTGGAATGAGAGGCTTGTTCTGAAAACCATATCTATGAATGTCATTTAAACTCTTTAACAACGAAGAAACTGTAAAGACACAATCAGAGACATATTAAACAAGTTCCAAGTTCATACCTTAATAAACACCCACGTTGGCATATAACCTTGTGCAAGAACCCACGTCACAAGTGCCTGAACATCCTGTTCAAAACCATAAACTTTCATTTACCATCATAATTTTCAAATTAGAATAGTTACCAAAAGAGTCTCTTTCGTATCCGAGAACTACTTGTAAGTTCAATGTCGTGTCAGGGCTTTTGAAATCGAGTTCTGCTTTTGCCTGCCAAGAGGAAGAAGAAGAAGAATAAAAACAATCTGAATCACATACTGAGCAACAAATCCCACAAATTTCAACATAAATCAATCAATCAATCAATCAAAATCACATTAAAAAAATTCAGAAAGTGTTTTACTTCGGGTCCATATATATCGAAGAAATTGTTCCCGCTATTGCTCTTATCACTACCGTTGCCACTTTCTTCACCATCTTCTTCCGCGGCCATTTCGGCGTCGCGCTTCCGCTTCGAAGACGACATTATTGAAACGGCGAAAAGCTATCCTAAAAGAGCGACGAGAAACGCTTCTCCGCCGCCAAGCCGTAGCCTAACAACGTCGTCGTCGAGCAAATTAAGGGTTTTAAGTTTAACCTTGTGCCCAATAAAACCCCAAATGTTATTTTGGCCACCGCGTGGTTTGGCCTTATTAGAACATTTTCTCTCCCTTATTAATATGAATAGTGATTATCAAATAAAAAAAATTCTAAATTAGTTACATATCGGAAATTTTTGTGATACCAGATCTATCTGGATCCATAATTTTTTACTCGAATCTGAATCCGAATACTATGGATATCTGAGATTGAATATCCACAGATATTCGGATCTGGATCCCTAAATATTGATTCGAATTATTATAAAGATAATATCATAATTATAATAAAATAAGATTATAATATTAAAATTATAAAAAATTATTAATAAAATAATTTTTAACTGAAAATATTACATATATTATTTTTTATTTAATTTATATTAAATTATCATTAATAATTTATAATTTAGAATAACTTAAATTCTAACATTAGCAAGGGGAAAAAATATCCCACAACCTAGGTTCCATCCTACCCTAACCGAGGTTACTAAAAGAAGAGGAGAGAGCAAATTAAAACCATAAACACAAAATACAATCTAAACCTAAATTTATTGAATGACTCTCAGAGTAAAGTAAGGATGAGGTAAGCTTGCAAGAACAATAACCTACCAGAGACAAAGATCCGGAAGGAAGTGCTCTAAAGACCTCCGTAAAATCTTCCTGTGAAATCAACACAAGACCCATAGAAACCCATAGGGACCAAAGACTCTAAAAGGCTGCAACCCGAATGAGAACCTAGATCCACGCCACCATCGACAACGGGAAGACCAATCTGACCACCGCGAGCTCCATTAATGGCGACATCGCCGGCGAAAGTCAATTTGTAAACCCTCCACCAACTTTGTATAGGTCTCAGGCGCAAACCAATGAAGAAAACATTAAAGCGCCATACCAATGAGATCCAGGGTGGGATGCCGGTGCTGTAAAAGCCACCAGCGGCCAGACTTAAGACCGATTGAGTTGAAGCTGGCAGGTTAGGCCGAATTCGTCACGTCTTCAAGAGTCTCCAAGAGAGAGAAAACAAATATGTGATTTAATCATCAAATGATAAGTTTAGATTATGTATAAGATTTTGTTATCTATCACATATGACGTTTTGTAGATATAATATTATCACTAGTGAAAATTTTTCATAGTCATGAAAAAGTGATGAAAAATTCATGACTAAGTTAAAAGTCACAAAAAAGACATTGAAAAATCAAAAAAATACCTAAATAGCCACGAAAAAGTTTAAATAGCCACAAAATTTTTGGTCACGATCCTATAAGCACGGAAATTAACCACAAAAGAAAATTAGTCATAATTTAGTAGGCATAATTTTTTTCTGTGGCAGTTTCGTGGTTATAGAATCGTAACTAAATTTTTTGTGGCTATTTTGACATTTTTTGTGGCTATTTAGGTATTTTTATGACTTTTCAGTGTTTTTTCCTGTGACTTTTAACCTAGTTCACGAATATGTCATAATTTTTTCGTGATTATACTGAAAATTTCTATTTTATTAATAAATAAAATTTTAAGTAGAAAAAAGTGGGTGATATGTCAATTTGAAAATCAATTACGAATCATAAAATATGTGCTACAATTGCTAAATAACCATAACTACCTATCAGAGTTATAACTGTATTTTGATCCAGATATGTGATTTCTGTATATTTGAATGAACATTTATATACATTTAGATCCATAAAAAATAGATAATTAATTCATAAAATCAAGACAAAAATAGGGAAGGGGATAAAGAATTATCTCAAATGCAAAGACTAGCGTAATGCAATAATGCTTTATCCATTGATTTCATTGAAGCATATGATATCAGCATTGACAATACATTAAGGAAACCAAACATCTTAGTGCACTGGTTCAAAAGATTTCCAAAACAGAAGAAACAAAAATGTGCACTGGTTTGAGATATCCCTCTTAGCCGAGATAATCAGTCAAGTTCGATCCAATTTTCTGGTGATGGAGAAGGATTTATGTTGATTAGTCGTAGTTATAAGTAATATCCAAACCAAGTGGTGGTAGTGTAATAGTTTCCATTTGAAGAGAAAGTTGTCATGTTGGTCTAGGATAGAGATTGATTCTCTTTAAATGGAAAATTGCTAATCATTTTTAGCCACCGAATGTTTAAAACTGGGCCGCGTCCGGCCTCCGAGAGATTAGTTTCTTCCCTGGTTAACAAAAAAAAAATTCTTATTTTTATCTTCATTTTGATTATCAGGCGTGTGCCACAATTACTAACAATGTTCAACAAAATAGTAGAGAGAAGCTTCGCATTCTACTTAGTCGTCCTCCTTGGCATCATCACATACTCCTAAATCAGGTTCCTTCACTATGCCTCAAAAATTCATAGATCAATCAACAAAATTGTATGATCGAAATATCAAAACTTGAGTTTTGTTGATAATCGGAAGAAATCAACAAAACGTAGATTGCTTATGTGTTTTATAGTAAATTTACCTATAGGTTTTATAGTAAATTATATTGCTCAATCTAAACATCTACATTTCGTATATGGTAATAAAATTGAATTGATGTGTACTTTTTGTATTTTTAGAACTGTTGTTGGTCCAACTTCTTTAAGGTTCGTGTGGTTATTAACATGGACTTGGACTTGGACAGGACCTTAATTAGTTTTAGTCGACAAGAAGCTTCACCTTTACTGCTTCTAATAGTGATTTCTCTCAATTATACTTTCCTATCATCATGAATTTAATTGCATATGAGACTTATGAGTTTATAGATCAACATTCAACAAATAAGATCAGTATATAACAAAAACAAATTTAATAAACAAGGTATTAGAATATATAAGGCATGAAAACATGTAATCTATTTAATTTTTTTTTTGCATTGCTTAATCTGCAACATCACATAATACTGGAAATTTCAATATAAGCAGATTTGGAAGATGTAAACTAAAAGAACTTTTTAAATAGAATTATTCCAAAAGTTTTATTTTATAAAATGGACGGTATAGCCATCATATCCTCCACAACCACCATTGTAATGTCATTTCCATTTTAAAAGTTTTATCACGTGTAAATAAATATTTATTAACAACTCTGCATAATTTGTTTAAAAAAAAAAACAAATTATAAACCATATTTCTTCCCAATAGGCCTTGATAAATTCTACTTACAATTATATTATTTATTAAGTTTATCATTTCATAGTTGACCGTTATTTTCTTCACTATCCCTAAAATTATTCTTTGAGTCATGTAAAAAAATATTTTAAAAGTTTTGTTGACTTTATAGACGTATAACAGGATCCAAACGACGACCGAGTGTGGTGTTGAACAAATTTAATAATTCAAGTAATCTAAATTAATGTTTCTAAATTTAGAACTCCTTAGTTAGTACGTGTTTCATTGGAGAATGGAGATTATATGGCTTTATGTCAATGCAGTCATCTTCGTTCTTACAATATAGTTTTTAAAGATTTTTGAATATTTTCGGAATTGACAGCTAAACGATTCCCAATTTTTTTTTAAAAAAAAGTAGAGTAAATGCTTAAGAACTCATGGAAGCTATACAAATCCTTTAAAGTTTAGAGCGCGTAAAACCAGCAAAAATGACATTTTGCAATATGATAAGAATATACTTAATTAATTAAAAGGGATCATGACGTTCGAGCTTTTCTCATCAAAACATATCATGGAACCACTGTTAGCTTAGGAAAAGTGTCCAAAAACCTTAGCTGTTTGTTAAGTTAAATCTTGGGTATGATTTGAGAGAAAAGGGGTTATTATATTAGAAGGTGAAAGATTTCTAACATCAATTGAGATCACTTCATTCATTACTGATTTGTCGATTTGTTTTGAGTTAGAAACTTATAGCATCGTAGTTTAATGTTAGTCCAAAAGACATGATATATCTTTCTTGTACATGTTAGGTTTGGAATGATTACCGGGTATGTTTTAATAATATATGTTAAAATGTGATAGATATGTACATTGGAAATAAAAATCATTATAATTTAATATATATGATATATAGAAAATTATATTTATTTTCAAGTGATTTTGAGTTAGGAATCGTAATTATGCTCGTATGCATGCATGTTTATACTCATAATTTTCAATAAATTCTCCATTAATTGTGTTTAAAGATATCTGTCTTCTCTTTGGAATGAAGGTTAATCTCTTTAATTCTTTATTCTTTGCACTTTCTTCCAATATTTATCTTTACTATTTCTCCTTGAGACCTATCAAGACTACTCAAAATATAGCAGATTTAAGATATGAGTCATAAGAGACTCTTAAACACTTTCAAAATATCAATGGTGGAACGATTAGCATTATATTAAACAAGTAATCATATCAAATAGGAAATAATTATAAAGAGACGTTTGGAATGTTTAAATAAAGAAAGTACTTTAAAATGTTGTATTATTGAAGGTAGTTCAGTTGGCTTGCATTTGATTTAATTAGACATAAAGTAGTGAGTTTAAATCTCATCATATTCAGTGTTATATTTGGAGAACTTAGACTATAGATCGGGTCTTGTTATCGATTTAACGGTTATTTGTTGGATTATTCAAAGGTAGTTATTCCTTTAATCAACACTATTAATTCGACGTTGATTACAAAATTTGCACAACACTAAAATGTCAGCTTTGTCTAACTTCTTTGATAAAGCTAAAATTTAATATTGTATTGTCGGGACAAAAACATTTTATATTAAGATTTTTTTTTACATTTATAGTATATAACACTCCCACCATCTAATATCTCACAAAGACAATAATTGAGAGCATCCTTGAAATAGCAACCAATAATAAATAAATAAAAAGGTAAAACATTAAAATAAAAGGTTTGTCAAAAAAGTTCGTTCTGTCTTTGAAAGGTTATGATTATTTTTGATAATGATAAAGGTTATGATTGATTTTATTTGGAGATATTTAAACTTATTCAAATGCTTTTATTCTTTTAATACTTCGACCCAAAAAAATGCTTTTTAGTTATCACTATCTGGACGATTTTTATTTATTTATTTGGCGTAATGTTTGCCTAATTTTTGGGGTGATCTACTCTGTACACTTTTTATTCTTATACGGGAAATGTTTTTTATTTTCGTGTATACGTATAATAAAACAATATAATTACTAGTTTTCTACAATTATTTTTTCTTTGCCAGCGAATTCCATTCATATTAGATTCATGCATTTTGTTTTTCTATTTTATGCCATTTATTCAGCCTGCACAAATACTAATTCAACAATTTATAGTTTTTACTAAGTTTAAGTATCAAATTTTAACTTCTTGTTGATAACGTATAATATTTTGAGAAAAAATACTTCTGGCTAAGTTGCTAAATATTGATTTCTATAGGTTTTGAGTTCAGATAATCGTATAACATTTTTTGCATGAAAGAATATAGATTATAGATTGGATATATAAGATCTCATTGATAACAAAAAATATTTATAATATTTTCTATTTAATTTAATTTTTATATCTAAAGAATAACGTAGGTTATTCAGTTAATGACTAAGATATTAAAGAGTTCAATCCTTATTAACAAAAAAAATGAATGGAAAAATTAACGTACTGACCAATAGTTAGAATTCGATTTTCAAACTTGGAATGATAATAAAAGATCATATAGTTTTAATATGTGCACCGTAATTTCCTTATGATTGTACTTTCATTAAGTAAAATACTACTCCAAATATCCAGCAAATAAGACAACGGTATTGTCTTGATGTTAATGGTTTTATATGAATCACTGTCTTATTCGATATAAGTATCACTTCAAGTTTTAGACTTATTCGATTTAGCCAAACTACACCTATTGAAACTTTTATATTTATAATGACACAAAGTACAAAATTTGTGTTTTACCATTTTACCATTAATTAAGATTATGAAATTAACGACCAAAGAATTTTTTTCTTCTTTCATCTGAATTTGATTAATAAAGTAAATGAGAAATATAACGATAGGATATAAAAACCAACGATAACAGAAATATCGCCGGAGACTAAACCCTAACAAATGAAATTTAGAGATTTCAAAAAAAAGTAAGAAGAAACATTCAAGAAAAAAAATAACAAATGAACTAGACATTTGAATAGGTAAAAGAATTCCACAATTAATATCGATAATGGTAAAGTCGAAACCAATCGACCTGAAAACGCTAAAATGCAAGTGGCATTTAGTCTAGTGGCAGACTGTAAATCCACATAAGATATGCGCACTTGCACAACCAAGAATCAAATCTCACCGTGTACATTATGTAGGAATTTGGCTAATGGACCGGCCTGTTGTGGTCCAATGTTTGACAAAAAAAATGCTAAAATGACCAAAGAGTTCAGAACTTGACTTTAAAACTTTGTAAAAACAATTATCAAACAAAAAAACTTTGTAAAAACATACATTATCTAATTATATTATTTTCTTACTGAGTAGCTATCAATAAAAGAGAAATAATGACATTAAGTTACTACAGGGGATAATTATTATTTTTGTTGAAAAGAAAAGACAAATATACTCCAACGAAATATACTATATGATGTCTTTTGAATAAACTCCAACGAAAAATTACAAAAAAGAAAATAATTGACTGAAGAAACATGAGAATGTGTGACAAATGGAGCCATACATGTTTGCATTTAGTTATGACGTTAATCCTAATTATAGAGAAGTCATTCCAATAGATATGTCTTCAAATTTAGATCTACATAAGAAAAATTAATCGATAGTGACGTATCTATAATTAGTTCAGTAATCATTAAAGTTTATAGCCTTTTTTTCAACAACGAAAAGAAAAGATACGTTAAGATTGTGACCAAGACAAATGAAATATGAGATCCATTTTGAACCATACATTGCACTTATTAATTTATAACATATATATAATCTAATTAAATAAAGCTAACTACTTGAATTACAATATTAGACAATGTATAGATCATAGTGGCCCAACGACCGAAGAGAAGATTCTTTTGTATTTCTATTGGGTCACAAAAAAGAAAGCACTGCAATGTGTAAAAAAAGTCACATTATTTTGATTAATACAATTATAAGACTCGAAGGCAAAATTATTCAAGCTAGTGTGTTTCATATTTTAATCTCCAACTAATTACACAAGCCAAACAATTAACTGGTCATGCAGGATTAATTTATGATTTAGCAGAAGATAGTTTTGATTTGCAAGAAGAGAAAACGAATATTCAATGATCATGAAACCTGCATTTAAATCAGAACGGTTCGTGGTTTCCATTGGATACTAGTGCTATAATATATATATTTGTTTAATAATTGAATCGACAAGATTTGGTAATTAATTCAAATTCTATTTTCTAAAATTCTTTTTTTTTACTACTTGTAGATAGAAGAAATCGAGTTTAAATATCAGAATTATTAACTGAAACATTAAACCACCAGATTGAAAAAAATTCGATAGTGCAATAGTATTTATTTTTCAAACTTTACACACTAAATTCAAAAAAAAAGAAAACAAAATGTTATTAAAAATATGCACAAGTAGCAAGTGTCATTTAGGCTAGTGGCATACAGTAAGTTTACTAAGACATGCGCACTTGCACAGCCAGAGATCGAGTCCCACCGCCTACATTATGTAGGAATTTGGCTAATGGACCAGCCATTTGTGATTTAGTGTTGACAAAAAAAAAATATGCACAAGTATTGATTCATATATGAAACTCTCTTTATACACACACAAATTGAGAAAAAAAGGATCAATCGAAGAAGAAGACGAACAACCCTAAAACTCACCCTAAAAAGGGTTCATTAATATTTAACATAACATTACTTTTTGATGATTATGATGACTTAATAATTATACAGTCCTTGAAGATCCCAATCTCGAGCTAATGAAGCAGAAATCATTTCATAATCACTTTCTGTCCATTGTGGTGGATAAACCCATAAGTCTGCCGAGTCAGAGAATATGAACTCATTACCTAACTGACTCGAACCATCATAACTTGATCCCAAACATGGTAGCTCAACAATCTCTCCTAACTCTTCAGAGCCAGTTCCAGAGGAAGAGACAAGAGACTCAAGAGAAGAAGACCGTGTAGACGAAAACGATGAAGAAGAAGAAGAAGACTGTGATGAGGTCGAGATAATCTCCATATGAGCAGCTTTGAGAGCTGCAGCTTGAATATCTCGAGGGCTAAGTGAGCTAGGTCGTGGGAAAGAGCTAGCTAAGTCAGGGAAATTGAGTATAGCTGAAGCTCCTTTGATGCTTAAAGCAGCTACGTCATGTGCACGCGCCGCCATCTCCGGTGAAGGAAATGTTCCGAGCCATATACGTGACTTCTTCCTCGGTTCACGTATCTCTGAAACCCATTTTCCCCAGTTTCTCTTCCGAACTCCTCGATAAACCGAATGCTTACCGGAATCCATAACCGGTTTAGTCTTCTCTCCTTTGGTCTCTTGACTCATACCAATGCCAAAACTAAGTGTACGTTGTAGTGTTTTTTTGGATATAGAGAAAAACAAAGGTATGGAAATATGATATAATTGGTATGATTCTAGGGAATGAGTAAATGAAAGAAAGAGAGAGAGACAGAGTTTGATGGATATGTGTATAAATTTCTCAATCAATCCCTAATTTATATGCAACAGATGTTTGAAGTGTGGTAGGGACTTGTGGGTAAAGGGAGATATGGGACAAGTATGGCACTAAGTTTTATCTATAGTAAGTAAAAGCAAAATTTGGACCCACTATCTAAATTTGATTTGATACTCTTAAAAGACCCGTACATTTTTATTTTTTCATGATTGCTTCTGTTTTTATATTTTTCCGAATTTTTTTGTCTACTATTGAGAATAATTGTGTCTTTTCTTTTTTTCTTTTGCACGGAAATTTTCATAAAACAAAAAAAATATTGTAATCAATGATGAAATAGTTTTTGGTCAAGTGTCATATTTGCTGACTTTTTCATCCGAGATCGATTTTAGGAATTAATCATGGTTGTCCCATGTGATATTGTTAGGAGTTTAGAAAATCGACTATAGATTAAATCTTGTGGAATTAGTCGTTGGAAAAAAATGATGATATAGTTGTTATTTCTCCAATACTTTACTTACTTGTTCAAACAGGATCCACTTATACTAGATCTTCATTCTACAACCCAAACAAACAATGTTCTTAAATTTATGTCACCAACTTTAAAATTGGATTAGTAAACTGAAATCGATTTTGGGTTGGCAAAATCAGTAATTCGAGAGTAAATCTTTTTATATCGTTTCTTTTTCTTTTATTAGCTTCGTTTAATCGTTTGGGTTCTCGATTTCATCAACATCAAGAACTTTAAAATTTGGTTTCTTATAAACCAAAACTATTGTTTAATTTTCAAAATTAAGGTTTATTATTGAATTTGGTTGATTATGAAGAATTAAGAAATTAATGTTGCAAATTAAATAACAATGTATGTTTGGGTTGTAAAATGAAAAGCAATGTATGTTTTGGTTGGACTGATAAATTTAGTTTGAACCAATATAGTATAGGAAGAAATACACACTCAATGTTAGTTCTGAATTCAAAGAAAATATTTTTCAAAACTAATGAAGTTCTATAGAATGATCTTATGATCTTATATTCTTATGCAATTAATGGTATTGCCTTCTTTACTAGCAGTTGAAAGTTGTTTGTAGAATTCAAGACAACATGGATATAATGAGATAAATTATTATTTTTTGTAATGCTGACTTATTAAATCTTTTAATTATAAGACATGATCGTGATTTTTTAATACAATTTTAATGAATTGTTTTCTTTGCGTTGAGAATGGTGTGTCAACTGTTTTTTTAGTTTTTTTTTTTTGTTTTCAGCTCAAACTTACTGTTCAATTATCTCTATCGTGATCTCAATGCATCATCATGCTTGTCACTACAAAAACATTATCTAAATATAAAATTCAAATATCTATATTTTTTTACTAGCATATGAGGCTCCTTTAAGATATACTAATTAAGAGAATTAGAAGAATCTTAAGTTGAAAATTTAGATTCAAAATTGTGTTTAACTTTCTTAATTGTTTCGCATACATGTTTTTATCAGAGAGATTCATGCATCTTTTATTCTTGTTTGTTTTTTGGGTTTTTATATTTACAGTTATTGCATTCTAATGATTTAATCCCAATAGTCCACGGTTTAATTAGTATCTCTATTTTTTTTTCAACAATTGGATCGACGAAACTCGATCCATAGCTTCAAATCCACTTCTAAAATTTTTTTTTTAAAGTTACTATAATATAACGGATATGAATCAAATCTGGTGTCAAGTTATTACCTGGATTATCTTAACCACTAGATTGAAAACAATTCGCCTTAGTATCTCTAATTTTAAATGATCAATACTTTTTTTTGGTAGGCTATGATCAATACGTTTTGATTATGGTGTATATATTTATGAAGTATTTTATTGGAATTTGATTTTAGAGAGGATAAAACTCTACTCCGGATAAACAGATAATCCTATAAACTCTCGCGATAGAGTTTGATGGATCAAACATATGAAACTAGTAAATTGATACTTTACTACGATTTTATATTGTTTAAGATTTTTATATAGGCTTATTTTATTTTTTATACTATGAATCAGAACTAAACAAAAACAACCACTTTGAAAATATTTATTGAGAGGTAAGAAAATTCAATGATAAATTTATTTTCTTGACCAAAAAGTGATAATTTATCCAAACCAAATATGTATCACCTATAAATTTTCTCCAATATTTTAGAAGGCCGGCAACGTAAACTTAACCATCAAACCAAAATTGATTTAGAATAAACAATACTTTGACTATAGTAATCACGTATTTATGAAGTTTTAACTTTAACATTAAATTTCTGTGATTAAAAATTATTAAGATATATATATATATATATATATATATATCATTATAATAAATGGTTGACAAAATATATATAATAAATGATAATTAATCAATGGTTAAGACTATATATATATACTCACGCTGCATAAAACCAATGAAAGCCGCTAATACTGAAAACGTATAATTCCAAAACTCAGGAGTTTACACTGATACATAAATAAATAAAACTAATTTAAATAATATCTAAAAGTTGATATTATGTTATTAAAATATTGGTATCAAACAAGAGATTTGACCTACAAGTTAGAACCCAAAATCAAATAGTTCAAGATAAACCGTTTTAACACACATTTAAACCAAATTTCTAAACTTTGTTTCGGGCAGTGTGGTTGGTTCTGGAAATCATTCCAATTTCCAAATGTGACAACTTTTTTTGTTGGTATTACCAAATGTGACAACTTAATTATTCCACTTTTTCATATCCTTTGTTTTATATATCTTTTCTTATTCTATATAACTCGTCTAACATAAACTTCCAAATGATTGACAAATTCTAGCGAAATAAATAACTACAAACTGATGATATAAGACAAAGTTGGTAAATGATCACATTATATACTAATTCAAGTAGCAACAACGACCAACGTTTTGCGTTCCAACACCACATATTTTATTTGCATTACATGATGTCTTTTTATGAATTTGCAACTATCAATAATTATATGATATGTACAAAAAATCGAGTCAATGCCGCGAAATATATATAAAAAATGGATTTCTCGAATATGTCTATAAAAAAAGAAAATTATATTTGCCCTTTCTAAAATATCTTGTGACGATGACGAGTCTTCTTCCTTTCAATATATTAGAGATCGAATTTGCGATGGACTGTTCAGACGTTTTGCAAATGATGTTAGCTCCAGACGATTGGCAGACTTTTTCTCCATTCCTAAAAGATTTTGTGCGATTGAAGAGCCATTTTAAATATTTTTCTCTTTATGTAATTCTTAGAGCTAATTTCTTTGCTTGTAGTATTAAGTGATCAGTTTTTATTTTAGGTTTTATGTAATTTTAGAGGTTTTTTTTCTCTTTTAACGAAACTATTAAGTTGACAAAAAAAATACATCTAGCAAATCAGCTGAATAACAGCTATATTTGTTCATTCTGACAATTGACAATATGATACTTGAATGTTCCGTAGATATACCAAAATTGGTACGTAATATATAACAAAGAAAAACAAAATTTCGACATCAAATCTATATAGAACCTCTCAGAAAATAGGTAATCGAAAATAGAATTTCATTGTGATTTTTTCTTTTTGTTAACTAATTTATTTCATTGTAATTTTGTAGGATGTAGTTTACAATTATGTCAACCAAAAGAGCCACACTAATGCTTTGTATTGTCTTGACAGACGATAACTATTATGTGACAAAACCTCAATCTAAGTACACTCAAACTCAAGACATCGCATACAAAAACTTGTACTCGACAATCAATTGAGAGGAGTTTGTGGTCCGAGAAACCCTAAACAAAGCTGGGACACGAGAGAGATAAATATCCCCACTCATCCATGGTTTGTGAGTTTGGATCTGATCTATTCGCAACTTATTAGCTGCAGATTGTTTCGCCATCCGGGACGCGTAGTCCAATCTCATTGGTCCCGACAGCTTTCTATAAAGAGAATCACTTCAACATTAGAATAAATATTGTTACTTTTCTTTGTCCCAATTAGTTAGGCATATGATTTCTTCAAACCGATTAATCATAGGAACAAGCGAAACCAAACCATCTCCATCAATGTTTTTCACTCAAGTTTGATTTTAGGAGGTCATATTACCGTGAGTAAAATTGTTTGAGAAGTTTTGAGATAAGGAAATTTGAACAATATGGATCCAGTCTTATGATTGACGGATTCTTAAACTGTTGATTGCTTATCATGAACAGTTAGCCAATTAATAAAAAAATTATTTCAAGATTTACTTTAGGAAACCAAATCACTTTGTAACTATTAAATACTAATGCATTCACCATTATGATTTTTTTTAATATGGTTCCATTTTTCTTTACCAATAACATTATACGATTAGAGGTTAAAATAACATTTAAACAAATTCAGTGTCTAGACGAGATATTGTAGAATTATCTTATACTCCTTTCGTTTTATATTAGTTGTCATTCTAAATTTTTTTTTCTTGTTTCAAATTACTTGTCATTTTTATTTTTTTAATATAACTTTTGTATAAAATTTTCAAATATAACTTTACTATAAATTCCATATAATAGTAATAAATATTGTAATTAAAACTGTAAATTAATGTTATTTGTGAAGTTAATATAGTCAATTTACAAAAAAATTTAATTTATGTAAAACAACCTAAAATGAAAACTAATATAGTATAGGATTTTTTCAAGTAATTGAATAATAAATGCATGACAACAAAAGTTTCAAGGAGAAAAAAGGTATTTATTATGTCGACGGGTTAAAAAGGCAATTTTTGTGTCGACAGAAGAAAATAAAAAGACATCGAATGAGGAAAAAAAAAGAAAAAATATAATGAAATAGTGGTCCAATAGACATCTGAAAATGTAGGAGAGGACCATTAGGTTTAGAGAGAGTATAAGGTAGTCAACGAAACGCGCATATAGCTGTCGTTTTGGAGCCCACTGAATACATATATATGTAACAGTGTATGACTCAATAATTGCAGAGCTGAGTGTCAGTTGAATGTTTTTTCAACAGGAATTCACCGACCGATGTTTTTTTGTCGATTTTATCATAAGATAACAGATCATTCTGTTGTTCGAGAGTTAGTTATATATCGATGTTAACTATTAAGTTAGTAATTCAATCTTCGGATATTAATATCGCCAATAGTTCTTGTCAAGATCATTTGAATAAATAATGTAGATTTATCATAACATATAGATAGTGGAGATTCATTTGATTGTTTCTTGCTTTTACGTTGTCGTTACAAGGAAACCCAAATAGAGTTTTTACTTCTTTTTTTATCTTTCGGGTGCTTTGATTCAACCTAAACTATAAACTTTAGAATCAAGCAGCAGATTATGGAGACTATGACTCTATCTAGTTTTTGGATCAATTAACTGCATGAGATCTTATTTGAAGGTCAAAAAGAACTATGTGAAAACTCTTGAATAAATTGACTCTTAAATTTAGGTCTGGGTTTTCGGTTAAACCCGAATAAACCGAAGCAGACCGAACCGAGAAACAATTGAACCGAGACTGAAATAATATAGCAAATAAACCGGTCGGCTAAAATCGAAATTGATTTCGGTTTGCGGTTAATTCGGTTCGGATTTCGGTTTAATGTTCGGTTTAATTAAACCGAACATTAAACCTACTTTCATTAACGCAAACCGAATCATTTCTTCAGTCTCTTTCTCTCTCTTCGAATCCGAACCCTCTCTTTCTTTCTTGTGCGATTTTATCGCGATTTCTTCTTCCCTTCTTCGATCTTCTTCTGTTCTTCGTTCTTCCTCTTTCGTCGTGATTTATGCGTTCCTTCGGCCGGAATTCTTCTCTCAGTTCGTTCAGGTACGAATCATCCAATCGTTCTCGCGTTTTTTGTATTTTTTTCCGATTAGGGTTTTTTAAAATTTGGACGATTTTGATTTTTTCCTTTTGTAATCTCCTCTTCTTACGTAATATTGTTATATTTATGTTCAATAGATTCAAATCGGACTTAATTTGTCCGTTCGATTTCTAGGGTTTTTTTTGGTCCGACTAGGGTTGCCAAAAATTTGGGGGTTTTTGATTTTTTCGTTTCTAATCTCTTATTCTTTCGTATTCTTGTTATATTTGTTTTCAATTGATTCAAATCGGACTTAATTTGTCCGTTCGATTTTTAGGATTTTTTTTTGTCCGATTAGGGTTTTCAAAAATTGGGGGTTTTCGATTTTTTTCGTTGCTAATCTCTTATTCTTTCGTATTCTTGTTATATTTGTTTTCAATTGATTCAAATCGGACTTAATTTGTCCGTTCGATTTCTAGGGTTTTTTTTCCCTGATTAAGGTTTTTAAAATTTGGGGGTATTCGATTTTTACGTTTGGAAATCATTTGTTTATAGTTATTCTACATATAATTATGTTCAATTGCATCGATTCGAACTTACTTTGTTCCGATTAGGGTTTTCGGATTATGTGTTTGTTGTGTGTGTTATTAATGGGTCCATTCTTGTTTGTTATGTTTTTGTGATATGTAATTGTTATGTGATTACTAACTGACCATTTGTTGTTTGAGTGTATGACCACAGATGGATTCAAATACCATTGAAGTCGACGGGCCACCAAGTCCAGAGCTCAAATACCACAGCAATCTGCCGGCTCGAAGAGAGCAGAAAGCCAAAGGTCAGAAACCTCTGTCTTACCACCAAAACCAAAGAAAAAATTTGCAAAACGGGCAACGGTATGGCAGCACTTTATAGTAAAAGAAGATAACCCTAGTAAATGTATTTGCAAATACTGTGGAGTAGAAATAGGTTGTGATAGTAAGACTGTAGGGACTAGTCCTATGAAGGGTCATATAGGTAGATGTAAGATGTATAAGGATTTCGAAGATAGAGAGAAACAAAAGATTATAGGTAGTGATTGCGCTGGTAATATGAAAGTAGTTAAGTTTGATCCAGTTAGTTTTAGGAAATCTGTTAATGAGATGGTTGTTGTGAATGAGTTACCGTTTTCTTTTGTTGAATCAGAAGGCTGGAAACGCTTCTGTTTGAATGTCTTGCCTATTTACAGTACTTTCTCTAGAAGGACTTATGCAAAAGACATTCATACAATGTATTTGCAAGAAAAACAAGCCTTAATTGAATTGTTTAGGATAGAAAAACAGAGGATTAGCCTTACAACTGACATTTGGGTAGCTCCAACAAATAGTTACAACTACATGGTTGTAACTAGTCATTGGATAGATAAGAATTGGAACATGCAGAAGCGGATTTTGAGCTTTAAGGTCATCACAGACCATAGAGGTGAAACAATTGCGGAGCAGCTTGCAGAGGTTGTTGGTGAATGGGGCATCAAGAAGATTTTTACTGTGACTGTGGACAATGCAAGGGCTAATAACAAAGGTCTGAGGCATTTTAGGGAACATATGAAGGGGTTAGGGGCAGACACTTTAGTTTTAGATGGAGAGTACATGCATATTAGATGTTGTGCTCATATTCTCAATCTTATTGTAGGCGATGGGTTAAAACAGAGTTCACCTAGTATAGCTGCAATTAGGAATGGGATCAAATATGTTAGGTCATCATTTTCTAGGCTTAAGTCATTCCAGCTGAGATATGAGACAGGAAAAGTGTCAAGAGGCAGCTTGCCATTGGATGTGATTACAAGATGGAACTCAACATATCTAATGTTGAGTTCAGCCCTTAAGGTGGGATCTGCTTTTGATAAAATGTTGACAGAGGATAAGTTGTACTGTGACTACTTCTTGGAAGAAGATGAGAAGACTAAGAAGAAACGAGTAGGTCCACCCACAGCTGCGGATTGGGAAGAAGTCCAACGATTGGTCAAGTTCTTGAAGATCTTTTACAACAGCACTCTCACTTTCTCGGCTTCAAATACTGTGACCTCTACTCTCTGTTACAATGAAATTGTAAACATTGAGAGGAATTTGATGGCCAAGTGTACCAACAGTAATAAGGCAGTTAGGAATCAAGCATTCACAATAAGGGATAAATTTGAGAAGTATTGGGATGGGCTTATGAATATGAATCCACTAGTTATTCTAGGAAGTGTTTTCGATCCTAGGAATAAGTTGCAGTTTGCTTCTCTGTGTTTTGATCAATTGTATGGTAAGGATACCCTTAAGTCTAAGCAGCTATACAACATGGTTCTAGGTGTGGCAAAGAGACTGTATGAAGAATACAGTTCAAAACTGAGCAAACCATCACCTTCTGTTGTATCTGGAGCAGGAAATTCAGATCATGTTTTAGCAGTTGTTGCTGAGTTGTCTGATGATGATGATGACTATGAGAGAATGGATGCAATTTACAGTAAAATGGTAAACTTAAGAAGATCTGAAGATGGCTGCAGCGAGTTAGACATTTATTTAACTGAGAAGACAGAATTGAGAGTGGTAAATAGCCTAGGGTTCCCATATGATGTGCTTGAGTGGTGGAAAAGTAATGCATCAAAGTTTCATGTGTTGTCCGAACTTGCTAGAGACGTTTTAGCAATTCAAATGTCCTCTGTTGCTTCTGAGTCATGTTTCAGTACAAGTGGACGTGTTTTGGATCCCTATAGGAGTAGTTTAACTCCATACATGGTAGAGGTCTTGCTCTGCTTGCAGCAGTGGTTAAGATGTGGGTATAAAGATGCAGAGAAAGTTGCAAACCTATCTCAAATGCTTGAAGAAGCTGAATTTTTTGAAACTCTTGGTCTGTGTTTTGGTTCAAATTTTACTTGTTTATATATTCTTTGTTTGCCAAGCTATGTCTCATTGTCTTCATTTGTTTTGATGTCTGCAGATGCAAGGAATCAAATGGCCTCCACTCAGACTTCTCAATCGACTCATTCAGCTCAATAGGAGTAGGATTATCACCAAGTTTCATCTCTGTTTCATCTCTGTCTCATTCCTTATCTGTTTATTTACTTCTTTGTTCGGTTTTTTCGGTTCAAATCGAGTTTTTCGGTTTGAACCAGCTGTATACTTTCGGTTTATCCGGTTTATGTATCAATATTGTCAGATTCGTTACAATTTCGGTTCTATTCGGGTTAAGAAACCGAATTTTTGTTTTATTTCGGTTTGGTTCGTACTTTAAATTTTTCAGGAAACCCGAACCGAAATTAATTTCGGTTTAATTCGGCCATTTTATTAAAATCCAAATAACCCGAAAACCCGATTAAACCGAACCGATTAACCCAATTAAACCGAACGCCCATGGCTACTTAGATTACATATATTAGGTTAGAGTGATCCCAATTTTCGATGTGGGATATGTCATCATCTAATACATCTCCTCGAGATGATAGATGATTAACATAAGATCCCGAAACACCAGAACAAATACATATCATCATGTATATCTATTCGTCTATGATTGAGAGTTCTGATATCATGATAAACTATGTGTTTCTAACTTAAAACTAATTGGCAATGAGTAGATTGGCTGTTAAAATGATCGCAGTTTCCGATATGAGATATGTGCTGTAAAAAAAGGTTTACAAAGTTCTTAGTTTGTTTTTTTGTATTATGAAGTATTGAGCTAATTTAGTTTGTGTATATAAGCTTTGTAGACTTTGTATTTTATGTATTTGGATAATTCGTTGTTTGTGATTTGTGGCAACTCATTTTTCAGATGATAAAAAAAGAAATTATACAGTACAAGTTTACAACAGTCTATAACAATCACAATAATTTTGTAAAGTTTGGGGAAGAAAATAAAAATGTCGACAAGAAAAAAAGAAAGGACAATTTCTTTTACCATATTGTGTTATCATCAATGAGCAGTGTTCATTTATGTTTCTACTAAATTATTCAAATTTGGACCACTGGTGTCTAAATCTTGTCGATCAACTGGATTACTTTTGAAGATTTATAAAGTGAATTATGTCTCAGTAGATTTTTTCTATTATAAACTAAGTTTATTTTTTTTTTCTTTTATATAAATGTCTCTATTGTTGATCGTAGAAATACGTGATAACGACTTAACATCATCTTTCAAAATATTTTACCAAGTAGCAATCAATTAATTTTCTAAAGTTGTGTTTGAAATTCAGTCTGCATGCTTTTTAGTGGGAATTATATGTCATAATTGTTATCTTTTAGACTTCACTTTGCAGTGTCCATACAATAACAATGTTGATAATACCTAATTTTGGGTACACAAAAGTATGAAAAAAATCATTTAAATCACTTTAACCGTTAAATTTAAGATTCTAATTGTTAAAAATTTTAATAACAAATTTGTTTTATGAAACTAAAAATCTAATATGAAATTAATTCATACGAACCATACTCCACGATAACTAAAATCAAAGTTTGGTAACTATAAATTAAAAGGCTAATACCGAGTTGATCTCTGGTGGTTAGGATCTAATGACTTGGCATCAAAGTTCGATTCCTACCCATTACATTATGTTAGTTTTAAAAAATAGATTTTAGGGGTGGATTTTAAGTTATGAATCGGGATTTGTCGTTCTAATTGTTGAGAAAAAAATAAATTAAAAGGCTAATCAAATAATAGTTCAAAAGACTAAAATGAAGAAAAATTGCCAAAAGAAAGAATAGGAGAATTTAGGGTTTTGATTGAGGACGAAAGTTTCGGATTCAAGTAACAGAAGGCTCCATTTGGTGATATGATGATCCAATTCATAAGATTGTGGGTATATATATAGAATACAGCACAATCAATATTACAAGTTGTCATTTCAAAATCACCCATAAATTGTTATTAAAATTGCTCATGCAAAAAGGAAATAACTTTGGTAACTGGTTAAATACGATTTCTAGGCCGAATTTTATTCTAGAAATCATATTTTCTCTATGTGATATTATGATATTGTTAAGAGTACAAAATTAACTATATGGATCAGTCATACAAAGTTAGATTATGAAACTAATTTGATAGTATTAATAATTCCTTAAAAACTACAGTAGCAATGTGATTATATTGGCTTTTCTAAACTATGAATATTTGTAAGTGATTTTTATTTTAGTGGTAGGTGGTAAATCCACTAAAAATGGTGCATTTGCACATTCAGAAATCGAATTTTATTGTCTACATTATATAGAAATTTGGCTAATAGATCGGTTAGTTATAACGTAATGTTGAATAAAAAAAACTACGAATATTTGAATAATATGCCATTTTGCATAATAATAAATTTGAGCATGATTTACTTACGACAGTGTGACAAATACATCCAGGCTACCTCGAGATTCTATATTTAATACATTCAAAAAGATAAAAACAGTGCATGTTTCTTGTTTCCAAATTACTTACAAATTTTATCTGTAGCAATGAAAGCAGCCCAAACTAATTTTAAATGCTGAAATGTCTTTAGACCAAAAGAAAAAAAAAGAATGCTGAAATGTCATAAAGGTCATAAATAATGTGAAACCTTGAACATATGATATAGAGAAACATATAGAAAATGAAAAATAAAAATATAACCATTAATCTGATATAGATTGCTAATGACCATAGTTTTAAGTTTTTTACTGAATGATTTAGGCAGTATGTTTTATACTGTAGGTTTTTTGGCTGTAAACTTTTTTTGATATTGATGTGTTTGTTGTAAGTATTTTGGTTTGTAAATTTTTTTCGCGGTAAGATTTTGTTTTTGTAAAATTTATAAATTTTGGCTTTCTAAACTTAAAACATTCAATAAACAAAAAAATTGGCTTCTAGAACTAATATGAGAACCAAAAATAAAACTAAAACACGATTAGTTTAATTTTAGTATTTTGAAAGAAAAAATTGCTCCAGCCATTGTTAACCGGACCTATAGTTTTATCATATGTTTTTTATATCAATATTGGTACAGTCTTCTCAAACTTACAGTCAACAACTGTAACTACTTAAACTTGATTAGTTCAGTAATTTATTATTTAATAAAATATACGAAAAAGGGTTGTACTAATGGTCTTAAAGAAGAAAAACCAACCCACTTTTCAATTTCCCTTGAAGGGTATTAATATCTGCTTTTATTCCCGGTTTAGTAAACTATGGATTTGAGCCCAAAACCTCTGGTTTACCAAAAATATATATAGTTCATTTTCTTCAAAATAGTGGGATACTATTGTGATATTTTTCTTTGAAACATATGTGAACTGCGCTTTCAAATCTAATGGTTTAAGTTTGTTTGCTTTTTCTTATTAAAATAAGCTTTTTTAAATTATAAGAACAATTTTATCACAAGAATATTTTTTATATAAAAGTAGAAGATTTTGTGTTCCTCCTGATTTGAAACCTTTATTGTGTGAAATCACTATTAGACTTGTGTTGGAGTGTACATATATAAAAGCACTCTAGGATAAATGAAGTTGAAAAGAGAACAAGCTAACAAAAATAGAGAAAAAGTTGGGTGACAAGTCTGTTTCGTCGGGTTTGTTTCAAAGCAGTGTTTGGACCTCCAAAAGTGTTCCGATCTGACTGAATTTTCATGGGAAAATTCATGACTCAGTGGTCTTCAGATCCAACGGTGGAATTTGTGTTCCAACGGTTGGTTTGTCAGATATTTGGGTTTTAGCGTGGTTGTTTGTTTTGTGACGAGTTCCAATTTTCAGCTAGTATTGTCTTGGGTGTTTGGGAAATCCGACTGTGAAATCTTTTCTGATTGAGCTGAAATTTAGCAGAGGTGTTGTTGACTTGTTTATCTAGGATTTGTACAGTGGGGATCTAATTTAGTAACCGGAATCCAAGTAAATCTAGAGTTGTTTGTAACTGCATATTTCTAGGTTCTGTTTTGAGTGGTTGCTATTATTGCTTGAATATATTTTTTTCACAGATTCACACAAGTGCGAGAAACTCTATTTCGCTGCATCTTATATTTGTGTGCTTGTTTCCCAAGAGAAGAAAATATCAGCCGAAAGTTAACAATTACACTCGCATGTGGTTTTAAGTGATCACCATTAAATTCTAACACGAAAAACACTTGTATGACTCGATTGTTCTGCATACACGTTATATATAAACATAGGGCCTTGAGTCCCTTACAGAAAATGACAAGAAATGCGACAGTTCCCATTCCACAAAAAAAAGAAAAAAAATATCCATAGAATAACATTTCATCAATTTTTTTTTATAACAAAAGTAATATATCGATAATATCCGATTTATAACCTAAATTCTTCAACTAAAACATGATAAGATCCAAATTAATCACTTGACATCTAGCTAAATTAGGAGCAAGCCAACTAGACTATTATTTCTTGGTAATTTTATCAATACTAATTAAGTTGAATAACTTTTTTATGATTCATGAAATTGAAATAGCCATTTTTAATATGATAAGGATTTTTATGGTTGACAAGAAAAAGAAAAAGATTTGGTTTAAATTTTAATCCGAACCCAAAAAAACATTAAAGCTTTTTGTATAAACATATATTTATGTGTTCATATATATATATATATATATATATGTGTTTGGTGGAAAATTTAAAACACTAAAAAGTTGGAAATGAAAAGTTTTAAGGGTTTTGGGAAAGGGGAATTTGGCTATATATGAAATTTTATTGATTTAATTATTAATAAATAAAAAATTCAAGAGATACATAAGAATTTTTTTGGTTTAAATTTTGTTTGGAAACCCATAACAAAATTTAAGCTTTTCGTATAAATATATATTCGTCAACATTTATGTGCGTGTACATATGTGGGTTTGGTGAAAAGTTTAAAAATACTAAAAAGTTGGAAATGACAAGTTTGATATAAGACAGGAGCAAAACATGTTTCTAATTGTAGTTACGTGAAACATCACCATCTTCATTTATTATCCTCTTCGCTGTTGAATCTTTTTTCAGAATGCTATGCTCCTATAACTTATAGATATGTTGAAGATAATAAAGGACGACAATTCCAGAAAAAATAAATTCTAAAATGAAGAAGAATATAGTGACTGAGATTAGGTTTCTGAACATTGCAGTTTCAGTTCTGCTCCTTGTTTCTCACATGCCTCTGTTTTGCACACTGTATCATTAATTATTCAAACCGGTCCAAACGTGAAATGTTATAAGGTTACTAGTGAATTGAATATACCGATCTAGCCTAGCTACTACAGAACTATCAAATAAACTGAAGCCACAATTGGTTTTGTGATATGGTTTGTGGAAATTGAGTTTACTATTTTATTATCTGTAAAAAATGTACACAGTGAATCAGTTGAACAAAATTTCTAAACAGAAATTTGGAAAACTCGGTTAAACCAAATTGAATGAAGAATCATGTGAAACATATCATACTTCTCTGGCTTCGCATGCCACAGAAAATGCTTCTGCACTTTCTTGACTCTCATCTGCATAGACTTGTATCGATGTTCTGGTATCGACATCAGAATCTTCTTCAAGTTCGGTATATCTTTCTCGGGAATAAAAAGCGTGAATGATTCCCAGTTCAAAACCTCGAAAAAAGGCGGGACAAAGTTATCAGATATGATGGCAGGAACACAATCATAGAAAATGGCTTCTACCACTCTAGGACTGTTCACTTCAAAGCCTTTGGCACAAATGCAGTACTTGCTGGTCTCCATGAACTGAAGATAGTTCTTGTTTCCTTTAGTTCGCGGTAGCTTTCCGAAGATTTTCAAGTCGGGATCTTTGTCATTTCCCCCGTAAGAGAGGAGGATTGGCCTTAGATAACCACAACCATGGTCAGGTTTCCCAGCAAAAGAATGCAAGTATTGGTCTTTTGTTCGCGGATTTGCCACCAATATTACTTAATGGTTTCTTGGGATCTCTAACGAATGTTTCTGGTAAAGATGTGTCCTTTCCAAACACAAAACCTTCTTTGACATCAGAGTTGCACAACGCCCTTATACTCTTGGCCATATGTTTCCTCGTCTCAGATGGAGCCTGAAAACATCACAAAGAGACAATACATTTAATCAGAAAAGTTATCTCAAAGAAACATGTCACATAAAACCATATATGTATCACAAAATGATCCCAAAGATCACATCTTTATAACTTCATAGAGAAATGTCACAAAAGAAAGGTTTTGGGAAAACGATCGTGGAAAAGAGGAGGAGACATTACCCAATCATGGCAGGCAGCAAGGAAATGATCAGCCCCGGAAGTTCGATTCCAGAAAGGGTATTTTGCAGAAATGAAGTCTATATAGTCTTTTAGATACTTAATGAGATTGCGGTGACTGTGAGAGTCCTGAACATATAGAGTCACCGCTAGTATTCGGGAACTGAAGGGTAAATAGAAAAGATGAGCTTTTGCAGGGTCCTTTGTAACAAATTTGTTGTTGGATTCGATAATTTTCATAAACCAGCCTTCAGATGTATAAATCCCTCTGAGTATTGGATTGTGCATTATAGGTTTATCTCCTTCTTTGTAAACATAAACCTTCAACATCTTCTCCATCAACTCATAGCTCCTGAGAAATTCAATATCAACTGGAATCAGTATCATCAGAATATGAGCTTTGATGCAGCTTCAAGAAACAGTAAAAAACAACTCACCGTTTGAAAATGGAAACATTGCGATACAGAGGAGCGTAGAGGAGAGGGTCTTTGTCATCAATTGGTGTGTTCTCAATCTCATATTTTGCTTGTAAAAGCTCCATGTCAGGTTTAGTAACCCATTTTGGTTTCTGAAACACAGACAAAGATGAAACATGTTACACTATTGTCACTGTTTGAGTAAGGAATATATCATTTCCAGATCATGATGAACCTTTGCTAGATGATTATGGTTTACACGGTTTTCATGCAACTGCTTGCTCATCTCGGATATTGACATCACTCCGGAACCAGGCATTTCCACGTTCTCCCTTACATCAGGCACAAATCTCACAGAAGTAGAAGCATCACCAACATCTGTTTTAGTTGAAGTCTTTTCTGGTACTACACTAGGAGTATGCATTGTCGTGTTTTCCCCCATACGGATGGGTTTAAATCAGGTAATGTAGCCGGCCACTTCACTAACCAAATGTGCCGTTGCATTTTCCTTTACAAGAGACGGGTTTGAACCAGGTAATGCAGCTGAGACCATTGCACTAGCTGCAGGAGCAGTTGCGTGATCCTTTACCAGAGACTTGTTTGAACCAGGTGATGCAGCTGGAGCCTTTTCACTTGGGGCAGGTGCAGTTGCGTTTTCCTTTACCAAAGACGGGCTTGAGCCAGGTAATGATGCAGCTGGGGGCTTTGCACTAGCAGCAGGCGCTGTTGCGTTTTCCTTTAGAGGAAAGAATGTAGCAGAAGTTGGCGAAATGGCAGTGGAAGTTGCATTTTCAGTGGTATTGAATATCGGATCAACCTCAACTTCTTCATCATCTCCTCCGGGATCAATCTCTGATCGGGAAAAGCACGGTGCCGGTGCTAATGTCGAGTTAGCTATAAGTGAAGTTGAGTTTCTTGACATGGGAATCTTGGTGGAAGAGAAGATGGAAGAGATACTGTACGGGATCTCGATGTTTTCAAAGGTGACTATGAGAGCAAATGTGAGCCCCAATAGCCATAAAAGCCGTCTGCTTTCTACCTTCCATAGCCATGAAAGCTGAGGCCGCATCTTCAGACCCTCAAATTACCTGTCACGTTCATAAGTACCAATATTTATGATCAATTAAGCATATGAATCAATCTGATTCTGGTCAACGCCTGAAAAAAATGTGAATTCTAGAGCTAACTTAAAGCAATTTTACAGAACAAGTCCAGAGAAATTCGAATGTTTTCATTCAAAGTATCAATCTTTAAGAACAACAACAATCATAATGATTCTGGGATTCTAATATGGTCACGCCTAAACCCAATTTATCAAACTCGATTTCAAGCTCAGATGAATTCTTGAAGCAATTTACAGAGCAAATTCGAGTATTACTCACAATATCAATCTTTAATAACAACAACTAGAATTAGAACAAAATATGATTATAGAATCTGACATAGTCAACACCCGAAACCATTTAACGAATGATCATTATTTTAACTTTTGATCTCTTTAGAAAATCATTGCATGCAATATAAGTTTAAGAGAAAGGAAAAAACAAAAGCATTGTAATGATTATAGTATAATTGTTCTAATCAGTTTCATCAAGAACACAGAGAGAGAGTATAAAAAAGCTTACAAGTTGGAGAAGACGATCGGTTAATCAAAGAAAGATCAAACGATGCATAATGAAACTGATCGGCTTTTTCTTAAGACTCACCAACTAACAATAAAGAATTCTTCTTCTTCTTCTCTGATTTTCTTCCTTTATAAGTATCAGTTTTCTTAATTGTATCGATTTTTATGAAAAGAAACACAACGGACTCTTTGGAATCAAAAAACCCTTTAGGGTATTAACAAAAACAGAAAGAAAGAAAGAATAGATATACAATTCTCTCTGACCCAGATATCGAGGTCAAATACGTTTCTGCTTCTTTCGACGCCGGTGAAGTTGGAATCTCCAACTTCACCGGCGTCGGGTCTCCTTCACCTATGAGCTTTGTTCTTCCTTCCCGTGCTTCATCTCTGTTTTGCTTCTTCTATGTTCTTTCTCTGTCTTGCGTCTCCATCATCTCTCTATCCCATCGGAAAATTTGGACAGCGAAAATCGATCTCGAAGTTCTGCTTCTCGAGGACGAAGACATCGTCAGCTTCCTCACCTCCAGCTCTCTCTGGCGGATCCCCATAGCCTCTCCCCTCTCCCGTCTGGATGTGTGTATGATGTTGTGTCTCGAAACCCTGTTTCTAGAGGACGGAAATATCTTCATTACCTTCATCACCGCTCATCTTCACCGGAGTTGAGAAGTGTTTGTGTCTCACTGTCCCGCTTCTTCCCGCGTGCTCCTCTTGTGTTGTTTTTGGTTCGAATTCTTCCGGGGGCTCAAGCCTACCGAGATCGTTTTTGTCATCCTCCACCACTCGCTGCGACCTCTTTCTCGGCGGCCCTATCTCTCTCCAGAGGTGGGTCTTCGGACAGAGGCTTCGTCTCACCTTCCATCAATCTTAAAGTTACTCCCTCCTCCTCTACTTCATATTGGACTTCTCGGCAAACAGGCCTAGAGGAGGAAGCTCATGTTGGCCGAATCTCTTCCCTTCTCTGACAACTATTTAGGCGGTCGGAATGTTGTAGGAAGACCGGCGATGACGTATGCACACTTGACGGCACCATTCCTTCACTCCAAAGAGGCACATTGACTAGGGTTTCAACTTTGCTACATGGGCCTGGTAATGGACCATGTTTATGGGCTTTATGTTTAATTAAAGCTTCAATTAGATCAAATCTTTTAAGCCCAATAGGATATGCTTGTGGATCATTTTGGGCCTAAGACAACATGTGATTGAAGTATATATGATTATTAGATCTATTAGTCTATTTTCTTCTAGACAGAATTTAGACGGTGTTGTTTCTTCCTCTTGGGATAGAATTTTGTCTAGATCCTCCATTATGGAGATGTGTTTCAAAAGCTCTACGGCAATTCGAACTTATTCGGTAGTTCAACTGCCCTTTGTGGCGACAGAATTAGGATTAGTCTTCGACTCTCAGGCTCAAGACTCCTTATCTAACCCCTATCCAAGACTTCCAGAACGTCTGAGTCTCCTCCGCCTGGATCTTCTTATTCTATGCTTTAGCCTTATCGACTATGTTGCTTTTCATAATTGCGATTTGGGATTGTAAATCTGAATTTAATTAATAGAAGAGTATTTGCTTGATAAAAAAGAAAAAATGAAAAAAAGAAAGAAGAAGGGTAATTTCGGAATTTTGAATTTTAAGCCGCCACGGCTTTGCTTCTTCTTCTTCCACAAAAGATTCTTCTCTTCTCTTCCGTTTCTACTCTTGTCTGAGTTTCTGAATAATCCTGCTGGCTTTTCATGAGTATGAAACCATTCTTATTAGTAAATCTTCTGACATATAAATATTTATATTACGATTACAAAAAATCATATATAGTATAATACTATACTAAAATTGGTTTTATTGATAAATTAAACCGATTAACGTAGTTTGACTCGGTTTAGTTCTTTAATTACCCGTCGGGAAAAAAAATTACCTAAACTCAATTCAAACCAATACATATAAAAGCTAAACCGGGCGTACAATTACAACGAAATTTTGGATCAAAATTGATGCAAAACTACAGGAAACTAAATTGGACAAACATTTTTTATAATATTCGCAGTTTGATGTCCCCTCTGTTTTTTGGAATTTATAACGTCAGACTCGTACCAATAAATCAGTGAAGTGCAATTATTATTCTTATAGGGAATACATAAATTAATGGACAAAAATAGCCTTAACATCTTCGTACTATCATCGAGATTGACACACAGTTACGTTCAGATCGTTGACATTAGTTAATGACCTTTGCTAAGGACAAATGGGATTCCACACTTCGTTGCTTGATCCTCACGCAATTGATATTTTTACACGTTCAAATAATTTTTTCGAGATATGGGACTTGTGTATTGATTATTTCGGGACAAAGCAAAATTAGTAGAAACCCAAAACAAATTTAATTTTGGAATGAGACTTTTTATTTAAAATATTTAGTTGTTCTAACTAAACCATTTTTTGTGTTTATATATTGTAGCTTCTCTTTTATTAAACTTTGTTTCTGAAAATATATATTTTTGGTCGGTTTTACGTGTTTTTGCGTTGTATATTTCCCTTGTTCAATCAATACAACCAAATGACAAAACAAAATCATTAATTTCAACTTGTTTTTGTTTTCCGAAGTTGTAACACGTTCTATTACATTCTGACATTAAAATAAATAAATTCTAAATTTCTAAAAGGAACATTCTACAAGTGTACTTAAAATTCTTGAATCATCTAATTAGAAATGTGAGAATTTTTGTGTATCATTACGTGAATGAATTTCCCAAAATTTAAATTCCAACGCTTCCATTTAGTCTTAGTATATTATTTTGTTACGACGTCGTTTGCTAAACTTGATGATTCGTTATTCCGTTAAAATCTTTAATGAAAAACGATGTCGTTTTAGTTTACCCTCGGTTAAACCTCGCTCTCGTTGGAAACGCAGTTTAACTTTGTGTTAGATTCCGATTTGCTTCTCTGTTTCGTTATCTGCAAAGAAATGGCTTCTCGTTATCGATCTTTCACGAAACCGGCCATGTCTATGTTTAAATCAGCTATGAACAAACCTAAATCGGCTTCTTCCATTCCTGTTATCCCTCCTTCGATTGGATCTGCTAGGTATAAAAAAAGGCTTCTTTTTTCCCTAATTTTCCGGATGATTCTTTTTGGTTCCATTTGATTCAATGATTCGGTTGATTTGAACAGGCCGATTGCTCAAATGGGTTCGCTTCAGTCTCTGCTTCCACTTCATAGCGCAGTTTCTTCAGCTCGATTGACTTCGTGTCTTGGTATTGACTCAAGGAACTCGAGATCGTTGTCTCAGGGTATGCTCAATGCGAATCCAGGGGTTTGAATGTTTTGTGTGTTTTAATAACTATAAGCTTTTTCTTTCACTTGATCTTCTCGCATTTCCTTTTCTTATTCTTATGCTTAGTGGTTGCTAATGCTGTTTATGTAATTGGGTCTCATCGAGCCACATTGTTGAGATATAGTTTTTTCAGAATAAAAATTCATAAATGTACCGGTTTAAGACTATGCTATATGGTGCTATTACTTTACAGACCTAGATTCACATGTTCTATTAAGAAAGAGACATAGTAGCTCATTAGAAAGATTCTTGTTCCTTATAGTGTAGAAGGACCATATCTATTGGACTAGTGTAGCTGTCGAAAAGTGTAGATTTGTTCGCTCAGAAACAGAATTGATGTCATTCATGTAAGACCTGAAGGTTTGAAGGAGTAGATGAGTTGGGACATTCTGGATTTCTCTAGTGTCTTATTTTAGGAATTGATTGAAAATTTAGAGACGCTTCTTGCTGATCAAATCTGTTGGATGGTGTAGTTCTTTTCGCTTACAGTGTAGACCTTTGTAATTAGACTAGGGGTTGCAGGGAAGTGTAGCTATGCACACTCAGAAACAGAACTGATGTTGGTTATTTGAGAGCTGAAAGGAGAAGGATTTTAATGAGTTGCAGCATCCTGGATTGGTGTGAGCTATGGTCGAAAGTTAAAGAGACTATTCTCGTTAATCGAGTCTCTTATATGGTGTAGTTCTTTAGTGAACTAAAAAGGAAGGACTTTACTGGATCCAATCTTATCAGTTATCTTCTTAGAAAAAAAAAGCTTCCACAAGTATTGATACAAGCTTGAAGCTTTGATACCAGTGCATGAATGTTTGATTTATTTAAACTAGGCATGATTTTACGATGTCATATGGTAGTGTAAGCATGGTGTGTATTATATTTCTGTTGCAGAACTTGGCCTCAGTGTACCTCGATAAGAGACCAGAATCTTGTGAGGAGGAATTTGATTTTGGGATGAGACTTCAGAGCAGTTCTGATCCCAGTCTTTGTTTATGTATTTGTCAAATGCAATTCACTCACCTGTTGATGTTTCCTTGGTGATTCATACTATATCTTTCCATAATTAGTTAAGCAGATCAAATTGGGCTGTATTTTGTTTAGAATTGACTGAATGAATGGGCAACCTTATTTGTATGTTTTGAAGGTGGTTCATTTGAAAGAAAGTGAAAAGCTTTTTTTTCTTTTCTTTTTATAAACAATTGTATCGATAAGTATATTATTTATGACTCAAACTCATCCCTAAAAACCATATGAATTATTCTATGTAATGGAATAGAATCAAACTCCGGATATTTGAGCTATTAGCTAAGACATCTTCTAAAAATTAAAAAGTTAAATTCTATATTTCATCTAAAGTATACTTTTGATATAAGAATTGTAGTCAATTAATTATATCAAGCTCATAGAAAAACTTGTAGCTATCCACGCCAAATGAAAATCTAATAAGTTGGATGATTTAATTATGCTATACCAAACCAAAATCTCCATGGTTTAACATCTTTCTCTGGTTTGATTTGGTTATCAACATTCATCAATTGGAAAGAGGAAAATCATTAGCTATCTTGTTAGGTCAGCTAACAAAACAATGATCACGATAGATAGACTTGTGAATAATTAGAATAATCATAAAAATTCGTTGTTGTCAATAGAATAAAGTTAAAATTGGCAGGAGACATAAATGATTTATCTCTTCACGATTAAACGTGCCAACTAATTTTATATGCGTATGTAAACCCATTTATCAGCATTTATAACTAAACTACAATCTTTTTTCTTTTCAATATTAAATGAATTAGCATAACAAAATCATAGAGATTTGATCAATTGACTTCATATTAAAAAATAATTAGTATATAAATAACTATTTTCATCTATCATAAAAGAGGTTTTTATAGATTTACGCATCTAAAAAATAGTTTCAAAATGTGTTTACAGATTTAGGCATTATAAGTATTTCTAACTTGATAAAATCACATTTTATGCAACCAATTACACCATAATTTCTGTAACTCCAAGTAAACATGTAATCATTTGGTATGGTTTTTTATTTTTAATATTTTTTGTTTTGTAATTTTTCATTTTCTAAAGAAACGCCTAAATAGAAAGTGCTATTTTCAAAAAGTTTCAAATTCTTTTGTGAAAAGTTGTGGTTTCAACATAATTGATTCATCATAAACCTTAATATTAAGATTGAAACAGTTCGAACAAAAACCTAAACTTAGATTTGAGTAAATGAATATAAATATTTTTTCTAACAACTATTTAAAGAAAAATCCCAAACATTTATTATTTATTTATGGATAAGATGGTTTCGGATAATAAGTTTAGTTTTTGGTAACTCGGATGGTTGATTATGTTGGCAGGCATAGGTAAAAGCTTGATGTACCCACAATTTTACCTGCTTCATATTCAAACATTGTTCTTAATCTTCATTATAGATACTATAGATTTTTTTTTGTTAAAAAATACTATGGATTAGTGTTGCATCAGATCATGAGAGTAGAAATGATTTCAGATGTATCAAAATACTTTCATGAAACTCATTTCCTCATGTTGTTTTGTATTGTTAAGAATATAGTAAAACTTTTCCAAGTATGCATTTATTTATATCACTGCATGAAACAAAATATTCATCTGTTAGAGAAACTAACCAAGAAATCTCAATTGCAAAATGATCAGCAGCTTGATGAAAAAGTTCATGAGATTTTTCTTCCATACATGAGACTAAAACTGGTGCTTAATTTTCTTTTTCCTATAAACTCTCATTGAAGATTTTTTTTCTTTTTCAATAGTCAAAAATAAAATGGGTCTCTTCAATAAATGCATAAGCAAAAAACCAAAATATTAGTAGTTAATAAATTATTAAGCAGAAGAAACTAACAAAATAGCTTGCAAAATACGGTTGTAGCTAATGCATTATTATTATTATAAGGCAGAATCGGAAACTTGGAAATAACTATGTTACAAAAGAGTAGAGGGACCTTGATCTTTGAAGTGACACGTTACCAACACTCTCCCACCAATTTTTCATCATTATAGATTATTTCACCTCTAATTTAACCCCAAAAAAATCATCTCTAAGTTTGTATATGTATATCACAATCTATTAATGAGTTATTTAGAAAATTCTTACAACTGATCCCTTATTGTTTTTTTTTATAATATTGGACCACAACATGCCGACCCATTAGCCAAATTTCTATATAATGTAGGTGGTAGAACTCGATCTCTAATTGTGCAAGTACGCATGTTTTATGTGGACTTACCGTCTGCCACTAGACTAAAGGCCACTTGCGATCCCTTATTGTTTTGTGATGGAAAAGTATTAGCGTGCAAAATATAAAGTAAAAATTTGTGAACATTGATCAACATTAATTAATCCATGACAAAAAATAGTAGTTTTAAAAAAGAAGAGAAAAAATTATATATATATAAAAAACCATTTCATGTCATGAGAAATGCAACAAATGTTAATTTTCCAACAAATTTTAAAACAATACAAAAATAATAATAAAGTGAAGAAAGAGTAAATTGTCATCATCAAAATTTAGATTAGCAAAATTTGATCTAAGAAAATATCCCTAATTAAGAAACCATAATTATTGGAAAAATTAAAAAGGGATTAATATCAAATAAGATGTCTAAAATCTGGGCCAATGTTGTGGTGGATCAAGTAATCATCACCATCTGATGAAACATCGAAAATCATGGCAGTGTCCGTACCGTGATGGTGATGTATGAACTCATGATGGGCCTTACTCATCTCCTTCTGTCGCCGGAGCTCCATAACTTTCCGATGAGAATTCGAGTGTTTTGTTAGTACAAACGTCGGACTCGCTGCCGGCCGGTACTCCGGCACCAAACGTCCCGATTTATACCTTACACCGCACGCATTGCATAGCGTTTTTGGGCCCATTGGGCCTGTCCGCCACTGTGGTGTTTTATCAGTGGCGCAGTGGAGACACCGTCTCTCTTCTGCGCCACCTGATTCGGGTGAAGAATCTTTCTTCCTTCGAATTCCTCCGTCGATGGCTTGCTTTTTCCCAACATGAACGTTCAACGAAGGCGGTGAAGTCGGTGGAGAGAGTTGGTCGTTGGAGAGGATGGTTTCTCCGGTGAAAGGATTGTCGTAAACAGCTTCCATGAGAAGCCCACGTGAAGCCCAATTACACGCTGCGGCGCGTGAACGTTTGCTCCTAGCTTTGGCTTGTACTGACACGTCGGTAGTGAAAATTGGACTGCTGCTATTTGCGTTCTCGGAGCCGGATTCGGATTTCGGGTCGGGGGTCTTGAAACCGGATATCAACTGGAGCTTGTGTACATCTTCAGGCGAGAACGATTCCTCGACAAAGTTCGAAAGCCACTCCAATTCAGCCAAATCATCACACTGAATAAACAAAAACACAAATTATTTAATTTTGGCTTAATAATTACATATTTTTTCTCTAATTCACTTTACTAAAAAATCAAATTGCCATACATACCGGTACACAAAGGTCACCGGAGAAGCTAGTTCCGTCATGAACATCACCGTGGAAATTGGGGAGCTCGGTGGTAGTGAAGTTAGAGGTGTCGGTAATTGTGGTGGTTGGGTTGGAATCAGCATTGACATCGTTTTCTTCGTCATCATTAGAGAAATCAACCAAAAGATCATCAACCACAAACTGATCAGCAGCTGAATGAAAGAATTCATGAGCTTCTTCTTCCATGAGATTGATTTATTTTTCCCGATAAGGGATCGTCGGAGGTCTATTGGAGTAGAGTGAAGTAAGAAGAAATGTGAGTTTAAAAAGGAGCAAAGTTAGAGAAAGTTATGGTCTGTAATAAAAAACTTTTTTTTAATATAAATTGATTGCGCTTGAGAAGGGGACAAGAGAAACATATTAATCGGAATTTGAAGAGGACAATGCATATCTTCTCGGAATTTTTTTTTTTACAGGAGTTAAATTTTTTTTTTTGATAAAGCAGCACTTAATTTTCTTATTTTAGTTTCTTTAAGAATTATTTTGTCAAACACATGTGAAATACCAAGACATAATGGATACAAATATACCTATAATTTTGATTTCTACCTCTACCAAGTCATTGAATTATTTATATATATATTATGGATATTTAAAATTGGATTAACCAATTTGAAATTAAATTGGTTAATCCGAGTTTCATACTAAATAATTGGTTTAAAATTTTTGAGATTTATTAAAAGGTAAATTAGTGCAAAATTTTTGGAGGAAAAGTAAAATTGGTTTAGTTGACAAACAATGCAAAAAAAGTTTTTTGACTTCATTAAGGAATTAATGAACCAAACATGTGCAATTATGTTATGGTATAGTGGTGGGGACAACTTTACTAAAAAGGGTCATTAGATTGCTTAAAATTACATAAAGTACCCCTCACGTGCATGTGGTAGATGATGATGATCACACCGTCGATTATTAACACTTAAGTAAGGTGTGAGACCGGTTTGGTTTTGTCCATATCGTTTATATGTATCTAAAACCGGTTTACAATAAGTTGACAAATAAATCGAATTACAATAAATCATATTAAAAAGTAGCAAGTTACTAACATTTTAGTAACTTTAAAAGATGAAAACTACATTACAAAATCATTCATTAACCTGCCAAATTTTCTTGGTCCGATCTTGTCATCAAATTTTTTCACAATATTTGATAGATTAAAAAAAATTAGAGATAAATTTCGGACTTTTAATCTGGTTTTAACCAATCCAATTATTCAGAAAAAAATCAGTCATTAACCTCTATGGACGATCCAAGGAAACGACTTAATATCAAGACATTCTATATTATTATTGGCCGATTCGATTATCTACCAAATCGAACAATATTCCTCGGGATTTGTATAAGAATAATACTATATAATTTTAAAACTCTAATTGTAGCTATTGTTTGCTCCTAATCACATGTTAAATCTCTTTGTTCCTTTGTAGATCCCACTTTTAGGCACGACAATTTCCAGCTCATGCAATCAGAAAGACTATGACCGATCTCTTAAACTCTCTTGATCCTAATTAAATTTGCTACGTTCATAACTAGAATCCAAGTCCTTTTCCTGAAAACCAGACACTGTAACTACTTTAAAATTTCTAGTGGTGTATATTTTTTAAGCGAAACTCAAACTAGTTATTGTAGTAACTGTATCTAACAAGAAGTCCATAATAGCTAATTGACTATCTTATATGTAAAAGTATTCAGCTTACGTGAAGAAACTAGATAAATACTTGAAAGGAAAATTATACACAATTAGTTGGTCAATCTACAAGACCGTTCATTAGTCCTAAACTTAGTATCTACATTTATCTATATTTACAATTTTAAGAAGAAGAGACTATTTTTATTACCACAGATGAGATCTCCACTAGTATGTGTAAGATATAGGCCTTTTTATTCATTGTCAATTGGTTTTGAGTTAAAAACCTATAATCTAATATGGTACCAGAACTTATGATCCACATTATTTAACCTGATCCGACCCAAAGTGGTCTAATTATCGATAACCCAGGTCCAAAATTGGTGCCGTCGATCCATCCCCGAACATATCGAGATCAATGGTTAAAAAGCTATCATCTCGAGGAGGTGTATTAGGAAATAACATCCCACATCAGAAGTTGGAATAGATCTTTTCTAATATATATATGATATGAGTCTCTCCACTCATTACCAATTAATTTTGAGTTGAAACCATAATCTAATAATTTTAAGTTCATTAATGTTCAAAAAATTTATTCTAATGCATGTACTCGTCATTAACTCCATCTTAAATTTTTTTTAATTCTAGGCTAAATTAAAATTAAACGGCATAATATTTTTTATGTCGATTAATAGATAAAATCAAATACATGATTCAAACTTTTTTGTAGAGATTACGCAACTGTTTCAATTAAATTCTGGTGAAAAAATCTCTAAAACTCCGATGAAAACTTTATCTATGCATAAATTAATTGAAAAACTATGTGCAAACACTTTTGTATATATCTCTATATACTCAGAAAAGATTTAATTACATGTTAAAAACTTCATAGGGCAATAGATATAATATATACTACCAGAATAACTCAAGAGATTATATACATACTATACGGAGTATAAGATTGTGGAATGAAAGATATATGCTGAATATGTAATATTTATGTGTATATATAATATAGATATACAAATATGTATAAAATATTCAAGTAAATAAAGAAAGAAAATGAAAATTTCTCCTTGAGACTATCAACATCTCTACTCCACTAGCTCTTTATCGTTACAATTACACTTTCTTTTTTGCTTACAATTCATAGGATTCATTCACAATTTATATCTTTTTGATAGAAGCGAAGCGATTCACTAAAGATTCAGTAGGTTCACATGATTGTCTGCATATTTCAAACACGTGTCTCGAGAAGTCCTAGTTCTGTATGACCCAGCTTTTGATCTTACGCCAACCCCCAACGTCCTTCGAAATAATGGATAAGGTTTCTTCTTTTATTTTAATTATATAGGTTTTTTTTTTTAATTATATAGTTCTTCGAATACTATTAATTATCACAATTGATGTTATTATATCTTCACAGTTAGACCTCTAGTGATCGCTTGAATCAGACTCTTTGAGTCTGGAAATTACATTACTCAATTCGTCTATATAATAGAATAATTATTATTTTATGTTACCTTCGTATACCTAATGAATCAATGATAAGGGACGCTGAGAAATGCGTAAGAGAGTTTAACAAAAAGAAAAAGTAATGCGTAAGAGTGCTCCTCACGAGTCAAAAGGAAAAGACACGTGGTTCAACACTTAAAATTAGCCTAGATTGAGCTAAAAACATGTCCACTTATGGCCAAGATTACATGCTTTTTAGAAAGTAAGCACATCCCAAAGCCTTTGCTGTTTTATACCTCAGACCGGCTTGCCCATCAGACACTATAAGCCAGATTAATGCTCTGTCCGGTTAAGTTTCTATCAGATGGCCCAAACCGACTGGTTAACCTCGGTTTAGTATATTTTCTAATTCTTTTTTAATTAATGTGAGGTATGAACCGAAACCCAACTAATTTTCATGTAGTCAACAATAACAACTAGTTTGACTCTAAATTTTCTAATAAAGTAAACCATAATATCATTTTTATCTTGTCAAAGACTAGCAACTTAGTTTCCGGTAGAAATCATAACTGATGAATTTACTTATTGTCTCAAACCAATCCATGTCACACTTAGCCATCTTAATTTATACTGCTTCCTGAACCTTTAAAAAGATTTTGAATTATAATTTTAAATATCACTGTTCAATAAGCTATGTTTTGGCTCATACGTATTTAAGTACAAAAAAAATAAAGCCTAACGTAGGGTGTAAATCTCTACAAAAAATTTGATAATATTAGGTTTTCGATCTAGTGTTTTCGTTAAAAGCGCACTTGTTCTTTATTTTTTTTCGAACAAACTTTTTGATTATATCTTGCTGCTAATTAATGTTATCAAGTAGAGAGGAAGAAACATATTTATTATAAGGTAAAATATCTTATGGTTTCATTTTAAAGTATCATAAGTACTGCAATGATTAGTCCACAAAATATATAACTAATAGTCAGAAAATGACGTTTGATTATATTTTACATGGAAAAAACAAATTATACATTACACGTAAAAACTTGCATCAGTTTTCCACTACACATACACATTTCTTTGTCTGCTCTACATAACTTTTTTTAAGAAGTTTTGGGCTGAGGCCATAATCTCTATGTGAAAATAGTTAGTAATTTCGTATTTAAGGAGAATTGATTTCTAATCTAGACTAACAAGGTGACTTTCTTCTCATATGAACATATGAACATACATAGTAACATATAAGTAATTAAACACAGATAAATTAATTAACCAATCAAAGCACGATCTTTAAATTCCTTAGCCAAAGCCGGCATGCAGCTAGAACTCCTCGAGAGACCACCACTACCTTTTTCAGACTTACTCGATCCAACAATCTTCTTAGACCTCTTCTTCAGCATCTCCTTAACCGCTTCTGCTTGGTACAAAGCCGGATAACTCCGACCTAACCGGTTAAACCGGGAACATGCAGACATATGAATCTTCACAGCCTCCTCTCGTCTCTTCTCCACCACAACTTCACTGTTATTCATCTTCTCCATCTCCTCTTCAACAGCTTTTTCACAAAGCCCACAAATCAACTTCCCTGAGAATTTCGAACGTACACGATGTATGTACTCCGGTGTACACTCTTCAGACATGCCACAGCACTCACACTTCGCATCTTCAACTTCTGCTATCGCTGCTAAGGACAACAACGTTGTTGCGGTTGCGGTCGGAGATGGTTCTTTTGTTAGAGTGTTGTCTATGGATATTTGGTGTGAGATATCTGAAATCGTACGTTGAAGACCTCCCATTATAATCGTCTCTTGATGTTTCTCTTGTGAATTTGTATTATATATGTATGAATCAGTACAACTTGTGTTTATGCCTATGATATGTTGTTTTGATGCGTATTTATAGAGTTTAGATCAGAATTGTCTCGAGGGTTCCGATCTTATTCACTTTTGTTTTTTTTTTTTTGGTCTGCCAATAAAAGCATGAACAATTTAGCTTTTAATTAATTAAAGACCTAAAAAAGGATCAACTTCACATGTATATCTTGAACAACACGGTAAAGTCAATTAAAAGTTTCCTCTTTTGTTAGCAAGGAAGGAAAGTCAATCATTTTGATTTTGACGTTTTGTCAAATGAATCGTGGAGCTATGTTTACAACTAAAACAGGCGCAAGTTGTTTTGTTTTGATGCAAAATGCGGAAGTTATTTTCATGCCAAAATTTGGGTTCTATCTGGAATCTATGGCTTAGATAGATTTGGTTTATCTTTCTTTTTCCAATTATTTTGTTCATCTTATTAAAAAATGTAGGAAATTTTAAACTATGTTCTTCCATTTGGCTCTAAAAGTTGAAACAAGTAGGGTATTCTAAGAATGATTTATTAGTGGTCATAAAGTAGGATTTGGTTTAAGATTGACCAATAACAGCCAATATCTCGATCGAGCGTGTTAAGATCTTCCATTAAAAGTTTAAATGGACCAACATATATATAATAGATAGACCAATTTATTAATTTCTAATATATTTGATTTTGGAAACTCATAAAACAAGACACGAGAGTTAGGCTTTCTTAATTTCTTAAACTAAAAAGGTTGACTCGATATCAAGGATCCTAATTTCAATATTTATATTCCTAAGAAAAATTAAAAAGGATTTCAATACTAGAAAAATGCAGAGCTGTGAAATAAGGTATGTTCTAAACAGTTCGAGACGATGGTTCTTTAAATTCAATGGACCCATCTCCAAAGGTTTGTTGTCTTTGATCATTATGACAGTTGAGATATTTTCTTCGTAGCCGTTGATTCTTACTTTGGTTACTCACGCATTTCATAAGTTTTGTTAAATAAACCGAAAATTTTTACCGGTTTAAAAAGGTTTCGAACCAAACCGAACTAAATTAAAAACCGGAGTCGAATTTGAAAACGTCCCGATCAGTTTGCAGCTCAAATTTGAATCGGCCAATTTTCGCTTGGTCTAGCTAGCATTTGCTTTAAAGGCACCTCAAATTTGGTGAGGTCGCTAATAAATTGATTTTTTTTTCCATTTTTATTATTTTTTAGAAAAAAAGAAAATGGAAAAAATGAATTTATTAATTTTTTTCCTTCACTTACAATTTTTCCAAAGAAAAAAGAGCATGAAAATCTTTTAATTTTTAATTTTTCGACATGTTTGGCAATACAAGGACGATTTTTTCACACCATTTGTCATTTTCTTCGCCTACATAATCGGCGAGTATTAATCACATTGTCTTCTTCTATGTTTGATCCTCTTTAATCTGTTCTATTCCATTATTCAAGGAGATCGAAATTTTGTTTCTTTCATCTACTCTTCTTTTCTGCGTTCTCTGCATTGTTTAGTTAGAAGAAAAAAAACGTGAAAAATGAGCACCAATCAGAATCTGACCTCCGACGATTTGATCTCCAACAACCTGTCCGGCGTCGGCGGTGGTGTTGCCGATGTATATGGTGAAGATATCGCCACATTGGATCAACTCGTCACTCCTTGGGCTACCTCCATCGCTAGGTGAGATCCTAAATATTTCAGAATAGCTTCACTTTTCGATTCTGCTTTGCTTTGTTTATTTAACTTGCTTTCCAAGAAAGTTTGGATTTTTCTATTGTATATATGTTTGTTTTTGTTTGCTTGTTGTGGAAAAAGGAGCCAGCTTTAGTGTCGCAAGATTTGTTAGGTTATTTTTTTAATATATTTGAAAAATTTGTGCAGTGGTTATAGTTTGATGCGTGATCCTCGTTACAATAAAGGACTCGCCTTCACTGATAAAGAGAGAGATGCTCATTACTTAACTGGTCTTCTTCCTCCTGTAGTTTTAACTCAAGATGTTCAGGTGATTTCTAGATTTACCATTATAACATGAATAAAAAGTCTTCATTTCTTTGAGGTTATGTTGATCTTAGTTTGTGGGATAATAGGAGAGGAAGTTAATGCATAATCTCCGCCAGTACACGGTTCCTCTGCAACGTTACATGGCCCTAATGGATCTTCAGGTGATTCAATTGTTCTGTTTGGTTTAGTATTTTTTTCTTCTTTTTGTTGAATTGTTGTGCAACTTGGACTGATAGATTCTGAATCTTTTAGGAAAGGAATGAGAGATTGTTTTACAAGCTTTTGATTGATCATGTGGAGGAATTGCTTCCGGTTGTGTACACACCGACAGTGGGAGAGGCTTGTCAAAAGTACGGGAGCATATACAGGAGGCCACAAGGTCTTTACATCAGCTTAAAAGAGAAGTACTGCGATTGAATACTTGCTGAAATCGTGTTTTCACTTTCACTTCTACAATATTGTTTCCAATCAATTGTTGTTTTATTTCTAAGTACAATGTGGTTTTCTGAAGGGGAAAGATTCTTGAAGTATTGAAGAATTGGCCACAAAGAGGGATTCAAGTTATTGTTGTTACTGATGGTGAGCGCATTCTGGGTCTTGGAGATCTTGGTTGCCAGGTAAATAGAGTTTTAAATGATGGAGAATTTAATTCATCCCTCTTTTGATCTTATGTTGATTCTGAATGCTGGACAATTTTACAGGGAATGGGAATTCCTGTTGGGAAGCTTGCTCTTTACACAGCTTTGGGAGGAATTCGTCCATCAGCCGTAAGCACTATAACAAAAAGCTACTGATTCTAAGCATTGGTGGTTATGCTTGATTTTGTTCATTTACTTTCCTATTCCACATACAGTGTCTTCCAATAACCATTGATGTGGGTACAAACAATGAGAAGCTGTTGAATGAGGAGTTCTACATTGGCCTTAAACAGAAGAGGGCAACTGGCGAGGTTTACTATTATCTTTCTTATTCTTTTCTGCACTGTTTTAAGTTTTTTTTTATTTAGAAACTGAGAAGTATGGCTACTTTTGTTATTTAGGAATATGCAGAGTTTTTGCATGAGTTCATGTGTGCTGTTAAACAGAACTATGGAGAAAAAGTGTTGGTGCAGGTAAGTAATATGATTTGGTATTGCTAAACACCATAGTTTTTCAATATTGTTTTGATATAAAACATAATCATTACAAGTACTCTTTGTTTCAGTTTGAAGACTTTGCAAACCACCATGCATTTGAGCTTCTCTCCAAGTACAGCTCCACTCATCTTGTTTTCAATGATGATATCCAAGTAAGATATGTGCAACATAGAGATCTATGTGAATTTTACTTTATTGTGAGTTTTCTGAAAGGTGAGCAAGACCTTGTATAATCTGTCTGCGTATAATTGCAGGGTACTGCATCCGTGGTGCTTGCGGGGCTTATAGCGGCTCAGAAAGTACTTGGTAAAAGCTTAGGTGACCACACCTTTTTGTTCTTGGGTGCGGGAGAGGTTAGACCAGAAAACATACCAAATAAGGTTTTTGTCAAGTATTTGTTTTGCTGCTAAAGCCTTTTATCTTTTGAAGGCTGGAACTGGAATCGCTGATCTTATTGCCCTTCAAATTTCGAGAGAGGTTAGATAGTCTTTCCCATTATTACATTTCTTTGATACTTGTGCTCCTTCTATCTTAGAATCTGTGACTGTATTGTTTTGCAGACTGGAAAACCAATAGATGAGACCCGGAAGAAGATTTGGCTTGTGGACTCCAAGGTAATGTTGAATAACATTGTTGTTAGCCAATGTTTTCTTTTTCATTTACGAAATTTCTTCTGGATTATATTGCAGGGACTGATTGTTAGCTCACGCAAAGAATCGCTTCAGCATTTCAAGCAGCCATGGGCTCATGAGCACGAGCCCGTCAAGGAGCTCTTGGGAGCTGTTAATGTACTTTTAAACAACTTATCTTAAGATCTCTCCATGAGTAGATGAAAAAAAATCTTTCTAAGACTTTTAAATTCACGTCCTTAATCAGTCAATCAAGCCAACCGTTCTCATCGGAACCTCTGGTGTGGGTAAGACTTTCACAAAGGAAGTAGTGGAGGCTATGGCTACCTTAAACGAGGTATTGTTTCATTCTTTTCAAACTTCTTTCTTGATATCTGTGTTATTGTTTATGATGCTCATCTTTATATTTTGGGTTACAGAAACCCTTGATTCTTGCTCTCTCAAACCCAACTTCTCAAGCCGAGTGCACGGCAGAAGAAGCTTACACATGGACTAAGGTAACGATCAAAAGCTTGTTGATACGCCCACCAATGTATTATTGCCTATGATGCAACAAAAATGAAGTTTGTGATTTATAATAGGGTCGTGCAATCTTTGCAAGTGGAAGCCCGTTTGACCCTGTTGAGTATGATGGCAAAAAATACTTGCCTGGCCAGGTTCGTTGTTTGTTTATTATAACAATATTTACTGATAATCCACACGCTCATGTCCTTCTGATAACACCAATTTTCTCAGGCAAACAACTGTTACATATTCCCGGGTCTCGGTCTTGGTTTGCTCATGTCTGGTGCCATTCGTGTTCGTGATGACTTGCTTCTAGCAGCTTGTAAGTACACAAGACACTCCTCTAAAACTGTTCCAAGAAACTGATGCATTGTCTTATAACAGTGCACTCTCTGGTCCTAAATGGTCAAAAGCCTAAAAGCATAAACTCTTATGTTTACGATCTGTTTAATCAGCGGAAGCGTTGGCCTCTCAAGTCACAAAAGAGAACTTCGAGAACGGACTGATCTATCCGCCTTTTGCAAACATTAGAAAGATCTCTGCTAACATTGCAGCCAGTGTGGCAGCTAAAACCTATGAACTCGGTTAGATTTTCATAATTCTTCATATCAAAAATATAGTCATTGCAAAATCTGATCCTAATGCTGTTGTTGTTGCTGCTGCAGGACTAGCATCGAACCTGCCTCGTCCTAAAAAGGACCTGGTTAAGATGGCAGAGAGCTGCATGTACAGCCCTGTCTACAGAGACTTCCGTTAAGGATTCACTTTTTGCCCTTCATTTGATTTTTTTCTCCTTTTGCTTTTCTTTGGTTATGGTGCTATAGGACAACTTCTGTTCTGTTTCAACTTTCTTTCTTTGATTTCAACTAATAAGATAATGCTTTGTTTTGGGTTTGAATAGTATAATGATCAAAGAGTCATTTTTATCTGGTTAGAGCAATGTTAAAAAAACCAAAATTGTTCAAATGTTCAAAACTTTCTAGGTGTTCGTGTGTTAATATGGTCATATTTTTCTCATATGACCATATTAAATCTGTTTGTTCTAATTGTATACTCTGCTTTCACGATTCTAAACTGTGATAAATTCATTTATATATACTAATCACCATAATCTTATTGTTATAGAATGCAACTATCTTATATTATAAGAGAAAATAATAAAGTGAAAAAGAGTGTTAAAAAGAGAATATTTGAAGTGAAATTGGGCCTAAATTTATAATCATTGCAAAGTCAATGATCCCATCCATCATATCTTAAAGTCAACAAAAAATTAATAATATAAAGGGAAGCTAAAAAGTAAATTTACATGTGGTGGCCCTCTCTTAATAGCATCGTTATTCATTATAATGATTATGGCATTGATTTTATTTTACTTTTTGGTTAGAAAATGGTTACACATTCATTGAACATCTATAATTGTTCTTCACTTTTTTCCCTAATTAATACTTTATTTTAAAAAAATCAAAGGCATGCCTAAATGTGTATCGAGTATTGGAATCAAGATTTTCATCATAATTTCTTCTTTTGGAACACATTATTTTCTGTCTTTTCATCTTTTTTCTTTCTGTTGTTTATTTAGTTCCTTCAATCGTTTTCTCTTTCGGTGTATATGCTATTTGATGGACTTAGTCGTGTAATGAATTATTTATTTGGTAACATATTAAGTTCAATTCAATTTTAATATGTTTCATAAACTCAATTTTATCAAGTTTCCAATGTCAAAAAAACCCGATAAATTTATAGATTTAACGAAAATATATAAAATCTGTTTATCGAAAAAATAATACATGAAACCCTAATCAAATATCACGTAGAGATTACATAACTCGTAATAATCAACTACAGTAAGAAAGAAAATATAAATATTAGGCCTGGTAAAAGTAACCGAACCGATTAGACCGAACCGAACCGAACCGAAATTTTGGTCTAATCGGTTCGGTTATTAGACTATGATTCGGTTAAATCGGATGGGTTGGGAAATTGATTTCGGTTAGCTATTCGGTTCGGTTATTTAGCTGATAACCGATCGGTTATTAACTAACCGAAATCAAATTTCCTAAACCCTAAAATTGGATCGATACCTCTCTAACTCTTCTTCTTCGGTCTTCGTCTTCTTCCGTTCTTCGTCCTTCACTTCTTCTTCTCCGACGCGGCGATTCACTTCTTCTTCACCGGCCGTCGATCTTCTTCTTCTTCGCATGCTTTCTTCTTCTTCTGTCTTCTCATGCTTTCTTCTTCTTCGGTCTTCTCATGATTTTGCAGGATTTGTGGTTTGTGATTGTGATTTGTTGAAACCGAAGAGGCGGGTCCGACGATTCTTTCAGCTGAGGCGGGTCCGACGATTCTTTCAGCTGAGGCGGGTCCGACGGAGGAGGTGAAATCCAATTCCTTCAGCTGAGGCCGGTCCGACGATTTGCAACGGTGGGTGGTCACTGGTCGGTTAATTTCGGAATCAACATTTCCAAACCGAAATAACCGATAACCGAACCGAACCGAACCGATTCAAAATTTCGGTTATTTCGGTACCCATTTTCAATAACCGAATTAACCGATTTTCAAAATAACCGAACCGAACCGAACCGAACTAACCGATTTCCCACCCCTAATAAATATATTTAACCACTTGACTAAGATAATTATCCAATACGTTACACTTTTTTTTTGTGTGGTAAAAATGTGTACGTACACTTATTAGTTCAAGTATTTGTACTAATTAAGAATATGAATGCATTAAGAATTATGAAAATAAATAATTAGTTGGTTTTTCACCCATCTAATTATAGCTTATTTGAAGAGCTATAAATTTTAGTAAGATTGATTTGAAAGATCCTTAAACCGTCTTTGTATATTTTCAAAGTCAACTTGATTATCGTATGTGCATAACTTTCTTTCATGGATTGGTAATGTCATAAACTAATCACTAATGCAACTTGAAAGAAGTAGGGAATGGAGACTATAATGCAGCAAAAAGAAAGAGTTAGTAGTGGGAATTCTTGTGATAAAAGAGAGTTAGTAGTGGAATTCTAAGTATACAATACAATTGATATATTTTGAATGTATAAGAATTAATAAGTATTATCAGAATTAGAGTTACCGATTTTTTTTAGTTTAGTGGTTAAATGTCTCAACTATAATTCATGTATCTGAAATTTTATTTTAATCCACATGACACTTAATAAAGGTTTTAAGAATGGATTTGAATAATATATATTTCGAGTTTAATTTGTCGATCTTGTTGTTGAAAAGAAAAAAAACAATTAAAATTTGTTTGCTAGAAAAATATCGAAGAGGGGTTGTAAGAAACGAAAACCATCCACTTTACACTACAAGAAAACAAGGGCATATCCTACGGAAAAAAGCCGTCGGTTTTGCCGTCAGTTCATATCCGACGGCAGAACCGACAACAACCGACCGAAATAGCTTAACCGTCGCTTACCGTCGGTTCTTCCGACGTCAACAGTTCCGTCGGTTACCGTGGATTAGCCAAACCGACGGTAACCGACCGAAGTAGGAATGTTATCGGTTTCCGTCGGTTATGAAAGTATTTTTGAATTTTTTTTTTAATTTATTTGTGAGGAGCCGACGGAAACCGACCGAAATTATTTTTAAAAAAAAAATTTATAATAACCGACGGTAACCGACGGATATATGGATATTAGAAAAAAAAAATTAATAATAACCAACGGAAACCGACGGTAGAAACTAGTACAAACGTTTTGCATATGCTTCGCTGTTGTAACCGAAAATTAGGTGACCGTAGGAAACCGTAGGTTTCTATAGGTTCGTATCAAGAATATAAAGGGATGAGTTCCATTTGTCTCCAACATTGAAATTAATATAAAACTCTCTAAACTTTCGATGATCAACTATACCGATCGATTATGGATGGACGGGCCACGTATGGATGACACTAATTCCACACTAACAGAAGAATATGCTGCCGGGCTGAGAAACTTTATGGAGTTTGCAGCATACCGGAGTGTGACCCTCGCAACAGGTAAGATGTACTGTCCTTGTAACACATGTCAGAATATGAAGTCAATTCCTGTTAAAAATGTGTGGAGTCATCTATACCGTAGAGGATTTTTACCTAGTTACAAAATATGGTATTTGCATGGAGAAGATGGTTCAGATATTGACTACGGTAATTATAGCGGTGTTGGTAATAGTAGTCCAGGTGGGAATATAGGTGACCCGGTAAATGAAGAAGTAGAAGTAAATCTTGGTAGTAGCGGATCGGGTGGGTATGGTGCAGATCCCACAGTCACGGTAGGAAACAATGTGGGTACATTACAAATGGTCAACGATGCGTACAGAGATGATGTACCAGTTTTTACCGCGGCTAGCCAGAGGGGTGAGGAACCAAATATTAGTGCTCGTAAATTTTTTGGTATGCTTGATGCTGCGAAACAACCCTTGTATAACGGTTGTGATGAAGACATGTCATCGTTGTCTTGTGCTGCTGAGATAATGAATATAAAAACAGATTACAATCTACCGGAGAGCTGTGTGGACGCCTTAACCGGTCACTTTAGAAAATGTCTGCCAAAAGAAAACACATATGCGGGATCGTACAACCAAATCCAGAAAATGGTTGCCGGGCTAGGATTACCATATGAGACAATTGATGTTTGTGTAGACAATTGCATGATCTTCTGGAGAGAGGATTCTGACCAGATTCGTTGTCGTTTTTGTCGTAAACCTCGATTTCAAGATACAAGTGGACGGACTCGCGTGCCATACAAGAAGATGTGGTATTTGCCTTTAGCAGATAGACTTAAAAGGTTATACCAGTCAGACAACACCGCAGGCGCAATGAGATGGCATTTCGAACACAACTCCTCTGGCGAGATAACACACCCGTCGGACGCAAAGGCATGGAAACACTTCCAAGCAAGTTATCCCGATTTTGCTCAAGAACCAAGGAACGTATATCTAGGGCTTTCCACAGACGGGTTTAGCCCTTTCGGTAAACACGGGAGACCTTATTCAATTTGGCCGGTGATTGTAACACCTTATAACCTCCCACCAACTTTGTGTATGAAACAAGAGTTTTTGTTTATGACAGCCCTAGTCCCAGGTCCCGATCACCCACGGAGATCACTAGATGTATTTTTGCAACCTCTAATATACGAATTAAATCAGTTGTGGGAGACAGGCACATTAGTGTTTGATGTTTCTACTAAACAAAATTTCCAAATGAGAGCTGTGTTGATGTGGACTATAAGTGATTTTCCTGCATATGGGATGCTTTCGGGGTGGTCAACGCATGGAAAATTGGCTTGTCCTCACTGTCAGGATAACACAGAAGCATTCCAACTGAAACATGGGCGGAAGACTTCGTGGTTCGATTGTCACCGTCGGTTTCTCCCCATGGATCATCCATATAGGCATAGTAGGTCGTTGTTTACTAAAAACAAAAAAGTCTTGTATGGTCCTCCTCCTGAAATAAACGGTTCGCAAATATTAATGCAGCTGAGAGATTTTGGTGCTGAGTCAACTCCGATTTGTGGAGGAAATGGCCATTATCCCGTCGATGGTGTTGGCATTTACCACAATTGGCATAAGAAAAGTATTTTCTGGACTTTGCCGTACTGGAAGAATCACCTATTACGTCACTGCTTAGACGTTATGCACATTGAGAAGAATGTGTTTGAAAATACAAGTAACACAATAATGAATGTACCGGGGAAAACAAAAGACAATCTGAAATCAAGATTAGATCTACCAGATATCTGTGATAGGAGGTCGCTACATTTACGAGGGAATAACAATGTTGGGCCAGTTCCTGTATTCCGTTTAAGTAACGAGCGAAAGGTAAAACTGATATCTATCTGTTTCAAAAATAGTATATTTTAAACATTCAGTCAAATAAGCTAACAATGGCAAATTATGGATGCAGGCTGCTTTTTTTGAGTGGATAAAAAATTCGGTCAAATTTCCCGATGGGCATGTATCAAACCTCCGAAATAATGTTGATAGTAACGAGGGAAAATTCTGTAATATGAAGAGTCATGACTGCCATGTTGTAATGCAAAGACTTTTTCCGTTCGCTTTTGCCTATCTATTGCCTAAAAATGTACATGAAGCGCTTGCAGGTATTATCTTGGACTTAAAGTAAAGGGAAAACACAAAGAAATATTATGTTGCTAATAAGTGTACTATGTATTTATATCAGGTTTGGGTGCCTTTTTTCGTGATCTTTGCTCAAGGACTCTAACTGAAGCTGGAATTAAAAATTTGAGTGATAAGATTCCTATAATCATATGCAATTTGGAGAAAATATTTCCCCCGTCTTATTTTGACGTCATGGAACACCTTCCAATTCATCTTCCGCGTGAAGCTGGTAAATACAAAATCCATAATTTTTTGATTCATAATTTTTGACTGCTATGCTTTTAGAAACAAATTTTTGATTGCAAAACGTAGAGCTGGGAGGACCAGTCCATTACCGATGGATGTATCCATTTGAAAGGTTCATGTTCAAGTTGAAGAAAAAAGTAAAAAACTTGAGTCGTGTCGAAGGCTCAATAGTTGCTCAATATATCAATGAAGAAGCTGCAAACTTTGCTTCGTTATATTTTCCCTCAAATGTCCAGACGAAAAACCGACGCCCAACCCGCAACGATGACGGCGGAGAGAGGCCAATTTATCCAGCTTTCGTGCCGGATATTTTCTCACAGATAGGCCGCCTCAGCGGAAAACCGGTTCGGAGAACCCTTTCTTCTAACGAGCTAAACCATTTGCATATGTATATTGCAACCAACTGCCCAGAAATCAATTACCTTGAAAGGTACGTATTAATTGCATTGATATTATTCTGTACGAAATTCTTATTAGTAATCCAGTATTCTTTTGTCACAGTATTTACATGTCCCAAATTCGAGAAGCATACCCTACTATGACCACTGAACAACTACAATTAACAAAAGAGGGAGAGTTCACTAATTGGTTAAGATTCTATGTGAGTCTCAAAACAAAAAATTATGTTGTTGCAATTTATGTTTCCCTTAGCGTAAATAACCTTAAACCTAAATGCACAGGTCACAGAAGTTGGGAAAAGTGGCACAACATTTCCTACGTGGTTGGTGGATTTTGTAGCAGGTCCTTTATTAGTCACTAAAGCATATCCTATGTACTTTACTCGCGGTTACGGTTTCAAAATTCTTAGACCGGGAATGAAAAGACCAACTAGTGACTACGGAGTATCAACAACCTCAGGCGATACAGTATACTATGGTGTGTTGCGAGAGATCTTGGAGATTGAATATCCGGGCCTGCTTGGGTTAAAGTGCGTAGTCTTCTACTGTGACTGGTACAATCCTATTTTAGGAGTCGGTGTCAGTGTTGACGAGTTTGGTGTGACAGCTGTACACTCAAGAAAGAAGCTGGATAAGTATGATCCATTCATACAAGCATCGCAGGCTGATCAAGTAACATATCTTCCATATCCCCGCGTGTCAACCAGGTCAGATGGGTGGATAACCGTTACAAGAACCACTCCTAGGGGGAGACTGTATGGCAATTCAGAGCAAGATCCCATGCAGCAAGCTTATCCAGGAACACTTGGCTCAATCGAGAGTTCACTTGGGGTAGACTTGTGTGTGGATATGACCTCCCAAGCATTTGAAACTGTATATGATGGTTCGGACGTTGAACTACCCGAGTTTGGCGGAGACGCCGAAGGGAGTTCTAGCGATGACCAATATGGAGATGGTAGTGATTCAGATTAATATGAATGACACAATAGACTTGTATGATTTAATTGTATTGTTATTTTGATAAACTTAAAAAGATTGTTATGCATTGTGTTTAGCAACTTAAATAAACAAGATTTGAGATTGTGCCTTGAACTATTATCGTAACTAGTAGAGAAAACAGTAATTAAGAAATGTAATTGTTGGCCAAAAAACAGCCTGTAATATATACGGTTGTGACCTACGGTAACCAACCGAAATATAATTTTTTTTTTTTTTGGTCGAAAAAATTACATATATATATAATAAACGGTAATTATGGAATGAAATTAAAAAAAAAAAAAAAACCAAAAAAAAAAATAGAAAGCGGTCGGTTACCGTAGGTTATGACCGACGGTAACCGACGGCAATTTGGGGGGGAAAATTATTCATTGCCGCCATAATTTCCCCCCAAATTCCGTAGGTTACCGTAGGTCATAACCTACGGTAACCGACCGCTTTTTATTTTTTTTTAATTACATTCCATTTATTATATATATAATTAAAGTAAACGAAAAAAAAAAAAAAAAAAAACTTACCGTCGGTTACCGTAGGTCATAACCGACGGTAACCCACGGTTTTTGCCCTTTTCCATCTTGACCGAGCCTCTTCTTCTTCCTTCCTCCTCTCTTTCATTCCGCCATTTTCTCTCCTCCTCTCTCCAAAATTCTTCAAATCCGCCGGTGAAAAGGCCATTTTCGGCGCCGATTTGCTTCCTCAACGCCATCAATCCATTCAAACTCTTCAAATCATGTAAGTTTTCTAGATTTTTTAAGAATCAAAAATTTTTCCAAATTTTTTTTTTCCACTTGATTGTTACATAGGTTGCTAGAAACGGTTAGATTAGTGGAATGTTGGTGAGTTTTACTCATGATTTCGTTCTCAACACGTCGATTTGTGGAAAGATTGAACAAATTTTTTTTTTGTCTTTGCGTGTTCTTCGACGGGAAGAACAGCAATTTTTTTTTTTTTTTTTCAATTTTTTTTAAAACATTTATATTATATATTACATTTCCTTATATATTTATGTATGTATATCCCATATAATTAGGTTTATATTCATTATATAAATATTTTTAACATTTTTAAAAATACCTATAAAACTAAAAAATTAGTGTATGTTAATAAAATTATTATATATAAAATTTCATAAAAATTGTAATAGCTTTTGTTCCTATAAAAATTTTGTAAACAAATTTTTTTTTTTTTTTATATATTTTTTATTTAAATTGTTGATAACGTAAGTTTTATTTTTTTTTGCAATAAGAGAAAACGTATATGTTTACACAAATACATTTTTATAATTTATAACATTATATTACAATTTCGAGAATCGTATGTTTATACTTCAAATATTCAATTTTCGTTATGTTTTGAATTGTCAACAGGACATCCTACGGTGATTTCCATCGCTCGTATCGGCCAGCCGTGCGAGCAGAGGATCGTGATTCCGATGAGACAGAGTCCCCTCATGTGAGTCCGAGTCCTGACCCACATATTCCACCCCCCCCACCACAGCACTTGTCCATTGAGCAGATTTTGACTCAACCAGGACGTGGGCATCTAAAGACTCTAGATCCTAATCTAGGCGAGGGATCAACATGGTATGAATTTCTTAAATTTTAAATTATACAACATTTTACAAATTCAATACTATAATTAAATTTCGTTTTTTTAGGTTTCGGATCGACCAACACATTAAAAAGTTGGTTCGTATCATGATCCAGCAGCAGCTTCCATACGCTTATTCAGCCTATAGCAAATTTCCCTTGGAGCTGAGGGAACAATGGTTCCGATCATTCGCGGTAAACACTTTCGTCTCTTTAATTTTTTCAATTAATTTAAAAATTTACAAATTTTTACTAATTTCTACAAAATTTACAGCAACAATTTAACTGGGCTGTTACCGACACGCCTCAAGTGAGGCAAAAGTTCGAGGAGCAGTGCGCCACGTCATACTCTAACCATGTCTACGCATGGAAGCGAGCATGGACACGGGAACCATCACAGTTGCCTTACGGTTGTCCTGCTGATCGGTTCCCGGAGTTTGTAGAGTATTGGACGAACCCTGCCACGGCTAAGGTGTCAGAGCGAAACCGGAAGAACCGTCGGGCAGGACATGATGAGAGCAGTAAGGCTCCAGGAACACACACCGCCGGTCCCTACACGTTTGAGCATGTGGAACGCAAAATGGTACGTACTTTAATTACGGGTTTTCTTATATTAAATATTTGTTCAACCATTTAAAATGTTTTGTGTAGACCATTAAAAATGGGTGTGTCCCCGATTTTCTCAAACTTATGAAGACATGTCACACGAGCAAAAAATCGGGGAAGATCGACATCCCGAAGATTCGTGAGGTCGTCGAACGGGTCGAGGATCGGATTGAGGAGCATCAGACCCAACTCACCGAGGATGGAGCGGGACCATCCACTGAGATTCCTCGGGACTTGATCAACCAATTTGTTGTCGAGGTAAAATTTTGTTTTTTTAATTTTTGCGTTTAAATTTATCGATAACTATTGTTTTTTTTTTTTTCGTTTGCAGGAGGTACCCTGCAGTAGGGGCCGGCGATTGGGGCTCGGGAAGCTAGTAGACGCTGATGGGATGCCCACAGGTGCTAACCTCAGCCAGGGAATTGGTCTCAGTCAACGAGAGCGAGAAGAGCTCGTCCATCTCCGTCACAGCTTCGAGGAGACTAAGGCCGCTCTTCTTGAAACGCAAGAGCGACAGGCGAGGAGCGAAGCTCAGATTGCTGAAATGATGCAGCTTCTTAGGGCCCAAGTTGCAACCCCGGACTTCACCCCAACTCAGAACCCGAGAATTTAATTAGCATGTAGTTATTTTGTAAACTGAACTTCGTTTATGTAACTTTAAAATCTATACAATATTTTTATTTTAAATTTAATTTCAATATAAATATTTTTATTTATTAATTATTTATATTTTAAAAAATTAATTTAATTATTTATATTTATATTTTCGGAAAAAAAAAATTAAAAAAAAAAAAGCAACCGACGGTAACCGACGGCTTTAAGCCGACGGCAACCGACGGAAAGTAGCCGACGACAACCGACGGCTATAAGCCGATGGCAACCGACGGCCAATAGCCGACGACAACCGACGGTAGCAAGCCGACGGCAACCGACGGAACATAACCGACGATAACCGATGGTTTTGAACCGACGACAACCGACGGGAATGAACGGACGATAACCGAGGACAACCGACACATTGTAACCGACGGTACAACCGACGGGTATTTTCATCGGTTACTGTCGGTTGTAACCGACGGAAACCTACGGCTTCCCAATAACCGACGACCCGTATTCGACCACCATATTTGGTCGGTTTCCGTCGGTTTTGAGCTATATCCGACGATAACCGACGGAATTGGCCGTAGGTTATGCCCTTGTTTTCTTGTAGTGTTAATTCTTTTATTGGTAGGCACTCATTTGAGCATGCCTAGGAATCTCTTTCCTTTTTCTTCTTTTCTTTTCTATGTCGGCCTCTACTCTTCATATTTTTATTTACAATAAAAGCTTTATAGAATTTAGAGATAATGGTCATGGTGACTATGATTTTAGTGATCAAATGATGAAGCAACAATGCATGGTATTTCAGAAAAAAACAACAACAATCCATGATACATATATGTCTCATGAGCACATACAAAGTTATCTTCAACATTATATAAATTACCAACAAAAAGAAAAGAAAATGATTTATAATTTCAAATACATATAGTGTGTTAGATATGAATTTTCTAAACTGTATGTCATTTGAAGATTTTTTTTGGATTCAATAACATTTTTTCCCTTTTTATTTTAATTGCAAATTTTTTCTTTATGTTTTGCTAAAAAACTCCTGTTATTCAATTGAATTTTAAGTGGTTGATTAATATCTTTTTCAAGAATTAGATGTGATAAGTTTAATACATAATCCACTTTTGCTAAACTCTTAATTTTATCAAACAAAATTATATAACATTGATAGAAAAAAAAAGCAGAAATGAACTTAACCAAATTCATTTCATCACGTTACTAATTTTCTTTTGTTCTGGTTTGTTTCGTGTAAAATTGTTTTGGTTAACGAGTTTTGATATTTAAATGCATTTGAGCGCTTGACCAAATCTTTTTTGGTTTTCGTATGTTTATGAATTGTGATATCCTATAATTAATTAGTTTCAATCTCCAGCAAGTAGTGTTTTGATTTGATTCTTGATTATGAGATTACGTTGATTAATTACAATATCTTAGAATTGCATTCCGTTGAAAATATAATAATTATAAATTTTTAAATTAGATTTTCTTTTATCATCATGATATAATTTACTATATCGGTATAAATGTATGTGTGTAGGTACCCATCAATCCGCATCACATTCGTACATGTATGTAACGCAGATTGAAGTAGGATTATTAATACAAAATAAACTATCTTTTTATTAGAAAAAAAGATGTTACTTTAATAAAGATTGGGATTGTAGTTCCTTGCCAACCATCCATATAATAATACTCCCCAAGCACCAAAACACACAACACAAACTTCGAAAATGGAAGAAGAGAAGAGATTGGAGCTAAGCCTAGCTCCTCCTACCTGTCATCAATTCACTTCCAACAACAATGGATCTCAAATAAGAAGCTCGACCAAAGAACCATCATTTCTTTCCAATATCAGGTTCTCTTACTTCTTCCTTGCAATCTTTTCTTCTTTCTTTCTCGATCTCTTTTAAATCATATTATTGTGATGTTTTAAATGATAATAAACACTCAGTTCTTTTGCAATTTTCGGAGATTAGTTTGAGTTTCAGTTTGGAGCTATAGAGTTTCAGCTCAAAACCAATTAATAATGAATAGAATGACTCGTAGATCATATATATTAGATTAGAATGATCATAACTTTTGATGTGAGATGTCTATCACATTTTAACATTTTTTGGTTATCGATTTACTAACTAACTATGAGTAAAACAGAGTTGAGATAGCTCCGGTGGTGGGATGGCCGCCGGTGAGATCTTCCCGGAGGAACTTAACGGCACAAGTAAAAGAAGAGATGAAGAAGAAAGAGAATGATGAAGAAAGAGAGTTATACGTTAAGATCAACATGGAAGGAGTTCCAATAGGAAGAAAAGTCAACCTCTCAGCTTATAACAACTACCAACAGCTTTCACATGCCGTTGACCAACTCTTCTCTAAGAAAGATTCCAGGGATCTAAACAGACAATACACTTTGGTCTATGAAGATACTGAAGGAGACAAAGTTCTTGTTGGAGATGTTCCTTGGGAGTAAGTTTAATTCAACATATTTAATTCAATTTTCTTACTTATTTTCTTTGGTTTTTCCTATCAACAGTTAGATCGACAAGACCCGATCCATAACCTAAAACACATACCCTAAAATTCCTTTTTAATCTATTACATATAGTGGGTAGGGATTAAACCCTTCATGTCAGAATTATTAGCTAGATCATCCTAATCACTAGACTAAGAATAGCTTGGTTAATTATTTTCTTTGGTTTTATATATCCAATTTTGTTTTGTAGTATTTAATAAATGAATGATTAAGATTCTTAGGAATATTTTTCATCACTATTAAAATGGATATTTATTTGATAATTATGATAAAAAAATCACATGGTTATTTTGTTATAGGATGTTTGTATCGACTGTGAAAAGGTTACACGTTTTAAAGGCCTCTAACGTCTCATTTCTTTCACGTAAGTACTTTTCTTCTCAAACTTCTTCACTATATTCCATATTTCATATCTGAAATTAAAATCTGGGTTTATAATAAATGCCTGAAGCTAAAATCTATGAATATTCTGTGTTGTTTTCCTCAGCTAGAAAACATGGCAAGGAATAATGTGAGGTTCACTGAAATCATCAACTTGATATTTTGTTTTAAGTGTAATTTAATTTTTATGGAAATTAAATAGGGCTTGGGATTGATTTACTGAGTTTTTGTTTTTTGGTGTGTTATTTAGATTTTGTTTTCCGAACTTATTTTCTAGGTTGTTTTGTATACTATTGTATGACCTTTTTTTGTAAATATGATGGTCGTTTAAGTAAGCAGTGTGGAATTTTTATGTTATGGTGTGTATAAAAATACTCTAAGCACATAAATTGATCCATTGTGCCTACTACACTTTATATATTATCGTTTTTAGTAGATTCACTCTTCATCTATATTTTTCTCTATACGAAAAATCAAACTGGATTAAATAAGAGGAACTAAAACCGATGAAACTTAAACTGTTGTGAAATCCCTTAGAATCAGTTATTAGAAAATTGATGAAAGCAAAAAATTCTGTTGATAGAATTATATAGACGAGTAGATGTTTTGGAACATAGGAATAAGGTGAAGCACTAGATAAAGCGCTTGGAGATAAAGACAGTTGACATCTAAATAATTTTGAAAAGACAATTGAATGTAGTAAGTAACAAAATTTTGAAGTACAATTATTATTAGGAAATTATTATTTTTGTATGTAACGAACCGATAGAATGACCCATATTCTCCGCATTATAGTAAGTCGAGTCAAACTCCAAAGTATCAGTAAGCTACAATAGAATATGCCTTAAAGTTTGCTACACAATTTATGAGATTTCGTCATAACTAATGTCTACAAAAATCTGTAAGGACCGCCTAGAAAGTCAGAATGAAAAATTCTACCATTTATTTGGCAAGCATTGCTAGAAAAGCAAAAATCAATATGAAACACAAGACTACATTGATGGACTTTGATTTTGAAATGTAAGAATAAATTTTTTGAGTTGTCAAACAACTTAGGAAAATCATATTTAAGGTTAGAAAGCTCAGAAAAATTGTAGATATATATATAATGGCTTCAACCGGTTAGATTTGGTTAGGTTATTGAAAAGTAAAATTTCCTAATTGATTTGAACAGTTGGAATAATGATTTGGCCAAACTTGATGATTGACCGATCACTTCATTTACAGAGTGATTGTATCTTACTTAAGGTCGGACTCATTGGAATAGTGATTTGGCCAACCTGGTGATTAACTAATCACTTGGCATATTGAATGATTAAAATAAAAAAAGCTATAGGTTTGATAGATTAAATAGGAATTTTAAAAGTTAAGGTAAACTATGGATCAAGTTTTGTTGATCTAATATTAATTAAAAAAAGAAACTGTAAGGTTATCGACTAATCACTTTGTGGGTGTGTTTAGCCAACTTGTTGGATTAATCCCTTAGAAATTTTGCTATGAGTTAAAAAAATTGTTTCATTTTTAAAATTTGAGAAGTTTTAAGATATCTGTTTGTTAGATTTTTTTTTGTGTGGAAATCATCAACCGTCATTATAGAAAAAAGATCGAAGTTTTGATGATGCTAGAGAATTAGTTAAGACTCTACTACTGGACTAACTATACTCAGCTTGTATATAAGATGTCCAAACATTAAACATTGATAATAATAATTTTTGTTTTGTCAATAATTCGATCAACGAAATTCTATTCATAACCTAAATTTTAATTTGGAGAGATGTCAAACTTTATGCTGAGGATTGTAATAATTTGTTTAAGCTAACAGATTATTTCGATTCAACATTACAAATTTTATTGAAATATTAAATGGTGAGCTTAGAAGAAGAGAAAAATTAAAAAACTTTACGTGTCACAAAACTAAATATAAAAACAAGACGATAACATCAGAATAGAATTGCCTCTAATGTTGGTGAAGTGTTAGAGGTTGATCTCCATGAAGTTTCTGTGACCTGGCCCTTCTTAATCAAAGCCAAAATCAACTATAACATCGCTAATAGGTTCAGGTACTACAATACGGTTCAATGTGAGAATAGAGATCGATTCCAAATGCAATTCTATTATGCGTGGATTTCGAGATTTTGTTTCAATTGTCAACGTATAACCCACAGTACAACTTTTTGCTACCATATTCTTACGGCTGATGATTACTTTGGACATCTCCTTGCTCACGGAAATGAAGGAAACCTGAGCAATGAGAGTGACACATCCTCGGAAAACCCGACTACAATGTTAGGATCAATAGCCACTCAACCAATCTCCCTAGTCATTGAAGGAACTCTGCACCGAGAAGATTCAACTGGCAACATAACAATTACAATAGAGGATGTCCTCCGCAATCCAAATGACACCTTCATGACTGAGATCAATATGCTTCCAACAAACCTAGACATCGATACAACACTTGGCGCAAATCAGGAAATCACACCTACTGCAAATGAAGAGAATACCCTTATCGAAGGAGTTGATGGAAACCAGCTGATGCAGCTATGAAGCTTGAAGCGTTAAAGATCATATTTACCACCAAGGCTCTGTCTTTAACAGGTTTCTTTCTACAGGTTATGGGTCAAGGTGGCATCTTCAAATTTGTCTGATCTCAATTCATGTTTTAATTTAGTTTTAAGTCCTAGCTAAGCTCTACTTTTATTCGTAAGAAGCTCTTTTTGGCATGGTAGGGGTTGAGTTGCACTCCCCTGTTTTCTTTGTGTTTCAACACTCTCTGTTTTTAGTTATTTCCGTACTGATGTATGATCACTTTTGGATCACAAACCATTATATGTCTTTGGAATTTTCAGTAATCGAATGTTCTTTGGGAAAACAAAAAGACGATAACATCAGAAATTTAGCCCCAAAAGAAAAAAAAAACATCAGAAATTTAGCCCCAAAAGAAAAAAAAAAAACATCAGAAATAATGCAGCAGCAGGATCATAGAAATAATACATGTCTCGACAAACAAAAAAAACAAATTTCTAGAAATTCGAAATGGGTAAAAATCCAAAAATTCGCCAAGTTCCAACAAGTGTAAAACTCCAAACTCTCCTCTCTTCACTTCACAAATTCGATGCAATATTTCAATTTCCTCTCTTTCATTCACATCAACAATACGCAATCATACTCCTTTCACTTCCACAGACTTCTCCATGATTTTCATTCTCCTTGGCGTTGTCGTCTCCTCCTTCCTCTTCATCGTCTTCGTCAAGAAACTACTCTTCTACTCCGCAAAGAAGATGTCGGAAGTTTCTAGTCTCCCCTCTGTTCCAGGTTTGTTTTCCGATTTCAGTATCTGGGTTTTGTGGTTCATGGAACTCTGATTCAGCGATTAACTTTAAAGAGCGAGAAAAACCCCCACTAGTCTGGTCTCTGATTTTGATCACTGCTTCTGTTTTAAAGTTTGAGACTTGATTTAGGATACTAGTCTAGTTAGGTTGATTTAATCACCAATGTAGTTCTGATCACTAAAAATTGTACCTTTGAGAGCTTGGAAGTTGGTTTTGATGCAGTGGTGCCAGGATTTCCGGTTATTGGAAACTTGCTGCAGCTAAAAGAGAAGAAACCCCACAAGACTTTCACTAGGTGGTCAGAGATTTATGGTCCTATTTACTCTATCAAAATGGGTTCTTCCTCCCTTATTGTTCTTAGTTCAACAGAAACGGCGAAAGAGGTTAGCTTTCGTCTATTCCCTTATCTCCTTTGTGATTGTTTCAGTAAATGTGCTGATTTTCACAACCACTATGAAATTCAAAGGTTGACTGATAGGTTTGGAACCTGAATCATGATTAAAAGTAACACAATCATTCCTTAATCGATTGGGAATTGTTCTTTACAATCAAGAACACATGAACAAAGCTTTAAAAAACTTAATGATGGAGAGATATCCCTTTGGTGTTATTTAGATGATAATAATCTGAAATGATTTGCTCATATTGAATCCCTCTCTTATCATTCGATGAGCTCGTTATGTGTTTGTTTTCAGGCCATGGTAACTCGGTTTTCATCCATCTCAACTAGAAAGCTATCGAATGCGTTAACAGTCCTCACTTGCAACAAAGCTATGGTTGCTACCAGTGATTATGATGATTTCCACAAATTAACGAAACGGTGTCTTTTGACTGGCCTTCTGAATGCAAATGCACAGGTGAATTGTCTGCAGCTTCTCCTCGATATACTCTGTGGGCAAACTGAATCAAATTTTGTTTTGTGTGGAAACTTTTTCAGAAACGAAAAAGACACTACAGAGATGCTCTCATAGAAAATTTGTCTTCCAAGCTGCACACTCACACAAGGGATCATCCGCACGAACCTGTAAACTTCAGGGCTATATTTGAGCATGAGCTTTTTGGAGTAGCCTTGAAGCAAGTGAGTATTTAGTTTTACCTTATGCTTAAGGAAATACACTTTTCTACTATTTGTTCGTCAACATGTAAAAGATCTTTCATAGGCCTTGGGGAAAGATGTAGAATCCATTTACGTCAAGGAACTTGGTGTGACTTTGTCGAGGGATGAGATCTACAAGATTCTAGTACATGACATGATGGAGGGTGCAATTGATGTTGACTGGAGAGACTTCTTCCCATACTTGAAATGGATTCCGAATAAAAGTTTTGAAGCAAGAATCCAGCAGAAGCATAAACGTAGGCTTGCAGTGATGAATGCTCTGGTTCAAGATCAACTGAAGCATAATGATTCAAAATCGGTATGTTTTGTTTAATAGTCTTTGGTTATTGCATTACTCTGTTGATCTGATGTACTGAGAAACAGGATGATGATTGCTATCTCAACTTCTTGATGTCGGAAGCGAAAACACTAACCATGGAGCAAATTGCAATCTTGGTTTGGGAAACAATAATCGAGACAGCTGACACTACTTTGGTCACAACTGAATGGGCGATTTATGAACTCGCAAAGGATCAAAGTTTTCAAGATCGTCTGTGTAAAGAAATCCAAAGTGTCTGTGGAGCAGAAAAGATCCAAGAAGAACTGTTGCCTCAACTTCCATATCTCAATGGTGTCTTCCATGAAACGCTTAGGAAATACAGTCCGGCGCCTCTAGTTCCCATTCGTTATGTCCACGAGGATACTCAAATCGGAGGTTACTATATCCCTGCAGGAAGTGAGGTAAAATCCTGTTTTCACTGAACCCCACATAACTAGAAGTGAGCAGAAGTCATGTCCCATATGGGAATACATTCACCATTGGAACAAGCTTCTGAATCCTGTTTGGGATTGGGACAGACAAGAACATGACAGGGAATTCCTGCTGTCTCACTAGACGACTTTCACAGTATATACTATTCTATATCCATTCAGTTCGTTCCTGCAATATCCCAGCCCGTGTTTCTGTTTGCACACTTCTACCTTTGAATAAAGGAAAATAACCGTGTTATTTTCACATTTGAAGTTCCATTAGACACTCTAACTTGGAATCTTGATGTGTAGATAGCAGTAAACATCTATGGATGCAACATGGATAAGAAGCGTTGGGAGAGGCCAGAGGAGTGGTGGCCAGAGCGCTTCCTGGATGATGGTAAATACGAGTTGTCGGATCTTCACAAGACAATGGCGTTCGGAGCTGGAAAGAGGGCTTGTGCCGGTTCACTTCAAGCATCTGTCATGGCAAGCATTGCCATTGGGAGATTAATTCAAGAATTCGAATGGAAGCTTAGAGACGGCGAAGAAGAGAATGTGGATACTTATGGCTTGACCTCTCAGAAGCTTTATCCTCTCATGGCTATCATCAATCCAAGGCGTTCTTAAAAGACAAAATCCTTGTCAAGGTGTTCTTAGCTTTTCTTAGTTTCAGTTTTGTGTGTTTAGTGAACAAAACACTGTCCGATGTTAAACATAGGTGTCCTAATCCGGATGATAACATAATTATGGTATTAGTATGAACCATGCAGAAGTTTGTTATATTCAACTTTAAAATGATAATGCTTTGTTGATAGTGAATATGTGACAAAATGAAGCTTGATTTAGAACCTTACAAATTACCCGAGATAAATTATTAACTTCATTTCCCACTGGAAGTGCCCTCCTGAGTTTTTTTGAGCCAATTAAAAAAAAATTATCGATTCCGTAAAGGGAAACTCGAGATACGTTTTTTTTTTTCTTTTTTCTTTGTCAAGGTTCAAAACCCCATTTATAAACCTTTGATTCTCTCTCCTTCGAAGCTCTCTCACCCAAATATCGAGGAGGACCTCATTTTTCCATTTTCCGACGCCGACAACGTCGGAGGAGGCGATTTCCGCCGGCGTCGGGAGCTCGCCTCTGCTCTCACTCTTAGCTCTCTGTCTGGTTCAAGTTACAAAACTCTCTCTCTGCCTCTGGGTGAAGCTTTGGTTGGAGATGCTAAGCTTCGAAGCTATGTCCTCCGAGGACGGAGACACCTTCGACGGCACCACCACCAAGTTTCCCTCCTGATGGCAAGTTCGGCGTTTGAAGACTTTCTTTCAATCGCTTCTCTCTCCCTCTGTTATCCTTGGTCTCGACGAAGGTTTCCATTGGAGAAGAAGATACAACTCCTTCTGGTGGTTTATCACCACCAAGACATCATCACTTTCACGGCAGTTTGGCTCTCTCTCTCCTCCTTTTTCTCCTCGTCGCCGACGAGGATTTGTTCCGACCAATCGCTCCATCCCGCTCCTTTGTTTTTCTTGGTTCGAATTTTTCCGGAAGCTTATGCATTCTAAGATCGTTATTATCACCCTCCACCGCTCGCTGCGACCTCTCTATCGGAGGCTCAACCTCTAACCAGAGGCGGGACTTTGGCCAAAGACTTCGTTTCACCATCCACCAAGATTTTAACTACTCCTACCTCCTTCACTTCTTCTCGGGTTTCTCGGCAAACTGCTCTAGAGGATGGGTATCATGATAGCCGATTCTGTACCTTTCTCCAGCAACCTAATCGGCGGTCAGAAAGTCAAAAGGTGACACTCGATGACGTTAGCTCCAGTGGCGGCGCGACTCCTTCTTCCCAAAGAGGCAAAATGGTTAGGGTTTCAGTTGTGTGTCATGGGCATGCTATTGGACCATGGCTATGGACCTTAAGTTTATTTAAACCTTCAATTAGGTCATGGCTTTTAAACCCAATAGGTTATGTTTATGAGGATAAGTGGATCTTTTTGGGCCTAAGACAATTTGTGATTAAAGGTTATTGGATTATTAGATCTGGTAGTCTACTTTCCTCTAGACGAAATTTAGGTTGTATTGTTTCTTCCCTTTGGGATAGAATTTCGTCTAGAACCACTGAGATGGAGATATGCAAAAGCTCTATGGCAATAAGAGCTTATTTGGTAGTTCAACTGCCCTGCATGGCTACATAACTAGGATTAGTCTTCGACTCTCAGTCTCGAGACTCTTTATCCACCCTCTATCCAAGACTTCCAGAGCGTCAGAGTCTCCTCTGTCTGGTTTTATATATTATATGCTTTAGTATCTTATCGACTTTGTTGTATTCTATGATTGCAAGTTGGAATTGTAATTCTGAATTCTAATCAATAGAAGAAGTTGTTTGACAAAAAAAAAAAACCTTTGGTTCGAACAATGCCAAAGTACAATATCTAAGTGGTTGCTTAATATTTCTTTTCCTCTTAAAACTGAATTTATTAGATCAACAAAAGTCATTACATTGGTTATTGAAACATAAACATAGAGGTAAAGACCTTCTGTATAGCAAAATACATTAGATTTTTTTTATATCAGCAAAAGGGGAGAAAGCCCATTCCAAGGCTTATTACTAAAAGAAAAATAAATCAACATCTACAAAGCAATCTTGAAATAGCATCACTAGCTCGATCATACTCAAAAATTGTCGTGAGATCAGCTGGAATAACACTAAACAAATAGAAACCAACAGGCAAATCAAAGGCTAAGTTAGCTAACCCATACGCAAGACGGTTAGCCTCCATGTAGGTATGTGTAATTCGGACTGTCCAGTCCTTTTGAAGAAAACCATAACACAAATGTACTAGGAAAGATAAAGGGTGATTGTCACTAATCCCTGTCGTAAGAAAATTCACCACCAACTCAGAATCAATCTCGAGTTCGACTAAAGAAGTTTTGCGGTCCCAAGCAATGAATAAACCATAATAAATACCCCATAGTTTCGGCTAATGGAGCATTACATATGCCAATATTAACTGCAAAACCGCATATCCAGTTACCATGTTCATTACTAAGAACTCCACCTGCCGAAGCCAATCTCGAGTTACCTATCGAGGCCCCATCAGAGTTCAATTTTACCCATCCCGAATGCAGGAATGACCATGCAATATTGGTTCGCGTTCGTGTTATGGACGACCCATCCCTTCAAAGCTGAGTGAGCTAACCTAGCTTCAGAACTTTTGTCTTTGACAAATTGGACCCGATCTCTACAACGCCACTGAGTCATTGAATACATTACAACATCTCCAATGCCATTACAACATCTCCAACGTCAACGCCACAAAAAAAGAGCAATACCCATAACTCGTTTCAACTTTGATGATGCAACTCGTCAGTGAACTGACCAACTCCAGCCACTGCAAGCAAGGACCAAACATCAGAGGTCCTTCCGCTAAGCATGCATGAATGGGAGAGGATGAGACATCTGCATATCTACATGAACTTCAGTGAAGGTGGCCTCGCCAAAATCTATAGCCTTGGTTCAAATTTCTCACGTAGCTAAGGAAGAGAAGCCACCATCGAGACATCACCGTACCCGTCGACAAACTCATAGGATCCGGTTGTTGTTGAAATTTCAGAGCTAACTTTAATCAGTTTTTCTGGCGCGTTAGCGAGGTAGTGACAGAGAGGAACCTGTGATATCAAGCGATGAGAAAGTGGGCTTCCTCTCGCGGCGGTGGTGAGACCGTCATGCCACAGGGAAAGGAGATCGATGGCAAAAAAAAGGCGTGCACAAAGAAGTCACTGATGAGAGAGAAGAGATGATTTTACTAATATCTATTAGTGGTTGCTTAATTTTTTTTTTGTCAATATTGGATCGACAAGGCCCGATCCATAGCCTAAAGCTCATCCCCAATAATTCCTTTTTTAAGCTACCATAATGCAGCGAGTAGGAATCGAACCCTGGTGCCAAGTCTTTAGCTGGATCATCCTAACCACCAGACTGAGAACAATTCGGCGTGGTGGCTTAATTTAGAATAATTAATTATTGTTTAATAATTGAATTGAAAAAATGTGATCCAGACCTTTAAATTTATTTTTAAATTATTATATAAGTTAGTAGAGAAGGATCAAATCTTAATACTAAAATTTTTAGCTGAATTATTTTAGACACTAGATTAAGAAAATTCGACAATTAATTCATCTTCTTTTCTAGAAATATTGTATCCGAGAAAAATTTGAAAAATATACTTTTCCTTTTTCAATAAATTGAGGAAAATATTTTTATAATTTAAATTTTTTAATTTTATAGAATATCAGATCCTTTGGATTTTCGGATCAGATCCTTTCGGTTCCTAAATTTTTATACCCATATAGAATCTGTTACTATTTTGGTTCGGTTCTATTCAAGTTCAAGTCGGTTCGGTTCCAAATTTTAAAAAAACCAAAAACTATTTGGATACCCAAATACCTGAAAAATATCCACAAAAATCCTAAAAATACCAACAAAAATACTTAAAAACACCTAAAAATACCGAATTTTTTTTTGAATACATAAATATTCAAAAAATATGTCAAAATATCTAAAAATACCGAAAACTATTCGTATAATACTCAAAAATACCTAAAAAAATTATAAAATTGGATCTTCAGGTACCTGTTTGGTTCTCGGTTTGGATCCTGGTTTTAGTCTAGTTCTTCGGGTCCTAAATTTTTAGATCTATTCAGCTATTTAGATATTTCGGGTTCGAATTAAAGTTTGAATCTTTTTTCGGATCGAATCCAGGTTCGAAACTTTAGATCCAATTTTTATGTTTATGCCTAAAATAAAAAATATAAAAAAAGTTGTTAAAGACGTATAAGCTAGTAATAATATTTTCTTTAATAATTTTTTTTTTATTAACATCAATGATCGAACTTTTTCTTTCGAGTGGGATAAAAGGCAAATAGACCAATTGAAAAAAACTTAATTTAATTTGATTTCAATCTCAAACTCCTCTCATATATTTTGAAATTATATTTTGATTATAAAACACTACAAACACTAAATTTGGTCGAAATGCCTTGAGGACTACCAATTTGTCCAAATTACTGTTAAAAGGGTAAAACAGAATTTCACAACTTCAATAATCTAGATATCGACACAATGAATACAGCTATAATAATATCAAGTGTGTCCACATCCATTTCTCTAGACTTTTACACCGTTGAATAGAATAGTCAACGTTCAAAATCAGACAACGTATTTAATATTATTTAAATAATATATTGCAAATGTATCCCGAAGTCCAAGATAGATAGATTTGTGAAATAGTATTTGACAAAAACAAAGAAGATTAGTGAGTAGTATTATTTTTTCTCCTTAATTTATTTTGGCTTTGATCCTCTACCCCACTTAAGTATTATTTCTCTACTTATTTTCACTTGAATACAAAACCAAACTTTTCTGGTTTTTTTTATATAAAAAACCCGATAAATTATTTATAGATAAAACATATATTAATTTTTAAATAATTAACGATGCAAAGAAAATTTTAATTTTTATTATAAAATTTATAATAAACTATCAGCATACAATAACAAAGATTATAAAAACTACAAACATATTTAGATAGCTACAAAACTTATTTTAGTTAGTTATTAAGATTATGAAATATCCTAGTAACAAAACAATTACGGTAAAAAAATATGTGAGTTAGTTGGTTTACGTTGATTTAGGTAAGTATGAGATAATGAGTTCAAGTTTTATCATACTTTACTTTAAAAACTTATGCTATAAATCGGATCTTATCAATTCAATAATTACATGTTGACAAAAAAACAAACAAACATAATTACCAAATATCCTAATAAACAAACATAAATTATAATGTTTTAATTTTTTTTTTGTTAATTCATAAAAATGTTCTGATAAAATGTAGGGCCAAAATGTAAATAATATAAAATTGTGTGATCGTTATTTAAATCGGATCTAGCATAAAAGATTATAAATTATAATTAAATGATTAAAATGAGAAGATTACCTAATCAACTTATATTAAAAATAAATTTATTGTTGGCTCGTAATTATGGTTTGATTGTTTATATTAACATCATGTTTTATTGGGACATATTTTTACAATTTTCTTGACTCACACTTGTAGTTTATATGTAATAAAACTTCAGCAGGTAGTTTCTTTTATTGACGAGAATAGTTACGATCACTTCTAAAAATGTGTCATGATTGGAAAAAAAGGAAAGTGATCTCCAAATTCTACTAAAACAATTGAGTAAATTTTGCCGCTTACAACTACAGAAGGATCTCATTAGTTTTGATCGATGACAAAATTCACTTTCTCTTTAGAATGAATCATTGGACTTATACATTATGAATCATAAGTTTGGAAATTGGGAATTTCCCATTGGTTTCCATTGTCTTTTGGAAGTAAAAGTCTACTCTAGCTAGTGCGATCTCTCAAAAACAACCAAAACTTAGTGCTACTCCATTAATTTTTGTCATATTAACATATAATTTCCGCTAAGATATCACTAGTAAGCTAGAATATATTTATGGTTAAACAATATATTCAAAAGAAATAGAACATATTGGGAATATATATCATTATCAGTTTTAAACTATAGAATAATTAATGCTAATATGCTTTCTGTAAATATACTTAACTTTGGATTAATTTGTTTTATACATAAAGGATTTTCAAAAATATACTTAACTGTAACTATGCTTTCTGTAAATATACTTAACTTCCTAATAAACTCATCCAACATGGATACTATTGAAAAAGACAATTGCCTTAGACTCCTAAAATTTTATTAAATTTGAAGGCCACAATTTTTATTTTTTACACAATTGAAGACCTCATTTTTTCTTACAAAACTAATGTTATTTTTCCTTTTTTACAACTATAAGCAATATTAAATGGTTGAGAATGTTGTGTCACTACAATTGTTTTTTTTAAAACATCCCTATAACATTTGTTATAATGTTTTAAATCCCATTCCTTACCAAAAAAATGTTTAAAATTCTATTTGATTAAAATTATGGATTGTTTCTACTGATAAAACAAAATTATATAAAAATATATAAATATAAAATTTAAAAAAAATTATATTTGCCTTAGATCTTTGTAAACTTAGGAACGACACTGCTTAGACGTAAAAAAAAAAATCTCAAGAGATGTTTGGTGGGTGATTTGATTTACTACATTGAATAAATCAAATTTATTATAATAAGAGAATCATATTCTAGATTTTAGATATCTTTGACTAAAACACGAGGATTATGTAATTAAAAGACTCGGATTCGCTCGGCGAACCTCCGTGGTGCTCCGACACCTCTCTCAGAGCCTTAAAACTTCGACAACCATCACTTCCTTTTTCCAAGCTTCTCAAATCGATCGATAGACTCACTAAACTTCCTCCAAATCAACGTAACCCACAAGCCCTTGTCTCTAACCCTGGAATCCCTACTCACTTCCTTCTTCCAAGCTTCTCAAACCCTAAATTCGCACATTAGCACTTTAACAACACTTAATTAGCTATGTTTTTTTTTTCTCGTGCCCAATGTTCTAGAAGTAGTACTGAATATTAAGCCGAATTGATGTTTAGTTTTACTTTTCTTATATAAAATGATAGAATATAGTATTTGGTTTTATATATATTCTTTGTTTAGCACACATACATACAAAACCATATCAGAATCCAAACATAACACGACAACATGAGTATAAATCATTAATGTATAAGCCCGTCATATTTCCATTTATATAATAGAGTTTACAAATTTAAATTTTTTATAAATTAATACTATAAAATAGATTTTAGATCTGGCTTTAGACTATAACCATGATACAAATCTTGTCCATCTTATTAATAACAAAATAAATTGCATTTGGGATTTTTTTTTGTCTTACAACCGTGATACAAAACCCTTTAACATATTTTATTCACGGAAACAAAATTAAAAAAATTTCTAATCACTAGGTTAAATTTAGTTAATAGTTTTTGGAAGAAACTTTCAATCTTATTATTTTTCGGCAAAATTTTAAATCGTTTTAAAAAAAAATTATAATATTTAATTATGTATCAGTAATTTTTATACATGTTTTATTTTTAATTAAATTATATTAGGTTTCGATAATAAAAAATTGTTTGATCATGATTTAACAAATAGACAAAAGAATAAATAGCTAAGATTAAAACTTACATTTTGGAAGCAATGTGCTAATTTTATCTTATGCTTTTTTTGATTGTTATATTCTCAAAGTATTTACTGTAAATACTCTTGTTTTTCCCAAATAATATCAATTCTAAATGACACATCAACTAATATCAAAAAGAACATTTTGATATTACATTTTAATATATAGAGATTATAAATAGTACATAATCTAGTTTTCATACTATTTTTTTTGTCAATTTTTGGATTTGGATCAACAAAATCTGATCTAACCAAATATTCAAATTAAAGCTGGTAGGATTCAAACTTCTCAGCTGATACCTAGATAAATTAGGGACAAGCTAACCGGGACACCTGGTTCATGCCAAATTTTTTAAATAAATTAACAATCATATATATATATATATATTAGATTTTTATTAGATTTGTATAACCAAATAAAATCGTCAGATCTGTAGCTGGACACCAAGTCAACTGACGTAAAATGAATACCCAAAATTCAAATCACTTTAATAAAAGAAGTACTCCATATCACCTCTATATAAAAGAGTCTTTCTTAAGAACCCTTGAAACTTGTTATAATCCATTTCACACGGTCAAACTTGGTGGGTGAATTTCCCGGCAAAATCTCAACAACCAATATCGGGAAATGACGATTTTATCCTTATCCTTTCTCTTATCCCTCCTTACGTTAGTGCCCTTTTCCGTCATTTCTCAACTCGATGACCGGTCAACGCTTCTTAATATGAAACGTGGTTTCGGCGAACCACCGTCTCTCCGCCATTGGAACGATACATCTTCACCCTGCGATTGGTCGGAGATCACTTGTGCCGATGGAAACGTCACCGGGATTAATTTATATAACCAGAACTTTACCGGTGTAATCCCTACGACGATTTGCGATTTCCCAAATCTCAATTCCCTCAATTTGTCGTATAATTACTTCGAAGGTGAATTTCCGACTGTTCTTTACAACTGCACTAAACTTCAGTATCTCGATCTCTCTCAGAACCTCTTCAACGGAACACTTCCCGCCGACATCTACCGTCTCTCACGTGAGCTCGAGTTCCTCGACCTCGGCGCTAACGGATTCACCGGCGATATTCCTAAGAGTATCGGAAGAATTTCGAAGCTCAAGGTTTTGAATCTATACCAGTGCGCATATAACGGTACCTTTCCGTCGGAGATCGGAGACTTATTCGAGCTCGAAGAACTTCGTTTGATGCTTAACGGTAACTTATCGCAGGCGAAGATTCCGACGGAGTTCCGGAATTTGAAGAAGTTGAAATACTTGATGTTATCGGAGATGAATCTGATCGGAGAAATCCCAGCCTCTCTTTTCGAGAACTTGACCAATCTCGAGCTCGTTGACTTATCGGTCAACAATTTAACGGGTCGGATCCCAGAGGTTTTATTCGGGTTGAAGAATCTCACCGAACTTTATCTATACGCAAATGACCTAATCGGAGAAATCCCCAAGTCTATTTCGGCGACGAACATGGTGATCCTCGATCTCTCCGATAACAATTTAACCGGTTCGATTCCGGAATCGATCGGAAATTTAACGAAACTAGAGGTGATAAACCTCTACTACAACAAGTTAACCGGAGAAATTCCTCCGGCTATCGGAAAATTACCGAAAGTGAGGGAGCTTAAAGTCTTCACCAACAAGTTAACCGGAGAAATACCAGCAGAGATTGGGTTTTATTCAAAGCTAGAGAGATTCGAAGTTTCAGAGAATCAGTTAACCGGAGAATTACCGGAAAATCTGTGCAAAGGAGGTAGTCTTCTAGGAGTTGTTGTATACTCGAACAATCTCACCGGAGAAATCCCGGATTCACTCGGAGATTGTGGGACACTCCTCACGGTTCAGCTACAGAACAATGGCTTCTCCGGCGAGTTTCCTTCCCGGATCTGGACTGCTTCAAGTATGATGAGTGTGCAAGTGAGTAACAATTTTTTCACTGGAGGATTACCGGAGAAAGTTGCTTGGAACTTATCGAGGATTGAGATCGATAACAATAAATTTTCCGGTGAGATCCCTCGGAAAATTGGAACTTGGTCTTCTCTAGCTGAGTTCAAAGCAGGAAATAATCGTCTCTCCGGTGAGATTCCAAAGGAATTGACATCTCTGTCAAATGTCAATAGAATTACTCTCGATTCGAACAATCTCTCCGGTAAATTACCAGATGAGATCATCTCATGGAAGTCATTGATAACGTTAAGTCTATCCAAGAACAAGCTTTCCGGGAAAATTCCGAGAGCTTTAGGATCGTTGCCACGCTTGCTCAATCTTGATCTATCGGAGAATCAGTTCTCTGGCGAAATTCCACCGGAGTTCGGGAATATGAAGCTCACAATACTTAATTTGTCATCAAATAGTCTCTCTGGGGAAATCCCAGACCAACTTGATAATCTTGCTTACGAGACAAGTTTCTTGAACAACTCCAACCTCTGTGCAAACAAACCGGTTCTCAATTTACCGGATTGTCGGAAAGCAGACCGGAGTTCGAAAGGCTTGCCTGGAAGAATCCTCGCCATGGTTCTAGTCGTCGTTCTTCTTCTCACCATCACACTGTTAGTCACGTTCTTTGTGATTCGGAATTACACAAGGAAACAAAGAAGAAAAGGTATAGAGACGTGGAAACTTACTTCGTTTCACAGAGTAGATTTTGCGGAATCCGACATTGTGTCGAATCTTATGGAACACAACGTAATCGGGAGTGGCGGATCGGGCAAAGTGTACAAGATATATGTCGGAAGTTCGGGCGAATACTTAGCTGTGAAGAAGATATGGAACCAGAAAAAATTGGATCAGAAGCTTGAGAAGGAATTCGTTGCTGAAGTTGAGATTCTGGGAACGATCAGGCACGCAAATATAGTGAAACTTCTGTGTTGTATCTCCAAGGAGGATTCAAAGCTTCTGGTGTATGAGTATCTCGAGAAACGAAGTTTGGATCAATGGCTACATGGCAAGAAGACAAGAGGTACTGCAGAGAATAATAGCCTCAATTGGCAAAAGAGATTGAATATCGCGGTTGGTGCAGCTCAAGGACTTTGCTATATGCATCATGATTGCACTCCTGCGATCATACACAGAGATGTCAAGTCAAGCAATATCTTGCTTGATTTTGATTTCAACGCCAAGATTGCAGATTTCGGGTTGGCCAGAGTTTTGATTAAGCAAAACCAAGAACCTCATACCGTATCAACTGTTGCTGGATCCTACGGTTACATTGCTCCAGGTAATACCCGTAAAAAGAACATTCTAATGAGTGGAGTGGTTCATGTCCTTATATTGAATTAGATCTCTTATACATATATCATTGTGTGATCGCTAACATTTGTATGTTGCAGAATATGCATACACATCAAAGGTTGATGAGAAGATTGATGTGTACAGCTTCGGAGTAGTTTTGCTAGAGCTGGTGACTGGAAGGGAAGGAAATAATGGAGATGAACACACAAACTTAGCAGATTGGTCATGGAAACATTACCAATCTAAGAAGCCAATCGAAGAGGCATTTGATGAGGACATTAAAGAAGCTTCCAATACAGAGGAGATGACAACAGTGTTCAAGCTAGGTCTCATGTGTACTAACACATTGCCTAGTCATAGACCTACCATGAAAGAGATCTTGTATGTTCTTCGCCAACAAGGACTTGAGGCAGCTAAAGAGACTGCGTCAGAGGCACATGAAGCACCTCTACTTGTTAGTTTATCGGGTCGGAGGACAAATAAAATGGTAGAAGATGAAGATTTAGGTTTTGTATAATCAAGTAATCAGAACTTTTAATTTTGTTTTTCTAAAGAGTTAGAGAATGTATAAATGCACCTAGAAACCTTTTAGGTTTTTGTGACTTGCACATTGTGTAAACAAAGCAAAGGTTTTGTTAGAAATGTATATAACTTGTATCTTGTAACATATATGAGACATATCTGAAAGTCTTTATCTTAAGAATGATTGAATGAAAGTACTCTTTATAAATTTGCAATTCCGTGAAACATTCACTTATTTTGGAATCAAGACAAAATATGGATACAGAAAACAAACAACAATGTTTGATTGATTTTGAGTTACAAAGAAAAGATTCTATTTAGAGTCTTGCTGAGCTTTCTTAAACTGAGCCTCAGTGTTTCTCCTTGCACCTTGTAGAATGGTTTTGTCCGCAGTAATGAAGAATGCAGCGATGGATGCTGTTCCCATGATCACCAATTTCACAAGATTGAAACATTTTTATAAGAAAATCAAAAGAGAAATAACTACAAAACTTGTGGAGAAACAGATGTCTGAATCCTAATAAAACCCCCTCAAACAAAGCTTCCATTCAACTCAACATATATTTTGGTTCCATTTTTTTCATAAAGTTCCGGCAACTCAGAGGCTTATAAGACAATGTTCAAGCTTCCACTTAATTCCAAGAAGAAGATAAAGAGTTATGAGAGTTGAGGGAAGTAAACCTGAAGATACAATGAGTGCCTGAGCAGTGTAGTTAAGGTTTGCCTTTGCCCATGGAATCATACGAACCACAGCTATCTGTTATTAAGAAGCCAGAGAGGAGCTCACATTTTTTATGTTAGTAAGTTCATATATTATACACACACAAAGAATGGGACTTTACTTGGTGACTTCTTCAAAACCACTACTAGTTCACAAGACCAAGTAGAATACAGAAACCACAAATAAGTATTTATGAATTGGAATTACACAACAAAGAAACACAATTCTCAGATCAGAACTCAATTTAAGATCTAATTTTTCTGATTGAATAAGGTTTAAAGAATGATTTAGGGAAGTGAAATGAAATATTACAGTGGGAATCGCACTGGCTACGGCGGCGACGGCAGCTGCTTTAGCTCCGGCAATAGCTCCGGCTGCAACATCATTGAAAAACACCCAAAAAAAATCAAACCAATTTTTGAGAAAAAGAAAGAGAGAGATGGAGAACGTGAGGAAAAAAGGAGAGACCTTGACTGGAGGTTTCAGCTCGCTTGATCTTATCAATTTCGTCAGGAGAAGCTACGAGGAAGAGATTTTGTTGCCTCCGATCTCCCGATTCCGACGGATTTTCCATTTGATGTCGCGTTTTGATCTTTCAATTTTCAGGAGAAGGGAGATGGGTCTGGATTCGCTTTTTGGTTTGCTCGTTAATTTTCCGGTGACTATTAGCAAATATAAAACATAAATATTTATATAACATAAATAATATTAAAATATTCGATGTATTAATAATTTGGGATTAATTATGTAAATAATAGTAATACTTTCTCGATTAATTATCATTTTAATTATTGTCATTATATACATATGGTGTTGGCTAATTTCAGATTACTTTTATAAATTAAATATAGTATTCATCAATTTTTATTTTTTTTCAACTTTATTCAATTACGAACAAATTAGGTCCAAAGTCAAAATGCATTATTCACAAGACTTGATTCTTAAATAATCTTCAACATTGCAGTTGGTTTGTGGTTAAGTGCACGTAGAATCAAAAGTATGGTGCAAAATCTGAAGAAACTTTGGAATCTTGAAAAGTCATTAAGATAAAGTAGGAAGATTGACCAGACATATAAATCTTTAATCATTTTCACAAGCTCTGAACAAGTCACCAAAAACTCAATTTCTGTAATATGGAGAGATATAAGATGAGTTATGGTCCAAAGAATCATCTCAAATTCCGAATATAATGAAGAGTGGTTTCATCTGATCCTTTGAGCTCCCATATTTAATTATTTCATCTCTTGTATAGAAAACAATACTATCCCAATCCTATAAAAAGATTTGAATCATTCTATGAAGCATCAACCGTACATGATACATCTCAATCCGGTATTCATCAAATTATTAGAAGCTAAAAAATGGATCTTAAATTTCAATATGTAAATGAATTAGTTCACTTCTACCAAAGTCATTTCACTATAAACAGTTGTTTAAGCGCTAATTGTTTTCTTATAAACGGTTGGCTCAAAGGATGGTTCGGGTCCTGATCTCTAAAAGAACTTGGTGGAAGAGCACTCATTCTCTCCCTTCACCAATCTTAGTGGCTAGTGACTTATTAAAGCTATATACACCAACTTCACTGATTCATTTGGAAGCCCACAGTTTTAAGTTTACCACAAACTTTACTGATTAATCAAACTTATTTACATCGGTTTGACAAAAAAAAAAAAAAAAAGAAAAAAAAAATATATATATATATATATTCTTATTTACACATGCTAATTCTACTAATCTCCACAGTTCACACACACCACTGACCAAATAATGAGATAATGGTGATAAATTATTAAATGAAACATCAAATATAAATTAAATGATTTTATAAAGTAACACAGTATTATAATTTAACATCATTAATATAGATGTTAATTATATTTTTGATTCATTGGGTTTTTTTCTGCCAACACTAGGCTACAACTAGCTGACATATTAGCTAAATTCTTACATAATAGAGGCGGTGAGATTCGATTCCTGAATGTGCAAACGCGCATACCTTTAATGAACTTACCATCCGCCACTAGATTAATAGTCATCTCCCATTATATTTAAAATATGCCACGACTGTTCATGTAACTAAAGAAAACATTTTTAAAAAAAATTCATAATGCATCAATTTTGTTAAGTGGCAAAATATCTAGTTCTGCATTTTTTTTTGTCAGAGTTTGAATTTAAGGAAACATGTAAGCCTAAGTAATATTATTTAGGATTTAAGTTATCAATCGAGTTTTATTAATTTTTATTATCAATAATTGGATCGGCAATATCTGATCCACATCCTAAAGTCTATACTTTAAAATTCTCTTTTAAGCTATTATATGTAGTGGAGATGATTAAACCCGTGATGCTAGATTCACTCGTTAAATTATCCTAACCACCAGTGAAAATAACTAGAGTAATATACAATGTTGTTAATATAATTGTTGAGAAGGAAGACTTAACTAGGATTGTTTCTTTTCTATTATATCTAAATAATACTTGCTGTTATTTTCTTTTTAGTTTTTAGTTTTGGAGAGAAGCTATCTTTGGAGTTCCACTCTATCTATCTTTTACTAACATTGATTTTGTTGATATTTCACTTTGGTGATTAATGTCTTATATAAATGTTTAGTATTCCAACATATGAATATACATTGGAATTATAAGAGAATGAACATTAAAAAGAAGAACAAGACATCAAGGACAGTAACGACTCTGGCCTGGTCCTCCGAAGAAGAATCGAGGTTCTGACTTATATGTTCTCCGGTAGAGCTTTGTAGAATAACAATCGTACTCATCAGCATACTCAGATAGATGTTCAGGATACTTGATTTGTAAGGAATAGTCTTTGATCCTAATGTTTGTATGGTAACAAGCATTGCCAAAAAGATAATAAGCCCATTCTCCACTTCCCATTGTAGTTTTCGTATGTGGCTTCTTCCGCACGTTAGGGCTGTAGACTTCTCCACCCCATTGCACTACGGTTGCGCTGTGTTGCAGATAGCTGAAGAGTTTTGATGGCCAATAACCGATCACTTCGTCTGCGCAAATTAGCCACCAGTTTCTGCTGTTTGGATCCTAAAAACACGTCCGAGGATAGAAACATCAAAGCTATAAAGCCTACATGATTTTGTAGGATTGTGAAGGAGAAGGATAATAAGATCAGATATAAACAAGAATATGTTACCTGGTACATGCTAACTTTGATGGTATATTGCGTCTGCCCACGACTTGAAACTGGTTCTAATGCAGCACCCAAGGCAATCTTTTTACTTGTTTGTATAAAACCAGCGCATAAGAGGTTGATGCACCCAGTTCCAATGTATCCATCTCTCTGCAAATCCATATGAAATGGTGATTTCAGATGTTTCAAAGTCAGTAGTCATGTAATTATGGTGTTACTTACTGTCCAGGAGGTGAAGACACGTGTGCGGGAGTCTCCAAAGACGTCTGGATTCACCTGAAACAATTGTTTGGTAATCGGTTTAAGTACAGTTTACTTGTATTGTACGTAAAGATTTTTAGAAGGAAAGAAAACGTACCATCCAACCAGCTTCTACGCTCTCAAAACTATTTGAGAGTCCACCAACCAACCAGATTTGGGCAGTGCTATAGTCACCAGCCTGAACCCTTGGAGGGTTCCAGACATTTATATCGGATTCAGCTCCAACGTAATTGTATCCTAGAGCGATAACAATCGCCTCCTATATCATCAAAAACGATATCAAGCTTTTAGTGGAATTGGTTTTTGTTTTTGGTTTTGAACTTGTAGAAATCAAAAACTTAGTTATATATATATTTGGCAAAGTTGTAAAGAAAAACTAGTTAAGAAAAAGAGAGTATTATCTAAAATAACATTTTTGAGTTTGAAATTACAGAAAATAGCTTATTTTCTACACCTTAGGCAAAATGCACATTTTTTGAAAAAGAGTATTTTGTAATGGGGCATTGTATAATATATGTGATCCACGGTGGACGTACGTATATTATATTGTCTACGATAGACATGATACTGTCTACGGTGGACATTGTACTGTCTCTAGTGGACAAATATGATGAACTTGTCTTTTGTGGACATCAATTACGTAAAATTTACTTTATTTGTCCACCGTAGACCATATAAATGTCTACCGTTGACAAAATTGTGTTTTGGGTCCCCGTCTCGAATACCCATTTTTCGTGAAAAGGTGTATTTTACAGAAATTTTCAAAAAGAAGGTATTTTTTACAATTTAAAACTGAAATGGAGTATTTTCCATAATTTCCTCTAAGAAAAATATACTTTTTGATAAAATTATAATTTTAAAAAAACGAATAATTTTTTTTCACTTTCTTAATTCAAGGTATATATGTATAACTAACGTACCGATCGATCCTTTGGGCTTAGTTGGTTTGGTTTGTTAGCTGTTATGTTGAAATTAGCTTTGTCGAGAAAGCTATATTTGTGAGGACTTTTTCTCCCAAATTGAGATGGTGAAGATGCTTTGCTTATTTCTTCTCTACTGACTCTACGAACCGGTATTGTCCCTTCGGGACAGCTTCCAGATTTGGACCAAATCTGAAACGGAACCGGTGAAGAACCGTTGTTTGAAATGGTTGTACCAAGTTCCACACTCGGTTTCATCTGCATCCATCAATGTAGATTGGCAAAATTCATTCTTAAATAATTTGTAAGTAGATTGAACAATATAAATAAAAAAACCAAATAGATTTACGTAAAATTTTGTTACCTGAATCTTGTGGTTTATTAAAGTGGGATGATCAAAGGCATGTTGTTTATAAATATCCACACAATCTATTATATCTCCATCTTCACTCTGCATATTATAATCGATTTGGAAGTTCAGAAAACCAATTTTTTAACATAAAATGTTATATCAATATTTAAAGAAAGTGCATGAATTTTATCCAAATTCTATGCATACCTTGATGGTCTTCAATGCCGGTTTGTTAATAGCCTTCAATTTCATATCAATATCAAAAGAAACTTTCCCAAAGACTCCATTGTAAAAACCATACAAAATCGCAAGTATAAACAATTTCATTGTGGCTATCTTTTGTATTCTCTAGCTTTACTGAGATTTTAAGATTTAGGTTTACGATATTATATATAAGCTTCTAATCTTAAACCTTCATATTTATAGACTTTTCAAAACCAAATGATTTTTGTTTCTAATAATTAATATGATACTACCAAAAATCAAAAGAATTAATGAAATTCATGTGTAGTTTTGGCAAATTTTTGGTCAACTCTTTGTAATAGGAAATAAAGATTGAAACTTTGATGAACTTACCAAACATGAATGCTTCAGACTCCAGTAGTTACTCTACTCTCTAACCGTTTCTTATGCTTTAGATTAAGTTGGTACAAAACGTACGTGATTGGGTTAATTAATTACCACATATAGATTTGATACACAATTAATTTCAACAAGTGTAACACGTCAATGTAGTACTTGAAGATCAAATCCACAGAAAATGTAGAATTAACACATTAGAATTGCAAGAATTTGGACTTAAGCTAAAGCGATAGATAATGAATTGAAGTGAAAGACTACTAAAACTAAAATAAAGCAAACTAAACCAAACAAAGATCAAAGCAAATTCAACAAAAACAAATGACTAGGAAACCAAACAAAGACACAACACAAACTAGCAATAGGTTTTAGGCAAGAAAATTGATCAAAGGAGAATAGTAATTGAATCAGTGATATTTAAAGACTCATTAAGAACCATCCTAGGACATGAGACACTCAATTAGACCAACCCACGTCCATGACATTGAATCCCTTCATCAATCAATGAGTCTAGCTAAACTTCCATTTGCAAATTCAAAAAATCAGTAAGCAATAAACTCAAGCTCACTAAGACCACTAAACACCATAACTTCATCTTCTAATGGCTAGGAAAGTTTAGTTCACAAATATGTCATTCAGAAATTTTCACAAACACCTTTCGGTCGAAAAATATCCTAGCATCTAGATTTAAGTGATCAAAATAAATCTAGTATTAAGACCACTTTAGGTGAAGGAAGCAATAGATCTATCAACTTAAACACAAGATTCAACCATCAACCTATCACTTCACTATTCAAACACCAAAAACATGAAACAAAGCAATCAAATAACCATAAAAAAATCACAAACATAATGAAATGAATATAAGAGAAGAAAACTAGAAATTTCAATAGATGTGAAATGATGATCCAAAGATCATCATCCCCAAAAGAGTCTCCAATTATTCTCACTCTCTCTTAAGTGGTGACTCTAAAGAATGGAAAAAGATTGGAAGATGTCTCAAAAACCCTAAACATTTGGGTTTTAATGTTTTAAAATAGAAGTGGGTCGACTCGAGACAAAGTGGGTCGGATAAAATCAAAACAAAACATGGTTTTGAATTTTCGATCCAAATTTTTGATCGAAATTGTGAAGCTTGTTCATTCTGGAAAAAATATTTCAAGCAAAAATTTTGACCTCATGGTCGACATTTTTATTACACGCCTTTGTCTTCATTCTGGCCAATTTTGTTCGATCATTTTTCTCGAGCAAGAGCTTGAAATTTTGCAGCATAATGACATATCTTGAGTAAATTCGCCATATCTTTCTAACCGTTTGTCCAAACGCCTTAAAACCGCCACCAAATGAAAGCTAACTCTTGTGGATATCTTGTATCCAAATTTCAATCAATTCCGACCACATAAAGACTTTCATCCATCACCAATATCAAACACGTAATGGCGGTTCTTCACTTAAGGTTTTGTCTCAACCAAAATTGTCAAACTTCTTAACAACAAACTTTTCTTGTTTGTTTGGTGCATTTCACTTTATCTCCTTTGCTCAACATTCATCTCTAAGTCTTCAATTCTCCATATTTACCTCCAAATCACCTAAAATAATTCAAAAACGAGCAAATATGCGACTCGATCTATCTAAACTTGAAAATGCAAAACCCAAAAAAAAACTTACAAAAAATGAATGAATGTGACTTTTAAGTGATGAAAAATGATCAAAATATGAGTGGAAATCTATATAAATATGATGCATATCAAGATTCTCCTTCGACTATTTTTTTTCTTTTTTATTGGAATAGATTAATCCTTAACTATATATCTTTCAACCTTTAATATATATATCCTTTTGGTTAGCTAGAGATTACTACGGCTTAAGCCGAGTTATGGTTGTATGTTTTAAAATATTTTACCTAGTAGATTTTGACATGATAGTGAACGAGGTGAGAAAAAGTTCAGTAATTAATGAATCTATAATATAACAAAAAAAGTTAATGTCATATCATTATCAAATAAGGAATATGACTTAATGTACAATTTATTAATATATGCAACGTAATATCATTATTAATTGATAAGAAATTTTTTGTATTTATGGTTAGTCAATTTAAATTATCTTTCTGAAGAAGTCATTAAAAAAATTTCGATGAATCTTTATTTTTCAGCAGTAAGATATTTTTGGAAAACGACTAGCATACATTTTCTTAATAATGACATGAATTTTTGAACTGTGAAATAATGGAAACATAATATACAAGTATTAAAATTAATGTATTTTAGAATATTGTTTTTGTTAATGAATATTACAAAGATTAGCTAAATTTTATTATGATGACTTTAGTCTTGTGGAGGAAAATCTCTTGATTATTATCTTCATATCTCTCTTGATAATGTGCAGCAAGATAAAGTTATTAGTCTCAAAAGTTTTGGTGATCTTGCTCGTATAATGGTGGAGACAAAAATATATTTCATCCTTTGGTTTATCAACTTTTAAAGTTGGTTTTGATTCTACTTTTTTCGACTGCAACCATTGAAAGATACTTTTCTGAAATGAATATTGTGAACACTAATTTGTGTAATTGTATTGGTGATACTTTTTTAAATGATTGTCTGATTTGTTTTATTGAAATCATGTTTGATCGTATGACCAATGAAATAGTAATACACATTTTCGAGAATGTGAGCAAGCATGGGATATATCTTTAATATAACTATTTATATTAACAGTTTCTTTAGATAAAATTTATATGTTATTTTGAAATAAACATTTTGACCCATATATCAAAATCCTGGCTACGTCGCCATCACAACCAAACATTCGTTGCTTGGTTAATTTTGTTTATCTTTTTTTTTGTTTCTCTCTTGCTATATTTTTGGGAATCATTAGTTTCTTAACCATTGGAACATATATCTGCATTTACCATTAAAGAAAATGAAGTTGCAGTGAGATGATGTAAAATTATATTATGATTTTTATTTGTATTATATTAGGATAATAGGATCTTTATTATTCCAGCATCTGAATATACACTGGACTGATATGAGAATGAACATTGAAAACAAGATAAGAGGAAATCAAGGACAGTGAAGATTTTGGCCTGGTCCTCCGAAGAAGAATTTAGGTTCTGATATATATGTTCTCCGGTAGAGCTTTGTAGAATAACAATCGTACTCATCAGCGTACTCAGATGGATGTTCAGGAAACTTGATCTGTAAGGACCAGTCTTTGATCCTAATGTTTGTGTGGTAACAAGCATTGCCAAAAAGATAAGAAGCCCATTCTCCACTTCCCATTGCAGTTTTTGTGTGTGGCTTCTTCCGCACGTTAGGGCTATAGACTTCACCACCCCACTGCACTGCTGTTGCGCTGTGTTGCAGATTGTTGAAGAGATTCCGTGGCCAATAACCGATCACTTCGTTCGAGCAAGTTAGCCACCAGTTTCTGGTGTTTAGATCCTAAAAAACGTCCAAGAATAGAAATTCACTACAGCTATATATAAACCATATATGTATGGTTCGTTGGAAATGATTTTGTAGGTTTGTGAAGGATGATATGATCAGATGTATATATAAGCCAGATAATGTTACCAAGTATATGCTAACTTTGATGGTATATTGCGTCTTCCCACTACTTGAAATTGGTTCTAATGCAGCACCCAAGGCAATCGTTTTACTTGTTTGTACAAAACCAGCGCATAAGAGGTTGATGCACCCAGTTCCAATGTACCCATCTCTCTGCAAATCCATATGAAACGGTGATTTCAGATGTTTCAAAGTCAGTAGTCATGTAATTATGGTGTTACTTACTGTCCAGGAGGTGAAGAGACGTGTACTAGAGTCTCCAAAGACGTCTGGATTAACCTGAAATAGGTGTTTGGTAATCGTTTTAAGTACGGTTTACTTGTAATGTACGTAAGGCTTTTAGAAGGGAAAAACGTACCATCCAACCAGCTTCTACGCTTTCGAAACTATTTGAGATGACACCAACCAGCCAGATTTGGCCAGTACTGTGGTCACCAGCCTGAACCCTTGGAGGGTTCCAGACATTTATATCGGATTCAGCTCCAATATAATTGACTCCTAGATCGATAAGGATCGCCTCCTATATCATCAAAATCGAATAAGTCTTTCTAGTTAACTATATAAAGTTTTAGTTTACGATTAAGCTTTTGGGTGGAAGTGGTTTTTGTTTTTGGCTTTAAGACTTTTTAGTAATTAGAAATCAAAAACCTAATTGTGATATCAATTCAAATTTCTTTAATATAAGTTCGTTTTTTATAAAACGTATGAGTTTTAATTGGATCTTTGACGAATAGGTAGTCTCCTCTGTCCGGGACAGCCATTTATAATACCACATTTCAAAGAGATTTGAACTCAAAATTTTTTGTCAAAAATAAAGACTATTAGACCAAGAGCTACTTGATGTTTTTTACAAAGAAAAATGATATCATAGTATAAGAAAAAAAACGCCAAGTAAAATATAGTTTTTGACCAAATAATAATAATTAACGTACCGATCGATCCTTTGGGAGTTGGTTTGATTTTTCAGCTGTTATATTGAAATTGGCCTTGTGATGAGCTTTGTCGAGAAAGCTGTATTTGTGAGGACTTTTTCTCCCAAATTGAGATGGTGAAGATGCTCTGCTTATTTCTTCTCTACTGACTCTACGAACCGGTATTGTCCCTTCGGGACAGCTTCCAGATTTGGACCAAATCTGAAACGGAACCGGTGAAGAACCGTTCTCTGAAATGGTAGTGTTCTTCGTGCCAAATTCCACACTCGGTTTCATCTGCATGCACAAATGTAAATTGGCTAAATTCATTATAATTAAAATAACTTGTAAGTAGATTAAACATATAAAAAAAACCAAATGGATGTTTGTAAAATTTGTTTACCTGAATCTTGTGGTTTATTAAAGCCGGATGATCAAACGCATGTTGTTTCTGAATATCCACACAATCTATTATATCTCCATCTTCACTCTGCAAATAAATTATAATATCGATTTAGAAATTCAGAAACCAATTTTTTCACATAAAATATTATATGGAACTGCATGAATTGCATTCAGAATCTATGCATACCTTGATGGTCTTCAATGCCGGTTTGTTAATAGCCTTCAATTTCATATCAATATCAAAAGAAACTTTTCCAAAAACTCCATAGTAAAAGCAACAAAGAATCGCAAGTATCAACAATCTCATTAATTGCGATAGTAAGATTTAGGTTTAACTTTTAAGATATAGGCTTCCAATCTTGAAACCTTCATATTTATATAGACTTTGCAAAACCAAATGATTTTTTTTTTGTAATTAATATGGTGTTATAAGAAACAAAAGATTGGTAACGAAAACCATGTGTAGTTTTGGTAAATATTCGGTCAAGTCTTTGTGATAGGAAATAAATATTGAAACTTTGATGAACTTACCAAACATGAATGCTCCACTTTTCAGTAGTTACTATATTCTCTAACCTTTTCTTTTGAATTTTAATTAAGTTGGTGCAAAACGTGATTGAGTTAATAATTAGCATATATTGATTCTCAGAATTTTGGACCAAAGATAGTTAAATTTTTGAGTATTTCGGATACCAATACGATTTTCAGTTTGGTTGGGATGTAAGCCTGATTTTTTGTACACATAGATCTAAATTTTATTCGGATGTTTGAGTCGGTTCCAATTTAGTTCATTACCTCATGATTCAGGTCGGGATCAGGTATTCTCAGGAGCCCTAATCTTGATCCAAAATTCTTATTTATACTTGCGTGTTCTATTTAATTTGCTGATCTTGTGGCTAAGCCACCGATAAATTTTTAATCACGACTTGATAATTCTATACTTTATTTGGATTCTCTTAAGCTAAGATTCAAATTAATCCATTTTAAGCATCACTCTTCCAGTTCCGTTTTGGTTTAAACAATGACATTTAAGGGATTTGCATGCAAAGATTTACACCAAGTTAGTTTTTTTTTTTTATTAACATAAGGACACAACTAGCCGGTCTATTAGTCAAATTTTTACATAATGTAGGCGGTGGGACTCGATCTCTAATTGTACAAATGCGTTATTTTAATGGATTTGCCGCCTACCACTAAACTAAAAGCCATTTGCCACAAAGTTAGTTCGACTGTAATAAATAATATCACATACTAGACTTGACTTGTAGTTTCCACACCAGAAAATAAAGAGTTGACTTATAGTAATGTAAAAATAAAATTCTTTTTCATAGTAATCATTATTATTGAGACGTGAGACCAATGACATTCTTAACCCATAAGTTGTTATTAAATAAAATAGGGCGACCTTTATATTTCTCCCTATACTAAACTTTTTATTCTCTATGTAATTCAACCCAAATTTTTTATGTTCTTAATCATTTAACTTAAACTTTTTTTTCTTTAAAATTAACCATAATCAGTTAATTTCGTTAATCGAATTTAATTTATCAACCTATTTTGTTGTAATTTATCAATTTTCACCAAATCAAATTCTAGCTTTATCATTTTTTCTAAATTATAATGTATCTTTCTTTTATTCAAGTCAAATTAATTACCATTAGATCATAATTTTGATAAAAATAAAAATTTGAATATGATAAATTTGTATATCTCAATCGAATGGTTTTTTCTCCTCTCCGAGTCATGCATTCCCCTCTTCAACTTCACGACTATCTACCAGTACATAGCCAAATCAAACTACAGCTTTATGGGTTCATTTGATGATCCTACTGTCTACGTCCGAGGCCGCTACAAAGGCAACATGGCCCCTCTAGTGTCCAAAGAAAATTGGAGAAAAGGATCTCAATGGTTCGAGATAAATCGAGAGCTTGCAGTTTCATTGTCAAAGATACTTTGTACTACCCTAAATTCAAAGAGTTCTGTAGACCAGCCTGTTATGTGGACGAGCATTATTATCCAACAATGTTAACTATCGAAAAGCCAACGGCCTTAGCTAACCGGAGTTTGACTTGGGTCGACTGGTCCAGAGGTGGAGCCCATCCAGCTACATATGGTGAATCAGACATCAATGAAGAGTTCTTTACTAGGATTCTTAAAGGTGTTAACTGTACAATGGTCGAGACACGTCTATATGTTATCTCTTTGCCAGAAAGTTTTCTCCGAGTGCTTTGGAGCGTTTGAGTCAGATTGCTCCCAAGATTCTGAGTTTTTGAGTAGGTAATATTATATAACGAATTGAATCAATCATATACACTTACTAAACCAAGTTCTAGGCTTGTTTTTCATGTGTATGCATTTCAGAATAAGGGAATTTGAAACAAATAGAAACATCAACTAGGATTAGGTTAATTGAATCTTGGGAGAAACATCGACCTTTTTCTAAACCGTTATGGTATGGTTGGGTTTGCTTTTATTAAATTCGTTTCCCATTAATTTATTGACATAATATAGTATTTAAAACGGACGGATTGGATATAGATAATCATTTATTATAAGCAACTTCCTTTATTTAATACAACTACGGAGAAGATGCTCCCTTAAGTATGGAGTAAGATGGAAAAAAAGGAGTCAAGAGAAGATGATCTCCATGGCTATATAAAGTGGCTTTGGTCTTTCAAACAGATGCAACTTTCTTCTGATCCAAGAAGGGCCTTGAGCCGAGGAGACTTTGTTTCTGAGGGGCCTTCTTACCGTCGGTCGACAAGAATTGGCTGAACCATTTGCCAGAATCTTTAAGCTTTCTATCGGTAAGATTTTGGAAATTAATGTAACTTAGACCAAATCTGACAGTAAAGCCTTGGCAGAATTCATAATTATCTCCAAGAGACCATACAAAGTATCCTTTAATGTTGACCTTCTCCTCTCTGAAAACGTCAACAACAATTTATTGATAATGGTGTGCGAACATTTATATCATATATATAGTGATGACTGATGAGTGCAGAGATAATCACTCACTTGATGACTTTGCGGAGGAAACATAGATGACTGCAGAGATAATCAGTACGATTGGAATCATGCATAACATCCTTAAGGGGTGCATCACCACCGGCACTACTATATCCTGGTTAAGTCATTGTTACATGAACAATTTGAGCAATAGTTAAGTCAATTTTAAGTAGATCTATACATAGTTGAAAGATATATATAATTAAGGAATGAGTAGTAGAACTCACCGTTCTCTGTGATATAGATTAAAGGATTATTGTAATTGTCTTTGAAGTATTTCATTATGTCGAAAATGCCTCTTGGGTGGTAATAAATGTCAGCATTGAACTGAGAAAAGGAAACATAAAGTATATGTTATTTTGTTTGAAAATTGAAATGTAAGAAAATTAAGAATATTAGGGGTTGGATCATGCATACCCATGGACCAGCGGGTTTGTTATCCTTATCAACATCTGTAAACACAAGGATGAATAAATAATTAGTGGATAGCCAGTAAATGTTGTAATTAAGTAAGTAGTGGAAATAGAGAGAGAGTTACATCTGAGTGCTGATTCTGAGTCATTCATGACAGTGAGTCTGTTTGGAGGATTTGGGGGAATGGCGTAGACATACTGAGTGAAGTAATAGTTGAGACCAAGGAAATCAAATGAACCCTTTACGAGATTGGATTCTGCTTCACTGAATTCAGGAAGACGATCACCAACCATCTTCCTCATGATGTCTGGGTATTTACCTTTCGTTAACGGATCCATGAACCTATATATATCATTCATCAATATAATATATTTGAAGTCTATCCAAAAAATCATAACTTTACAAGATGAGCAATCTTATTGTATATATTGGTGATACCATCCCAAGAAGAATGCTTTGTTCCTTTCAGTGGCCGCTTTGTTGGCTTCAGAGTCATCATATGGAAGAAACCATCTTGTTATCATCACAGGTCCAATCTGTCCTCCTTGTAATTTCTTTTGTTGTCACGCAGAAATATATAAATATATTATACGATTAGTGATTATTCTATGTTACTTAGATTTACAAATTAATATATAGAAATCTCACCTGGTATTTCGTCCTATAAAGATCAACAGCATAGGCATGAGCAAGAAGCTGGTGGTGTGCAACGAGGTAAGGTTCTGTTCCAGAATCTCCGGCGTAACAATCTTTATTGAGCCAAGCTGAACATCGACCAGGAGCATCTGTTCCTGTTGCATAGCCTCTTGTAGGAACTGTGAAAAGCTGGTTGATTGTAATCCAGTTCTTAACTCTATCACCAAATAGTAAGAAACAAAGATCCGCATAGTCTTTGAAGTCCTCTCTGCGCATATTGTAGAACCATTTCATTATCAGAACTTGATGTGCATGTTGCTATCTTTCTTAATTAATAACCATGCATGCATGGCTTATAAATAAAATAACATACATAATCTGGCGGTCCAAGAAACCTTCATATTCATCCTGCAGACATTGAGGAAGGTCCCAGTGATAGATTGTAACGAATGGAGTTATGTTCTTCGCTACGAGTCCATCTATGAGATTGTTGTAGTAGTTAACACCATCTACGTTGATTCCCCTGCTCACCTTTCCTCCTGTTCACACACACACACACCACATAATTAAACGATCAATCAAGATAAATAATTTACTATATATAGAAATGGATTCATGTGTACATACTCGGAAGGATTCTTGACCACGCAAAGGACATTCTATAGGCCTGAGCATTGAGTTCGACCAATGTGTTTATATCTTCCTGCAATATATATACAACTGCATGTCAATCCACAATTAGTCGATCGATGATTCAGCGAGTATACTAGTTTGAAAAGATGAATTTACCTGCCAGTGCTCATATGATCCACAAGTAGCGTCACCGTTTCCCAAATCGGCTCCTCCTTTCTCTGTTAGAGTATATATATCACCATGAACGTTCTGAGGACATATATAGTACACAAACATATATATCAATGCACATAACAAACCTGGATATCGGTGAGTGAAGGCATCCCAAGTGTTAACTCCACGACCTTTGCCACCTTCGATCTGTAATGAAAAGAATCAATGTTTGATTTAATGTTTTCAATATGTCCAAGTAATTGGGAGAATGTGTAATGATGAGTTACATGCCTGGTAAGCAGAAGATGCAACACCGAAGATGAAGTCATCATCGAAATGGTTTCTATTGAAAGTGTCAGTGTTGCTACATGTGAATGGATGGTCCTCTTCGCATTGAATTTCAGCTTGGCCAGTCACCACAGCTAATAGAAGAACTAAGGCGACTCCAAGTAGCTTCATTGTTGCTTTGTAAGTAATTGTATGTTTTGTGTTGCATGGAAACCTTGTGCCACTCTAGGGTTTATATAGCCTTAATTTGTAAAGAAGAGTGACATACTTTGGAATATTTTTGGGAGGTTTAGTTGACATGAATCCCGTGGATTCACTCACTAACTCTGTTTTAGTCAATTTAATAATGTCTTTTTTTCCACTTTTAAAAGTGGCTTTGCTCTTCCACCGATCATTTACATTCTTTTGGTAAAAATCAACCGATCATTTCTTTGATTGATACTTTATCACATGAAACTAAAGCACTCTATCTAAAGAAAAAAAATAACCACAAGACATTTGCTAATTAATCGGCCTTTATCTATAAGACTATAACTCACCAAATAAAAACACAAGAGCTTTGGGTCTTTATTCGTACAACAACAAATATGTCTAAAACTGATGGACTTCTCAAATATTATCCAGAGGTAGAAAAGCATTATTGACATTTACATTGTTGACATTATTGGAGAAAGTGCTTTGTAGGAAACCATTATTGACATTGTTGTTACGGGGAGTAATTCAGCATAGGTATACCGATTGATCAATAGCATTGGGGACAGATTCTCGATCCAAGATATGGGAGAATTAAGCTATTTTTTGGGACTGAGGTCAACAAACGCAAAAAAGACTCCATCTTATGCAGAGAAATTAAATACACCATGGTTTTGCTCACCACGGTTCATATACTCACACCGATGTCTCCTACGCCTCGACTCACATTTCACTCGGGTACACGACTGTCTGATCCTACGGAGTATCGGCAGTACTTGGTAGTTTAGAGTACTTATCTCTTATCACGAATGTATGAACACGCTGTCAGAGTATATGCATGCTACAACAGATCTTCACTGCGAGGCTGTCAAACAAATACTTAGATACCTTGCTGGGAAAATAACAAAGAGTATCTATATTCATGTCAACTCTTTTCTATCTCTTCATGTTTATTCTGATGCAGACATGAGACATTATTAACTTTGTATCCGCCAACACCTATGTAGTTCATCTTGGCAAAACACCGATCTCGTGGACTTCAAAGAAGCAAAAGGGTGTGGTCAGATCCTCAACTGAAGCCGAATACAGAATTATTTGCTAACAGTGCTTCAAAACTCCGCTGCATATGTTCACTCTTCTCTGAGTTACATATCACCCTACCATCAACACATGTCATCTATTGTGACAATATTGGAACAACCTATCTTTGAGACAATCCTTTCTTCCATTCGCAAATACATATAGCTTTAGACTATCATTTTGTGTGGGGAAACATTCGTCCATGTGATATATGTAAATATTAGCTTAGTAGTTACTATCATTTTGCATCATTTGACATCATTTAGCATTCATTAATCTTCATTTTAGATTAGTCTTTTGTACATTTTACATTCTAGAGTTTTAGGATTATGCATTTGCATATTTTGCATTTCTTGAGTCATTTCAGGTGATTTGGAACTACCTAGATGGATTTGGAATATGGATTTGGATAGAGAGGCCAAAGGATGGAGTAAAGATGCATTAGACCAAGGAAGAATGCCCTCCAGACCAAAATATCGACCTCCTGCCCGATGGATAGGTCAATATTTCTGCACAGAAACTCTTGTGTTCAAAATATCAACCTCCTACCCGATGGAAAGGTCTATATTTATGCACAGACGCGCAAAAAAATTCTTATGTTTCAAAATGTCGACCTCTTGGTCGATGATGAGGTCAACAACAACAACAAACACATTTTTCTTCATTTTATCTGACCTGATTTTTCCCGGGTCCACCCGGTTCTGCTTTTAAACTTTTAAACCCTATTATTTAAGGGTTTATGACATCACTCTTTTAATTTGTAGCCACTTAGTCATATTTTGAGAGTTAGTTTTGGAGAGAATTTTGTATACTCATTTGGATAATCCTTTTGGATTGTTTCTTTGAAATTTAGTAAAGAATCTTATTACCTTTCTTCTTCTTTTTGTATCATATTTTTCATTTTGTTATTTGTTTTGTGTTTCATTGTTGAGATGTGTGAGTAGTCTTTAGAGTGGATTAAAGCTTGGTAGAAGCTAGAGTTAGATAATTGATTGTTGATGTTCAGGTTGATAGATCCTTCATATTAGGTATTCTTAATACTAGTTTCATCTTGGTCATTTGAATCTAGAAGCTAGGAGTTTTGTTGCCCGATAGGTGTTCAATTAATGAAATTCCCGAGAGACCTTTTTATGAGCTTTTCTTCCTTAGCCATTGAGAGATGAAATTAAGGTGATTAGTGGTCTTAGTGAGCTTGTTTGTAATGCTTGTTAGTTTTTGAATCGGCAACGAGAGTTAGTTTGATTGATTGACTAGGAAAGAGTTCATTGCCATGAGAGTGGGATGTTCTATTGTTGTGTCTCATGCCCTAGGATGGTTCTCAATGAGTCTTTAAGCATCATTGATTCGATTACTATTCTCCTTTGAGCAGTTGTCCTGCCTAAAATCTATTGCTAGTTTGTGTTTTGTCTTTGTTTAGTTTGCTAGTCATTTGTTCTAATTGAGTTTTGTTGATCTTTGTTTGGTTTAGTTTGCATTGTTTTAGTTTAAGTAGTCTTTAGTTCACATCATTTCTATTGTTTTAGCTTAAGTCTAAATTCTTGCAATCTTATTGCGTTAGTTCTAGATTCTTTGTGAATTCGATCTTCAAATACTACATTGACGTGTTTGCACTTGTTGATTAATTGGTATTAAAAAGTGTGTATCAATTTGACGTCGTTGTTGGGGAATCTATCCAGTTAGCCACAAGGATTTGAATTAGATTTAAGACTAAAACTTTTTCTTTGTTTCTTTTCGATTGGTTACTAACTTTCTTTCAAATGTTTGTTATTCTTGAAGGTACAATCACAAGGGCGAAAGCATGACTTCGGATTTAGCCTCCATGATGAAGGCTTATTATGAAGCGCAAGAAAGAGAGATGGCTTGGGACCCCACTAGCTATCATGGTTTTGAAAGCACATCCACTTATCGAGAAGGACTTCCATATGGAAACTTTTATCAAGGATACCAATATGGATATGGTGAGAGATGTCAATCTTAGGACATGGAGTACAACCATGGAGAAACTTATCCTTCCCCAAACTTAGTCATGCGTTATATTATTAAGAGTCTAGCGAGATTTGAGGATTGATCCAAACAAAAAAAGTTAAGGAAAAAACAAACATAATTGACCGTTATGAACGTCATATATCAAATCATATGGTAAAATCTCATCTCTCTTGATATGATGTGAATGTTGGTCGAGCTTTCAACATGTTGCAAGACTTTTGCGATTTTAAGAATACTATAATGTCAAAAAAGACGGAGAACTCATGAGTGTCAACATGTTCGCTCTTTAATGAAAATGTATGATGATCTCCAAAATTTACGTAAAATAAACTACTAAACTAAGTCATAAAGTTCAAAATACATTTTTTTAGTCAAATCCCGGCAAAAAGCCTAGTCACTGAGTAAATCTAAAAAATAACAGAGGGAGAGAATTTATCTCCACAACATAAGAGATTTAATAGACAAATACGAAGAGTGAAGAGAATGACTTAACTTTTTTTTCTTTAGATAGAGTGTTCATGTGATAAAGTATCCAGCACCTGAAATCAATAAGAGATCTGGTGTGACCTTAGCGGTGGGGCTCGTGATGAATGGCCTTAGGGTCAATGTAATATGTTTCTTTGTTCCTAAATCAAGGCGTTGCTACTCTAGAATGAACACAGAATCATATATACTTCTTATAAAAAATTTAAGAACGTTATATATGGCTCATATTCAACACAGAATCATATAACTCATATTCTTTGAATGTGGCTACTCGAGGAAGATATGGCATACAACTATGGGCACTCTGTTATGTACAGATCACACTTCAACATGGGCTTGTCTACCATCGGTTCTTCTTCGCCAGCAAAGATCACGAGTCAGATTCTTCTTGGTTTGTTATGCCTTACAAATCACGACCTATCATATATGGAGAGAATGCAATAACAGGAATCATGGACAGCCACATATCAACTCAAAACTCATGGCAAGGATTATAGACAAGGCTATTAGAAATAACATCAGTGTTGTTCAATGGATTGGGGACACAAATTACTTGACAGGAATGACTACTTGTTTCGCCACCAGACTTCACGTAAGATAGTTTTGATTTCTTTGGTTTGTTTTGATCTTTCTCCCTCCTTTCTTAGATTTTTTGGTTTGTCCTAGACGTACGGTGGATTGGTCTATGACATGGATTCTCTCTATAGGCGACATCGAATCAACACTTTTATATTTTTTCTTTATATTGTCCTTCAAACTATTTCGGATAAATTGTATGCACAACTTTTCGGTTTTTTTGTTGAATAAAATTTAACATTCATACCAAAAAAAATTAAGAGGCTTTGAACATCATCAACAAAGAAATTTTTTGATGCATGATGCCCTAAAATTTTCACGAATCTTGTATGTTATGTTCCGAACGTACGATAGTAGTCAACAATTAATCACAATTGGTTAAAACAAATTCAACATTTTCCTCAACCAATCACTGAAATAATCCAAGAAAATGATCGGTTGATTAATTTTAACGAAAAATATGGAAATGATCGGTGGAAAAACAAGCTCTTCAAAATGAAGAAAAAAACAAGATAAATATAATTAACATCGAATAACAGTATTACACAAATTAAATTAGAAAAGGTGAGTGAACCCACGAGACTCATGTCAACTAAACCTCCCAAAATAGTGCAACACTCTTCTTTACAAAGTCTACATAAGCCTTAGAACGGCACAAGGTTTCAATACAACGCAAAACATACAATTACTTACAAAGCAACCATGAAGCTTCTTGGAGTCGCCTTAGTTCTTCTATTAGCTGTGGTGACTTGCAAAGCTGAAATTCAATGCGAAGAGGACCATCCATTCACATGTAGCAACCCTGACACTTTCAATAGAAACCATTTCGATGATGACTTCATCTTCGGTGTTGCATCTTCTGCTTACCAGGCATGTAACTCATCATTACACATTCTCCCAATTACTTGGACATATTGAAAACATTAAATCAAACGTTGATTCTTTTCATTACAGATCGAAGGTGGCAAAGGTCGTGGACTTAACACTTGGGATGCCTTCACTCACCGATATCCAAGTTTGTTACAGATTGATATATATGTTTGTGTACTATATATGTGTTTGTGTACTATATATGTCCTCAGAACGTTCATGGTGATATATAAACTCTAACAGAGAAAGGAGGAATCGATTTGGGAAACGGTGACGCTACTTGTGGATCATATGAGCACTGGCAGGTAAATTCATCTTTTCAAACTAGTATACTCGCTGAATCATCGATCGACTAACTGTGGTATGACATGCAGTTATATATATATATTGCAGGACGATATAAACACATTGGTCAAACTCAATGCTCAGGCCTATAGAATGTCCTTTGCGTGGTCGAGAATCCTTCCGAGTATGTACACATGAATCCATTTCTATATATAGTAAATTATTTATCTTGATTGATCGTTTAATTATGTGGTGTGTGTGTGTGTGAACAGGAGGAAAGGTGAGCAGGGGAATCAACATAGATGGTGTTAACTACTACAACAATCTCATAGATGGACTCGTAGCGAAGAACATAACTCCATTCGTTACACTCTATCACTGGGACCTTCCTCAATGTCTGCAGGATGAATATGAAGGTTTCTTGGACCGCCAGATTATGTATGTTATTTTATTTATAAGCCATGCATGCATGGTTATTAGTTAAGAAAGATAGCAACATGCACATCAAGTTCTGATAATGAAATGGTTCTACAATATGCGCAGAGAGGACTTCAAAGACTATGCGGATCTTTGTTTCTTACTATTTGGTGATAGAGTTAAGAACTGGATTACAATCAACCAGCTTTTCACAGTTCCTACAAGAGGCTATGCAATAGGATCAGATGCTCCTGGTCGATGTTCAGCTTGGCAAAATGATGGTTGTTACGCCGGAGATTCTGGAACAGAACCTTACCTCGTTGCACACCACCAGCTTCTTGCTCATGCCTATGCTGTTGATCTTTACAGGACGAAATACCAGGTGAGATTTCTATATATTAATTTGTAAATCTAAGTAACATAGAATAATCACTAATCGTATAATATATGTATATATTTCTGCGTGACAACAAAAGAAATTACAAGGAGGACAGATTGGACCTGTGATGATAACAAGATGGTTTCTTCCATTAGATGACTCTGAAGCCAACAAAACGGCCACTGAAAGGAACAAAGCATTCTTCTTGGGATGGTATCACCAATATATACAATAAGATTGCTCATCTTGTAAAGTTATGATTTTTTGGATAGACTTCAGATATATTGTATTGATGAATGTTATATATAGGTTCATGGATCCGTTAACGAAAGGTAAATACCCAGACATCATGAGGAAGATGGTTGGTGATCGTCTTCCTGAATTCAGTGAAGCAGAATCCAATCTTGTAAAGGGTTCATTTGATTTCCTTGGTCTCAACTATTACTACACTCAGTATGTCTATGCTATTCCCCCAAATCCTCCAAACAGACTCACTGTCATGAATGACTCAGAATCAGCACTCACATGTAACTCTCTCTCTATTTCCACTACTTACTTAATTACAACATTTACTGGCTATCCACTAATTATTAATTTCATCCTTGTGTTTACAGATGTTGATAAGGATAACAAACCCCCTGGTCCATGGGTATGCATGATCCAACCCCTAATATTCTTAATTTTCTTACATTTCAATTTTCAAACAAAATAACATATACTTTATGTTTCCTTTTCTCAGTTCAATGAGAACATTTATTACCGCCCAAGAGGCATTTTCGACATAATGAAATACTTCAAAGACAATTACAATAATCCTTTAATCTATATCACAGAGAACGGTGAGTTCTACTACTCATTCCGTAATTATATATATCTTTCAACTATGTATAGATCTACTTAAAATTGACTTAACTATTGCTCAAATTGTTCATGTAACAATGACTTAACCAGGATATAGTAGTGCCGGTGGTGATGCACCCCTTAAGGATGTTATGCATGATTCCAATCGTACTGATTATATCTGCAGTCATCTATGTTTCCTCCGCAAAGTCATCAAGTGAGTGATTATCTCTGCACTCATCAGTCATCACTATATATGATATAATTGTTCGCACACCATTATCAATTAATTGTTGTTGACGTTTTCAGAGAGGAGAAGGTCAACATTAAAGGATACTTTGTATGGTCTCTTGGAGATAATTATGAATTCTGCAAAGGCTTTACTGTCAGATTTGGTCTAAATTACATTAATATGAAAAATCTTACCGATAGAGGGCTCAAAGATTCTGGCAGTTGGTTCAGCAAATTCTTGTCGACCGACGGTAAGAAGGCCCCTCAGAAACAAAGTCTCTTCAGCTCAAGGCCCTTCTTGGATCAGAAGAATTAAGGTCGTAGCTGCTTGAAATACCAATGCCACTTTATATTTATAGTCCTAGGAGCTAGATAATCTTCTGGACTCTTCTTTATCCATCTTATTGCTCCATATATAAGGAGCATCCTCTACCACTTGTAATAAATAAAAGAAGTTCTCATAATAATAAATGATTATCTATATCCAATCCTACCCTATTTAATATAAGGATTCTCCTCTAAAATGCCACATGAGTTGTGAAAATTGCAGAAAATGTCATGAAAACTTAAATTAGCCCTGGGCATAGCAGTTTATGTCATAAACTTTTATAAAATATCATTTTTTGTGGCATTGTGGCATAAAGGAATGAGAATATGACATGTGACGGTGAGAGAATGGAATAACAAAGACGATGGAGGACATAAACATGAAAAAATGAAGAACATAAACATGTGTAATGCTTAGATTGGCTTGATCACCTAATCTATCACCTTCGGTTGTTTAACTCTCTAAAAGTTTGTTAGATGCATGAACTGCTTAGATGAGCAATTAGTCTTTAATCAACGAAAGTTGATGTTAAGGCTAGTTGTGCACCTATCCGACCAATTCGTTAATGCGTATTTAGATCTCTAGAACCAAACAACAGTTTAAGATGTCTAGGTTGTTAGATACAGTAGTCAACACCACGACAGTGACTTTGCTATAGGATTATGTTTGAGTTGATTCCTTACTTTATGATGAATTCCTTATGCTTTATGTTTCTTTTATTTATTAATTTTATATCGTTATTGTTTTGTTTTGTTTACTTTTTATCACAACAATCATTTTGTTTTTTCTTAGCTTAAGTCTGATCTAGAGATTGATAGTGTGACAATTGGTCTTTGTGGATTCAATTTCTAAAGTATTACTATGTTTGCTATTCACTTGCAGTAGGATTATTTGCAGTAGGATTATAGGATTAAAAATCTGTGTATCAACTATTTGGCTCTTCCTTGTTCTGTAAGAAAAGACATATTACAGTAATATCATCAATCTTCTTAGAACTAAGCTTCTTCTTCCAAGTAGTTTCAGCAGCCTCCGCCACCAATTTAGCGGCCATAGCTTGTTTTCTTCGGGACCTCCATACTAAAGATACTACTTCATCATTGCTAAGCATATCCCAAACCTAAAATGACAATATTAAATACCAATTAAGATTTTCATAAAACTTACGGAACTGTAAAAAAAAAACACAAAATTTGAAGCACATGTGATTATATACCCCATCTGTAGCGAGTACAAGGAACTGGTCCTTAGAATTTATTTGGTGATGATTGACCTCTGGAACAGCAATAACACCGTGGTCTTTGAGCCTGATATCTCCAAAAGCTCTTGACATGGCTAATCCTGGTAGGTCTTGGTTTGGTAACCACACCCTTGGACTGTGAGGTTCTGCTTTCATTGCGTAAACACGACCTTTGCACATTCTAATCCTCTCTGCTTCACCTGTGCGTTAAAAAAACTTAGAAATAAGTATCATCATCAACCCTTTAAATCCTTTCTTAGCCAAGAAGAGAGTGAAAAAGCATGCATACTAGGGACTTGAGGTGTCAGGTCTGATGTTAACTGAACTGCACTGATCTTACCACCTTCAGTCATTGTCCCCAACACAGCCCTAGAATCACCGAGGTTCGCTATCATGAGATCATCTCCCTAAAATAATCAAAGTGAAAGTTTAGCTAGTAAAATATTTAGGCTTGATAGATAGCATTGAAAAGGTAGTTTGCATATGATATACTTATTTTGCTACTAATTATTACTTCATTTGAAATCAGCAGTTGAAACAAGTTTGAAAATGACTAGTTGTTTGGATTTATGGGCATTTAAAAAGTCATTTCCAAACAAACTTTTTTTTATATATGAGTGTTTGGAAACAATAGTTATTTGTAGCAGAGAAATTTACTAATTTTTATCAAAATACATTTATCTATTGCAGTGTTCCCATCAACTTTAATTTTATATTGACATTTGTTACAAACCTCTCTACCAACTGGTATCTTTAACCACTCGTTTCAAACTGCCTTTCTTTCAACCATTTATGTTTTTCTCAACCGCCTTATTCAAATGATATCACCAATCAGACTCTTAAACTTTAAACTAAACAAAAAAAATAGCCATTCATAGATTCTAGACCAGAGTGAACAGAAACAAACAGAACAAAAAAAACGAGTCTGGTTTTGTCTACTATCAACATTCTACACCTTTAGAGAAAAACAGATCGAGAAATAATGTACCTGAGTAATGGCAACAACAGCAGTGGAACCACTGAAAGAGCAATCAAACACTTGGATACGAAGCTCTCTATCAATGAGTTTGAAGGCATTAAAACAAGCTTTTTCCCACTTTTGAGCTTCTTCTTCACAAACTTGAGATTCTTCATCAAGTTCCTTCTTTAGAGTTAACAGAAGCGATGGTAATCTATTTCTCACCATTTTACTCACCATGTGTCCATGTTTGCCATGCCCATCAAAAACTCCACATAACTCTGCATCCCTTGTTCCATATCCCTACGCCATTAAATCATTTTCGACCACTTTAGTCACATTTATAACAAACTTTCTCTACATAATAAATTTTAGAATTTCAAGTAAATAAATTAATAACCTTTAGCAGCTTAAACAAGATACGATTTTAAAATTCTTAAACTTGAGTTCTTTTCAATCTCGTGGTTAGGATAATACATGTAACGACTGTAGTATTTGAAATTCGATCTGGCCCCACTACAATTGGTAGAATAAAATAAGTTTTATGGAGTGGACTTTACGCTATGGATCATGCATCAAATCCAATTTTTAGTAATTTTACTATGATGAAATTTATTATTAGTACTAAAAAAATTTTGGTAAATGGATTAAAATGAAAATTATCTTTATGGTCGTCCTTCCTAAATCAAGGAAATGACAAATTGGTTCATCACCTACCCTAAAATGGTATCTTATATATAAGATCATTATGATCTATAAAAGAAAAAGAGAAGGAATAAGAAAATAGTAAAATCAAGATGGCCTACCAGGTAAAGAACAGCATTATCTTGGTTAAGCACTTTAGATCCTTGTATAGAACTAACCGAACCGAGACGGTGAACCGGAAGGTCATGATCTAAACCGAAGTCTTCTCCGTAACATACCACAGCATTTCCATCACCATGTTCATTCTCTTCATGAATCTCCGATGATGAAGACGGCAACGAGAAGCAATGACCCATGATCTCTCTAAATTGCTTCGATCAGATTCTCCCTAAATTCAAAAAGAAAACAAAAAGACTTGCACGAATTATATTTATTATTGAAAGTAGCACACTCAATAGTTTTATTATTGTATATAAAAATGCCTTTTCTGGAAGGTCGAACTTAGCAAATGCATTTACATATGGTATAGATAATATATATAATTGTGGCACCAGCTTGATTTCCAAATGTCACTAGATCCATTATTATAAATTATTACAATGCTTGTAGTATGTACCGTTGACCTGAATTAAATAAGAACATTTATAATTATTTTGTCCATGTTTGGCTTGAAAGGGCAAGTTCTGATCTTAGCGTTAGTTTGACAAATACTCTAATCATATATCCTATCCCCAAAATAGAAATTAAATGTTTTATGTGAAATACCAAATATACTTTTACTTAAGATACATTAATATATACCCATATAAAAATATTACCAAGAGCTTAAGATAATACCCTTTCAATTGCAACCGGTAGAAAAAAAAAGGTTTTGTTGTTAGGACTAGTTTTTTATATGACAAACAATTTATGGAATTGTTGGATTTTTGTATAACAAAAGTTGATGAAACAACATTGTTCACCTATTCATCTTTATTGTTAGAAATAATTTTTGTTTATAGACTTGTTGTTAGAAATAATTTTTTATGTTATATTTGAATTTATATGTAAAATTCATTAAAAAAAATTTAATAAAATTTAATTTACGTAGTCCAGTTGACTTGCCTCTGATCTAGTTAGACACCAGGTGGTGAGTTCGAATTTCATATACTTTAGGTGGAGCACTTAAGCTATAGATCGAATTTCATCGATTTAGTGGTTGATTATTGATTAAAAAAAATAGTTGACAAAATTTAAAATATGATAATATGAAATTATTTGGAAATTTTATCGAAGAGAACACCAGCTAAAATAAAGCTAGCAATATTTTTAACGTTTATAACGTTTATTCATACTCTATGACAGTCCATTCTGATTGTTCACGAGATCTACAACATTAATCAACTTTATACTTAGAAATATACAAGAAAATTGTGATTAAAATATATATATATATATATATATATATATATATATATATATTAACAAAATCTAGATATTAGATAATACCCACAAATATCAATGAGACAAAACGATCATATATATTTGCGATTTCTGTATCTGTATCGATATCCACTATTATCATTCGGTTTTGGTTCATATTATGCTTAGGGTTATCTACAAACTAAGAGAATGTATATCGAATGAGAACTCTTTGCGATTGTGTTCAATGTATAGAGAAAACGTCCAAGTCAAACTTGCTAGAGGGTGTGATTTGACTTTGAAAATAGTTTTTAATGTAATTTTACGTTCTTAGATAGGGGTGTTACAGAGTGAATATCCGGCCCAATTTAACCAATTCGTATCTATATTTGTATCCAACGGATAGTAAAATTCGTGATCCGTATCCATATCCGAAAAAGCCGGATATCTGTTGAAAACCGAATATCCACGAATATCTATTTTTATATATATTTTTTAAATGGACTAGATATTTTTTAAATGGACCGGATATCCGCTTCGTATCTACTCTATTTAGGCTTCGATAATGGGTTGGATATCCGGTCCATTATTTCATCCGATCCGTATCTGCCAGATATTTAAATTTTCGATCCGTATATGTATTCAATTGGTCTAGATATCCGTATTACAGATCAGAATTTAGATACGAATACGGATATCCGGCGAATTACGAATAACGATTAAGAACCCTATTCCTAAAATTGTTTTCTAATTCTTCTTTTTTTTCTCTCAAATCTTAAAACAACATCGGTTTTGGTTGTTTCCGTTATTGTAGTTTGGCCTTAACTGTTTCATATATTTACATTTTCAAGTTTTTCAAACAGTTTCATACAACAACAACAACAAAAGTTTCCAAACGGTTACAAAATTATGGTAATTCAGAGATATTTAAATAGAGCACGAATTTATATCTAGTAAGCAATTAAAATAAAAAGCATTTAAAAACAAGTTGTTACCAAAAATGATTATAATATAGTACACTAGTTAACAAAAAAAAATATTTATAACAAAAATCGTTTTGTTGATTGGTGATTCGGTAACTGTAACTATAATTATATCAAAATTAGCAAGTATAATTCTATTTAAAATTATGTAATAATATATAGTTTAACAATCTTGTAAAATAAATATATATGTAATACAATTATTGTTTTAATTATTCACATAATGTAAAATGTGTTTTCTTATTACTCGTAGAGATTTGATTTCGGTTAACATTGATTAACTCTAAATTATTCGGTTTAATTAAAATGATAACTACTATTATTCGATATCTATCGTATGCATTTATAACCGAGGAATCAAAATATAAACGAATGTCTAAACATCTATATATAAATTCATTTGAAAATGTTAAAGGTGTATTTAGTTTGGTGGTTATAGTTATGATGATTTAACTAATAACTTTACCATAGTTTTAGTCTTAAAATTTATTAGAAAAATAACTTTATATATTTCCATAAACAAATTTAAGTTTTTAATCGTTTCTAAACGATTATTCCAATTGCAAGTGACATTTAGTCTAGTGGCAGACGGGAAGTCCATTAAAGATAGCGTACTTGTACAATCAGAAATCGAGTCTCACCGCCTATATTATGTAGGAACTTAGCTAATGAACCGGTTAGTTGTGGCCCAATATTTGAAAAAAAAAAACGATCATTCCAATTATTGATTTCAAACCAAATATTAGCGTTGGTTTGCAAATAATCGTGTGTATACTACTAATCATTAGAGTATCCGAATTGTTTTGACTAGCCAAGTGGCCATTGTTCGGCCACGTATCCCAAAATAAAAGCTGTGTCGTGTTAGTTTCCATCTCCATTTATTCAACGGATCCTAATGGCAACATTATCATATATAAGATCAAAATAATGCAAGATAAATTTGACTATTACGAAAACGCAAATGATCCATAAATGAAATTATACAAAATACAAACTAATTACTTTTTAGATGAAATCATTAATAAATAAAATTAACTCGTATGAAATTTAAAAATGATTTAATTATCAACAAAAGAATGTAAACACACTTGAAACCATATTTTTTCTGTACATTGGTGTGCAATTCAAAAGTTCACAGCATGACCAAAACAAAAGTTTCTAGTTTGATTCACAACTCATCATTAATATAAATTATATACCAGCACTATTTTCAGATAAAAAAAAATTTAGTTGTCTAATTCTTTTCAATCTGATGGTTAGGGTGATACAACTAATAAATATAATATCAGGAGTTTGACTATACCCACCACATTTGATAGATTAAAAAAAATTATTACAAAATAAGTTTTAAGCTATAAATTGAATCTTAAATGAATAATCGAACATAAACTATTTTTTTGTCAATAGTTGGATCGATAAAATCTGATCCATAATCTAAAGTTCATTTTTAGTTTTTTTTAATCACCTATAATATAATAGAAATCTAATACTAAATTATTAAATCATCCTAACTGTTATACATAAATTTTTTAGGATTAAAATTTTAGGGAAAAGAAATAAAATCGGTGTTGGCTAATAAGCCACTTCGGTTTGGTTTTGGTTGTATTCAGAAATTAAAAGAACCACGGAAGCGACCAAGTGTTAGTTATTTGAGCGGCCCCATTTTGCAACCTATAAATTTTGACTTGAAAACACGCTTTATCTGCTCCAATGGAAAAGTCTCTCTGATTTTCCCAATTCACCTACTTTCTTCGCATTTTCGCCAAACTTCGGGATCTCCTATTTCTTTGCTTTAAAGGACTTTACTCAATCAAAACCCTAAACCCACAATCCTATTTTTCCTTTCCCAATTTCGATCTCTTTCAATTGTAGCTATGGAGGCGACTACGTTGTCAGCTGGATTTCGTCCTCTTCTGAAGCGTGACGGTTATAGATTAACCAGGTTAGGGTTCTCTCCATCGATTTGGTTTCGTTTTAGGGCTTTAACGATCGCGAATTGTTTGATTTTAAATAGTCATGAAAACTGATCATGCCTGCTGATTTGATTAGTCTACAGGCGATTATTTCAAGTGTAATGGAGAATTTTGGGTCGTTACTTAATTGGTTTTGTTTTTATCAATGTCTCTACAGGTCATGTTCTTTGAGAACTTCTGTGTCTTTGGTTCGATCCGATTCAAAAGTGATATCTTTTGGCCTCAACGAATCGAAACCTGAAGGATCTGTTGCAATCACGCACCGTAGTTTCAGAACGAACGTGTTCGAACAAGCCCATTCTGTGGCTGGAGACAGCTCTTTTGATGAAACTACAGCTAAAATCACCCGTTCTCTTGTTGCAGAAGATAAGATTGGCGTCTTGCTTTTGAATTTAGGTGGCCCAGAAACACTTAATGATGTTCAACCCTTCTTGTATAATCTGTTTGCAGACCCAGTGAGAATCTCTACTCTGCTCACATGATAGTATCTACAAAATTCATATTAGAAATTTTGAGATTGAGTGTCATATGGAATGCTGATTGGTTAATTCTTCCATTTGTTGCAGGATATTATACGGCTTCCCAGACCATTTCAGTTTCTCCAAGGGACTTTAGCAAAATTTATATCTGTAGTTCGTGCTCCAAAATCGAAAGAAGGGTATGCTGCTATTGGTGGTGGCTCTCCTTTGCGTAAAATAACTGATGAGCAAGCAGATGCCATTCAGATGGCCTTACAAGCAAAGAACGTTGCTGCTAATGTTTATGTTGGAATGCGGTATTGGTATCCATTCACTGAGGAGGCTGCTCAACAGGTAAATTTTTACATTCTATAATGGTCTTTTGCTCTCAGCATAATCATAATTAGAGGCTTCTTTCCGTAAAGTGATGGAGTTGCTTATGTCTTTTTCCTAGTTATGTTTATTTAAACAAGCTAATTACATGTAACCAGATAAAGAAGGACAAAATAACAAGACTTGTTGTACTACCATTGTACCCTCAGTACTCTATCTCGACAACGGGATCAAGCATCCGCGTTCTCCAGGACTTGTTCAGGTTTGTGTAAGCCATTAAGTGTATTTATTGTATATTGTTTATTTGCTTTCAAAAATATTTCTTAGTTACACGAGCGGCTCTTGACATAAATTATCATTCAGGAAAGATCCGTACCTAGCAAAAGTGCCAGTTGCTATAATACAGTCTTGGTACCAAAGACGAGGATATGTCACTTCTATGGCCGACCTTATTGAGAAGGAGCTTCAAAATTTCTCTGATCCTAAGGAGGTAGAGCTTTGTCTTCTCTGTTTTTTCCTCTTTATTATACATTTCTAATTAAAACACTGGTTAACTTGGTCCTTGTCTCTATAATTCAGGTTATGATATTCTTCAGTGCCCATGGTGTTCCAGTTAGCTACGTAGAGAATTCTGGAGATCCATACCAGAAGCAGATGGAAGAGTCTATAGACTTGATAATGGAAGAGCTTAAAGTCCGTGGGGTTCACAACGACCACAAACTGGCATACCAGGTATGGTCATATGATCTGCTATCAAATGTTGTGGCATAACCTCTCCATTCAAACCCTGTAATTAATTATTGCAATATTTCTTCGTTTCCAGAGTCGTGTTGGGCCTGTTCAGTGGCTGAAGCCGTACACTGATGAGGTTCTTGTAGAACTTGGTAAGAACGGTGTTAAGAGTCTACTAGCTGTTCCAGTCAGGTGAGAAAAGATAATAATCCCTGTTGATAGTTCCCAGTTTCCTACATCATTAGATTGTATAGCTATGACCTTTTTGGCTCTCTCATTTTCCTTTCTTATCTTGGATTTCAGTTTCGTTAGTGAGCATATCGAAACTCTTGAAGAAATAGATATGGAGTATAGGGAATTAGCTCTTGAGTCAGGGATAGAGAACTGGGGTCGGGTCCCAGCACTAGGTCTCACAGAGTCCTTCATCACCGATTTGGCTGATGCAGTGATAGAATCGCTTCCTTCAGCGGAAGCAATGACAAACCCAAATGCAGTGGTGTCTGAAGATAGCGAGCCATCGGATGCATTCAACTACATTGTCAAGATGTTCTTCGGTTCTATTCTGGCTTTCGTACTGCTTCTCTCCCCAAAGATGATCTTTGCTTTCCGCAACCATCTTATCTAAAGAAGAAACCTAATATAATCTCTGACGGAAAAGTTGGTTTTGTGTTACATCTCATCTTGGAGAAATGTCTTGGTCAAGTTTAATATATATAGTCCAATCCATTAAAGTACTAGCACACCAGCTTTAGTAGAGCTGATGTGGTTAAGTAGTTCAATTGATTGGACTATATATATTAAACTTGGCTAGGAAAATATACTAGAGAATGGATAATAAAGAATGAGAAGAGTATGAGAACATTTTCTTGAGGAAGAGACAGAGACAGGATTAGATGTGTTTTAAAATTGAAGATCCCTTTAGCAATGAACATAGTGCTGAGTTCCTTTTAGAGAAGAGGAAGATAATAAATATAATCGTATTAATATATTTTCTTTTTGGTTTTAAAACGCAGTTGTCAAAAGCATTTTATGGTTTTTTCTATATGTTGTTATTCAGTTTACTTTTGACTGGAAAATGAAAATGTAGCATTACTAATACTTATTACAAGCAATGTTCTTCAAACTCCTGGTGCGTTAATTTTATACAGAGAAAGCTTTCGAGTAATATGATTATTTATGTTTCAATGCCAAACTTGCAACACATTCCTTTTCATGACATCTCCACGATTATGTCTCAAAGACTGCATCAAAGCCTGTAATTTTTCTTCCAGCAAAGTGAGTTTTAAGAAGCAAAAACTTCTCTTATAGCTAAATTGAAACCATACTTATTTCATTTAAAAGGGAAAACTGACACTAATCATTTACATAAATAACACGAAGGTTATCTACGGAAGGTTATTTACAATAAACAACACGAAGGTTATTTACAATGTTCAAAGTTCAGACAATCCATCTATTCACAATCCATTTGAACGAAAACGAGAAAATAAAATAAAGAACATTTCACACGAAGGTTATCTACGGAAGAAGAACACGTCTTACGGGTCATAACTACAATTTTACATCCCATGTTCCTAATCTATCGTCACCAGTCATATTCAGTCACATACGTAACTGCCAGGAAGCAAGAGATCAAGGGAATGAAATGAGTGCATACCTCAAGGGCTTTGTCTAGTTCCCTCAAATATCTATCAGTAGTAGTCTCGCTCTGTCAAGAAAAAGAACAGAGTTACTCTGTGACACAAAATAATCAGATCAATTCCAGCGGATCTGTAACGGAAAACCGAGAGTAAAATTGAACCGTTGATCTGAGGTGTAAGATGATGATGATGATAGCCTGGTTTAATGTTCTGATTCCGGTTTATACTTAAACCAAGCACATTAAACCAAATAGCAGAGAACCTTCTCTTTCAACCAGAGACTTTGCTGCTCTTCTTTTAAGCTTGAAACAACTCTGCTTCCTTTTAATGACTTCAAAAAAACTCGAAGTACAGCCTTTTGATCTTGACTATTATCCTTCACCTCAGTTATCTACAGAGCTAACAATTCTTAAGCTCTATGGCAAAAATCGAGAACGATTAAGTTAAGATTATCAGGCTAAAGAAGCCAAGCATTTAACGAATTCGAAGACTGGGGAAATTACTGAATTTGGGAAAAACTCACAACTTCTCAACACCCATGAACGAGATGTCATACGCCGATGAATAGATAATCGAAACCTGTTGATCAAATTAGAAAGAATTCGTAAGTCAAACAGTGAATTCCGAGCAAACTCACGACACACACACACACACACAAGTGTGTACCTTCGAAAGAGGAACGTCGAAGTAGAGTTTGCTGGAGAGAATCCGCTCCCGCCGGAGAGCTTCTGGATGGGTCGCCATCGAAAATGATGACATTTCAGAGGATCGATTACAGCATAAGAGAAACTTGTAGACTCTGATGGCGGAAAACGTGAAGAGTAAGTAAACGGCTGAGTTGCGAGTAAACTCGGTCCAGGTCGAGACGACTCGCGTATCGCTAATAAAGCGGTCTGATTCTTTTTGCTGGTGAAATTTTCGATAACGAAGACTATTGTTTAAGACGCGTGGTATGAGCGCGTGTATTTATAGTTGAGTTCATTGACCTTTTCAATGAGACACTTTTTTCCCTTTTTCGATGGTCATCTCAAGGATAACGGCATGTCTAACACAACACTATTTTAATGTTTAAATTACACTAGATTAAAGAAAAAAAAACTGTAAAATTAATAATAAAACAGTATTTTAGTGTTGGGTTGGAGATGACCTAAATAAACATGTATTATTTTATCAATTTCTGCCATAAAAGGTTAATTTTGATAAATTGATCGTCAACATATTAGCAATAAAACTTTTTGTTTATCGGTGATGAGTAGAACGATATTAAGAGATAATCATTAATCAACCAATCTTAACTGATTGCTAGAAATTCTTATCTATCATATTGAATTATTCTAAATTTAGAGACAACGATGAAAAAAATTAGTTTAGTGTTATCTTTGTTGTTTTCTATCCGATTTTAATTCGAGGAAATTTTTGTTTGTCAGTTTACCCCATATAATATTCAATATCCGATTTTAAATTTAGAAAATTGTATTTGCCTCATATAATATTTAATATTATTAAGTGTATATGCAAATTTTGAATATAGATCAGATTTTGTTTATATAATTATTGACAAGAAAAATGTAATAAAATTTTATAATGTTTAACTATAGTAATCATCTTTGTGGTACCACCGTAAAATTGAATACCAATGGTTGTTGTATATAAAAAAAAAACTAAAAAGAGTTACCATTTCCAAACCCATTTGCTTTTGAGGACATCAACGAATTCTGTATGATCATCTTTATCTTTTACAATTTTTCTTAAATAGAATCCATCTCTCTTAGCGACCCAAATGCTCTCATTCCCTTCAACTCCACACTCTTTCCGAAACATCCCATCAACAGAGAACACTCGGACCACATCTTGGTTTGTGGTTCCAAACCCGCTAAGGAATTGGCACCTAAACTCAGTTTTCGTAAACGGCCATATGTTCATTGTCGTGAACTTCCATATCCGTGATTCTTTTGGCTTTAGTATATCCCAACCTAAGTCGTCCTCATTCGACCAACATCTCATGGCTAGCTTCGTTTTTCGGATATTAGAGACTCCTGTGATTTCGTTCTTTAGCTCTAGACGACCCGCATTTGTTGGTCCGGGTAATAATACTGCTGCGATTATAACCGTCGCCACCAAGAAGAACCGGTTCATTGGGATCTAAACGATTGCTCTAGAATTCTTAATTATTGATTTCGTTGAGTCTTGGGGCTGATGGAACAAATTGGGACAGATATATAGATGTTATAACTGATATATAATGTTTATTAAATGGCAGTTAGAACGTTACTATTGCGACTTCTAAATTTAGAAGTCATCGAAGCTATTGTCATCTATTTTTGAAGAGAGAGCAGAAAATAAATGGCCAAAACTTGAAAAATGAAACTGTAATGTTTCAGAAACTGACCAAAATCGTCATCATCATCATTGAGATTGTTTATCACATAACATTGAAAACTCTAGAACGTTATCAAATTGAAACCCCTTTCATTGTTTTGCAAAAATTTCACGTTTTTCGTATTAAAGAAAATATTATTGCTTTGACAGAAAAAAAATGATAAGTTTAGGTCACATTTTGTTTTTTTGTCTAACACTAAGAATGACAAGCCCCGATATATAGCATAAAGTCGACACCCTAAAATCCCCTTTTTAATCTATTAGGTAGTGGAGGGGAATTGAATATTAGTGTATGAGTCATTAGTTGAATCGTCCACATTTGCCTTTTACCGATATTTTTTTTGTTTTGTAGATATTGAGGTTCTAAGCCTTTGGCCTATAAATCCCCACATGCGGAGATCAAACCATATAAATAATCTTCTCCCAACGAAAATCGAAACCGTGTTTTGTGAGTCTAAAAAACCCATGTGACAACCAAGTTATACGACAAACTCATAAGCTTTTTTAAAAATCAAATCGAAAAAAAAAAATTAGTTCACCGCATGATACAAAATATATCAGTACTACCAACATGATCGATTCAATAAAATTAGAAGATATAAAACATTTGAGCATATCACACAAATGAAATTAACTACTATTTCTTTCTTCAACATATGTTATCCTTTTATTTCCCTTTTTTTTTTTTTTTTTTAAAGTTTGCTATTTTGGTAAGTGACACTGCAGGAATGATCTAATCGTCATCTTCCTTTTCGTGGTCAACGTGTTTGTCACATCTGACATGGTTCGGTTCTGAGACCTCTCTCGCAACGCCTTTAGCTGCCGCGGAGACCAGGCCTTCCATGGCTCGACAAGCTTGTCAACAGGCCTAACCAACTCCAGAAATCTTAACAAAATATTATGCGGATAGTAAGTCTCAAAGCCAACGAAATACACACCGTCCGGTCTAATAACGTATTTGCACAAATGCCCTCCACACAACATAGACGTCATCGACAACGTTTTGATTACAACATCTGCGGTTCCTTGGCTCGATATGAAGTGGCACCGGTGAATAACAACGCCGTTTCCAAACGGTGGGACATCAAAATCCCACGAAAATTCCGAATGGGGAATCGATTTGTGCCATCGGAGGGATTTCTCAGACGATGTGCACCGGTAAACAACTGATGGATGCTTCAAGCCATACATTTCGTTCTTCATCATTAGCGTGAAAGTCACGTCTCCTACAATCGAATTCCCTTGAAATATGATTGCTTCCATTACAAGGCACCAAATTAGGGTTTTAATTGCAACATGATTTGCTCCTCTCATTTTGCTTCAATTTTGAAAACCTATTGGTTCTCTTTCTTGATAACACTTTAGTTTCCTTTTGCGTTTCTATGATAAGAAAACGAAAAGTTATGGAGGATAATTAGTTTTGTGGTCTACTAACGAGATAACTGATTCCAAAAATCAATGTAAATTAACCTAAGTTATCTCCAACAATATAGTTATTAGTGATACCAATTGATATATATTACAGCAAAAATTGAACGGAAACAGTATTTATTGTTATAACTTCTAACAGTATTTTCTCTTAATGACAACATTTTTGTACACGTCTGTGTTTTGTAATGATAAACCTACACGTCTATATTAGTTGCCCTAAATTTTGTCTTTAACACTCAAATTAAGTTAGTTTTCTGTTACACGTCTATGTTATTTTGGTAAAAGGTAAATATCATTATTGTGCTTCCAGGTAGAAACAGCCTTTTTTTTTTGGTCGGAGTAGAAAAAGCCTTTTTTACAAATCACATCTTGCCCAAAAAAATAACAAAGACAATATAATACAAACTAGCTAGTCAAAATCACCATAACCAAAATGCCATGAGATGCTTGAACATTTTCAGGTTTCTTCTAGCATTAATCAATCGATTTAAAAACTGTAGACGGGGAAAGCAATTCGCCATTTTGCACCAATTTTTTCCAAAGCCAATTCGCCATTGAAATCACAATGGAATGAAGGAAGAAATTATCTCTATATATAAGGGAATAACATGCCACATGGGTCTCTCCACTCATTATCAATTAGTTTTAAGTTGGAAGCCTATAATCTAATATGGTATCAGAGCCCACGATTCACATTGTCCAACTCGATCCGACCCATAGTTGGTCCATTTATCGACAACCCAAGTCCACTGTCAATCCATCCGAACATATCGAGATCAATGGCCAAAGAACCATCATCTCGAGGGGGCGTATTAGGGAATAACGTCCCACATCGGAAGTTGGAAAGGATCCTTACTAATATATTATATATATAAGATATAGACCTCTCCACTCATTGCCAATTGGTTTTGAGTTGGAAGCCCATAATCTAATAACTATTGTACCAGCTTTTAAAATTAGCTCAGTTTCTAATCTCCTCCTACGCCAGAGAGGATGAGAATACAAGACATGCTCGCCTAGCAATGTTCCAAGCGTAGGTGTCCTCGTTCTAGAGCAAAAGAGGGAAATCAATTATTGAAAAATAAGCATGGACTGCATCACCATCTACTAGTAATTTGGCTATTGTGACATCGAATAGAACTCCTAGGATCAATGGCCCCTCTTTCCCAAGAAGATTAATAAAAGGGACCAGAGGGGACCAATTGTTCCTCAACTACCCAAGGTGCAGCTGAGGAACTTTCCTGCAAGCGTTTGAAGCCTCGATATGGACCTCCAATTCCAATTAAGTGTGGCTTGGCTTCTTCTGAAAAGACCAGAATTCTGCTATGCTAGAGAAGCTGTGCATCTTATGTCAGGCCACCTAAAGAGAGCCACTCTTCCAAAACAAGAGCCAAATCAACTTCAAATTTAAACCTATATATGTGGAACTTATCCAAATATCTTGTTGCAGCAACTATCCAACAAAATTGTTTGTTTACTTTAACTTATCAACTGGAAGGATAAATTAGTTGCTTTATTTGAAGAAAATGTATTCAGAAAAAGAAACCAAATGAATGATAAAAGTTTCGAATATATGTCTGAGATCTTTTTAGTCTATTAGTTTTTTTATTAACAAATCGACAAGATCCGATCCATAGCCAAAGTTCTTCAACTGGAGCTAGGTGGGATTCGAACTCATCACTTAGTGTCTAGCTAAATCATAGGCAAATCAACTCAGTCACATGTTTCTTGGCAGTCTAATGGTTTAGATGACCCATATTTCAACTTGTTGCATCAACAATACATAATTTGTCAACAAAATGAATTTTAGAGAGCGAGTTTTAAGTTATAGATTGAATTTTGTTGTCATCTAATTGTTGACAAATTAATTTGTATAAGTCTTTGATATATCTATATATACATATATATATATATGTAATTTTTGAAAATTATACCAACTAACATGTACATTATAAATTAATGAGATCGATAAATTTTGAAAATTGGAAAAATGTTTTCATCGGATAGTTAAATTTACATCCAAATTCGAGAAAGTCGCGTATCGCACGTGATATTGTTTGGGATTTAGAAGATGGACTATGGATTGAGTTTTTTCGATCAAATTTTAATTTGAAAATATTATGTATATTTCACAATGCAAACTACATATATAATAATCAAAGATTAACAAAATTAATTCCATCCATTAACAAAACTATTTAAAAAAAGTAACTCCACCGTCATTGATATTCTCTTTTAATACAATCTCTCTTACACATGAAATCCCAATGATCCATATTGGTTTGATAAGATTCCTTATGGGCCACTAGCATCATTGTGAACCACCGGAGGGACGTTTGCTTCCCGGACCGCTACGGCTGCGCTTTGGCCAGGGTTTCCACTTACCCTCAAGATATTTCCGAGGTACCAATCTTGGATATCTCTCCGTAAAATCCCACTCCTTACCCTCAAACCGTACCCCTTCTGGTGTTACCTCATGAACGGCACATTCCTTTCTTAAATTACAAATCTCAGCTTCAATCACAGTCATACGAATATCGACATCGATAGTTCCAAGCACCGATCGGAAATGGCAACGGTGAATCTCTTCCTCTAGTTTTTCACCGCCTTCCAAAAGTACATAGAAGGCATGGCCTAATGGTGGCCTTATAGATCGTCGCCATCCATAATCAAGACCACTTTTTAGGGCTTCGCAGTGGTAAACAATCTCTGGACGTTTCAAGCCTTGCATTCCATTACGTATCTTCAGCTCTGTTGTGCCGAAATGACCCCTCTTGGCATAGGAAACCACGGTGACGTGCATCACAAGAAACCAGACTAGGGTTTTTACAAATTTATCAATAGTAAGCGTCATTCTTTTTCTTTCCTTGTCGAGAATTAGTCTCGTTTCGTTATCTTAATTGGTTTTGGAGTTTTGATTTGTTCTTCATGCTTAGGTTTTTATATTGTTTCAAAACTGAGATCTGTTGCAAACGCCGCATCAACATTTGTTGTTAATTTTACGTCTGTCATTAGCTTTGATGACAGAAAGCCATAAATATATTCCAAAAAGAAAGTCAAAATAACTGATGACAACAACGACAAAAAAGCAAAAATAGCTAACAATAAAGGAATCGATATTTTGTAACATATAAACCTTTTTTAAGTAGGAAAACTGTTAATTAAATCTTAATTTGAAACATTCACGTCTACATTCGTGCCAACTATATAATACAAACCATTTACGTTTATACATATGATTTTTATTTTCTTCTATATTTAGAGTTAAATTTACTGCTTCATATATATAATTGTCAACTATTACAATTGACAAGATCCAATCTCCAACTTTTAACAATATCATGTAGGACCAATTCGAAGCTTTGAAATGAGCAAATATCAACATTTAACTATTTGATCAAATAAAAGTTATTTTCATCGGGATATATTGACAACTCTCTCAAGGTCGTTGAACTTTCTATATATGGACATACTTATTTATGCCTTCCATGTATTTTAACAGTAATAAATCAAAATGTTTAGATTTGATTTATAAGGTAGCTACACCAGATATTTATAGGTAGAAATCATTTTTGATCCATACGTTGGGTTTAATAAGCAGTGGAATTGTGCCCTTTAGCAGGCTTGAAAACTGCTGCCATGGGTAGAACTTATTCTCATGTTTGTAATAAACTCCATCTTTTTTTTATTGAGTACTTACAGACATAACTAGGGTAGCAATAAGCAGCTGTGTCTGGATGAAGATAAACAGGGAAATTCACAAACCCACGACTCAACCGTACATAGCAATTTATGAATGTGTATCTTATAATTCCGGTGAATTCGAACTTCAGCACAGCGTAGCGGTCTCCCGGTTTAATCTTTCGCCATATCTTTGGACCATGAGGACATACGAAGCCAGCGTTTCCTTTCTCCAGACCATATAGTTCGTTAGAGACGACTATATGAGTGACTGTGCTTGGTTGGATGGAAAACTCTGATTTATAATCTTTTCTTGCGTACCGCTCCATAGAGAAGACAATGGTGGAGAAGTTGAAGATTTGGAGCAAGACTAAGACGAGGAGATTTGTAACTTTTGTTTTGGGAGCCATCATTCTCGATCGACTTCTTTGAATTATGTTACAAAACTTGTATATATATATATATATATATATGGCTTTCGGTTTTTTACAAGTACTAAACTTGAAACAGGTTTTATTATTATTTATTGATCACTAAAGGATTCTTTTGTACTAAACCGTTTTTGTTCGATAACGAAACCTTTTCAATGAATAAAAACAAAGTCGTAGAACAGTATTAATGAATGCTTTGTTGACATAGGTTAAATATTGGTTTTCTTTTTTGTCAAACATTTCATTCAATAACTTAAACCATAAAAGAGTTAGGTACAGACATTAAAGCCATTTTAGCCTTTCCATCTGCCTCAGAATTAAAGTCTCTAGATATAAACTTAAAACAAAAACTTTCGAAAAAGGGGAGAAATGAGCGATGTCAAACAATACACTCTAAATCTCCGAGATTCTCTCGCCTCTGGTTATGGTCGAGATTAATGTGAGAGAATCAGATCTAATTTCGATTCTCCTAAATCAGATTAAATATTGTTTTATACTTTTTTCAACAACAATTGGGTCAATAAGATCTATAGCCAAAGTTCTCGAACTAGTGTTGGGTGAGATTCGAACTCACCACTTGGTGTCAATGTATATCAGGGCAGGCCAACTAGGTCAGATGCTTCTTGGCAAATATTGTTTTGTACTTAAAGTTTTTCTTCAAACCAACGTTTAATATTTAGAAGAGATTCGCTCACTTGTTCAATATTTTTGAGTAGTCATAGTTGCTTTCATTCGTTTCAATATCTTAGATTTTTGTTCAGTCTCTTCATTGACATGAAAAAAAAGTGTATAAATATTAAGAAAAATTCATGTCACCAATAATTGTTAATTGTGATTAATGATTACTGAACTAAACAATGTTTTTGGTTGATACATCTAAGTAAAATATCATATAATTCAGAAAAAAAAATCAATTGATAAGGCCTGAAGGCAACTTAGGTTGAGTATGGCGGTGAGGCCAAGGAGTCCAAGGAAAGAGTTCGTTAGTGTCTTTCATGAGAAGACCTTCACGTCTGATCGCTAAAATGCATCTGTAATCGGGACATTTTCGTCCAAGTGCTGGGGTCATCTCGATATAGACATCAGCATAACCCAAATTCGATCGAAAATGGCAATGTTGAACGACCTTAGCGTTTGGATTAACCCTGTAAAAGAAGAACTTGGTGTAGAAGATGTCTCCAGGCAAAGACCTAATCCATTGTTTTTTGCCATTGTTGCACATAAAGCCTGCTTTTGGTTTCTTCATCCCTTTCAATTCATTGACGGCTTCAAAGATCACATTGGTTCCATCTGTGAGCTCGAAATCGGAGCTGTAGTATTCGCTGGGATGAATCGATTCGTAATCAGTGTAATGGTTTACCAGAGGGTTGTCTTCTTCGCCTATTGTGACTTGTAGCACAAGGTATAGACATAGGGCTCCAATAAACAACTTGTTTTCCATTTCCTCTTTTTCGGAAAAATTACTTTAGGATTTTAATTATCTCTGTAATTTTCTTTTGTTATATAGACAAAAAGTTATTGGTCAGAGAACGCAGCAGTTATTTGCTTAAATAGAAGATATTTGTATGTCTTATGTAATTGTGCTGTAATATTCTTTATTTATCATATGTTTGTTGAAATTATCGATATATATAGTAATTTCTTAACCGTAATTGTCTAATTGATGCTGTTGCTGCTCTCTTAATTCATACTTATATAAAAAAAATTGGGTGTTTACTATATATAATAAACACAGTTGTAACAATGCGATGTTTTTAATCTATTTTAGATAGTAAATATCAATTAATAGAATGTTATATTAATTCAGAAAAATAAAAATAAAATTGGACCGCAATCGGATAATAGTACAGGACAGTGTTGTATAATCGTTCAAGGCAGTGTGTCTTCTCACCTCTGTTTGATCGAATAGCAAACCTTTGGGTGGCCTTATAGTCACAATTTGAAGGACATTGATCACTAGAGATCTTGGCTTATCCAATCATAGTCCGCTTTCGTCCTCGTTGCCTCACTGCATAAACCAAAAGAAGACACTTTTTAAGATTTGCATAAACCAGAGGAAACCATTATTAAAGATTTGCGAACAGAGCAGTTTTAAGATTTGAGAACAAAGTTTGATAGCAACCTTGTGCGAGCTTGTTAAACGTGGCTGACCATTGCTTTGATGACTTCCTATATGCTGTCAGTATACGATCCATCTACAATTAAAAACAGATTACGCCATTAGAGACGATATACAGACGCAGCAAAGAAATTGAAGTTACGATATGTATCACTCTCACCACATTCCCGCATGAAGAATGCATCGAGAGTAAGGCTCTTTCAAGTACATAGAGATCAACAGATTTGTCTTCAGGCAAGGTCGACGTGACACTCAAACCGAAATCAATTAGTACCTGAGGAAAGACATATCTATGGTCATGAATCATAATAGTAACTAATCAAGAGAACATATCAGACCCTCTGAAGACACTTACCAATTGATTTGTTCCGCTTCTGACTAACATGTTTGACGTGGTTAAGTCACCATGAGCTAAGCCACCATCATGGAGCTTAGCAATGGCCTCGCCAATCTGTTTAGCAATATCATCCAACCGTTCCTCAACAATCCCATTGGCCCCAAACTCAAGGAAAATGTCTTTAACAGAGACACCTTCAATGTACTCAAGTGTCAATGAGTGAAGCTGAGGATCCACTGCATAAAGGACAGGAGTACAAACCCCAAGCTTTCTTGCCTTTGTTATACACCTAGCCTCCTAGATTCAACAACGTAGGCACATATAAGATACACATAGTTGGTTTTTTACTTTTCATTCAAGGATGAAACAAGGAAACAAGAAAAAGTGATACAGAAGAAACCAACAGCATTCAAACGTTTGAGTGTCAGTTTCGAATCCAAAATTGGGTGTCTATATTTCTTCGAGAATCGTTCTTTCACGATTGATCTTCTTCCAACAAATGTAGACTCGAACACTCTCTGTAATCAAAACAGTAATGACTTAATCTTCCTAAAAACAAGATAAAACATATATACTGATTCGCATAGACACGCTTACAGCTTCAGCTCCTTGCTTTATCAGAATGAGAGATTCCTCCCGAGCGTTTTCATCACAATTCATCCTAAATTTCTCAGGACTCTGCACAATCACCAAAACAACAGACAGAACGATACTTTTTTAGCAATTTGTTTGAAGCTCTAATGATAAGGCCGCGCAATAGTCGCCTTTAACTTAAGTCTCCTTCAACCAAAGATCAGTACTTCAACTAAAGATCAGTAAAGGCTGAGCATTTGTAGAATTTCCTATTGGGATTTCCAATTTCTGTCTGTCTTCAATCTCTACCGTAAATTTCAGTTTCCGATTTCAAATCAAAACCCGAAAAAAATCTGAACGATTGTGAAAAAAAACTCACCTGGAACCAGATTTGAGGTCGAAGACTGTAGAAAATCTTAAGAAACGCAGACGAAGATGGAGTTGGAGACTTCGACTCTCTGAGAGAGAGAGGACGCTGCTAGCAGCTAGTTCGGCTGTTGGGGAATCGATGCGGGAGAGAGAAGAGAAATAAATGATTAGGTTTACTGGTTTAGACTAAACCGATTAGTTATCAAAGGTTGTTCGGTTTTAAGTTATTGAACTGGATATTTCGAACCGAACCGATATTCATAATCCGAGGAGAAGGATCCATTACAACTCGAACTTGTTTCAAAAGCTTATTAAGACATGAAGTACTTTTCTTGCAAAATTGTGTTCTCAATTATTATTCTTCAAACTCAAATAGATGAAATCACTCTACGTACATCGAATTCTTCATGATGATGTCATTCTAATTCATGAGATATGACAAACCATAAGCTTAATTGGGATACTCCAATTAGGTAATTTATTTCATATTCTTTCTAGATATCACAATATCGGTTGCTTTTCTTTTTTTGTTCCAGAGATGTTAATCTCAATAGCTTCCAATTAGTTATTTTCATTTTATTCTCACTGAATCTTCTGATGTTTCTTTTGTCGGAATTACATTCGTATCGATTTTCGAGTTGCATCTAGAGATAGACATCGAACTCAAGGATCTAGGATGATATATTATGTTCTTTGTAGACATTCTTTGGTTGTGTATATCTTCTACCTCATCATCAAGAACTCGACATTTCTCTCCAAGTATAATCGGACGTACCAGAATCGAATTCTCTGCCTTCAATTTCTTCTTCTTATCAGATTTATCTTCCTCACCATCACGTTTCAAAGCCATTGACAACGATCTTGGCATTTTGATCGACAGGCTCGAACTCAATTTCTTCCTAGTAGACATGGATCTTCTTAACATCATGTTGTTACACGAATATGTTCCTCGTAAGGTTTCTTTTCTCGCTGGAGGCAATGGAAGCTCAGGATTCACATCATCAGATTCATTGGCATTTCGATTAACGGTTTCCTTGTTCTCCAAGTTATTGGTTTCCTTGTTCTGTAAGTCATCGTTTGTTTGCTCTTTTTCTATTGTCTCTAGAGGAAATGAGTCGTTTGTCGTCTCGATCGTTTCAGGTGGTCGAGTTTTTTTCTTGAAGCCGCATAGACCGGTGAATATGGCGGTGAAGGCAACCATCTTGCTCGAATTATTTATATAAGATTAACAGAATCAGAATTGGTTTGAAAGTAAATGGAATTTTTAATCTTTTTTCTTCTTTGACAAAAAAAAAAACTTTTTTCTTTATTTGTTTTTTCTTTTTTTGTCAACTTCTTTAAATTCTTTTTGTTTTTTTTTGTGAAGTCTTTAGTTTCTAAATTGCTGGAATTAAGGGGATTCTAGTTTCTCAAGTAAGTTTGTTTCTGAATTCTTACTAATTATAGTTTCAAGAAAAAAGAAAAGAAAAAAAGAAACAAAATGTGAGGGACATTTTTTATTATCTAAGGGTTTAAACTTTAAACCACTCCACATTGATTTTGGGCTTTTTGATGACCCAATAATAGTTCTTTTAAGGGTCCAATATATTGTCATTAGTTATTTGTTTTAAGTTCAAAATACTTATTCTCTTTTTTTGTTAAAAAAATACTTATTCTCTTCTTCTTTTTTGTGAAAACAAAGCTGTAAAATTCCATCATGGTCTATCAATTAATCTTATATAAAAGCTCTTCAAGTATATTTAATCATTGCATATGATTCTGTCATATGAATCCATCACACTTTTAAGTTCCTTAAATAACTTAATCGCGGAGTTCTTTAGTGGTTCGAATCATTCATTTAATTAATGATTTGACATTACTGATACGAACCATCTCCATTATATATAATGGTTTAAAAATGATTTTTAGGTAGAAATTTTAAGCTATATATGTCGATTATTCAATTATTAAAAAAAAATTCAATTCATGGCACGTAAATTATGACTTATGACATCATTTACTTGAATTATTGTAGAATTGGATGAGACCATTTACTTAAGTCAATGAAAAAAAGACATAGAGGAATAGTACCAATTTTTATTTACAAAGTTAACGGTTCAAAACCCTTTCAGAAAAGCCATGACAAAATCTCAGAGGATATCACAATCTTCTTACAAAATAACCACAAAACAAATTATAATCATTATATATTCTGTTTGTAATGAAAATTGTTTGAAGATTAAACTTGATTAGTGATATTGCAACGTTTAAACATAGTAATTAGAATTTTATTTAACAATTATTTTGAACATTGTTTCCAAACGGTTGTTTCACCCATTACTGATTTTAAACGAAGTAGTAATTTGTAGTATACAAATTAATTAAAGCATATTGTAACAAAGAAATATTTGCATGATCTTTTGTTAATTATCGTGTTATTTCACCAAAGTCGGCCCAAAAATTTTTTACATCTAAAACAAAATAAAATAATTTATAAAATGAAACAAGAATTTGAGGGGTTTAAACCAATTTTTTTAAGTCAAACCAATAGTATTGACGTCTAAAACTCATGTTTAATTCAAGGTTACTACTAATCTCACACAAAACAACCTAAATAACAAGTCAATAGACAGTTGTAATGCAATTCCTGAAATCACATTACAGTAGGTTTCTTAAACTCTTACGGCTACACAAAACCCGGTCATGAGAAATTACTTAAGTTGAATCAAATATTAGAATTAGAAAATTTTGCATTTATCCTAAAAAACAAGAGTTTGAAATGAACACAAAGCACAGCCCTCCCACTTTTGGTGTGTAGGGTTATTGCAACACGTGTCAAGCTGGGCATTCTCCCCATGCTTTCTTGCCGAAAGTGGAAAGATAGAATTTGCCTATCACAAAAGATAAGATTCATAGAATTTTTTATAATTTTTAGGGTATGTGTTTGTGGCCACAATCCTGCAATCAATCAACGTTACATATAATCTAACTACTATAAAACATTTTATTTCTGTTGATTTCTCCACTTTTTGTTTTGGTAACATCTCTTCACGTACCAGCATTTCGTATTAATTTCTTGAGTCCTTTCGATAAGCAGAAACCTTTAAAATATAAAATGGAAAAAAAAAGAAAGAAAAAAAAAGCAAATCACGTTACTCTAAATATGTAAAAAGAGTTAATTGGCATTTAATTTAATTGTAGACAGTAAATCCAACAAAAGATATGTGCATTTATACATTTAGGGATCGAGTCATATCATGTACATTATGTAAAAATTTAGTTAATAAGCTGATCAGTTGTAGACTAATATTGACAGAAAAAATATATATATATATATATATGTAAAAGATAAATGCCCGAAAAAGGAAGTCATCAAGAACGTACAAAAATATACGTGGTTCCATATTCGGAAATATTTTATATATTGTTTATGTATTATGGGGCATCTTTTCTGAAATATACTTTATATCTAAAGCAAAAGTTAAATCAAAAGAATTTTTGATATGACAAAGGAAAAAAGTTATATTAGTTTGATTCTTTTTTATTTGTTGTTATTTGGATGGTAATTCTAAATATACTTAAATTTTTACTCGCTCGATGCATATTCAAACTGTTAACTTACATAGTCATATATTATTAATTTTTATATCTTAACAAATCCAAATCCATAACTATTTTAGAAAAGTAAATAATTTGATTACAGAAATTCTATAGACGTATATAAATATATATGATTTAGAATTATTACATTTTTCTTATAAAGTGATAAGTTTACTATGCTAGGTGATTGATTTTATATATATATATATATATATATATATATATATATATATATATATATATTCGTATTTTAATCCATACGTATATTATGTAATTGGCACACACCCCAATGCTCAATAAAACAGATGGTCTGCACTATGGAGAAAGACAGTTTGTAGTTCAGTTAACTGTTGAAATTGTGTTATAGATTATTTACGTTACAATATAAAAATCTATTTCAATAAGTATATAGTTAATCAAGACATAACTGTCTTGAACACATTATAAAAACTTATAAGTTTAACTGTTCATTGGCATCTAGGCTTCAAAGTTCAGACCCTGTCGTTCTCTGTATGAGATTAAATTAAAGGAACAAACATTTTTTTACTGATTTTTTTTATCTTATATTTGATTTTGTAGTATTTTGATTATAGTTAAGCATTTTATGTTGAACCGTTAAAAGCTGGTGTAAAAATTGTCCAAATTGAAAAATAATTATAGTTTTTATACATCATGTCAAAATATTATATGAATGCTAAGAAACAGGTGGCCTAGTTAGTTTGTCTCTTATCTAGTTAGGCATCAGGTGAGGAGTTCGAATCCCGCCAATTCTAATTTGAACATTTAGATTATGGATCAGAGTTTGGTGATTCAAATCCAATGAGTAAAATTAACAAAAAAAAAAATATTATATGAGTAATGTGGATCCAAACTTTTAGATAATATCAATATGACATGTATCTTATTTATATAGGTTTTTAGAAAATGAAACTTTTTACGATTTAACCATTTTTAATGAAACATTAATTTTAACCATTTCTGGTAGATTCATATGTGATATGTTTATGATTTATCGATCTTGGTCACTTATATAATTATGTGATATATATAGAATTGTAAGTTATTTTTATTTTTAAAAATTACAACATGTACGTGTTCTATATGATTTCCGACTTAACAGACTTGATAGACTTATGGCAGACGTTTGACAAAATACTAAGTAGATTCTTAACAAACATTTGGTAGACTTTTTGCAAAGTGTTTGTAGAAACAATTGTAAAATTTGTGGCAAACTGTCAATTACTATACTTAAAGATACTTTTTCACACTTAAAAGAAATACCTTAGTTTTTGCTAAAAATCAGCTAAACGTTTCTACTTATTGTACAACAGACTAAATAAAGTGGTTTAATTTAGAGAATAGCTTTTTTGTCAAGTAATTAAATATCTATTTTATAATGTTTTTACTAGAATCTAACTTTCGAATAATTGTGTAATGATAAAATTTAGGGTTCGAAGATAGTTTGAATTATGAATTTAACTTCCAATCGTTTATAATTAATAAAAAAATATGTTAACCAGTTTTATTATTTTATTAATATATGTTTCTTTGTCAACTTCAAACTTCATTAATATAGAAGATTGTTCTATTCTGGTGGAAAAATGTTTTAAGAAAATAATCACAAATCAAACTTCTAACATTACGTGCAACAAAATTTGTTATATGATTTAATGATTTAGAGATCAAATGAAGAAAAAAAAATCTGAAACAACTATTCAATATAACAAAATCTTCGATGTAAGAAATGAATAATGATGAAACTGTTAAAAGATAAATAAATGTAGATTATAAGAGAATAATGATGAAACTTCTAAATGAAGTTATCAAAATGCATATATTGGTCTGAAAGTCGCTCGAGCTTGAGATTGCGAAGAGTGTAGTAGCGGATCTTGAGCTTAATTTCCGAACTAAGTCAATTCTGGTGGCTTAATGATCTTTTTGATAATAAAAGTACAATTCTTGAAGTGACTAGCATTCTTGTCGTTTCTTTTCTATTGTACTCGGGTTTTTCTTTCAAGGTTTGTTCTTGTTTTGCTCTATTTGGTGAGCAATGAGCATGTTAGATTTATTTTAGACGAAAAAGAGGTAAATATATAAATATAATATATATATATATATATATATTCATATTAATCTACGAAAATAAATTTTATATATGGGAAGATAAGTTGTGTACAAAAGGGAGAGATATATGTACGTAATTAATTATGTACTGATATTAATCATTGTTACACAGAAGAATTACATTAAAAATAAATTCACATACATATATGTAAATAAAATAGAAAATTAAATGGTTTTTGTTCTATTAGTTTTCTTTAACAAAGAAATCACAAATTCACGTCGAGAAAGGTAATTTACACTTTAACCATGATATTAATAATCAACCGTTTATTCCAAACACTAAAAAAAATTACGGATCAAAAATATGGAATTTTTACAATCAATTAAAAAAGAAGTAAATAGCAAAACAAATTGGAAGGAATTTTTTTATTTTTTATCAACAAATAACCATTTTATTGACAAAACTCGATCTATAATCTAAGTTAAAGAACTGAAGCAGAGTGAAATTCAAATTACCATATAGTGCCTAACTAAATAGAGATAAGACAAATAGATCACTTATTCACGTTTTTGGGGCGTTACTTTCCTTTTTCGGGTTTCCTTGTATGTTATTGGTTTATGAGACTAACAAACAGAGATACGTAATCATCCTTTTATCCCTTTTGTTTTAGATTTTGACTTTAATTTTAATCTATTTCGTAAAGATTTTGACTTATTTTACTTTTCTTACATACTGGTGTTGAAATTTTCGTTAATTTGATTGATTCATCCTTAATGAGATCACTGAGAATTCCAAAGCTATGGTACAAGTTTTTTGTTCGAAATTGATGCTTGGTGGGTTTTTTTTTTGATTAGGTCTTATAGCATGAAGGAATTAGCGAGAATCAAATCCGGGTCAGTATTTCTACCAGATTTGGTTGGCTCTTAAAACACAACAAAAAAAGTTTTATGTCCTTTTCAAACACAACCAAAGGCAGTAAGTGATATTATGGCTACGCTGGTTCGAGGTTTCCCTTGAATATTAATGTTTGGTTGTGAGTATGTGGTTTTTATTGAATTCACTAGTTTAATTAGGCTTAGATTCGTCACCGCTTCCTTCACAACAGAAGAAAAACCGACAAGTGAAGAAGGACTTTTTTTCTTTCCCGTTTTTGATTTTAACTCATCAGATAATCTTAACTACTTTTGTCATCACCAGTCAAAAGGGAAACTATCAAACCAGGAAAAGATGAGAAACAAGAAAATACTTAAGAAATGGTGGATAGGAAAACAAGTGCAAATGATGAGGAAAAGGAATACTGCAAAGCTAAAATATTTCAAGAGACAGGTTCATATGACAATGATGATAAATGTAGACAAATAAAAAGAATCCGGTTTAGGTTCTGGTTAGTCGGAAAATTGACATTATTATACCCATAGTCATAGTTATTCAATTCATTCACTCAAAGAGAAAAATTAATTTTACAAGTTGTCACCAAAACATCACATCATTATCTATATAAATGTATATATAAGTTTCCTATAAATTAAATCAAAATCTACACAACTTTTATTCCATGAGAAGACACTTCAGCTAGTTTTCAAAACATAAGACACAGTTTAAAACTTTAACCTCTGTGACCAATATTTGGATAATAATATGTGAAAAATAAAAATTGTTAAGTAAAATAATAAAATAAAAATTTGGAAAACTAATATTTATAATGTAAAAACTGGGCGTAGTCCGGTTCAACCCTAGTAAAGTAAATAATTAGAGAAGAGAGAATATAAGATCTCTCTCACCTCTTGGCTATAAAAAGCCACAACAGGGTCTTCATTTCTCCTCACACCCAATGTCCAAAAAACTCGCCTCCTATAACAACTTAAAGAAATGTTCCTTCATGGAACATCAATATATATTATTGAGTTTAAAGTGTTGATAAGAGTTAGGGTTTATAAATGCATTTGATTAGTTTTATATTGTTTTGTTTCTGGTATATATAACCCCAATATTCGGATATCTTTTTAAAAAAGTTTGATAATACTCGGAAATCATTAATTTAAGTTTGAATGAATATTGTTTTTGTTGAATACAAATCAAGAAAAAAAAACTCCAATAATGTAGCAAAACGAATATGATAGTCAAAAACATGTTAACATCATTTATTGTTATACTAATTTAGCTCTCCGATACTCAACAGATCTTACTATTTTGAAGTCAATTTCATCTTCAATCCTTATAATTCTGGTCCATCGGAGTTTGTTCTTACACCAAGTAATGTTATCCTCATGCTACTAATTAAATGTACTCGATATCTGTTTGTTTGTTTGTAAAACATTGGTGATAATTAACTATCGTTTTGCTCTTTGTTTAACGACATATTGGCCTTGTGAATCATATTGATCAGGAGATGGTCGACACTCGATAGCCTAAAGATAACATAATTAATGACTATGCTTTTCTTTGGTACTTGCTAGTTGCAACCAATGTTGAGTTCACGGAGAATGGCTATCGTCTGATGCGTACGACAGAGTCATCATCGGATGATTGTGTACCTAGCAAAGAGCTTATGGCCTAAATTTAACCACTGATTTGTATCGCCTCTTTGAAATGAAACAAGACTAGTATTTTTGAGATACGTATTTGCTATAATGTCTATCTGCTAGAGATTTTTATTGCATGAGATTGGAGTTTAACTTTGAGACTATTCACTATTCAAGCTATTTGCATAACAAACCCCAACTTCGTAGTTTCCAAACATATTGAAAATTTTAACATGGAATCTTACCTATTTGTAATTTAAATTCCTCATTTTATATATAACACATGTGATAGATAATTTAACTCATTGAAATAAAATTCATCCTTCATTTTGCAAATAAATGGCTAATAATTATGGCTCTTAACTCTTTATTTGAATACAAAAACTCAATTTTCTTGTGCTTTCTGAAAATTTATAAAAAGTAGTTATATATTTGTTGAGGACACATATGAACATCGGTGGTACGATAAAAGGCCACTAAACCATGTAACCAAAAAAAAATATAGTTATATCTTTGTTACTACTATATGGGAATGGCTTCAACTTGATATAATTAGCTTTTAGCTTAAAAAAAAAAAAATTGTGTGGGTTGTAAAATGCATGCCGTCTATTTATATATAAACTGATCGTCTTGCCGTTTATGACCGGAAAAAACAACACAACATCCGTCCGCGTTTTTGCTTCATCATCATCTGCTCTTCCTCCATTGTTACGTCGCTGCATCACCAACAAAAACAACACTCGCTTTGGACCCACTCGATCAGATGGAAACCCTACCGCTAAAACGAAGCATTAAGTTTATTCACACTTTTCCCGTGAAGCCATCTTCCAAGATTTTTTTTTAAAAAGTTCTATTTTAAGAATCCCCATAAAATCTCTAATTGTTTTGTTTCCGCGCCCTTCCGAAATCCTTGGAAACAGGTGAGAACAAACAAGAGATTATCTGCTTATGGGTCTGCTTCTTCTTGCTTATAGTAGCATATGCAAGTAACCAGTTGAAATCTTTATTGGATTACGTGCTCTTTCATTTGAATCTATTGCTTCAATTTCTATAATTTGGATTTCATTAAGGACTAAATCCGTTTCAAAGTATTCATTTTGCATTCCGTGTCATGTTAGATTCTTGTTTCATTTCCATTTTACTAACATTAGTTCTACGATTTCTTCAGCATTACTCCATTTTATGACTTCATAGAAATGTCCTCTATAATCAGCGGGAATGATAGAGAAGATTCATCTGCAGATTCTGCAGATTCATACGATGGACAGCTCTTGAAGGACATTAAGGAGGTAAGTAGAGCCCTTTACTCGAACAACCCACCTCAAACAATGCTTTCATTGTCTCCTGTTCGATCTAAATCTGTTTCGAGAACCACAGACATTGGGTTGTTATTGCCAAATAAGAAGAAGAAATCGTGGGTAGCATGGGATTGGAAAAAGCCCTTGAAATCCATAGCTCATTTTGGGCAGCGTAGGTTTGATGTTTGTTTTCTTGTCCATGTTCATTCCATCGAAGGCCTACCTTCAACTTTGGATGGTACGAAATTAGTTGTGCAGTGCAAGAGAAAAGATGAGATGATGTCCACTCAACCTTCCAAGGTTTTGCGAGGAACTGCCGAGTTTGAAGAGACCTTCATGCACAGATGTTCAGTATACGGTAGCAAACATGGGCCACATCGTTCTGCAAGATATCAAGTGAAGCTTTTCTTGGTCTATGCCTCTCTTGTTGCTGATCCCTGGACTATTGTAGGGAAGAATTGGATTGATCTCACCAGGATCCTACCGTTGTCTCTAGAGGAACTCGAAAGTACAAAGAGCACAAGAAAGTGGAACACTAGCTTCAAACTATCAGGGTTGGCAGATTCTGCAGTGTTGAATCTTAGTTTTGAATATTCGGTTGCCACCAGTTCAGTCTGTGATTTTAGTAGTAGAAATGTGATGCTGAAGCGGGTTGGTAGTGTTCCAAATATGGACCATACATCTTCATCGCTTGATGATAGAGAGGTCAACAATCAAGTCTTGCCAAGTCTAAGCCTTGATCTTTCCCAGTCAATAGATGTTCTCTATGAAAAGCTTAGCGAGCAAAGCCCAAAAAGATCAACAACAAGTATTGATATCCAGGGTGAACATATGGGGAAAACTAAGGTAGACATAAGCTTAGAGACTGATAAGCAAACAGATGACTCCAAGGGCACTGACTTAACTTTCAGTGAAAAAGGAGTACAAATGTTTCAGCAAGAAGAAAACAGTGATTTGATTATGGAGTCCTCAAAAATTGAAATTATTGATATCCATGAGATACTTAAAGATGAAGATGAATCACTTTTCGAGGAAACCTATTATATTGATCAGTTATCAGTGGCCGAACTTAATAGTGGAGCAAGTTATATATTGCCGGAACAGTCAGTTTTCAGAGAACCTAAGTCAGCTCTCAGTAGCCAAGTTAACCCCGAGTCATCCGAGATTAAATCTCCATCTGCCATGGATGATTCTACTGAAAAGGAAAATTTTTTGGAAGTTAAATCTAGTTACAGAGCAGCAAAACTATTAACGAAGTCACTTAGCTTAGATGAAATTATTGAGTCTGTAGCTAATGACTTTCTTAAGATGCTTGAACGTGAAAAATGTTCTTATGTTTATACCTCAGATGATGAACCTACATCTCCTCGTGAATATCTTCTGCGGGAGTTTGAGAAGGAGGCTTTCACTTCTGGAAACTTATTATTCGATATTGATGCAAAAGCAGAATATGTATCTGAAATTCATGAGGAATCAAACAATTTCTCGTTCTCTTCAAGTTCTGTGGGTATTGGGGAAAACAAGCGTGAGGGAAAAACTGAGATGTTGATAAACAGAAGGAAGGCCAAGGTACTTAAAGACTTGGAAACTGATACTTTATTGCGAGAGTTGAATTTGAATGAAATCAGTTTTGAAAACTCCCTATGTGATTGTTCTGATGGGTTTGGAAGTCCTATTGAGCTTCCAGTTGACGAGGGTTTAGATTCGCTGCCACTTAAAGAAAATGTTGGTTCTACTGTTTGGGCAAAAGGGGAAGGGTGTATCCGGCCTATGAGTACCTTACTGTTCAGAAAGTGTAAGGATGCATCACATCTGGTCATGCAAGTTTCAAATCCGGTGGTGCTAGTATCAGAGTTAGGTTCTGACATCCTTGAAATAATCCAAAGTTTAGCAGCTTCTGGGATTGAAGGACTTTGCGCTGAATTCAATGCATTAATGCCTTTGGAAGATATTATGGGGAAGACTATAAATGAAGTTGTCGAGAACACAAGATTTGAGAGGTTCAACTGCTTTCCACCATGTTGATACATTTAAGCATTATGTTTCTGGTTTCCAAAGGTATACTAAAAAGATATAGTTTTCACGTTTCCTTACTTTTTTTTTGGTTTCATGATGTACAGAATGGAACATGATTGTTCTGACAAATGTAAAGGTGCCGTGGTTCAGAAACCATCGGGAGAGCTGCATCCGTCTTCTTCAAAAGAAGAAAAGTTTGGGGGATTTGGATCCAATATAGGTCCAGGTGAGGTACCTCTTGAAGATCTCCTTTCCTTAGCTGTTGATGAGATAGAACTTCTCTCGTTAGAGGGATTAAAGATTCAATGCAACATGTCAGTTCAAGATGCACCATCAGTCATTGCACCAAAACCCATGGATCAGTCTGAGGCTCTAGAGTTGATTAGACTTTCCTTAACGTTGGATGAGTGGTTAAGGCTTCACCATGGAATGTTAGACAACGAAGTTCAAACCAGCAAGCAAATTAGAAATAAAATTTTAGCACACCAGGCCTATCAAGATCAAGCTTATAGCGGAAAGGATCATACCTCAAGCAGCAAGTTGACACTTGCTCTTCAAGTGTTGCTTAGAGATCCATTACAAAATAATGAACCTGTTGGTGCATCTATGCTTGCTTTAATTCAAGTTGAAAGGTCTTTGGTTTCTTCAGATCCACTTGTGTGTAGTTTGACTCAAGAAGGAAGAATTAAGAAATCCTTCAAATGTGATACGTATATGTGGAGAATTACTGATATGGGTCTTGCGGGTTTGAAAACTGAACCTGGTGTAGACCATCCGTGGTGCACGAGAACACAGCAGCAGTTGGGATCTCGCTGGTTACTTGCCAGTGGTACTGATGAAACCATCAAGTGTCAAGCTTCCAAGTCGAAAGATATCATTGTATCTAACCCACAGACAACCATAAAGACCTTGGACACATTGTGGAGTATAATGACTGATCGGCACAATCAAGAAGATGTTTGGAGTAGCACTGCTGCCTATATTCCATTTACAAGAAATGAAGACGTAATATGTTCAAATGAAATAACAAAAAGATTTTGATTGTAACATTTCCATCGGCATATTAGTATACTTCCTTATTTCCACTCTCAGCTTCACCACCAGTAATTATGATGTGAAAGTGGTCTCGATCATGATGGAAAATGCTTACCATATCCCCTTATCCTATTTGAAAGAATTAGGTTCAGATGTCAAATTATATGAATGTGTATGAGAAATATTTTGTTTGGTAAATATCCCTTTTCTAATTTGAGGTCTTCCTCTTTCATCTATACTTGTCTTTAGTGACTCAAGTATATGATTTCTGTCTTGATTGTAAATATTGCCTTTAGGAAATCACTGTTAATGAGCAGAGACTCACGTCAGACATAAGAACCCCCATAGGAGAAACAAGTCGCGTGATCTTCATCTCACTCCAGGAGAGTCAAGGCTAAATGCAAGGTAATGCTCATGCCTACATGGTAAGGGCCCGCTCTATAATCCTTTGTAATGGCTCAATTTCGTGTATTGATTCAAATGTGACGTTCTCTCTTTCCTTGTGCATTGCTTCTTCTCTTGATGCCCTTTTGAGATGCATAGCTTTTTAGATGTCACTAAGTTCTATCAGTGGTTTGGGAGTCCGTTTGGTAAATTTCTCTACTTATGTTTGCATTGATATCCCAAGATTACTGATTTATAGTATCATATGAGATTCTCTGGAGTATATTTTCATGGGTTCTTTCTTATAACAAAATAAGATGCTATAGAATTACTACAGATTCAAAATGTTAAAACCTGTGAGGCTGTCAACCAGTTTACATCGAACGTAAGGAACTAGAAGCAGCATAAGTATAATAACCATCTTGCACATTTCGTTTTGTTGTTATATTTGTCTCGACCATAGAGAATCAGTGTCAAAAACAGATTCATAGAAAAATGCCCTAAATAGCATGGTTTCACTCTCTTCTTTTCTCAGATTATGTATACTTTCCTTGAGCTTTAGTTCATGCTTGAGTGATTGTGGTAGCCCTCGTAAGTTGTTATCACAAAGCTCGGATCATCTCTGTCTCTTTCAACCCTTTTCTTCACAGGACAGCGATCAACTGCACATTTGTAGTAGTTTCTGAAAATTACATGAGAATCATGTGTTATTTTATTTGCAGGTCATAAGGGGAAATCAATGTCCGAAAAAAATTCAACTTAAACAGGCAAGTCATTTCCCATCTTTTATTTTCTTACATTTGGTCTGCTTCTTTTATGTGTGAGTAATTTAGAATCATAAGAACTAACTAATCTTTCTGTCTGTTTGGTCACATGAGTATTATAGGATTGAATTTGAAAAGATGTAGAAAAAACTCGAGAAAATGTTGTTGTCTACCTGGGATTTGGGCTGTTCTTCACCATCTTCTTCCCATACTTTCTCCACTTGAACCCATCGTCAAGCACTTCCACCTTAGACTGTGTCTTAAACGCAACTCTCTCTTTAACTTTCTTCTTTTCTTTCTTAACTTGGTTTTCTTGCATAAGGAAATAAGAAAAAAAAACAGTTATCAATATATTGCATTCCATTTTGGGACATATGTTCAAGGCCTAATCTCTAAGATCAGCATACTCTTAAATCAGGGGCTTATGTCTTTACTTTTCAAAGGCTTTCTTTGAACGCTACCCTTTTTAAAGGCTTCCTACGCATAAGGTTGAAGACATCCTCAGGGGTACATGACTAAAGGAGTGGTTTCATTATATGGTTCCCTAATGTCTTACATCAAAATCTAAAATACTCTGTGATAAGCTGAATTCTTAAAAATTTAAATTTACAGAGTCAACTGAATCAAGATTCCATCTGATTTTATGTCAAAGGAGAAACTTACCAGCCGAAGCAGTAGCTGTAGCCGCAACAATAGCGTTGGTAGGAGGAGATTCCTGATGACTGAAACTGCTGGAAGAACCTGAGAAGAAGGAAGCAGCAATATCACTGGTCTGAAAACCATACGACGAATTCATTTCTGAAACCGCAGACACAAGATCATCATCCATCCATTCATCTGACAAGTCTAGCTCCGGAAAATCGAACCCTGAGTGAGTATCATCGCTGAAACTCCTCGCTAAGTTTGTCTCTTCATCATTCATACTCAAAACTATGTATGTATATAGCAATGTGTGAGTGCCTATATGTTTCAATAAATCTTCCCCTTTGTTTTTCTTCTAGGTTTGAAGACTCAAGGAAGCTTCAAGGTTAATATGTTTGTGAAGAAGGTGTACTTGTAGGTATAATTTTCATATGGTGGTAACTTACACAGGAAAATGGATGCTTCAAACTCTTCTTCGGTCTTTTTCTTTTTAAAAGACTAGCAGTTGACTTGTGTCTTGGTCCACGATTACTCTTTTCTTTTCTTTTTTCAAGTCTTTCTCATCAGTCAAGGACTTAAGGCTTAAGTTACGCTACAATTATTTACAACCAATTTTTTTGTGTGTGTCTGCATTTTCGTAATATTATTATTCTTTGCACATCTCTTGATGTAATTTACTTTTATGTTTATTTAAAGACATGGTTGACTGGAATCAAATGGCAAAAGGTAGATTCTCTTCCATAAGATTAGACTGTTGAGCTTAATTTTCAACATTTGGTTGCCTTATCATCAACTTAGAACACTTTGAATATTCAAGTCAACTGGACTTGTAATTTAAGTTCCCTGGTAACATGAGCGCGAAGGTGAGGTCAGAGGTCATATTCTTTGATGTTGGAAGATGTGGAAAGTTTCGTCATATTGAGTATTTAGTCAGGTGTGCATCAATGTGTTAGTGGAAAAATAACCTTAAACTATTTTAGGTGCAAAGATAAAAAGAGATATGATTTGTCTTCGAAAAACTCATATTGCTACAAATTTCATAGCTTTATAGAGTTTGTTGTATACACATTAGCATAAACGGTCCCAAATTAAAATTCAGAAACAATAGGTTGGATGTTGTCGAGAGTCCTATTCAAAACTAAATTTTTTTTTCAAGTAAAACAAACATCAATTCAAAAGTACAAGAAACGTTAAAACCAAACAAAAACTAAGAAAAAAATAAAGAAAAATAATTTTAATTACGAGTGAAACACAACATTAATTAAACTATTTTTAACTAAATATGATCATTTTTGTATTTTTCTGTTCTTTTTAATAACTTAGAAAAAATTGAAGATCGAACAAGTGAAGAAACCTAAATAAATTATTAATTCTGATGAAATTTTTTTTGCAGAGTGAGAATCACTATATTTTATTTTTCAAGACGACAATAACTTGCAAGTTTGATAGCATTCGAAGATTTTTTAACTTAAAATTTTTTATTAACTCTAAAAATTTAAGGCTTTCATCTTTGCTCTAGGTTGCTTGACCGCCTCTGGTTGCGATTGGGTTTGGTAATAAACCGGGAATTAAAACGGTGCGTTTACCGTCAGGTGAAGGACAGAAAAAAGAGGGTTTTAGAGTTTTTGCGAGTAAGAGTTTTGAGGTCAAAATTATAATGGCGCGTCATAAAGGAAATACACCGGCGGCGACTAAACAACGGTTTTCCGGCGCCGAGAGAAACAAACAGGCGGTGAGTAAAGAACGGTTCTCCGGCGCCGAGAGATCAGCTCTATTCGCCAGAAGAGAAGCAGCTCATGTTCTCCGGACTGTTCTCCGAGGTGACGCCGAGCGCCGAGCCGTTGCCTCCATTAAGTCACTCGTCTTTAGCCCTTCCGTTCGCAACAAACGTGCTACTTTTGCTCTTGTTTGCGAGACGCTCAAGCGTATGTTAACTTCTTCTTCTTCTTCATTTCCTGTGTCGTTCCTAAAAGAGTGAATTATGGTGATGGTGATTCCCGTATTCACCCAAAACAGTAATATTGTTCTGTATGCAGATCTTAGTGTGATTAAAGATGTTCTGGAAATCGCTAATGTATTGAATAGCAAATGGAAGGTATGTTGTATTCATCTTAATTGCTAGAATTGCTGTGTTTTACTTACTTTCAATGTGTATTTTCCTTCATCTATTTTTGTAGAGGCAAGAGCCATTGGTCTATATTATCTGCTACGATATACTTTTTGGAAAGGTAATATAGCTCCACTCAATTTTTTATTAGTTGCGATACCTCATTAGCGTAGCACATAATGCCATCAAAAAGTATATTTTTATTAAGTTTAAGAAGAAAGTTGGCAAAAGTTGTTGTTTATCTTCAATGTATCTATGTTTTAGCTTTTCTGAAGGGAACTTCTCCTTGCAGAATACTCCATCCGTTGGTGATGCTGAGAAGTTTCTCATGCGCCACAAAGATGCTCTACTTTCAGCTCTAGCTACACTTCTAGTGAGAAAGAAAGTAAAAAACGTAAATGAGTTGATGAGTCTTTCTCAGCCTACTGGTATTTTCATGTCCTCAGCACAAACATATTCACTTATTTTGGATTTTGAGTACCTATTTCTATCTCAGTGATCTTAAAAATGAATGCAGGTCATTTAAAACCACGTTATGTTCGTGTAAATACACTCAAAATGGATGTAGATTCCGCAGTGCAGGAGCTAGAGAAACTGTATACGGTACATTCCAATTTTTTAATAAACCTTTAAGAACACTGGTATGATAGATATGCTGTTTAGCTCTCAAAGGATGAGTTTAGCATAATAAGAAAGGTGTAAAAATCAGTGACTGTGAGAGGGGGATCTTAATCCAGTCAGTCACCATAGGAAGTTTCTCCCATTCTCCATTTAGTTACTAAAATTGAAATCTTGGATGGGTGTAATACGTGTGACCTGTTTTATTCTATGATGTCACAATCTGCTGTTTGTGTCCAAATTTCATTTTCTTGCTATGAAAACAGGTGCAGAAGGATGAGACAGTTCCAGACTTGTTGGTGTTGCCCCCTGGCTGCGATTTGCATGCTCATCATTTGGTTACCGATGGACGTATATTTTTGCAGGTTAATGGTGAACGATATTTGTGATTCCATTTGATGTGCTTAATCTTACTAATTATAGTCCTTCGAGTGATAGGGAAAAGCAAGTTCTATGGTAGCAGCAGCACTGCAGCCAGCAGCAGGATGGGAGGTAGGCCACAGTTCTCGCATTTATTTTGCGCATTTTTCCATTGGAAGAAACACGTATGACAATGGAATGTTACATTTCTGTGCTTGCAATCATGATTGTGGTATAAACTTAATGTTTCTTGTCTGCCTAGTTACTGTGCTTTATATTACCTCTTTTGTCAAGGTTCTTGATGCCTGTTCAGCTCCTGGAAACAAAACTGTTCATCTTGCTGCCCTCATGGAAGGACAAGGAAAAATCATTGCATGCGAGCTAAATGAAGAACGAGTAAAGCGTTTGGAACACACTATAAAGTTGTCTGGTGCTACCAGTATCCTTCTCTTGCCTCCTTATAAGTCTAACCCATTTATATTTTAGCTTCTGTTTGGTATTTTGCCCCAAGTGGGTTTAATCACATGGAATTGAAGAATAAATCTGATTGGATGAATACTTCTCAGGAGTCATTTAATGTCTAGCCATTATTGTTTTTCTTAACCCAAGTTGTAGATATCAAAGTCTTTCATGGTGATTTTTTGGGTCTTAATCCGAATGATCCTTCCGTTGCGAAGGTATGCATTACTTTGTGTGGAGTATGGCTGTATATTTTTATTTTGTTCCCTGAAAAAGTTGCACGCCAATTTTTCTTATTATCATTTATTGATATTAAATCTTTTTGAGTTAGCTGCAATTAGAATTTCATTTTCCTTTGTTTTGATAATCACTTTGAAGTTTCACTCTCCAAAATGAACAAGAATTGATATAAATTGCCAAGAGTTCTATACCAAAAGCAGATGTAACCATTGGAATTGTTGTTCCTTTTATGTGGCTGACTATTGCAGGTTCGGGCTATATTATTGGATCCTTCTTGCTCTGGCTCTGGCACCATTACAGATCGATTGGACCATCTCCTTCCTTCTCATTCAGCAGGTAATTAAATGAAATGACCTTTTGTGTGTGTGTGTATATTACGTTGTGACTGAGCCATTAAGACACATTTCCATGTAGAGAACATGAACTATGATGCCATGAGACTGCACAAGCTCGCTGTTTTCCAGAAGAGGGCTCTTGCCCATGCACTTTCCTGTGAGTTTGCATACTTGTTTCATGTTGGTTAAATCAATATATATCAATGGTCCATTAACTTCCTCTAGCAGTAGACATTATTTATATGTTTGAATGCCAAATGTTATTTTCCTTGTGAGTCTTGAATGAAACCATAAGCTGAGATAATATTTCAATGCTATTTTACCATCTAATCTTTATGAGAGTATTACACAGCTTTTCACAAATTCTCCCACACGTTGATCCATGTTCAAAGTTTCCTTCCATAAATGCATAAACCAGATATTCAAGAGAAGCTTACTAAATATTATGACTGAATTAGTACTGAATAATTTGTATGTTCAATTAGTACTCAGCCTATGCCTATACATTGTAGTTCCACAGGTTGAAAGAGTAGTATACAGCACATGCTCCATCCACCAGATAGAAAACGAAGATGTGGTTTCATCAGTTTTACCTCTGGCTTCATCCTTGGGTTTTGAACTCGCTAGCCCTTTTCCTCAGTGGCAACGTCGTGGTCTCCCTGTATTTGCTGGATGTAAGTATCGCCCTTACTGTCTGGTTTCACCTGATTGACTTCTTTTTCGAACAAGTTGATCATTTTGGCTTTGGTTTGCAGCTGACCATTTACTCAGGATGGATCCAGTCACAGACAAAGAAGGGTTCTTCATCGCTTTGTTCATCAAGACAAAGAAACTCGACAGCCTAAAGTCATCCGAACTTCCTGAAAAAGAGTGTAGACGAAAGCAGAAACAGAAACACATACAATATCGTCCCTTTGTTTGGCCCAAAATGTTCAGAGCTTGGAGGGGGACTATACACGGACGCAGTAGGAAACCCATATTAGGTACCAACTCTGAAGACTAGGTTCCTATTCTCACGTAATTGTTGTCCAAATTTCGTTTCTGCCTTTAATCTGCTTGCTTGTTGTCATTATAATTTTGCTACAAAGGCATGGAAACAGAAACCTCTTAAATATTTATTCACATTGCAATACACTGCATTCATTTTACTTCAAAACTGAAAAATGTACAGAGAAAGAGACGGAAGCAAAAATAACCCAAAACTTGGATACAATAAGCTCAAGCAACCAGAGCCTGAATTGATTAGTCAATACAAATTAGTTCATGGAGATCTCTAGAAACCTATAAACTCAAGATTATATATGCTATCAATTGAGGGCAACTTAAAAATCAAAATTGGCGTATCTACCATATATTATAAGATCTGTGTAATATAATCTTAAATTGTTCATTTCTTTGTTTAACAAGACTTGTTTTTTCGCTGGTCAACAAAGTAATATGCAGAAAATCATATATTACCCATCAATTTATCTTCAAAGAAAACAATTAGATTTCTAAATCAATGGATCAGCAGTTTATATTTTTTATTTATAAAATAAAAAGTAATATAAGTGTTGCAACTGTGCTAAAAACTCCCTATTTTATAGATAAAGTACCTGTATGTATAGACACAAAATAACCTTGAAAACATATTTATATATGTCAAAGGGCAAATGGATATACTGGAGTGACCTTTCCTCCAGTATACAATTGCAATAAAGTTTAAGAGAAACAATTATAAATATATTATTTCAAGAAAATCAAAACAAAAACCCACAGAAATTGTTTTTTGTTTTTTGTTTCTTACAAAAAATAAAAACAAAAAAATGAGACCACGGTAAGATAGAACAAGTGGGCGATCCGACAGAAGTCATTCTTCTCTTAAACTGATGTAACCTTAAAAGCGGCGAGTTTCTCTCTAAACGTTAACCAATCAACGTTAGCCACGTGTCCACTCCCATTCCTTCTCTTCCTCATTCCTCTCTCAATCTCATACCTCTTGCGTCCATTAAAGGCCGGTCTTTTATGTTATCCACACGACCCATCGTTTTGCCTCTCTCTTATTTAATTTTTTTATTATATTCTATTTCCCAGTTCATAGATTTTGAAGCTAATATATCCATAGAGATTCTCTTCTTCCAAGTTTATATCTCCACTCTCTCTTTCTCTTCTGCAAAAGATCTTACTAGTTAATGAAGAAAGCTTCCATGTTTTAGGATACTTCCACCAATCTCTCTCTTTTCTTGATCAACACTCTCCATATCATTTCTTTCGTAGCTCTCACTGAGGTCAAATTGGAGTCTTGATATATTAAGGTGAAAAAATGAGTTTAGGTGCTATGATGAGAGAGAGAAGAGCAACAACAGCATCTTCTTCTCACGTACATATGCCTAAAGATATAGATTGGCAAATGCTTGATAAATCTAGGTTTTTCTTCCTTGGTGCTGCTCTTTTCTCCGGTGTATCAACAGCTCTTTACCCTGTAGTAGTTCTTAAAACAAGACAACAAGTCTCACCGACCCGTGTCTCTTGTGCCAATATCTCTCTGGCAATCGCTAGACTCGAGGGTCTTAGAGGGTTTTACAAGGGCTTTGGAACATCTTTGCTTGGAACCATCCCGGCTCGTGCTCTCTATATGACAGCTTTAGAGATCACCAAGAGTAGTGTAGGTCAAGCAACTGCTAGACTAGGATTGTCGGATACAACGGCTCTGGCTGTTGCTAATGGAGCAGCCGGTTTGACCTCAGCCATGGCTGCTCAGGTTGTCTGGACTCCGATTGATGTCGTGAGTCAACGGCTTATGGTACAAGGCGATCTGTCATTGAATAAGCAGCAGCTTCCTGGAGTAATAAATTCTTGCAGATACAAAAATGGGTACGATGCTTTTAGAAAAATTCTTTACACAGATGGACCAAGAGGGTTCTACAGAGGATTTGGGATCTCGATCTTGACTTACGCACCTTCAAATGCTGTATGGTGGGCCTCCTATTCTTTGGCTCAAAGATCGATATGGTCGGGATTCAACCATCCACCTGGTCACAAAGGTGCTGGTGGCTCACTAGTCATTCAAGCGCTAAGTGCAGCCACGGCAAGCGGTTGCTCAGCTCTAGTAACTATGCCAGTAGACACAATCAAGACACGGTTGCAGGTCCTGGACGTAGAAGAGAACGGGAGGAGACAAGCAATGACAGTGATGCAGACAGTGAAGAGCTTGATGAGGGAAGGAGGATTTGGAGCATGTTACAGAGGGTTAGGACCTAGGTGGGTCTCAATGTCAATGTCTGCAACAACGATGATCACAACTTATGAATTCCTGAAACGCCTTGCCACAAAGAAGCAAAAATGATATTTAATGGTAAACCATTCATTGTTTCAACTTCTCCGTTTACGATGAAAAGACGAAATACCAAACCTAACCAAATAATTCTGATTGGGTTTAAGAATGTTTCCTCTCTAAATTAAACAAACATTAAACAGAGCAAATATCAAACCCTACAAAATAAAGAGTTATTCCCTCAATCGCCATTTGTAACAATGAAAACTAAAAATGTCTTCCTAAGCCGGCGAAAAGAGCCTAAGATAACCAAATCACATGACAAATCTGATCTACCAAACAGTTAAGCTGTTCATCATATGCAAAGCAAATACACAGAGGTAGCATTTAGACCCGAGCTCTCTTGTTGCTGCAAGATGGGCACTTATATTGCTTGATGTGCTCAGCCCTGGCCGGGGTTATCTTCACACACTTCCCATGGAACCAGTTTTCACAGAGGTCGCAGCAAATCCAGAACTCATCAGATGCATAGCTCTCACCACATGCGCCACACTGTGTTTCCCCTTGCTCATCGTCATCCTCCTCTTCCACACCTTCTTCTTCCTCTTCGTCTTTGGGCTCTGCCTTTGAAAACTTGGTCCGGGATTCAGATCCTCGCTGCAGCAGAGAAATAAGGAATAGGACAATGACTTAGTTGGACAAAAAGTCAGTGCACTTAAGTAGTTATGTTCTATTAAGGGCTTTAAGCTCATTCCATAAGAGAGCACTCAACTTTGATAACAATACAAAGAGTAAAGGAGACGTTTCAATCTAGTTTCCAACTCAATTAAGATACTATTAAGAAAATAATTGTTCTTTACCTTGGAGTTTGATTTGGATCTGTTGCTGCTGTTGTTGGAAACAGAGGACTTATCCTTTGATTGTTTCTTTGCAGTGCCAGCCACAACCTCAAAGATTGTTGGAAGGTCATTCACCATATTGAAAAGCCGTTTCCTGCAACAAATATGAAAAAACATCAATCTTAAACCTAGGTCCATAAGATCAGCAAACAATAAACAAAATAAACTGTGAAGATTAAATTAAACACAATGGAACATAGACATAAGAAACTAAGACTCCAGGAGCGTCATAATAAAACTCGTAATGCGACAAGAAGAACAATCATACCTGTCAGCTTTGTCAAATCCAAACCTGGCTCCAAAAAAGAAAGCAACAGCAAGAAGCCAAGCATCACTGTGGACAGCAACAAGAGACAACCAATCCTTTTCCAGCATCCCATCTCTGGCAAAGTTGATGCCCAAAACAGGCTCAGGGAGCTCTGGGGGAACCTCTTCAGCTGGTAAATTTACCTCCCAGTGCTCATTTGGATGCCCATAAAGGCACAAGTTCTCCTTCTCTACAAATACAAAAGGAAAAATCAGGACAACAAGGAAAGAGCATTACGAATTCAGATTTCAAACACGTGCCAAAAACCGCAAAAACAAAAGGATCAGAACTGATTCTTTGTTCAAAATTTGACGGAAACAAACAACCACTTATGGCAATATATCCAAGAGTCTCTATTAAGATATGACCTAACTGGAAACGAGCATCTCGTACGCAATTGCATTTCTACTAAACGATCAATACATAAAACCAAGTTGTCATATTTCAAACATCCACGATGTAGCAATACAATGGGAGAGGCACCAAAAACAATAAGCCAAATGACATAAAGCAAAGCCACAAAATAATTCTCTTAACTAATTAACATCTGACACAAACGCGATTCATCAATACATGTAGGCAAGGAATGCATTCCATAACAGACTCTGAGTTGGAAAAAAAACATAATCAGAACTGTTCCCTTTGTTGACTTTGAATCATCAATTCCAACCAATGGATATCAACGACAAAAAACTACGGAGACATAAACAAAAAAACAGAACCAAGAGAAAGCCCGAAAAAAACAGTGCATCCAAGAGCATTTTCAACGTATCCGAAGCCCCTAAATCTCTTCTCCACATCCCAGATTCAGAACAATGCAGAACCAAGAATAACTGGAGGTAAGCCCCAATCGGGATTCTCGCAGAAACAAATCAATACAAACAGAACAATTTTTTTTGTGAAAATCAATTACTCTAAAAAACTCAAATTGAAACCAAGTCAAACAAAAATCAAAATCTTGACTCCATTTGAAAGTGTAGGGCGCAATTCAAGCAAATCTAAGAACACTACAATTTCCTTCAAAAAATACAGTGAAGAGAAACCACGAAACCCTAATGCTTCACTACAACAACACACAATCATTAGACAAACCACAACGAAGAAAAATTCAAAAATGGAGAAAAAAACAATCAACTTTCGTCGGCACAAATCATCAAAATCCACAAAACCAAATCTCAAAGAAACAACACTCACCGGGATCGCAAAGTCGGTAAAAGTCTTGAACATCTGCACAGAAAGAAATCTCAAAAATTTTAGTTTTTTCCCAGAGAGTGAGAAAAAAATAACTAAAAAGAGAAGAAATGGTTGAAAAAACAATAACCGGTGGTTAAAGCCTTAATCATGCCAGCTCTACGACCCTTAAAATCCCTAAACACCTCTTCGACAGTGCGTGGATTGTACGCGCCACCAGCGTCCATCTCTTACAAACGAGCTCCGAGGAGACAACTAGACACAGAGTGAGAGAGAGAGAGAGAGACGAGAAGTATTTAAGCTGCGGTGAGAATTGCGGAGGATGTGACTGAAAAAAGGCGGACCCAAAAAGAATTAAGCGGAATTAATAAGATGAGGAGGAGTCCGCAAATGAATCACCTGAGGAAGAGAGCACCATAAGCGTATCGTATCAATCCACTTAGATCTTGACGCGTGTGCTTCTGTTTTTCGTTGCTCGTTGCCTGAACGCTGGTGATGATGACTCAGGCACCTAGTTTTTGTTGTCCAAGTAAGTTTTTTTCATTTTCATGTCCTAAGATGTGTTTATTTGATTAATTTGACTTTTTTTCCAACCATATGTTTGTTTTGGTTTATAATTATGTGTATAAGATTACTTTAAGAGCATATTAGTTTGTATTGTGCTTTTGATTACTTAAGATTTCGGAGGAAAAAATTTATCGAGATCTATTGTTTCTTCGCACACAAAATATTTGAGAAAGTTACAAAACTAACCGTTTTATTTTTTCGTTTTGATTGTTTCTTCCCGATAAAATGGTAAGTAAATATTGTTGATTAGTAAGTATCATGTATCAGATGTTTCTTTGTTTGGGTTTCAGAGTTTGTGTATACAATGATTTAACTGTATCAACATTAATAAGTTTATGTTATAATTTTTTATTCTTTCGCACCAGAACTTGCTGTAATGTCCACACATCGTTTTGAAATGGAAAATGGATTAAACGTGAGGTGGAAAATAGGCATCACAACAAGTTTTGGTGCAAAAGAATAAAAAAATTTCTTTTTTATCACCTTAATTTCCCATTTAAATTTTTATCATAATTTTTAAAAGAAATTATGTTATAATCTTTTATTCTTTAACACCGAGATAACAGAAAAATACAATGTGTTGTTTCATTGATTTCTTTGTTTTCTTTTCTTCTACGCAATAAGCAATATGTTGGAATGTCTAGCAAAGAAAAGATTTCAGTCAATACCCCTAATTTGATATGTAAAGATGGATTTGATTTCAAATTTAAGTTAACAAATTGTGGAAAGAGAAAACTAAAAAGAAGAAGAAAAAAGAATGATAAACTCAAAAGAGTGAATCTCAATACGAAGTTGAGAAGAAAGAAAAGTTAAGAGGAGAGTTTACATAAAAGATAATGACACGCTTAGAACCCAAACAACCTAAGACTTCTAGCTAGAATCCTTCAATTCATCTGAAATTGAGTGTATTGTAACTTGATTCGATCCAAATAATCAATAAAACTTATTTTCGATCTTGTCTCTCAAATTCTTCACGAATCTCATAATAATCGCACCTTAAATTTTATTCTAATTTATATCTAATTTTCTAAGTTTTAGGTTAAAATAATGTAAGAAAACAATATCAAGATTAATTTTCTTTTTTTTGGTTAATTAAGAACTTATAGACCAAAACACAATTCCTTCACGTCCAAGCCAGCTTTTAATAAATTACCCGTTTCAAATTTCACATGATTATGTGACATTTTAGATTATTACATAATAGATTTCCACTCGAGCTATCGATTTCTAGTGAAAAAAATTTCAATGGATTAGTTTGAAAGAAATAATTATAACTAGAATCAGGCACAAAAAAAAAATTATCTTCTCAAAGACTTTATCAATTTTTGGAAGTGAGTTCGAACACTTTTTCGAACTCTTTCCTCCCACGTATAGTTCATAATGTTGACCATCTCTTTTGAAAGATTATCTATTTTTAGGAAATCTATTTTAAAATCTTTACCAAGATTTTTCTTCGTATGTGTAATTCTTTTGAATCTACCAAAAAAATCTTTGTTTTATACTAGAAGCTTGTGGTCAAGTGATAGGCTGAGATTGAAACGTTAAAATGTTTGCATGTTTAATCTTATTGCGTATAATTAAATCATATTTTTCTAGTTATTTCCACACATATATGAACTCTTGTTTTCGTACTATTTAAGTACTCGAAGGAAGTATATCTGCAACTTCCTTAAAAAAAAAGTTTGGGTCTTAAATAAATTTGGATAACTCCTTCGTTTGACAAAAAGAAAAAATTCTTTGTTCTACTTCTTTAACTTTGATTACAACTATTTGTATACCCTAGCACTCGTTCATGTTATATGGGTTCCACTCTTATCTATTGCCTAATGTGTCATTCCATAACACTTAAACATATATGTATACAAACCGTGCATATTGGGATGAGATATTTCTCTGTTTTGTCATTATTAACACATACTTTTAAATCACTTCACTCATACTTTCACACATACTTTGAAAAAATGTTACATGTTTTATTTTTGTTAAAATATTACATGTTTATAAGATCATAAAAGTTAAGTAAGAATTTTTCATAGAGTATGTTATAATAATTAATTATATTAACGTCTTGTTTATAGTAAAGTATATTCATTTGATTAACGTATCATGAATGTACATTGTAGAATACATCGTACAAATTAGGTCTTATGAGATTTATAAAAATTTATATGATTTGACTGTGTCAAATATAAGATAAGGTAGGAAATATTATTTATTTATAAAATTTGAATAAATAATTAGAAATTAGTTTCATAAAAGTACATCATTGTAATTCTAGAAAATATATTATACAAAGGAAATATATATATAGAAAGATGTATATGTTGTTTCCAGCAATCTTCTCCTTCACTCCTCTCTCTTCTCTCTCAAGATCAAGAAAAAGGAAAGTTTCCTCTAATTAGTTAGAGGAATGAACTGAGGTAATTTAATATCATTTTCTAAGCTTATGTTCAAACAATTAATTTGTACTGTTCTATTTAAGTTTTTTTCTTTTAATCAATGCAGAAAATTGAACAAATGAAAAAAAAATCTCAAGAAGTTGAAGAAGCAAATTACCAAATCAAACAAAAAGTCGCTAATTGTTACAGACAAACAACTACAAGAATGATTTAAACTTGTTTTGAATGTTTTACATGTATGACATCTTTTAATTTTTCGTTTTTTAGTTGTTTTGCGATGCTGGGAAGTTCTCATAACTTAGAAAATTAAAAATCCTGATTTAATTAATGCTCCTCCCTTTTGATAAAGGTTTCTCATTCATCTCTACTACTAGTTATATGTGGTTACTAAGTGTTAATCGATCCACAATTTTTATATTTATTTGGTTAAACCAAAATTAAGATAAAAACCTTTAAATTCCTCGGGCTTCTACAACTAACTTGTTTATTCTATGAAAAGTTGAGATGATTGTTGGACTCATGATTAAGCCTAGATGGTTTCAGGAAACAGAGTTGGTTAAAAATTTCCAACAACAACTAGGTTTGTTTCCAAGACAATCAATGTTGCTCCTACACTGCTAGATAAATATGGATGTGAGTTAGTTGTCCATTATCAATTAAAAAATAAACTTGTTTAGAGATATTGAAGAATTTGAAAATTTTATAGAGCGTCGACTAGTAATATAACCAATGACAAAATATTGAAGAATTTGAAAATTTTATAAAGTGTCGAGTAAAAATGTGTTTACATTGTGTGTCAGGTTATCATTCTTTCAACCATAAAAATAAAGTAAGTTATTTAATCATATTCAACTTATTATTTTGTGTTTATGTGAAACCATTAGAAATAATGATATGTTTCTTAATATGTTATGTTTAGATTCTCAAATTCAAACTACAAAGATATATGATCGTTAAAAGTTACAATTTTTTACTTTTAAGTTTCAATAGTTGTAATTTAAATTCAACACATCATTTGCTATAAATCAAGGTTTATCAAAATTACAAAAAATAAATTTAACAGTAAACTAGATGATGCTCGTATTATGCACGGAATGCTAAAAATAAATATATATTTGTAGTTATTCTGTTTTACTTTTATTATTTTTGTCAATAAGTAATCATTGGATTGACATCTATAATCTAAGTTCTCCAAATAAAACATGATGAGATTTATAATATTTTGTGTTTGTTTATAATATTTATATGTGATTTGATTTCTATATACAAATATATATTAGTTTTATGTATCTTTAATTGTATTATAATTAATTTATAATCTCTTATATATTACATAATATATATAGGCGAGTGAATCAAAAATTAAAATAAATAATAAATTTTGTTTACTGAAACAAGGATCCGAAGAGTGGGTTTTTTTTTGGTCAACTTAGCAAAAATAATTTTGTTGGTGATTTTAAAAAGTTTTTTCCTTTTTCAAAGTTCAATCATCAAATTACACATTCATATAAATCATTACATAGGTACACATTTCACCGAAAACATATATATGGATATTAAGATATTATAATATAAATGAATGACTTTCTAAAAGTCAAACATCAAATATCATAAGTGATACTATAATAGTAATAAAATAAGTTTTGAGAAAACTACATGATTTTTTTTGTGTTAAAGCCAAAACTATTTTTCCTATAATCTTGCTTAAGGCATTAGCCATATTTGAAACGGTTCTTCTAAATAGTGAATGTTATATATAAACTGCATGATGTATTATTACACACTATCCAATAACATGTTGAACTTTAGGAAGTTTAATTAAGGTTCGACGCCCTATTTTCACCCCAAAATTTTGATATAACAACTCATCCACCTATATTTAGACTATCTATGTAATTGCACACAATATATACATGTAAAGTCTAATTGCACCCAAATTTAGACAATAACTATCAAATTCAACATATAGTATATGAAATCTATCCAATAACACAAATTGCTGGATAATTATAGGTTTGTTGGTAAACCAAGAATTGGTTACGATCTTAAGTTCTTAATTAACCAAACCTAAACCAATTTTAGACTCGATTAAAACTCAATTATGATCGGGTTGGAGTAAACGAGTCGTAATTGAGTTTTAATCGAGTCTAAAATTGGTTTAGGCTCGGTTAATTAAGGGTTTAAGATTGTAACCAATTATTGGTTTACAACAAACCCATAATTATCTAGCAATTTGTGCAATTAGATAGATTTTGTATACTAATGTGGAATTAGATAGTTATTGTCTAAGTTTGGATGCAATTAGACTTTACATGTGTACAATTACATAGAAGGTCTAAGTATAAGTTGATCAGTTGTTATATAGAAATTTCGGGGTGAAATAGACCGTTGACCGTTTAATTAATTTGATGGATTCATGCCTGCTTATAGTATGTGTTTGGTTACTCTGAATGGATTGAGAATTGAAATTGTTTTCAACATTCTGAATACACGAATATCTTTTAATCAAAACTGACAGACTTAAACATTGGTCGTGTTCTGTTCGCAAACTGAATCTTTTATAAAATGGTGTTATAAAATTCTCAATGAATGCAGTGTAACAAACATCTCAAAGTCGGTTTTTCTGGATTCGAAACTTTTGATAAAAACAATTAAGATGTGATCAACTAAGCATAATCGTCATCACCAAACTGTTGTTGTTAGTTAGCTTCATGACTGTTTATCTTCATGATGCAAAAATCCTTTGACGAGTGGAAACATGAGCTTGAGGAGACTGAACCAGTACATGAGAAACCACAGGCTCCAACAATACCTTCATTTCCTCTGTTAACTCGAGATGTTTCCTTACTTCGTTTGCCAATTCAATCACATAATCCTCCTCATGCTCTGTTTAACCAAATCCATTCATTCATCAATATACCCAAAAATCTGATCCTTTTATATAAAATTCATTAACAATCTCTCTGTTTGTCTTACCAATATCGTGCATTGCTTTCTCCAGCTTGAAAAGGTACTCTCTGTTGTTCCCACAAGGTCCAGAAGCTGTAGCTATTTGCTTTGCCATTTCTTTCAATGGAGCTGGACCCAAATAGTATTTGTTTGACACTTTATCTGGAGTTGACGTAAAGCTACACAGACAAAACAAACCCATTTCAACATTTGATCTTCAAAATCAGAACCATAAAGGGAAAAAAACAAAAATTTGAGAGATTTTGGATCAAAACATACACTATAACTCCGGTTAATTTTAATGGTTTGGAGGTTTCAGTTTCCTGCATCCAATGAATATAAATCAAATTAAAAAATTGAAACTTTCTAAAATTGGGCAAAGAGACAAAAACAACAACAAACTTCTTACAGAGTAAAACTCGACAAGTGTTTTTGAGTCATATTCACACTCTCTTCTTTCTAAATACTGCAAAGAAAACATAAGCCATTAGTAATCAGATCTAACAAAAGAAAACAATAAAGGAATCATCTTTTTTTACCTCCATGGCTAATTTCTCCTTCTCAGGTCCTCCACGAACACAATAAGCCGCACCCCACTGCCCAAATTCAACGATTTCAAAATCAGATTTCAATTTGTTCTTTTGAACAAAGGGTTAAAAAAAATTAGATACGAAACGAAGAGAAGGTTGCTTACGCAGATAGATCCTGTAGATTGCTCCAATGTGCAAGTTCTTGCAGGATGTTCAGGTGTGCCTCTATGATCAATGCAAGCTACAGGAGAAGAAAAAATGAAACTTTTAAGCAAAACAATATCAATAAACAAGAAAAAGGGTAATTGTAGAATACCAAGATCGAAGACACGTTTGTAGTCTTTGATATAGCCAATGAGTTTATCATCAAACTCAAAACCTGGGTTCCAGATTAGAGATCCATATCCAAAAACCCACAAAACCATCTTTGATCTTTAGAGAAGAAGAAGAAGAAACAAAAAAAAGTTTACTAAAGGAAAAGTGAATGTTTTGGTTTGAGAAAAGAGAGATTGAATCTTTTTAAATAGAGATTGAAAAAGATTGTTTTGTAAAAAGAGAATCCCGAAGTTCTTGGGAAAGTTATGAATGAATAAAGACTGATTTTTGGGGTTTATTCGTTTTCTTTTACCGTACAATTCTGCAATTAAAAACCGATTCTTTTTTTTTTTGGTTCTGAAATACATTGAATCTAGACACATTTTTATGTTACCGTTATTCTGAGTATGAGCTAATAATAGAGACATAAATGGTCCAGCACTGAGCCTAGCCCAAGCCCACGTCTTGCACTTGGACAAAAAAATTTCTTTTTGTATGTTGTGTGAGTGTGTGAGATATTTTTTTGTCTAGATTCCATAACATAAAATTCACTCAGTCGTTTGACCCCAAAAAAATAAATTCACTCAATTTAACCTTTTTCTCATCGACAAAAAAAAACCTTTCTCAATCTTCCATCTATAATGAAAAAAGAGTCGAACCTTGATGTTAAAATTATTAGATAGATCGTGTAAATCATTAAATTGAAAACAGATCAATGTTTTGTGGGATATTTTGAAAAACAAAAAGTTAAATTCTTCTTGTGGTATGCCCAAAATAGAAACTTGATTGCAATATATAATTGATCTGGTATCACTTTTTGTCAACCGAGAAACTTTATAAATGATGAAATCCTCAAACAGTTATACAACACATGAAACGATCTGGTATCACTCAAACGGATGATCTTACTTATTTTGTGGGTGGTTAATTAATCGAAAGTACATGACTAATAATATATGTGGTTAACATGTTGTAATAACATTGCTTGTGTCAGACTCGTTAACACTAAATGCGATTGAATGCATAAGACTCAAGCCCCGGAGAAGTAAGAAGATCCAAGTTCTAGAGGTGAAGATAAGTTGGAGCTCGTTTAAATGAGTATGAATGGATCAAAGCGAGAAGGAAGAAAAAAAGTTGGAAGCAAAATCGTGGGAAAAAAGTTGAGAGAAATTCTCGAACCAAGAATTTATAAAACCTATTAGACCAAAATTAAATTGGTTATGTTTACTTCAATTGCTTCGGTTAAGGTAAACCAAACATTCTTATTATAAGTAAGAATGTGTTTTTGTATCTGCGATAATGAATTCAGTGAGAATCACAGATCTTCTTCTTCCTCTCTCTCTCACCATTGTTTATCTGCCTCTGTAACTTTAACAAAACCGACTACCGAGCTTTAAAGGGAAAAGAGTTCGGCGAAGAAAAGACACCAAATCATTAGGCATAAAGCATAGACTTAAACTCGTAACTCTTTACTTATTATATTCATCAGTTCGATATCAATAAAACCACTTCTTTCCCATGAAAAATTAGTTCGACCCAGTCAAATTCAAACATTAAGATCCAGATCAACATTGTTGAGCTTATACATCAACAATAACTAATATTTAGGATCTTAGTCATAGCATCGTTACTTTCAGGATTAATTATTAGATCTTCGACAAATACTGAATTGTCGCCGAGATGTGAATTCTCATTCCTTCAATCTAAATTTGGTGGCCGAAAGTGGATTCCAGCGACAATGTGCGGCGAAGGCCCATACTCTTTAATGATACTCATTAAAAGAGTGTCGTTGAGAGACAGCGATGCTCCAAAAGATCTCACCAAAGTACTTAAACACATCTCTCTCTTTATCATTAACTGTCTATTTCCATGCAACGAAGACTCACAATTCCAATTTCCAACCTACTCCTTTTATTTTTTTACCTCTGACTTCTTTCGAATTCACTAATCAATTAGTGTTTTGGATTTGCAGGATTTGTCTTTAATTAAAGAAAAAGAAAAACAATAAATAAACGAGATTGTGTTGCCTCTTTATATATTTGAATTCAACAATTCCAATTATTAGCAAATTACACATGGAACTAAACATGGAAGTGAAATGTTGTAATTGTGATTCAAAAATATGCATCATTTATACATACACGTAATATGGAAAGAAAGATGAATTGCAAGGAATACTACGTTATAATTTTGTAAAAATGCAATAAAATTAATTGTACAATGTTCTTTTTACTATTTAACTAAAATAATGTCGTTTGTTAATATTTCGTATTCATACATAGTACAAATTCGGGCCTTTTTGTCAAATTTCAAATTCATACATATATGAAAAATAAAACTCAAAATGTTGAGGAAAAGCTAATAATAACAATGAAGAGGTCCCAATAAATGATAATAATTGAATGTTACTGTACTTGTATTTATGTTGAACATAAAGATTGGTCAAGAGAAAAAATGAAGAGAGCCCCATCATTAAATGAAGACATTATTGGGTATGATTTGTAAGAAGTTAGTTAATTGGGTAGCTAGTTGTAGCTTAGGGTTAAAACAAAAACAAAATACTATATGTAATTCGATGACAGGTGGTCCAGTAGTAATGATCATTTTACAAATATTCAGAAATTGAAGTTTGGTTACTTTTAAATATAAGTGGGTGAAAATATTAGATTTTAAAATATAAACTTTAATTATAAATCGAGTCTTTATCTATTGATAGAATCTTAATTATGGAGGCAACGCTTCTCAATGCAAAAGAAGCACATGCATTGATATACTTAGAACCAAACATATGCATATGTGATTAATGTTGTTGAGCTTCTACTCCACGTATACCCATTTCTTTGTACTATCATCATTTTATCATTTCAAATAATCCCTAACTAAATTTATAGAAAACATGTGTATATATTGTCAAATTAATAAAATGTGATATTTTGAAATGATAAGCCCATTCAATTTATTTTGGTATGCTCTTTTCATCTCATTTACTTGTTTCACATTTACTTTGATTATTCTACTATATACAAAGGTTGTTTTGTTGGTGGAACAGTATATTTGATAACCGGAAAATTCAGTCTAAACTAACTTTTATGATTACAGTTCTAAATTTTTTTTTTCTATGTAAACAATTGAATCAATAAAATCTAATTTTATAACTTAAAGTTTATTTTCTAAAAATTTTATTATCTATTTCGTAATAAAAAAAGAATCAAATCTCTAACAACAAAATTATTAAATAAATCATTCTACGAGACTAAAACTAAACTTAAACCTTATGAACATAAGAACAATGACAAGACCAATTAAATTAAATTACCGACTATGCTTTGCATTCGTTTGTGAATTTGAGAATTCTAGTTATAAACTAAAGATGAAAAAATCGTAGGTGATATTCCTTATTTGTAAATTTGAAATTTTCAACTATGAACTATATATATATATATATATATAGAAAATTAGGATCTACATAATCGCTTTATAAGTATATCATATTCCCAATCAATCAATTCGAGAAAAGTGTTATTTTCTTAAAATATATAAAAAAGTACATGATGTGCACAACATTACTTTCCATTACTTTTTTTCGCATTTCGTAGGTTAGTTTACATCATATCTAACCAATTTTTACTACAATTACTAAACTAAAATTTGCCTAAGATTTTTGAAACTCAACAGGCGGACCGGTAAGATTTGTAATTTTGATTTTTTTTTTCTGTAGTATTTAGACGGTTGGATTTTTAGTTGTATATTTTCTTTGTTGTATATATTTCGATTGTAAATTTTTTGTTGTAGGAATTTATTTTTGTAAAGATCATAAATTTTGGCTATAGTTTTTTAGATTTCTATGGCCAAAAACTACCTATCAACAAAAAATTGGATTTTTAAAGTAATTAAAGCAAAAAGTAAATTTAAAGTACGATTGTTTTCATTTCAGTTCTTTAAATTTTATTTTATTTTATAGAACAACAAAAACGGTTGTCATTCATGCTATGCTCAGTGATTTAGAGAGCCATTGTCTACAAAGAAACACAAATAATAGTTGGATATAGATTTATTCAATATAAATATTAAAATGAAAGAAAACACATTAATTAATTTATCATCAACATGACAACATAGAACACCGACAAAAACCAAAAAGATAGAGAGACGAGATAAGGTACGAAGAAATGAATGACTTCTGGGAGAATAGTACTTATTGGTTATATAGATTGGTTATTAGTTGGTTTAGTGTTTAATTGATTAATTCGGTTATATCTAACCGATTCTATAGCTTGTATATAATACACTTAATGTTCATTATTCTGTGTTAATGAGAAAATCAAGTTCGTTAATCATCATCTTCAATAGTACTTGATGAGGTACTCAATAACAATAATCTAAATCCTTCAATTATTTTTTTCCAAAAATATTAAAAACCCCACACCTCGTTTTCTTGTTTCCTTCAATTATTTCAACAACGTCTAATACAATGAAACAAATCACAAGATCCAAACACAACGATATGATCTTCATTGGATTCGACACTTGAAAAATGAAGATGAAGCTTCAAATGATCGACCAACAACTACAATGTCTTATTAAAAGTTAAGTTAATTAAACAAAAGAGTAGTTCAAATCTTTAAAAAAAACTACAAATTAAGACAAAAAAATTAAAACATAAAAGACATATATGAAGATTGGATCGAAAAAGAGAGATATATTAGCTAGATCTCGAGACTAGTAACCAAATTCTTCTGCAACATTGAGTTCTTACAATGAGCAATAGCTCCTTGAATAGCACTTTGCAACTCTTCCATTGAAGAAGACATACTACTGTTGTTATTACTGCTACTACAGCTACCTCCTCCTTGACCTGGAAAACCGCCACGTGTCAGTACACCGGAGTGACTCGGAGATGATCTCATCGACGATGGACAACTCGCTGCACATCGTCCTCGTTTTGTGTATTTCATTAAGTTTCCAGAGAAAGATATTGATAAACCACTGCTAGAGGAGGAAACAGTTGGAACGGCGGCAGTTACGGTGGTTACACGGACATTGTTACCGGAATCTTTGAGTGTTGCTGATGATGATGATTCTGGTTTCAAAATGGTGGGAGTCTGTTTTTGAGATAACTTGTCGTATAAAGGTTTGACTTTTTTCATGTATTTGAGGATAACTTCTTTAGCTGTTGAGCTCATTCTCTTGACAGACGACGGAGCAGCGGCGTTTGCGGCGGAGGAGGAGGAGTGGTTGTGGAGATTGGGTTTGGTGTCTTTCTTAAAAACAGAAGAGAATCTAGAAAGAGAGAAACCACTACTAGAAGATTTGTTCTTTGGTGGTTTAAAGAAGAAATCTTCTTCATCAGTTACAGAGCTAGGACGAGAAGAGTCACAACAATCTAGTGTCGGAGGAGGAAGATGGTGAAGGAGAGGGAAAGAGGCTGTGGAATCAGTGGAGGAGGAAGATTCAGTGGAGTCACGAGCGGTGGAGGAAGAAGAAGAAGTGTAGTCTGAAGAAGAAGAAGAAGAAGAAGAGGAAGAAGAGGAACAAAGTGTACGGACGAGAGATAAACGAGGAGATAGTTGAAGAGGAAGAAGCTGACCTTTGTAAAAAAGTTCATCAGCTGGACAAAGCGAAGAAGAAGCTTTTCGCGGCGAAATTGAGATGTTAAACTCGAATTCCGATGAAGATGACGACGGAGATGAATGAGATTGCGGTGGTGAATGACGTGGACGTGCTTGACGTCTCATTTCTCTCTCAGAGATTTATGAGTCTCTCTTTTTCTCTCTGCTTTGGTATTTAATTTTGGGTTTCTATGTAAATAATAGAATGCAAGAATAATAATATCATTTATTTAATAAAGTATTAAAGAGGGGTAGTCTCTGCAGTGACCACGATGATCGCCAGATTGAAGCTGTAGTCACATGCAATGCAATTAAAATAGTGTTACGAAGAATGGAGTTTAATTAAATTATAATAATAAGTTTTAGGAGTAAAGAGTGAGCAAAGCTAGTAATGATCTGTGGTCCGATCTATGCTCATTCCGGAAATTATGGTAATTTTTTTTAGCTCTGGAGATTCCATTTCATTGACTTTGCTTCTCTAGTTTCTATATATATATATTGCTTTTGGTTGAATATGTAATCATAAATATAGTCTAACAATATTGTACTTAACAAGTTTTTTACTCATTGATTACCAGTTGTCTATTATTTTTAAGTAAATAATTTTTATATTTTAAAATAATTTGTTTGGTGATAAACATTTAGTTATTATGATTTCTCTTTTTGGTGAGAAAATTAATTAAAGATGCTAGAGAAAAAATAAGTAACTTAAACCAGTTATTTAATAATTATTATTTAATAGTGATTAGGTTAATGCCCGCTTTACGCTGCAATATTATTTTTTAATATTTTTTAAAAGATTGATGGTAGAGCGAAAATATTGTAATTTTGTTTTTAAAAGATCTAAGTAAAAGATTTATCATGGAAAAATATGAAGCTAAGAGGGAGATGCATATGCAACCGATGTAATTCAGATTAAGGATGGGAATAAACTACTCATTACTAATTATTGTTCTCTATCGATCTTCGTAGAAAACCAAAGTCATCGAGAATGGAAGACCGCATATCCCAGCTCTTAAATATAGTTAACATCTCTATAACCTTGTTCCAGTCCCACCTGCAGGCATGAAAACGCAAATATTATTTTACATCACAAAATGTGAATATCTTATCAAATCAGCTAAAACTATACTTATAAGCTCCAACAATATTCATAGTAAGATCCAAAAGGAGCATCAATATGCATGTGCAGTAACAGAAAAGTTACACTATCAACACGACTTGAGAATAAATATACGATTCAGAATTCTCAAATATATAGAGCCTCGGAAAATGAAGGCAGAAGACAAGAAGACATTAGTTTACCTCTTGGGTATCTCTACAGACTCTACTATTATTCAACTATTATGTGACGGAAGAGACTGTTGGGAATACCTTTAACAACATTTGACCAGAAGAAGAAGAGAAGCCGCTTATGCAGCTAGGGTTTCCCAAAGTTGATGTGTAAATTAGAAGTATGAGGTGTATAATTAGGATGATCTAATTGGATCTGAGAGGTTCTTTCAATAATGATGTGTCATGGTGAGGTGTCTTCACCAAACTCTCCTTTTATATATATAATTATGATTGGTTACCAACAATTTATACTTGAGTATAAATTGTTGCAAATAAGATATGAACATATAGAAGTTTTGGAACATTGGTATTATATTTTCCAAAGATTAATCTGTATATGGTTTTCGCAATTAATGTTCTCGAACTTTTACTTAGAAAAATAAAACCAAAAATTAGTTTGTAGGTGAGATTTGTGAATTATGGACTTCAAAGTCAAAATTAATTGGCAATGATTGGAGAGACCCAAATTTTATATATACTAGACTAAAATCTTTATCCTTAACGATATATGATCTTTTACAGGTCCCCTCAAGATATGAGTGGGTGTTAGTCCAAACCCACTATTTCAGAAATATCACAACCGACCTGTTTGAATCAATTAGACATGCCACATACGGACCGTTTGACTTTCATACGTGAACCTCGCTCTGATACTATGTAAATTATGGATTTTTAACTTAAAATCAATTGAGAATGAATGGAGAAACCCAAATCTCATATATATTAGATAGAATCCCCATCCTAACCGATATGGGATCTTTACAAGATTTGGAGTTCTCATTTTGAAAATAAAAAGAAAAGAAAAACTTAACAGAAGATATTTTCACCACATAAACCGATAGAATCGGTGTGGTCGGTTGTAATGAAAATTTTAAACAATGCATTTTTGTTGTGACCAAAGAGAAGAATAATTAATGATTCTTTTTAGAACATTGATGTTTCAGTAATTGAATTTGGTAGAAAATGGTGATATAACTATATACTATACATTTATATGTATAAATATGAAAACGTTGTGGTCGCGTATTATCTGGAAAATACAGCAGAAAGTATAGGAATAGTGATTCTATCACGTGACACTAACGCCATGGATCGACTCTTGCTCGACCCATCTCCATCTTTTTTTGGATATTGATAGATTCTCCATAAGTTTTGTATTTATTATATATTCTCTACTAAATTTAATTTATAATTACGCCGTTTATTTAGTGGGTCGAATCATTTTCTTATATTATTGTAAAGCAACTAGTTCAAGCCATTCTTCAACTGCTAATTAAGCTCCATTGTAATTATAGTTTAAAATATTACTCATTTGGTTTCCGTTCTATACTTGTTGACAAATATGGTGTCCGTTGTAACAAAATTGGACTTTTGAAAGTTGGGCCAGAATGATCTAAAGCTAAATTGAAGTTATGGGCTTATTTTGGTTGGGCTATTTTTAGTTTCAAAGTCCATTACTTGCATTCCTTTTCTCCTAATAAATTTGTTGAGATTTGTATGTATTATTGTACTTTGCGAATATGGTTCAAATTCTTCCTAGATTTGCTTGTAAAACCACCATATATTGTTGTGAATTCGTGCAAAACCTAAAGCTTAGATATCGCAATCAAGAAGAAAAGTGAATGATCTAAAAACATTTTCATGCAAATCAACCTAACTTGTAAAGGTTACGTTGATGCTTACTACAGTATACAGGTTAAAGTTGAGATCAAACCTTAGAAAGTAGCTTTTGAGGTCAAGTTTCTTCTCATATAAGCTCAAGGACCATTATGAAAAAGATCAAAAGGTGTAGATAAATATTGCAGATAAAATGACCACAAAGATAGAGATATTCTAAAGAAGCAATAGCCAATTAATATGTAGAAGAAGCTTACTGCGTTTGATTCCACTCCCTATAAAGTTTTGTCAATTTTGTATTTTTTTGAGCAATCAATTAAAGCATTGAAGGCGAAGGAGCACTTGAGTCTAAGCTCACGAAGTCCATTCCAAATTGTATTCCTTTTTTTTTTTGTTAACCGAGAGGTTAAAAAATCCTTTTTTTTTCTTAGTTAACCGAGAGATTAAAATCTTTAGTCATATTTTTCTTAGATTCGGGATTTAACGTTCAGCAATACTATGGGTCGATGATCTATTTCTAACTTGAAATTTCAATATAACTAGAGATGTATCTAATTTTAGACCCTCTATTTAATTTCACTCATATTAAAAGTTAAACTCCTAATACACCTACATCAAAATTTGAATTATTGATTGCACCCGGAAATAAAGTTAAAAATCTAAAATTGGTAAACAATAGACCGAAATTATTCACACATGTGTGCAACTAGATTTTAACTTTTTTTTTCATGCAGCAGCAATTTAACTTACGTTTCACGTATAGTTAAGAATTTAATTTTCAATTTGGGTGGAAATAAACAAAAGGTCTAAGTTTGAGTGCATATATGATTATATTGAAGTTCTAAAGTAAAAATAGAACTTAGTCCCTAATACTACTGTAAAGATGTAAACTGTCTATTCTAACGAATTATTTGCAGTTGAGAAAAACAAATTCTACTAAAGAAAAATTATCAGGATGAATCAACAACGAACTGAGCCAACTCAACTTTGTTATTTTGTTTTGTTATAGTTTTTATTGAACCATATGTTTAGTGTTTATCATATTTTTCCACTTCATATTACAAATTTAATCCATTCAATTGTATTGCATTGCATTGTAATTGTGAGATTGATTCTTTTTTTTCTTTTTTGTGTGTTGTAATTGTTTTTCTTCCTCCAATGAGTCATAGTTTGGGAACGCTGGTATAAATACTTTCGATGACAAAAATCATAAGAAAACAACAGTTACCATTGTAAGTAATTTGGTAAAGAAAGATAAATAACATATAAACAGAATTTAATCCAGACACTATAAAAATTGTCTTAAAGGCCTCTAAATAAAATGAATCTAAATGCTCTGCAAGTTTTAAGAATCCATTTTCTCGTGAATTTTCAAAGCCCTAAATTCAGAAAGCTTTGATTCGATCATGTTGTCGAATCATCTGCAGAACGGGATCGAATCCGATAACTTGATCTGGTCTCGTGTCCCTGAATCCGATGATGCGTCCTCCGACGGTGTTGGCCTACTCAACTCTCATCGTGACGGTAGAGGTGTCGATAGTCTCGACTATGAAGTCATTGAGAATTATGCTTACAGAGAAGAATTAGTACTACTTCCTTTCTCGTCTCTTTAGCTATTCTCTTCCTTCTGCTTTTGTTGATGTTTGATGACTTTTTCTCCTCAGGCGCATCGAGGTAAGCTTTATGTAGGTTACTACGTTGCTGTCAAATGGTTCTTCGCTTTACTCATCGGGATCGGTAATTTCTTCATCTTCTCTCTTTGGTTGATTGGTACTTATCTTTTTAGTTCCAGAATTCAGATCTCTAGATTTTGTTTCTTTTTCGTAGGAACTGGATTGGCCGCTGTTTTCATCAATTTATCAGTCGAAAATTTCGCTGGATGGAAATTCGCACTCACTTTTGCTATCATTCAGAAGTCCTATTTTGCGGGGTTTATAGTATACCTTCTCATCAATTTACTCTTAGTGTTTTCTTCTGCATATATCATTACCCATTTCGCTCCTGCTGCTGCTGGTTCTGGCATTCCTGAAATTAAGGGTTATCTCAATGGTACACAAACTTTCTTATTCCCCTTTTTTTCGGTTTTGTTTTTGCTGAGAGTTTGTATTCCAGTTTCTTTCACCATAATCTTATATGTATTTTTATTGAACAGGAATTGATATTCCCGGCACCTTACTCTTTAGAACCCTCATCGGAAAGGTAACTTTGTCGGAATGTTATGCTGTTATAGAGCTTTTTTCGTTTCTCTTTTGAAGACACGTTTTTTTATAGTTTGCTCTCTCATAGATCTTTGGAAGCATTGGTTCTGTTGGGGGAGGCTTAGCCTTGGGGAAAGAAGGTCCTCTTGTACATACAGGTGCCTGCATTGCATCGTTGCTTGGTCAGGTAAACATCTGAGTTCCCTGTTATTTCGGCTTTGAGATGAAAACTGAATGTTACATTTCTTTGTGCATTGTTCTCCATCATTCCTTGAAGAACTAATATTATGCTTTCCTTTCACTTCTGCTGTTTCAGGGTGGATCCACGAAATATCATTTGAATTCTAGATGGCCGCAACTGTTTAAGAGTGACAGAGATCGTCGTGATCTTGTATGTTCCTAAATTCTCCTTGTGAAGAATGGTATCTGGTTTCTATATGTATTAGATTAGGTCCAAAACTCTTGAGAAAGCTTATTCCTTCAACTTTTCCGTTGCCTTTAAAGGTCACTTGTGGATGTGCAGCTGGAGTTGCTGCTGCTTTTAGAGCTCCAGTAGGAGGAGTGTTATTTGCTTTAGAAGAGGTCACGTCATGGTAGGTTCTTCTCTCATCCTATGTGCTGCGGCTGAAATTATTCATTTCTGGGAAACAACCATTTGAGGAGCTTGTGTTTTCTATTCTATTATTTCCTTTGCAATTGGTGCCAATTGACAGCAGTGCATTTATGATTTATCCTTGGGTTGTCTAAGCAAGTGTGAGTATTGGATGCCAAGTCGTCTGTCCATGTAATATAATTTGTATATTCTATTGAAGGTGGAGAAGTGAACTTATGTGGCGTGTCTTTTTCACTTCTGCTATTGTTGCTGTTGTGGTGCGTACTGCCATGGGATGGTGCAAGAGTGGAATATGTGGACACTTTGGTGGAGGTGGTTTCATTATATGGGATGTATCAGAGTAAGGTTCTGGCTTCAGTGCTTCACTTATATTGTGCAAGGTTACTACTGCCAGAACTGACTTGGAAATTTTTCCCTCATTTAGCGGTCAAGATGACTACTACTTCAAGGAGCTACTGCCAATGGCTGTAATTGGAGTTACAGGAGGCCTACTTGGTAAGAAGTTTTCTATTCCTGCACTCTTGGTTCCATTTATCTTTCTCTGACTGTTTCGTTTTTCATGGAATTTCCACCAGGGGCATTATTTAACCAACTTACCCTACATCTAACATCTTGGCGTCGGAATTCTTTGCACAAGAAAGGAAACCGAGTAAAGGTAATCTTTGATGGAAGATTTACGAGAACTTCATTTATATGGTTATGATGTTCTTCTTGATTATCAAACATCTGTTGCTGGATTTAAATAAGTGCGACAACATTCAAATTTGCAGATAATTGAAGCATGTATCATCTCTTGTATAACTTCAGCGATCTCATTTGGGCTGCCACTCCTAAGGAAATGCAGTCCTTGCCCAGAGTCAGTTCCTGATTCTGGTATTGAATGTCCGCGGCCGCCAGGAATGTATGGGAATTACGTAAATGTAAGACACTGTTATATATAGATGTATATCTCTGAGATCTATTGCATAGTCTCCACAATGCCATCTACTGTTATGATATTTGGACTTCATTTAACTGTTTGCCGATTAGCGAAAATGTGCAGCCATATACTTATTAAGTTTTGTTAATCATACCTAGTGAATTATGAACATTCTTGTCTTATTCAAATGTTCCGTTGAGTGGTGTTTTCTAGAAAAACCGGAATGATCGGGCCCCAGAACTTTAGCCATGATATTCATTTCTCTTGCTGAGCTTTATGACTTTCTTGACATTTCTCTCTTTAAAATTGCTGCATTCTTGTTGTTTATTCTGTGTTAATCATCGCAGTTCTACTGCAATACGGATAACGAATACAATGATCTCGCTACAATTTTCTTCAATACTCAGGTCTTTTCTTCTAACACAATTCCAGAAATATCAATTTCATGTATTATTTTAAGCCTGACTATATCAATAAATCGTTTTGCTTTTCATTTTGATGACAGGATGACGCTATAAGGAACTTGTTCAGTGCAAAAACAATGCGTGAGTTCAGTGCTCAGAGTCTACTAACTTTTTTGGTATGTATTTAAAGCTTCTATCCCTATCAACCTGTTTTCACATGTCCTTAATTATGGTCAATAGTCCATTGCAGGTTTGAGTTTGATTGAATTGCATGTTAGCAATAGGATAAGGAACATACCAATTTGACTTTTTACAGTGTTCTATCTCTGTCACGATTTGAATATTTCTCTATTTGTTTAATCCTCTGATTCATCTTCTTTACTTTTTTTTTTAAAATATGTATAGGCTATGTTTTATACATTAGCAGTGGTAACCTTTGGCACTGCTGTTCCCGCTGGTCAGTTTGTTCCTGGAATAATGATAGGATCAACTTATGGGCGCCTTGTAGGCATGTTTGTGGTCAGGTTTTACAAGAAACTCAACATTGAAGAGGGAACGTGAGTCTCTGTGTATTTCTTTGTTGATCTTACCAGCTCCTATTATTTTTCAATTTGTTGGGTGAACTTTGGGCCTCTGATAGAAAGTCGTTGAACCTTAGTTATGCTTTGCTGGGAGCTGCTTCATTTCTTGGTGGCTCTATGCGGATGACTGTATCTTTATGTGTTATCATGGTTGAAATCACAAATAACCTGAAACTTCTGCCTCTAATAATGCTGGTTCTTCTCATATCAAAGGTATGAGTTACCACCATCATCATTTATCTTGATTCTTGTGGAAATACGCTTGTTTTAATTTTGTCTTTGCTTAGGCCGTCGGTGATGCTTTCAATGAGGGATTGTATGAAGTACAAGCACGCCTGAAGGGCATTCCATTGCTGGAATCGAAACCCAAGTATCATATGCGTCAAATGAAAGCAAAGGAAGCATGTCAAAGTCAGAAGGTTGTTATCATTTCTCTTCACTTAAGACAGAGATCTCTGTTGCATTGCGCAACCCTTAGATAGAGCTTTTAATACATGCTTCTTATATTATGCTATATCAAAACATTTCTTTTCCCATCTTTGAAGGTAATCTCTTTACCTCGAGTTGTAAGGGTTGCAGATGTTGCTTCAATTTTGGGAAGCAATAAACACAATGGATTTCCGGTAAGAATGGCGTTCTCCTACAAAGGTTTGGATCGTGACTGCTGTGTCCTCTGTATTGATATTTTAACTCTTTTGACACTACACCAGGTAATAGACCACGCGAGAAGTGGTGAAACTATTGTCATGGGGTTAGTTCTTCGGAGGTACGTGATTGTTCGTTTGTCCACCAACTGCAAAAGGTGTTATCTATATATAATTATATAATTCTTAGTTTTGTTCACCATGCAGTCATTTGCTTGTTCTCCTTCAATCTAAGGTAGATTTCCAACATAGCCCTTTGCCTTGTGATCCAAGTGCCAGACCTATCAGGTAAACTAATGTTCTACATTCTTCTTCTTTTTCACTCTTTTTGGCGGAAGTCATATTTTTCTGATAAATAAATTGATTCTGCACTCTCCAGGCATAGTTTTAGCGAGTTTGCTAAACCTGTTTCATCTAAAGGGTTATGCATGGATGATATACAATTAAGTTCAGATGACTTAGAGATGTACATAGATCTTGCTCCATTTTTGAATCCTTCTCCATACGTTGTTCCCGAAGACATGTCTTTGACAAAGGTGAGTAAAGCTCTTGTAATGTTTTACCGATACACCAAGAATCCATCATCCGTGGTTAAAAATTTGATCCGTTTGGATCAGGTATACAATCTTTTCCGGCAACTTGGATTGAGACATCTCTTCGTTGTTCCCCGTCCATCTCGTGTGATAGGCTTGATCACCAGAAAGGATTTGCTGATTGAGGTATCCATTATCTTACATCAGTCTCTCCACAAACAAAATCCGACATAAAACAGCATGGTGATATAATGTTCGTCCATAATGCAGGAAAACGGAGAATCATCAGCAGTGGAACTCCAACAGTCAACAACTAGTGTAAGGTCTCTAGCTTGCTGCTATTCTTGTGTCTAATCCTTGGGAGTTTCTCAAGTTTGGTATCATGATTGTTATAAGCAAACCCCTCGTATAAGATTAAGTTCAAAGTGTTTAGTGTTTAGTGTGTAATCTTTATGTCTTTGCCCTCGGGCTAAACCTCATTATCGCCCATTGTTTTGCCTGCAGAGGTCGATACAGTGAGTCAACAACGCGGATGGACGCTACACGTCCGCTTCTAGACGATCTTTTAGGCTAGACAAAAAGAAGTGAATATATACAAGGTAAAGCATTTGAGGTTGGTAACTAAGATCTTTACTCGGGCCAATTCTTCGTAACGACATCCAAACCGGTCTGAAGAACACATGAATCATTACTTGTGTTTGGGATTGTGTCGTTCCTTAACCGTTCTCGTTGGCTGTTCACAGAGAGTTTGACAGATAAAATATGTAGAGTGGCTTGATTGTTGTAATTGTGCAATCTTTGATTATTTCTCGGTCATTGTAAAATCTTCCAACCCTTTGTTATATTAACATGGAAAAAAATAATAATCGTGTTTATTGGTATCCATTCTGTTATTTAACTACTTTTTTTCTTCTACAAAGTCTTAAAGTTTTTGACTTTTTGAAATAAAAGTGGTAACATAATACTTTCATAATCTTTGGAAAACTAAGGAGTAAAAACATGACTACTCACTCTGGAACGCATGTCCAATGATGCTCTAAAAATAGAAATTTTATATTTTATGGAAAACTTTATTTTTTTAAGTACAATTTTTCTTTACAAAATGGCTCTTAATTTCTATTATATTATTATTTTTTACTAAACAAAATTATATGATCAAAATATATATTACACAATTTTAATTATCAATATTATTAAAACTAACTAAATTATTAAAATCTATAATATTATTAAAACTAGCTACATATATAATTTCTCATATAACATGATAATTAAAAATAAATGTGATCTTAATGTACTAGTAGAAGTTAAAAGAGCAGCTCCATTTTTGCATGTTGTTATAACGGAATATGAAAATATTCGATTTCAAAAATTTCTAGTTCGATATAAAACAAATTAAAGACAAAAAACTTTTCATTTTTCATTTCAAATTGAAATATATTAGTTGATCATTAGTGGGAGAATTATAATAATAATGATGTTTAAATAAAAAAATATTTTCATTTATTTCGACATGAAATTTTATTTTAAATAAATTATGATTACTCTTAAATATAAATAAGTAAAATATATAGATTTTAAGTAAATGAATATCTTATAAATTATTAATGAAATGGTAAAACAAAATATTATTGAAATATTCATTTAGAGCAAAAAAATAGAATACACTATTAAAGCAAAAAAATTTCTTTATTTTAGAGAATTATATTTTTAGAAGAAAAAATAGAGCCAACAATTGGTGATGTACTAGTCACGATGGTGCTTTGGATCAAAACAAATCTCACACATAATAAAGTCGTTCATCAATGTTAGCAATAAAAGAAATAACGCTAACTAAAACGGAAACTTATCTATATCCGGAAGTGAATAACTGAATTTATGACAGCGAATTATTGACTGTCAAAACCCCAAATTTTGGTATAATTCCATTGACGAACCAATCAATATTCATTATGACTTATTTCAGAACAAATATTCCATTTTAAGACATATTCTCTTATCTTCTTTTTTGATTCTCTATCGTCGTCTCTCTATAAACATTCTGTATCTCATTTTCAATTAAAGATCTTTCTCTCTACTTCTCTCGCTAGAAAGTGAAACTATGGCTGTGGTTATATCGTCTAGTGGGAATTCCCAAGCTTTCAAAGCGAAGATGACTGTTTATGTCTTCATCTGTGTCATTATTGCAGCTGTAGGCGGTTTGATCTTTGGTTACGACATTGGAATCTCTGGTTCAGTTCTCTTCTTTGTTTATGTCTTCTTGTCTTCTTCTTCACGTTACTGATGGATCAACAAACTGAGTCCAGCTTTATTAGGTGTTTAGACATGTCTCTAACGGAAACACTAAAATAGTGCATATACTTAACCAAATCGCATAGTTTTTAAATGTTTAACCAGATTTGATCCATACATGTAACGATTAATTGTTATTGATATGAAATTCAAAAAGGTGGAGTAACGGCGATGAATGATTTCTTAGAGGAATTTTTCCAGCTGTGTACGAGAGGAAGAAGCATGCGCACGAAAACAACTACTGCAAGTACAATAACCAGTTTTTGCAGCTCTTCACTTCCTCTCTCTACCTCGCAGCTCTCGTGGCCAGCTTCTTCGCTTCTGCTACGTGCTCTAAGCTCGGCCGCAAACCCACAATGCAGTTTGCTTCCATCTTCTTCTTGATCGGCGTTGGCCTCGCTGCTGGAGCTGTTAACATGTTCATGTTGATCATCGGCAGAATCTTGCTCGGATTTGGCGTTGGCTTTGGTAATCAGGTATAAAGTACTGAATTTCGAGATCAATTTTTGTTTGGTTCAGTTTATTTGCCTCCTAGTTTGTTTGTTCAACGACTAATTAAACAATATCGAATGTGTCTGAAATCTTTTGCAGGCGGTACCACTTTTCTTATCAGAGATTGCTCCGGCCAGGCTTCGTGGAAGTCTCAACATTGTCTTTCAGCTAATGGTTACAATCGGAATTCTAATTGCTAACTTAGTTAACTACTTCACCTCCTCAATTCATCCTTACGGATGGAGAATTCCCCTCGGTGGCGCAGGGATTCCTGCTCTTATCCTCCTCTTTGGTTCGCTTCTCATCTGCGAAACACCTACGAGTCTCATCGAGAGGAACAAAACCGAGCAAGGCAAAGAAACGCTCAAGAAGATCAGAGGCGTTGAAGATGTTGATGAGGAGTATCAGTCAATCGTCCATGCTTGTGATTACGCAAAGCAAGTCAAGGATCCTTACAGGAAACTGATGAAACCTGAAAGCCTACCGCCTTTCGTGATAGGAATGTTGCTCCAGTTCTTCCAACAATTTACTGGAATCAATGCGATTATGTTTTACGCCCCTGTTTTGTTTCAGACCGTAGGGTTTGGAAACGATGCAGCTCTGCTTTCTGCAGTTGTCACTGGAACAATCAACGTTCTCAGCACATTTGTCGGGATCTTCCTCGTCGACAGAACCGGCCGGAGATTTCTCCTACTCCAATCTTCCATTCACATGCTTATTTGCCAGGTATCTTTGTTTTCTTTCCCCCAAGTAAAGTAAAATAAGTTTGGTTTACATTTCTTGTGTCGCAAGATAACCTCCTAAAATAACACTGTTTTACAATACAGTTGGTCATTGGAATCATCCTAGCAAAAGATCTAGACGTGATGGGTACGCTAGGGCGGCCACAAGCCCTAGTCGTGGTTATCTTCGTGTGCGTATTCGTAATGGGTTTTGCTTGGTCATGGGGTCCATTAGGATGGCTAATCCCTAGCGAGACCTTCCCAGTGGAAACTCAAACCGAGGGGTTCGCATTAGCGGTGTCGTGCAACATGTTCTTCACGTTTGTGATCGCTCAGGCCTTTTTATCAATGCTTTGCAGTATGAAGTCACGGATATTCTTCATATTCTTCTTCTTCAGTGCTTGGATCGTTGTGATGGGACTTTTTGCTTTGTTTTTCGTGCCGGAGACGAAAGGAGTCTCGATCAATGACATGAGGGATAGTGTTTAGAAACCACATTGGTACTGGAAGAGGTTTATGCTTCATCAGGAGGATATAGCTTGACGTCTACAAGAGAACTAACTTGAGCTTTTTGTTCAGTTACATTTTTCTTTCTTACTTTCAAATATTGAAAAATATACTTTAAGAAGAGACCAACTTGTTGATTCTTATATTATAAGAGCATCTGCATCTATAATTTGAGCACAATATAATATTATTATTTTTAATATTATTGAATTTGAAAATAAAATCAATATAATATAGTATTTAGTATTTACTTACATAATATTATTTTAGTTTTATTGAATAAAATATAAATAAAAATAATATATATATACATATATATATATATTAAAATATTCATAATTGAATCTGAAAAATAAATAATTTCATTTTATGATTGTAGATATATCAAAATTATAATATGTAAACTAGTTAAATAACATGTAGATTTAATTTACTAAAAGTTTTTAAAAACTAATTATATAGTGACATATGTACATAAAAAACTTTTTCAACAATCTTTTAAAGTTTTTTAATTTTTTGTCAATAATTAAATCGATAAAATCTAATGCATAGCCTAAAATTTATGCCTGAAACTCTTTTTAATTTATTATAGTGTAGTATGGAGGACTCGAACCAGCCAAATTATTATAAGTCTCTAGATTTAGAAGAATTTTTTTTAACAATTTTAATAATTTTTTAAATTATTTTATTGGGGAAAACTCTATCATAAATATAAGTGTCAAATGTTAGAACTTGAACAAAGTATGTGACCTGTCTTGTGTAGTAAATTCGCAGTTGGTGATTCATGAGTGATGCTGTAATGAGTCCGAGTATAAAAAGTCTTTGTTAAGTGAAAAAAAGAAGAAGGCCATGTAGGCTCCATTTAGTGGCAATGTCAGTTGATGCATTTGAGCTGTAGTAGTTGTAACTAGCACGTGTATTTAATTTCCAAACCACCATGACACATATACTGATATGCATGACTTGTGTGAAAAAATAATAATGGTTTTGAAAATCATGAACCGAACTGGGGCCATATGTAAAAGATTTTTTTTTTTTTTTTACTTTTTTATTTTGGTTACGAGATATTTCCGAAATAAATAAATCTAAAGTCGGTATCCAAACTCACAGGTTCATAGTGTATAACAAATCAATTAAACAGGAAAGATGACTTAACAAAACCAGAGCTTCACCCTATTGCTGGCAGTAGATATGTCGAATTCTTTTGAGTCTTGGGTTACATGGTTTATCTAATGATTCAAATATCTGTACTTCGACTCAAATCTACTACGTAAAATAAAGAATTTTAGAGATGGGATATGTTTATATTATGGATCAGATTTGTCAATCCGGTTGACAAAAAAACAAGAAAACATAACCAGAACCTCTTATTCATTAGAGAAAAAAACAAGTTAGACAAACACAACCATTGCCATTTATTCTTCATAATACAAAACAACTTGTTCCACACCAAACAAGTAATACATAGAAAACAAGTAGAGATTCTCAAGCGGAGACAATATTGGTCACAGAAACCTTAACCATTTCAGCTTCAAAGACTATGGAATCATTCACCAAGTATCCATTTCCCAGATCCTTAAGCAATATTATATTGTTTACTCCAACACCATAACCCTCTCGAATTGGGTACCAAGCTGCAGCTGCAATATCAAATTTTAATCATTTTAGCTACTTTATTTACAATATCTAATTTGTATATTTTTTTCACTTACAATAAATTTGCCTGTGGTTAGAGCTTCGTTGATTCTTTAACTTTAGATTAACAGCTCCCCAAGTGTTAGTAGCTACTGCGTTTGCCTTGAAGCCTTGAGCATATAGGAAGATTGGAAGTGCATTTGGGTTTCCTCCTCCAGTTCCTTTCGGGTTAAATCCTAATCTCCTGTTTATACACATATCAAACAATTAGTACTTTAGAGTTTAGACATTAAGAACACAGAACATATGCAAAATGTATAATTATGTTAATCATGATCATGAGATCGAGTACGAACCAGTATCGGTCTCCAACAAGGAAATCATCAGAGTAATAGAATTTATCTTCCAAGTTGGAGAAATGAAGAATCTTCCAAGTGAAAACATTGTTTGGAGGGTTTGATATGAATGTGACTTTCTCTTGTTGCTGAACCGGTTTAACAATGAAGATCTCAGCACCAAAAGAACCAGTATCCTGTGCAGTGTATCCTTCATTCGTGTTATAAAATGTTGAAAGAGGAATCAATTTTCCATATCCCCACTCTTTATTCGCATCGCTGAATCTTTTCACTGCTCCATCTGCAAAAACAACATCCAAATCTCAATCAACTTGGTTCATGGACTAATCAGACTAATATTTGAATCTATAAAAGTCCATATTGAAAGTACCTGTAACAGTCAGATATTTGCTTAGCTTTACATTGTAAACAAAGAGTTTGAGGTCAACATTAACTTCCCAGCCTTTAGGAAGAGATTGCGTCTCTTCGATTCTTACATATAGTGAAATATGATTACTTCCACCGTCCTTTGGATTACCATTCACGTACAAAACCAATCTCCTGATATATATTTTAATTTCCATCAAAATCAACTCAAAGAGTACAAAAAGAGTGCAAGATATTTACCATATGTAACCAGCAGCCTCAAAAATAGAGGATTCGTAGGGTTCTCCTCTGTTCTTAATAGTAGAGAAGCTTGTTATTGTCACAATCTTACTCGATGGTCTCTCGTCTCTCAACACACTTGTCACACCTGTGAGAGGAAATTCATTTTTATAAGATTGTTAACCAAAGTGAAAAAACCAAAGAAAACATGCATATAAGCGTTACCCAGATTGGAGTTGAGATTGTAAGAACTGTTAGAGGACACATTATCTTCTGTAACCTGTAATTTTTTTTGTTGGTTCGTTAAAAACTATGTTAGTGAAGAAACCAAAGTAGATCTTCAAAGAGAGTTATGTCTTTAAAAAAAGAAAGAAAAATAAAAACAAAAAACCTGTTTAATAAGCAATTCAGCAGAAGAAGAAGCGACGAAAACAAAAGCTAGACATAAGATTCCCAAACTCCATCTCCTATTCTCCATTTTTTGAGAGGTAAGATCAGATGTTGTGTGACTACAAAGCCTTCACTAACTATATATGCAAAGAGAAGAAAGGTTAATTTTTTTTTTAATAATCTACCTGAAATATAAGACCATTTCCAATGGTTGCCTTCATTTTTTTCTTCAAAAATGAAAGAGGAGTTTGCTCCAATAGTTTACTTCATTTCTCACTTCAAGTGAATATTTTAATATATTTGATCCATCATTTTTATTACTAATTTTTAAGATACTATTCTTCTTTCAAATATATATATGTAACCCGCATATTTTAATTTTAAGTAAATAATCGATAACAACATTAGCAAAATTATAAAATTTTATTACATACCACAAAAATAGAAAAACAATATACTTGTGATAATTATATATTTATTATTTATGTTTTGCTATTAATTTAAACAAGATGTTCATGTAATTTTTATTATAATATATATTATTGTTGTATTTTATAATTTTTAGTTATAATTTTTTTTTTAACATTGGGCCACAACTGGCCGGCCCATTAGCCAAGTTCCTACAAAATGTAGACGGTACGACTCGATCCCTGGTTGTGCAAGTAGGCATGTCTTAGTGGATTTACCGCATACCACTAGAGTAAAGGGTACTTGCAATTTTTAGTTATAATTATTAGTTAAAAATTCATTAAATTCAGGAAAATTATTGTTTCTCACAATGTTTCAGTTTTTTTCTATTCTTTTTTTTTTGTCAACCAATATATAACTTGAGAGACCCTTAAAGCAGGGGTAGAGTTTACAACACTAAACCATTAGTGGACTCTCTAATAGAACGAGCGAGAGCATCAACTTTATGGTTTAGAGATCTCGGAATTACATGAAGAGAAAAGGCACGAAACAGAGATTTTAACCTTTGGAAATCCTCCTGATATGGTTGAAAGGCTGGTCATTCCTCTGGATGCAGCACTAGCTTCAGCACATATGCACAATCCGTAGTCATCTCCACCTCTAAGTTCTGGAGCAGGATCATGGACTCCATGACCCATAGCAAGCTTCTACCTCTGTGTGAAGAGCGGAGAGGCTCCTATGAATTTGTCTTGCCCCAACACATCCCCCTGAAACAGCATCAGGAAAACAATTCCAACCAACTCTAGAGTGTATATCTGAACTCTTCCACGACGCATCAACAAAGCATCGAAAACCCGTAAAAGCCGGGTTATTAATCGCCGGATTTGACACCCCTGACCATATCGTAGCTGAGCTAATCGCTCCAATTTGGCTTGCATTACAACTATGACGCCTAGCGTTTGTCCAGTCTGTCATATCTTGCTTTGCCTGGGAGACCACTTCCCGGGGGTCTATATTTTTTCCAGAAAAGCAGCAATCATTTCTTGCTTTCCAGATATACGACATTAACCATGGAAATATAGAGACTTTTACTGAGTCGGGATTCCTCCACAGCAGATAGTCAAAATTGTACCATATCGAGTTTCCCGGGAAAATATCTATTCAAATCTTAAAATTTTAGTTAGGTATAACAATAAAACAATAAAAATTAAGAGATCATTTTGTAAAAAAAAAATCTAAGAAGAAATGGAGATCCTTCAAATTTGAAGAAAAAAATAAAAATCTTCAAATTTGAAGACAGATCTACGACGAATTCCTACGAAAATATTTTATCCAAAGCATTAATGAGATATTTTACACTCTCATTCAAAGTCGAACAAAAACTTTTATAACGAAACGCACGTGTAGATAATAGATATACAAATAATTTATTTTTGGAGAAAACTCTTGTAACCTAACTCGGTAAGTTACACATGTGGCTAAAAGATCACGTGTTGGGCCGAAATTGGGCCTTTAAACTCAAATCATTCTTCTCATTAATCCAAACGGCTCAGCCGAGTCCAGACTTGTTGAGTCGAGAGAAAGCCCACCTTCAACATATACGAATTAAATCGATATACTTTTATTTTTTGATGGAATATTCTACATTTTGAATCAATTGACAGAAAAACAATACAAAAGAAAGAGGTAAACATAACAAAAAGAAGCCTTATATGCAATAACTCCAATATATATAATTCTACTTAAGAAGCAATGTTTGTAAAGGCCAAAGAGACAAGGAAAGCAACCACTGCAACGACTCGAGCGGCAGCCGCACTTGGTTGAGAAACGGCGAGACTATGAGAAGGACCAGGGACTCCGGCTGCAGGAATAGTAGCAGTCAACGGAGGAGGAGAGGAAGTTGGTGACTCAGAGAGTGGCGTAGAGGAGGAGGCAGGGAGGAGGACGTTAAGGTCAAGCTTCTGCCCGGCGGCGCAATGGCCGGGAACACCGCAGAAGAAGAAATGGTGGCCGTGGTTGGTGAGTGTGATTGAGTCGTTGCCAGTGGTGAAGGTGGAGATAGGGTTTGAGGTATTGCAGCTTCTGTACATTTGGTGCGTAACTCTCATAACGTTGTGGAATTGTGGGTTATATTCGAACACTATAAAAACAAATCAAATTAGTTTTGGTTTTATTCACTTTTCATAGAACTAACAAATTATAATCTTCTATATTATACGCATGCCATGAAATAAACTAATTCGAAATTTGATAGAAACTAGTAACATACAAAATACAAATTCACATTAGATCATATTCAGAAAAATGATAAAAATAGTTCGGCCCAAAAAGTCAATCATAGTACTATTTTTCCAAATTAGGAGATATGAAAATATATCAAAATTACATTTTTTTCTTGTATAATGGTCATGTTACTGAACTAAGTATGTACTTAATTTTTTCCTTAAGTACTTATGTATAACATAAGAAGTCATAGTGATTAGGTCGTGAGTGGTACTTTTACTTTAACTTTACACCTAAAGTTTACGTATTTGAGGATTAAGATTGATGGAGGGGACCCATTTTCCGACATGTACGCATGTTAATTAAACTAATGTATAATGGTAAGAAATTTAGGGACTCACAGACAGTATCACCAATGTGGAAACTTTTGGTAGAGGCCCATAGCTTATAATCGACGTTGGCTATGGTTGTCCAGCCTGCTGAGTCGCCGACTTTGTACACCGCCGCTTCACTCAGCCGTAGCATTACCAATAAACACACCAAAGCCGCCACTATCTTCACCGCCATCGATCAACTCTATCTCTTTCTCACTCTTTCTTCTTCTTCTTTGGTCGCAAGTCCCCACAAGGTTTTCTATTATTTTGTCTCTGTGTGTGTGTGTATATACAAGGAGGTGATGTGAATGTGAGTGGTGCGTATGTATGAGGAAAGGTCACTTGGATCTTTATTGGTTAGTTGGCTTATTTGGAGAAAGAGGAGTGTCTCAAAAGCAAAATACCGACAAAGGTTGCTAACTTTACTTCTTTATTTTTTAATTAGTGTTGGATAACACTTCTAACACTGAATTATAAAATCGGAAGACTTATTGTATACATATATAATTTACTCAGTTAAGAACTCATAAATTTGTTGCTTTGTGAGCAAAACAAAAATGAAATATATTAAGTGTTGCTCATCAAAAATGGAAAAAAAGAAACACAAAAATAACAGTATAAATCATATTTGTTAGAAGTTGTAGAGTATTTCATGGTTGGAAAGTTTGGAAAGCTTGTAAGGAAAGAATGGAGAGTTGGTTGGTTTGCTAATTTAAAATCAACTAATATTTGTTCTTCGCAGTTACTCTTCCTCCTGCAGGTAACATGATTTCTTCACTAACTCAAGTTATATATTTTTTTTTTTGGTGAACACTGAAATTATATTTTTATGACAAGTTTTTTTTTTTTTGGATCAACTATTATGATAAAATTTCAAGTAAATTAATCACGACAAAAAAGTGTTAGTGTGAGAACAAACAGCACGATAATCCATGTAAATTGAGATGTCCATAACAAGCCCAATTTCGGTCCATTAAAATATTTTACCAAGTTTTTGTAACGAAAATTTGTAATGCTAATTTGAACTCTGATAATGATATACATACATTGTCACATTTGTCGGAAATGGAACTTAGGGATGATACTAAGAAGCACAATAAAGCAAAAAAAAAAAAAACTTTACTTATTTACAGACACTGTTTGAAGTAACGAAATTTAGTAGACTGCATAAAATTTTAAAAACTGTATGTTCCTTTGATCTATATTTGGTATGTTTTAGTGTTTGTCAGCTGAAGTTGTTCCCTCTCACTTCTGCTTCTACTTGACTTTAACCAAATTTAGAGGCGCGTTGAAGGATCAAAGCCGTTAGCTTTACCATTAGTCTTCTCACCCCTCGCGAACACTTGATCATCATTGTGATCAACCATGAATCTAGCCCAGAACCAATGTTTCTTCCACACTCTCTCTGTCATCTCTTCGATAGGCACATTCTTCGTCTCAGGAAGGAGGAACATCACAAACAGAGACATAACCAAGACCCATGAAGAAAAGAAGATGAATATCCCATACTTGAAATGGCAAAGCATCGAGAGGAAAGCCTGAGCGATTATGAAAGTGAAGAGCAGGTTAACGCAAACAGTCACACTCTGTCCCGCTGAACGTGTCTCTAAAGGGAATGTTTCACTCGGGATTAGCCATCCGAGCGGTCCCCAAGACCAAGCAAAAGCAGCTACGTAAGTGCAGATCATCACCACCACTACAGTTGCGATACCTTTCTCGAGATTTTGAGAGTGGTCTTTGACTTTAATGCCGAGTATAATGGCGATTACGACCTGAGAGAAGAACATTTGAACACCAGCTTCAAGCAGAAGAACTCGGCGACCAACTTTGTCAACGGAGTAGATTGAAACTACAGTTGAGAGTACGTTGACTGCACCAGTGATTACTGCAGAGTAGAGAGCAGCGTCATTGCCAAAGCCTACTGTGCTGAATAGAACAGGAGCGTAGAACATAATCGCGTTGATTCCAGTAAATTGCTGGAAAATCTGCAATTTTCACCAAATTGAAGTAATTAGCATTGACAACAAAATCTAATTCGAAAGCTTTCAAATTGAACACAATGAATCAAATTTTCCAAAAGTCAGCAAACAGTTTAGGGTTTTAGATTCCTAAATTGAACACAACGAATTTTCCAATATTGAGCACACAATTTAGGGTTCTTCGATCTTAAATTGAACACAATGAAATCAAATATTCCAATCATTAAGTCGTAATACTAACCTGCAAAGCGACGGCGATGACGAGTTGAGGGCGATTTCTACTTTGAAGAAGGTTTCTAAAAGGGTGTTTAACTTCCTTAGCAAGACGACTGGCTTCAAGGAGATCAGCGAACTCAGGTTCAACATTATCGGTACCTCGAATACGACGAAGAACGGCTTTGCCTTCATCGAGACGACCTCTTTCAACTAAACTATTCGGTGTCTCCGTCACCAATAAAGCTCCCACCGTTAACAAAAGCGCCGGAATTCCAGCCAAACCTAACGACAATCTCCATCCCCATCCTCCCTTGATCCTGCAATAACAATTCAAATTTCAAAATTTATTAATGGGCTCAGTATAGGCCTTAACATAATAGATAAAGCCCATTAACTTAAGTATTTGTATCAGTGACATCATCGTAAGACTTGAAAAGTCAACGCAGAGATCAAAGTTTATGTATTTCTGTTGTGACTAAGTTCTGTGTACTTAAAACGCAGAGATCAAAGACGTAGGCATGTGGATAGAACTTGCTGAAATCACGGAAGACTTTTTTCTAATCTATCTACTCATAAAGTTAAGATTATTTTCTTCAATGACAACTGAATATGGAAAAAAAATCACAAATTGAAAAATGCGTATGTAGATTATTAAAATTATTCAGCTAATAATATTAATATCCGATATTCGATATTTCTTGAATATATAAAGCATATTATTAAAAAAAATTTAGAATATAGGTTTTATGTTATGAATCGAGTTTTATCGATAAAATAAATAAAAAAAATTTTAGATTTTGAATATTCAGAGACATCTAAAAATTTTGACAAATAAGGATAAAAAAATTTGGAATATTTTAGAAAGTATATGTAACGAAATCTACTTTTTGTTCTAACAACAAAACTTGTGTTAAGTGAAAGAGACATTCGTGAAGATATTTTCAATAGATTCATGTTAAAGCAACATTACTAAAATTATCACAACCATATATTTATTTGGATTCATTTTCCATTATCTTGAAACCCTAATTTTATTTTATCAAAAATTATTATATAAAAAAAAGAAATATGGAAAGAAAAACGTACTTGGCGGTTCCATAGTTGACAAGATTGGCAAAAAGGATACCAATAGTGACATTAAGTTGAAAGAGAATGTTAAGACCACCACGAATTCTAGTAGGTGCAATCTCCGACAAGAACAACGGCACGGCCTGATTAGCAAACCCAACACCACAACCAAGTAATATCCGGCCTGCAATAAGCATGGCTAGGTCTTGAGCCGCAGTGTTGAGAATCACACCGATGATGAAGAAAACACCGGCTATAAGCATCGTTAGTCTCCTTCCTAGTGTCCTTGTTGTGTATGAAGCGAAGAACGTTGCAGTTAGACCAGCTAAGTATAGTGATGATGTGAAGAGTTGTAGTCCTTGGTTGTCGTATTTGCAGTAGTTGCTGTTTTTGTCGGCTCCGGCTTCTACTCGCCGATGAACCGCCGGAAAGAACTTTTTCAGAAAGTCCGGCATCGATGTCACTCCACCTGCGAAGCATATTGATTATGTAAAATTATTTAGTCCTCCTTGGTATATTCTTTGCCATTCAATCTTATATTTTCTTTTCTTAATAATTAGATCGACAACATCGTATTTATAGTTAAATCTCTCAGATTCTTAATAATATCAACACGATTTTTTGAAATCAAACTCGAGTGAAAAAAATAGCATAGGTGTTACTGACTTAACTAAAGATACTCTCATTTAGAACTTGTAAGATACTCTATTATATTATTTTAACTTTTTATGTATCACAACTCATGTTCAAATCCAACATTTAGCATGTGTATGAGCCATATGCGACAGAGAAGAAACGCTAAACTATAAACAATTACGATATTAATTTTGGTACTATACTAATTAAAAAAAGACGATCTAGATTCTCGTTGCCAAACTTCTATAAGCTAAGCTTTTAATTTTTTTTTCTTTCATCTAGTAATATTATAAAAAACGAGTTCAAGTACATCGATAAAGAACCAAATTAGAGTCGAAAGAAACAACCATATCTCCGGAAACATAACCCTAACAAGGGAAGCATTAGCCCTAAACAAAGGAATACTAAAAAGAGAAGAAATTAAAGAGAAAAGTACAAATGATTAAAACTATAGACTCCTAAAACCATGAAATAACCATAAGTAATAAGAGAAAACTTGCAGCCTAACTATAAGAAAATGGAAGGCGCCATAACCTACAGAAGAAAACCCAACGAAGAGGACACCTACAGGGGCCTAAGGAGAGCATAAATCTTAGCCAACCCAATAGCATAAGAGGCAGATACAACAACAAGGACCAAACTCTTGAAACCAAGTCCAATGAATCTACACCAAGCAATAAGAGGCAACAAAGACATACGCATCCAAGAGAAGAACCGAGAATGAATCTTTGGGAAATCACATCCTCTAACCGCTAGATAAACACGAACAGAGAACACAAATTCTAGGAGAACTATAGTAAAATCAAAATCTGAGGTAAAGAGGAATAGCACCAAAATTGGGACTAGCCTCCTAGCAAACTCAAACCAAGCTAAACCCAACAGTTGAATCTCAAAACTAAACCATCCACACAACGACAAAAGGCACATTGAAGCTAAGCTTTTAATTTATTGAGCTAGATAGTAAAAAATATGTCAATATTGTATATTACTCCTATATACTTTTAGGTGAAATGGTTCTACCAAAGAAGTTATTTGTGGTAGGTGAGAACATAACCGAGTCCTTTTTGAGAAAATCATTACTTGAAATAAACTTGCACACTAACAAAAAAAAAACTTATGTAAAATCAAAATATTGTTTTTTTCGTCAACTTTACTCAAACATAGAAGAGCCAGTGTGAAGGTACATAGTCGACGATTCTAATTTATGTATTAAGATAATATATATAGAAGAGAAGTTAGTAAAGAGATGTGAATATATATACATACCGGAGACACCAACGTCGTAACCAAACATAAGGCCACCAGTAGCAGCCATGATGCAAGAGATAATGACAATAGGAGTTATCTTTGCCTCAAACTCAACTCCGTTAGCCGAAGCCGTCGCAAATCCTCCTCCGGCCATCCTGAAGATCTCAAAGGTTTTCTTCTCTCAAAAGAGTTGATTAATGAAAAGAGAAACACATAAGAAGACCATTGGGATCTTAAGTTCATTATATAGAAAAAGAGCTAGTGAAGCTCACAAAGACAAAATGTCTACAACCAATAAGATTCTTACACGTCTCTATTCATGTTCACATTGCTTGAGTCATCGGTCAATAAACGTTTCTTCCATTTCTCTATATGCTTTATGTGGCGTCTCCTTAGTTCTTAGTTGAATATACAATTATGCCTATCATTTTAAGTCATAAGTGTTCTCTTTTTTGTTATTAGATTATTATCCTTTAATATTTATATTTGTTATTTTTTATTAAATTATATGATTCTCTTCTCTTATTAGAGAGATTTGCTTCAATTTTTTAATGTCGTTTTCAATATGTTGTCGTAAACATCTGGCTACGAACCGAATCAAAATATCTCATAGAATATGAACGATTCGGGCCGTTAATTAATCTCGTGGTAGGTCATACAAATTTGCTGAGATCAAGTAACTTGTGAATAGGATATTATCTTACTAATTTTCTCTCTTTGTATTGTTTAATATATGAATGTTATATGGTGTTAAAATTCTACGGGACCAGATCGGTTTTGGCTTACGGATTTCCAAATTTATAAGAGAGTTTAGGTTAATTTTTAATCGGTATAATAGATCCATTATTGCAGAATCAAATTAAGATGATTTTATATTCTTCTATTTTGGTGGTTGGTGAAGCGGTTAGATGATTTTGTCGGTTTTCTTCAATAAAAATTATAGATCGGATTTCGATCGGATTTTAATTTCCAGAGTTAACCCGTTTATTTATTCAAAAGTCTGCCAAATATAAGTGAGAAAAAAGAAAATTGAAGTGTTTATGTTCTCGAAAATAATCATTTTCTCGGTTTTAGATCAAATTTTTAGTTTTTCTTTGGTTTTTGTTTCTCCTGTGGATATTAATTTAATTCTATTTAATTTCCGAAAATTTTAATATTTTTAGTCAGTTTTAGTTTTCATGTTTATGTAATAAAAACTTCTTAATTAATCAGATGACAACAACAACAAAAAAAAAAACTAGTTAGGTTCGTGTTAAAGATTTAGCTCCCTGCAAGTAGTAGACCGACCTCAATCAAAAACCACAACTTCACTACTTAAAAAATTTAAAACTATGGATCCAAATTTTTAATCCTATAGCTCTAAGGCAATTTTTTAAAAAAATTTAAGTTTATTTTGTTTCTTATTGGTTTCTTAGATGCTACCACGTTATCTGTGTTATCTTCTTGCAAATTGTCACTTTTCTATTGTTTATGGGTCCGTATCTCTAAAAGTCAATAACCATTTACATTTTTATTTTTTTTTGATAATATCAATACACATATTTGCTCACGGCTACATCATTATTGTTTGCGCATTCCAACAACAACCAAAAAATGTACCTTTAGTTTAATAATTATCAAATTCAATTTGGTTATCTAATTTTTGATTACTTAATATGTGGCTTTTGGTAATAATATTTATTTCTTTAGCTTTTATATATAGTATTATCAAAATATAACAATTATACACATGCAGATTCAAATTTGAATATTAATTATGTTTATAATTAATTGTTAAATATAATACCACGGATATCATGTGTTTAGACATCCAAGTAAACTAGATCAACTTGACATACAAATAAAAATTAATTACGTAACAAAAATCGTGGTTGGACTAAAATGTGTGCTTTTTACTTTTCAAACAGTATTTATCCTTTTAAAGAGTTGGAGTCAACGATTCCTAATTTGACAAAACGTCGTATGAAAGAAAAAAAAAGTAAGCAAACGTCACGATGACAATTAAATAGGAAAAGGAAAAAATACGCTGAGTCGCAAACAATGAATTATCTGTAACGTTTTAACAAAAAAAAACTAAAATAAGAAGACTTCGAAACCTATATAAATTAATAAAAAAATTTGGTCTCAAGACCAATATAAAATTTGATCAAATTTAATAAATTAATAAAATAATAATTATTTTGAAATTTTTATGTAAAAATATAATCCTAATAATATCACAAATTAATAATTATTTAAATTTATATATATATATATATATATTTAAATAAGTTGATATATCTATGGTTATTCTATGGACTAGAATATTGTTTTTAAAATATTAAAATTTTTAGTTTCGAAATTATAAAATTTATAACTTTCAAAAGATTAATCTATAAATGGTCTCAACTTATTTTTTTAAAAATTAACAACTAAATACACTATAAATTAATATTATTAATTTATGAATAAATTAATATCTCTTTAAATTAATAATTTTTTAAAGTTCCAACAATATTAATTTATAGAGATTTTACAGTATATTAGCATATTTATTTATATAGATATTTTTCTCATTCCATTATTTATTGACTTTTCACAGATTTTATTAGAGATATTTTCCCTTCACCTTTGAAGAAAATAGAATTACTAGAGTGACCATTTAACTCAACCCAATTATCAAAACCAGGTTTACAAACAGACTTCCATAATTTTTCTGAACTCGACAAACTTAAAGTGAATTTTATTAGGAAAAAAATAACAAAAACTTTTTAAGAACAGTAGTAAGAGCAATTAAATATATTCACTAACAAAACCAACCGGATTATAATTTAGGTTCGAGTAAACCATAGAACGGAATAACCCAATACTGGAATTGACGGATCCGTACGTGTGAAATGCAATTAATAGTGTTCAAACAAAAACACAATTGACACTAATAGTCAACTAAAAAACTAACATCGAAGTATTTGATATTCCAACAAAAACGACCCAACCTAAAAAGTCATTAGTACCAGAATTTTCAAAAGGCCACAAAAACCACTAGCACTCTTAAGAACCAACAAAGCAACAACTACGAAAATTCAACGAAGCTAACATTCATAAGAAAACAAAAAAAAAACCCCCTACTCTCACAAATCTTATCTCACCAAGTCAAATCGCAAAATTAGATAACATGTCAACGGGGACGAAAGTAACTAAAAAAGAGAAGATATTGCAACCATAAAACAAGTGAACATAAAAATTTGAGTTTCTGAGACAAAAAGTGTTGCTCGTCTCTTAGTCAGGAAGTATTTGCTCGTTGTCTGCATCTCCTTCTGTCTCAATGGTAGGCTTTGAAGGTCCACCAGCTCCAGGAGCTTGTTTCTTTTTGATACCACTCACTATATCATCGATCCTTAGAAGCATACAAGCAGCTTCTATAGCCGTCTTGAATGTTTGCGCCTTCACATTGTACGCATCCCATATCTACAAAATATTAAAGTTATAGTCACTCTCCGACAGATGTTGATTTCGTGTAGTGTGAGACACCAAGGGACCAAGCTTGTAATACTTACCTTGCTCTCTTTCATATCAGCAATTTCACCAGAGTTCCCATCAATACCAGTCCATGCGTTTTCACCATTTGCGTGCTGCACCAAGACCAACGATTGAAGCAGAGAGAAAAAGAGTTGGTAATAACTAAAACATTGGAAACAAGAGGCAGTGCAGGTTCATGGTGCAGGACATTACCTTCCCTTGCAATGCAGTCATAGTACGGATCACGTTAACCCCACAGTTTTGAGCCAGGGTACGTGGAATAGCCTCGAAAGCCATAGCAGCTGCTTCGTAAGGCCACTGTTTCAACAAAATTCAGAAAGATAATTAATTAACATGAGAACAGGAACGTTCCTTTAGAGTCCAGGTATAGCTTCGACAAAGACTCAGTAATTCGAGCAAGGAAACAATGTAATCAAAGCAAATTGGACCTTCTCTATGCCTTCAATTGTTGCACTCTTCTGTTTCAATGTGGCAGAAACGGTTAATTCTGTGGCTCCGCCACCAGGAACAAGCTTTGGATTTTTGATAATATTTCTTGCAACAGACATGGCATCCTGTAAGAAGAAGGTCTCAGGCATATATGATAACAAACGATTGAGAATTACAATTTGCAAATAAAATTAACGAACCTGTAAATTTCTTTCCACTTCATTGATGAAATCTTTACTTGGTCCCCTCAAGAGTACAGTACACGCTTTAGGTTCTTTGCAATCAACTACGAACGCAAAGAAATCATCTCCTATCTTTTTGACCTCAAACAAGCCAGCCCCAGTACCAACATCAGACTCCTGCAGTTCATCAGGCCTGTTCACAATTACTGCTCCACAAGCCTTGGCAATTCTGTTGTTGTCTGTCTTTCTCAACCTTCGGATAGCACTAACACCAGCTTTACTGAAATAGTGACAGGCCAAGTCACTAAGCCCCTTCTCTGTAATGACTAAATCAGGTTTGAACTTTAGAATTTGCACGCAAATGTTCTCGATGTATTCCTCTTCCAACTTCAACAACACTTCCCAGTCCTCTTCTCTGACCAACTCAGCATTAGTTTGATTTTCACCTTTCTTGTACTCAAGGGGACAGTCAAGAAGAATAATCCGTGGGTTGACAATTTTTCTCTTCATTTTACCAGGGGCAACAACATCTTTGTTAAACATAACTCCTTTAAGAACCTCCGAGTCCTCAAACTGACCACCAGGAACCTTCTCAACCTTAATGTACTTTTTAATATCTACTTCCCTCAAACCTTGCCCAAGATCAACACCAACAGTAGTAGTGGCATCAATAGCCAAATCCTAAAATGGCACATAAAGTAGTGTAAAATCACGTGAGTAAAGTACTCAATCATGATTAGTTCATATTATAGAGAAAGCTGAGTTAAGATGATTGCTGAATGACAATATTCAATATGTTAAATGGGCATCTGCTATAAAGCTTCATCATACAGATTATTTGAACAAATGAGCACCATAAAAAAGCGAGACAACTGTAGAGTGTTGAAGAAAGCAGTCACCAATTTTAAAAACTAATTCAAAGGCACAACTACACATCTTACATTTTTCAAATGCCACTTCTGGATGTATCTACGCCTAGTCATGTCCAATATATATTAAAGAGTAATACAACCTGACCAGGGAACGCAGAACAACAAAGCTACATTAATTAAGATACTTACAGCAATTAGATCTCCAAAATTGCTAGTGAACTTTGTTCCTATGCAGCTCTTGACTAATCCTAGTACCGTCAAGCCTGCAATTCAGAAATTATACTATCTGATCAAATGTGAATAAAAATTCAACATCACAAGCCAAAGTAGCTGGAACTTGACACGAAATGAACATATACAAGGTGCATGTGGACTTACGGTCATTAATATCAATTGACATAGCAATTTTGTCTAAAACAGCAATGGCATCTTCGAGAGCCTTAATGTAAGCTGCAGAGAATAAAGCATGGATAAGATGAAGACAACTTTAGTAATTGCACAACAATAAGCAACTCATAGTACTAGTATACCTCGGCATATGACTGTGGGATGATAACTCTTTTCAATAAATGCTTCTGCAACATGAAGCATTTCACCAGCTGTTGGGAGAAAAAACAAAGACAAGAGGACATTAAGAGCTATGCTTGTAAACAAAATTCTTATGTTAACCCGCTGAATCCCACAATAAAAGTACACAGCAGCACCTAACAGAGTTTCCTTACTACTTGTTTGCGGTCAGCTCATCCAAGGAGCGTTATTGGCACAGACGTTCTTTACCAAAAAAAGAATGTACGTACCTAGAACAATAACAGATGTTGTCCCATCACCAACTTCTTCATCTTGCGTACGGCTCAACTCAATCATTGACTGAAAGCAACGCAATTAAATAAAAATGGTGCATAAACGATTAACCAGAAGGAAAGAAGAACAATGGATAGAGAGGGCAGACGTAAAAACCTTAGCTGCAGGATGAGCAACATCTAGCTCACGAAGTATAGCATTTCCATCATTGGTAACAACAATCCCTGTAAAGATCCACGAGACAAAGAGGTTATGAAAACGTAAAGAGTACAAAGGACATAAGAACGGAAACCAGAAATATTTTAGGGTTTATATAAACTAAAAGTAAAAATGAAGTACAATAACTTCGACAAGTTTCGAATACATAAGAAAAATATTTCCAGAGCTAAAGACACTAAACCTAATTTGTTCCTCAGAGAGATCTACTGCAGATACAAAGAATACAAAACCCTAAAAAGCAAGGTTAGAAAACAACCTCCTCCAGCATCAAGAAGCATCTTCAACATAGAACGAGGACCCAATGTCGTACGGATGATATCAGCCACAGCCTGTTAGCAGAAAAATGGAACACAAAAACTAATGATCAAATGACACCATAATCAAAACCAGATACAGTAACGAGAGAAGCAATCATCCCAACCAAAAAACCATAGACGAGATATACCTTAGAAGCTTGAATATTACCATGATGAACCTTACTTCCAGATTCTCGTTTCAACGAATCGCCTAAACCATTTCACAAGTAGTTAATCAATTATCAACTTCCAACACTGAAGTAGAAGGAAATCAAATAACGATTAGACGGAAATGAGATCTGAAGGAAGTGGAGATACTCACCCAGAACGAGAACCGGTGCGTGCATATTTGCGATCTAAGGGTTTACAGTGAAGAGAAGCTGAGAGAGACGGCGAGTTGCAACAGAGTGAAATCAAAGAGCGGCAACTGGAACAATCTTCCGATTCTTACTTCATTTCTCTTTTTTCTATTTCTCCTTAGGTCGAAAAGCCCAGCCTTAAAGCCCATCAACTTAATACCTTACGAAGCCCATAAGTCCTTTTATAAGGTCGCAGTTTCTAAGCAAAGTAATTAAATTATAGTTTTAGAGAAAATAATTACTCCTATTTAATTACTTTGATTAAATTAGATGCTAATATTGGAAACTCTTATTTCTAGTATTAGAGACGAATCGTACTCCTAGGATAACTATTGTGATATATCTTTACGTACTTTTTACGAAAAGAATGGTTTAATGCTAATATTATTTATTACTTTCATCGGTTAAAGAGTAGTATTAATAAAAATGGGAAAACCTCCAAAAAAATATGGCTTAAAACAAAATAAAACTCAAACTTACATTCTAATCTAAATAAATCTAAATTATTTTATATAATTTTAAAAAGTATCTAATTTTTTGAAATTCCACCTCTTTAGGTTCTGTTAATTAAATTAACAAACACCGTTATTTATAAACCATTGTTAAATTGTAGAACTCTGCTGAGTCAAAGAGAGACTTTTTCATCGAATCCACACTACACGTAATCTTTTTGTTGTTTAGAGTTGAGAGGTGTTCAAGATTAAGTAAAACATTTATGTTTTCCTGCGGTTGCAACTTGCAAAAGAGAATAAGATGACAAAACATAATAGAAAAAGACAAGAAAAAATAAAGAAAATTGAAAATTGAGACAAAGCATTACGCAAGAGATAGAAACAATGAATCATATCACAGAACAATGAGGGTGAATAAATCATATTCAAAAAGCATAGACAATGAAATATTGTTTCTCACACCATCATATTCAAGGAAATCAACAAACAAAATAATGAAAATTAAACAATATTGGTAAAGAAAAACTATGAATGAGAAAGAGTCCTTTCAATTTATGCTTCTGAGAGAGATGATCCACTTATACCAGATAAATCTTCTCCTACATGTGAAACGTGAGTGATTGCCACGACCTGTAAATAAATGTTGTGAATCAAAATTAATTAGTAGAATGAAAACTAAAAGTTAATTAGTAGGAACTTAGTTAGTATAACGAATCAAAAGTAAAAGTAATTTACAGTGTCTTTCCTTGGCCGACCTCGTGGCCTCTTTGCTACAACTATAGCTGGTGAATTTTTGCAGGTCGTGATATTATGTCATTCTTTCTTGCAACGAGAACATGTCATTGTTTTTCCATCACGTGATAGCCTTTTCTTTTTTGATGGTTTCTCATGTGGTTCTTTCACTCGATCATGATTTTTTGAGGGGCGATGGTAAAACAAGAATTCTCATCGAGCGTGACCATAATTTCATCCCATTAACTGGCCTTAGAGAGTGTTTATACATATCCTGCCACTTTTGAGTATAAAAATACTATGCAATATATGTATCAACTTTTAAATGCTCTTATGATCACACTCATAGCATGACGACAAGGTATACCCATTAACTCCCACTTTCGACAAGAACATATCTTCAAATTCATATTCACAACAAACCATGTACCATTATCATCTATCTCAAACTCATTATTTCTCATTATTTGTGCTCATATACATGATAAGATAACGTCCATTTTCTCTTGATTTTTCCAATTTTGTTTTAGCAACCTTGGTAAATTTTTCTTTGTACCTATGTGCTTTTACTGATCTTTTGGTAATTAGTTCCATGGCATGCCTCCTTATAGCATCTAACATATCTACCAATGGCTTATTTCTAGCGCTTTTGATGGTTCTGTTAAAAGACTCACACAAGTTGTTTGTGTTTTCTGCCGAACAAGACTCATATCTGAAGTATGCTCGTGACCAAGTGTCAGGTCGAGTGTGCATCAATGAAATATAAGCAGTAAGGTTGTACCTTTTTATGTCATCAAGGTTTAGTTCTAGTTATCCCATTGTGTAAGAACGGACAACCCTCCAAAACATTATCTCAAGCTGTGGGTGTTTATTTTTATTTCTTTCAGTTGGCTAAGATGTATCGGGCGCACATCCGATGCTCAGTAGCATGTATTTTTTTTGTGAACAGCATTAATTAAACCCTACAAGAGATACACATATATAAGCAAAAGATAAAATGATAACCATAAAGTAAAATACAATGTAAAAATTGCTAACCTTTTGCTTATTAGAGATAAACACAATTTTTTCTCCTTCACCAACGTCTAAATCCACTTTTAAGTGATTTATAAACCACTCCCAATTGTCTTCGTTCTCAACATCAACAATACCCCATGCAATAGGATAAATTTTATTTTCAGCATCTCTACCAACTGCAGACAAGAGTTGTCCTTCGATATCCCACTTTAGAAAAGCACCATCTAAACCAATTATAGGTCTACAATTTTTTTTCCAAGAAGATTGAAGAGTCTCAAAACAAAAGTATAAACGATAGAAACGTGGTTGCCCAATAGTAGAACCAGAAACAGTTTCTATATCTAATGTAGATCTGGATTAGACCTTAATATTTCATCTTGATAGTCCCAAAATCTAGCAAACTCTTCACTATGAATCTTCTTCTTATCATCCATAATTCTCTTTTTTGCCTTCTCACATTGTATCTCAGTTACCTCAAAATTGTATAACCTTTTAATTTTTGCCATCATTTCTTTGAGACTAAACTTCGAATCTATTCTGAGGCGTTCTTCAAACAACATGGCAATTCTTGGTACTTTTAGCATCTTTGTATAGCTCATTTTCTCACAAACATGCTTATCTTCATAAACCTTAATCACAAATTTATTAATCTTTTTTTCAAGAGAACAATAAACTCGCCATTCACACCCTTCTGCGCCACATATTGCTCCAAGTGCTAAAGTAGTTGACTTGTATAAAGCAACGTTATACTGCCTCTTTAGTGAATATGAAAACACAACATCTTTGAATTCTTGAGCAACATTAAACTTTTTTCCCAAGTAAAGAAGCTCACTTGGATCAGCGTCATTTCTTTTTTCATATTCACACTCTCCCCATTCATCCTCAATTACAAGAGGTTCATGCATTATATCATCATTCCATATGTCATCTTCTACTTCAGATTCTAATTCAAAATTCCCTAGATCTTCTAAACCATTTGTATCCCTTTGTTCATCATCTTGGGTATTTTCTAAGTCTGCGTCACGCTCATAATTTCTTAACTTATCATCACTACCAAGAGCTCTTAATTCTTCACCACTTCCAGAATTTTGACAATGGAATTTATCCATGTTCTCTTCCCTATGTAGACCCAGAAAAATAAAAGTTTGTAAAGTGTAAAAGTATAAATTGTATTATTGTTGGGACTATAGTAAAGCCGTGTTTCTAGAATATGTTAGATGATGATTGAGCCATGACTAAAACTTTAAGCACTTTTTGATATCGTATTCTAAAATATTATTATTTGGTTTGTGAGCAAATTAGAATTGGGAAGGAACTTTTAGAAGCAAAACGAATGGAAGACAAATACGAAAGAATACGGTTCGTTGTTTCAAGTTACAATGTCACACTTATCACACCCAGGAAAAAATAATCAAACAAGAATTCTCAACACATGAAAACTCGAAATCTCATACCTTATTTTCGTTGGTTGATAATCTCTTCGAATATCTAGTTTCTTCCTTTGCTCCATCGCTTCTTTACGAATTCAATGTTTCAAAAAATTTCTCTCAATGTTTTGACAAAACATAAGCTATTTAAGGTTAAAGTATGTAAAGAAGATGTCAAAACTTTTAATCTCGTAAGTTACATATTTTTTATTAACAGTGGTAACGTATAACTAACAGTGTTTGTTAATTTAAAAGGTCCAATTTCAAAAAGTTAAATGTTTTTTAAGATTAAATCAAATAGTTTAGATTTATTTTGTTTTAAGCCGTTGATTATTTTTTAGGGGGTTTTCCTGATAAAAGTCATATATAGAAGATATTTTTCGGGGACGTGTTTTGGCAATTTCCTGCACAGGAAATAAAAAGCGAAACTCCTATAATTGATTTTGTTCATGGCTTTCAGATTTTGAATACTGATATTTAGAAAAAGAAAGAAAAATCTCTTATCACCCTTCAATGGAGAGCATTGGCAGCCATTGTTGCAGCTCTTCTTTCACCTTCATCACCAGAAACTCGTCGCTTCCAAAACTCGCTAACTACACTCGCAGAGTTAGTCTTAGTCACCAATCTCACCGACTTAGAAATTCCTCTTCTCGTCTCACTTGCTCTGCTTCTTCCACCATGTAATGACTTCTTCGTCTTCTTCTTATTTTCTGCTTTCGTTTGTTTATTTTAATGATCTGTCATTTTTATTTCTGCTTTCGTTTGTTTATTTTAATGATCTGTCATTTTTATTTTGTTTTTTGGATATTCGAATTTTTGTTTGAGCCAGTGAAGAACAACTGAAGAAGAAAGATGCGTCGGGGACGAAAGTGAAGTTGAATGTCAGACTGAATCATCAAGTTAATTTCGGTGAACATGTGGCTATGTTTGGATCAGCGAAAGAGATTGGTTCCTGGAAGAAGAAATCGGTTCTTAATTGGACAGAGAACGGATGGGTTTGTGAGCTTGAGCTTGACGGAGGTCAAGTTTTGGAGTATAAGTTCGTAATCGTTCAGAATGATGGTTCACTCTCATGGGAATCTGGTGATAATCGAGTCCTTAAGCTTCCCAATTCCGGAAGTTTCTCAGTCGTTTGCCATTGGGATGCTACAAGTGAAACCCTTGACTTGCCTCAAGATATCGTCAATAATGATGCTGGTGGGCACGAGAGGGATAATCGTGACATCGGTGAGGATAAAGTAGTTGTGGGAAGTGAAAATGGTACGCAGCTTCAGAAAAGTACATTGGCGGGACAATGGCAAGGTAAAGACGCGTCCTTTATGCGCTCCAATGAGCATAGCCAAAGAGAAGTTGGTAGAAATTGGGATACTACTGGTCTTGAAGGCCCAGCTCTCAAGATGGTCGAAGGTGATCGCAACTCTAGGAACTGGTGGAGAAAGGTTTTTTTATTTTTTATTGAAGTTTTTAATTTCCTTCTAATGGTTGTCCTTTTGAAGCTGGCTAAGAATGAAATATATCTTATTGTTTAATGTGTTGAAGCTTGAAATGGTACGTGAAGTTATAGTTGGGAGTGTTGAGAGGGAGGAACGATTGAAGGCGCTCATATACTCCGCAATTTATTTAAAGGTCTCTCTTTTCTTTTTTTAGCCTAAGTTATCTTTTCTCATATATCTTGGAGTCACCTTGCTTACAATTTTACTTTTTTTGTTTGTCTGGCATCTATGCAGTGGATAAACACAGGTCAGATTCCTTGCTTTGAGGATGGAGGGCATCATCGCCCAAACCGGCATGCTGAGATTTCCAGGCTTATATTCCGTGAGTTGGAGCACATTTGCAATAAGAAAGATGCTACGGCAGAGGTGAGACATTTTTTCACTTTCAAGTTTTCTGCTTATACAGTGTCTCTCCTCTCAAATGTTTGTAGCTGGTGTGTGTCTATAGTAGCTTCTCTGAGTTATGTATGATTTTATTTGGTAGGAAGTGCTTGTTGCTCGGAAAATCCATCCGTGTTTGCCTTCTTTTAAAGCAGAGTTTACTGCAGCTGTCCCTCTGACTAGAATCAGAGACATAGCCCATCGCAATGATATTCCTCATGATCTTAAGGTGATAGTCTTTTAGCTATTTTTTATTAGATCAGTTACTGTCATTGAATTCTTACAAGTATCTTTTTTCCAGCAAGAAATTAAGCATACAATACAAAATAAGCTTCATCGTAATGCGGGTCCAGAAGATCTAATTGCAACAGAAGCGATGCTTCAGCGAATTACTGAGACCCCAGGAAAATACAGTGGAGATTTTGTGGAGCAATTCAAAATATTTCATAATGAGCTTAAAGATTTCTTTAATGCTGGAAGGTACTATATTTCTGCAACCAAACCTATCTTTTCACTTGATAATTACTAGCTATGTGATGGTCCCACGTACTGTATAATTTAAAAGGTCTTGTATCTTGTTGCAGCCTCACCGAACAACTTGATTCTATGAAAATATCTATGGATGATAGAGGTCTTTCTGCTCTCAATTTGTTTTTTGAATGTAAAGGGGTAAGCTCTCCCTTTTCTCCTTGTGTGTTTTTTCTTTCTGGGAAAAGTATGCAATATTTATTGGGTTTTCTTGCATGATCTTTTGACGTGGTATGCCTTAGACACAACAATGTTAGGGTACAATTAGTAGCCACTGTAAAGATGACAATTCAAATCAATAATCGCCCCAACATTGGTTGGGCTCTCCATTCTATGAAAAGGGAATGAAATCAATTCTGAAGGGGATGTAGTTTTAGAAAAGCCACAAAAGGAAATTTTTGTGACACATTGATCTGTGTCCATACAATCACCATCATTTTATATATTGCACATGTTAACTCAATCATTGCTAAGTTTGTTATTGCTGTCTCTTCATGAGACTGACTGTAAAATTTATATTTCTAGCGCCTTGACGCTTCAGGAGAATCAACCAATGTTTTGGAGTTAATTAAAACAATGCATTCTCTTGCTTCTCTAAGAGAAATAATTATAAAGGAACTTAATAGCGGCTTACGAAATGATGCTCCTGATACTGCCATTGCAATGCGCCAGAAGGTGAGCTTTTTTAGACAATTCAGTAATATCATGTAGCAACATATTTACGTATGTAGTTTACTCGTTTGATTAGTGGCGCCTTTGTGAGATTGGCCTCGAGGACTACTTTTTTGTTGTACTAAGCAGGTATGCCTTAAATTTTTATTGCTTTGTGAAGCAGAATTTCCTTTCAGAGTTTATCTCCTGCTTTTTTTCTCCGCCTTATTTCCTGTCAATGATTTGAGTAGATTCCTCAATGCTCTTGAAACTCTGGGAGGAGCTGTTCAACTTGCAAAAGATGTGGAATCAAGAAATGTTGCTTCGTGGAGTGATCCACTGGATGCTTTGGTTTTGGGTGTTCACCAAGTAGGTTTATCTGGTTGGAAGCAAGAAGAATGTTTAGCCATTGGAAATGAACTCCTTGCATGGCGAGTGAGAGACCTACTTAAAGAAGAAGGTTGTTTTCTTCTCTCACTTATTCCCATAGCAGTGATGCCAGACCTACTAGTTTGCAGTTGTAAAGAATTTGCTATTATCATAAGCTGAAATGTTTTTCATTTTTTTCCTTGAAGGGGGAGAGGATGGAAAAACCATTTGGGCCATGAGGCTGAAAGCAACTCTTGATCGAGCACGGAGATTAACAGCAGAGTATTCTGATTTACTTCTTCAAGTATTTCCTCGTAATGTGGAGGTACACATTTCCTATGCCTTACTTTCTGAAGTTAGTGATGCAATTTCCATTGTCGGGTCAGATTTGGTTGGCAGCATTTTTTCGTCCAGCAGAAAAAATAAAGGACAAATCAGACCAAAATATATCACTCTTTTGCTAATGAAAATAAAACGGTTCTTATCATTTCAGATTTTAGGAAGAGCTCTGGGAATTCCAGAGAATAGTGTCAAGACCTATACAGAAGCAGAGATTCGTGCTGGGTAAGTCCGGCAGTCACCTTCCTAGTATTTAGCTTAAGCCTAACAGGCAACCTGATGAAATCATTTAAGCATGCTGTCAGACTCTTTTCTTGCTATCTTACTCAAATTTTGTTCTCTGTGTATCTCTGACCCTACCTGTTGTTCTGCCATACAGCATAATTTTTCAGATCTCAAAGCTCTGCACTGTTCTTCTGAAAGCTGTAAGAAATTCACTTGGCTCTGAGGGCTGGGACGTCGTCGTACCTGGATCGACTTCTGGGACATTAGTTCAGGTCCGTGGAGAAAGGAAAATGATTACATAGCTGTGACTTTAATTTACTACTTTGTGATACCTTTTCGTTTCTTAGAAGGAACTATCAATTGAAAGCCCAGTTGTTAACTCATAATTGTCTGGCATCAGTACTGTGTTAGACTTAGCTATATCTCATGGGCTTTGTGAGCATGTGGAGAGTTTGCATTTGTAAATATATTTTTAGCTCTTGTGATTACTGCAGGTTGAGAGCATTGTGCCAGCATCATTACCATCAACTGGTGGTGGTCCTATTATTCTATTGGTCAACAAAGCTGATGGCGATGAAGAGGTTTTTGACCTACATTCAACCTCACCTTGATTCATAACATCTAACTAAAGAGACCTTATAACTTGTTTTAACAGGTAAGTGCTGCCAATGGGAACATAGCCGGAGTCATGCTTCTCCAAGAATTGCCTCACTTGTCTCACCTTGGCGTTAGAGCGCGGCAGGCACTAACCTTTTTTATTCTAATTTCCTTTCCATTTTTTTACTACACAAGTGCATTGTTCAGAACTCTTCAATTTGCATGATCTTTCTACAGGAGAAAATTGTCTTTGTGACATGTGATGACGATGACAAGGTTGCGGATATACGGCGACTCTTGGGAAAATACGTGAGGTAATATGTCTGACGTTATCGTGTTGGTGAATCTTTTCAATCTCCAGTTAAACAGAAAGCTTAATAATGAACCTTACAGGTTGGAAGCATCACCAAGCCATGTAAATCTGATACTTTCGAATGAGGCTAGGAAGCTTACTCCCAAATCCAATGCAAACAAAAAAGCGGATAAAAAGAGCTCATCTAGCAAAACAAAAGATAAGAACAGCTTATCTGTCGATTATGAAGAGTCAACACCTGTTTCCTCATCTCGCGATAGCCTCCTTTACTCATCCAAGGTAAACTTTTATTATCTCTGCGATTCTATTCACTTGCCATTTGGGTTGCTCACTAATATAAAACTTTTATCCATAGGATATTCCTAGTGAAGGAATCATAGCACTTGTTGATACAGACGCATCAACCTCCGGTTCGAAAGCTGCAGCGTGTGGTCTTCTTGCATCTTTAGCAGCAGCTTCTAGTAGAGGTGAAGTTTTCTTAATGAACGGGAGTAGATTCCCTGGAACCAAATCTTATTTCTATCTAGATTACTTTATCTGGTTTATATGTATGTGCAGTGGACAGCGAACACGGAGTTCCTGCATCGTTTAAGGTTCCAACTGGAGTTGTTATACCTTTTGGATCGATGGAATCAGCTTTAAAGCAAAATAATTCGGAAGAAAAGTTTGTGTCTTTGCTAGAAAAGTTGGAAACCGCCAGACCTGAAGGTGGTGAGTTAGATAACATATGTGATCAGATCCATGAAGTGATGAAAACATTGCAAGTGCCTAAAGAAACAATCAACAGCATAAGCAAAGCATTTCCCAAAGACGCTCGTCTCATTGTTCGTTCAAGCGCTAACGTCGAGGACTTGGCTGGAATGTCAGCTGCAGGACTCTATGAATCAATCCCGAACGTGAGTCCCTCAGATCCTTTGGTGTTTTCGGATTCAGTTTGCCAAGTGTGGGCTTCTCTCTACACAAGAAGAGCTGTTCTAAGCCGTAGAGCTGCTGGTGTCTCTCAAGGAGAAGCTTCAATGGCAGTTCTCGTTCAAGAAATGCTTTCTCCCGACTTATCTTTCGTTCTGCACACAGTGAGTCCAGCTGATCCAGACAGCAACCTCGTGGAAGCCGAGATAGCTCCTGGTTTAGGTGAGACTTTAGCTTCAGGGACAAGAGGAACACCATGGAGACTCGCTTCGGGTAAGCTTGATGGGATTGTGCAAACCTTAGCTTTCGCAAACTTCAGTGAAGAGCTTCTTGTGTCAGGAACAGGTCCTGCTGATGGTAAATACGTTCGGTTGACCGTCGACTATAGCAAGAAACGGTTAAGCGTTGACTCTGTGTTTAGACAGCAACTTGGTCAGAGACTCGGCTCGGTTGGTTTCTTCTTGGAAAGAAACTTTGGCTGTGCACAAGACGTTGAAGGTTGTTTGGTTGGTGAAGATGTTTACATTGTTCAGTCAAGGCCACAACCTCTGTAGAAATATTTCTATATTATATTATATGAAGCGAATAAAGAAAATGTCAGAAATAAGATCTGCATTTTGTGAAACCATAAGGTTTTGGTTTAATAACATGATATCAATGTACAATATTTTTCAGTAAAGTTTGTGAAACCATAAGGTTTTGGTTTTAACTCAACTTAAAATAAAATAAATATGTAAAACACAAGTACACTAGATTATAGTTGCTATTACATTGTCAAAATATATACTTGTTATATATAGTTAGACATATCTTTGAAATATATTTATAAGATCTTATCATATCATTGTGTCGCTTTTATTTACATTTGTCTTTAATGATTTTTTTTAAATAAATTAAATACGATATTTAGAACACATGACTATAGCATCTAGGGTTCGATTCCTCTCCTCTACAAATTAGTAGATTAAATAAGAATTTTAATGGTTGGACTAGACTATGAATCGGATTTTGTCGATCCAATATTGATATAGAAAAACACATAAATAGCCGAACTTCGATAGTTTAAGTGGCAATATGCCAGACTGAACTCAGACACACCCAAGGTTCGAACCTCTACTCACTTTATTGAGGTTTCAAATGGTCACTAGGCCATAGCGAAAAGAGAAAAAAACGCAAAAATAAAAATATATAAAATAATTTAATAAAAATGGAATAAAAATCAAATAATTCAAATCACAAAAATTAAAGAAGAATTAAAAGGACACAATTATAAATTTCAAAAAATGCAATTTTCATTTCGTTAGTATATTAGTATAGCTAAACAATGATTGATATTTAGAACATAAAAATAATATAATAAAAAAGTTATAAAAAGAACAATAAAAATTAGAGGATACGATTATAAAAATCAAAAGATACTATCATAAATATGAGAGGATTCGATTATGTCATTTTTGTTACGAATAAATTCCGAATCTTGACAATCTTAGAACTATGAATCATCAGATCAACTAACAAAACTAAACTATATATGTAATGTAATATTTCTTGCTAAATATAATTAGTTTTTATAGTCATAGTTACAATCATATATGATTATTTGCTATATTTATGTTTGCTTTTCTTTTGTTTTTTTCTGATAAAGTAGATACATATCTTTATCTCTTAAAATCTCAAGAGATCAACCATGATTGGTCTAAAATCTAAACCCTAATTATGTTAAGTAGAAGGATCTTGACCAATAAAGAAAAACACTAGATCTCCTATGAATCCAAATGCAGTCCCAACTTTAGGTTCTATAATTGATGTCAGATTTACCAATGTCTTTTCTTCATTATATATAGTCTGCAATAAGTCTTTGAGTTTCATCAAACAAATTTAACTACAATTTAAATCATTTCTTCACTAAGAAAAACAAAAGATGACAAGTTTAAGAGTTGAAGAACTTCCAAAGTTAACAGCTTTGGTCGTGGATGACAATTTGGTCATCCAAAAGATGCATCACAAACTATTGGATCATCTTGGGATAAAAAACGACATCGTTTGTAATGGACACGAAGCTGTCGAAGTTCATTGTTCCGGCAAAAACTATGATCTTATTCTTATGGACAAAGACATGCCCATCATGAACGGTATTCAGGTAATTTATTATTTTACTTTTTTCTCATTTAATTAGATACTAAGTCACTAACATAAATGATCGTCTACGCTCACCCTGTTGCTTATAGTGGAAATTTTGATTTTCGGGTTGGGTTGCATTTCTGACAAATCTTCTCTTAGCTTTCCTTTTCTTAGTCTTCTTCTGTCTTTAAATCCTTTAATTTAGTTTCCTTTGTTAGGGTTTAGTCTCTAGAAACTTATCTATGTCCGTCGACTTATGTAACCGAACTATGTATTCCGTTTTAGTTGTATTAATAAAATTTTAGATGACAAAAGAAACCAATGGTTTGGTCAACCAAAGAACAATGATTTTTATTTGATTGCATAATTAGGCGACAAAGAAACTAAGAGAGATGGGAATAGAGAGCAAAATAGCAGGAGTGACAACAAGAGCTGATGAAGAAGAGAAGCAAGAGTTTATGGAAGCTGGACTTGATGATTTTCAAGAGAAACCTCTCACTCTCTCTAAGCTTCTCTCAACTCTTCATAAACTTGGATTTTATGTCTAAACCTAAATAATATAATTCAATTGTTAGTTATATAATGATTGATATATAAATCTTTACTAATTTGCTGCTATAACTTAAAGTTACAGGTTTGTATTTTCATTCTTCAAATAGTAATGCCAATAATAATTCAATATTAAAAGTTGTTTGAGATTATGTTCGGTTTAAGATGATTAATTACGACATCATCTTTGCCATTTTAATTATAACCAATTAGATGCGAAATGAGAAAACACATCATGCAGATTTGTCATGTGTCATGTGATTATAAAGCTAACGTATGGTTAAATTCTACGTCTATTGGCCTATGAAAGAGTGTGACTTTAAAAGCCAAAAATAATAATTTATCAAATACTATTATTATTGGTTACATTTTTTATTTGTTCCCATAAAAAAATGAGACTCATTGCCATTTTACGCAAGGCCCATGTGTTACTGTTACACTAATTTGGTATCGGTTTCCAAGTTTTAGGTATTTTATTTCCAGCGATGGTAAAATATAATTAAGTTCTGTCATGAGTCAGAGTGCTAAAACTGTTGAGGTTTTTTTTAGGTAATATTGTGGAGATTTTATTCTTCTTACTTGTGGTCACATATCAATTATATATTTATAATATAATTATATACTTGATGTTTCATATTAAGTGATGTTTTCAATTTTTTTTTTTTCAACCTTACTCTTATAATTCGATTCATACTCAAATCTCATATCCTAAAATCTCTCTTTTTTCTTTCCCTTGAATTAAGGAAGAATCGAACTATAGTACCTAAAGATTTGTAAAGTGACCACTACCACTGTGCCATCTATCTTCGGCATGTTTTTAACTTTCAATATAAAATTAATTACATTTTAATTTATTTTAACTATTTATATTTTGCAGATTGATTTCTAATTTGTTGAATGATTAGTAAATACATTAGAAGATAATGCTTTTAGCTGAAAAAATCAATAATTAAATGATTCTTTAATTTGTGTGTAAAATCTTTAAACATTATGTATTATGGAACGGAACGGAAGGAATTGATATCAACTTCTTCTATGAGATGATTAGGATAAGATGAAATTTATCTTAATTATTCATGGACGTATTTTCTCTATATACCAAAATTTATGAATGGTGAATGAAAAACAGTTTTTACCCGTAAATAGATTGGTCCAATCCATCTGTTGCAACCATTGGTACCTTAAATTATTTACACAGAAGCCAAAACTTTCAATCATTAATACCTGCTACCTACTGTGCCTATTATCTAAGTACCACTTTAAAGTCCACTTAATGCTCTGTCTAAAACGACCATTTAACTTTGTTTCTTGAGCATATACATCTCATTTACATTTACTTTTCCCAAAATTCACATAGCATTGATTCTTTATCCAAAATGAAAGAGCCTATGTGTAGGCTCGTAGCCATTAGTTTTTGTAATAACCCTTCCAATTTGTTGAATAAAGCTTTTTTTTTCTTTGTCAATAGTAAAACTATAAATGGAAAAGCTCCAAAGAGTTATACAAGACCCTAAAACATGTGCTAATTTTTTAATCAGTTTTATAGTTTTATGATTTAAAGAACTATAAATTTTATGGAGGAAAAAAGAATGAAAAAAGCTCTTTAATCTTTTAAAATTTTCTAGGTAGGGAGAGAATGCTAACCACCCGATAAGAGGCTAACACCATCTACAAAACATTTATGCTATCCGTTGCTAGGTTAACTTCCAAAACATCTAGAAAAAGAAGACTCGTCATCATCACCTATTAAACCACTTCCACTTTTGTCATGAATAGTTTTGGCATCGCTATAAGTTCCCTCCATTGAGTCTGAGAAACCAGAACATGAAAACCAAAAAAACCATGGTGAACAATAGACGGTATCCTTAATAAAGCTTATTTTTTTGTCATTGGAAATGGACTATAGATCTACAAAGAACATGTTCATATCTCCTTAATATGTCTAAGGTCACTAAAGTAGATTTTTTATTTATTTTTTAATCACAGCTTCAGTTAGGGCATCTCCAAAATAAGTTCCGAGGAGTGTGAATTCCAACAATTATCTTTAAAAAAAACCCTTAAAACTATTAGTAATTTGTATTATAATCTCTAACATTAATAAAAATTAAAATAATGATAAAATTTCATAATTAAACATAAAACATACATTAAAAATATTACACAAAATATTACATAAAAATATAAAGTTGCATGATAATTAAAAATTACATTTATAATAACAAAGCACATAAACTAAAACTATTGAGTTACATTTGTAATTTTTCTTAAGATTTATTATAATTTGTATTAAAATGTATGTATTTTGTTTGTAAAATGTTAGTTTCTATGTTATGTAATATTTATTTAATATTTAAAACTTTAATTTTATATTAGTATGTTTATTTGATCTAAAACAAAATTTAATAGTAAAATTAATGTTATATACAAATTAAATGACTAAATAATAAATATCAAGAATGATGAAACCTCAAATTTGAGGTTGCAATATTCAAACTTTTAAATTTTGAGGTTTTAAGGTATTGTTGAATTTGTAAAATCCTCAAAATTTGAAGGTTTGAAGGTTTGTTGGAGATGTTTTTAGAGTCTTTCCAACGAACCCTCAAATCCTCAAATTTTGAAATTTTTACAAATCCAACAAAATTTCAAATTAGAGGTTTAACTATTCAAATCTCGAGGATTTGAGGACTTATTAGATTTGAGGATTTGAGGGCTTGAGGGTTTATTTAATCTCAAATTTGAAGTTTCACTATTGAAAACTTTAAAACTATTTGATATTTATAATTTAGTTCTTCAATTTTGATGTAATATTAATTTTGCTTATTAAATTTTGTTTTAGATCAAATAAGTATATTAATATAAAATCAAAGTTTAATATTGAATAAATTTTACATAACATCAAAAAATATTATATGAAAAAAATAAAAATAAAAATATGGATTGATCGATCATAAATGGGAGCATTACAAAAATAAAATTATTTTCAACAATTTTTAGATCACGATATAAACAGATTGATCGATCATATATGAAAGCATTTCAGAAATATTGATTCTTAATATTAATATTATATTTGTAACTCCGTAATTTTAGTTTGTGTATGTTTTAGTAATATAAATGTAACAATTAATTTTACTTTTAATGTATACTTTATGTTTAATTATAAGTTTTCTTATTATTTCAAAACTTTTATTAATGTTAGAGATTATAGTGTAAATTACTAATAGTTTTTATCACTTTTTTGGAGATCATAGGTAGAATTTACTCCTTGATGTCCAATATATATTTTGCATCAATTTTATACAGTTTTGATTATATGAAAAATTTAAAAATCAAGAAACATATAGTCTTGTTAATTTATTTCTGATTTAAGTAGGTATAGATGGTGAATTCGAATTTTATTTAATTCTAGTTAGAAAAATTTGGTTATGAATTATGTATTATCGATTTAATGGGTTATTTGTTGAGGATTGAAAAAAAACTTAATTTTAAATTAAAAGTAATAAACACCTGGACAGTAATGAAAATTCTTAAAAATAATAGAAAAGGAATGTATAAAATATATAAATATATGTATATGTATCTCTGCATATTTATATCTTCTCCTCTTCTCTTCCCTCATTCCTCAATCTCTCCGTGAATTTCTTTGCTTCAGGTTCGTCTTTTACTCAGATCCTCCTTCTGTTATGTTTTTTTGTCACAGTTTCTTAAATTTTGTCTGAAAATTGCCTTTGCATCCTCAAAAAAAAAGACTTGTGTAATAATGGACTCCGAATCCGATTTGTGTCTTTGATTCATGTCATCATTGTCTCCAATGCTCGGTCTTACATCTCGTCTAATGTTAATTAGATCTTAGATTCGTTCTCCAGCTTTTTCTTTTTATTTCTGGGTATCGAATTTTCCCAATTCTCCATCGGTTCGTATGTGAAATTGTTTCAGAAAGTGATGAAATTTGTTTCCTTTGTTCACTGTTCTTCCACTGGATCTGATTTCGGTTTTGATCTACATCCTTAGCATTTAGATCTGCCGTTAAATGACTTGGTTTTGGATTTTTATAGATTTAATCAGAAGGTGTGGATCGATTCTCCTTTTTAAAAAAACAAAATTTGGTAAAATTACACATTCTAAAGATTGAGTTGTTCCAAAGGTTTCATTTTTTATATGTTGGATCTGATTTGTTTTGTTGATCTATATACGTCAGCATTTATCTGTGCTTACATCACTTGATCGTTCGTTTGTGTAAACAAACAAAACTGTTTTCAATTTTTACCTTTTGTCCCCTTGGATCTTGCTTTTCCTGTTCTTCTATATGCTTAGCATTTAGATCTGCATTTAAATCACCTGCTTTTAATTTCTGGGTCCATTTATTGAGATTCTTATGACCTGATTAATATTGGAAATGGTTAAGAAGTAACTAGAAAGAACAAAATCATGTTCTTTTGCTTCGTTTACAGCTGTATAGATTTTATTTTATATCAGTTTTGTTACCTTATAAGCTAAATGGTCATTTGGTTCTTCTTCACAGGTAATATTTGAATCAATTGCTTAATATAATGGGATCCGTTGATGCTGCTAACAAGGTAATGAATCAATTTTGTAGAAGGGATCTTTTATGAAGACTACAATGGCATTCTAAATAACCAGTGTTATTGACAAAGGAATCTTATCAACTAGAAAAATTTCAGGACTTTAAAAACATGAATATGGTTTTTATTTTAGGCCTATTTGAAGCTAATTTTTTGGTGTATTTTTTTCCAGGATGTAAATGGAAACGCAAGTGGGAAGAAACCCACAGTTATTTTTGTCCTCGGTAAGTGTTACTGTTAGATCATCATGTTTGTGGTTTCTTTATGCAATATCCTCAATAGATTGGTGTGCCTTTTTGATCCCTGACATGTTCTCTTAGGTCTACTTAATGCAGGTTAATAGTGTATCTTCTGAGTTTGTTTCTTGTATGTATTTCAATAGGTGGTCCGGGAAGTGGAAAGGGTACCCAGTGTGCCTTTATTGTCGAAAATTTTGGCTACACACATCTGAGTGCTGGTGATCTTCTCAGGGCTGAAATTAAATCAGGGTCTGAAAATGGGTATGGTCTCAAACTTTCTGGCATTGTCAATATGTATGCATTAACACTTCTGATTTTAAAAACACTCTTTAATTAAAGATTTGCGTTGTCAAAAGCTTGAAGCTGTTCTACTCTTGTTTATTTATTTTTTGGTTTTATATGGTTTTGTAGAACTATGATCCAGAATATGATTAAAGAGGGAAAGATTGTACCTTCCGAGGTTACAATCAAGCTTCTACAGAAAGCAATTCAGGAAAACGGGAATGACAAATTCCTTATTGATGGTTTTCCTCGCAATGAAGAAAACCGAGCAGCATTTGAAAAAGTTGTAAGTACAGTAAACTTTCTTAACAGATATTGATGTTCTTTTTGTTTGTTTGCAATACCATTGCTTAGTCGCATGCCTTTGTTGTGATGTTTGTAGACTGAGATTGAACCGAAGTTTGTCTTGTTCTTTGATTGTCCTGAGGAAGAGATGGAGAAGCGCCTGCTGAGCCGAAACCAGGTTAACATGATATGAAAAGCAGTCACTTTATTTTGTTCAAGCTCTTCTTCCGTTCTAAGTTACATAAACACATATTGATTTTTTCCTCCATTTTTGTTGATGAAGGGGAGAGAGGATGACAATATTGACACTATAAGGAAGCGTTTTAAGGTGTTTCTCGAATCTAGCTTACCAGTGATTCAGTACTACGAAGCTAAGGGGAAAGTTAAGAAGGTAAACTGGTCTTCTGTAATTGTGAATTAGTGAATATTTCATTAAGGTCCAGCAATTGTGAGTTGTAACTAATTGTTGTTGTACTACTTACCTTCAGATTCATGCTGCAAAGCCCATTGAAGCTGTATTTGAGGAGGTGAAGGCAGTTTTTGCTCCTGAAGCTGAGAAGGTAAAAACCAATAGTTGTGCTTTTCTCTAATACTCAAAAGAAAATCAAAGATTCGTGTGAACTACTTTTACTTGATAAAAAACTGAACTATCTGTAATGTAGAGGCCTGTAACTATTGTTTATAGGTCTGAAATCTGAATCATGGATTCATCATATCGGTCTGTATGATAATTAGTAATACACTTGCATAAACTTCCATCAAAGCTTCTTTTTTCTTTCAATTCCATTTTAAAAATTGCTTGGCACTGCGATGTTATTTAGTAGTCCATCAAAGCCTCTATTACTGAGTCGCTAAAGCTAAAAGCTTTTGTAAGATTTTTGAGTTAATGATCCCATGAACGTTTCATACAGGTTGCAGCCTAGTGTTCAGCAGACTACGTAAAGAGATACAAACAACCCGATTAATTGATCAGGTATGTATGTATCAATCAATAATGATCATTTGCTTTGTTCAAACCCAACTTAAAGTTTTGATCTTTGAAGTTAAATGTTAACTTTAGAATCTGGAATAAAGGCTGTAGAAGCTGATGCTTATTGTCTCATATATGTACACATGTATACACACACACACACATAAAGTATCTAGTTCTGAAAGAATCTTTAAGGACAAAAGGATGATCATTAATGTCTGTTTGGTATTATAAAATTTGCAGGTAGCTGAGCATTCATCTTCTACTAGGAAGTCTCTGCTTGGCCGTATTATTATTTTTTCCTTATTAACCATATGATTACTGTTATTATTATACACCTTTTTTACATATTCTATAATTTTTGTTTTGTTTTAAAATTTTGTGTACTTGATGGGATTGTGGTTGGGACTTTCGTCTCTCAATCTCCGATTCCCTTATTGTAATTTCGTACTATGACTTAATGCGATTTTATAATATACCTTTATATATTGAGGTGTTAGATTTTTCTCAAGTGATATCTACTATAGTTGCCTCTAAATGCTATTTTTAAGTAAAATATTTTGATTCCAAAATAGAGAAATTCTATTTTTTCTTCTATATTTAGGGAATTGTTATTAAGTAAATACATGATTTTCAATTGACTAAAAAATATCACAACAATGAAAAAATCCGTAGATTAAACAACACAAAAATATAGTGGTGGTGGTGTCTAAACCAAAATGTACTACATGTTATTGATTTTATATAATATAATATAATTTTCTTTATAATAAATGTTTTTGATTGATATATAAAAAATATATTTATAAAAAATATAATTATTTGTGATTTTAAATAATAAAATAATCAGGGTTGAATTGTAATTTCTAAAAGTAAAAAGGTATTAATAATAAATTTAAATTAGAATATTTTTTTTTAGAGTAAAAAATATAAGAATACATTAGAGCAAAACACACCTTTATTATATAATTATTCAGAAAATAGAGGGTGTATTCAAAATAGAATTTAAGATATTTGATAGATTTTAAGAGATTTTAGTGAGTTTTCGAATAACACTTAAAATGATTTAAGTTGATTTTTATTTATTGTTCAAACAATTATATGGTAACTTTAGGAGATTTTTTTTATAAATTATTATGAGATTTTATCTGATTATATGGAAAATTTCAAATGATTTAACATTTATTAGAATCTCAACAACTACCAATTACTCGTCAATACACTTTCCTTTTACTTATGTTTCGTCACTTTTCACCAAGATATCACCAAACACACTCAAAAAATGAAACCATCATGCTGCGATTTTTGTGCCCGTCATTATAAACTCCCGGCATTAAGTAGCACACCATGTTACAAAGATTGTCGAGCCAAATGTGGTTAAAAATATTTGGGTTTACTATAAATTTATACAAAAACTTATCTCCAATGTATTTTCCTATTTTTTATTTTTACTCTAATATATTCTTCTATTTTTTACACTAGAAAAAAATATTTTAAATATATTTCATTTTTACTCTAAAAATATCACCTCTAAAATAAAATAAAAAATAGCATTCCCCAAAAATAGAAAAAAAAGACATGAGTCGGAGGTGCTCTGATACATAAACCATCATCTCTTTCCTCCACTATATGGTCTAAGCTATTTTATTGACTATTAATTATTTTTTATCTTCTATTGATGATTTGCTAATAATGATGTTTTCTATGTTAATGATGAACCAAACAAAAGAGATCTCTTAAAACTATAAACTTAAATTAGAAAAGTGTCTTTCGGTCAAATGATTAAATCTATCTATGTTGTCTAGTGTCTTCCTCATTAGAATTTGACACTAGAAAGTCACATATCCATATGTGATATTATTTAAAGTTGTAGATGTGAGATTGGACTATAAATCATCTAATTGTAGAAAAAAAATATAATTTGTTTATGTATGTGTTATTTGTATGATAAAGTCTATTTAAACTTACATTATTTATTATTTCGAAGATTATATAGTAACATGATTTTCTCTTTTGCTTCTTGATTAAGCTAGACAAATCGAGTCTGTTATAGTGACAAAGTTACTTCTGTCAAAACACATGTGATCACAATTCACGTATAACAATAGAATATGTACAATCTCCAATATAATAAAAGCTTAATATATTTGAACTATAGCATTTGGTTGTGGTGTTATTTACATTTTATGTCATTATAAAATCTTAAAACACTATAGAATTACATAAGTGTTAAGTTGTAAAAACGTACGTACTTAGTAATTATCTGCAATCTATCTTATGATAAAATAATGAATAAGAAAATACTTTTATTTTAATATTAAATCACTATTTTGATATATGAACTTATATTTAATATGTTAACACTATTAAACTAACATAGATTTATTTTTTAAACGGGTCTAAATGATGTAGCCATACACTATTAATTTTAACCATAAAAATTTAAAATTTAAAACTTATAAAGTATTTCAAAATATTAATTTTTTTTGTCAACACGAGATCACAACTGGCCGACCCATTAGCCAAGTTCCTATATAATATAGGCAGTGAGACTCGATTCCTGGATGTACAAGTATGCATGTCTTTAGTGGATTTACCACCTGTCACTAAACTAAATGTCACATACAAATATTAATCTTTTTAAATTTGTATAATATGTTGTAATAATATTTAAGAAAAAATTCAATTATAAAATAATATTTCAGAAAACAAACTTAAAAAATATAAATCTCTCTTCTCTCCACTCTCCTACCAGCTTTATTTTACATTGGGTCGGCCCTGACTTATACATTGTATTCGTTTGACCAAAACATAGCAAGTTATCTTCCTCACTTGAAGGTGGGAATATCATCTCATTCTCGTAGCGCATCTATTTAAGCGTTTTAAAGATTTGAGATTCGGAGCTCCTCGTCTCTAAGAAGAAAATAAAGTCTGGGGCTCCAATAAAATAAAGCTTTTTTTGAAGGGCAAAGAATTTCTCAATCCTTGATAGTTCCAACTCACTAAATCACTATAACTAGTAAATAAGATTGGATGGATCCTGAAAATTCATCCATCGTTTCACAGCTGCTGGAATAATCTAATGTCTTCTTGGCTGGTCCCTTTGTGAACCAGATGTGTCATCTCGTGTCAGTAGCTGTGAAGATTGGGTGATTGTCCCCTGTTCTGATCATCTCTTTGTCCCAAACTTAGCATTTTTTCTAGGTAAGCTTTGAATATGGATTGTTTTTCTCATTCTAGAGTTAATTCCAAGTAGAATTTTAGGACTTCCTTGTCTTTTTTTTTTGTCTTTGTAATTGATCAAATTGCAGTTTAAACGATAGTTACTAAGCAAGTGGCTTTTAATCTAGTAGCAGACGATAAATCCACTAAGACATGCACACTTGCACAACTAGGGATCGAGTCTCACCGTCTACATTATGTAGGAACTTGGCTAATGGGCCGGCCAGGGATCGAGTTTCAACCAGATAGTTACCAAATTCTATCTTTAAGTCAAACCAATAAAAAAAATAACAAAAATTTATTTAAGTCTAACCAAACAAAAAGTAGCAAATTGACTATATATAGTGAGAAAATCGAATATATAAATCATGCCCCCTTCTAACACAATCCACAATATACATCTTCTACTATTAATCAAACAAAAAAACCATATTTACCATAAAGAAAATGGCGAAAAACATATATAAAGTGATGGTGGTATTAGCATTGATAACTATGGGATGTGATTTACAAGGATGCAATGGAGCGAATGCAGAAGAAAGCAAGCCAAAGACAGAATCAAAATTTGAGTGCTTCAAAACTTGTTCCATAAATTGTGGCACACAAAACAAACCATGTTACCAAGAATGTTTGACCAAATGTGGTCTCCCCCGGATTCCTTCTAAACCCTAAATCATCATCTCCTTCCTCCACTTTATCATCTAAGCTTTATATTATTGACTATTCATTAGGTTTCTACTAAGTTTTTTTTTTTCTATTGATGATTTGCTAATAATGATGTTTTCAATGTTAATGATGAAGAAAATAAAAGAGACTATATCTTAATAAAACTTTCTTTGATGGCAAAAAAAAAATGATGAAGAAAACAAAAGAGAATTATTATAAAAAAAGTAAACTTTGATTATGTAAGTGTTATTTGTATGACAACGTATTTTAACTTACATTATATAGTAATTAAGGTTTTCGATTATCCTGTTTTGAAAATAATCACACAGAATCATATGACTCTCACAATAAAATCTCCTAAAATCGATTATGTTGTTTTTATTTTCTAAAAAATCAACTAGAATCATATCTAATATTTAAAAAAATCTCTTAATGTCTTTCCAAATCTATCAAAGTTTAAATCCTATCAAACCCTTTAAATTTTTTGTTTCAATACACCTTCCGTAACTAATTCTTTTTCTTTTTGATCAAGCTTACAACGCAAAAATTCTATTATAATGACATAATTCTTTTTATAACTAGGAGAATTACGTATATAATTCTCTCAATAATAAAAAAATTAAAAATTTAAACAAACTAGAGTATAATAGAATTTTTGGGAGAATTACACATTACACATTGATTTAACTGACTTTAAAAAAAAATTAACCAAGAAATTGTGTTACCAAATTCTATCTTTAAGCTTAACCAAACAGAAAAAATAGCAAAAGTACTATAAATAGAGACAAACAGGATATATCAACAACCATGTCTCCTCTATCACAATACACCAATACACATCTCATATTATTCATCAAATAATAATCTTTAAAAAACAATTTTTATCGTAGAGAAAATGACTGGAAACATGTATAAAGTGATGGTGGTATTAGCATTGATAAATATGGGAAAATGGCCTATTTCTTAATTAACATTTATCATAGTGTTGATTTCTTGATGAACTTTTGAACTTGTCTCAAATCTCAAATCATTGCTTACAATTTTAAAAAACATGCATGAACTATCAAATTTTATGATATATTTCTATCAGTTAAATCTCCATTATTTTTTCGTTAAACAACACGTGTATAGCTAATTTAACTGGCATGTGTCGGTCGGTTAAAAATAAATAAATTAAATTAAAATAAATTTTTTAAAAATCTAAAAATTAAAAACTTCACAAAAAAAATTTAAAAATATAAAAAAAATTAAAAACATTTTTAAAATGAAAACAAACTTTTAAAAATATAAAAAAATCGAAAAAATTAAAGAAAATTAAAATATATATATAAAAATTTAGAAAAATATAAAAAATAAATAAAACAAACATAAAATAAATTAAAATAACACTATAACTAACCAAAAAGTAAACCTAATTACAACCCCATTAGAATCTCACTAATTCAAAATTCTCAACTCTAAAACTCCAATTCAAAATTTGTCATGAACCCTAGAAATTCTCAATAAATCAAGTATTTTTACTATGATAATATATGCTTCGTCATAAAATTTTGATATTTTACTTCATTAAATCATTTATGTAGGTACACCTATTACCATGCCAAAATCACTTGATAGCTATTTGAGAAACAAATAAGCCCTATGAGTATATATAGTTGTCTAAAATTCATCATAATTTCATCTATATTTTTGATGATTTTTTTGTACTTCTAGTATTTTCTTGTAGTAAATTATTACATAAAATTTTGACTTTAAATTATATTATCTCACATAATTATTTTCATATTTAGATAGATTTATTGCTCAAATGATTTAGAAATAAAATGTTAATGTGATTGTATTACTAGATTTTTTTAAACTTATATCCACTTAAAATTATTTTTTTTGTCAATAATCAGATCGATAACATCCAATCGATAATTTTCAACTCTAAACCCCGATTCAAAGTTCGTTATGAACCCTAGAAATTTTCAACAAATCAAGTATTTTTGGCATAGCAATAGGTGTACCTACATAAATGAGTTGATAAAGTAAAACGTCAAAAGTTTGTGACGAAACATATATTATCATGCCAAAAACACTTGATTTATTGAAATTTTTAGGGTTCGTGACGAATTTTGAATTAAAATTTTAGAGTGGAGAATTTTGGATTAGTGAGATTGTAATGGGGTTGTAATTAGGTTTACTTTTCGGTTAGTTATAGTGTTATTTTTTTTAATTTTTTTTTTGTCAACACTGGACCACATTTGGCCGATCTATTAGCCAAATTCCTACATAATGTAGACAGTGGGATTTAATTTCTGGATGTGCAAGTGCACCTGTCTTTAGTGGACTTACCACATGTCACTAGACTAAAGATCATTTTTTCTAAATTTTTTTGAGTTTTCTTTTATTTTTTAGATTTTTTTATTTTTTAAAGTTTAATTTCATTTTAAAAAAGTTTCTAAATTTTTTTGTGAATTTTCTTTAATTTATTTTGATTTTTTTTAATTTTTTTTAATTTAATTTTTTTATTTTTAATCGGCCAACACATGTCAGCTAAATTAGCTATACACGTGTCGCCTAACAAAAAGATGATGGAGACTTAACCGTTGACTGATGACACTATTAATTAATTTAGAAGTTTTTTCAAAATTGTAAGCAACTATTGAACTTTAAAACATGTTTAAAAGTTTATTAAAACATTCCGCACTCCAATAAAAATTTATTAAAAAATAAGCTATTTTCCCGATAATTATGGGATGTGGTTTACAAAGGATCCAATGGAACGCAAGAATCTTCAATGCAACGATTTAATAAAAACTCATTGCTACGATTTTTGTGCTGTCCCTCGATGTAAACGCCCAGTCCACACAAAAACTAAGGTCATCTTTGACGAACCATGTTACAATTTTTGTCGAGGCAAATGTGGTTACCGGGTAAGGTAGGACCTTAAATCATCATAATGATGGTTAATGATGATAATAATGTTTTCAATGTTTTTTCTTTTTGTCAACCTTTACCTTTTTTTCTTCCAACAATAATTGGACCGATAATGTTCGATTTATATCTAATGTTCGATCTATATCTATTTTTCTTTCAACAATAATTTGATCGATAAAATCTAATCTATAGCTTGCTCCAACTAAAACTGAGTGAGATTCAAATTTACCACTTGATACCAAACTAGATCAGGACATACTGAACAACTTGTTTATTGGCAATGATGTTTTTGAGTGTCAATGATGAAGAAAACAAAGGAGATCTATTACAAATGTAAACTTTGATTATGTATGTGGTTTTTGTACGACAACAATCATTATTTCAACATAAGTTTCTCTTTTGCTTCTTGATCAAGCTAGAAAAAAAACGATTCTATTATAATGACAAAGTTTCTTCTGTCAAAACACATGCGATCAATAGAAACGTACAATAAACTGATAAATAGACTGACTAACCACTTATAAATCGTACAAAACTCTGAAACATAGAAACTGATATCATTAAGACTATTATCATAACCTAACATAAAAGATAGATCAGCTTTCCCTTGTTTCTCTAGCAATCTCCTTTACTTACTTTTTTTGCCTCTCTTTTTCTGCACTACCCTGTCCGAAGCATGTATCTTCCATGATTGTCTCTCTACCGACTGTAACAAACGGCTGAAGCAAGCACGAAAGCTTCGTATTAAGAACATCAAAAAGGACAAGGATCTCTCTCTCAAGGGCAGTAATCATTAGCTATGGAAACTCTAAAACCCTCTCTTGTCAGGACAATCTGTTGCCCTGTGCCCAGACCTTCCACAAATGAAGCAAGAACCTCCAAAACTCCTACTTACCCGACATCAATCAATCAGTTGGATGGGGCAAGTACGGAGACTGGTAATACAAATTTATTTGAAACTCACCTCTCTCGCGAAGGAGCTCTGCTGCCTGATGAACTTCTGTTACTACCGCCACTGATCAACCAATCATCAGAACTTCCTCTAGAATTACCACCACGGGACCAGCTGCTTCCTCCACCACCGCTCCTTCTACTTCCTCTGTCACCATCACCTCCCCAACTACCACCGCCTCGTGATGATCCTCCTCTACCACCTCTTGACCCTCTAGAACCTCCTCTAGGCATTCTGTCTCTGCTTGAGAACCGTCCATAGTTATCACTAGACGGTCCATCATCTTGCAGCGGAGGTAACTAAAATCAAAACCCAAGATGTCAAGTGTTATGAGTATGTGTTGGATCAAAAGAGCGAAAACCAGATAAAACTAAAAAGAAGTCGGGATCAATACTTTTGTTATCATGGATAAACTGTTTCCTTCTGGCACTTCTTTCTCTAGCAGTTCTTTCGCGATTTCCTCTGGTAGATCAAAAACAGCTCCTTGGATCTGATATTTAGCAAAATCAGAAATTTCTAAAAGAATATGCTTTTGAAAACAGTTTTAATATAACTATCATTTCCAATACTGACCCTGTCATCTGCGATCAAGAAGATTTTTCCAACTTCATCTGCAGCAGAACGGTAAACATCAGAAAGGAAACCAGTGACAGACCTTGCAGACAAGAAGCCTCTAGAGTGTGTTGGATCTCGTATCAACTGCAAAGTCACCCATCCCTGCAGCCGAAAAAATCAACTCAGTTCATGATCGTCGGATTATCATATCAATTTCAAAGACTTAAATCCATTCGGGTTAAAAATGAGTTGTAAAATACTAGATAATGAAGTTTGTAGTAATCACTAAAAGCTTTCATCGACCTCTAATTTGTTTTCTTGAATCTTAAAAGCATGATTGAGAGTTTAACCTTCTCATGACTGAGGAGTGATCTCGATGAAGGTGGCTGAGAGAAACCGCTCAGGTGAGCTAGAGCTGCAGCTAAAGCATCTGTTCCCTTTTCCTCGTATAGTTTTTGAGCAGTTGCTGAGAAAAGCTTTATAGAGTCAGAGTGAACACCGTTTAGAGTGGCCATCAATTGATCTGCTGATGCTTCCAACAAGTCTCCAACAGTTGGTGGGCTAATGAATTCAAAATGGCAGCCTACATCACGCTCTAGAGACCTCACTGTTCTCTTTTGGCTGCTGGTGTGCATAAGAATGGCAGAGCCTTCTTTCCCTGCACGCCCAGTACGACCAGAACGGTGCACAAAAGTCTCGGGGTCATTCGGAAGTTCATAGTGGATAACCTGTACAAGAGAATGTCAGAAACAGACACATGCCATAACAGAGGATAACCTATGTAATAGAACTTTGGAAACTTACTAGATCTACGTTGGGGATGTCAAGTCCACGAGATGCAACATCAGTGGCAACTAGAACTGTGAATTTCCCTTGGCGAAAACCATTCAGTGTTCTCTCTCTTTGATGCTGAGATATATCTCCATGAAGTGCTTCTGACGCAATACTGTTTGACAATGCTAGAGAGACCTCATCTGCATCTCTTTTTGTTTGGGTAAACACAATGGTCTTGCCACCTTTCGCATACACCTACAAATTTTGAAAATATAAATAATCAGTTTAGGACTAAAGAGGCAAATCAGTAATCAACCATGTTGACAAACAAAAAACTATCAGCTGAGCCATACTGTTATAAGGTCACTTAGAATAGTGCGTTTTGATGTCGATGTCGTTGAGATAGCATAGAGTTTTATCCCCTCTGCGAGCTTCTCATCTTGATCTCCAACCTGCCAATCCAGTAAAACAAACAAAAAGATAACATTAAGCATCCAAGTCAAGCTATTAAAGTTTAAGAAAAGCAAAGAGGCAAACAAAGAAAAGCTTTTACCAAATCGATATTCAAGGGATTGTCAAGGTACTTCCTCGCCAGCTTCTTGACCCAAGTAGGCATAGTTGCTGAGAAAAGCATGCTTTGTCGCTTAGTTGGGAGATTCTCAAGAATTGACTCCACGGCTTCCTCAAACCCAACAGCAAGCATCTGATCAGCTTCATCAAGTACCAAATACTCAACCTCTCCCAATTTGAGACTCCTTCCTTCGATCAAGTCAATGATCCTTCCAGGAGTTCCAACAACAACATCAACACCACGAGTCAGAGCACTCTGCTGAATAGTATAAGAAACCCCACCATACACACAGACAGTGCTCAAATAAGGTGCAGACTCCTTAATCTCCTTCTCCACTTGCTTCGCCAATTCCCGAGTCGGTGCAAGGACAAGGAATTTAGGAAGACGACCAGACCTCCTGCTCAGTAAGAGGAAAACAAACAACACAAACCCCTCAGAAAACTCCAATGAAAAGGTCAGTCAATGTAAACAAAGGGTATGTAAGGTAAAAGCAAAAGACCTGAAAGCAGTGTAATCTCCAGCTTCTTCAGTAAGGCGTTTAATGATAGGGATACCGAAAGCCAAAGTCTTCCCAGTTCCTGTCTTTGCACGAGCTATTATATCTCGTCCTTGTAGTGCAGGTACCAACACAGCTCTCTTTAAGACACAGTAACGGAAAAAAAAAGACACACACCATAAGATAAGCACAGATAAGCCATAATACTTTTCAAATTATCCACAAAAGAACAGCTTTTTACCAAAATTTGAACTTTGAAATAAAATGTAATGAATAAACATAAGCCACGCTTATCCAGAGAGAAAGAGACGAACCTGAATGGGAAAGAGATTAGTGATACCCCGCTTCTCAAGAGCCTCACCGAGACGTTGAGGCAAACCGAGTTTTGAGATAGCAAGTTCTTCAGCATCATCAGAAACGTCGTCGAGGTCGAATTCATCCTCGTGGTCGGAAAGACCAAGGCTTTTAAAAGCTTCCTCACTGAGAACTGAATTAGGGGTAGCAACAGCAGAAGGAATAAGAAGAGAAGAGGAAGTGGAGTGGATAAGACGAGTTCTACTACGAAGAGATAAGGGAGTGAAGAAAGGCTTATCCAAAGAGAGAGATAAACAATTAGACCTCTTTTTGGAATTGGGTTTAGAGATTTCTAGGTGAGGAACCTGGTAAAGTGATTGAACTCCTACCGTCGTAGACGCCATTTTTCGAGATACTCGCTCGACGGAGAGGAGAGGAAGAAGAAGGATAAGGTGGGAGTTGAGAGTGAAAGAGATAATTTTTTTGAAAGGCTTTGTAACCTTCCACGCTTTGCTTCTCTGCTCCGCCCTATCTTTATTTGCTTCTTACACCTCTCAAGTGGTGTAAAATATCAGCCTTAATGGGCTTTTTGTTGGGCCTGTATTATATAAATTTAGGCACATTATGTGGCTTTCAAATTCTGGCTTTGCATGGCAGAAATTGTAGACTGCTTTTGGATGGATGAGTCTTATGACATTCTAGAAGTTTACTTCCTAAACATCTCAAACAAGTCCATAAAATCTCAAGTTTTGAGGTTGTTTCAAATCCAACAAATTTAAAATTTCGAGGTTTTGAATAGAATAACCTTATAATTTACTCTTTTAATTATATGTAATTTTAATTATGGTATTAGATTTTGTTTTAGACAAAATTTGTACATCAATATTAAACAAAAATATTGAAAAAATATTATATACAAACATTATATGTCGAATTATTTTCAGTCTCGTGGTTAGAATGTCCAGCTGATGATTTCGGCAATAGGATTTGACTCCTATTTATTACAATTAGTAAATTATAAATAGATTTTAGGTTATGGATTGAGATTTGTCAATCTAATATTTTTTGATAAAAAAACAAATATCAGAAAAACTAGAAAATACATCAAACAAATATTATACAAAAGTGAAAAAATTATAAACAGTAAATACTTCAAATAAATAATAATAAATTTAAAATAAATTATAAAATTTAAGATAAACTACAAAATTTGAAACAAACTAAAAAATTTAAGACAAATTAAGAAATTTAATATTGTGTGTAAGATTTTGAACATATGTTTCTATTTTTTTTTGTCGTCTCATTTTATTAATAAAATTAGGTGGATTACAAACTATAAACATAAGCCAACAGAAAACATATATATCTTTGGAATCAATACCCAAAAGTGGGAAACATTGAAAACAATCCTCAAAAACATAAACTAAGCTAAGAACCAAATACCAAATGCACAAAAACTACAACCCAAATATCAAAGACATCGCCCAGCAACACGAACCAGGAACATATGAGAAACCTCGTATTGTGAATACGTGTACCTCATAAATAAATAAAGAGTTACTATACCGATAATAACGAATCCAGAAGTCTGAACTGTGCGAAGCCACGAAAAGAAGGTTATCTGAAAGCGAGACTGAAGATAAAGTAAATGGCAGTAAAAGACACAAGAGCAGGAGACAAATCTTTCGGAAGTGACGAAGTTGAAACACAACCGACCAACTTTACGTCTATGTAGAACTCAAAGAATGACTAGACTTCGATCAAGCCTATGAAGTACTGACAAGAAGTGAAACAAACCTTTAACTGAAAGAACCGAACCCCAAAAAACACACCCAATCGAAATGAAGAGAACTAATCGACCAACCTAGACTGCAATTAACGAACACCTAAACCTGGATCTAACTTAAATCTAATTAGGGATATCTTTATCATGGAAATCAAAATCTAAACATCCTTACCATGAAAATCGATCTGGATCTGCACGTCTTATATACCAACAAAAGCTAATGACAAACACAAAGGATTCGGAGGAGAGCTTGTGACGTTGATAGAGCTATGAAAGCCTCCTTTCGTAACTTTCCTCCAAAAAATCTTCACCGGCGACTGAATATTGTGTACTTATGATAAAAAAATATTTGCGTCTATGTTTTTATCTATATTTATGAAGTTTTATAATTTTCTAAGACTTTTATTAATTAGGGAGTCGTATATACCTATCGTTAACGCAATTGACGACCATAATATAGTTATTTTCCTTTGCCGCCAAATGATAATGTAGTTTGTATAATTCTAATTTGTAAATAATTATGAACGTATATTAAAATCATCATTGAAGCTGGTAGGCATGTGGATGAAGAAAAATTAGATTACTTCGTAAATAAATTAAATTAATTATAAAAAAAAGAGAAATTATTTAAGGGTTTGAAGTCCGCAGGCTGGATTGGATGGAAGTTGAACAAATTTCACATCTTTGCTGATCTAAGAACCTTGAGAAAACTATAATTAAAAAGATTCCTCTTTAAAATTTCTACATTTTGCTTCTTTTCGACTTGCTTTGTTGTTCCACAAGTTTTCTTCCTTTCTAAATGAAGAAGAGAAACAACAAGGAGAAGGCTTATCAAAACCCTCATCACAAATTCCACTAATTTCTCCTAAGGGGTTTTCCTTTATCTGTTTTCTTCTGTTGTTGCTTCGTTACTACGGTTACATTTTCTTCTTCGCCCTTCAGTTTTCAAGGTACGATCTTCCTGATTTGCGTCTCAAATTCTGGGTTTGCGTCATTTCTATTCGATTCATACAACACATCAATCCTCGACTCCCACTTGACGATTTCTTATCGAAAATCTTCCAACATTAGTATGTCGTAAAACTGGGGCTTTTGTTTAGGGATCTTGTTCCTCCTTTGATCTCGCTGTAATCCGTCAAAATTCATTATCATCCTTTTCGAAGGCGAAGAAATCAGGCGGAAATTTGAACTTTTTACGGATTCGTCGAGCTCTTTTAGAGGTTCGTAGCCATTTCATTTTGCATTTTGCTTGACGATTTTGTTAATAGTGGGTTTTCTCTCATTTATTTGTGTAGAATGGCGGATTTGATACCACTTTATCTTAATATTGTGGCATTTCTATGTACTGTTGGAGCCATTGCGTTGGCAATATTTCATATCTATAGGCACCTCTTGAATTACACGGAACCAACTTATCAGAGATATACCGTACGCATCATCTTCATGGTCCCGGTTAGTCTTTATCATCTCTAACCTCGACTGTGTCTAGTCCTTTACTTGTTGAATTCTGTTTCCCTGACATGTTCTTGATGTTTTCTTCTCGCTCCCAGGTTTATGCCTTGATGTCATTCTTGTCTCTTGTGCTACCCAAAAGCTCGATATATTTTAATTCTATACGAGAAGTGTAAGTACTCTTAATTTTCTGATTCAGCTGGTTGATGTGTTTCCTCTAACAACTAGAACAACTTCTCTCTGATCCTAGAATCTCTAGGGTTGACGACTTTAGTGCTGATTTCTTCTTCTTTTGGAGTGCCTCAATAGTTCTTTGAGCCTGTATAAAGTCAATGGTCTACCTTGACATCTCTGTCTATCTAATTACCTTTTTGATATTTCAGTTATGAAGCATGGGTCATTTACAATTTCCTATCGCTGTGCTTGGCATGGGTTGGAGGCCCAGGATCAGTAGTGCTTAGTTTAAGCGGTCGCTCTCTAAAGCCATCTTGGTGTCTCATGACATGTTGCTTTCCGCCATTAGCATTGGACGGGTAAGTTTGATACAAATCTTTTGAACTTATAAATAAAGGCAGTGTTTACATAGTCATTCACAGTATTTCCTATTACTTCGCCAGTTGCATTTCCTGTGCAAGTCATATAACATATGCAAATCTTTTAGGTTCTCTATAATTACGGTCATACTCTCTATTGGTGTTTGACATTAGAGACAATCATTTGAGTCGCACAGTTTAATTTCATCAGAGACATTTACTGTTTTGTTTGGATTTTTTGGTCCCATAATGAATTCTATATATCTCGATGCAGTCGTTTTATTCGACGATGCAAGCAAGGCTGCCTGCAATTTGTAATTCTGAAGCCTATCTTAGTCGTTGTCACACTTGTGCTTTATGCGAAAGGGAAATACAAAGATGGGAATTTTAACCCTGATCAAGCATTTCTCTATCTTACCATCATCTATACCATATCGTACACAGTGGCTTTGTATGCGCTTGTGCTGTTTTATATGGCATGCAGAGATCTACTTCAGCCATTTAATCCAGTACCAAAGTTTGTGATCATAAAGTCAGTGGTCTTTCTAACATATTGGCAGGTAAAATTTGTGTAGTAATGTATTTAGTCTTGCCTTTTATTCCACATATAGTTGTGTGTTTTCTTATAGTATTCCTTGATTGTCATCTTTGTACAGGGTGTACTAGTTTTTCTTGCTGCAAAATCCGGATTCATACAGACCGCAGAGGAAGCAGCTCATTTTCAAAATTTTATAATATGTGTTGAGATGCTTATCGCTGCAGCATGTCATTTCTATGCTTTTCCATACAAGGAGTATACTGGTGCAAATGTTGGTGGATCTGGCAGTTTCTCTGGGAGCCTATCACATGCTGTAAAGCTAAATGACTTCTACCATGACACTGTTCACCAGGTAACTGATTTGTGTTTAGACCATCTCTATTTCAGATAATAACATTGTTATTTTGGTTTCCTGATGATTGTTTATGACAGTTTGCTCCTACTTATCACGATTATGTGCTCTATAACCATCAAGATGGTGGTGAGGAGGGGACAAAGAAGTACCGCTCGAGAACCTTTGTGCCAACTGGCCAAGAAATGGATGCAATGAGAAAAAACAAACCCGTGTATGCAAACAAGATAGATGGTGTTTCGGTCTCAAGTAGTCTGTCTTCAGAGGGAAGCTCACCAAAAAGCTCCAGTGTAACTTCTGATCTTCCACGCTCTGATGCTGTGAAATCTTCCTTGCTTGTGGACGCCTCAGATTCTCTAGATACAATGTATGATATGTCACTCATTGACATCGATTTATCTAGTTTTCCAAGCAATGTCCCATCTGCAACTGAAAGTGGGAGTAGATAGGAGCAGAAAAAATGTAGAAAAAAGCACCATTAACAAGGTACAAAACGTGCACCTAATAGTTGGATTCAGATGAATCTTATCATACATGTTCTTTAGTGGAAAGATGTCAGACTTGAGGATAAATGAAAAAGCTTCTAAACGCATTTGCCTTGTGACTCCTGTAACTCTTTATACAGTGAGTCTTCTACTGGCATTTCCTTTTACAGCCTGTTATTTGGTCTTGCCTGCTTTGTAGATACAATAGGATATGGAACTTCTCAAGCTTGGGAATTGGTTTGGCAGTGAATTAGGGATATTCTTTATTATACATGTAACCTCAAATGAGTTTCAGAGTCTGGTAATATCGACATATTATGTGTTCTTGGCACAGTATATTGAATATAGTACATTGAGTATTAACTAGTCTCAGATGGTGAGCTTGTGTGTAGAGATTAAACTTTGGAGACACTATGGTTTTGTTGTGACATTGAATAAGAGGTCATGTTCTTAGGATGATAGGTTAGGTTTTGACCAAAGCAAATAAAGTATAAATGTTAATGCCACATCTTCACACACCTAACTACACTTTACTTCTTTAGTACACCAACCATAAACTATAGTATATATTTGGGTCTCATAATCTTCTGTGGTCATAATGGGACTAGATTAATAAATAAATATAGCACCATGAGATCAACTATGGCTCACTATTTTAAAAGAAGTAATAAGATAGTTGAAACTAAACAAATTATATTGTGTAGACTACAATGAAAATATATTTTATTGTACAAAAGTTAAAAGTAGTAATTAGAAGTTTGGTGGTTAATTGTTTGGACAATCTAGTTAATGACCAGTCTTGATTAGTTTCTACTATATTTGGTAAATAAAAAACAAATTTTGTAGATTAAGTTTTGTCGATTTAATTGTCGACAAAAAAAAAAATTAAACCAATATCATGATATTTCTTATAAAAAAATAGGTTATTTTCTTCAAGTTCTTTCCACTAATTGTCTTGGATAATAAGTAATTTCACGTTTATTTTTTCTGCATCGAAAATGTCTCTGATTTATGTGTATTTTCAACTAAAAAAATCAGAATAAATAACGTTTTCTTTTTCATTTTCAAAACAAATTTGTGTAATAATTAAGAGAGTAATAAAAAATCCACATTCATTCTCGAATCAAATGTTTTCATTTAACTAACTGTTTTTACTTAAAAGATAATGGATTATTGTTGCTTCTTGGGAAAAAACTAAAAATTAAAAGTCATACCAAATTTTTGGATGAATCAACTGTGACAAAAAACCTCATATTTAAAAATATGAATTAGCCAATAAGAATACAGTCCCTGCATTTAAAGCAAAAAAAAATTATAAGTACCTCAAGAGAAAGAGAGAGACAGAAATAAAACGCTTAACCTAATTGTTCGCTATAACGCCACTGCGATTCCGACGGCGAGCTACTGAAATCTCTACCGAAACCTTCAATTATAATCTCTGTCTTCTCAGTTTCCTCTGATTTTTCTTTTAGATTTTACGATGAATGAGAAGCTTGTATTCAGAAATAGCAGTTTTGGTGATTACTACTACAATCATGGTCATGGTTCTAATGGACCAACATATGGAGAATATTTGGAGAAGAGACAGTTGTTTCTCAGAAGTTACCAGTTCTCACGAAAACAGAGCTTCACTGAGAAAGTTACAAGATCTATCAAAAGAGTTAAACGAGTTGTGTTGACTAGGTTGAGATCAGCTCGGAGGTTAAAACGCGTCGTTTGGTCTCGACTTAGATCAGCGTTTTTCAACCGCCGGAGACGCTTTTTCCGACTTCTTCATTAAAACGAACCTTCCTACTGCTTCTAAAGGTCTTAGATTTCTCTCTTTTTTTATATCAGTGTTAGTTAATTGCTCAATTTAATCACTGTATAATCTCGTTGATTGATCAGATTAATAAGACTCTTATATAAAGTTTACATTATCATCAGTATGATAAGTGGTTTTGATTTGGGAAAGTCAAAAGTGGTTTTTTTGGGTGTGTATTGTACGGAGAAGAAACGTGAAGTTTGCTTTGAGTTACAGTGAAAAGATGTGAAAGTTGTGAGGGAGAAAGTGATAAAGTTGCTTCTTTTTCGTGTCCCTTTCTCAACAAGTCAGATAAAAGATGCGTCTTCTCGTTTGTTTATTGGACTGCTTACATATAATGGGCCTTTCTAGTGGGCCCTTGCCATATAGTAAGTTAGTGGGCTTTTCGCTTCTTGACCAACTCTTTTTCCTTTTCTTTATATGTTTTCTACACCACCCTCAAACCCTTTTTCAACTTGATTAATTCATTATAACGAAAATAATAATAATAATAATAATAATAATAATAATAATAATAATAATAATAATAATAATAATAATAATAATAATAATAATAATAATAATAATAATAATAATAATAATAATAATAATAATAATAATAATAATAATAATAATAATAATAATAATGTGATGAAAAACGAGTTTACAAAAATTTAGCACGTGACAGGCTTAAATGAAGTATGCCTGGCGAATAGACCTAAGAAGAATAACTAGATAAGTAAAATTAGAAAAACATTTAATCTATTTTCAGATGACCTAAACTCATTTAACAATTGAATTAGATAAGACCTAATCTTTATCTTATTTATTATCTATTTTTTACAGTGGAAAAGAATCAAATTCTTATACCAGAATTATTAGATAGCTAGATTATCTACTATTACATGAGAATAACTCGACAATTCATGTAACTCTTTTTATTAACTATTGACAAAATCTATTTAACAATTAGATTAATAAAATTTAATTTATATCGCAAACTTTTATACGTTGGATAATAAAATTATTTGAAGCTAAATTCTAATGAAAAAGTGACATATAATTTGTTGATCTAACTAGTGACAAAAAAAAATCCATTGATCTAACAATTCCCCATTTTGAAAATCGTTTATATCATTCTTATTTTATATTACTCTTCTAAACTTTCAATTGATGTTGCTAAAATATAACGCCGCTAGATTTAGTTAGTGGTTTGTTTTCTGCTTAATCTCTTATATCTACTAGATTAAAAATTCTCTTATTTCAATCATTGCACATGTCTCTCTCAATTTTCCTATTCACTACAAAGATCAATTCTTTATTATTTCTATATCTTTTATGTGACAGCCATAGCCACATAGGTCTAATACATGCAGTCTCACTCACTTTGGCTTGTGTGGTTAAACAGATCCTGCAAAATTTGAGAGGATATTGGGGATTTGTGGTTTTTAATAAATACAAAGAAGAATATAGCCATGTGCTTTCAGAATCTTTCTTATCATTTATGGAGCCCCTTTCTCTCATCAATCATCATCAAAGTGTTCTTTGTTTCTTATCAACTGTGTTTTCTTTTGATTCATTTTACTCATTTATATGTTTTGTTTTCTCTTACAAGTATCTGTTAAAGCATCTATCTACGCTGTTTTGTATCTTCGAAACAACAAAAAGAAGAAGCTCAAGATGCTTCAGATTATTGGTAAGTATGGGTTAAGATCATCGTGCCGGTACCAGAAGCTAACTCATCATTATGAGAAGATGACGACAAGAACTACAAGACATGGAAAGAAGCTCAAGGGTAGGTCAAAAGGGTTCAGAGTAAACCGATCGAGGAGAGTGGTTCTTAAGGCAATGGTTTTACCAAGAAGAATTTTGAGTATTTACGCATGGATTACTGATAAAATGAACAAAGAAGGTTTATACCCCAATCTCATTTTTTCTTCTCATTGGGGATTCCCTATTGTATTAAATAAAAAGCTCAAAACTTTGACTTCGTAAGAAAAATAAATAAAAGAACCAAGCAATGGTAGGCCAATAGTTTAAGTTTAGTACCGAAAGTACATGTGATACATGTTCGATTTGTTTGGGATGAGAATTCACATGGATTTTCCTAATCTTTGAAGGTGTGTATGGTGAAAAGGGATAATGCATCGATTCTTAGTGTTGGAGATCTCGGTCCTCTATAGAGGATGATACGAGGTCTCCATTGGCGGTCTCCTATAGAAACCAAAATTTCTCGGTTATAAAAATAGTTCAAAGACAGAGAGTGATGAAAATTGTATGCTTATGGTTCATTAAATGTTATATATGATGTTTTTGTAGTTGCATTGTTTTGAAATGGAGGATATATATAATTGATATTGTTCAAATCTTTTCTCTAGTGACTACAGTTTATTTTAAATAAAGAGAAAACCAAAATAATTTTCATATAATTGATATTGTTCAAATCTTTTCTCTAGTCAAATTATAGTTTGATCTACTATAAAAAAAATTGAGTTCTAAACTCTTCTTCAATAAATAAGGATATCTCATAGCCACCAATCTCATCAAAATGTTTTTTTTTACGAATAACACGTTTCTTAGAAAACACATGATCAATTCTTTTCTCAATAGCTATTTCCTAGGACTCTTTGGTTGTAGGATTCTCTCCACCACTTCAAAGCTTCCACTGGCTTGAAATTGGAAGAGATCATTGAAGTAATCTTCTAGGACTCTTCTAATGTCTTCCACTTTACTGAAACTTTCTCCATTCTTACGTTCGATTAGATTGAAGCGGTTAATATGTCTTTTTTTTCGTGACCGCGCGGAAGTAGCCCGGGTTTTTTTCTCCCAAGAGGAGCCATTGGTGTCTACTCCTCTGCATCCAATGAATTTCCTCAAGGCAGTATGCTTCCTTTAGCTCTGAATTGATTCTATGGATGTCTGATTCACTGTTTTACAGACTTACCATTAGATCTTCCAGCAGCTTATTTCCTTAGCAATTATCATAGCATTTCTAAATCCATCAATTCTATACTTGCTGAAATAAGAAACTAATCCTTTTACTCCTTTCATAGCAACATCAATTAGCATATCCTTGGTCTGAAACTGCTTGCTAACTAAATTCATCATATGTAATATAGCATACCAAATCACTGTAGATAACACAAATTCAAAACTACTAATTTCATTTATGGCTAAAGATCTAGCTTCGCTTTGAATACAAGGATCATTATCTCCATCAGCAACCTGAAATAACGCTTCACGTATGCCAGCAATTTGATATCGTATAGCTTTAATACTCTCAATACGACTTTCCCATCGTGTGATCGATAATTGTTTAAGAGCCAACTCCTTTACATTCTCTTTTAAAATATTCCACCTTTTTGTTGAATTAGCAAACATAGTATATAATTGTTGAACTATGCCAAAGAAATCTCTTGCTTTCAAAGAAGTAGTAGCTATATCACACAAAACTAAATTTAAAATATGACATCCACAAGGTGTATAAAATGCTCTAGGGTTCAAATCTAAAAGTCTCTTTTGTATTCCTTGGTTTTTTCCTTTCATATTAGATCCATTATCATATCGATCCTTGACCTCTCACATTATCTACATCAAAACCTAGACATTTTAACACATCAAGCAAAACCTCAAAAAGCCTATGACCGGTAGTATCATCCACTTTGAAGAACTCAAGAAAGAATCTTTAACTTGATAAGAACCATAAGAATTACTTACACATCTTAGAATTAAAGTCATTTGTAATTCAATATAACTGAAAAATACTTTGCATTTTTTATTTTTGAAATAATTTTTGATCTAATCGTAGAACCAAATAAAATTATCTAACTCATTTTGAATATTATGACTAAGATAATGATGATTACTATTACCATTACTAATACGTGCAACATGTTCCATCATGATTGGATCAAATGTTGCTAATTTCTATTAAACCTAAGAAATTTCCATTGCAATAATTCTAATAAGCACTTTCTTCCAAAACTCTTTTTCCTTTCTAAATTGTTCTTGAGCTTTTTTATCAATTGTCTCATTTTTACCTAATCTTTGTTTTAACTCAATCCAAGCTGCCATATTTGATAAATGATCAACACTAGTTTCCTGCTCTTTTAGTCTAACATTAATATGTGCCCAATCATCAAAAAGAGAATTGTTTTTAGGACCCTTCTTAAAAAGTTTACAACAAAAACAGAAAAACTTTGTCAAGCTCTTTGAACAAATTAATCAATTCCTATCAATTTTTTCTCTATTAGATAAGTATCTTGTAAAATAAGTTGAAGAAAATCTCCTATTAGATTCATTTTTAGGATCTTTCACGATTGATATATCTCTCTTAGGACCATTGATTGCTAACTTATCAATTGATTTGAATCTTAAGAATTCTAATTACGAACATCATAAATGTCTAACAAAATATCCTCAATATCACCATTATATTGACTATCACTATGCTTATTATCACCAATTTCAGTTTCAACATTATCTTTAGCTATATCTTCACTACCAAAATTTCCAGATTTTTGAGAGTTAACAACAAATTAATCCAAAGCTCCTTTCTGATAATTGATAAATTGCTCTAGTTTTGCTTTTTCTTTTCTTTTTTCAAACCCAGTTTTTTGCTTCTTATACATATTTAATATTTATCTTTAAAACACAAAATAAAACAAATAAGCAAACAAAATTCAATCACAGACGATTCTAATTCCTAAACCACTAATAAGAGGGATAAAAGTCAAATTTAGAAGATAAAACCTGGAATGATGAAAGCAGTGAAAGGAATATAGAACAAGAATTGATTAAAGGGAAATACATGTAACAAGTTCAACGATTATTAGTAGAAATAAAAAGTTCATTAACAAAGCTAAATAAACATGAGGAAGAAGGCATTACTCTTTTGTATCGAGAAAGTTAAGGATTGGAGAACAATAAGATTAAAGAATTAAGGGTTGACAAAGAAAGAAGATTAAAAAATTAGGTCGGTCGTCAAGAATCAAGATCGAGAGAAAGAGGCGTTAATCTTAGGTTTTGCAGTGAAAGAAGACAAAATACTTTTGCTGACCCTTAAAATTATACAAATATTAAAATAAATGGGCCTCTAATCTAAATAATTATACAGATTTTAAAAAAAAAAATTTGCAATTGACTTTAGTCTAATGGCAGGCAGTAAATTTACTAAGACATGCGCACTTATACAATCAGATGTACTTGCTCATGTTCAAAAATTGTGGGTCCAGCGCATTTGTTCCACTTGCTCATGTTCAAAACCGGCACTGTATATAAATAAGGTTCAACATGTCTTTATCTTTATCATAATTCATAGATAAGAGCTAGCTAGTGGAAGAGTGAATCCTCCTTACTTCGTTGGTTTCATATAAACATTTACTTATGAGAAGAAAATCAAAAGTATATGTTTGTATCCGTCAAGGCCTAATAATACTTGATCCGCAAGCCATACAACTTGTTTCAACTCAATTTTATATTCTTTATTACTTACACAAATCTCATATCATTAAACAGAAAATCTTTAATATTTAAGGCTAAGTGAGTAATCAACTCATCTTGGAAATGAGTTTGTGTCTATTATCTTTCTTTTCTAACTATTTTAAGCTTCATTTTATAAAATGTTTAGAAATATTTAGTTTCACATTATATGTATTTTCATGTTTTGAAGAAAAATGTACATTTATTTAATGTTTTGTTGCCAATTGTATTATTTAGTGTTTTATACATGACATTCTGTTTTATAATATATTAGTTTTAACTTTTTTTGATGTCATAAACTTATAATTATGATGAGTATAAAATTAAAAATATCTAACCGACCTTAATCTCCCTAAGATCTGTCATGCGCCATGTTAATTGCAGAAACTCTAGTGTATGTTGATGCTCTTGAAGTTGCAAGTACATTATATAGAGTTGTTTTGTCTGAGATTAGTCGTTGACAATAAACAAGATAGATTAATAAATCCACCAATAATTAATGTTGTTTAATATAATTGCTGAAGATTAAGCGTGACTAATAAAGCATCAATTAAGGGAGAGAAAAGAAGAGAAAGAAAGGCAAGAAGAAGAGATAACATGATAAAGATGATGAACACTTTACAGAACATAAAGACTTTACAAAACAGAATGTAATGATTTTAGGACAACCACCTCGTTTTTTTTTTAATATATGCTATAATGAGAAGTAACACATTTAAAGATTGTAGCTTGTCTGTAAAGTAACAAACTTTTTTGGTCACTTTGTGAGAATTATCAAGTATCATTATAAAGCTGTAAAAGAATTTGGTGAAAGCTATCACATTTTCTGCAATTTTTCAAAAAGAAATTGATGTGACAAAAGAAGAAAGAAGAAAGGTCTTCATATGAGGAGTTTGGTGTATAGAAAGATGTGGTGGGTGGTACATAGAAGGATGCCCAAGAGGAACTTAAACCGCGATTTCGAGGTACAAAAACCGAAGATTTTGGATATATTTTTCAATATTAGACATGTAGTTTTCTAAAACAAGGTGTTGTGATTTGATAGAATAAGAGGATATGTGATTTGGGGAAAGACTTGGAAGAGATACTCAAAGGGAGGCTAGAGACTATAGAGGAAGAACCAGAAGCAGAAGAGAGAGAGCGATTAGGAGAATCACAAAAGCCAATATTGGTTAAGGCTAAGCTGAAAGTTGAGAAAGGAAAGGCAATAGTAAAGGCAAAAGCAAAGAGTGGTAAAGTATTTTATATGTTGTGTGTCATTGGTTTAGCCTCTAAACGAGGATTCAATGATCTTGTTCTTCACTAAATTAACTTTCTCAACTCTCATGTTCATCATCTTCATTTTTTTTTCTTGACTTTGGATGTATATATGTCATATGCATGTATTTATTTCGGTTATACTTGTGTGTAACACAGTTTTGTGTTTGTCTATGCTTTTTCTGTTAGTCTATAGTGGAGTATTCTTCATGTAGTTCAACACATTAACACAGAATTGGGTGCAATTCAATCCTTTAGAGATTTTTTTATTCAACAATTAGATCGGCAAAACCTGATTCATAGCTTACGTTGATCTCTAAAACTTCTTATTTCTTAATCTCCACATGCAGTAAAATAGACTCAAACTTCAGATACATAAGATTTAATCTGTTGTCTCATAACTTGAAAGCTCACGGATATTGCGGTTCTACCAATAAATTCTCAACAAAACCTCTAGAAATCCGAGATTTTTTCACTGAAGGTGTTTACGCTATAAAAAAGACAACGAGAATGAATCTTAGGACCATTAGACCAATCATTATATGTTTTTAATATGAGAAATTGGTGTTTGGACTATATTTTTGTCAGCTATGTATCTTATTAATATTAATATAGAAACGGTCCTGCTCAGGTGAAATCACGTTTATAAATAATGAATCACAGGTTAAATCTCTAACATTACGAGTGAGATTTTCATTCTAATTATATTAATTTCAAAGAATTCAGAATATGACATTTTTAAGAAGAACGGATAAAGCATGAAGGAGATAAAGACTATATATCACCATGAGAATTCTTGTCACACTTAAAAGATGAAAAAAGTTGGGAGTCATGAATCAACCATGCATCAACTAATCACTACGAGACTTATACCGGTTTAGTACTAACCCCACAAATCATGAACTTTCTAATTTTCTCACATAATGTATAAGTTTGTTTTCAAAGTATTAGTATTAATGAGTGTGGCTAAATATGAAAACTCTTTTCCTAATTATTGCTTCTTTATTTTTCTCTCTACAATAGTTGCATCCACCGAGCCACATCTCATATTGAGACATGACAACTACAACCAATCCGATCTCATCTCTTCAATGCCCGACACGAGAAGACAATCTTTCAATGGTTTTGTAATCCTTCTTCGTTTCCTCAACGATACTAATTACTTCAAAAACTCTGATATTACTTTCTTAATGCCTAGCGACGACGATCTTTCTGAAGCTGACATAACTGTGAAGAATCTAGAGAAGTTTATCTTAAGACATACAATCCTTGCTTGGCTTATGATCAACCATATGCTTCATTTCCCAAACAAAACTCTTGTTCCTTGTAGTCTTTCTGATCATATGTTCACTATTACCAAACCTGGAGGGTCAGGTCTTTATGTGAACAATGCTAGGATTGTTTCTCCTAATGTTTGTCAGAATTCTCGCATTTCTTGCCATGGAATCAGCAATGTTATTCCATTCAACCAGAACTCGGTTTCAACGGTTAAGTTATCTTCAGCTCGTGGAGGAATCACTTCGTTAAAGCATTGAAGCTCTGTGTCTTTTGTCTCATAGGATTTGGAGGGTATGATATATAATCTTCTAAAAAATAAGTGTTATAAATTTCTCGAAGTTATGTAAGAGTTGAAGTTTGAAAATTAAAGTCTAGACTTTGTTGTTGCAAATTTGTATTTCCAAAAAAAAATATGACGGAATAATTCAGCCATTATACAATCGATCAAGCTGTGGTAATTCACATGCTTTCAGCTTTTTTGTAGAATTCATATGATAGAATAAAATGGCATAATTAAACAAAAATGGAAATTATATGCCAGATGACATTTTTCACATAAGAGATATACTAAAATCACATAAGAAAACTGTATGAAAAAACTAAAAATCTATTTATTTGTTCTTTTATGGAAAGATATTTCACTAAAAAATGACTGCATCTAAACAAATTTTGGATGATAGGTATGAGTTTTTAATCCAATAACTTTGGTCTACTGGTTGTGGAGCTTGGGGACGGGAACTCTATAATTAGTTGCTTCCAGCTATAAACTTACACGCATCTACTGAACCAGTTGGCTTATGGGCTTTGGGTCAAATGTTTTACATGATGATGGGTATCCAACAAGCCACATCATTTCAGAACTGAGCCAAAAGTTCGGAATAACTAAGTTATATAAAAAATGTACAATAAAACCTCAATAAATAAATAATGTTAGATTACACTAAAACTATAACTTTTTATTAATTAATAGAGATTATTAATTTATCGATATACTAATTTAAAAAAATCTCAATTTGGGATTATAAAACTATATTATTTTATAGAGTTTTTAATAAATTGAGTATTAATTTAAAGAAGTTTTATTGTATGAGTGTTTTTTTACTTTGGATTCAATTTTTACTTGAAGCAAAATGATTGCATTTTGTAGTCAGGAAATGGGTTTTTGTTTTGGTGAGTTGGATTTCTCGTGCAATATGTATAAGCTAATCTTTGGAATTAGTCATGTTCATAGGTACGTTGGTTGGGAGATTTGGTTTATATAAAATAAGTTGACTCAAATTCTCTCTAATCTAGATGGAGGGCTTGGATCACCCATATTAATATAGAAATATACTAAAATTAAAACCGTATTAGATTAATACAAATGATGTTCTGTTTTTTTCTTGCATATATGAAATTATTGATAAGGTTGCTATCATTTGGTCAACAAGGAGACATCGTAGATTTTTTGTCAATAAATAACTATTGGATCGACAACAAGATCTGATCCATAACCTAAGTTTTCCAAATAAAGCAGAGTGAGATTCGAACTCACCATTTTATCTTGGCGAATATTTATACGATATAAAAATTTATTATAGACATATAAAGTTTTAAACAACTAATAATATCATTTCACAAACAACAATAAGAGTTAAAAAAATCAACTTGTTTATACATGCGAATAAACATTTATTCGAAACAAAGAAAACATAGTGACAAATTATGTACTAGAAAATGAAAAATACTGAGTCAATTCACTTTCCTTGTTTTAACAGAAAAAAAATTCACTTTCCTTAAATTAGTCACAGTTTGCATCCAACAAATTTGCAAAACATGTGATCTTGAACTTAACTCTTTCTTATGGCGAAATCGATCGTATTTCTAAATTAAAATTTTGTTATTAGAATAATTAGGTGAAGTTTTCAATTTTCGTATCAAATAAAATGTGAAATGGTAAATAATATGCATTATATTTTGGGTCCTCGATCTATTTTCAAACGTTAACTTTGATATAACACTAGAATCATACAGTTTTAAGGATAGTTCTATTTCCACCCGTTTTGAAAGTTGAATTCCTTAATACACCTAAAACAGAAGTTAAACCTCTTATGACACCTTATGTCGGGTTGCTTGGTTAGGAACAGCAAACCTATACGGATTGCGGCTTAGACCAGGGGAAGAGTAAATGAACCGATTCGATTAATGGATTAGACCCGACCCGAATTAATTTATAACCAGTAAAAACCAATCTACTATAAATCTATTGAAATCGTGAAATCCTCAAATAGTAGAGCGTAGAATCCTAATTTCTCAGTGAACCCTAATTTTTTTTTCGAACTTAATTTATAATATCAAACCAAATGGGAAAGCCAATGTTGGGGTACATAATTAACAAAAGTTTGGTTCCTAGAAAGTCTTCTAACATGACGGACCAGAAAATCTACTTTGTGATTCAACGATCTGGGAAGCAAAGATAGCGAGAAGAATCTGAAGAGACTCCGAAGCCGGTTGAATTCTTCCAAGAATAGATCAAAAGCAGCCATCCTCCAGGGTCATCTACCATCTTCAGCACTTTCGAGCAATCCACTGCAAAAGCTACTTCTACATGTTGGAGTTAGAGCAAGGACGACATCGCCCACAATATAGCTTCAAACTCGGAATAGATGGGGAATAAACTGCAAGGGATACTTCGCGCACCAAAACATGCTCCTGAGCACCTATCCGGAAAGCAGAACCAGCCTAAACCTGAACATATATCTGAGTTTTTCCAGGATACATTCACGAAGCACCTAAACCTTGTGAAAGCAAGGGTACCGCTAAGCGCTTAGACAAAAACTCATGCGTGAAAAGTACAACTTGACGAGCCGGACAGAGATCGTCTCAATCTTGGGTGTGCCTAGCATTAGAAAGCGACCAAGCAGCAACCTCGTCTTCAGCATTAGAAAAGATTTTTATAGTCTCCTATATTAAGTTTTCAAAATTTTGCAAAAACTTTGATTTGATAAATATTTTCAAAAAAGTTGACGTGGGTTATATTACATATTATTTTTAATGTCATATAATTTTATAAGTAAAGGATAAAACTGCAAACAAAATAAATGTGAAATGCTAAATAAAAGTAGTATGTATTATATTTTTGAAAAGCTTTTATAGTCCCATATATTATATTTTAAAAACTATGCGAGAACTTTAATTTGATAACGGATAAATTTGCAAGGGTTTTCTTTTAAAAACTTTTATTTATATTCTTTTTTCTTTGTGTGTTATTATGCGTTAGTTGTTATTTGTTGTATTAAACAGAAGTAAAATGTGTACCAATCTCATGGAATAAATTTCAACAACAAAAAAATCTCATGGAATAAATTAAATAACATTTTCCAGATAAAAAACAGCGATATACCGAATATATCAAATTAATTAATAATTAATAGGGAAGTCGTTAAACACGAAAGTAATTAGGCCAGCGAAGGTTTTGTTGATTGAAAAACCTAGTGGAAGACATCACAAAGCAGAAAAATAACTCCTTTTGTGTCTCTCAATTCTCAATCCCGATCGATCTCTGGGTTCTAAAACTCGGAATCGACGTCTGGTTAATGCCTGGAAATTATGGGGAGATTTCGATTGATGAACACAACAGAGTCGATAACGTTGATAAGAAGAAGACGATGACGACGAGGAAGAAAAAGAAGAAGAAGGATGTGATCATTGCTGAAGATTTTGAGAACGGAAATGAACAATTGGAAATGCCCTCGATTTCGAAGACCAAGAAGAAACGATTTATAGCCAAGATCATTAGTAAGAAACCCAAATCACCGTGTCGATGTTGTTCTCCTTATTCTCCTTCTTCACGTTCTGGGTCGCGTAAAGGAGGATGCTTTCGTGTGATTAGACCTCGAGGTAATGAGGACAAGGATTCTTCTTCTTCTCCAACTTCTGACCCTAACGATGAATGCTTCACTCATGAGATGTTGAGAGTTATGTTAGAGACCAATGATTTCTTCTCTAATGACTGCAATCCACATCGATGATGATTCGTAAGTTTTATAATTGGGGTTTGGGTTGATTCTTGTTGTAGATTCTTATTATTGGTTTCTATTATTTTGTCTTAATCTGTATAGAATCTTTCTTCCGGGTTTATTCATCAATGCCTATTGAGCGTTTTTGCTTATGTTCCAAACCAATGAAGGCTCTGTACTGTGCAGAGCATCATTATCTATCCTCAGTATGATAAAGCAATTGTGTATTGAATCTTATTCGTATAGCTGAGTAATTATCAGTATGGTTGAATTATGGTTTTCCTTGAATTGAGTTTATTAGTTTTAGGTGCTCATTGTAAGTCAAATGTAGACATTTAGATTCACTTTTGCTAAAGATAAAGTTGGATGATTTGTTATCTCTCTCTCTAAAGTCGCCAAATTATAGATTATAATTCATGACAGAAAGTGGGTGTATTTGAAGAAGTTCCAAGTGCTCAAGCCTTAGTGTATAAGGATGTGTATGTTGTTGGTCTTTAGACTTGGTTACAGCAACTAGACTAGGACTGATGATGGTCTGTTGTGACTTGGTTAGAGAGCAGTTAGTGATGGCTGAGTTTATAAAGATGTATTGACAGATTGTTTAGGATGTGTAGAATATTCTATAGGGTTTGGTTTGGGCATCTAGTTGAGTGTTGAGAGTCTCTTATTAATCAAGTCATTCTGGTTACATGAATCAGAGAAGAATGGTAGTTTTGTTACAGCTCAAGTCTGTACCATATCAGCAACTAAGCAAAGAAACTATCTGTGTAAAGACGAGGGACTGTACCCAAGAAGTAAGGATTGAGCATTTGATCACTTTCTTTCTTGTGGAAATATATGAAACATTTCACAATTCACAGTTTGAATATGAATGCATAGTTTATAATAATGCCAATAAAGAAAAGTGAATTTGGCCAAGTAGTTAAGTCCCGATTCTAGTTAGACACGTAACTTAGTATACGGTAAGGTTTATAATTTTATGGATTTGGTCTTGCCAATCCAATCATTGATAGAAAAAGACCAATGATAAATGTGATGAGAGAATAAAAACACATTGTCCTCGGAGATATCTACTATATTTTCAGAAGATACAAATTTCGATTTCACTTCTTATTTCTTGGTCAGATAAGATCCAAGTTGATTTAACGAAATAATGTAATGCTAAAGACTAAAGACTGATACTTTGTGGACTAAATTGCAAGTTTGATGAGCGCCCATAGTTAAAACTTAAAACCCATCCAAAAGTCTAAAACCTAAACCTAAGACTTGAAACCCCTAAAACCAAAATACTTTTTATCGATTCTTCGCCGCTCCATTTATTCCCTTGTTCCCATTTCTCAAACTATTTAAACGCATTGTCCAAAATCAATAATCTGATCTTCATTTCTTGGATTTGAATTCAGATCCGAAAATGGATGGGGTGAAGCTTTCGTTCCCAGCTGAAAGTCCAGCACTTTCAGTCATCGTTGCTCTCTCTCTCTCAGCCTCTCCGGTGACTATTGATTCCTCCGCCGCCGCAACAACTGTTCCTACTTTTGTTTTCTCCGACGGGTACTTTCCCTTTTTCGCGTTCTGAGATTTATTGTTGTAATGAAAGTTAAAACTCTTTTCACCGAATTTCTGGATTTAGGCGGAAATTGAGTGGATCTTCCGTTCTTCTTCGCTATGTTGGTCGATCAACGAACTCGCTTCCTAATTTCTACGGCAGCAATGCTTTTGAATCTTCCCAGGTGGATTTTTAATTCTTGTCTTTCATCATAGAACGAGTTATCTTGTGATGTAAAAATTTGAAGTAATTGTGTTTCTTCTTCTTGTGGGTGATTATCAGATTGATGAGTGGATAGATTACGCTTCTGTCTTCTCCTCTGGTTCAGAGTTTGAGAATGCTTGCAGTCGTGTTGATAAGTACCTCGAGAGTCGCACGTTTCTTGTTGGCCATTCTCTTTCCATTGCTGATGTTGCTATTTGGTCAGCTCTCGCTGGTAAAAATTCATGACCTAGTAGTGAATTTCGGCTGAAGTAATATGAATTTGTCTTTCTTTTGAAGCTCAATTGTTGAAGATTGATATTTTGGCAGGAACCGGCCCAAGATGGGAAAGTTTGAGGAAATCGAAAAAGTATCAGAGTCTGGTTAGATGGTTCAATTCGATATTAGACGAGTACAGCGAGTCGCTCAACAAGTTTTTGGCAACATATGTTGCAAAAAAAGGCACAGGGAAGCCTGTTGCTGCATCGAAGTCTAAAGACCAACAACAAACAGATGCACAAGATAAAGGCAAACCTGAAGTGGACTTGCCGGGTGCAGAAATTGGAAAGGTTAGACTCCGGTTTGCTCCTGAACCAAGTGGTTATCTTCACATTGGACATGCTAAGGCTGCGTTGCTGAACAAGTATTTTGCTGAGCGCTACCAAGGAGAAGTGATTGTGCGTTTTGATGATACTAACCCTGCAAAAGAAAGCAATGAGTTTGTGGATAATCTTGTGAAGGATATTGGGACCTTGGGGATCAAGTATGAGAAAATAACATATACTTCTGACTATTTTCCTGAACTGATGAAAATGGCGGAAAAACTGATCCGTGAGGGTAAGGCATATGTTGATGACACACCGAGGGAACAGATGCAGAAAGAGAGGATGGATGGGATTGATTCGAAATGTAGGAATAATAGCGTCGAGGAGAGTTTGAAGCTATGGAAGGAAATGATTGCGGGAAGTGAGAGAGGATTACAGTGCTGTGTTCGTGGAAAATTCAACATGCAAGATCCCAACAAAGCCATGCGTGACCCAGTTTATTATCGATGCAACCCTATGTCTCACCACCGTATTGGGGATAAGTATAAGATATATCCAACATATGACTTTGCTTGTCCGTTTGTCGATTCTCTTGAAGGTATAACGCATGCCCTTCGGTCTAGTGAGTACCATGACCGAAATGCTCAGTACTTTAAAGTTCTGGAGGACATGGGAATGCGACAGGTTCAACTTTACGAATTCAGCAGGTTGAATCTGGTTTTCACACTTCTCAGTAAGCGCAAGCTTCTATGGTTTGTCCAGAAGGGGTTGGTTGAGGGCTGGGATGATCCACGTTTCCCTACAGTCCAAGGAATTGTACGTAGAGGGTTGAAAATCGAGGCTTTAATTCAATTCATCCTTGAGCAGGTAAATCTTTCTGTTTCGTTGTTACTTCTCTCATTCGTATGTTCCTGTAATAATGCTGTTGATTCTTTTCTCCAGGGAGCTTCGAAGAATCTAAATTTGATGGAATGGGACAAACTTTGGTCTATTAATAAGAGAATAATTGATCCTGTGTGCCCTAGACATACAGCTGTGATTGCAGACCGGCGTGTACTGTTGACGTTAAGTGATGGTCCCGATGAGCCGTTTGTCCGCCTAATTCCAAAGCACAAGAAATTCGAAGGTGCTGGAGAAAAGGCAACTACTTTCACTAAGAGCATTTGGCTCGAGGAAGCTGATGCAAATGCCATATCCGTTGGTGAGGAAGTGACTTTGATGGACTGGGGAAATGCCATTGTAAAGGATATCACAAAGGACGAGGAGGGTCGTGTCACTGCATTATCTGGCGTTCTGAATCTCCAAGGATCTGTGAAGACTACGAAGCTGAAGCTCACATGGCTTCCCGACATTAATGAATTGGTTAATCTCACATTAACGGAGTTTGATTATTTGATCACCAAGAAGAAGGTAAGAATCGGTTGATGCATTTCTAAAATTTATTGTTATCTCGCTCCAAATCACTGATTTGTTCTTTTGCTGCAACACAGCTGGAAGATGATGATGAAGTTGCTGATTTTTTGAATACCAACACAAAGAAGGAAACATTGGCACTTGGTGATGCGAATATGAGAAATCTTAAATGTGGAGATGTGATTCAGCTTGAGAGAAAAGGCTATTACAGATGTGATGTGCCTTTTGTCAAATCTTCAAAGCCCATCGTCTTATTCTCCATTCCAGATGGAAGAGCAGCAAAGTGATGAATCAGGAAAAGAAAACTTTGATTATCCCAATTTTATGAAAATTGTGTTTGGAAAATTTGCTCATTAGGCTTAAGACAATGTTCAACAGAGATTTTCATCAGTTATTTGCTTAAAAATTCCATCTCATTATAGTTCAAAATTGCACACTTTATCTTCCATCTTCTTCTCTTAGTGTTTACAGTTTAAGGAAAAAGACAAAAAGATTAATCTCATTTCTTGGATGGGAATCTGGATTTGATCCTCTGAACCTGTTTAGGTTTCATCTGGAATGATCTTCCGAGAATGTCTTCAGGAACAGATCCAAAGAGAGAGGCTACAAGTGACTGTGTACCAGGCAATTGACTATCGAAGGCTGCGAGTACAGATGCTGGAGCTCCTTTAGCAATGTTCTTCTGGAAATGGAGGAGTCCTTTGGGGAAGACAAAAACATCTCCTTTGTTAATGTATTTGGCGACGAGCTTTCCGGTGGTTGTTACGAAGCCGACAAAGAGTTGACCTTCGAGGACGAAGATGATCTCGGAGGCACGAGGGTGCACATGAGGTGGGTTTAGGCCGTTTGGTGCGTAATCAATGTGGGACATGGAGATGCCGAGTGTGTTGAGTCCTGGTAGCTTCTCTACGTTGGCTCCTGTCACGACTGAGCCGGTGGTGGAGTTTGTGGTGGCTGCGGCGTTGGCTATGCCTTGAAAGTAGAAGTCTTCCGGTGTTACTTGAGTTGCCTCTTTGCAAGTGTACCCGTTGACTTTGACCGCTTTATTAGTCAGAAATTTAAAGTAAAATATAAAAGTTAATTTCAGATGATTTTTGAGAAGAACAAAAATGGAAAGAAAATTTTATTAGTCTCAAATTTATTATATTTGTTTTGATACTATTGAGAGTTAATGAATTTAACACAAGTTTTAGGGACTAGATATTGGCTTATAGATCATAATTTGTTATCCCATTGTTAATAAATAAATAAATGAATTAATACTCTTAGAAACAAATAGATTGAAAGCCAAATTATTTTCAATTTAGTGGTTAAAATGACTAATGACTTATGTATCGAGGTTCAATTTCTCTCTATTAGGATTTTAGGGATGTGTTTTACGTTATGGATCGGAACTTGTAGATCCAATTGTTTATAAAAAACAAATAGATTGAAAATCCTATCCCATGTTTCCACGTACTTTTTCTTTCAACGTTATAATGTTTTTAAAACAATATCGTTTATAATAAAACTTCGAGGAAACTCTTAATGATATCATTTCAAATATGTAATAACATATTATAAAAATCAAAAAGGGCAATAAAATATTAACATCAAAGGAGAAGACTTCGTTTCAAAATATCAAAGTTGGTGTCAAATTATCTAAACGATATAATTTCAAGTAGATAGGATCATAGGAGAAAAATTAATAAAATATCATAATTGGTGTCAAATCTCTTAATTACATAATTTCAAATGGGATGTCAAAAACCATAATATTCTGTGGAAATGGAAAGTCCCTTCGGGGACATCCGATAAAAAAAAATTCTGTGGAAATTATAACCTATAAGAAAACTATAAAATGATATCTAGACAAGTATTTTGACTTGTTCTTTCCAAAGATGAATTAAAAAAAAATCAAAACGTGTCACGATACATTATAAATGTAAATTTGATGCAAAGAAGATGTGTAATTAAGGTAAATACCATTAGATAAATCAGCAACACAAACATCTTGAAGCATGTCGGATTCTGCGACGGTTAAGACTGCGACCAACATGGTAATAACAACAACAACAACAAGATGTGTCGTAATTGACGCCATTGTTGTTGTTAATTTTCTGATAAGAGATTAGTGTTGATGAATTTATTAAGCGGTAGAGAAGTTTTTAATTTGATGTTCTCCTATATATATATATTGAGAGAGGCTTTTATTAGGCTAATTGTGATTGGTGGGTTTTTACCCCTTAATTTAGCAGAAATCAGGTTTAAATGTTTTAATTGCTATGATTAATAATAGGATTAATTGATGAAGAATAGAGACATCTCATCAAATCCTAACAACAAGTTTTGCTTTGGGTCAAACTGAATCCAAACTGGTAACTTTAAAACCAAACCGGAGAAAGGTTTTGGTTTATGTCCGAACCAAGTTAAACCGGACTTGACTGATAAGTCCGACAGAGATTGTCCGCTAAAATGTCACTGTCATTGTCAAGGCCACAACATATGTAAAGGGTTTGACTAAGCAGATAATATATAATAAAGGGTCAAGTGAACAAATACTTAAAAGGACTATGGACTAACAAAATCCCCTCTTGGATCTCAAATTCAAGTTGAGTCCATATTAGATTCTATTTATATATCAAAATGTCCCCACGAAAACCCCTAATTCAATATGTAAATGTATTAAAAACACATATCACATATATGTGTGTATATTACATGTAACAATTTGACAGAAAGACTTAATCCAAGTCAAGTCTGTTTTATTTAACTTCTAACTGTTACAAAGGAAGCCGTTAAGAAATGAGAATAATTAGATGCAACTCAGATGTTTCTTCATCCATCTCTCTATATATGCTTCTAATTTCTTCTTCTCCATTCATCTTTAAATTCAATATAATCAATTCCATATTTTTTTCCCATTACTCTCTACATCATGACAACTAAGGTAAACTTTGCTCAGAATACTAATACAAAAACAAAACCAGCTTTTTGTTTTCTCATGAATCTTGAGGTTTGTATTTGTTTTGGTTTTGAGCAGAAAATCGAGATGAAAGTGGACATCGACTGCGAGAAATGCAAGCAAGCAATCTTGGAGGCTGTCGCAGAGCTAGAAGGTATGATTTACTTTTTTCAAAAGATAAACGTGTTAACCAAATGAGTGGATATATGAGGGATGCAATTAAAGATGAGAGATTTGTGTGCAGGTGTGAATCAGGTCTCACTAGATCAAGAGAAGAGCATACTAACCGTGGTGGGTACAATGGATCCAGTCTGCATAGGAAAACAACTTAAGAAGATCAAACAGAAACCAGTAGTGATCAGCATCGGACCACCAGTAAAGCCAGAACCTAAGAAGCCAGAGTGCAAGCCTTGTTACGGTTACAGTTACTATTACCCAGACTATGTATCAGTTAATACCTATGAGGGTGGAAGCGGCTGTAACATTATGTGAATCCTGCTTCCATCTCCTAGTCTTCGTGTAAAAACCTGCAATTACTCAATAAAAAGCTTCATATGTTCTCAAGTTCCATTTAATTTGACTATGTGATGAATCCTTTTTATTGGCATCTCCTGTTTTATGAACCAAGTCCTAGTAGTAATTAGCCAAATACATAATTTAACCTGGAGTCTTGCTTTTTACATCACATCAACTTCTGAGATTAGCGCATGAATACACATGCGCAAGCATGTTCCTTGTCAAAAGAAAATTTTCATTGATCATACCTTCAGAGAAACTATAATAAGGCAAACAATGTCCACACCTGACTAAGTTTCTACCATCAAGAAATCAGGGACTAGCTATCATCACAGAAACAAGGTAAAAACAAGAAGCAAACAGACTACTTAGACCTAAGAAAACCCATGATCTTCCGAGATCTTTGCACCAGAAAACGTATTAACTTAACGCCTTGAATCAACTGGGACTGTGATTTACTTCTTCTTCCTCCCACCACCTCCCTTGGTTTTCTTATTTGCTGCTCCTTTAGTGGTACTCTCTGGGGTTTCCTATTAGCAAGTTAAGAAAACAGTTCATATACATTAATTTATCGATGAATCTCTGGAAACAAGTGAAAGATGAAGTAGAATATATTCTACTGATCTAAGGAAACTTTTAGAATGAAGGCGCTAAGTATATGTAAGATAGTTTCCACCTCAAAGCCTTACGCTAAACATATAACTAAGTAGAACTACGGAAATTATAGCACATGTTAAATATTCACCGTGATATTTAGATTTTTGTGCCTATGCCAGCTCCAGTCATTTGAACAGAAAGGTTGGAACCCCGGGATAGAGAGAACAGCCTAAGGCTAACAATGTTACTGGAGGTGTTCCACCCAAAAGCATGCAGAGAAAACACTTTATGCTGATAGCTGGTTCATACTGCCGGAGCAAGCATTTGGTACCCTGTGACCCAGTATTTTGAGGAATTACCTCAGAGGCGACTAGGAATATAAAAGTTTACCCAAAGTGTGTTAAGTGCACATGCATGTCCATGCGTTAAGATTTTGTGGAAGGCTAGCACATGAACATGGAGATAATGAATTCCTAATCACATGATGCATGCAGAAAGCATCAAGAAGATCAATGTTTCAAGAGCCAAGAATTAAGGCATGTTTTAACTTTTGTTAAGAAAGCATTCAAATTATCAATTATTATACTAATCAATTAGTGTTTCTTTTGAACTTAAGAATGAGAGGCCATACATATTCATGTACAAGTGGAAAGAAAAGAACTTAAGAACTAATGGGTTCAACCATATATGAAATTTTAAGAGACCAACCTTTCTCTTAAGAGGCACAGATGAGTTAGCAACTGGCTTGAAACATGACTCTAGCCTGTGAAATTTTTTTAGAAAAGAAATGAGCGGAAGGAGAAGTACAAGCTAAAATCACCAGTAATTTGTATGAAAGGTGAGAGATGCAAACCTGCCCTGGGTTGATTTATTCTTCGCAATTTTTATTTTCTCTATCGCCTTTGTATACAGATCATCCACGAAATTGTCAGAATAAAGCATTGCGCCCATATGGTAATGTAGAAAAGTATGATAATGCTACATAAGGCAGGCATACCTTTGTTACCCTATCTATGTTGAATCCATTTTCATTAACCAAAAACTGAACTATACCCTGATAAGAGAGAAAGAAGAGGCAAGTATGAAAATGTCCTGAACAATACAATAGATGAATGGAGCAGGAAAAAGGAGAGCTAGGTTTCTACCTCTTCATCTGGAGAGGTCCACTTAATATCAAGCTGCTCTTCATCTGTTAAGACATCAGGTTCTTTAAAAAGTTTCCGAGCTTCATTATATGGCCATTCCTCGGGTATTTGATACCTACATAACATACCAAAATTGTAAAAGTCTTTAAAGCAAGTATAACTATAGTTATGGTAATGTATCACAAAGCGAAATGTTTTCAGGAAAAGAAAATGTAATGTTCAGCCATCTAGACTAAATTCACAAGTTATAATCTTCACATATATTAGTTAATTTGAACTCTTATATCATGAAATCTGTATATCGTCTGCAAATCAAATTACTTTAAGATACTTGAACAGAGTTGAACCTTTCTTTGTTTATATTTTCGAGTATAGTCTCAATGGATCCATGCTGGCGGATGAGCTTTAAGGCAGTCTGGCCTCCAATACCTGTGGCACAAAGAGCATATTAGTTTCTAAGCTGCGTTCTACAACTACAGAGAAAGAAAACCACCCACAGTTGAAAGATATAAAGATCTCTAGATACCTCGGATGCTGTCACAATAGTCACATCCTGACAATATGCACAAGTCAATGAACTGATCCATGGTAAGTTGAAGCTCATCTAAAATCTGAAATAAGACCACAAGATCAGCGATGATCACATTTACCTAGCCATATAAGAAATGATAAGTGTGTGTGTGAGACAGAGACCTTAGCAGTTTCAAATTCCATGACAGGGATTTTTCTAGAGCTAGGATCCATGAGGTGGCGAAGAAACTTAGGAGCTCCGAAAGTTAAGGAATCCATATCTTCCGAAGCCACAGCATACACCTAAAGAGACAGAATTTTTGCATAAGGAAGTATTGCAGGTATATCTGGTAAAAGCTCCACCGATACAAAATTGAAGCCACAGGTCACAAAACTACCAGTAAAACACCGAAAAGAGAACAGGCAAAAAAGTTCAGACCTTTCCTAACTTGCAAAGTGCAGCACATTGCGCTTCTGCTTCGGAAGTGGCCTGTATGTAAGAAGTCATCAGTCTCCCTTTCAAAAGTGTAGCCATTTCATATCATAACAGGAAAATACATAGCCCCTCAGGCTCTGAACATAGCATAGGTACCTCCACAACAGGCACCCCCATGAGTCTTAAGAGTTTTTTGCAGTCATCATTGTGCTGTTTTGTCACCTGGAGAGTGGGATATATTATTCATGTATTAATAAAAGTTCTATTTCAATTGCTTTGAAGTAATGCTCTAAAAACTAAAGAGCCCAATGATTCTAAGATGGAAACGAGTAAACTACCTTCACAGTTCGTTTGCTGTACTTCTCAATGTCCTCTTTGTTTCCTGCCTATCAGCACGGAATAGCTTCTAAATATATTCTCTTTTGGTACTAATGGAAGCTAGGTAAGTAACTCGTAAGGCAAGTAAGAGTGACAAACCTCAATTGCACCAGTCAGATCTTCAGTTGCATCAGCTCTTTTTGAGTAACTGAATCAAGAATAGAATAGGTGAAAACATAGAATAAACAGTTTGGAAACTCATGTTAGCATTTTCAAGCTCACTGATTTGAAAAGCGTCCGGGATAATAAAATGTACCGTTTTGCCAGCTCTTGTCTCTTCAATTCCGGGGGCTTTCCATCGAAAACATAGCTGTAGCAACAAATTCAAAAACTAATTTAGCAAATAAATAGTAAAAGACAAAGCTTTCTACCCGCAAAGAAAGTAAAATAAAATGTGGGAGGAGAACATTACACAGGTTTAATTCCAGCTTCGAGAAGACGAATGGTTCGATTAAACATCCCTTGTAAATGGCTACATGTACAAGAGAGGCACAACATTAGCACGTCAAACAAACAAACAAAAAATGCTACAAAATGTGTAGTAACCTAGTGACTTCACCAGCTTCATTAGTGAGCATTTCAGTGCCAGTTCTCCCCACCACAATCTGCGTAACATCAATTCTCAAAATTCACATTACAAAAATATCACTATCGGTAAGTGTTTATACTGCGAAATACGATTGATACGGAAGGAAGAAGGGAACGAACAAGGAACTGATAAATGCTCATGCTAGCATCAACGGCGATTTTCCGACCGAAATAGCTTTCAAATTTCTGTTCTTTCATGCAACTAGGCGCATTGTCGGCTAAAAGCTTCGTTAAACCCTAAAAAATCAGACATTTCCACACAACAAAACACCCCCATTTAGATCGAATTAAGGAAATCGCAATCAAATAATGAAACAAGAGGAATTCATCGTTTGTTCCAATCAAACCTTGATACCCATGTCGATTAACAGAGAAAGCAGCGAATTTAGCAAACAAAGGTTTTTTTTTTCTCTCACACTCTCTTGGCGAATTTTGTCTCTCGGACGCTGAAGAATGTTATTTTCCCGCCTCCTCAACACGTGTGGGCTCTAGAGATTAGTCAACTTTATGGCCCTTTAAACCTAATTCAGCCCATCAAGTATAGCCGAATTGATTCTTTTCGTCAGGTGCAACTTTAGTTTCGGGTGCTGGTTCTGTTTGTCATACTAATTCGTTTTCCGAAAATTTAGTAAATTTGACTTTCTGATCTCTATTTAAAATCAATGGAATTAGTGTATGAGATTCTGTCTCGATTTTCTTATATAAAAGAATATAATTCTATAAAAAAAATTATATAAAGTCATATCGAACACATAAAAGTGTTATTGAATTGTGCCATAACAATAAATATAAAAATACGCATCTTTCTTGTCTATGAATCTAGTTTGAGGAGACATAGATCTAGGTTAGATAGTTTCATATTGCAAGTTTAGATAAATTAGGGTCTTTTTCGATTTAGTGTTTTTTGGTGTCTCGCTTGCTTTGAGGGGTATTGGTTTGTTCTACTTGGTGTTGTTTCATTCGATTGTGTCTCTAATTTGTGTCATCTCAACGTTTTGCTTGAAGGAGGTGGGTACTATTGGCCAATTTGCTCATCAGTCTCTCTCAAGTTCTTTGCAGGTTACTTTCAACTAGTTAGGCGACTTTAAGTATGAGTATTGAGGCTTGTTTTTTAGACTGGTCGTTAATGACAATTAGTGCAATTTGGAAAGTATCGTTAGGTTTTAGTGTCAATACTTTATGATCTCTTAGTCTTCTAGTTCTACTTCTCTTCTTCGTTCCTGGTGTTAGGTTGATCTATCGTTTCTTAGTATGTTGTATCGTGCTTTCGTCTTTCTATAATTTTTATTTTCTTCTGCCTTCTTTGTTATCTAGAAAACTTGAAAATCGGTATAAATATAAGATTTTACATTTCATACCCATAAAATATAAAAATACAGGAGACGATCCATTATTCGTGCTTGGGAATTATTGGAGGTGGATCCCGCACAGATCCCTTCTTTAGCCACGAAGATGTAAATGGATCTAGATCTATTCAAGTCCTCATCTCGGAAAAACAGGAAAGGGACCAAGACAGTATTGTCGCGAATGATGCAAGTCAGCAATCTTATCATCTCGGAAGAGTGTGTCGGTCAATGTATATTGTCTCGGATTGAGAAGGTTTAGCCGACACGCGTCTAAAGAATAAATATGGAAATATTCCTTAATCAATTTGGGATATTTTCGGATTTCTCGCAAATATTTTTTAAAATAGCATCGAATCTTAACTAAATATAATTTTTCCTATTTCAAAAATATTGTAACCACTTCTATTCAATATAAATAGAAGTGAAAGTCTACACAAATAGATCAAGTTCTCATAATTTTACAATAGCAATATAACGTTACTCGACATTTTTTGCTTTCAATTTATTTTCTTTACCTTCTTAATTGATCAAAATTTTTGCCCATCTTTCTTTTAATTTGTTGGAACTGAATTTAAAATCTTTGTGCTAAATCCGATTAAGAGGAATCATGTATGGGGCAAGCAGTAAAAACCAAAGAACGTAACGGTTGTTTTTTGTTTTATTTTTGACGTTTAATATTATAAGGCTATAAGATACTACTTATCTATAAAAAATAAAAATAAAAATTGTTGTTGTGATATATCATAAGAAACGGTGGTGGTACGTGATCAATTAAAAGACTTACTTATTACGCAACAAAATTCATGACCGACAGGTTTTTATTGAAAACCATACATATTAATTACGCTCACACGGAATTATACACAACCGAATAACGGTGTCGTTAATTAAGCCCTTCATATTTCCACAAATTTACAATTCATTCCCCAAACTTCACTTTATGTAACATTGGAATTCTCTTCACCACGGAAAAACTCATATCCATTATATATGGTAAACAAACTTTTAATAATTTGAAGTGTCTTATATACCAATCCAATTAATAATAAAAATACAAAATTACAAATTATACGTATAGATACAAAAAAAATGATAATATATCTTTTAACTTTTGTATTTGGAATAAGATGTAAAATTTATGTGTAAAACAATATAGAATAAAAATCGATAAACATGTGAAAATAATAAAATAGAATAAGTTAATCATTGTTCTTCCCTAAAAATTACCGTATCAACACAAGAGAAAAGTCAATTATTTAAGTTACCATTAAAAAAAATGTGAAAAATAAAAGAAAATATTCAAGATGAAGGTGTAGATATTAACAATTCACATGATTGGGGTTATACGAAAATAAAATAGAAATAAAGGTCCTTCTAACAAAAATAATAGAAAAGAAAAAAACAGTGTGGATTGGAGGAAAGCATCGTAGCGTCTGGGGGTGTTTGTTTGGTAAGACCGTAAGAGCGTAACATGTGCATCGGAATTGCAAATAGCCCCCACCACTCTCTGTCTCTTTCCTTTTCAGCCATTTGTTTCAATCCAATAATACTACTTCAATATTAGATATTTAGCCTATCATTTTCTTGATTTCTTCTAATCAATTATTATAACTTTTTGTTTGTTTCTCAAAGAGCTTTGGATTTTTTGACCTTTAGTTATTAGGGTTTAGGCATTTAGAATTTAACTACACTCAACTACAAGTGCTGTTTAATAGACTATTTAAGTGATGAGTTTAAATTATGAATAGAGTTGACAAAAAATAATTATATATATTAACATATTTTCAAAATGTGCTTATATATTTAGTCATTATTTAGTATTTTTAATTTAATAAAATCATACTATATACAAATAATTATACCTTAATCTCCACAACTTATTAAATCAAAGTGAATGTGTAGTTTTTTGTATGATTTTTATTTTCACATTATTTATTTTATAATTTCTTAATTTTTTGTAAATGCTGCAATATTAATTCATTAATTTATCAATTTTCCTGTGCAAGATATTTTGATGAAGAAAAATACTTTAAATTACAGAACTACTTTGTTTTTGTTTTTTCTCAAAATACAGTTGTGTTTTAAGTTGACACATCCTTGCTTATTTCAGACTCGATCAAATTCAAAACAATGATAATATTTTTGAAATATATCTTAAAAGAATGTTTTAAATCCATACGGGTAAGTCGCGTTACATAATTATCAATTCCGTAATTATCGCCCATGATATTAAAGTGCTTCTTGAGAATCATTTGACAGATTACGTGCTGGGGAAAAATCATTTCACAGATAACACAATTTTAATTTTAATTTGAATCAATATTTTTCGTGATTTCGAAATGCCAAAAAGAAGAAAATATAGATAAATAATTTTCCAATGTGTGATTTAATGTTTAGAGTTTCAAGTATGAACCAATAAACAAAAGATGGTCTCCTTGTCTTAAGAAAGTTAAAGTTAACTGTAATTATTATATAATTAAGAATAATTAGAAGAATTAATTAAGAAAACCGAGGTAATGAGATTCCAAACGTGAATCCAGCCACGAAACTTTATTTTTCTAAAGTTTTCATTTCTCACTTCTCTCTGTTATGTCTCCTTCTTCTTCTTCCTCCTCATTAAATGCTGAAACAAAGATCGTGTCTTTTTTCTGATAAAGAACAAAGATCGAGTCTTTCTCTAACACATGCCAGTTTTTAGCATTTGTTTAACATCCTTTTAAAGTCTCTTCCTTTTTTGAACTCTTAAGCATTTCTTTCTCCATTCCTACTCTTTGAAAAGAGTTAAGAGAAATGAGGAAGCTTGTCTTGTTAGGGTTTATTTTGGTAGGACTGACTCTGGGGATTGAAGCAAATGGGTATTTTGAGTTCAATGTTACAGAATTAGATCGCATTGAGGAATTAGAGTTTGGTTTCTCCAAGTTTAGCTCCAATTTAAACCCTTTAATGGTCGGTCTCACTCTTATCAGAGGAGCTGGTTCCAAAGGAGCTGGTACACACACTCTATCTATATCTTCTTACTTCAATACTATTGCACCAGAAAAATGAAGTTTTTTTCCTTTTTGTTTATCATTTTAGTTAGCTCTTAGTAAGTTAGTATCAAATGTGTGTCTTAGATAATTGCATTTCACAGTAAAATTTACTTTCTGAATTTGGAATGTGAGGTACATTATGTGTGTGCATTCTAGAGTATGGATATAAATCATTAATATATATAACAATTACAGTGTTTGAATTAAAGATCTGTGAAATGGAAATCTTGTTTGTGTCTTAAACTGCAGTTTGTTTGGATGGAACATTGCCTGGATATCACTTACATCGTGGATATGGATCCGGAGCCAATAGCTGGCTTATTCAACTAGAGGTTAGTCAAAAAAAGATTGTTTTTCTTTTCAATATATATAAATGGAGGTTTGCTTCTAGTTGTAATTCTTGTTTTGTTCTGGGAAAACTGAATGTGTGTTGAAATTGGAAATGTGGAAAGGGAGGAGGATGGTGTGACAACATTAGGAACTGTGTATATCGAAAGAAGAGTCGTCGTGGATCCTCTAACTATATGGAGAAAGAAATACAGTTTACAGGAATACTAAGCAATAAAGCTCAAGAAAATCCAGGTCTTTGTCTTTAGGCTTTTTATTAGCAAATTTTTTGAAGAAACAGCAGCGGATTTTGGACATTTTTCTTACTGTCATATATCTATACTGCAGACTTTTTCAACTGGAATAGAGTCAAGCTTCGTTACTGCGATGGTGCTTCCTTCAGTGGGGATAGTCAGAACAAGGTATTTGGTTTAAGAAACATTGAACCTCAATTTTTTGATTCTATGTTTCTTAGTTTGGTGTTTAAGTTGTTGTTTCTTTTCATTCTCTTAAATTTTAAGACTTAAACATATATAATTTTAGGCTGCACGCCTTCAGTTTAGAGGAGAGAAGATATGGAGAACCGCAATGGAGGATTTGAAGGCAAAGGGAATGCGATATGCCAGACAGGTTCTTTTTTTGTTTCACATTGTTCTTCTCTTGCATATTGTAGTCTTGTCTTTACATCAATCAAACAGTTTTAAACTTTGCTTAATACTCTTCAGGCACTTCTATCTGGATGCTCTGCAGGCGGTCTAGCAGTAATTTTAAGATGTGACGAATTTAGAAACTTGTTTTCAGGAAGAACCAAAGTTAAATGCTTAAGCGATGCTGGCTTGTTCTTGGACACGTAAGTTAGTTTCACATTAATCTTTACTCTGTTTTCATTTTTCTTTTTCTCAAAATCAGCTTATTATCTGTTACTGACCTCTTGTTTTCTTTAAGGCCTGATGTGTCTGGTGGCCACACGATCAGGAATCTATATAACGGCGTTGTGCAGTTGCAGGTGTGATGTTTTCTTTTACCCATCTTCATATTAGAAACATTTTGATTAAGAAGATTTGACTTGAACACTTTGCTGTTATGGTTATAAATCAGGGAGTGAAGAACAATTTGCCACATTTATGCACAAGCCATCTTAATCCAACTTCTGTAAGCTCTGCCTCCTCCAGTTGAATAGATCCTCTTTTGTATAAAAGCGCAAAAGCTGACCCGTAAACACTTTATCTTCGATTGTGGGCAGTGTTTCTTCCCTCAAAACTTGATCAATCAGATGAAAACCCCTCTTTTTATTGTCAATGCAGCATATGATATTTGGCAGGTAAATTTTCTTCTGTACAAATAAACTTTCTTGCATATTTTATGCTAATTGAGACTATCAATTAATAGTAACTATTTTTGGTTTGTTTTAACAGATTCAAAGCAGTATCGCTCCACCGAGTGCAGATCCTAGTGGTTATTGGCATGAATGTAGATTAAACCATGGCAGATGCACTCCAGCACAAATACGGTTCTTGCAAGGTCGAAAAGAATCTGAAATTTCCAAACTGTTCTTAAATAGTGACTCAATCTCACTCTTGTTGATGCTGTCAACTTTAACAGGTTTTAGAGATCAGATGTTGAGAGCTGTGACGGGATTCTCGAAAGCAAGAAAGAATGGTTTATTTATCAATTCTTGCTTTGCTCATTGCCAAACCGAAAGACAGGACACTTGGTTTTCAGATAATTCTCCTGTTATCCACAAAAAGGTAACCACTTCATCTACACTTGCCTTGAGAACCTTTGAAATCATCAGATTGTTAACGTTATGAAACTGTGATTAGGCTGTGGCTATAGCGGTTGGAGATTGGTATTTCGATAGAGCAGAAGTGAAGCTAATAGATTGTCCATACCCGTGTGATAGAAGCTGCCACAATCTGGTATTCAGATGATTGATTTTTAATATATACGAACTAGAAGAGTGAAAAAAAAAAGTTTCGTTTCTTTCATATCTTAATGATCTTGTTGTATTGTATCCTTTCATATGTACCAATTCTTCATTGAAAAAAAAGTTTTCCTGAAGAAATTGAATACTCAGGAAAGGCTGTTTTAGTTTTCTTTCATTTCAACAATTGTGTTTGCAACAAGTTTGATTAATAAAGTACAAGACATGTCAGTTTTACCAGCCATACACTCCAGGTCTTGATCCAACAAAACCAAATCTGTCATCTCCATGATCTTCTTCTTCCAAACTATTCTTGTCTCAGCTACTAAACACTCTTAAAATAATAATCATAATCAAAATCTGACAGATTGTTAGCGTCAGAGATCAAATGAGGAAACAATGGAGGCAAAGCCAAGCTCTAACTTATAGAACTGGTGACAAGTTGACAACAATTGATGAAGGAAGGAAATCCATTTGAGTTGTAGCTTGAGTGTTTCCTTGAGACTCAGTGAGTAAGTGGGGAGGACAGCCTTAGAGTTTATTGTGACTTCTGTAACTTCCATGTGACTATTTAGTGGGACATAACGAATAGATGATAATGGAAAGTAGGTGATTCTAAGCAGCAGATGTAGAATTCACTAGAACCAATAAAGAGAGATCATTCCAAAAAGAGCTTTTGATCCATTATCCATATTGGTGACTGTGAATTAGTGAGATCTAGAGAAAACAAACCAAAGATGGTAGAGACAATGCTTAAGCTTGCATTGGAGAGGAGATGCTTGAAGTTGTTGAAGTATTTACATCACAAGTCTTTGTTTACTATGTATCCATAGTTTTATGTCCATGATTTCTGACTAATGGGAAGAAAATCTTGCTTGCAGCAGCCCAAGTAACTATTTTCTCTACCTATAACCCAATTTTTTTTAATGATTATCTAAGAAAAACTTTGGCAAAATGGTGCGCACTAAATTTCAAATAAATTTGGATGTCTAAAGTCCTACCTTGTTTGGTTTTGTCTGCAGCTACAATGTTCTGATGGAATGTTTTGTTGAGTTCAACTTCAACCAGAATTTTAACATCTCCAATCAGGGTAAAAAGAGCCGGTCCAACGATAACGAAAGATTTGAGCAAGATTAAAGGAAATTTCTTGTTGAATTCTATATGTCCCAAAGCTTTTTAGAAAAAATATGAATCCTAAGTTTTTGCTTATGTCACAGACTAGCCCTAAGATCCAAGCTAGGCGTGTAAAATTCTAAAGGTTCACTTAGACCAAAAACTACCCTACTAAAATTTTGGATACATGGAAATGAGAATGTTTTTCAAAACTATCCACACTCAGATTTTTGATATCTCAGACACTCTAAAAAATGCAACTCTACTCTATAATCATTCTTAGGTTGCAATGCATAGAAAAATGAATAAAGATAAAACTTTAGGAGATCATTAACAAGAAAATACTAATATTGAAACAAAATTAACTTTTTACTGATTGAAAATAATATTTTCAATTAATAATATTTTCAAGTAATACGTAGCATGGTTCTAAACCTAGTGACATGTAAAAACTATTATTTTGTTCTAGGTCTCTTGCAATTATTGGACCCGTACAATTATTTATTTTCAATGAATACTCGGACATAGTTTTTGGCAAAACTTGTTACTTTTAAACTTTTCATTATTTTAGAAAATGTTGATACATATCTTGATTTTGGATATTAAGTCCCCATGACTAATTGATAATGCAACTTTATAATATTTATTATCTTGACTTTTATTTTGGAAAATAATAATATTGTCCTGATGACAACACCATCGTTGTCTTTATCACTAAGCTTTGGTTTTTGTTTGTTTACGTTATCGTTATCTCTATATATTAAACGACAACTATATCCTTTGAGAATCTCATATAACCAAAAACTCAATTCATTCATACACATTTACATATATATAAATAATTAAATATATTTATTTTCATCTTCGAAATTTGAAAATCTCTTATACATTATAATGCTCTCTTAACGTCAAGTTGATAAAATTTAAAAAAAACAATAGTCGAATAAATACAATGGAGCTAAGTATATATAGTGATATATTTAAAAATAAGAAATGAAAGTTATGATTAAAGTAGGACATCAATTATTTGGGCTCACATGCAAATTATGAGGTGCCAAAGGATAAATAATGGCTCTTTTATATATAAGTCTTCAAAACAGAAATGATCAACTCATAAACGTTTTGCTTTTGACAATTCTAGAGAATCCTTTGTATTTATATTCTCATTCAACAATCAACATTGGATGTATTTGAAATATCAGTTTGTCTCTATTCACAACCAAGTTTTTATATATATTTATATATTGCTATAAAATGAAATTTTCGTAAATTATTATTGCACTTTTGAAGAGATTGCTTATGGAATATAGTATTACTTTAGACAAATATGTAAATAAATGCATATGAGTTATTAATAGTTTTCATATTGCAAAAACAAATAGATTTTTTGACTTTTTTTTGTCAATTTCGTATTTTCATTCAAATAAAGATGAAAACTAGTTTAGTAGCAAACAATCTACAAAATATAATTTTTAGGAGAGCTATCTAATACTACATGCAAGAATATCAGTTTCGAAAATTTTAGATATAAATGAATAAGAGTAAAATTAAAACAGTAGAAGAAACTGAGACTCTTGAATCTTGCAAAATTTTCAATGTAAGGTTTAAATGCGGATCACTCCTCTGAATTTACCATTATTTTCAACATTTATAAATAATTTGATGCCAAGACCAATTCCAACATATCTAAGGATATTAGATTTGTAATTGTTCAGAGAACTGTTTCAAATTCAGAATGTAAAGATATATGAGAGACTTCTTCTGACTTCAAATTTAAAATATATAAATTGTATTAGTACGTAGGAGAATGAATGGAAGATATTGATAACAAAACACTAAATCAGATAATGTATAAGGCTGAAGCAGGCTAATATTATCATGAGTGCATAGATATCTACATATAACTCATTTGGAATCTGGCTAGATAGGTTGGATTAAATGGAAATTCCATTTGGGTTTTATTTTTAAAATAGAACAAAATTGGTAGCTATATATATTCTTATCGCTTGCATGGCTTTTCCAAGTTAAATCAACACTATAGATGACAAGAAGAAGGGACCCTAATTCTGAGAGAATAGAACTTTAAAAGAGGTCCACTTCAATGAACAAAATAACAACTCAAAAGCTGCCCCTTCGTGTGAATTATATTGCGATTTTGTCAGAAGACGACACCACCTTCTTTTTCCGTTGTTTACAAGGGTCCCTTCTTCAACATGCATGACTTTTTCCTGTCTTTTTTTTTTGGGTAAAACATTGATCACAAATCAATACATTGATGTGAGATAATATTTTCTAATATGCCTTTGAGATGATGGTTTTTTAACCATTAATCTTAATATATTCGGAAATAAATCTAGATATATATTAATTGTAATATATATCAATAATATTAGATAAGGAATTGATCAACTGGTAAACGAAAAAAAAAATTCAAGATGAATTATACGTAAAGGAATAAGGTAAATAGTATTATTTGTTAAAATAATTACCTTACTAATTCCATAAACCATAACATGGAAATTAATAGGAAAATGTATTTGGTCAAGTCATGTTTACATATGTTTTCTCTATTGGAATTCTACTCCAAAAAGTTATGTATCCTCATATGATATTATTTTGGATTTTAGGAAGTGAATTTGAATTACTTATCGAACTTTATTTATTTGATTGTTGACGAATAAATAACATCTAAATTCATTTCTTTCATGCACCTAAACTTTGATCTCATAAATTGGTCTTCTCACATGCTCACTTCTCGGTTTTTTTCTTTTTTAGTTGAAATGAGCTCACTTCTCGTTTTGAATAGTTAGTATTTTTTTTTGTTAATTTTTTTGAATAATTAGTATTTCAATATTCACCTGTCACATTCAAAACTGTGGAAGATCGACGTCTGATGAGTAAAAACAATGAGTATAAAAACTGAGCTCACAAGTGTGTGTATACACACATCTTTTTCTCTCTAAAGGAGACAGCGATGGACTTCCATTCTAAGATGAATTGTCCCTTTTGAATTTTTTAATCTATTTTTAATTAATAGATGATATCCCTGACCACAAAACATTAATAAACTATTTTGATTTTGGAAATAATACATATAGAATATTATTTGTATACTTGGATATCATTGCATAAAGTTCTGCAATTCACAAAGATTATAAAGAAATGTCAATTTATTTTTAAATACTAAGACATATGAGTTAGACATTTCGTATACAAATGATCTATAAACAAAAAGAAAATATGACGTGAAAAACAAGTGATTGAATAATTAATACTTATATATATATATATAAACATTTCCTCTCGGTGTCGGTAGTCCAATTAATCAATTCAATCTAGAGACATTGAGAAAAAAGATATAACATTTTCTTATTTTCAATATTTGAAGATAGATATAACTCAAAACAACATTATTCGCTGTGGCAATTAGATTATTATTGTTTGGTCAGACGAAAATAATATTATGCTTTAATTTACAACTTATTAGAAAATTTAGAATCAGATTAGTTATTCTGAACATTAGTTAGGTTTTAACCCTAAACCTTCCGGACTTAAAAAAAACTTTGTTAGTTTCATATATAATCCTCTTAAAATAGTGTTAATAAATTCTTAAAACTTAGAAGAGATTATCTTCCACATTATTTGAAGGTATATATATATATATATATCTACTTTTTACAAATTGTAGAGTATTAATTTAGATATTTTAAATTTGTTCCTTTTAATTTTAAAAATTTATAATATTCATAAAATTTTCTACAAACGAGTATTTTGGGTTGATTGTTCACGCATGCATATCTTTGTCCGGAATCACTTTTCCGGAGATGACTCCACCAGAACTTAGGTTCCATTAAACCTCTCCTTAAAACAAAAACACTAGAGCATCACGACCAGGACATGTTTTATTTAGTTTACATTTTTATTTTTTTTCAACTTTTGATAAGTAAAAAAAATTGATGTAAACAAAAAAAGATATGAAATTCTATAATGATCAAAGTCATAAGCAAGGAGAAGAATTGAAAGGAAATACATCTCAGCACCAAAAAGAGTTACATAAAATTTACACAAACCAAACAAAATATATATACTTACACACACCTGCAGAACATATCTTATATATGTATGGATCAATCAATAAAACTCAGAGAATAGATAATTAATGTCTCTAGCACATACTAATCTAAATGCTTTGATCAAACGCCATGTTATTAAGTTTTTGTAGGTTTTTACCATACACTTCCACATCAGCATCATGTAGTAATGTTGCAGGTTCTTGGTTTGGTGATGTTGATGATGATGATGCTGATCTCCAGTAGTACTTAGAAATGTCTGGCTTCACTTCTGCTTCTAAACCAATTTCTGAGCTTTGGTTTAGTTCTGTGTACTGAAGAATCTCTGATGCCCATGACTTCATGTCATGATTATGATGATCAACTACTGAATTATTGTTATTGTTGTTGTTCATGATTTGGTTACCTTCTGTGTAATGATTACCAAAGAAGGCATTGTAGATACTGTTGCTCTGAGATGGAACTGTGTTACAGTAGTTGTTAAGTTCCCAGTTGTTTGGAACAGGATTGAAGTTTGAATACATTGGTGATGACGTGGATATTGAAGTGAGTAGAGATACAATCTGGTCTGAAACAGTTGGAGTAGTAGTAGTACAAAACGCAGCGTTTTGATGAGCCGTAGTCGTTGGGAACCACCACGAACCTGGTTGCATCGACTGACCATGTAAATTGTTTATCAAACCCGTTGACTTTACCACTTCTGATGACGTCAACTTTTGATCTATAGATTGAAGCTCGTTTGTTATTAAGGGTTTATGTGTTGTTGGGTCAATGCCTTTTCTTCTTAGCTTCTTCTTCAAACATGAGTTCCAAAAGTTTTTGATCTCGTTGTCTGTTCTTCCAGGTAAACGAGTTGCAATCTGAGACCATCTATATATAACACAATCAAAAGAAACAATTTCAATAACTACATTATTTGTTTTAACAAACTATAATATATGGTTTATTAACCTGTTGCCTAATACAGCATGCAGCTCAATGATCAAACTTTCTTCATCTTGAGAGAAAGCTCCTCTTTTTAAGTCTGGTCTCAAATAGTTTATCCACCTTAGTCTACAACTCTTTCCACATCTCTGCAAACCTAAATGATCATATAAATGCATATAAACAATATGATATATACAACTTGTTAAACTATGTTTATATAAGAGTATCAAACCTGCGAGTTTAGGGACAGAACTCCAACAGCCATGGCCATGTCTAGTTATGTAATTGAGAAGTTTCTCATCTTCTTCAGGAGACCAAAGGCCTTTTCTCAGCTTCTGCTTGTAACAGCACGAATGTCTTCCCATTTATTTTATAAGATCAGTTCAGAATTAAGAAGAAGCTATGGAAGTTTGCAGAGAGATGGAGAGTTTTATGATCTGTGAAGGTTCTGTAAAGTTTGAAGAGGAAGAAGATGAGAGAAAATATTATAAAATGAGAGGAAATGTGATTGTTGATTTTCTGGTGCATTACTTTTTTATAATCGTTGGATGAATTAATTGACACCTTTTATGGGACCACTCTATATAGAAAAATCATGAGATGAATTAGAAACTTAGTAAAATACTATTTGATTCACTTACTAAATAGAAAAATATTGGTGGTTAATAGTATACTTTAGAGATAACAATAATTAGCTACCTTCTTTTTTCTTTTCTTTAAATATAGTAAAAAAACGTGGCATATATTGACACAAAATAATCAACTTACTAGAATATCTTCTACAAAAAAAAAAAAAAAAAAAAAAACCAAAAAGATAAGAAGAAATATTTGTAGAGATATTTTATTACAATGTTGAAGCAAATAGTATAAATTTGATAACCAAAATATTAGAGAAAAATGGGAAATTGAATTCAAGAATTATATATTCCTGTTTGAGGAGATGATATGGTTAAATTATTTTATTTTGTCGACAATTAGATCAAAAATATCTAATCAATATATAAGTAAAGTTTTTTAAAACTTTAGACAATATCATATGCAAATTATATAATTCACTAAAATCAAATTCTGATAGAGAATACAAAGTAGGTAAATTTAGTATATATATGGTTTAAGTTTTCATCCGGTATAATAATATTAGAAGTAAAGATTGGTTTCAAACCTAAACAAAAAGTTTTGACACAAAAATTCAGAATTTCTTAATTGGTGAAAAGAAAATAGAAACAAAATATATAAAGGAGAAGCCATAATAGTCAACAACAAACTCATTTTCATGAAAGCATTGTACGAGTCTAAAATTTTTGTACCCCCCAAAAATGTGAATTATTTATATAATTTTTGTTTGAATATATATATATTTTAACATTTATGGTATATTATAATTTGATTTCCCCTACTTTGATCACAAAAAAGACACCTTGAAGTGGTGGGAATGTACATAGTTATTCAACTCAAGTACGCAAAGTTGATAGTGGTAAAGTAGCTATAAATGTTTTTCTACTTCGCAATAATTTGGTCGCGTCCACTAATATTCTTAGTTATTTATAAAACATTCACATTTATTTATAGTTACCGATTTGTAACTGGTAAGCTTTCTTTGATCTTATATTATATTAAAAAAAGCGTTACGTTTGATTAATTTCGAGCAAAAAAACAGCAATACGTGTTTAGAAATGTATGTCATGATCGCAAGAGATGCGTTCTCATTATTATCGTATTATAGGAAAGAGAAATATTTTTTAAAAAAAATTATAAAAAACAATCATTATTTTACAAAAAATTTGGTTTATTAATAAAAAGCTAGTAGCTTAAGCCGATTCTTAATTATTGATTTTTTTTTGTTTTATGAGAAGACTAGTCTTAAGAAATTATACGAACATTAGACCAAAAAAAAAAAGAAATTATACGAACATCAGCATAATTGAAGAATATCATTACAACGGAAAAAATACTCAATCCTTTGTACATACAACTGGCTTGTCTCCTTTGACATATTTTTGGTAAGTGAGGAAAATTTTTAAGATTCTCATTATTTAATAATAGCGTGACAATATGACATTTTCCATATTGAAATGTGATTTTGTCTTATGCATAATTTTTTTTTTTTCATATTCCGCCGAGTAGAATATCATTTATATATATTTACCAACTTCACATACACTTTTTACTCAATTTAAATTTGAGTGGTAATGCATTGACGATATATTGTGGATGATCACTACACGATTTTAGTAGATTTCCGAAAATAATTTACGGTAGAAGAATTTCATCACAAATTTACTATGCTACTGCGATATAATTGCGTAAAAAGATAAATCACTGCAAAATTCTTGGAAATTTGCGAAAAAAAATTTCCTCGCAAATTTGTGAAGATTTTGTAATAGAGTAGTGATATATTTGCGAGCAAACAGTTTCTTCGCAAGACACATGTATGTGTCGAGAATTTATAAATATTTATGGTTATATATTTGTTGAAAATTCCAACAGAGATTTTTGATAAAAAAAAAAGAAAAAGAAAACAAGTAGATGAAACTAACAATTATGATATGAATTTACATGTATATTATATGAAGTCATAAAACTTATAAAAAAAACTAAATACAGTGAATAAAACTATATATAATTAACCAAATCAGTGATCAATACATGTAAATTTGTAGATTGTGTTGGTGTTATTTCTGTATCACTATCGAAATTAATCATTATGTAATACTATATGTTATTGATTTTAAAAACATAATTAGGTCGTTGACAAAACATATTTGAAAGTCAGCCAGTTAAATCGTTATAACATGCAATAAATCAGCCAATGCCACCTTCATCTGTCGTTTTCTGTTTTATTAAAATCATCTTTGCATAGTCGAAATTGGACTTTCATTGGTTGTAAATTATATAAACATAAGTATAAGTTAAATTCTTATGTGCATAAAATAATTAGATGTTTTAGTGTAATTTACGAAAGAATCGCCGCCATTCAAATAATTGAAACATTTAAAATTATCAAATTGGAGAGATTAGCATTGACTTTGGTTCTATCAAGGACTTGCCTCTTTCAAGGTCCTATAGAGAGGACATGAAGGTATAGAGGAAGAGATGAAATATCAATCAATTGCTATATATAAATAAAGAAAACAAAAGAAATAGAGATTGGTAGAGATATTTTAGAGCAAATATTTTGCCAACAATTTGGTCTAATGGTTTGGCTATATCGGTGAAATTCGTGGCATAACGAGAAATTGAAAATGTAGTTTAATCATGCATTTTATTTGGAGGACAAAGTAGTTACGTTTTAAACTATATGCATTGAGATTTTTCTCTTTATCATTGACAATAATGTATCAAAAGGATTTGTAATTGTAAAACCCTTGAAGGATACAATTGATGCATAGTAAACTTTTTTCTTTTCTTTTTTTTGTTCTGACTTTTACAGTTTTCAAAAAAAGAGGAAATTGATCTCTAGTGATGATAAAAAAAACCTTTAAATAAGAAAACCAATGGACTAAAAAGTTTTTAGGCGTACGTTAATTTTGTTGTAATTCCTAGTTTAATTTCCGGTAAAAATGTTTTTTACGCCATATTAGTAAATATAATTTTTATTTTTGTGTATGTTGGTTCCAAATATTTAAATTCTCTCTTAGTTATCATTAAAAAAAAACTTTCATAGAAAATATATGATTGATAAGATATTTTACATCTTTCCATATTTTGGACTATATTATTTTCATCTGCAAAACTTTTTTTTTCGATAAATATTTTTAAGAATGCAACACGAGGATTTTCCAAGAGATCACTTATCCTAGTATTATTCTTGCTGTAGTACCACTTACCTGAAATTTTTTGATAGGATTCGATGCATTTTAATTTTAATGGTAACTTTAATGGTTTACCATGCATTTTTAATTCTGTAAAATTCTATTGTCATAGTGTCCAAAAAAAGTAAGATTTGGATGCAAAGTCAAAAAATGTTGACAGTAAAAGCAGGTAAATAAATTAAAAATGAAGAAGGAATATAAGAGGTCGAAACCAAAGTGAAAGAGCATCATTTTGTTTGTAGTAGAATGATGATTACAAAAGTGGGACAAAAACAGAATTTTCATGATTTGGTCAGAAGAACAAATTTATATATTTCCTTGTTTTAAGTACAGAAAAAGCTATAATTTTCTTAGAGAAACTCAATACTATACGAAAGTAATGGAGAAAAAGAATGTTGAAACATCACTCTCAAGTATTATGTTCAATTTCACGATAGGTGTAGAGCCAGGCTTTTGTTTCCTCGTATTATTTTTCATGACGAATACTATTGTTTTTATTTTCAATTGATATGATTGTTCATTTTCTGAGTATATTTAGTAATCTTCATCATTCTTATATTCTTTTCTTTTTTCTGATAATCAAGAATTTCTAGATTTTAGAAGATCACCGATTTTGATCAATAAGAACTCTGTACCATTCTCTATAAAAAAATTATTATCTCTGAGTCTGACATTAACCCTTAATGCATCTCTCAAACGTATCGAATTTGTGTCCATTGCACCTTCGATATCAAACTTAAATTACTGGCCTATCATCATTTGGTCATTTTTTTGTTGTGTCTTTTGCACTGAATTTTTGTTTTATATGTTTAACGTAGGAATTAATAGAGCTTAAATGATCAACACTAATGTGTAACAATGTTAATCCAGTTATTGCCAACACTAATGTATAACAAGTTTAATCGACTTTTGTAATAGAAACTGATCATGAATCTTTAAACTCAATTCGTATATACGTCAACAGTTTTATAAGTTCTAATGATAATGGGTGCGAGAGTTTGTGAAAACTTGTGTTTATAAACCATATCGAGCAATTGTATGATTGGTATAACGCATGAAAATATAAAGATTTCTGTCTTTTGACCTGCTGACAGCATGTGCAATAGCGTTTAAAAAAAACAAAATAGACACAATATATGAAAATTATAAAAATTATCTAAAAAACAATATTATCAAAAGTAAAATCAGAACCACTATTACATATGACTAGTAAAAATAAAGAAAACACACAAAAGTCAACAAAATGAGTAAGTTTTCTTTTTTTTTGGAAAAACAATACTTATATGATACTTTCTAAAGATTTTTCAATTTGGATAGTAAGCCATGATTCCACTAGAGAAAAATGTTTTTGAAGAAAAGGGTTTATAATCTAAGAACGGGATAAGGTTTACAAAATATATAAAGATTTTGTTGTTGGCAATGTTTACTAACTTAACAAACATTGATACTGCAAGTTTTTTTAAATCTGGTATTTACGATAATTTAGATAATGACTATGGTATCAGAGAATCGATTCTTCTTCACTACAGTTGATAGATTACAAAGAGATTTACACTATGAATTGAAATTTATCAATTTCATTGTTGACAAAAAAAATGGATCCATGAAATTTTAGTTAAATAAGAAGCACTTTGGATCAATAATTCAAGCTTAGGACAAAACACTAAGCACGTGTTTTTGTAAGCTTCAAAAAAAAATGAGAAGTTTAAATCGTACGTCAGATGCAAATACGATCTCTAGCTGAAGCTACGCCACGTCGTCGGATGAAGACATTCGCCGACGCCGACGGAGAGAGAGATTACGAGAGGTCAGTGTCATCCTTACATTTACTGATTTACATTAGGTCCCAACTTGCCCAAATCAACAATACAATTAAACAAAATCACTTATAATCGCTTTTTTTTGTCAACCATAATTGATTTTATCATATGGTTTAGCTACGAAGAAAGCAACATATGAGTAATTTCGAGTTATACTTCTAACTTTGACGAAATATTGAATCCGCTCTAAATTTCAAAAGACGAAAAACAAGATTAAAAATAAAATAAAATAGAGAGAACAAGTTTCTTAGTTTTTTAAGTTCTAATTAAAAACTAGTAGTTGAGTTGCTCTCAGTCTGGTGGTTAAGATGATCCAGCTAATGACTTGGTACCAGGTTCGATTCTTATATGATGCATTATAGTAGCTTAAAAAAGGATTATAAGAGTGGTTTTTAGGCTATGGATCAGATATTATCGATCCAAGTGTTAAAAAAATAAATTAAAAACTAGTAATTGTAATATGGAAGAAAAAAACATTCCATTAAGACTGCAGGTTTTATATTATATGCAAGTCATGTAAAACTACTAAGACAAACTAATGTTCAAAAGTTATAAAAGTTTTTCTCTGTTTATATTAAATAATTCATTACGTGTATCTTTTAAAAATGAATATGCCTTAGTTTTATTTAAAAAGTATAGAATAGTAACTTTTCTGAATAAATTTTTTATTTAATCATTCTATTAGCACATGGTAAAAGATAGGGATCCTATCATAGGATTTGTTAAATGTAATTTTTATAATGAGAAAAGGTAATCACCTTTATTTTGTTTTGAGCTCACATAAAGAATAAAGCAATTCTCGTATCTTTTGGACAATTGGGTCCACATTAATGGAATATTTAAAATGATTTGTAAGTGTTTAGTGAAAAATATTTCACATCACCAAAAGTCTTCTAACTATATCAAATTGAAGTCTAACATTCAGAATCGATCAAGATATATAATTTCCTTTAAATCAAAAATAGAATGAGAGATTATTTTGCATTATTGTTCATATCTGTAAGCTGTTATTTTCAGTATGAATACCTAGTGTAACACATGATGTCCTAACAAAACTTAAATTGTAATCAAATTCGATTGTTTTTCAACATATATTAATTTTTCAAACTAATGAAGAGATATATTGTTTACAAAAAAATAAGATCTATAAACACTTCGAACAAACCAATCAACCTTGTGATTCAGAGTTCTAGGGATCTGATGGAATGTTTGATGGAGTAAGAGGTTGGTGAAGAGTCTGTTGAGTCTAACAAAATTATCTAGGTTCTGCGATATAGCTGGTCAGTCTTCAAGGTTGTCCACCATCTTCAGAATTATGCGAAATCACTAGCACACTAGGCATCTAATACAAAATAAAACACTCTTCCAATAATAATGATACCAATAATAATAATATGAAAAGTATAATCGTCCAAAAATGTCACAATAGACAAATTTCATTCTATTATTTCATTACTATCTTCTAAATTTCTCTCTCAAATTATTTTATTAGGTGAAAGTACTCATTATTATAATTACTAATGTACAAAAAACTAACAATGAATTGGTCTTTAAAAAGCTAATCACCTGATTCTAAGAGATTTGTATGTCCATTAATGACATAGTATATTTCAATCTTTAGTTCTAAGCAAAGCAAAAAGCAATGATTAAAAAAATATAAATGGCAGTTTTGAGTCTAAACAGAAACAATTAAAATGAAATAAAGGTTGAAAGATATTAAGGAGGTGACATTCATTTTTCAAAAGATAAAAAGATGTAATAATAAAAAGGGATTTTGTCTAGTTGAAAAGTATGGCACTTGATCCTACTTATGCATAATTACATTTAGTAGGACCTTAACTCATTTTCACATCTTTCTCTTTTCTTATTTGTTTTTTTTTCTAGTGGACTTCTTAGTTTACCTGTTGCATCCATATTTATAAAATCATATAACTCATATTAATTACTGTCTTCTTCGTACAAAATACATTATTAAAGGTCCAAATCTCCATGCAAAAAGATGTAGCTAAATTAAGAGTTTGGTTGCGCCAACCCAGTTATGGTTTAGTGACTAAACGAAAAAACATAACACATGGATAGTATGCTACTTAAATTCGAACTCCTCCTAGAATATATTTGTGTATATGCACCTAAAAAATATTTACACGGTTTTTTTGGTTTTCATATGAACTCGAATTCAGGATAGCAATAATAGTAATACATTACTCGGATCGAATCAACTAGATTATCAAAAAAAAAGTTCGTTTGTATATTGAAATGTAATCTTACCATAGAAAAATGTTTAAAATAGTCTCTCTATAACCAAATTAAGTTGGTTCAATTAGTTGAACATTCACCTAATTGTTTTTCATTAGCAGCATTTGATTCTTCCTAACTGCGAAACATCCTTGGCAATCCATAGATGCTTTTAAGTGGCAAGAAAATCCAAATTTCTATAGGTTTGAGAGATTAGTCTATGTCTCGAATTCCTACGATTATCAAAAAGAGAAAACAGTCTTTCTACAAAAGCAGGTAATGAGAGTACACACATGAAAGAGATGATGGTAATAGTCTCTCCACAATGGAAAAAATGAGCTTCATGCATTCAGGCTTCGACAGGTTGATTACATCTTTTTCTGAGTCAAAAGGTTTATTACTTGATAGACTTATTGTTGAAGTCGGTGTTTCTCTACATTAATTGGCTTCCATAAAGGAAATTTGTAAAGGAATTAAAGATTGATGTAGAGCAATTATGAAAAGTTGTTTTGTCTGGTTGAAAAATATGAGCCATTAGATGAGAATTCTACATGATGTCTTCGTAATTAATTTAGAGAAAAGAGAAGAGCTTAGAGTCAATCTCTAAATAGCTCATACTCTTCATTACTCTTTTTTTTTTTCCATCTTCTTCTTCACTTTCTTAAAACATTTCCATCAGTCACTTCATTTTTTTCCCTTTCTTCAAGTCTGTGTCCCAATTATAGGGATCACAATTCTTCAATCTAATCTCTCTTTCTCTCCTTTAATTATCTTCAAATATGAAGATGTATTTGACACGTGTCAACTCCTTATTTGATAGTTAATTTATAACTTTAGTGAATTCACATTTCAAGCTGGTCCAGTTTTCAAAATTTTAATATCTTTTTTAGTTGAAAAGAAATAAGTTTCAATGGATATAACATAATATAATTTTGTTATGTTTGTATCTTTTTTATTAACTAAGTATATATAATTTGTGTTTAAGAGTGTCAAAACATGATTACTAGAGTGGTCTGGATTATAAAATAAAAGTTGGGTGGTACTTTTTGTTTTTGTAAGAAAAATCGATGGTTTGTAATTTAGCTCATATATTCAACCATTGGAACATAAATCTTGCATGGATGAATCGGTATGAAACATATGAGATTTTCACCTTCTGACAGATTTTATAGGAATAGATATATGTCAAAGATTTTGTATGGAAACTTTTAATTTGTTTTGTGTGCGAATAAGAAATATTAGAACTATTTTGGGAAGTCTACTATGGTTTTTATATAAATTGGGAGAGACAGGTTATCAGGCTGGAATTGGAGACGATTGAGGTGGGGATTTTCACAATCAAGGATGCTCATTTGTTATCGTTCTTAATATGTTTGTACTATGGTTTCATTTTTCATAACTGGATACACGTTTATAGGAAAACTAACCTTTAGCTCACTTCATTTTTTCATTACCATTAGGTTTCCACCCATTGGACTTAATTTCGAAGGAGGTTATGTTGATTGCTCTAGGTGATATTTGGGGAATTGCGATTCTTCCCAGCATTAGAACTTGATATATGTTGAGTTTTATTGAATAAAATGGAACCACCAATTCTTTTGAAAATTGGAGGACATGAATGTCTTGAATTCTTTTAAAAATCAAGGTCCAAGTGGCAAATGACCTTATATTTTCAGTTACCCAGGCCATAATAAGTTAGGCCCAAATCATCTTAAAGTTGGCTTATTCGATCAGAATTTTTTTGTTTCTGTCATCTGATTGATATTGATAATGAAGAGTTACAAAGTTTCAAAAACATAAGAGAACAAAGGTCGCTTTCAATCCTACAATACGAAGAGGATAAAAAGATAGTGATCCAATGATAAACCAAATACAACAAAGAATCAAGCCTAGCAAATACCACTTGTAAAATTTCCCGCACAACATTCTCGATGATAGACTTCAAACCAAAAAATGGTGACTTGAAAATAGAGAATGACTTTCTCTAAAAATGATGGTTCTCTTTCTTTGTAAAAGCCAATGTCAATAAATTTCCCAAGAGAGCTAGTTACCAAGTTGGCTAGATTCGATCAGAATCTAGTTTTGATATTATGACAGTAACATTAATAATTGGATCATTTACTATATTGATGCAGAAAACTGTTAGTGGATTATGTAATTTTATATTTTTTGAACTGTATGCTGCATGATGTTTAAATTTTTTTGTATATAATATTATCTTAATTGAGACGATAGAAAATCAATTAAAATCTAATTATGCAGGTAAAGATAACGATTGGATTCTAGCAAATTAACAACCATTTTCTGATATCTATTTCAAAAGGATAATTTATTCTTTTATCTTAAAAAATAGGATCAGAAACCTGATATCTTAATCGATCTTGTTAGACCAGCTAAAAGTAGAATTCACCACAAATTATTAGGAATTAATAAAAATGATGGGAAAATCTTGAAATTTTGCATGCATTTGAATCTTACCTTAGGGACTTCAAGGGCTCAAAAGTCTTTTCAGAGTTTGTTTCTTCATTGTATTATTTGGTAGCTTGAACTAGATCTGGATATTTGGATATCCGTTTAGGTTCGAATCGGGTCTATTTAGATTTCGAATTTTTGGTTCTATAGACTTAAAATCTATTTAGGTATTTTCATTTTCTGGGTCATGTTCGGTTCAGATATAAATCTGATTCAAATTCAAGTATTTCTATATAGATTTATATAAAAAATCAAAATTAGTATAGATTTAATAGAAAAAAAATACTCAAAAAACTTAAATTTAATAAAATTATATCGGATATTTATTTGATTCTTGATTCGGTTTTGGTTCGGGTATATATATTTCTATTCGAACATTTTATTGGGTTCGAATTTAGGTTCAATTTCTCTTTTCTAGGTCGATTTCATTTCGGGTTTCGGGTATTAAATTGTATGCTTAGGAGTAGTTTGAACCATATAACAAATTTACTAGCTCATAATATTAAAAGTTTGACACGTGATTCATATTTATAAACGTTATTCCGTCCATGTGGTCTGTTCTAATGATATATAAATTTGGTCGAAAAAATAAACCTGATATCTTAATTTGAAAGTGATCATCGATCCTAGTACCCCGTAGAGAATAAATTATTTTTTCAAAACGTTTACATTTGTGAAGGATAAGAACAAAATGTTTAAGAGTTTTAAAGATAAGCACTAAAATTCTAGACAAGACCACTCTGATTAGGACATAAATTATATTAATAACATCAATGTTGGCCACTAATTTTTGTTTGATTTATATCACTTTATTATAAAATGGTTTAAGTGCAAAGAATAAAAAGTAACTTTATCAAAATTACTATATGTAAACTTATGATATTTTCATCCAAATTTTTAAAACAATAGAATCTTATTAACAAACAAAACAAACAACTATTCAAATCTAAATTTATTTTTTTCTATACTAGTCATGGACATATTGATACATTTGATAATAATTGCATAACTTATAAACGTACAATCTTCTTTTTTATAGTATTTTTTCGTATGAAACAGGTAGAATATTTTTCAGAATCGTAAAAATAAATAACTATAACAATTTTTTTTTCTTTTTTTGTTAAAGAAAATCTCTAACAATTTTTCTTTTATTAATCTTTGTAAAGGTTATTAATCGTATAATCTTTCCAAGTCAATATTTCGACGCGTAGTCAAAAACTGAAAAAAAAATTCTATCATTTTGTTGGTAAGAAATTTGACCATATCTTTAGTCAAACTTTTTAGCCACATACATATTTTACCATATACCGATCGATTAGACAAATTTTTTACCATTATTATTTTGCCAACTGTTCACCGAAACCAATTCTAGCGATTGATTCATGGCAATATGATATTAGTCAAAATTAGACAAAATCGATATTTTAAAAATAAAGTTGGAATATAACTAAATCATTAAACTCTAATGAAACATAATGCGTATACTGTGTTTTGAAACTTAAAACGATAGACATCATGTAGATGTTGATAAGGCTCATAATTAACGTATAATCTTTCCACGTGGACAACATATTTAGGTCCACGTAACTCATGATTTATCTCAAATCCCCAAAATAATTAAGTCTATATATATATATACAGAGATCAAATGAAGATGCTGATGAAGAACTAATAACAAGAGTTTGAAGAAACATATATAAAAAATGGCGGACGAGGGAAGTTCAGGCACAGCGACCTGCATAGATATTCTGCTTGCTATCCTCTTGCCTCCACTCGGTGTTTTCCTCAAATTTGGCTGCAAAGTCTGTCTGTTTCTCTTTATCTCTATATATATATATATATTTATATAACTTGATTTGTCTATGAGTTTACTAAAAGTTTGGTGATTAAATAAATATGATTTGCAGGTGGAGTTTTGGATATGTTTGGCATTAACGTTCTTAGGTTACATTCCTGGGATCATTTATGCTATTTATATCATCACCAAGAAGTAGTTCCTCACTCTTGTTTATCACATCACCATGTAAGCTCTCTCTCTTTCTCTCTAGATTGTTTAATTACGCTCTGGCCCAAAAATAATCAAAAGGAAAAAAGAATTATTAGTAAGTTTTATAAAATATTTTTCAAAACATTAACTTTTTTTTGGGTGTCTAAAGTAAATTAAAACCGCCAAGAGATAGGTGGCTCCAGGTGATGAGTTTGAATCCCATTCTATTTTAGTTGGTTATGAATCAGATTTTATCGATTTAACAGTTATTTGTTGAAAAAAAGAATTAAAATTAAAATTGTTTTGTAGCTTGATTGGTGGTTAATTGGGAAATTACAAAGTGATCTCATTTTCGGATGAAATCATGAGAAAACCTTAATTGGACTATTTATTATTTAATGAGGAAATAAAAAAATTTAGGGTACCTGTAAAAAAATATTTCTTATATAAAACTATAAGCTGCATATATGTAGAACCTATAAAAATGTTTTTTTTCTAATTATATTTTAAGAATCTATAAACCATTTTTTTTTTTTGTTATTTGTTTTGACAGGAACAGCTCGATCTACTCTTTAGTCTCTTATAGCCTTCTACGTTATGAAGATAAAGTTGTAATTAAGGGTTTTCAATTTCATGTAGTTTTGGATTGGGTAGTTATTGTTTATTTAATGTTTATATAATGTAAAAACAGTCGTGTTAATTTGATAATGTCTCGTTTGGTTTTTGTAATAAAGTTATTACTCCATTATTAGTACTTTAAAAATGAATAAAGTTTTCAAATGTGGACCATATTAGAACTTAAAACGTAACTAAAACGTATCAAATTTAGACCACTCGTTCAAAGTTAACATTTTCAGGTTGTATTGAACCTTGAATTTTAAATGACTGTTAATGATTTAAATTTTATGAAATTTTAGAAAATTTTAGATGAATTCAAAGAAGTTTTTATGATTTGTGATAAAATCTTTTAAAATTTCATCTAAAATTTTGGGATTTGGATTTTTGTTTTTTAACAAGAGAAATCCTCTATAAAACTCTATCACTTAAAATCGCATCTTTAAATTTTTTTCAATAACAATGGTTTTGATTGTGTTTTTTTTAAATCATTAGTTAAATAATACTAGATTTTAAATGATTTTTAGAAATAAATGTTTGAATAACAGATGATTTACCACTTAAAACGAAATCACTTGCCAAGAAACAGGTAGCTCAAATTAAATAGAAATTTTAAAAGTTAGGATAGACTATTGATCAAATTTTGTCGATCCAATGTTGACAAAAAATATAGATGACTTTGTTGGTTTGTCCCTGATTTAATTAGTATTAGGTGATGAATTTGAATCACATTCTTCTCTAATTAAAGAATTTAAACTATAAATCGAGATTTATCGATTCAATCGCTATTTATCGAAAAAAAAACTAAATCACAAAATCAATGTTTCATATATTAAGCCCTTGACTCACGTGTATCACGAAGGTTCCAAATGGAATTAATTAATTAATATAAATATGTACCAAAATCATGTGGTTGGCCAAATGTGTCAAAATATATAACTTTTATTTCTACACTATGGAAGTTTTTGCGCGTGGAATATATGGTTATACTTATGATGGTTTTGGGAAAACTTTGATTTGAGGATATTCTTGACAAATAATTTTACCTTTCAATGAATTAATGATAGAGAAATTTTGGTGCAATTAATTATTTAATCAAACTGCTTCTATTTCAAATGAAGCTTTCTTTTATAGTGGATTTTTTTACCAAAAGGTCTAGTTTTTTTTTTCCGCAGAAAACAAATATATTAATCTTGTGAGTTTGGCTTCCAAAAACAGCCTGATAAACAGAACAAAGCGCACCAACAGACACATTAACAAAGACAAAGCCCGAAGGCAACAAGAATGGATAGAATTGCCAAATAAAGCATTGATATACACAACTTCGGCATCAATGAGGCTTTGCATCCATACAAGACCGGTGGTAGCTATGTATGAGTGATGCCTTTGATCTATCGTGACCGATCTAACCATAGCTGACGCTATTGTATTGCACAAGTGAGGAGTCACCTGGATCCTCCAGCCTTGGATTGCACGTAGGTGATCCCATATCTTCTAAAGGGTCCCCATGCTTCCTCTATATTGGTGCACATTCATGAGTATATCATACACTTGTTCTGAGTCTACTTCAAATATAACTCACTTTTGGTGCGTATGTATTGCACTTTCTATAGCCCAAAAGATCTAATCTAGGGCTACATTATATTAGTCCAAAAAAAATTATATTACATTTATTTAAAATTAATGAAGGAATGGTACTAAATTCGGAAATTCCGAACAATGACTCAACATAGGTCTAAAAAGGGAATCCAAAGCGAGAAAAATATACAACATGAAGTCTCCTAATAGGACAATGAGCTCAGATAAGAGTTAAGCCTCACAAAAATCTACTATATAGTAACAAAGATAGAATTTTTATTTAATTTCTAGTTTATTACAAGATAGAAAAAGATAATGTATTACAAAAAATTATAATTATCTTTTAACTGTTAAAAAAAATTTCATAAAATTATTAAACAACTAATTTTCAATATTTTCTTTCGAAATCTCTAACTAAATATTTAAACATATTAAATTATCAATAAAATAACACTAAAATAACTTTCTTTTTTTGTCAGCAAACTAAATATCTAAAGACATTAAATCATTATCTCAATGTTTTAACTTATTTTCAATATATTAAATATTTACTTATTCAAGATAAAAAGCTTAAAAACTTTTTGGAATCTTAATCTTACCAAAATTTACACTATTATTTTAGATTTTAGAATTTTTTTTAAAAATATATAATATTTATAAACAATTAAATTTTAAAATCAAAATAATATTTGTAATAATTTTAAATTTTAGATTTACATATTAAACAAGTGACAATGAAGTGACGAGAAAACTTGACAGAAAAAAGAAGCGATGAGAAAAGGTGGAAGGTAAAAAAAATTGATTCTATTATGTTATGGGCTTTAAAACTATAATTGGGTGTTAAATTAAGTTAGTTTAAGATAATTGATAAAAGGCTTTCCTCCATTGGATATCTATGGAATTTTCATGGATATAATCAATACTTTTCTTAGTTTCAATTTTATGTCGTTTTATTTCTTTCCTTGATGCAAAAACTCTTTGGTTGATGTCTAGTTATTTTTAATCTGATGGTTAAGATGATCCATCTAATGATTTGACATCAGAATTCGATTCCTACCCGTTACATTATAGTAACTTAAAAAAGAGATTTTAGAAGTGAGTTTTATGCTATGGATCGGGTCTTGTCAATCTAATTGTTGAAAAAAAAAATCTTTAGTTGATGGGCTTGCCAAGTCAGACTTTTTGTCGTTGAACCAATCCATTGGGCAATTGAATGGAGTTTTCATGTGAAAAAAAAAATTAAATTAGTTTTTTTGTTTTTAACGAGATTTTCTCCAAATTTTTTTCCTTTGTCCAGTTTGGTTGATAAACAAAAAAAAAGACTACGCTATACAAATACATAAACCAACAAAAAATAAGACATCTCTAGAGGCAAAGATCAAATAAAGAAACATGTCAGAAAAAAAAACAGATAGATGACTTAAAAAAGAACATATAAAGAAAGAGAATGGTAACAAAGGTTTCCACAGCCCGGAAGATTATAGTCACCATAATTGGTATTTGTTGCATGTTGTAGGTGAGCAGCCATCATTGTTAAATTGTCAAAGTATCTCATATTTAAAAGGTTTATGATATTTGGACGATATATAAATATTTGACAATTCTTCTTTTTTAAGCTAGTTTTTCGGAATAAGTTAGACCATACTAATAATCACTAATCACTATGTTAGATCCACTTGAAAGATCAGCAAAAGCCTATTAACCTCAACAACCTACAACATAAAGGACGAATCAAGAAGTCCCCAAAAATCAGGATACATCACCAATTAAACTCTTCCACAAACAGAGAACTAGAAGCACTCCATCAAGAAGAGGGCATCAAGAGGAGATTTATGATGTGTGTGAATTTATAGTATTATGTAATTTAAGTTGTAAAGTTAATCGTTTGGGCTGAGTTGAAACTTATCTCTGCGAATTTATGTGTAATTTATGATTTAAGTTGTTATGCCGATTGTTTGGGCTGAATTGTAAAATTATATGTCTGCAGATTTTATTTTTTTGTTAGCATATCCAACATGAGACTTTATATTTGTTTTCATTGGGGTTTCAGGGAATTGAACTCTCCGGCTGCCAAAAATACCTATCGGAGCTAAGACATTGAGCTAAAATTACTAACTCTTTTGAAAAATCAAATTTATAAAGTTTTGTTAAGAAAAAAAAAACGTAAAATTTAGACATACAATTCAGTAATTTCTTTAATTTGAAAAATATATACGTAAGATGTATGGGTGGTTATTAATAATTCGATTGGTAATTAATAAACATCGATATTTTTTCTTTTCTAAAACAATGTTATGAGCACCACTTTCTCCTAGGTATTTTTAACCTATAAATTAAAATTACTCCATAACTATATTCCATTAGTAGTAAAATAAAACAAATTCAGACTCCATAATTGCAAATGGTAAAATTATTTCTAAAGATATTTATAATTTCTTTCCATTAAATAATTTATTACCAATTCTGATATTCCTAATATATATGTATTTAGATTTATATGATATCTTCTTGAATTAAATTTGAACAATTACATCCTATATATAAGAGAAACTATACTCCATAAAAAAATATTATAGCAAAGAAAAAAAAAAGAGTCATGACGAGAAAGAAAGTGAAAATGGCTTTAATTGATCATGAAACAACAAGGAGATCAACATACAAGAAACGAAAGAAAGGTCTTTTGAAGAAAGCTTACGAGTTGGAAACTCTTTGTGGCGTCCCAATCTGTGTACTCATCGACAGTGTCTTCGACTCGAACCCAGAGGTGTGGCCATCGAGAGAGAAGGCGAACCATGTTGTGTCCGAGTGGAGGAAGTTGTCTGGGACGGGAAAGTCTAAGAAGATGGTGAACCAAAAGACTTTTCTCGAACAAAGGATCTCCAAAACAACTGCAAAATACAAAAAGCTATGGAAAGAGAACAAAGAGTTGGAGCTGAAGAATCTTATGTTTGATTGTCTTAATGGCAAACTTCGGTTTCTCGTGTTGATAAAAGTCATCTTGAAGATTTTGGTTGTGTCATTGAACAACATATGAAGGAACTTGGTCGTAGGATTGAGATTGTTAAGAGGAACCATGAATCGTCTTCCTCCTTTCTTCCTGCTTCTTATGCTATGCCTATGGTTGAGTTTGGTTCTTCTTCAGTGGGATTTTACGATAGGATTCGGCATCAAATTGAAGATACCAAGAAGAATGATTTGGATCTGAATAAGTAAAACTGTGGTGAGACGTCTTTGATCGTATGTTACTTTTGTGTCATTTAAGTTATCTTTGTTTTGGTTATACATGTTCTCATCTATGTTTCACGTGTAGTTGTATTTTATTTTCAATGGAATTTCAATTTCTCTAGTTGATTAATGTCTTCTCTTCAATGTCATATTTCTCCTTGTCCAAGTTTGTATACTTCAAACGACTCACGAACTCAAAATAACAAAACATTAATTACCAATCACAAATCGAATATAAAATAAGTTTTGTTAAAATTCCGTTATATTTTTGAGATACTTTTCTAACTCAGCAGTGGCCGAGCGAAAAAATAACAATTCAAGTCGCATTCACGGCATACAAAATAATGTAGTACATATTTTGCTCTATAAACACTGCTTCTAAACTAATCGTCTGCTTCTATACTAATCGTTTGTGGGGTTAATGATATGCAATCTCCAAGAAATAAAGTTATAGAGATCTCAATCTTTCAAATTCATAAGTTCTTACATGGTATACAAGTATTTCCATGACTATGAATATTCTTTTGAGTAAGTCAATATTTCGACGCGTAGTCAAAAGCTGATAAAAGAAAGTTCTATCGTTTTATTGGTAAGAAATTTGATCATTATCTTTTAGTCAAGCTTTTTTACCACAATCGATTAGATAAAATTTTAACCATATATTATTTTGCCAACTGTTCACCGAAACCCAACTCTAGCGATTGATTCGTGGCGATATGAGTCAAAATTAGAGGAATTGCATAAATAACGCAAATGGAAAACAATATTAAGAGAATAGATATGTAATAATAAAATAGTGATATTCTTTATATTTATTATAATAATTTCCATTCTATCAACTTTTCCTCTATTTTATATACACTATATTTAAAAAACAAAATCAAGACTAAATTTTCTTTTATAAAACATAGATATTTGACACTAACTAATATATGATTTTTTAACAAAAAGTATTATACAACAAATATGTTATTAAATAATTTTATATGAGATGAATTCCATACTATTTTGTGTAGAAAACAATATTATGTTATATTCTATTTCATTAAAAAAATTTATTTACAAACTATAAACTCTAAACCGTAAATCCTCATTTTCCTTGTTCTTTTTCTTCTCATCTTTATCCTCCTCCTCATCTTCTTCTATACCATATAGATGAATATTTTTTAGTGCTACTACATTTGTTTCATTTCATAAAGAGATTTAGAAATAAATTTATTTCATATTATAAGGTGTTTTACATATTTTTATGCAAAATTAAATGCAATTTATTTGTTGTGACTATTAATATTCTGAAAGCTTTATATTATTGGTGAAATTTTATTAATTTAAAATATAAAATAATTTAATTGATACAAATTTAAGTTTGTAAATATGTGTGTTTTAAACAAAAAGTCGTGTAGTTTGAAACAGAGATAGTAATTCGTATAGAAGTTATATAATGTAACATGTTGTCCATTTTCTTTGTTCTAGGTTATTTTTGTTATATTTTCCATGAAGTGGTTATACAATAGGTTTTAGTTTTAGTATACTTAATTATATTCTTAATTATTTTAAACAATATTACTATCTCACAAATTCACCCATATTTTAAACCATTTTCTGAGTAATACTTGATCATGATCAACATGTTTTCTTATAGTATATAAAAATCTTATACAAATAATTTTATTATTAATAAGAACATCAACTTTCCATATTTGTATAATATATTTTAGCAACTACAAAAGAGGAAGTGAGATTCAACCGTCCATTGTACATAAGTCATAACACTTACAATTATAGTATGTGACCTATCTTTCGGTTTTGTTTATACCGTTTAAAATTGTGAAAGGAAGTGAAATTGGAGAAAGATAAATCGGTGAAATTTTCTAACCAAAAACAGAAATTGTTAATTGCTTGTATTATCCTTTTTTATCATTGGTCAACATTTTGGTCCATAACAAAAAAAAATCAACTCGTTTGTAAATTTTACAAAAATCTTTCGATTCAAAGATTTTAGAAAAGACTTGATCACGTGAATACGATCTTTTAACAAAAAATTTAGTCTTTCCTTTTTTTGCTTTTACACTGTGCGATAGAACTTATTATTCAGATCCTTTATTCATCTAATTATTAAATTCCAATGTTATTGGTAAATTAAATAGATACCCAAAAAAATAAAAAATCAAAGAGCAGACAAAAAGCTAAATGATATAGTGGAAAAAAAGAGAGAACTTTAAAGATGGTTGGTTATAAGACGAAGGACACGAAGGAAGTCATGTCTTGTCCATTTTGACAGAAAGTGTTTCAAAACCAAATTGATGGGCTTTGATTTGATATTCAAATCATGAATTTGTTTGTATAGATGGACTTTAGTTTGTCTTTAGTTTATTGTAGGTCTAAGCATAAATACAGTACCCTACGGAATAATCTTTACACCAAACATATTGAAATAGGAGATAGCACTATTATTGGATGATTATGTGTCTTGGCTTCTGAAAATGAGATGTGTTTTTGAACGGATGGTGAGTGTTATAGATGGAGAAATTACCTTACTGTTTGGATTTGTAATATTCATTTATTGTCACATCTTCCAATTCTTTGAATATGTTATTATTTTATAAATATTATTTGTAATATATATATATATATGTATATATATTGTCAACAGATCGATAAAAGCCGATTCATCAACCTAAAACCCCTTATATGCTACTTCATATTGTAGGGAATGGTCGAACCTCTGATGTCATAATTATTACTTGATCATCCTAATCATTCGGCTGAGAAAAACTCGACATATATATGAACAATGTATTTTTGAAATATGTTAAGGCTTTATTTAAGTGGTTTACTCTCAACTATAATTTCATATACAAAGGAATTTTACCTAATAATTAACCCAATGTTGGTCTACGTTAACTTGACTTCAAAAATTATCATTATGACTATCTATTTAATCTAGTCGGTCCGTGGCTAAGCCAGCCAATGGTTATGGCCCAAAAATCTTATGTCATGTAGAACAAGATTTTAAATTCTTTTTAAATGATTCATGGATTAGAGCCAAAAAAATTTGTCGATGTTAAAAACATTTTTTCTAAACAATTTGATTGATACAGTTAAATTCGTATCTAAATCTTTTAAAGCCGTAACAATGTCATTATCATGTAGATTAACAAATATGATTCTCTCAAATCGAGCTATGATCAAACATATATCAATTCTGCCATATGACCACATGCCCAAATGTTTTTTTGAGTAATGATAAAACATTAAAAAAATCTCAATAATCTCTAAAATAAAATCTTTCAAACTCTTCTCAATCAATCTGGTGATTAATTGCCTTATTTAATGGCTCAAATAGTTGGAGTTTAATTCCACTCCACTACATGTAATAGTTAATAACTAATTTATTGAATGAATTTGGATCATGGATCGTATTTGTCAATCCAATTATTGACAAAACAAAAACAAAACTTTTTATGGGCTCTCTGTATGGTATGCGGTTAATGAAATTATATCAAACTTTTTAATATGACTTATCCGTCGAGTTGAAGAAATGTATTTTCATCTTAAAGGTTTGTTCCATTGATGCGTCACTTTAATGACCATGTACCATATTGAATTAGATCCAACTAGAGAATAATTTTAATAGGTCAAAAACTTATTGATCGATAAAGTTAAGCACCATATTCTAAATCTCATGTACTAGACCCTCTAGACCTGGACACTTTCTCATGCACTAGACAAAAAAAATCTTGGCATTAGAATATCTCTATTTATATGTGAATCTTAGATTGTCTTTTTAATCAAAAACAACTCGAAACCATCCATAGCTAAACACAAAAACATGAATCTTTTTTTGTCTAGCTACTTGATCTATTGATCTTCTAGGTAGGACAAGACCCATGTACTTACTACTAATTTAAACTCTATTTACAGGATCTATGTGATATATTATAATTTGGGAACTAAGCAAATGTAAAACGGATTCTAGAGAAATAATTTTAGCTAGTTTTAGTGAGATAAAATACTTATTCTCTTTCAAATGAGTGATTATTTGTTTCAAAGTATATTTTATTACCAAGAAACAAGTGATCTAGTTGGTTTGTATTTGATTTAGGTAGACACTAGGTGGTAAATTTGAATTTCATCATACTCCAATTGAAAAATTCAGATTATGAATCGGGTCTTGTCGATCTAATGATTACTTTTTGACAAAAAAATAAATTTCATTATACGAATTACGTTAAGTCATCTTCGAAATTTAATATAATGTTGGTACAAACTACAATTTTTAACTTTTAAGTCACCTTCGAAAACTGTTAAAAACGAATTTTATTCATAGATAAAATCAAGTATACGAATATCATCATTTCCAATGAGTCGTTAATTATAGTTTCCCGATTTAAGTGAATCTAATTAATTTGTTGAGACTTGGAAACCTAATAAGAATACAACCCATAAATACGTTAAGAAGTTAGAGAAATGACCATAATTACTTTACTATGTATTATTTTCAGCTTATAATTACTTTATAGCCATGACCTACAACAAAATAATCAGTGATTAAATATCACAAGTACGGGAAACCCACAAAAAATCATCAAATAGCTATAACCTAAAACAAAATAATCAACGATTAAATATTAAATATTACAAGTACGGAAAAACCCATAAAATATCATCAAATAGCTATGACCTAATCACAAATTATCTAACAACCAACAAATAGCTACAGATTTTACTTTTATTTCTTTTTCACATTTATTTACGCTTTTCTCCCAAAAGATTAAAAGAACATATAAAAATAGTATGTCTGGTTTTGGAAAATCAATATTCTTCCCAATTTTTTATAGGTTGAAAATCGGACTAGTATAGTTAAGTTGTTGAACCATATATTGTCAAACCGGATTGTCTTAATAGACAGATGTAGTTAAGAGTAGAATACATTCAAAAAAGAGAGATAAAACCAATTAGCCAATTGAGATAAAGAGATATTGGCTATGAAGGAATCATTGAAATGCAAAGATACTGCAACCAATACTTCAATCTCTTTAATATGATTCTGATGTTAATTTTGGTAAACACTAACTTGAGGCTAATATTTTCAATACTAACTTATTTGTCAATCCATCATTTTAAATGTACGTATAAACTTTGTTTGAGATTAATACATTTTCAGATTGCATTAAAAAAGTAACTATAATTATATATAGTTAAATAAAGAAAAGAGAAAACAAAAGTATAGTTGTAAAATTAATTGGCAAAATGAAGAGAGAAAAGTTGAGGAATAAATATACTCATACAAATGTACCTTTGTGTACAAAGTATTATATAATGTGGAAAAAATCATATAATCAAATTATTGTTCTAGATTCTACAGCTGGCTCCAAATATTTGTGCTTAATTCTCAATCTCAATTATAATATAATCATTTATGTATTACAGTTTTATAATTGATGTAAAAAGTAAAATTAAAAAAAAATTGGAAAGTATCTATGGTTAAATAGTTAAATGTCATTTTTATTGTCTTTTGCACCCGAATTTGATTCTAATGATTTATATTGTCCACATAATATTAGTTGCCTTTTTAGAAAAGAATCTGAATTAGAGATCGGCTGGACATTATTGATCCAGTTGCTAAAAAAAAATTTACATGTTTATACAAAATTTTACAGTTGTCCTCAAATTTTAGTAAACTATAGATTTTTTTTTTCTATATATGATCATATAATAGCTAAACTGTGTAACCAACAGGAAATCTATATTGTATTATTGTATGTTGTAATTTCTATTTGGATACATGAAGTATATTAACAATACTTTAAGATCTTAGTTTTCACTAGCTAACCAGCTAAACTCAAATAATATCAATGTAAATTTCTTGCAAAATACATGTAACAAATCAAACTGTTTTTAAATTTATTTAAGCTGTCAAGTTCATATAAAATGATTACATTTAATAATGATTTTTAAACTACATTTAAGATATTTTATAAACAAATCATCATAAGACAAGAAAAAGAGACAATATACATAGGAGCAATTAACTAAACCAGGCCTTGGTCTTGTTTCAACCATCATTATCATGATGGTGATTGATGATGATGGCTAGTCACAAGGAGGAAGAGTTTGACGTTCAGACTCAGAGACACGAGAGGCATGGAACTTGGCAATGAAAGCAGAAGCTTTACGGTCAATACCTGGCTCAGCCACCCAATAACGCTTGTCCTCATCACTAGCCCATGCCTTTCTGGTATAAACGAAGTCGTCCATGTATGTATCTGCTTCAACTCTATAAGAGGAAGATCTTCGTGCTTTGAAGAAGCTGAAGAGTGAAAACTTCTTTCTGCTATTGTTACCTCCCATGAGTGATTAAACAAAAACACCAAACTGAGATTTAAGTGAATATTTTTTTAGGTTGTGTAATTTGATGTGGTTGTGTGTTATTGAGGAGAGATGGGTTTTGGAGGTGATATTTATAGGATGAGTGTGCAGCTTTTTGTGGGTTTTTCTATTTTGTTCGAATATTTTTGGGTCTTCTTTTGTTTTTTTTGTGGGGTCAAAAGTCATGTTTTAGAATTTACCAAACCGAAGTAAAGTTTGGTTTAGTGTTCTATCATTACTAAGACATATAAGTGTTTCACGTTACATAAATTGTTTTTCCTTTGAACCCAATGTTATATTGTGGTACTAAGAAAATAATCCATTTTCTGAAGGATTTGTGACAGAAAAATAAATCAATTACAAAATTTCTGATAAATTTGCAATAGAAACACAGATAGAAAAAATCCTTCCAATATCTGTTAGATTTGTTTGCAATAGTTTTTTGGACGGAATTTAAAAATTTTACCACAAAAATTATTAAAATTTGATTTTAAAATCATGTTGGAAAATATAAAGTTTTTTGTCAAAACAATGTATTAAACAATTTATGATATGTGGTAATGTTATTTCTCCCCTCCAAGTTGAATGTTCTAATATTCGTGTGAAGAATATCTATTAGATTTGTTTGTAATAGTTTTTTGGACGGAATAAATCTCTAAAAAGAAAAAAAAATTATATAAGATATGAACATCTCTATTTATTGTCAATTAATTTTTAAAAAAAAATTCATAACGTAGGATGATATTAGAGTCAAATTGATCTAACATAGCACATCTAGTTGTATACGTATCTTTGAAATTGTTGGTTGGACTAACACTCACCTACATTTCGGGAAAAGGGATGTAAAGATTATCTCACAAAAGAAAACGAATTCAACTCTACTATGTATTATATATATAGATATCTTTGCTCATTGCCCATTAATTTTAAGTTAGAAATCCATAATCTAACAGTTCGACTAACAATAGAGGATGCACATATCTCCTATCTTTCGCTTAAATTATACTGCAAAAATCTCTAATCTCTATTTTCAATAGCGGATTTTCTATTGCAGAAATCCATGGATTTTGGCTGATATTTGATCCTTTGCAAATGCTTTATCTATTTTTCTTTTTTGCCTAGATCAGAAAAATCTCAAACACATTCTTTGGTTAAGCAAGTAGTTCAGTACTAGTTCAGCTATGCGCGTCAAACACTATCTTTTATATAATTAATCAAATTTGAATGACAAAAAAGATCCTGTTGTGTATTGCTATGTAGTTTCTTATTTAGCCGTCTTATTAACCGATTTTATTTGGTGATATGTATAATCTCTCCAATAGCAATAGTAACTACATTAAAATAAAATAAGTTATTATTCTTACAATTAATTAATAATTTAGCTCAATCATCAGATAATTGGTTACATTAATTTTCCCACGTTCAATTCATATACGAAAAACACGTAAAGAAAATCATAGTAAACAGTTATCAAAAAAAAAATCATAGTAATGAAGATATTATTCGAGAATATGAAATGGAAGATGAAGATGAATGAAACGTGGAACACGGTATTGCAATCCAACGGTTGTTGAGATTTTCTCAGACAATACCAATCTCAAATGGGTCAGTTTTAGCGTTAGAAGTCTTGGTCTGTCCATCCAAGTTCTCCGTTTCTTTATTTTTAGTTTCTTCTTCGAACATTCTTCAATTATTTTTTATTTAGAGTAAATCGAATCAAACAAAAAGTATGTATTATTGTATACTATGATAATCAAACATTGTATACTGTTTGTATATTTTCTATTGCTTAAGTTTGCTATGTTTCTAGATATTGCTTTCTCAAAATTTCAACGGAGTGCCTAACTCTACGGTCTCTACCGGCCTAAACTAGTCAATCAACTAAATGTGAAATTAATTATATATAATTAGTTTTTCACTTATGTAAATGAATTTTAAATTAAAAACAATATCAAAGACAAGTGTTCAATGATAAATACTTTCTCGTCAAATTTTTTAAGCACCAATTTTTAAACTTTCTCAGTAATGTGATAAAATGTCACTAGACCAATTAAAAACAATACTCATAATCTTTTGTCTAGTTCTTTTTAGTTTGATGGTTAGGATGATCTAATTAATGACTCCGACAAAATAGTTTGATTATCCTCATTACAGTTAATAGATTAAAAAAAATTTAGATAATAGATTTTAGGTTATAGATTGGACGAACAAAACAAAACTCACAATCTTTCATATATTTAAACAGTATAAAAATCTGGAGTTAGCCCACACATTTATCAATCTTCTCCATTAACTTTGTATATAAGAGTCTAAAGTTAAACTTTCTCAGCTAATGACAATGGTATCATGATTCGATCATTTTTTACTAAATATAATAGATTAAAAAGAGCTTTTCGGGTATGAAAATTTAAGTTATGGATCGGACATTATCGATCTAATTGTTAACCAAAAAAATGATATTGAGTTAAAATTCATACTTCGTAACATTATTTTGAAAACTTTTAAATGACACCATCTTAAATGATCATTTGTATGGTTATTTAACTAAAATCCCACATCTCAATTTTTTATAGTCACATCAACAAGAAATGTCTTTGTAATCATAAATTTTTTAGCTTCCCCTAGTAAAATAGGCCATAAACCAAAATCAAACATGCCTAATAGTAGTTAACAAAGAAAAAAACGATTAACAACTTGTGAATATCATTTGGGAATGTCGGATTATTTTAACTAAATGAAGATAGAAGTAGGGAACAGTCAAAAGAACAAATAAAAGGAATCAGTGAAAGAATAAAACACTCAAATTAATTAATATTTTTAAAAATATTAATTCTATGACAAAGAGGACTTCCTCTTTCGTTTTCCTTCTTTGTGGAATATATTCAACAGCTTCAAGCTTCATTACAACAATTACTAATTAATTATTATGTTAGACCTTTTTCATTCAATTATCCTAATCTTATATTGTAACCTTTTAGCCTATAAACTGCATTTTAAGCTATTATTAAAGCTTAAGTAATCCACCACCAAACAAATTTCGTTAATGATAGATAAAGTTGGATTCTTTTCGGATTTGAATGTTGATTAGTTTTCACTTTTTGATGATTTTTTGGAAATAAATAAACGATTACACCAATTAACTATAACCATTTGGGAACTATATGAAGTGTTACAAGAAAAAAAAAAATCTACTCATATTAGGGGTAATATACTTACAAAATTCGACTTGATAGCCCAATTTTTATTATTGAAAATAATACACATAGATCACAAAAGTTGAAGGAAAAAGAAAACACTTTTTTTAAGAAAATTTAAATATATTTAATAGTTCCAATATTTAAGATAAAAGCAAATTCCAAAGATATATTCATTTCATATATAGTATATGTTTCGAAGTAGTTGTTATCCACGAAGTAAGCTCAGTAACACCCATTTTAGAACCATTGCAAAAAGTCATTTATCTTTTCTTCACGACCAATCATATTCCTAACTGTAATTTTCAACATTCTACTTTATTTTTTATATAAATATCAGAAAAAAACACTCAATTTACGGGAATCAAAATGGCTAATCCCCAACTTGTTCTAGAATCATTTCCTTTTTTTTCTCATTTGTTATTATTATTATTTTTTTGATAACTTTCTTTTGTATTTTGTTGTAATATTTGCAGACATTTTATATTTTATTAACTCATTTATCTTTTAATTCATTATTTAATAATTTTTAAGGGTTAATTATGTAAATAGTCAAACACCCAATAATATTACCTGGAGTAAACAAAGATTTTTGATGTCGAACTCGTGTAAATAAATAACAAAAATGAGATTTAATCTCTTGACTATAAACAATTAAGTTAATTTGATTGAGCTTTTTGATTTTTATGGTCCATGAAATCATATTATAGGAATCTACTAACACAATTTGGGTAATTAGTATCACTTTAAATTAAAAGGGAAACCGTGTTTATCATAAATTTCCCATTTTTTTAATATTAATAAAATATAAATATTAACACATACTCTTTCCATTTCATATTATGTGTCATTCTAGATTTTTTTTTTTCAAATTGCTTGTGATTCTTATTTTCTAATATAACTTTTGTATAATTTTTTAAAATATAATTTTGCTGTAATTTCATATAATACTTAAATATTGTAATTAAGACAGTAAATTAATGTTATTTGTAACCCTATAAAAAATTTTAATCAATGTAAAACAATTTAGAACGACAAGTTAAAATAAAATGGATAGAGAGTATAATTGTGATATGTAATAATAGCTCTATGCACGGGTCGGATATCCAGGATTTTTATGATACGCAGATCCAGATTTTATTACGCGGATCTGAACACTACAGATATATAACTCGATATCCACATATATTCGGATCCGAATCCATAGATATCCGGATCTGAATTATTATTATTACATTAAATTTTTTCATAAAAAATAATACCATAATTATAATAAAATAAGATTATGGTATTAAAAATTATAAAAAATTAAAATATATTAATTTTTTATAAATTATATTAAAATATTATTAATAATTTAGAATAACATCATTTTTGTATGTTAAATTCTAATATTACCATCTAAAAATATTATATAGTTCATGATTTGAAAATTTAAGAAAAATTTATAAATCAACACATTTAAAATTATTTAATAGAAATAATACATATTATTAAAATTATATATTAAATATTCTAAATCAGATCGGATTCGGATATCTGAAAATAAAATTTTATTATCCGGATCTAAATCTGTATCTGCGAATTCGTAATTACTCGGGATTTGGATATGCGTATCTCGGATACCCGAATTTTCGGGCGGATGGAGACGGATCATATATGGCCTATGTAATAACGCCTACGTACATTTTCAAAATACTCGCTAAATGTTATCGAGGTTTGTTTGCTATTCATTTTTGGGTTTCTAGATTATTTGATTTGGGCCCAAGCCTTAAAACATCTGGGCCTCGTAAATACATTTAGGAAAAAAAATCTTTACCGTCGATTGTTGTTCTCTCTCGTAGTCGTTCTGTTCTCTCTCTCTGTCTACAATCTCTCAGGTAAGCTTCTTCAAACTTCAGCTTTAGATCAAATAGTTCTTTACTGTTTGTATCGATCTCAAATTACAGAGATTTGCGAAACTAATTTAAATTCTTGTATCAGCTTATGTTAGATTAGTTTGGTATTCAATTGAATCGAGTTGCCATCGGTTTGACGCAGAAACCCTAATTTAGTGGATAATGCATAATCCCGCAGAACCTACTTTTGATTTAGGGTTAATGAAATAAAGCGGAATGGATATTAGGCGACGTGAAAGTAAGACGGAAGCAAGTAGTAGAGAGAAACGGATTTATGAGAAGGATCAGGTCAATTTTCACAAACTCCATTATTGAGTTTACTGCATAAGTTATGTTTTTTTGGTAGGTTTTTTTCTTATCTATTGGTGGGCTTGAATTGGTTATAGATGAATCAAGAGTCTTTTATTGAGGAGATGGCAGAGGAGTTTCGGTTGCCAATTACACACAGAGTAACCGAAAATGTTGATCTTGAAGATGTGGAACAAGCGTCATTAGACACAAAGATATCATCATCAAATGTCGGGTTTCGTCTTCTTCAGAAAATGGGTTGGAAAGGAAAAGGTCTTGGGAAACAAGAGCAAGGTGTGTGTGTGTGTGTGTAGGCAGAATAGACAAAACTGGTTGATTTAGAGTTGTTTCATCTTTTGATCATTTGTCTTTCTTTTGGGTTTTTGTTCTACGCAGGCATAACGGAGCCTATAAAATCTGGTATTAGGGATCGAAGACTTGGTTTAGGAAAGCAAGAAGAAGACGATTACTTCACTGCAGAGGAAAATATCCAGCGGAAAAAACTTGATATCGAGATTGAGGAGACTGAAGAAATTGCTAAGAAACGGGAGGTATGCATTCAAACATATTTGGAAATGATGCCTTTTAACTTTCTGGGAACTCATTCCCAAAAACAACAGAAAGCAGTATATATAGCGTGTCTTTTGACGGGAATGGTAGTATAGTAAACGGGGAAAGAAAAACCCGCAGTCTTTTATTACCTGGTTGGTGGCTTTCTACTGCCCGCTTCGTGCCCCTTATGACAATCCAGGTCCTAGCAGAACGTGAGCAGAAGATCCAGAGTGATGTAAAAGAAATCCGTAAAGTCTTCTATTGTGAGCTCTGCAACAAACAGTATAGAACGGTAATGGAGTTTGAAGGTCATTTGAGCTCATACGATCACAACCATAAGAAGGTAAACAAAAGCTCTAAAGCAAATATCCTTTCCTATATATAATAGTCTTTCCAAGCCTAAAACATCAAAGTACTGGTATTATGCAGCGATTCAAAGAAATGAAAGAAATGCACAGTGCAAGCAGCCGTGATGATAGGAAGAAGCGAGAGCAACAGCGTCAAGAGAGGGAGCTGACTAAAATGTGCTTAGAACCATTTAGTGTTTCTATTCTGTTTATATTTTATGAAAGGTTGTGTATCCGTTGACTTAACACTACTTATGTATTGTGCTTCTTAGGGCTGATGCTCGTAAACAACACCAGATGCAACAGAACAAGCAAGAGGATCCAGAGAATGTCCCGGTTTCCACAGTGGCCAAGACCACTGTCACACCACTTGTGGTCCAAGATCAGCGAAAAACATTAAAGTTTGGCTTTTCTTCCAAAAGCGGCAGTATATCGAAGGTAAGATCACTAGACTATGAGCTTAGATTATACTACCTTAGCACCGTTTTCATTTACCGGTCTAGCGAAACACAGACTGGGTTGAGCCTGTACTCACACTGATCACTGAAACTAGTTATCTATCTCATCTTTTGTAGAGCCAACCCACGAGCAGCATCAAGAAGCCGAAAGTAGCAATCGCATCAATTTTCGGCAATGATAGCGACGAAGATTAAAGTTATTTACATCAAAATCGTGAATTTTGTACTTTTATGTAATTCTAATTTATGGTTCTTTTCACAAAATCAAAACACCGAATGTGATCGGAGAACTATTTACATTTGTTAATCTTACAGACTCTTTACTTCTAAAGTAGCAATTATATAGAATCCGACCGTTGAAGGAAAACCGTTGGGAATAGTCATGTTGGGTCCGTCCAATAGAAGACGACCATTTAACACGTGAGTGAAATTTCTTTGGTAGGTGATCTTCCCTATCACGTGAACTTCACGTGTTAACCCAACGAAAACATAAAAGCTTTTTTCGTCCCACTTCCCTATGTCGTCGTGGCACCGCACTTTCACAACTTGTTTTTTTCCTCTTTTTTAAAATAAAAATAATAATAATGTTGACAAAAATAAAATAAAATAATCAAAATAAAATGAAAGTAAAATAAGAAAGCACAAATTTCTTCTCTCCATTTTCAATTTTTTGATGTGATTACTAAAACAAACTCCAAAAGCTCTCAAATCAAATCAATGGCGTCTTTGTCTCCGCCGGAAGAGACTGAATTCGCTTCCTATCACCACCGTCACTCTAAAAGATATTCAGCCTCCAACAGCAGTGGAGTGGAATCTGTCTCCGATTTCTCCAAACGTCCCAAAATCTCTCCTCCTCAAACATCGACTTTCATTTCTTCCTCTGAGATCGAGTCAGAGTTTTCGCATCATGATTCAGACTTCGCGAGAATTAACAACGGGAGCTTTGGTTGTTGTCCGTCTGCGATTCTTGCACTCCAACAAGATTGGCAGCTTCGATTCCTTCGTCAACCTGATCGATTCTATTTCAACGAACTCAAACCCAAAATTTCCGAATCAAGATCCGTACTCAAACGCCTCATCAACGCAGAACACGACGATGAGGTCTCAATTGTCGACAACGCAACCACTGCAGCTGCAATCGTTCTTCAACAAACCGCTTGGGCTTTTCGCGAAGGAAGATTTGAGAAAGGTGACGCGGTGGTGATGCTTCACTACGCTTATGGCTCAGTTAAGAAATCCGTTGAAGCGTACGTTAAACGCTCCGGTGGACACGTCATCGAGGTACAGTTACCTTTCCCGGTTATCTCGCCGGACGAGATTATTGAGCGGTTTAGAAACGGTTTAGAGTCGGGTAAGGCGAATGGTAGAAGAGTTAGATTAGCTTTGATTGATCATGTGACTTCCATGCCTAGTGTTGTGATTCCAATCAAAGAGCTTGTCAAGATTTGTAGAAATGAAGGTGTTGACCAAGTTTTTGTTGATGCTGCTCATGGGATTGGTTGTGTTGATGTTGATATGAAGGAGATTGGTGCTGATTTCTACACGAGTAATCTTCATAAGTGGTTTTTCGCACCTCCATCTGTTGCATTCTTGTATTGTAGGAGATCAAATAATAAAGGTGGTACTACTGATTTGCATCATCCCGTTGTGTCGAATGAGTATGGGAACGGTTTGGCGACTGAAAGCTCGTGGGTTGGAACTAGAGATTACAGTGCTCAGTTGGTGGTTCCTTCTATTTTGGAGTTTGTGAATCGGTTTGAAGGAGGGATTGATGGTATTAAGAAGAGGAATCATGAGTCTGTGGTTGAGATGGGCCAAATGCTGGTTAAGTCTTGGGGGACTCAGCTCGGTTGTCCGCCTGAGATGTGCGCGAGTATGATCATGGTTGGGTTGCCAGTGTGCTTAGGAGTGTCTAGCGATTCAGATGTTTCGAAGCTTAGAACTCTTTTGAGAGATAGATTCAGCATTGAAGTCCCTATCTACTTTAGGCCACCTGTAGACGGAGAGATTGATCCGATCACTGGATATGTCCGTATTTCTTTTCAAGTTTATAACAAACCTGAGGATTATCATAGGCTCAGGGACGCAATAAACGAACTTGTAAAAGATGGGTTCAGATGCACGTCTCTATCTAGTTAACAAGGTATATATTATATACTTTCAAGTTTGTTTTTCCCAATACTCTTTGGTCACCAAATACCTTATCTTGTTTGTTAAATATATTCTTTGCATTACTAAATCACTTGATTAAACCTTCATTACCATTTGTCATCTCTTCATCTTTATCATCAACTTAGTCACAGAAAAAAGGGAAAGAGCAGCAACATTGTTAGGAACATTCTGTATCAGTTTGTCAGCATTTGAAATATGTTTTTATTAACGTGTTGCTTATCTCCTGTTTTATGTTTAACTAGGGCATCAAGCTTTTCGGGCGAATGAATCATCCTGAAAGTTATCATGGTTTAGGTACCATGGAGCTTCATGAGATTGGAAGAAGTGAAGTAGCCTCTCTTTTTTACTCTCTATTTCTCTTTAATTGACATAAAGCTTCTTCTTATACAGTAATGATGTATGAGAAGACTAAGCTTTCTTCTATTCCTTTGCTCGAAATTGTCTGTCTAAAATCTCTCATTTACATGTCTCCTAAATCGTCAGTAGGTAATAAGAAACACTAGTCAGTGTTGCTTTCAATGGTTCGAATCAAACTTTTGGTTAAGCTCAAAACCTTTTTTTTTGGCTTCAAAAGTCAAAACCTCTAAAACTGAGGAAAACGCTGATCAGATTCAGAGGATGTAATTTATTTGGAAACATTAAATAGTTTTAAAACGTTTTGGACTAATAACATATCTTTAAGCTAGAGACTTTGTTGAGGACATGTGATCTAATAGTAATGGTCATTTTCCAAATCCTTACGCATCAGGTTCGATTTTTCTCTAATACAAAGGAAAGAAAAAAAAGACTTTGCTGAGGACGTGTGATCTAATAGTAGTGGTCATTTTCCAAATCCTTACGCATCAGGTTCGATTTTTCCCTAATACAAAGGAAAGAAAAAAAAGAATTTTATAGTGGGTTTTGATTACGGATCGGAATCTTGTCGATCTACAAGGTTGACAAAAAAAAATGCCGGAGACTTTTTCAACAAATCGTACGTTGAGGTTTTTATTTTGGTATTTGAATTGAATGTTGTTAACGTTTTAGAACTCCGAACCGTTGATCAAAGCCTACCAAATTATTGGTCTCGTAAAGCCAGCTATTTGTAACGTAGCATAGATTTCGGTGAAAGAGAAAGAGACATCTTCATGTGTTTCTCACTGTCTTTTTAACCAAAAAAAAATGGACTTGAGTTTTTATCCTCAACCTTATATATCAAACCAAAATTTTCTTAATATAAAATCTACTATTAAAATTTTGAACATGAAAAGCTCTTTGAAATTTTGCATAAGAATTACATTGCTATTAGACTTGCATTTAATAGAGATAGAAATCAAATATGATTTGCACTCGTGGATCTAACCCGTTTGGATAGCCTTGCTCAGGAGGTGGTTTCAGAGATGGTGGAAGATCAAACCATCATGTTCCTGGTCTTCCACTAACAAATTCACCTGGTTTTGTACAATTAAAACTTGCAACATTAGATTTGTTTACCTAGTTAGATTAAGAGACTCTGAATGACAAAAACATGAAAAGCATACCTCCTTGGATGTGTTGATTAAGCATGTCAGACTGAGGTTGTGTATTATTTGTGAATCCTGCATTTGTATTCAAAGTGAAAAAAACAAGACAGAATCTAGAATGCGTAAATGGAGACTTTGATTTAAGGCTTTAAGAAACCAGAAGAGAGACCAAAATCACAATTCGAAGCTGGTTTTATGTTTTGACCAACCTATGCTTCCTAAAATGTTCTTAGGGTGCAAATATCTGCAAGAGTCTCCGAATGGGCAAAAATCTGCAAAATCCATTAACAGATGCATATTAAAATGGATTAAGACCGACTTATCTTAAACAAAACAGCAACACAAAGATGATATGCAATCAACAATTGGTCAGAATCAAGTAACAGCAAAGCCACAAACAAAGAAATGTGAACTTAGGGTAAGAGTTTCTGATTCCACCAGAAAATTAACGAAAGGGGAAGGCTTTACACATCCAGAGATTGCAACGAACATAAACAGAGTAGAAACCAAACACAGAAGAAGCGAGGTAAGTTTGAAGAACATACCGAGGTAACGAATCGATTGCAGAGACCTCTCGGGACAAAATTGGAGACTTGCGGATTAAAATCTTAAGAAATTCGTATGAACAAAAGAAAGAGATGTTAACAATTTTGACGCAAAAAAAAACAGAGAGACAAGAGATGGCGAGAGAAAGACCTGAAGAAGAGCTATACCAAAGGGCTTTAGCTCAAATATGAGGTTTGCTTTGAAGATGGCGTTTTCTAGCAACTTGAGTATCCTGAAACTCTTTGTCGCAATAATCGCAGTAATATTTCCCCGACGGCATTCTTCTGCTAACGACGACGATTCGTAACATTGTAAAGGTTTTAGCTTTTTTATTAACGAGTTTGGGAAGTGTGTTACACGCGCACATTGGTGAAGAAGAAGAAGAAGCATAAATAACTTAATGGGTTGTTTTACATTATAAACCAAACCAACCCAATGTGTTTTATAACTCGTTTTTTTTCTTCTCTACTCATACAACAAAGAAAGTGTACATATCAGATTGTGGCATATTTGATACATAGAGAGAAAGAGGGAGAGAGGCAAGATTTTAGAAGTGTTTCGTGGTCATGATACATTAAGGAGTTTTATATAAGAAATCACAAACCGAGCCACGGACACTGCTTCCTCGCATGCTCAGGCACTAACTTAGCTACCATCTCCACAGGTACACCTTTCAGCTCTGTTTCACAGCAATGACAAAAACAACTTTATTCTACGTATATGTACTACGATAACAAAAACTTACAGGTAATATCTGGAGCTAAAAGCATATTAGGAAAAGGAAGATGTGGTACCGTGAGGCTTGAAGTTGAAAAGTGGTGGAAGGAAACGTCCATTAGGTAGACGAGCGTTTTGATCTCTTAGCTCATCAAAGAATGGGTGGACCAATGTGTCGAGCTGTGACCAGATTTACAATTCAAGCAAATGCATTTTTGAACACAGAAAAAGAACTAGGGCAAAAATGATACTCAAAGAAGGTTTTGATTTGTAATACTCACAGCAGCACTTCGTAGATTGGGAGAATATTGAAGAAGCCTAGAGACCAAATCAACAGCCTCCGGAGGCATGCGTTTGTGGAATATCTGGCAATAATAATATGATGAGAAGATATGTCACATTGACTTTTAACTGTTACTGTAGAATACATTAAACATTTATGATCTCAAGATGTATATAATGTTTGGTCATTACCTTGTGCCACGGATGAGCTTTAATCTGAGGAAACTTGAATTCCGTGTAGTTTGGGTTCATGCACTTAATTTCTTCCCTAGTAGGCGTTCCCAAGACCTAGACAAAGCAAAACAAAAACAATACATTAAAACAATTTTAAAACAAAAAAAATGTTAGTAAAGTGAACAAGTGTAAAGCTTATAATACCTTGATGATCTCTACAAGTTGATCGACACCACTCTCACCGGGGAATAAGGGCTGCCATGAGCAGAGGATAGATTTTGTCAATCACAAATTATCAGCTTGAGTAGAAAAATACATATTTTAATGAGATTTCTTAAATTACTTGTCCAAGCAAGAGTTCAGCAAGAACACATCCTGCAGACCAGACATCAATGGCTGTTGTATATTCGGTTGCTCCAAAAATAAGTTCAGGTGCTCTGTAATATCTCGAGCAAATGTAGGAGATGTTTGGTTCCCCTTTTACCTATTTTCAGGAATTACAATCATCAACAAGCTAAAATCTAACCTCCGAAGAAAAAATGTACACAGAAGAGATTATTGTACCCACCAATACTTTTGCACTTCCAAAATCACATAGCTTTACTTGGTGAGTGTGAGGATTTACCTGTTACACGAAACAAAGCAGCATTAAATATTGAATAAAAGTAAATATTGGGATACACTGTGAATTCTGGTTTATCACGCTTTTTCATACCAACAGGTTTTGAGGCTTTATATCCCGATGACACACACCGATACACCGGTGAATGTAAGATAAGGCCCTAAAGATCTGCCAAGCATAGGAGAAACCACTAAGTGATAAAACTAAAAATAAAAACTCTACAGAGGAAAAGATAATACTAATTTTTGTTACCTGATACGTGTACAGTTTGACGTATATGAGAGGCATTCTCTGGTTCAGTTTGTTGTAGTGTTTGATAACACGATGAACAGTTTCTGGGACGTATTCAAGAACGAGGTTGAGGTAAAGCTCGTCTTTTTCGGTGGTTGAGAAGAAGCAGTGCTTCAAAGACACAACATTTGGATGGTCAAGTAGCCTCATGGTCTGAAGCTCACGGTTCTTGTACCTCCTATCTTGTAAAACTTTCTTTATTGCAACAGTTTCTCCTGTCTCAAGGCATTTCGCCTAAATCATAGAAAGGAATCCAACTTAGTCAATAACGATATACTGGAGAGAGCAAAACACCACAGAAAAAACTCACTTGGAACACAACGCCAAAAGATCCGTGTCCAACAACACGTTCCGCCATGTAGCTAATCGTCTGCACTCACATTCAAGGAAAACTTTAATCAAACACAAAACTTTAAGGAATCAACTAACTTAAGATATCGACAAGAACATTTCTTCTGTTTTTACTATATGCTTAAACAAAGAAAAAACAAACACCTGTTTCGGTTGGCCGTTTCTTCCACCAATAGTGGTAACTATAATGTGGCCAGTCTCTGTACCGTTTCCATCTACAACGGTCGCTTCCATTTCCTAGCAATCAAATTTTCATCAGTTTTCTTATCACATGCCAAAACTATGAGCAGAAAACTATAACACAAACGCATAGAAAACCTACTTTATCATCACAAATTTTCATGTCATTCAGCTCTTCAGGCAATTTATCAACACCAGTAGCGTGTGTAATAGAGTCTCTTGCCCCGGGATTTGGAGCTATGCCCACTGATGCCATTTTTAGGCTACAAAATAGTTTCTTTCTTTATCTCACTCTTCAAGCACAGAGACTACAATGATAACCACATCGAAGCAATTTAGTCATTATTATGTGTAAATATATTCGTTTGCTTACAAATTAAGAACTCACTCTTTTAAATAAGTTCATACAAGAATACAAAATTTACCCTTAGACTCAATAATTATTTTAAAAAGCCTTCTTTCAAGCTTAACAAATAAATAAAATTGAAAAATCTAAAATTTTTAACAGAAAAAATGGGAAATTTCAGAGAGCATTAGATACCCAAACTATTTATGCACATTTTGGATAAGCAAAGAAAAACGAGCTTTTTAACAGTAATTACCAAATAAAACAAGAGATAAACAACAATAAGTTCAGTGAACCCTAACAGGAAAGTTTTTTGAGGGTAATATGGAAAAAAATTGCAATTTCAAAAGACCGTAACATTAAAAAACTAAGAAGATATAAGACCAACGCGGACCATAGAAATCAGATTAAACTTCGGTAGAGGAGATAACAATCGACCAATTAAAATTGGAGAAATTTTTAATAAAAAATCCAAGTGCATAGAAGCAGATCTGAAGCTAAACACCTAAAAATTTGGTAGTTTCAAAAAGAAACAGAGACCCAGAATTCGAAAAGAGAAACGCGAGCATAAAAACAAAAACAAAAATAGAGTAAAGAGATCTTCAAACTTACCTATGAAAATCTAAGATCGATGAAGACGAAGATCTTCAGAGAGGATACAGCAAGAAAAATTAAGATATGGAAATAGATCCGTACGATTAAGAATTTGTGGGTTTGATGATGAGAATCTCTCTCTTCTCGCTTTTGTTTCTCCACTTTATATTTTTTTCAACGAATTATGAAATTTTTTTTTTTCAACAATTAGATCGACAATCATAACTTAAAATCCACTTTATAATTTATTTTTTAAACTAAGCGGATACAAATCAAACTTTAGTGTCAAATTATTAGTTAGATTATTCTAACTATCAAACTGAGAATAACTCGGCACAAATTATGAAATTTTTATTATTTAATTTTTGTAATTGTGAATTTCCTTTGTAGATAGCTTGCTTTCTCGTGAAGCCTATGCTCTAATGCGTTATTTTTTATAATGTGAAAAAAAAACAAAATAAATAATAGATTCTTCGAAGTTAGTAATAAATAGAAATTTAATTAAACACAGTTACATTGGGTTTGGTTTTTTCCTCTTTTTGAGTATTGACCATTCAACACAAAAGTGATAAGGATTATGGAAAATACACATAGACCCCATTATCTTAATGTCATTTTATTAAAGTTAACATCAAGTGTTTCTGTAATTTTTCCGGTAAATACGAAAAAAAACACTAAACAGTCAAATACAATTGGAGTTTTTACTACTTTATTTTCTCAAAATGGGCCGTTGGGTCAAACGACCACTTTTTTTAAGTTAGAGAGACAGAGTAAGCTATCTCAATTATTCATCCAATTATTGGATTTTATCCCTACATATTTAATTTACTTGACCTTAGGAGTATTATTTATATTATAATAACAATTATTTCTTTAATTCCTTGGAGGTTGATTATGAAAAACAGTGGGATGTGAATTTAATGCCTACAAGTTTTATAATGTATGTACAACAAACAAATAATTTTGGTTTGTGGTTAGATGAATTTTTTTTAATATCATTCAAAATCTAATAAACAAAATATAATGAATTCGTTGCTTTAAAAAATAAAAAAAATTATAAAAGATTAAAATTAAACTTTTTTTTTACTCTAAAATATAATTGGTTTAATTTATATCTCTTATAAAGATTTTTGTTTTTCAAAACAATAAAATCAATTGCCAATCAGATCTAACTTTTTTAATTCATAAATCAAACCAAAAATCATAAGGCAAAAAAAGGAAATAATTAAATAATTCTTTTAGAAAAAGAAAGAGAAAATTTACTCGGTCAATCTTCTCACATGCATGGAAAGAGCAAAGAAGTCATGATGAAACACACCGTCCAGAATAAAGATCTTAGACTATAAAAATGCCTAAGCAAAAAAAACTTGACATTTCAATTCAAACTCATTAATCACGACTTAAAATTTTCAATTTTTAATTTCCTTGCAACAAATTTCACAAAAGGAACACAACATCACTGACCCGTTCATGGCATTCAAATGCAAGCCAAGCCTGACCTCAAGATATTTCATACATTCTCTACTTCATATGAGTCAAAACAATGGCTTCTCAATTTTGTGGACTCTTCTATTTTCATATGTTTAAAGTTGGTTTCCTCATCTACCAATAAACCTTAAACTGAGTCTTAGTCTTAAGCCCCACTTCGTGTAGCAAACTGAGCAACACGGCCAAGTGGTAAGAGAATGTCCTTTATTATCTCATACTCTTCACTTCCAGTTCCACTTCCTTCCAAGATCTGATTTTTATCACCAACATATAATCCACAACATCAATTTCACTTTAGATTTTCACTTCAATTATGTTCAAGTTAACGACTAACCTTGTTTCTGTTGGATATATATGGTGCAATCAGAGGGATACGCGATACAGACAAGGCTTCCAGGAACAGAAGAACAATCAGTAGCCATTGGTCCACCCTCAATGATGGAACTGCCCCCGTCAACGACATTGTCTCCAACAAGCTTCCCTGCTCAGCAACATAACAACAACCACATCGCTAAGAACTATGTGTAACTTCCCACAACATGTGTTTGAGATGAGATTCTCATCGGAAACTTCGTAAAGACCTTGTCTAGCCAATTATGGTTCTATACTTATTACTACAAAATTTCCTTTTAGGAATACTCGCTACATTTGACCAAGATATGTAGAAACAAATCACTAGGTTAGCTAGAATCGGGCTATATGGTTTCTTAGTTAGACGGATAACAGACTAATCCGAAGAAAAACAATTAAAAACTTACCAGCCCCTTTTCCAACTCGGATATAGCTATTGGTAGCCTCAGATCAGTGGCGACTCTAGGTAACGCTCTTGCAAGACACCCAGCAATTGTCTCCTTGATTTCTGAGGAAAGCCCATCTCCCATGACAATCCTCCGGGGGTACTCTTTCCCGTTAACTGATAAGAACTCCTCATGAGCAGATTCATCCTTTCCATATATGTATGCCAGTGAAGACGTTGATACCCAGCCAAACAGTAAATCCCACATCACAGCAAAACTTGATAACTGAGGAAGGACGAGGACCAGTGAGGCAGTGACATTAGCTGCTCACAGTCCCAATGGATACATTTGTTTACATGCTTACAAGAGACTTACAGTGAGATTGAAGCCCTCTGGAGGTCCATCAATCCAAGATTGATCACGGTCAAACAAATCAGAATCTGGAATCCCAGGCTTATTTGGCCACTTCAGAAGAGTTGATTCCTGTTCAGCTATGTCCTCATTGATATGCTTCTCATAATCCTCTTCATCAAGTTGATGTGTACTTGGCAATAAAACGATTCCAGCTTTGGCAGCTATGTAAAACATGACAAAATGAAAAATTTAGAATATATATGCAAGTCCAAGGCTTATGGACACCCAAAGGGTGGTATACACCTCCTCCACACTTACCGGCATCACTTGCATTTGAATCTCCTGAAGAAACAGCTTCAGCAGCCTGACTCAATGCCATAACGCAGGCTTCTGCTAATGCAAGGCGTGATTCACTATTGACATCTTTTGTATCAGTAGAAGGCAATTCAATATCTGCTGCGTTATCATTGTCTTTAACCTCACAAAGATCACCATGGCCACAATTCTGATCAGCCCACGTAACTGAGTGATTAACCTTCTTAGAGCCAGAAACTTTAAGGCATGATTTCGCGACGGGTTCACCTGATGAACACCCATCCTGAGCTTTAAGTCCCTTGTATAACTCAGCTGTAAGGATTTGTTGAGAATCTTCACAAGAATTAGCATGGCCAAATCTTGCTGATTTCGTCCTTGAACCCTTTTTATTAGAACCAGAAGAGGATCCTAATAGAATATTTTTCTCGTCCAATGTCTGAACACCTTTTAAGTGGCAACTTCGAGGATCTTCAGTTGAACATGGTGGCTGCTTCGACACACTATAGTCTACACTGTGTCCATACCCCGTAATAGCAGAACTCTCACAACCCATTTCATCAAACCCAAAATTCTTCATGTACTCCAATTCAAGATCCTTACTTAAACCTGCATATGCACAATAGACTTATCAATATTATACAAAATAGAGCCTTACAATCATCATAACATCTCAGTCACTCATGCAACAAAGGAACACATTCGTGATCCAGATGAATACCTTTAAATGAAAAAATTAACATATGCCAAGAATTTCTAAGAGATATCTTGAAAGTAAGGCCTAACTATCTTTACATCTCCCTGAGTGCTTACTCAATTTTTTTCCGCGGAGAACTGCAGTTTGTTCGAAATCTGTCCTAACTGGTTTCCCTTTGCCATCCTCTGACTTCCTTGCACCAGAAGCTTGGTTGGCTTGTGTTAGAAGCCCCAAATCCATCATCTTAGACCCAGAAGATGATATTGTTAGAGAACTTTTCTCATTCAAAGTCTTAGGATCTTCTTTAAATTGGCCACCCATAGGATCATTTGTAGTAACCGAGCTTGCACAACCCATCTCATCAACCCCAAGATTCTTCCTATCCCTTTCCTTTTGACGACGAAACCCTGCAAAAGAGAGCATGGTCAACAATAGTTATTGCCTCGCAAATTCAGCAGAAATGACCTAATAATCATCACAAGATCTCGGGCTCCCCAAGGAATAAATCGAATCATTCATGATACCAGCAAAATATCTTTAAACATAAGTAACATATACAGCTACTTTTGTAGATATAATTTTGTCGTAAGCCCCTACTACTCTTAACAGCTCCTTAGTGCTTACTTGAATTCTTTTTTGTCGGAGAAACTACAGTTTGTTTTCGCAGAACTGTTTTCCCTTCGCCATGCTCAGAGTCCTTTACAGAAGAAGCTTGCTTGGTCTGTGCTGGAAGCTTTGAAACACTAAATTCATCAGAAATAATAATTGTGCTTGTGAAATCTATCGTGCTTAGATTGTGGTCCTCATGATTCTCTTGATTACTTTGAGTAGCCTTAGAATCTGCCAAAACCAAGCGAATAATATAAGCAACGCAGACAGAATTACTCACATTGTTTGATCAAATCATTATGTAACTTAAAAATTAGCTATCAACATAGTTCAACGTTCAATTTTACCGTGTTTTCCATTCCTGGATTTGCAATCACTCCGATCAAAAGGAATATAACCTTCAACAGCATTAGAAGGACCCATCCACTGCTCTAGAGACGATTCTCCACCTCTCACACCAACGTTCTCGCGAATCGCGAGCTTAGACAAACCTAAATCCTCCTTCGCATCTAAAAAATCTTTCACATCCGAATCACCAAACAATCCTAATATCTCATTTAACTTCACCGTATCAAATTCCGAAGTACGAGCATCATGCAAAGTCCCTGAGAACGCTCGGCTATCAATAAGACAACCCGCCGAGCAAAACTTTCTGGTCTCCTGTAAATCGTAAACCTTATGCTGCTTAAGCGAAATCCGATATTTTCCTCTTCTAGAAACATCGGAAGGAAGAAATCTCCGGCAAAGAGGGTAACCACAAAGCTTAGCAATCGTTCGTTCAGTAACCACATCTTCGTAGTCTGATCGAGACATCAAGTTCCCCGCCGCGAAGAGCTGGTTCTGATCAGTGATACCTTCAAGCATAGCAAGCTGAAGCTTGTAAACCGCATCGTTAATGGCGATTGCTTGATCCTTTTCCATTAGCCGTGAATTCGTAAAGCAAATTGAAAATCCCGAAATGTCAAATTGATTAAAATTTCAATCGATATGGAGTTAGGGTTCTTCACCAAAGCAATCCAATTCGCCCCAATATTCTTGACGAAGGCTCGAGCTTAAGCTTAACCACAACTCCACAAGGCTAAAAAGTGATGAGTTAACAAACGCAAAATCATCGACATGATACTACTACTCCATGAATTATGGTCTTAAGCCGTGCGAATGGCGGTCAATGTTACTGGGCCGCGTAATTGGGCTATACATAGGCCCAGATATTATCGAATTAACAAAACGTGAAACATTTAAGTGTACTTGTCCGATTCACATCACATCAAAAAACATTAGGACATTTTTGTCTTCGCCATGTTAACACAATCGATAGTTCTGCATATTGTCCGATCCATATTCTACTCATTACCCATTCGAGCATGAGGACTCAGATTTCCATGGAAGAATTTTGCTAATATTTTATGCTGATAATGTCCATGAAAGTGAGAATATCTTTGATTATAATTGAATTAAATGAAAAATCGATTGTGTTTTGAGGTTATGGTAAACTATAGTAGTCAAAAATCTAAAATATTAAACCAAAAATCATAAATAGAGAATTAAAAGGATTATTCTTGGGTAACACGATTTAGAGTTTGTATTATGAATTGAATTTTGTCGATCTAATTATTGATAAAAAAAATTACAGATATATATATATATATATAGATTAATTAACTTTACAACGAACAAGAAATGGAGGAAGTGTGACAATTGTTACTTTCTCAATCTGAGTTCGAGTCGCGTTTGTATCACGTAATATTGATAATGGTTTTGGAAGAGTTTGATTACAATTCAATTATTGGCAAAAAAATGACAAAAAAAAACAAAGAAACATTGGCATAAAAATAAAATTATAAAAATATTTACTGCAGATTTAATGAATACATATGCACTTACATTAACATATAAACAAAAATATTTAACACTTAACACAATATATAAATATATTATTATTATAAGTAAGGAACCAGAATAGCACTTTATCAATTACAACAAATTTTAAATACATAAAACTTATTGATGATAAAAAAAAAAGGAATTAAAGTACAAATCATGCAGGATCAAAAACAACTGAAACAATTCATTACAATAAGAGATACATACAACACATAAAGTGATTATTCAAGGACTCAATGTAGTTTGTAAAAGATGGATGAGAAAGGTACTAAATGGATATGGGAGATTGATAGGAAGAGAAAGTAGTGTTGTTGGAAATCAAGGTGTACGTGGTTTCTTCTTAAGAACTGGAGACAATGGAGGGAATGTAGGGATTGTAGGCACTTTAGGCAATGGAAGTTTTGGAAGATCTGTTGGCAATGGAGCTACATCATTCGGATTCGGAAGCTTTGGAAGATGTGTCGGCAATGGAGCTACACCATTCGGATTTGGAAGCTTTGGAAGATCTGTTGGCAATGGAGCTACACCATTCGGATTTGGAAGCTTTGGAAGATCTGTTGGCAATGGAGCTACATCATTCGGATTTGGAAGTTAATTTTGGAAGTTTGGGAAGTTTTGGAAGAGTACCTAGCTGAAGAAGGTGACGTGAGGCCGAACAAGTGTTGATCATGATAGAGGAAGAGAGACTAACCAAGAGAACAATGAGAAAGAGCTTGTATGATGCCATTTTGGTTGTTTTGATGAGTGAGTAAATTCAGTGTTATGCTATTGAGTTTATATAGTGGAAAAATAATAATAATATATTTGAGTTTAGGTCTTTAATCACTCTCTATCTCTATTTATTAAAACTTAAAATTATTTCTCTAAAGTGGAGATACTTTTTAAACACATGCAACTTACTTAAATAAACTTGGTTAGTGAGAAATTGAATAAATATCTACCTTTAATAAATAGTAAAGACAAAATATCCAACCAAAGTGAACACATTAGAATGTGAACATATTATTCAGCATCACATGGTTCTGCATTTACACATGATTTGCTGCGAAATCTGCCGATACTTATAGCTTTATATCGACGAATATAATCTTTAGGCTTGTTTTGAGGTTATGTGAAGCAAAATCTTTATTTTTTATTAAGGTTTAGAATTTAGTGTATTCCTGAATCGTGTGAGTGAGTGAAAGAGACAAAAGTCATGTTACGTATACGTTGGTTGAATGCGAGAAGCATAACTGACGCACAATGAGTTGTCTCCAGATGAGTTGGACAAAACCAATAACCATCTGCCTTTGGACACAATTTAAAACGATATTTTGGAAAAGAAAGTGAGTGATTGAAATAAAGATAGTTTGAAGATTAATATTTATTAGTAACACTATCGGTTAAATAGTGTAATGGGATAAAGTTAGAATGTAAAACTTGATTTAAATAATTATTTTAAAATTATATAATAACATTATAGTTTAAATTTTTTAATATAAAAATAAATATATAGATTACAACAATTATTTAAAAAATAATATTTGTATATTAGTAAATAACTATTTTTTAAATATAAACAAATAATTTTTTTTTAGATTATAATATTTAATCATATATTTTTTAAAACAAATATTTTTTTTTTAGATTGGTCATGTTTTAAACCATGTGTTTAAATAGATATTTCGAGACCAAGGTGATTTCCAATCTGGTCAACCCTGATGACAATTTATTTTATTTTTATTTTTGGTTAAAACCCTGATGACATTTTGTTATCCAAATTCTGCTGGAAATTTTGACAAATTCCATACCGATCTTATTTCGTCCAGAACTTTTTATGGAATCACGATAAAAGTAATTTCCAGTCAAAATTTTCCCATGGATATGTCTTCAATGAGGCATTTCCTCAGTTTTTAATGTTTTCCTTGTAATGAAACTACTTTAATGTATAATATATAAACTATACCATCTCCATTAATCCTTTAACAGCTCCTTTTATCAAATCCCCTTGTAAACAAAGAGTTGGGATCATAATAAGTTTGTGATTCCCTGAAACTTCCACCTTCGGTTATAGCTACATAGAAATTCCTTAATGCATATAAAATTCCACAATCAAAAATTTAAATCGGATTGTTTCCAATCATCGTTTATCCTTAACAGTTTGCAACTTGGCAAACATAAGTTTGACGACGATCTTCTACTGTAACACTTCTTGCAATTGGCTTTATAACTTCTCTTTGTAACATATATGATTTTCAATACACAAGCACGAACTTTTAACTTAACAAGGGGATGTAAGATTTCTCCTCGTTTACCTCAAAACTCAAAAAGATACGCACCATAAATCTACTACTATCTGCAACCACTGCATTTACACACCAACAAAATTTAAGATAGAGCTTAAGATCAAATAATTACAAGAACTCATCTTTTGGAGACAATGACTAATATTAACATCGACATTGATACCACGATCTTGAACCCTGAAGTATCCCAGAAGTTTTGTTTCTCTTCAGAAACTGATTCATTCAATTGTTTTCCGGTAATCTGATCTCTTAGCTCTTTGATCGCCTTGTCTCGCCTCTCTCCCGCCTGCATTCCAGTCATCAATCAGACAATATTCCATTGCCATATAAATCAATTAAAAGACATATAGTTCAGGACATTTACCCTCTGTAGCTTCCTTGTCTGACTACGAGCTTCTTGCAGACAAAACTCTAGTTTCAATACCTTCTTCTTCAACTCTTGATCTGCTCTTCTTTGTCTCTCCAACTGAAAATGGTCATTTGTCAATCACAGATTGAAACTTTCATACAACAAAGACAGAACCACAAGAATTAAGGACAGAGATATCGATGATGCACCTGCGATTCAAGTTCTTTGGTCTTAAGTTTCCAATGAGCTGACATTAACTTTACGTCATCTTTCAGTTTTGCAATCTCGTCATCTTTTACTGCTAATAGCTTGTTCATTCTCTCAAAGTTCGTAGGAGAAACCACGTCTAGAAGTTTTTGTAGCTCACACTCTGTGCCTTTTCTAGACTTTGCAACAGATTCAGTTATCTCATGCTCGATTCTCATAACTTCATCTCTCAGCTGGTTTTGAGAACACTCTCTTCTCATTAGATCTATCTGAATATTATCAAGCTGGTGACCGAGCTGAGTTACACGGTCTTCGTGTTCTCTTAGAGAACGTGTTTTTTTGTCAAGTTGTTCTGTTAGCATTGAGCATTGAAGCTGTGTGGATTGAGCAGAAGCAGCACTCGTTTTTGAAATTTCCTTAGCTAAAGCCAACTGTGATCTCAGATCGTCCACTTCTTCAAGAAACTGTTCTCCCAAAATAAGATTAACACGCATAAGAGAAACATTCTTAGAATGATAATGCACTCTCTAATACCAAGATATATGCATTGAGTGCTCATCAGAGTAATGGTTATGGAGTTAGATTGATTGAGCCTTTTTGATCAGTGATTAAAATATAACCGCTTTATAAAAGCTAACTAGCCCAGTCTGTGCTTTTCATCACAAAGAATCTAACTTTTCAAGCCAAACTAGAGTAGAGCCCCATTTTATCTAAAGATCAGCTTTGTTCTCTGACTCAGTTAAGATTCAGAATCATTCAAAGAGCTCTTTTTGAAAAGGTCAAGCTACATTGGACACTTTATAATAATAAATTTGAGATTGAAGAACACAGTCAACCTTTTTTCACTCTCAGCTTCATTTACTTTACTTAAGATCTAAAGGGCCATTGATCCATTATACAACAAAGTATAATAATCATTACTCAGAGAGTTGAAACCACATATACTTTTCAGTACATATATTAACACTTCTCAAAGCCCTTAACTTTTCAGATAACAATATCAAATTTGGAGTCTTTAAGTTTTGGGATAATAAACAAACCTTTTCAGCAGCAGTAGTTGAAGCAAAAAGCTGACTATTCCTATCTTCCAATTTCTTCTGTAATTCACAGATCTCCATTTCCATGTTCTTAGCTTTTCTCTCTGCTTCCTAAAGTAATCAAACACAAAAAAAAAAAATTATCCTCGATACAAACAAGTAAATCACAAAATCCAAAATTGACCCCACCAAAAATCAAAGCAGCAACAAAAAGGAAAGAAATCAATCTCAAACAATGAATCAAAAAAAGGACTTACTTTAACAAAGAATTGTTCTTGAGAAACCAAACGACCTCTCACTGCTTCAGCTCAGCTGCCATGGAAACCACGTTTCGCCGGAAACTCTCTTTTTTCTCATGTAAACATTTCAGAGGCGGATCCACCGTCGTTTTGACGGAATCTGACATCAGGATTCTGTCGAGATTCTCATAAAATTGTGAATCTGTTAAAGCATCGGATCAAATCTCAGAAAACTTTGATCCGAAACAAATATTCAATGCATGTGAACAAATCTTAAGTTATAAACAAACTTGAGAAAAAGAGAGAGAGAGACATAAAATAACACAGTTAACAATTTAAGAACTTTAAATGAACAAAATTTAAATTATTACGATTCTTCAGACAATTAGGGATATATGAGAAACAAAAAAGACAGTAACTTTACGTGTTGTTGAGCAATTTGAAGAGGTATAGAGTGTAATGAGAAGCTAAGTCTTCTGGGTTTAAGTAATTGGCTAAATTTTCTCGGGAAAATTCGTCGGAAGAAATCAAGTGTCCATATTTATTTTTCTTCTGTGACAGAGGAGAGAGGAAACACGTAAAGAGGATGAACACGCAGTCAATGCTTCAAAATTAATAAAATTTGGCTTATTTGATGTGAGAGAGACAGATATACACATCTGGAAAGTAAGAAAGAAAAATTAGAAAACATGATTATCATTTTTCCACTAATTATGGGTTGCAGAATTTATTGTTTTATGACATGAAAAGGAATTTGAATAAAATCAATAATAATCCAGTTTCAGTTTACCAATAATAATTCAGATGACGAAAATATAATAATAATAATAATCAATCGTATTACCTCTATTAGCCCAATAACAAATAAGATTAATTTTCTACAACTAGACAAAAAAGAATTAAAAATTTAGAGGGGTGATTGGATAATGAAGTATTTTGAGAGAATATACCGCATAATAGAATTTGTGAAAGTTTTCCTCTAAGTTTGATTCTAGATAGTTGTGTTTGTCTTACCTTATTGTTGAGAATTTGAAAAATTAATATATGAATTGAATTTTGTTGATATATATTATTTTTGACCCAAAAAAATATTGTAAAAGTTTATAAACTAATGAGTTTGATTTTTCTTTGACTACAAGAATTAGAGTTATATTCGGATAATTGTAGTAAGATTTCAATATATTGTAAATACTTTGTTGTTTATAATATATGATTGATGTATTTTAGCATAGTTTAGAGACAAATGTTTTAGAGTTTAATATGTGCCCAAAGAATTGATTATTAAATGTGTGAGGATGAAAGTGTTTCATTGTTGTCGAGTTCTTCTCAATTTAGAGTTTAATTCCTTTTTTTTATAAGTTGCTAAATTAAATATGGATTTTAAAAGTTGAGCTACACTATAGATTGAGATTTGTTGATTTAATATTTACAAAAAAATGGTGTTTCATTGTTTTTGCCTAAAGAAAACATAACCACATAGATCAATAAGAGAAAGATAATTGCCTGAAGAATCGTAATAATTTTAGATTATCTTTCTTTATCAACCACCAAATTTTACGTAACTTTTGTATTACTCCTAAATTCACCGTAGAGAAAAAGCGTGCCTCAAAGTGGTATTAGGTTCGGATTATATAGTACGTTCAATTTTCGGTTCGGAATCTCCATACCTTCTAGCTGGTGCAGAGTTTAGACAAAGACAACAACATAAACCAATTTTGTGTATGTGTCCACTCTTGTGTGTTTGTAATTATATGGGCCTAGCTTATGAAAGACCCAATGACTTGTGCTCATCACTTGGGCCCAATCTCAATTTACAAGCCTTAGAGTCTGATTATAATTGATTTGTGTATGTTTTTTTGATGGTTCACATAACGAATAACAGTATTGAATCTCAATGTGTGATATTCCGAATCCTTGTTACTAATGGAATCGAAGGAATCTATGAATTGATCAGCAAAATCCGTTTAATTGGCTAGAAATTGTTACTTGAACTAAACTAGGTCTTGCACAATCATATTATATATTTGACTATGCATTTCGTACCTTGCTATTTTTATCCAAATAGTAGACTAATAATTTGATAAACTATTTTTTTTCTTCCAAAAGTGTGATCATAAGTCGTTAAAAGATAGAACTTTTTTTTTAAAAAAGAAAGCATAATATATTCACAACAAAGTTTTATTTTTTGATCGAATCAGAACCAAGTTTTTATGCTGAAAGACATACGAATAAAAATATGATTTTCTGTGAAGAAAACAAAATTGAATATAATATAAAATACATAAAATAAAAATAAAAAAACCAACAAAATAATTACAATAACTAACGCACCGGATCGAGAGAAAAAAAACAAGAGAAAATACCTTCGTGTAAACGAATCTCACCAACCCCAATGTTAACTTAAGAGTGGCAGAGTTGTATCGTACAACCTCACAGACACAGAAACAGAGAAGATAGAGAAAGAAGGAGATAAAAGATGGCGTTGGCTCTTCGTAGACTCTCTTCCTCCATCAAGAAGCCGATCTCATTTCCTTCCTCTAATGGCCATTCCCTTCGTTTTATGGTAGTACTAATCTTATTTCCATTTGATTTTACGTTTATCTTTATCAAATCATTCCTTTGTTTGATTCTGATTCGTTCTGATGTTTATTTGTTCAGTCGTCTTTACCATCCTCGGCTATGGCGGATTCGGAGAAATCTCGTTCTAGTGTAAATACATATCATCGTTTATTAGCTTTTAAAAATGTTGATTGATGGCAATTAGGTCAGATTGCGTCATATATGTTTTCTCTATCAGTGGATAAAGCAACTGAATGCATCTCTCGAAGAAATCGATCCTGAAGTGGCCGATATTATCGAACTAGAGAAGGCTAGACAATGGAAGGTATTTGATTCTTATATGGTCCACAAAATTACACTGATATTGATTCGTTTTGGGATGTTTTCTAGTTTCATTCATTATTAGGACCAATACAAAAATCTGGAAGCTTTTTCTTCATTGATTTCAGGGATTTGAGCTAATACCGTCAGAGAATTTCACTTCTCTCTCGGTGATGCAAGCTGTTGGGTCTGTTATGACTAATAAGTATAGTGAAGGATATCCTGGAGCTAGATACTATGGAGGAAATGAGTATGTTACTGTACTTTACATTTGGTGCTACTTTACAGAAGCTATGAAGTGTTAAGAAACATTTGTGTTTGTCATGTGATGCTTAAGATATTTTGCATCTTAGGTACATTGATATGGCAGAATCGTTATGTCAAAAACGCGCACTAGAAGCTTTTCAGTTAGATCCTTCAAAATGGGGAGGTACATGGTCTTATGCAGATGACATGTACTATTTGATAGTGATCTTTGAATAGTTTAACTTAGTCGTGGTTAAAAATACATCCTTTTTGCAGTCAATGTGCAGTCTTTATCAGGATCACCAGCTAACTTCCAAGTTTACACCGCACTACTAAAGCCTCATGAAAGAATCATGGCACTTGACTTACCTCATGGTGGACATCTTTCTCATGGTTATCAGGTACATGGAATATAATCTCTTTGGCATGGTTAGTTTTTAGCGTCCTTGCTCATCTCTTTTTGGAATTGACATTGTATTTTTTCCCCTTTTCTTCTATTTACTCATCTGCAGACTGACACAAAGAAAATATCCGCTGTATCCATCTTTTTTGAGACAATGCCATACAGATTGGATGAGAACACTGGTTATATCGATTATGAGCAGGTTGGGTTGTTAATAGCCAGCTTAGCTTATTCTCAGACATTTCTTATTTATCAAGTATATCATTGAGATAAGAATTGGACACATAAAAGTTTTATTTCGTTGACGTTATTTTAGTTGTGATTTAATTCTTTGGCAGCTAGAAAAAAGTGCTGTGCTTTTCAGACCCAAACTTATCGTTGCGGGTGCAAGTGCTTATGCTCGTCTATATGACTATGCACGTATTCGCAAGGTAATTTATTGTCTCAAATTTTTGACTGTGAAGTGTAATAATCAAAGTTACATGGTTAATAAATGTGCCTTTTTCAAAATTATGGATGAAAAATTTTCAGGTTTGTGACAAGCAAAAGGCAATTATGCTGGCTGATATGGCTCATATTAGTGGGTTGGTTGCTGCTGGCGTTATTCCTTCTCCTTTCGAGTATGCAGATGTTGTTACCACTACAACTCACAAGTCGCTTCGCGGTCCAAGAGGAGCTATGATATTCTTTAAGAAGGGGTTAAAAGAGATTAACAAACAAGGAAAAGAGGTGAATTTTACGTTTACATGTTTATGAATGAGAAATGAATCTGCAAGTGCTGATTAATTTCCATAGTATTTGATCATATGTCATTTGTATCTCAACGTGGCAGGTTATGTATGACTATGAGGACAGAATCAACCAAGCTGTTTTTCCTGGTTTGCAAGGTGGTCCACATAATCACACTATAACGGGTTTAGCAGTTGCTCTAAAGCAGGTTCAGTTCATCAAACTTTTTGTTTTGAAATTGTACTCTTTTGTCTAATTTGTACCCCATGAACTCCCATCACTTTCTCATTCTCATTGAGGCATACAAGCTTGGATTCTCCTGATCTTTTGACTTGTCGATTTACTCTATTACAGGCAAGAACACCTGAGTATAAGGCCTACCAGGATCAAGTTCTCAGTAATTGCTCAAAGTTTGCTGAGGTGCGTTGTGTTTACCGCTTGTTGTATTCTTAGTTGCCTAAGATATCTTGCCATGTTTGAAACATTTGGATATAGGATCACTGTTAAATATCTCACACTTTTTGGTAAAATTGCTTGAAATCGCAGTCTTTACTGTCGAGAGGATATGATTTAGTGTCAGGAGGCACTGAGAACCATTTAGTTTTGGTCAATCTGAGAAATAAGGTACTTCTCATTTTATCTTTTATTGCACTGCCCCTTTCATGTCGAGATGGAAGGTTTGCTATGGAAATATACTGAAATTTAATTTTAGTATGATAAAGCTAAAAAAATTGTTTCGAATTTCTAATATAATTGTGTGCTTTTATATCTTATAAGTGATATGCTGACCATATATAGCAAATCAGTTTCAATGCTATATTTTGTACTGTGAACTTCAACTAGCGCTGCATAGTTTTGCTTCTTTTCTCTGGTAAGACGCATAATGTTGGAAATGTGGTTTTGTAGGGAATAGATGGATCAAGAGTGGAAAAAGTATTGGAATCAGTACATATTGCAGCAAACAAGAATACTGTTCCGGGTGATGTTTCTGCCATGGTTCCAGGTGGAATCCGTATGGGTAAGGCTCTTAAAGAAACACTGAAAGAAGAAAAGTGTTAGTATGTCGATGAAGTAGTAAATGTACATGCTTCTTCTTGGCATTTACTACTTTTGAAACAAAAACGACTTTAAATGTTACTTTATCTGTGATCATAGAGACTTAGTGATCACTGAAAAAGGGTATATATTTGGATCTGTTCTTATGATAATGGTATGGTTACAGGAACACCAGCTCTCACATCAAGAGGATTTATTGAGGAAGATTTCGCGAAAGTGGCTGAATATTTTGACTTAGCTGTCAAGTTAGCCTTAAAGATCAAGGCAGAGACTCAAGGTATATAACAGGTTCAATTTTTGGTGTTAGGCTCTCGTTAACAGATTGAGATTATATATTGAAGGATCTATAATGTACTGCAGGAACAAAGTTGAAGGACTTTGTAGCAACAATGCAATCAAATGAGAAATTTCAATCAGAAATGGCAAAGCTGCGTGAGATGGTAGAAGAATATGCAAAGCAATTTCCAACAATTGGGTTCGAGAAAGAGACGATGAGATACAAAGAGTAGTTGATTCATCCAGTGGATTAACACGTTTCCCCATCTAAAATGATTTAGGTACCCGAAGCACTTAGTTATGCATGAACTTGTTTTGTGAAACATTTTATATCGGGACTGATTATGAGGCAACTGTGAATTTGTTTGCAGTGATCTCGTCAGAGCAACCGATGATCTGAAAGTATCTCTTAAACGAGAGTTCAACTCAAATGTTGTCTCTTATCCTTTCCTTTGGTTTTCATATTTATATTTGCTTCATTAAGTTGGTTCATCAATTTTTAAACAAATGTAATGCAACTACTTTACATTTTTCATAAGGTTGCTATGATGGGTATATGGCAAGTGAAAGTTATTTGCAATAGTATTATCTTGTTTTCATTTATTTATATTCAAATTCAACTTGTTTTCTTTGTTTTTTTTTTTACCCGATTCATATTCTAAATTCACCAATAAAATCTTTTATTCATACGTAATATGGTAATTTCGAATTCCATATGTTTAAGACATTAGCTGAAACATGTAACTAGTAAACTGAAAATAGCTGGGTAATGTTTTTAATTTGGAGAGAGCCATTTTTTCTAAAAAATATGAAGAAAACGAAAAAACAAAAAATTGTAAAATGGATCCCAATATACCATGCAATCAGAGCTGTCCATCTCGAAGATTGTAATATGATTAAATTAATCTTCACCGTTAATTTAAAATATCCAACACATTCAATCCAAAGTATAAAAAGTATACACTCGAATGTACCATACTAACCTCTCTTTTTAAAATAAATAATAATTTTTATCCATAATTTCTGCCATAAAAGCAAGCTTTTTAGCAATTTGCTACATCATTGGTCACACTAAACACTAGAGTCTAGAACCCACACAGACACTTCACTTCGAATCGAGATCGAGATTCCGATGTCGTCAACGACCCGGTGGTGGAGGCCGATCCATTTGACTTCATCTAGCGGTGGTTACTGGCTAAGTTGGCTTCGACCGGAGCTGAGTTTCTTATCTATGGTGGTCGACGACATTGTGTGGAAAGTCGTTACGGCGTTCGAGTCTGTGGCTTTGGTCTCCATGCTCTGTTTCTTCTTCCTCTCTTATGGCTGCACCCTCTGATTTTGGATTCACTTAATCTCGTTAAGATTCTTCTCTTTTATTCACCGGAAAATTTTGGATTGTGCTTCTTTTTTTTTGTCTGTTCTTTTGTGTTTACCGGAAAATTTGATGTATGCTTAGTGTTAGTGGCATTAAGGCTGTGTTTCAAGGAGGAGCGTGATTCTCACTCGTGATCATTTTGTTTCCATTTTTGGATTTGAATCTTCCATATTCAGAAATAAATCTTTTGTTCTTTCATATGATTTCATTTTCTTTGTCGTCCGTTTTTTCGAGACAATACAAAAAACAGCAACCCAAAAAACCGAACTAAACCAACTCAGAACCGGAAGTTCTTAAGTCTGAAAAACCGAGGCTGTTTTTGTGTTATTAAACTGAACCAAAACTAAATTAAAACCAAGCTAAATCAAATAATTTTTTTTTTTCAAACAATTGTATCGACAAGATCCGATCAATAGCCTAAATTCTACTCTTAAAATCCTTTTTTTAAACTACCATAATATAGCGAGTAAGAATTGAACTCTATTGTCAAGTCATTACTTGGATCATACTAACCACCAAATTAAGAACAATTCGACCTAAATCAAATAAAATCAAACAAATGGTTTTATGGTTTCAGTTTTTATGAGTTTTAAAAATTGAATTGAATCCAAACTGTCATTATGAGTCTTCAATGAATTGAATCGAATGGACACTCCTAGAAAAAAAACTATGGGAATTTGATTTTACTTAATTGAAATGGTTTTGCAGATTGCAATTTTAAATATTATGAGTCTTCAATGATTTTGATTCTTTTCTTTAAAGGTATAGCTGATTTTAAACCGACCGTAGCGGGAAAATACACGATATAATTTTGGATTATGTACGACTTTTGTATAAAAATTTGATTTGGGCTAATGGGCTTCGCCATTTTACATTTTATAGGGAACGACGTCGAAGTAAAGGAGTTTATCAGAGAAAAACTCGAACAAACTCGATTGATTTGGGCTAATGGGCTTCGCTGTTAACTTTTATTGGGAAACGACATCGAGTTAAAGGAGTCCATCAGAGAAAAACTCGAATAAACTCCCAAAGTCTCGCCGACGAAGAAGAAGCTCCGATAATGGCGTGGATACGACTGATACAGAGTGCAAGATCTGTTCTAAAGACAGCACCACCGTCTTCAACTGTAAATCTCCCTAGATTCTATTCCAAACCCGCGCCTTATCCTGGTAAACCTTTTTTACTTGTTCGATTTTACTTCGGAGAAACGTCGATGCACTATTTTCGTCTATTGGCTTAAGGGTTCTAGGTAGTTTCAGTGGTATGGAGGTCTATGAATGAGCTTAGGGTTAAAGGCTAAGGAAATTATTAGGTCGAGTATTAAGAACTTAGTGGTTTCTAATCGATGTGAATAGTTAGTAAACTAAATTTTAGGTTTTGTATACGGATCGAATCAGCTGCGAAACGAGAGAAAGAAAAATTTAGTTATAAATTCGAATGAGTTTATTTCATTTTCGGTGATCATTTTCAGGTTGCAAGTATTTTTGTGAAGGCTATCTAATAGAGATGAATCAACTAACAGTCACTGGTGTTAATTGTGAATGGTATTTCGCTTGAGCCAAAATACTAGTATTTTGATATTTTCTTTTCTGATATTGTAGTGAAAATTGGAATTCCTGAGTTCTTGAGTGGGATTGGGGGAGGAGTTGAGACCCATATTGCCAAACTTGAAACTGAGATAGGTGATTTTTCGAAACTGCTTGTGACTCGTACGCTAAGACTCAAGAAATATGGCATCCCTTGCAAGCATGTAAGTACCTAGATTTCAATGTGCATTCTTTTATGTTGCTGTTGCAGAAATGCAGGATACTTAGGATCACAGGTTTCTAAGGGCTAATCAATACTTTAACATTTTGCTACCTTAAAATTGTTCCATTACGAAAAGTAACTATACCAATCAAGGAGAAACAAAAGCAGAAAGTTGAGTTCTTGAACCTTGCAAGGAGATTGATTGAGATGTATGTACTAGGTACCTTATTACCTATAGTTGTATTATATTGTCCTGGAACTTCAGTTTAGCTTGTTACTGGGGAGTGTCATTGTTATTATCATCATGAAAAGCATGACATGTTAGGCTTGTTCACACTAAGACATCGTTCGTTTTCATGTTCAGGTTATTCTTATGTTTGGATTTGTGGGCTTTGTTCTGCACTGTCTCTATGTTGCTCGATGGGTTTTGTTGACAACTCTTTATTCTGGTTTTGTAGAGGAAACTCATACTGAAGTATAGCCACAAATACAGGCTAGGGCTATGGAAACCTAGAGCTGATGCTATAAAGGCGTAATTGATTAATTTCTGTGCTTGTTGAATTCTGAGCCTCTCTCGTACCTTGGCTTTGCTACCGAATTGAGTTGTTCTCAGGATAATCAAACCATAACAATGCTGCCAATAACTTGAAAAACCGTACCAATATTTCAGCATTCATGTACTGGTTTTCTCCAAGGTTCTTCTAGAAACATTAAGTCCTTGAGCAGTATTTTTGAAGTGTTAAATGTATCGTCTTAAGGAATCTGTAAGGCATAAACTTATCTTCATCGATCAAGACATCTCCATCGATAAACTTGAATTTTTTCTTTGGCGAGTAAAAGAGGCTGGAAAATCAGTTGATCTTCTAATGGATTCTTTGATAAAATCTTCAACAATAAATACGTCTACCTTTGGACACATTTCAACTTGACTCTAATGAAGCGTCAAACTGGAATGTCTCCAACTTAGTTTAATAATCAGGAGTCGACTAAAGTCCCAATAAACACTCGAATGAGTGACCTAGTTCGATGCTGAGTAGATACCTCGACAGAGCCCGACAAAATTGTGTTCTGTAGGCTTATATATTCCAATGATGTGTGGTGGATATTTGGGAAAATGGTCATTTTCAAAATGAATTTTTTTTATAGTGCTAATTTCAACACGAACTATAGGGCAGTGCATAATCCTATACTAACTAGGGTCCAAAATCAACATTGATCGTTAAAAATGTTAATCAACGGTTAAATCTCCGTTAAATGACATGTATACAATAGGAAGAAGAGCTATTTTCAAACCAAATTTTTTTTGGAGTGCCGATTTCAAATAAAACAAAATAAATAAAATAAATATAGCATAAAATAAATTAAATTAAAGTATAAAATTATTACCATTTCTATAACTAATATTTACAAAAAGTTTATAAAAGTAAATTTTAATAGATAAATATTATATATAAAAATGTAAATATTAACATATAATATATCAAAATTTTAATAAATATAGTTTCTTTATATATACAATTTAAAAATATACCTTCTCAAAATTAATCAAAAAATGAGTGAAAATTGATTTTCTAAAATTAGTTTATAACATTTCGAAAATAACTTTTCACTCAATTTTTAATTAATGTTGAGAATTTATATATTTCAAGTTTTATGACCTAAACCCTCATTTTTGATAAATTTGTGGATCATAACTTTTGGAAAATCTCTTTTCATTATATTTTTAATTACTTTTGAGAATTTATAAATTTCAAATTTTATGGCCTAAAACCTCTTTTTCTTGTGTGGGTTAATCACCTTTCTCTCAATTTTGATTAATTTTGGAAATTTATATATTTCAAATTGTATATATAAAGAAAATATATTTACTAAAAGTTTTGATATAATATGTAAATATTTATATTTTTATATATAATTTTTTATCTATTTACATTTAAACTTTACTCTTATAAAGTTTTTATAAACATTAATTATAGAAATATTAATAAATTTTATATTCTAATTTGATTTAATTTAATTTATTTTATGTTATATTTATTATATTTATTTTATTTTATTTGAAATGGGCACTCCAAAAGAAGTTCGTTTTGAAAATGACTTTTTTCCTACTGTATACGTGTCATTTAACGGAGATTTAACCGTTGACTAACTTTTTAACGGTCAACATTGATTTTGACCCAAGATTTAAAGTTTATGTTGTTTATTTGAATTTTTAAACAAATCGTGTAGGATTATGCACTACTCTATAGTTCGTGTTGAAATCGGCACTATGGAAAAAATTCGCATATTCAACTATCTGTGGAGGGGATTTTCAAAGAGGCTATAGTTTGGTGCGGATGTGGTGATGTACGACATTTCTAATGGATCTAGATCGTTTGTCCATTTTTTTATGTGATCTAGTTTCATATAAAATTATATATAATTGTATATGAAAATATTGATTTATGCTTTGATATGTATTTTATAGGTTTTGAAATGCGATTATTGTACTTTCTTTCTACTTTATATTTAGATATTATAGTAATTTGTTTATTTTTAACGGAAGACACGACAACTAATTTTGAGCTAGTGAAAATGGTGTTTGAATCTGAGGAGTGATCCGACTTATAAAGGACAAGCATAGCCGGTCCGACATCATTAAAGGTCTTACTCGAAATTAAAATCCTTTTTTTTAGTATATTTTCTTATAATAGCAACTATTTTTATTCATTAGTTTTAAAAAAAGAATTTCTGCAAAGTGAAATGATGAGATTGTATAGTAAAACACTGTAACTAACACCAAATTTCTCAAACTTATAAAAACGATAACATAAAAAGAGGTTTTTGTTCTTACTTACTATAAAGTCAATAAACTTTTAAAACTTTGAGCCCTAATTACTAGATAGTAAACTCTAAAAATTTGGCTCCTACTTACTACAAAATTTAATAAATTCTAAAAAAATTGCGTCATAGTCATTACAAAATTCTATAAATTCTAAAGAATTTTGGGTCCTAATATACAAATGCTCTAAACCATGGCTTATGTGGCTTATCTCCAATCTGATTGTAAGGACAAGAGCTTAATTTATTTCGTTTAAGAAATTCTTCAATTAATATATAGTAATTGTTGACAAAAAAAAAATCGCAATTGGAAACAAAAAAAAAAGGAAATAGAAAAATAGAATTTTTTATAGTATATAAAGATAAATTTTATAAAATCTAGAAAGAAAAGATATTTTCTTTTTTTCTTTGCATATTAAAAACTACAATATATTTGATTAAAAATAGTCTTTTAGCCTAGAATTTACATTATATATACTTAATGCAACAAATATTCTTACCTATTCTTAAATCTGACCAGATTATAAGAACATATCACCAAAACCAACCTTTAATCCTATCATATATAAGAAGAATCTGAGACCCCATCCCAAGCAATCTCTTATTACAAAATCTTCTCCTCAAAACAACTTCAAACATGATCAAAACACTCTTCTACACCTTCCTTCAAACAAAACACCAAGAAGAAATCTATAATCTATCGAATTCTTATCCTCTTTTTCCTAAAGAAATTGAGATTCGACCCATATTTCCTTTTCCTTGGGAGATCGTCAAAACCTTAACAATCGATGAAGTATGCGAAAACGGCAACTTAAAACTTCCAATGGTGGAAATCAGGAACACTATGTTTAGACATGTTCCAGAAGATATCATAGCTCTTACACATTCTGAGTCTCAGGTTTGTAAAACTCGTGTATCGGTAAAAGATCTTGATACAAACACATTCCATGTAGTGACATTGTGGAAGTATCCACATGAAAGTTATTTTGCTATGCATGAATCGTGGATCAAAGAATTTGTGGAAAGGAGAAGGCTTGTGGATGGCATGATCGTTGGGCTGTATTGGGATGTCGAGAGTTGCTGGTTATGTTTCTCTGTGATATTAGGAAGTCATTGATCAGTCAATAGATTCAAATTGATATGAGTTCTAGCTCGTAAGAATAAACTGTGAGACTTTTATTTTTCTAGAAAACTTGTTTTTGTGAATGATATACCTTACACCAGTCTAGTAGTTACTTTTGAAATTGAGCGAAGTTGATAAAAAGACAAAAAAAATCTATGTGAAATAGATGATATATGAGAATATCAATGAGTATAATTTTATTTCATTTGAGTTGTCTTTGTTGTCAAATGATAGTTAAAAAAGGATGAGTATGAATCTAAAATGTTGTGTTTGTTGTAGGATCTGATTGACAATTGCTTTAAAAAATAATTTTTTTACAAGAGATTAAAATTAAACTAATCATAATTTAGAGTAAAAAACAAATTAGAATATACAAAGATTTTTGCTTTTTAAAGCAATGAAACGAAATTAATTGCCAATCAAGCCTTCTCAATTCACAATTGCTTTCGTTTTGTTGATTTGAAAAGCAAAAATCTTTGTAAGAGAATGAAATTAAATCAATCATACTTTAGATTAAAAAACAAATTAGAGTATAATTTGATTAATTTCAATCTCATACAAAGATTTTTACTTTTCAAATCAATGAAACGAAAACAATTGCCAATTAGACCCTTAGTATGATTTTATTTAATTTTTTCCTCTAAATTTTAGTGATTCTTTTAATAATATATCACTTACAGAATTAAATACATCTTAATGAATTAATATTCCGACCAAAAAATCTTACAGAATTAATATATTAAGATGTATTTAGATGACAAAAGGGGATAATTGATAAATTAAGAGAAAGGGAAATAAAAATTGTAAAGGTTTCCATGGAAGCAGTTGTCAAATGTTAAATGAGTAACAATTATATTTTATACTTTGAGAAATATATGATAATTTGGGAAATTGTTTTTAATTATAAGAAAAAAATTTCAAGTTAGTAATGCTGAAGAATATATCTTGGCTTGCCCCTGATTTAGCTAGGCACTAGGTGGTGAGTTTAAATATCATCCGTTCTAGTTGAAACATTTAGGTTATAGATCAGATTTTGTTGATCCAATGAATAACATTGACAAAAAAAAAATTCTTCAACTTGATGTATTTCTAAATGAATTTCACGAAGCGGTCATTTGTTGAGAGTTTATGACGGAATAAACTTAAGAGAAAATTGTCCCCAATGCTTCTTCTAAGTTTTAAATTGTCTTCGATATTTCTCTTTTAAAATTTGTGCAAAATACAACTTTTGGCATAAGAGTTATTTCAAAATTAGGGATATAATATATATATTTGTAATTTTAGTGGACAATAATTGTCTACGATATACATATATAGTGAATTATGTATATAATAGACAAAAATGCAAGATAATTGTACATAATAAACATATATGTTAAACATATATATTGATCTGACTGTTGTTAGATATGTAATATATGTTTGATTGTAATTAATGTGAGATTTAGCCTTCGAGAAGTTGACCAAACTACTTATATCTGAGATGAAAATTCTCTACCATTCTCGACGGGAATTAATTCATAATGTCGTAGTCGAGAGGGAAATCATCCATCTGAACTCTGTCGACAAGGGTCATTCCAAACTTTTCTTGACAGATATTTCCGTCTGAAAAAAGCGTTTTTCCTTGTATTGGTCAAATGGTACGTTTACTCTTTTTTCTAAATAAATATTTCTAACTCATAATACAATTCTGCATATCTACTTTAATTTATATAATAGGATTTTTTCTTGTCAAATTAGATTTATAGATTAATTTAGGTTGTATTTACAGAAGGCACACGCAATTATAAACTTGAAATATGGTAATGTTGCCACAAATAAAATAGTCAGCCGTTCAATTAGGTCCTACATTCAAAAAATCAAAACATTCAATCAATCAAATAGCATTTTTGATATATGTGTATAACGAGCAAGTTAAGATTTTAAATATATATTCTATATCAAAAAAGGAAATTATCGTAAAGTATTAAAAGTAACATATAATTCAACCCTCTACATAATCATACTACAATATTCCATTCTTCTTTGCTCCTCCAAATTCTCCTTCTTCTTCTTCTCCATTTTTTTCAGACACAAAACAAACAAACATGTCTGGTTTTTTCATCTTCATAGCTTTACTTCTGAGTTCTTATATTGGATCGTTGAGAGCTGATCTTGATCAAACTTGCGGCAACAAAGTTGTGAACACAATCGTCGTCGACAAAACCGGTTCAGGGAATTACCGTACGGTTCAAGGTGCAATTGATTCGGTTCGTGAATGGAATTCTCAGTGGATCAAAATCAAAGTAAAACGAGGTGTTTATGTGTAAGTTGTGACCAACTCACTACTCTGTTATCATTTTTTTTCCCCCAATTGTGGAACGTTGCGTTCTCACCCGCTAGTTTTAAGCGTTTGAGTGTTTTCGAAAATAATAATAATACTGTTTTTGGTGTTGACATGATGACTCACACTTGACTTCATCTTTAGACTTCTATACAATTATACATATAAACTCTTAACCTAAATATTCGTCTACGTTTTCGAGTGTTTCAAGAAAATCTTAGCAATAATGTTAATACTTAAACACATAAACCCTAATTAAATTTCTCAGTTAGTCCACTAAATTTGAAATTTCTTTGTTTAAAAGAGCTGTAGGACCCTAATTAATAGCAGCAGATCACACATCTAAGATCTAACAAACTTTTACTAATTTGATACCAAAAAAGAAAAAAAAAACTTTTGAAAAATAAGGCTTAAACCAATTGTTGAAGCTGTAAGAAATTGGAAAAAAACATCGGCGTCTTCCATTTTCTATATTTTCTGCTCTCTTACATTTTTAGATCCCTCATATTAGAGAATTTGCTTGAAAATATTCATTTATAGATTACTAGTCTCAAGTCTGGCTTCCAATTAATAAAATATAAACGGAAATTTTATATAAAAAAATTTTCTAAAAATATTGAATATTATAGATTAGATCTGTCGATTTTCTATTCGGTTAAAAATTTCTGATGATTTTAAATCTGAAAATACATCAGAAAGTTACACAACAAACCAATTCATGAGAACGATTTGTCCTTAATTAGACGGATTATCAGTTGTTATGAACGTGTTTTGTAGTAATTAATTAAGTAGTAGATCAATAACATATAGTTATGGATGTGTATAAAACAGAGAGAAAGTGAGAATAGCGTTGACGAAACCATGCATCATAGTAGAAGGAGAAGGACAAAGAGTCACGACCATCACGTTCAATGCTCACGAAGCTACTGACGTCAGCTCTACTTTCATTTCCTATCCATCCCACATTGTCGTTCGTAACATAACCATCATGGTACGTTACACCAAATTTTATCTATCTTTTGAACTTATATATATACACCAAAGTAATATATGTTTGGTGTGACAGAACTCGCATAATCGTCAAACAAGTTCAAACGCCATGAGTTGGGATATAAAGCCAGCGGTTGCGATTGCGGTTTATGGCGATAAATCAGCGTTTTACAACTGCGATTTCTTGGGGTTACAAGATACATTGTGGGATAATCAAGGTAGACATCACTTTAAAAATTGTTATATTGAAGGTGCTGTCGATTTCATTTTTGGTAACGGCCAATCTGTATACGAGGTATGTATTCGTATTTTCTCTCAACCTAAAAATTATACACACATGTATATATATATGCACTTAGGTTTTGTATGTAAATTACACTAATTGATCATCACTATTATAAAGACTGTTACATTCACAGAACAAACATTTTAAAGGACCTTTGTTTAAAAGCACTGTTTCCCGGAAAACGTCTTATAAAGCCACACCCTCTCCTTAAAATCAACTGTTTTAACAAGTTTTATTTTTCTTTGATAACCCGGGATAGTTCGAACTTAGGTAGCATATTATTGTTATCCTAATTTTGACTACATCCAAATTAATTAGAAAACCACGTAAAATCTCTTAAATATCACACCCAATATGGTGACGGAAAGTTCAAACCCAAATAGTATACTACACCCAAATTAACTAGAAAAACCACGTAAAATCTCTTAAATATCACACCCAATATGGTGACGGAAAGTTTAAACCCAGATAGTATACTACCGTTGTCCTAAATTTTTTTCGCTTTACCACTGTACTACTGTTGGTTTTTTGTGAAAAGATAATAGCACTGTATAGGTAAGTTTTTTTTTTATTGACAGATTTTACTCTATGGAAGATTAATATTTTAGCGATTCCAATTTCAAAATAATACAAAAAGTTGTTCAAAAATTCTGGCAATTTAACATAATTATGAAGTGAATATAAATGTTTGGACAGGACTGTGAGATAAACGCAACCGCAGGAGTCTTAGCATCAAAAGTGGCGTCTGGGTTTATAACAGCTCAAGGAAGAAACAGTATAGTGGACCCAAGTGGGTTCGTGTTCTTACGAGGTAGTGTTTCAGGTAGCACCAATGTCTATCTTGGTCGAGCCTATGGTCCATTTAGCCGAGTCATTTTCATTCAAACTCATCTTTCTTCGGTCGTAATCCCTGAGGGTTGGTTCCCTTGGCATTACGGTGGCCACGAGTAAGCAAATCTTATATATATGATTATGTCACATTACTTATGATCATGTTATATAATTTTGTGAGGATTAATTTAAAACAATTTTGTTTTGTTTTGGTTTAGAGGGAGTTTTACTTATTCAGAAATAGAGTGTAAAGGAGAAGGATCGGATGTTTCAGGAAGAGTTCGTTGGATTGATAGACTTCATTCTTCTTATATTCAACAACGATTCTCTGTCTCGAGTTTTATCGACCAAGATGGTTGGATCTCTAATATTCCTCGTTTTTAGTTTTGTTCACTTTTGTTTTGCATTAATCTGAAACTTTTATATCTTGATTATCGGAATAGACGCTATGACTTTCTTCAGTTTTGATAAATATAAGATTTTCAACTTTTGATTATCAAATCTATATGAGGCTTTATTTAACTGAAACATATAAACAATTGTCTTCTTTCTATGTGTCAAAAAAAATGTGTAACTATTTTTATCAGAAAAAAAAAACAGTGTATCTTTTACTTAATTCATTCAATAAAAAACAGAAGATAACCAGTTTTGACGTATATAAATCTTCTAACATTTCGAATAGTTTGTATATTTTTTTTATTAATACATTTTGACATAATATTGGATAATGTGTAATATTTTTATAATTTGATGGAATATTGGTTTTAATTATTTGTCAAAAACTTGCAAAACATAAAATAAAAAGTTTGTGTGTCTAACATGAAAAAACATCCATTAAACCATAATTTCAATAGAAGAAACATCCATTAAAATTATATTTCCACCCGATTTTGAATTTTAAATTTTTATAAAATTGTAACAAATACTCCGAACCCAAAATTGATCTATACTCGAAACAAACATGACCCAAAATTTAAAATATTTGAATGGATCTTAAATTAATAAAATTGAAAATCCAAAAAACTTAACTTGAAAATATTTTGTTGACGAAGAACTATCTTCATCTTCTAAATATGTAAACTTTGAGTATTCTTGATATTATAAGTGATAGGTTGGGTACCATTAGATCGCTTACAATATAGGAGTAGTTGGGAGAGAAATAGGTCATCAGCCAAAATCTAAACCATCCAAATTACAATAAACCCGAACACGAATACTATTGGGTCATCTTTACCAAATTTAGGCCCGAATCAAACTATTCTATCACCAACCTAAACTGAAAATCGGACCAATAAGAATTCGGCTTAAATTTCAACATCTTTGGTCAACGACCAAATTGTCCAAAATCCGAATATCCTAATAGTGTGACTGAGGATGATTTGGTTTATCCACGTGGCTACAATTGAATCTACGTGGCTTAATCTCCCTTACACAAAGCTTTCTCTCCCACTTGAGATCCTCTCTCTCTCGTTTAACGGCGTCGTCAGCTTCGCCACGAAACCACCATAGATAAGGTTTTTTTTGTTTTTTAATTATTCTTTCATTCCAAAAAAGGAAGAGAAGATTAGGCTACATTCTTTATTCAGATAAGATTTGAAGTAGATTAGAAGTGAACTTCGATTTCATGTGATTAATTTTTGAGGCTGCACGAATTTGGGGAAGACGAGTTGAGCCAATTTTAACGATTCGGTAAAGTTGGATTGCTTGAAGAAGAAAGGCAATTTCTAGAATGGTTGTTTCAATGGCTCTGGTCAGGCAATCGCAATCTTTCGGTCTTCTGTTTCATTTTCCGGTCGAGAAAACCCGTTTTCTATCGCCGGCGGGTTTTTCTAGGGTTCGTTATCGCTTACCTAATTGCAGAGGGTTAAGTCTCAGCTCGTCAACTTCATCTTCTCGCAGGTTGTGCATTCAATTCTTCTCTTCCTATAGTTTTGAATCCTAAAGAATTTCTTAGAACTGGGACTAGTTTTAGGCCGTGAAATCGCCAGACATTTGTTGCATTTCTAAAATGAATCCGAAATTTACTGTTTCATTTGTCTCCATTTCTAAAGTGTACTTTAATGGTTTTTGATTGTTGACTATAGATTACTAATTGAGAATTTTTCTTACTAATGATAGGCTAAACAGATTTTGTTCAAGGTGTTCGATTGTGAACACAGACGTATGTCACGATTTTGTCACTACTGATGATGACATTCACGAGGATTTGGCAACTTCAAATGAGGATCATCCAATTCCAATAGTTCATCTCGATACCAATATCGCTGTAACCGAATCTCTGAGCTTACTCACCGAGTGTACTTACGTAGATACCGTTTTGACAGCATTGCCCGTATGTTCATACCCTGTTTTCGTCAAGCATTTCAAGATACACCATTTGCTCCAGTATTGCAAAATCAATCTTGTTTTTCTTGTTCTTGTTTTTAGGTCTTGTCTGAGGAGGAGCAGAATGCTCTTGCAGCCACTCCAGCTCATCCTGAAGGACTATATGGTTTGTACTCTCACTAGTTTACTGACAAATGACATTTGAAATATTTCTCTCGTTTATGGTGTTTACTGACATCAGATTTTGTTACTTGATCTGTCAGTCTTATATGCAAGCTGCTTGGTGGGAAATCTGGTTGAACAACTATGGAATTTTGCTTGGCCGTCTGCTATTGCAATGCTACATCCGAGCTTACTACCTGTTGCAGTCATGGGCTTTGTCACTAAATTGGCGATAATTGCTGGGGGTCCAGTGGTTGGCAAGTTTATGGATTATAGTCCGAGAGTGCCTACATATATCTCCTTGAATGTCGTTCAGGTAATAGAATGTTCATTATAAAACATCTTGGATGACTTTTTGGTTACTTTCCTTCAACTATTTTCATCTGACATGGCAATTAAGTGTAATAAACGTTTTTTTTATATCTACATGTTCAGGCAGCCGCTCAAGTGCTATCTGCAGGAATGATAATTCATGCATATACGGTCCGCTCCACATCCACGTCCTCGATTCTGTTGCAGCCTTGGTTTTCTGCACTATTATTCGCAGGGGCCATTGACAGTCTGTGTGGGATAGCATCTGGAGTCGCCATAGAACGTGATTGGGTTGTATTGGTATGCTTACTTTGTGATGCCCTAGAATACCTGCTTTTATCCCAAAAAAAACTGATGGCAGTAACTAAATTATCATTTTGTAGTTGGCGGGCATGAACAGACCAGTAGCTCTTGCACAAGCAAATGCTGTTCTCCACAGGATTGACCTGCTTTGCGAGGTATGGTAATTTTTTTCTAGATATTGTTTGTGCTTTCTGATGCCAGTAATTCATCAAATGATGAGATTTGCAACCTTAAACAGATAGCTGGGACGATGTTATTTGGCATCATCCTATCCAAATATGACCCTGTGACCTGCTTACAGTTTGCTGCCACACTAATGATGGGTTCTTTGCCAACTATGGTAAGTAGCAATGCCTATAAACTTAGGCTTCTCTCGTCCAAGACTGAAAAGTAGTATTTTAAGCTAAATAAAGAAAACACAATGCTATTGTGTTGTAGGAGACCGAACTATGTCTAAGGGAATAATTTTCATGTACACTAGTGGCCTTTACTGTTCAGTACTTACCAATGGAAACATAGCAGATTCTAAAGTTCAAATTTTATCTTAGGTTTGACCATTTTCCTGGTAGAGTACCACTGTTACTCAATAATAGAATGACACTGTTCTCCATCATACACACACAAGCGTGTGAGGAACCCCTTGCTTCAGAATCTAAAAAGATTCCCACTTGCTCATTAGCAAATCTTACATGGGACTTCTTGCAGTGTCATATACCTGAAAAATGTCTTGCCTTTCTAATAGACGAAATCTGTTTTTTTTTTTTTTTTCAGACAGCTCTTGTATGGCTGACTAACAAGCTCTCCTCTGGAGTTCTGGACCGTCCTAAATGCTCCCAGAGCAGTTGTCCTGCCAAAGTACCTTCTTCTGATACCGAGAATATTTGTAAGAAGAACTGTTACTTTCAGATAAACATATTATATGATTTCGCTATGTAGAAATCACTAATACCAGTTGCCTTGTTCTTCAGTTGATATTGGCATGGAAGCCATCAAGCTCGGATGGAAAGAATATATTCAGCAGCCAGTTCTTCCTGCTAGCCTTGCATATGTGCTTCTCTACTTCAACATCGTCCTTACCCCAGGCAGCTTGATGACTGCATTTCTAACACAACGATGTATGCTTCTTTAACTAGGTCCCTTACTTTCTTTAGTGCCTGAATGTAAACCGTGAATAATCGAGTGAGAGTTTTTGCGCTATGACTCACCCAAATTACTGTCCAATCTGTCATTTCATCAGGTGTGAATCCATCAGTTATTGGGGGTTTCAGTGGATTATGCGCTGTTATGGGTGTTGCTGCAACCTTTTTATCAGCAAACTTGGTTAAACGATTTGGCATTCTAAAGGTCGAATTTATTTCCCCACCATGTAGTCTCTTGAGCATGAATTGCGTTCAAGCTCGTTAATGTTATATCGTTTGCGTTTAAAAACAATGCAGGCGGGTGCAGTAGGATTGTTTTTCCAAGCTTCGCTCCTTGGTGTTGCTGTTATTGTGTATTGTAGCTCTTCTCTATCTCAGAAAAGCCCACTCTTCTTCTTCTTATCCATGATCGTAAGTTCCTTTGCTCTCTCTATCTCACAAGTAAGATACAGGTTTGGTTTGACAATAAGGGAACATAATGCAGGTATTATCGAGGCTTGGTCACATGTCTTATGGCGTTGTGGGAGCTCAGATTCTTCAAACTGGAATTCCATCATCCAAGGCCAACCTCATTGGTGCGACTGAGATCTCAGTCGCGAGTCTAGCTGAATCTCTGATGCTCGGTGTTGCCATAGCCGCAAATGATGCTTCCCATTTCGGCTTTCTCGCGGTTTTATCTCTCTTATCAGTTGTTGCAGCCACTTTTATATTCTGCAGATTGCTGAGAAACCCCACTGATGAACAAAGACGGCTCTTCTCCTTCGATCCTCTCTCAAATTGATTTGGAGTTTTTACATTGAAATGTCTTGTATAGTAAGTAGTCTCACTTTTGTGTATAAATTCTTTATTTAAAGTAAGAGAAGAAAAGTAAAGAAAAAACAAAACAGACATGAGTTTGAGTTTTTATCTGAATCATACCGCTATTACCCAAATAAACAAGTACTAAACCGGCTAAACCTGAAGTAAAATACTAACCGATAACCCGAAATCACCTTATTTGAGATCGGTTTGGTTCGATTTTGTTTTCCTCACCCTATTGCTAATGAGAAAACCCTAGAGTAAGATAACATAAACCTTTGCAGCAGCTTTTGATGCTCCTTCGTCTTTCGGCTCGCTCACTTCGTCGTTACACAACTACTTGTTCTTCTTCTTTGTCTCTACCATTTCTCTTATCGTCTGCGTCTTCGTATTGTACCATTCCATCAATGGCAGCTGATCATCCAAAGGATGAGGCGTATCTTTCTGCTGTTATCCCCAAGCGTATCAAGCTCTTCGAGCAGATCCAAGCCAATCAGCTTGAGAAGCTCAAGTCTTTACCACACGATCCCATCAAGTAATTACGATGCAAATGTTCATATATATCACTGTGATTTGTTTTGTCTAAGGTTTCTTAAAAATTGACTTTGTTGTACTTTAGAATTACATTACCAGATGGGAATGTGAAAGAAGGGAAGAAATGGGAGACCACTCCAATGGACATCGCGGCGCAGATTTCAAAGGGTTTGGCAAATTCTGCGCTGATTTCTGCAGTCAATGATGTACTTTGGGACATGAGTAGGCCATTGGAAGGTGACTGTAAGCTTGAGCTTTTCAAATTTGATAGTGACAAAGGGCGGGACACTCTCTGGCATTCTAGTGCACACATTCTTGGTCAGGTAAAAGAGTTTAATCTTATCTGATAAGTGAAAGCTTTGCTCGAGGCGAACTATTCCGTTACTAAATGTGGGTGTGATCTTGTTGTAGGCTCTCGAGCAAGAGTATGGGTGTCAACTATGCATTGGACCATGTACAACGAGAGGAGAGGTAAGAGCAGCTTGTTTGTGGTAATGGTTTACTTGTTTATACAACGTGTTCGATCATTTGTGAAGTTCGTTCTGTGTTTGGATGTTTCTTGGGCTATAAGAGTAGGAAAAGAAAAAATGAATAAATCGCTTGTCTGGTATATCAGTGTACTGCTGTGCAAATGCAGCTTTCACTGATGTCAGTAGTGAATTTGTTATTGCAGGGTTTCTATTATGATGCATTTTATGGTGACTTGAGTCTGAACGACAATCATTTTCCTAAAATCGAAGCAGGTGCTGGAAAAGCTGCTAAGGTATTGTCATTTCCCTAGTCTGATATTTATTCGATTATGTGAGCTATCTTACAATATATGTTGTAAACTGTTACGTACTTTCTTAAATTTTTTATTAAAAATTAAATGATATATGTCACCCAAGCTTTCGTCATATTTATTATTCGTTTGATTCCCTTCTATTTACATCCTAGGAAGCACAACCATTTGAAAGGATTGAAGTGACAAAGGATCAGGCACTCGAGATGTTTTCTGATAATAATTTTAAGGTCAGTTAAGCTGTGCGCTAATATTATTGAAGTGTTATGTTCCCCTATCCCAGCATTCGTTTCTGTTCTCTTTGAAGTTGTTTTCTGGACTCATTCTTCTGCTGTTAATCATCTAGATTGAAATCATCAATGAATTGTCTGCGGACAAGACCATTACCGTCTACAGATGTGGCCCTTTGGTGGATTTGTGTCGTGGACCGCACATACCAAATACTTCTTTTGTGAAAGCATTCAAGTGTTTGAGGGTGATTTGTTACAATATCTCTCAGAGCTTCATCTCTACAGATTCTAGTTTTTATATCTTTTGCTGACCAATATATGTGTCAGGCCTCATCAGCTTATTGGAGGGGTAGCAAAGACCGTGAGAGCTTGCAGAGAGTTTATGGGATATCTTATCCTGATCAGAAGCAGCTGAAGGTACTCATTTTCTTCATATTATGGTACTTACGTCGTGTCTTAAGTAAGCATAACATCTATAATCGCTTTCTTTGTCATTGCAGAAATATCTTCAATTTCTAGAAGAAGCGAAAAAATATGATCATAGACTATTGGGCCAAAAGCAGGAACTTTTCTTTTGTCATCCACTCAGGTTCTTTCAGTGCTAATATATTGTGTTTTCCATTTTACTGTGTTTCACTATACTAATATATAGATTCACCATCCTTGAGCTTCAGCCCTGGGAGTTGGTTCTTCCTTCCACTCGGCACTCGTGTATATAACAAGTTGATGGATTTCATTAAGCAGCAATATTGGGAAAGGGGTTATACAGAAGTATTTCTTAGCTCTCATCTCATATCTTATATACTTGATGACCTGGGAGTCCGCTAAATTAACCTTGCACTGGCAGGTCATTACACCAAATATGTACAACATGAGTCTGTGGGAAACATCCGGACATGCTGCAAATTACAAGGATAATATGTTTACGTTTGATGTAAGAGTACATCGAAGGCTTAAGGGTCCCCTTTGACTCTGTTTCTCTAGCAAGCAGCTCCCTAGAATTCTATGCGTGAATGACTTTTGCAAATGTTCCTGATGCAGATTGAGAAGCAAGAGTTTGGGCTCAAACCTATGAATTGTCCTGGTCACTGCTTGATGTTCCAACACAGGGTTCGCTCATATAGAGGTACGACTCTGTTCCCGTAGTGTAGTTTGATATCGGAGACAGACACAAGAATGATAAAAGTAGTAGAACTTAAAAGCTCGCTTGTGGATTACTCGGTGTTAATTTTTACCTATTACAAGAGCCATTGCTCCACAGTAAAAGTTTTGATTTTTGTAACTTATGATGAAGGACGATATAGATAATGTTTCCCCAAGAAGTCTTCAAGTCTATCATTTGCTTTGCTGACACCATCGTTACGGCTTATTTGGTCTGTAGAGTTACCTATTAGACTGGCTGACTTTGGAGTGTTGCATCGCAATGAGGCAAGTGGGGCACTTAGTGGGTTGACTCGTGTCCGACGATTCCAGCAGGTTTGTTTTGTATTTCTAATTACTTTGGTTATTTATCATTTTTCCTTTTTTTTTATGTTGCCTATTTGGTACTTAATAAACTTTTCGCATACTTTTTTTAGGATGATGCACACATATTCTGTACAACGGAGCAGGTTCGTGATTTTGTTTATTATCCAGCAATGTTTGAGCTCTTTTCTCCGAGTTTTTTATAAGTAACGTTATATACTTGCAGGTTAAGGAAGAAGTGAAGGGTGCGTTGGAGTTCATTGACCATGTTTACAAAATTTTTGGGTTCACTTATGAGCTAAAACTTTCAACGGTAGCATATTTGAAAATTTCTTCAACAGATCATCTACCAAATCTTAACATACTTTGCATGACGTGTTTCTATGGCTCATTATTTACATGTTAATTCAAATTCAGAGGCCGGAGAAGTACCTTGGAAATTTGGAAACTTGGGATAAAGCTGAAAAGGACCTCGAAGATGCTATACATGCTTTTGGAAAGCCATTGGTGGTATGGGCTCTTGTTGTGGAATGAATACACAGGTTCATTTACGAAGTCTGCATTTATTATAAAGTTTGCTGTTTTGGCAGATAAACGAAGGAGATGGGGCATTTTATGGCCCAAAGATAGACATCACAGTTTCTGATGCAATGAATAGGAAATTCCAGTGTGCTACTTTACAGGTTATTCTTCCAACTCTTTCTCTCTCTCTCTCTCTCTCTCTCTCTAAATATATACGTTTCTAGCATTTCTCTTGGTATAATCAGTGCAGGAGTTAATTGTATGTTTCTTTTCGTCTCGTATCAGCTTGACTTTCAACTTCCAGATCGCTTCAAACTGGAATACGCAACTGAGGGCGAAGCAAAGAGGGATAGACCTGTAATGATTCATAGAGCTGTATTGGGATCTGTGGAACGTATGTTTGCCATATTGCTGGAGCATTACAAAGGAAAGTGGCCTTTCTGGCTTAGTCCACGCCAGGCCATAGTCTGCCCTATATCAATGAAATCTCAGGAATATGCAGAAAAGGTTGTGTTCATGGCTGTGGCTGCATTTTTTATATTGATTACCTGTGGTTTATATCAACTTATATACAGCGTCTAATCTCTGCCTTTTCTTTTGGCACTTATTATGAAACAGGTGCAAAAGCAAATTCATGAAGCTGGGTTCTATGTAGATGCGGACATAACAGACCGAAAGATTGATAAAAAGGTAACAATTGAGGTTTCATGCTCGGAAGTTTTGTTATGTGTTTGGCTGGTGATTCTTAAGATTGATTTGAGAGAGGATTGTGGTGTGTGTAGGTTCGAGAAGCTCAGCTTGCACAATACAACTACATACTAGTCGTGGGTGAAACTGAAGCTGCTACAGGACAGGTTAGTCGACATATCCTTTTGTAGAGTCTCTCGAGCTTAATAAGTTTCTTTATCCAAACATTTAAGACCATTATTTTGTTGAACTTTGACACTTTCAGGTGAGTGTTCGTCTAAGAGACAGTCCAGCCCACTCGGTGAAGAGCATTGAGGATTTGCTGGAAGAATTCAAGACCAAGACTGCCGAATATGTATGAGATTCGACTCGTGAAATGCAAGTTCTGATTAATAGATATTTCTTTCTTTTATTGGCAAATTAGAGTCATTCAGATTTTAAAGTGTTTATTTACTTTTTCGTCGTTGAAACCATATTAAAGTTTCAATTTCTTGTAGCGGATATTGTTCCTTATCTTCTTCTCATTATTAAGACATGAGTTTCTACTATTTGTGGCTGGTGCATACAATAAACTAAAATTGAGATAGGGAAAAAAGATTGGCAAATTTTTGTTTTCCTCACTAAGAGGCAAATTTACTTAGAAACTAGAAATTAAATATGTATATAAAAATTCTTCCCAACAAGACTAGTATCGAAAATGGTCACTACATTAGAGTGATTGGGTGACGCATTGTTGCTTTGAAGATTCTACGAGCTTTGGAGAGCTCCAGAGCAATTCTCAAGAAATAAATAAATAACAAAACATTTGGAATTTGTGTCGTCAACAAATAATTTATCAAAAAAAAAAACCAATTATATTATTGTTCAGCTAGTTTAAATTGACGGAAGCTTTTCTGACACAACACAGACAGGACTAGTTCTGCTTTTTTGCTTCCAGTAAACGAAAAAAGAAAACATTAAAATCTGTGACATCTCACGTGCTTTCTTTCTCTCTAATTGTAGTTTGTATCCAAATCCACGCGCCTTTTTCCTCTCTCTTAGATTATCAAATCTTCGAAAACCTGTTTCCAGTTTCACTTCGCTTCTTCCCCAGATCTGTCCCCTGGAGCTCTCTGTGCGTCTTCGAATCTCTCATTTCACGATTTCTCATGATTCTTGTGGTTTTTCACTTGATTACCTTGGAATATAGGCTAAACTTTTTGTTAGGTTTGTTTTATAGAAATCGGTATACACATTTGTGTTTGATCTTGTTCTTACGTCTCCGAAGGCTTTGATTCATAGCCACTTTTTGTTCTCTCTTCACATTCGTTAAGATTTTTGATGTTTGAAGCTTGGCATTACTTATCTTCGATGTTAAAATTTTGAATTTGGAATTTTAAAATTTGAAAAGTTTGGATTTCGGCAATGAGTTCTGCTTTCTTATTTTCCACACTTGGAAAGTTCTTTTCCCTTTTTGCCTTGGTCTAACAACTTTGGGTCCTCTAGGGTTTACAAAAGATTGATCATTTCCTCCTTTTTTTTATAATGTGTTTTAACTCTATCTCTTTTTCTTATTCTGTGGATGGTTGCAGATAAAATGGGGTTTATCTCGAGAAATGTTTTCCCGGCCTGCGAGAGTATGTGCGTTTGCTGTCCTGCTCTCAGGTCGAGATCTCGGCAGCCTGTTAAGCGTTATAAGAAATTACTTGATGAGATCTTCCCCAAATCCCTTGTAAGTGTTTCCTTGCAGCTCATTCATTAAAGTGTCCATTTTTTTCTAGTATTTTGGTGTGGACTTTGCTTCTGACCATCTCTCTCTTGGTGGGTGTGCGGTAGATATATGTATTTCACTGAACAACTTCAAAATGCCTAAGCTTTATTCAACTTACTTTCATGATTTTCTGTAGGATGGTACACCAAACGAAAGAAAGATTGTCAAATTGTGTGAGTATGCTGCAAAAAACCCAATTCGTATCCCTAAGGTATAGTTATGGTTTTGTTTTGTTTTGAATCTTACTTACTAGTTTGTGAGAAGGAGTCTTGTGTGTAAGTTCAGCATATTGTGTTTTGTGGCTGTTACAGATTGCCAACTATCTTGAAGAACGGTGTTACAAGTACCTTCGATCTGAGCAGATGAAGTTCATCAATATTGTCACTGAGGCTTACAACAATATACTTTTCCATTGCAAGGATCAGATGTAAGCTTCTAATATCCGGCTGTTTTAGGAAAGAAAAACTAGTAACATCTATTGCAGCATTCTTTCATTATCTTAACCTTTTGACTAACCTTTGTGTGTTGCTATTTTCTCTTATCGAAGGGCTTATTTTGCTACAAGTTTGCTAAACGTGGTTACAGAACTACTTGACGATTCAAAGCAGGACACACCGGCCATTCTTGGATGCCAAACATTGACGAGGTTCATTTACAGTCAGGTAAAATGTTATTGAAGAAAAATAGCGGAATAAGAAGGGTTATTAAAGAGTTTTGTTTTTTATATCTGTTATTTTATCCCTTTGTATGCATACCTAAGTTGGAGGTTTTGACTGGTTTAGCATTTGATAAAGTGATGGCTTCTACACATATGGTCGTTCATGACCAAAAAGTGAAATTTCTCAGTCTTCATCTTGTATGAACAGGTTGATGGAACTTACACATACAACATTGAAAAGTTTGCGCACAAAGTTTGCTCGCTGACTCGTGAAGAAGGTGAAGAACATAAAAAGTGGTGTCAGAGAGCAGCTGGCCTGCAATGCCTTTCAGCGATGGTACTAAAACTATTTCTTTTTACCTTTCAATATTCAGTCAGTCACTCCCACAGGTTTTTGCCCGTTTTAATAAGTGTTTCCTATGTTTGCTTCTTAATCAGGTGTGGTTTATGGGAGAGTTTTCGCATATCTTTTCTGCTGTTGATGAGATTGTACATGCCATTCTTGATAATTATGAAGCAAACATGATCGTTCAGACCAATGAAGACAGAGAAGAACAAAACTGTAACTGGGTAAATGAAGTGATCAGATGTGAAGGCCGAGGAACAGCAGTCAATGGTTGTAATAGCCCTAGCTACATGATTGTCAGACCAAGAACTGCAAGAAAAGATCCGACTCTGTTGACCAAGTAACTGACTAATCCTCTTATCTTTTTGTATTCTTCTCCCTCCCCTCTTTGGCTGGTTTGTCATTCTCGTCAAACTAACTTAGAAAAATATTTATTATTCTAGAGAAGAAAATGAGATGCCCAAAGTTTGGGCACAGATTTGTCTCCAGAGGATGGTTGATCTGGCTAAAGAAAGCACAACTCTGCGGCAAATGTTGGATCCTATGTTCAGCTACTTTAATTCTAGACGCCAATGGACTCCTCCAAATGGGCTGGCCATGATTGTTCTATCTGATGCAGCGTACTTGATGGAAACCTCTGGTACCTTCTTTGTCTCTTATCCTTTCTGTTAGAATATAGGGTTTTGTCTATGTATGTTTGTATTATCATAGTTCGTCTTTTTCAATACTAGGGAGTCCGCAGTTGCTGTTATCAAGTGTTGTGCGCCATCTTGACAACAAACATGTTGCCAGTGATCCGGAACTCAAGGCTTATATCATACAAGTTGCTGGTTGTCTAGCAAAGCTGATCAGGACCAGCTCGTATCTTAGGGACATAAATTTTGTTAATGACTTGTGTCGCCATCTGAGGAAAAGCTTTCAGGCGTCAGCTAGATCAGCTGGGGATGAGGAACTCAACTTGAACGTGATGCTCCAAAATTCTATTGAAGATTGTCTGCGGGAGATAGTCAAAGGAATTGGTAATACACAGCCATTGTTCGATATGATGGCTGTTTCAGTCGAGGGCCTCCCATCTTCAGGAGTTGTTTCACGTGCAGCAGTTGGATCACTGTTGGTACTTGCCCATGCAATGTCTTCAGCTGCATCATCTTCTATGTGTTCACAACAGGTGAACTATAAGTTTGTATTTCCTTTTTAGTTTAACATTATCTTTACAGTTTACTTCATCCTTCTTTTTTACTTGCAGGTTTTCCCAGATACACTTCTTGATGTACTTTTAAAAGCAATGCTGCATCCAAACATGGAAACCCGTGTAGGAGCACATGAAATATTCTCTGTAATTCTCTTGCCAAGTTCTGGTCAATCCCAGGCTGGACTTGCATCAGTGAGAGCTTCTGGTTATCTTAATAAATCAAGGAATTGGAGGAGCGATACAACCTCCGCTTTCACATCTATTGCCGCTCGATTAGACAAGCTCAGAAAGGAGAAGGATGGCGTCAAGAATGAGAAAAACGGTTATAATACTCAAGAGGATCTTAAAAACTACAAATTATCTCCAAACTTTAACAAGTTGAATTCCATAATTGATAGGACTGCTGGGTTTCTCAATCTAGCTGATATGGTAACATTTTCATCGCTTACAATTGAATTTTATGTGCTAATGGACCATCACATGTTTATGCAATTGTCTGACACTGTCTGGTGATGCAGTTCCCATCAATGATGAAGTTTACCGAAGATCAAATTGGACAATTGTTATCTGCTTTTTGGATTCAATCATCTCTTCCTGATAATTTACCGTCAAACATTGAGGCTATTGCTCATTCTTTCAGTTTGGTGCTTCTTTCCTTGCGACTGAAGGTCCACATAATAACATCTCTATGTCTTTATTGGCACTCTTAATATTCTACTTTCATAGAGGAAAGTTTCACTTTCATGATGCTATACTTAAGCCTTCCATGATCTTTTTAATTCCAGAATCCTGATGACGGGCTTGTTGTTCGAGCCTTCCAGCTTCTCTTCTCACTGAATAATCTTTCTTTAGACCTTAATAATGGTACTGACTGACATTACTCTCTTAAACATATTGAAGTTTTGGAAATCGCGTATGTCCAATCAAACTTTCCTCATTGCCAGGCACATTACCCACAGTTTGCAAGCGGTTGATCCTCGCATTATCCACAAGTACGCTGATGTTTGCTGCCAAAATATATCAGATTCCTCATATTTGTGAAATGCTGAAGGCCCAACTTCCGGGTGATGTGAGTTCTCAGCATGTTGTTTAAAGTCTACTTTTATCCATGGAAATTGTGTAATGTGTATCATTCGACCATGTGCTCAAAATTTTCAGGTAGATCCTTATCTATTCGTTGGCGATGACTTACAACTTCACGTAAAACCACAGGCAAATATGAAAGATTTTGGGTCCTCTGGCGATAGCCAGATGGCCACTTCAATGCTGTTTGAGATGCGAAGTAGAGTAGAATTGTCCAACATTATTGTAACCGATATTGTCGCAAAAGCTCTATCTAAAATTACAAAGGTAAAGTTCATATTATTTTTCTTAGTTAACATTAGCTCTTTAGCTTTGGAGTTTGGTTCTTTTACCTGTAATTGTGAAAAATTTCAATTGATCAATTGCTTTAGACATCAAAAGAGAGTATAAACCTGGTGTTTCTTGTGCTAATTTGATTTTGTATATTCTCTTGTTAAGCTCGAGGAAGCTGATGTACAGATGCAACTCTCAGAAACATTCACCCCTGATGATGCCTTTATGTTTGGATTGCGGCCGATGAATGAGCTTGAACCAAACCAAAGTATCTCTAAGGATTTGGTGTCCTTTGATGAGGTTAACTTTTCTCTCATGATCCAGATTGGTTTTTTCCTTGGGACTTTGACAATAATTAGAACTGTAAACGTTTGTGTTTTCTTTTATCACAGGACATACCTTCAGGTTCAGTGGTTGAGGACGAAGTGACAAGTGAACTCTCTGTGCGTTTTCTCCCAAGAGGGTCTCCTTCGCCATCTATTCCTCAAGTTATCAGCATTGGCCAGCTTATGGAATCTGTAAGCACAGATCACATTCGACATAAATAAGAAATTGGTTAATGTTGATCCGTGTTGTTTGTGATTGTCTAGGCACTTGAAGTGGCTGGTCAAGTGGTTGCGTCATCTATCTCTACATCTCCGCTTCCTTATGACACAATGACCAACCGTTGCGAAACCTTTGGGACTGGGACGAGACAGAAGCTCTCTAGGTGGTTGGCCACCGAGAACCGTCAGATGAATGGGCTCTACAGAAATTCACTGGAGGAATCTTCTGCACTTGAGAAGGTACGTAACAGCTGAGTTGTGTACTCTGTTAACCTTTCCAGGCAGTAAGAGTTTAAGGTCGAATGTTAAATTTTGGATACCGAAATCTACTTCAGTCTTGCAACTGTATACATATAGGAACTACAAACTGTAAATCTGTTATGGTCCCCAATAATAGTGAGAAAGGTCTTAACTTTATGATACCATATGCGTTGGTCAAAAAGAGAAAAGTTGAAACTGATCGTATGAGGCTTACACGGTGTTACAGGTAGAAGAAGATGGGAACATCTATGGGAGAGAATTGGGTGTGTTGCAGGATTCGTGGAGGCTGCCTCCAGCCAGTCCCTTTGACAATTTCCTCAAGGCAGCAGGAGCAGGAAGATGATTCAGCTAACTTGATGATATTAAGTCTCTGTAGAAAAGCAGTCTGTAATATTGTTGTTGTTGTTGTCGAGTTTGTAGAGAGTTAGCTATCTTAGGACCAGCACAACGTTGCTCTGTTCAAAGACAGGTACAACTTGTAGTAATCTAGAATCAGTGGTAGTCCGTAGTAATGCTTGTTGCGTTAGGGCAAGAATCTATGTTATTGTTGTTGTTATCATTAGGAGAAAACAATTGCTTGCTTTGTATCAAAGTCTTTTCAATCAGAAAATTCCTAAGCTTTAAAGGTAAACTAGAATTTTATCAGCTAAAAGGAAATCACTTACAATGTGATGTTTTTGCATTTTAAACTCGTTTAAACGCATATGATCAAACAAAAGCAGGATAAGTAGACCCCTTCATAGTCCATAATTTGGGCATTCAGACCAAACGTAATCGAAGTTTGGTCGTGTAAACCGAACAAGTTCGGACCAACCTACAATTTTCGATAATTCCTTTGCGGAATTGAAATTGTTATATTAATCAGCAATACCAAATTTTGTTGAAATGTACCAATACAGAAATTTCTTAAAAATATATTGATCACAAATAATCAAAATCTAGTTCGATTGACACCAATAATTTTCACCATAAATCGAACCAAAACTTAACCATTTTGGTTCATTATAATAGGACCATATCTCTTTACGAATGCCGATGAAGGAGGCGGCGATGGTTGCTTAATTTTGCCGTGCCGGCAACGGTTTTATTAGTTTTCTGATAACCGGAAAATCAAATTAACTGTACGAAAACGACGCCGTGTACAAGGCAAACTGGTCTCCTTTTGTGACTTTGCCTTTAAATTTGGAGTTTTGCTGCGTCGGGGTTTATGAAGGGGTTTGATACTAATCTTCGCCTACATACTTCTTCTCCAGAATTCTCCTATGGAACTAGTTTCGTGCCTAAAAGGCAAAGCTTTTTAAACCTCAATTTCAGAAATTGTTGATCCAGATCTTTCTCTCCCACCATGTTAAAGCTCTTCTCTTCATCCGTTCCTCGAGTCCACCATCTAACTCCGGCATTTCGGGTCGGGTCTAGCCCAGTGGAGTCCCCATTGTTCAAAGCGCTTAGTCAGCTCACTGGGTTGAATCGAAGATCTGCTTCGTTGGGTCATCACCGTGCTTTCTTCTGCTCTGAGCCCACCGATGGGGAAGCGGCGACTGAGGCCGAAGCTAAGGCAGCCGAGTCCGATTCCGAAGGTTCCGACTCTAAGTCGTCATCAGCGATTGTATCCACTAACCCTAGGCCCGAAGATTGTTTAACGGTTAGTTTTGATTGTATTCCAATCGTATGTTTATGGCTTTTGCTTCTGCCCCCAATGTAAGGTCTTTTTAATTTAAATTTGTAAATGCTATAATTGACATTTGGCTATTTAACTGTGTAAGCAATTCTCATTCTTGTTGAAATGCACATTCAGTGGGTCTAGAAAATGTGTTTTGGTATATGACGGTGGGTGTGTTATTATATTGCCTAGAGCATTTCTAAATCTGGATATGGTGGTTTCGAGTTAATAGTCAAGCAAAACTAGTTGCTTTTGTGAACATTATACATTTAAATCAATTACAATAGCGAATATATGTTTCTCTTGATGGAGCTATTCCGCTGTTTAACTGCAGGTTCTAGCCTTGCCGGTGCCGCATAGGCCTCTTTTTCCTGGTTTTTACATGCCAATCTATGTCAAGGTATTCAATTTATCTCTTTCTATCCTTTAAACATTCTCCAATTTTACTTGGCCTTGTTTATCCCTCAGTCTCATCCTCTAAGGTGGATTATATCCTTAAAACTAGAGCCGCTATCTTATTTTTTGGTGCCTACAAGAGCCAGGATCGTTGATTACTTAGTTACAAGCAACTCTGGAGAGAACTGAAATAGTTGACATCTCAGAGTCTTTGATATTTCTGCTGGTTGGCTTTCTACATATAGATTAGTACTAGCTGCACTTGATGTAAAGTTGTGATTTACGACCTCAGTGACTCTTACCTGCATGGTTCACTTGATAAATATGGACAACATTTCTAAACTATTTTATTCCCAACCATAAAGGTAACATGTTTGTGTCTCTGACCAGCATATGCTTTCTCTGGTGGGCAGGATCCTAAAGTACTTGCAGCCTTACAAGAGAGCAGAAGTCGACAAGCTCCATATGCAGGAGCTTTCCTTCTGAAGGATAACCCATCAACTGATTCATCTTCAAGCACTGACGCAGAAAAAAACATAAATGAACTGAAAGGGAAAGAGTTGCTTAACAGGCTCCACGAAGTTGGCACACTTGCTCAGGTATTGTGTTGCTGCTAGCCTGCTACTGCTCTTTAGCATCTCTTTGGTGTCTGTGTGATTAAATAAAAAGGCATGACTGGCATTATGATTCCCTTGCTGGTTTTCTAGATCTCAAGTATCCAAGGGGACCAAGTTATCCTCGTTGGTAAAAGGCGACTTCGTATAACAGAGATGGTAAGTCGGTAGAGTAACAGGATTCGTAGTTTGTATATTGTATATTAAGAAAGGATTCAAAGTTCAAAAGCCTCGCGGTTACACCTTCACATGTGTTATTTGGTTGATCAAGTCACTTTTCGTTAAGGGAGAAATTTTTCCTTCACACAGGTGAGTGAGGAACCACTTACCGTCAAAGTTGATCATCTTAAGGTATACTTCTGCTTCTATGCTTTTCCCCTTATGATATGAGACTTCTGTTTGAGTTTTCTTTTTCTTTTTTAAATTCTGATGTGAGGAACCTTTTTTCTATCTCTTTGTGCAGGATAAACCGTTTGACATGGACGATGATGTCATCAAGGCAACTTCCTTTGAAGTTATTTCAACGCTTAGGGATGTACTCAAGACAAGTTCACTATGGAGAGATCACGTTCAGACATATACCCAGGCATGTTCTCATCATAATTTCCACCTATGATGGCAAAAATTCTCGGGGTACAAGTATCTTAGTAGATGTCTTTAAACTTGTGTAGCATATAGGTGAATTTACTTATCCACGATTAGCCGATTTTGGAGCAGCCATATGTGGTGCAAATAGGCATCAAGCTCAAGAAGTTCTCGAAGAACTGGATGTAAGTCGTTTCACTATTATTGTAATTGTATGGTATTGCATGGTTGGTTGGTCAATATCTCAAATTCTTTTTATTGACCCAGGTTCACAAACGTCTGCGATTGACGCTGGAATTGATGAAAAAAGAAATGGAAATTAGCAAAATTCAGGTACTTCATCCCATTACTTTCCTGTGTCTTTCCTTCTAAGGGGATAGTTATCCGGTAACTTGACTTTTGAGCCTTTTTTATAGGAAACCATAGCAAAAGCAATTGAAGAAAAAATCAGTGGTGAGCAACGTCGTTACTTGCTAAATGAGCAGCTCAAGGCTATAAAGAAGGTATCTGGCTTCACAAATGATGCTTGCTACTTCGTTCACATACCAAGTCTATGTGGTAGTAACATCTAAGTGATCCAATGCAGGAGCTTGGTGTGGAGACAGATGATAAATCTGCACTGTCTGGTCAGTACTAACTTAGAGTATCTTCAATCTAATGTAGCCATTTTATAACTCATTGGAGATTTATAATTTCACTGCCTCGTGGATCATCATGCATTCATGACGTGTCAATGTCCTTTGTGTGAGTTCGAAGAGTCATGCAATGTTTATTGTAAATCAACTGCAACTTATAGTGGATTCTTTACTGCAGAAAAGTTTAAGGAAAGGATTGAGCCTAATAAAGAAAAAATTCCAGCACATATATTACAAGTCATAGAAGAAGAGCTTACAAAACTGCAGTTATTAGAGGCGAGTTCAAGCGAATTTAACGTAACCCGTAACTACCTTGATTGGTTGACCATATTGCCCTGGGGAAATTACAGGTTTTTTATCCTTGATATATATTTTTTATTTGTTTAAGTAAAGCAGTAGGTCTTTTGGTAGGAGAGACTGACAAAGAAAGGGATGAGTATTCATGCTCATCACATGTACCATTTGTATTTTTACTTTCCGATCACTGATTTGAGGAATCTATCTTGTCAAATTTGCAGTGATGAAAATTTTGATGTTGTGCGCGCACAACAAATTCTTGATGAGGATCACTATGGCTTATCTGATGTAAAGGAAAGAATACTGGAATTTATTGCGGTCGGAAGACTTAGAGGCACTTCGCAAGGTAAGATACTACACAGTAGTTGTGGCCCCTTACTGATTTGATCTTGAATGATGAAAAGAATATGTCCTGTTTAAAGCTCCACAGCTGAAGTTTGAGTTATTGTGTCAACAGGGAAAATTATCTGCCTCTCGGGCCCTCCTGGAGTAGGTAAAACAAGTATTGGTCGTTCTATTGCACGTGCTCTTAACCGCAAGTTTTTCCGCTTCTCTGTTGGAGGATTAGCAGATGTCGCTGAGATCAAGGTAAAATAAGGTTTTCCTCTTCTTTACTGCAAATCTTTGTCAAACATTGATGACTGCATTCTGTCCTAGAAACAATTTATAACTTGTAATAACATTTATAGGGGCATCGTCGTACATATGTTGGGGCCATGCCAGGAAAAATGGTGCAATGTCTAAAGAGTGTGGGGACAGCAAATCCTCTTGTTCTAATCGATGAGATTGATAAGGTAAACCTTTTTAGTATTGGGATCAGCTGCTTGAAGTTTGTAGTCATCATGTGTCATTGTGTTGGCTTCTATTAATCATTGATGCAAAACTGTTCAGCTTCTAGTTAACGAAGTTCCGCAATGAAATTGTTTTATTGTTCCTCGGCAGCTTGGGAGAGGCCATACTGGTGACCCAGCCAGTGCTTTGTTGGAGCTTCTAGATCCAGAGCAAAATGCAAATTTTCTGGACCACTATCTCGACGTTACCATTGACCTATCAAAGGTTATTAATGTGGTCAATGACCAAATTTCTTCTTCCCTTTCTTGGTGATGTTCTGATCTACCAATTAATGGATATAACTACCATTGTGTTTCATGTGAGTCTAGGCTGTTTGGATTTAAGTGCTGCTCCATTACCCCGCAGGTTTTATTTGTTTGCACAGCAAATGTGATAGACATGATTCCAAACCCTCTGCTAGATAGAATGGAGGTGATTTCTATTGCTGGATATATCACTGATGAAAAAGTTCATATCGCAAGAGACTATCTAGAAAAAACTGCACGTGGAGATTGTGGCGTCAAGCCTGAACAGGTCTCACTTCCATCCTATTCTCCATTTCCCTCTTGTTTTAATTGCGGTGAAGATAAACAAGAGGTTGAGTAATTGTCTCGTATACTTCTGGAATATGCTTAAATTGTTCTTACTATTTTCAGGTCGATGTGAGTGATGCAGCTCTTCTTTCCTTGATAGAAAATTACTGCAGAGAGGCAGGTGTTAGGAATCTCCAGAAACAGATCGAGAAGATTTATCGTAAGGTAAGTTTTGCTACAAGGCTCTGAATTGTTTCCTCAAGCCCTCAAAATTTAACACCATTTACCTTTCTTTTGTAGATTGCTCTTAAATTAGTGCGCGAAGGAGCAGTCCCAGAAGAGCCTGTGGTTGCAATTGATCCGGAAGAAGCTGAGATTGTGGCTAAGCCCGACGTTGAATCCCCAGAGAACCCTATTGTCGAAGAAAACCCTGTGTCCTCTTCTGAAGAAGAAAAGGAAGAGGCTCAAACTGAGAAGGCAGTGATTGAAAAGGTTATGATTGATGAATCAAACCTTGCAGATTATGTAGGCAAGCCGGTATTTCTTGCAGAGAAGATCTATGAGCAGACACCGGTAGGAGTTGTGATGGGTCTAGCATGGACATCAATGGGTGGTTCAACGTTGTACATAGAAACAACTGTGGTAGAGGAAGGGGAAGGTAAAGGTGGACTGAATATGACGGGTCAGCTTGGTGATGTTATGAAAGAAAGCGCACAAATCGCTCACACAGTCGCCAGAAAGATCATGCTCGAGAAAGACCCCGAGAATCAGTTCTTTGCAAACTCCAAGCTTCATCTCCATGTTCCTGCAGGAGCCACACCCAAGGATGGTCCAAGCGCAGGCTGCACAATGATCACATCTTTACTATCACTTGCCATGAAGAAACCCATTAAAAAAGATCTTGCAATGACCGGAGAAGTCACACTAACCGGAAAAATTCTTCCTATTGGTGGGGTAAGTAATTCTGACGTATATCTCTCTGTCTTATAGCTTCTTTTGACATTTTACTGAGAATTTGCTGCAATTTTCATCTTTCAGGTGAAGGAGAAAACTATAGCGGCACGGCGGAGTCAGATTAAAACGATAATATTTCCGGAGGCAAACCGGAGAGACTTCGATGAGCTGGCGGAGAATGTGAAAGAAGGGCTTGATGTTCACTTTGTGGATGACTATGAAAAGATCTTCGTGCTTGCCTTTGGCTATGACCAATAACAAGGCTGAGAGAACAGACAAAAATTCACTTTCTCAACCTTCATCTGTTGTTGTCACCAATTAAACAACTAGGACCCATTCTTCATACTTTCTTTGTTTTCCCTTGAAGAAGAAAGTTGCTCTGTAACAATTTTTATGATACAATAATTTGTTTGTGATTTCATCAACATGTCGACACTGTTTCTAGGAGCCATTGCCGAACAAAGAGTCAAAACGATTAGGGAAATGAGAAGAAACACTGATTGATGTTTGAATCGAGGAACTGCAAATCGAAGTACTCATTATGAATAATCATATTATTTGCATTTCATTTGATAACGTAGAAAACATATATGAAGGAATGCTTAAAAAAAATACATTGTGAGATCATTTGGCTACTTTCACTTCATCTTAATTTTCATGTCAGAGTAACTATCTGAAGCTTATAAAAACAAAAATAAAAAGTATCTAGAATGCCGAAAGAAGATCAGGCTCAACTAAACCTTTGGTTTTATTCAATGTTCTTCTTTGACCACCCGAGACAAGATCATTAACTAAATCATCAACCAATTTTGAGACTATGTCTCCCTCAATGTCAATGCCTTCTTCATACGTCTCTTTCTCGAAATCAAGCCATCTCCCTTCGAAACTACTCATATCTTTGTCAACAAGCTCGTCCATCATCATCTCTCTCATCTTCTTCAACCCATGAATCTCTCTGTTCAGTTCTTCTGCTAACCAGTCTCTCTTTTCAAACAAAAACCCGCCTTTCCCCAATAACCCTCTGCAGCTACCCATAAACATCTGCTCGCATTTGAATGCTAAGCACTTATTCACAAAATCAAACAGTATCTTTCTCTTGATTTTGGCTGCTGTTGCTTCTCCTCGGCCTTCCATTTCATCAAAGAGACTTGCAGGTAATATGTCAGTGGCCATCCCCAAAGCGAATTCTTTCACCATCAGTTGGTCAGACCCCAGGATGTCGGATATGTACTCAAGCTCCCAGTCGAGCCTTTTTTCAGCTTCTGAGTGATTCAGTATCATAATAGATTCTGAGAGCTCAGAGTCGTCTTGAGCTTGGGGTGACTCATTTGATGAAGCCCAGGTGAGTTCTTGATCTAATGACTGTATGATCCCTGAAGAGCTAAAAACGTTAGACGGTGTAAAAGTAGCTGCAAATCAACAAATCAATCTTCTTTTAAGCCATTAGATCTATGTGCTTTGTTCCTACTGATTGCAAACCGTGATTTGGCGTGTTACATATATCTTAAGGACTCAAGTTTCGTGGGATAAATGTGGACTTCACAATTTACATTTTGATCTTAGGGAATCTTGGGTGAAAATGGATAAAAGAAAGTAGGAAAAAAGAAGAATAAGATTCTCTTAGCGAATTATTAAGAAAATAAACCTGATTCCGCGCCCTGTCTGCAATCTGAGGAACCCTTGCTGCAGGAGCTTCTGAGATCTTCTGCTTCTGTCACAGTGCTAATGCTGCTAACTTCGTATTCTTCTTCTTGTATCATCTTCTTTTTCATCAGAAACAATTATACCGACCATAATTAGTTAGAAAGCCTTAATAAATATATATACATGTAGAAACTGTACCAAGCTATCGAAGCTATAGAATGCTAAATATGACAGATAAGAAATTGCATGTAGATTGGATACTTCATCTTTCAGCTGCATCAGGAAGGAACTAACCTGGAATTTTTGTTTGTCATAGAATGAAGTGCAGTCAGAAACAGAGTCATTCTCATATAATACTTTATCCAGACCATTTTGGGTCAACCTTTCATACTCTGATGAAGATGAAATCATCCCATTTGGCCAATCTTTTCGAATGGAACCTGAAGACTCTTCTTGGGTCACGCTACAGCTAGAAGACTCAAGTTTAGAAGTTAGCTCTCTGAGCTTTTTCTCCAACAGAACATTTAGTGAATCACTGCCAATCATATTGAAACTAACTGCAGAGTCTGTGTCTTGATCAAATCCTTGGGTGGAGGATAGTGAATCAGAGGATAAACCTTTAATGGGGGATGAAAATGTGAACGAAATCACATCCATTTCCTTTTCCCGATCAACATTGCCTGTATTCAAGCCACCATCAATGGTGATGTTACATTTGATCAAATTTTCACCTCTTACCATCTTTTTATCAACAGAGATTCCAGACTTTTGCATCACATTTGGGAGCTTTTTCCTCCGGGGAACATTCTTTTTGCGCGACAAAGATAAAGAAGTATTCTTTTCAATCGACGTCGTGGTTAAACCCAATTGCTTTGACATTGAACCAATTTCCAGAGGAACCTTGTTTACAACTTTGTTATTTACTTTGCTGCTTTTTTGGTTTAAAACAGAGGTCACTGAACGTTTGCTGTCGCTGTAGTTCTGTTTCTGGTATTTCTGCTTAACCATACTCTTTCCTGTGCTAATGGAAGGTCCTCTGAGACCATTCTGGCTTTTGACTATGCCCTTTTTAGCTTCTGCCTTCTCCTTTTGACTTGCAGAGTTTCTGGTGACACCTAAAGGCGTTGTGCTGACCTTTGCTTGTGCAGATACATACGGTGGCTTTACTTTACCTTTCAGACCATCAGAACTGCTTTTTCCCATATATTTATTAGATGACGGTGTAGTGAATGATGTTGTGGTTCTCTTCTCGTTGTGCTTTCCACTTGGGTACTTAAGGTTGAAGGTATCATTGGAGATTTGGCGGCTTGATCCTTTCTGTGCAGCTTCTAATTTCTGTCTTAAATCTTGAATTCTCATAGGAACTGATGAAGGAGAATTAGATGGCGAAAACCGTGTTCTAGCAGGCATCCTAGGACTTGGTTCAATCATTCTTGAAGCCGCTTCCATTACATAAATAGGGTTCTTGGATGGGACAAACCCAGGACTCCTGATAGGAGACAAGAGTCTATTGTGGGTAACACAGATGGGTTTAGCTACCCTGGTAGGAAAAGTTTCAGACTGAAACCGCTCGATTTGTTGGTTGCGCCCATTATTCGTTCTTGAATCGAAACAGTCCAAGGAAATTCCATCATAGTCCCTACGGAGATTTACATAACCAAGATTCTCATATGCATCCCATCTGTTTGTGCTTTGTGAAGTTCTGAGAAAGAATGGATCAAGATCAGGATTAAACCGAGGTTCCTGGACATTTGGTACTGGAAGAGACTCTAAACCCATGAGCCTCGCAACCACACTCGGGGCTCTGGTTCCCTGCCCATCATCACTGGTTACAGAAGATGCACAACAGCTCGAGTCACTTCTCTGGTTGTAACTTGAATTCTTTCCAATCTCATCAACCTCGATCTGTAAGAAAATTCACATCGACCAATTTTTCTTCCTGTCATTTGCATACTAACACGAAACAAAACTGAGGAAATGAAATCCACATGAATAAACAAAGAAATAGTATTGAGATAACTCACAGGAGAAAGCCTCGACTTCGAGAGATTTTTAGCATTCTGTTTTGTCTGCTTTGATTCTTCTGGTACAAAAGAAGAAGATAATTGAACCTGAGATTACTGACTCAAAAACTAGACAAATAATACAGCATACTGAATCGAACAACCAAAATGCTTAATAAACAAAAAAAGCAATGCCTTTACTCTTAAACCATAATGAAATCCTTCAAAGAAGTACATTGTCTAAGACCACATTTCTACATGCCACAGAGTTCACACGAACTGAAGGAAACATATTTTAACTATTTGTGAGCATTGCAAAAGGCAATACTGCAGACATACCTGAGATTTCCGAACTATTAGAGGAGAAGAGCTTCTTCCGGGATTTCCCAGGCCAATCAAATAGATTTAGAAAGCCTCCTCTAGATCGTTTCCTCTCAACAACCTCCATTTTATTTCATCTACACAGATAACAATCACTGAATTACTTTCGGGGAATATAACTTGGAAGAATCAGCAAACTAGGATCTTAATCCCAGAACTTGTAGACAACCACAAAACAACCAAACAGACAAAATTGCATAAATGTCAATAATTCACCCAACTTTTTATATCAGAATTAAATGGAAATGAAGAAACTTTAATCGCATATTCAGAAATGTGACACCTCAGGACAATACAGAATAGACAAATTAATACAAGACCAACTCAAAATTAATGTAGACATAGAAAAACTTGAATTTGTTATCACAAAAAATCCAATGATATAAGATCAAACATGAACCAATTTACCTATTATTAACTTCAAATGTTAAAAGACCTCAACTTTCGCTTATGAGCTCATTCAATTTAGGTTAATTCCAGAAAACCCTTATGGAGGAATCAATCGAATTCGAAGATTTGAAGATGTAAACAGTAAAATGCAGCCACGGGAACAAAAACCCAGGAATGCTGCAGACTGTTTACATACAAAATGGAACCCAGAAATTGAAAAAAAAACCTAGTTTGCGTAACCAGAAGATCTAGCCTTAAAGCGACAAACAATCTTCAGTCACTTGGGGGGTCTCTTGTGTTCCTCAAACCCACAACAATTGAGAATTGGAATCGATAAAAGGTTAAAACACCAAGGAATGCAGAAGAAAGAGAGAATCTTGAAAAATGGGTCAGATCAGGAAATGTTAAATATTCAATGAAGCGAAGTAAGATGATTTTTAAGATTTGGGATTTGAGTAGAGAATCGACCAATAGAAGTTCAGAAGCAGCAGAGAACTTCAAAACAAAACAAAAACAAAAACAGATACTTCACAGTGTGGATTGATGTGACGAGAGAACAGAGCGAAGAGTGAGGAAAGAGAAACTCAAAGTTTGAATATTTTTTTTCCAGTCTCTCACTCCACCTCTGCAAAATTAAATGTAATCGATTTTATTTAATTTTGTTGGATCGAATTTATTGTTTACAGCTCTCAGTACATTAAGAATTTCTTTTATGAAACTAATATTTAAATTTTTTATAAGTATATATGAATGAGCTAAATTTTTAGGAAATTCTGCTCAGGAAATTTTTTAAATTTTAATAGAATTAAATAAAATAAAAACTATAACATTTTGCTAAAACCCATGTTAAACCATTTTCAATATTCTGAGAGAAACTAAATTTTGGTCATGTTATAAAAGACAAGTAAAGCAATATGCATATTTATATTATTTTAAATAATAAACACATGTGTTGACGAAAAATGAAAAATTTAGTAAACACATGTGTATCAATTTTCTTGTAAATGGAAACTCCATTCACAACCTTAGTTCGAAAGTAGAAACAGGTTTGTAACCAAAACGAGTGCATACCAATCATTTGTTATCTTGTGATCAAAGACTTTAGAGTTATATACATTAGTGATGGTATTGCTACAATACTATTTTAATTTGGATATGTATAATAAGGTAATTGATGATGTAAACATTTTGGTTACCATTTCTTTTTTGGAAAAACTAATAAATTCATTTGTTTTGCGGCAGTTTTACAAGAGCATTTGTGGTCATTAGTGTTAGAGAAAGAAGAGAAAGCAAACCGATAAGCACACACAGATCACAAGAATACATCGAATTTCTCTTAAAACTAAAATCATAATCGTTTGAAAAATAAAAAATTTCACATAGTTTCGTTAGTCAGATTTCATAACTCTGTTGACCCTAAAACCAACTAAAAAAAAGTCTCAATAACTTAGTTCGGAATTTATAGTATCTGTTGAATTGGATTCACTCCAATTATTTAAAAGAAAATGTGAAAGTGATTGAAGAAAAATTTAAGCTGTTTCATATAATTATGTGAATAGATGCTCACTTTGGTAAGCAGTTTTGTCAAAAGGGATATTGTCGTATCAGACAAAACCGACCATGCGTTAAATGCATTGGTACAAAGATGCATGTTTAACTCAACTACACGAATGATCTTCTCACCTGATCAAAGCTACATTGATCACAATTACAAGTTAACCAACACCTCACAACAATCTCTTCATACACACACATTCGATTAGTACATTGTAATCGGTCTAGTGTACAATCCTATAAGTAGGGTAAGTCGACCTCGCTACATATATAAAGGCATGCATGGTCTCAAATATTAATGGTTTGTAACTTTTACACATTTACTAGTTATAATAAATAGTTCCATCAACAATTTTTTATGATAGATAAACACCATTCAGCAATAATAATGGTTTGTAATTGTAGCATGTATTTTATCTATAATTAGATCAAATGACCCAACTTACAAACCCTAAACAATATAATGTGGAAAAGCGTTATTCCCTGTAATCGAACTTCATAAATTAGTATTCATAATCTATATATAATAAATTAACTCCATTCCCTGAAAATCAAATATAAGAAAATTGTTTTAAGAATAAATTGATCATACACCAAAATATTTTCACGATATTTCGATAAAGTTTGATCTGTATAGTCAAAAACTCAGCATATCTCTAAAACCCCCTACTCAAATGTAATAGCATAAAGTCGAATGGATCGAATACGTTTTCAACCTTTATTTTTGGTTCTACTAACAGATTACGGTATTATATAAGATTTGAACAACTGTCCAACTTTTTTTAATTTGGTTATAGTTAAAGAGGAACTATTTGATTGTATATGAATTATTACATTATTTATTGTGGCAAAGATAAAAAGCGACATGTGGATTTCTTACAATGAAATCGCTACCTAGGTTATTTTATTTTAAATTATTTACATATTAATATTGTGTAAGATAATCGTTTTGTGTCGTTTTAATTGGTTATCACTTATCAGCAATGACATTGTCCATCATCATAACGCGTAAATGGAGAAAAATTTGTTCTGCATATATTTGATAAACTGTTTCATTCAATATTGAAATCATTAGGACAATTTAAATTGAATGTTGTTGATAAAAAATGATTTTAATTTAAATTAAAAACGTGTGTACGGCATCACCTAAGCGTGTTTCTATGGTCGTGTCGTTGACGATCTAGCTTGTCAACGGTTATGTCAACGGCTTCTTTGGCTGGTTTCTAAATTTTCAAAGATTTTTAAAATTAACCTATCTAGATCAAAGTTTGTAATCAAATGAAAATTCGATTGTAGTTATACTTTAGTTAGGTTTGAAATTTGTTATCTATACGTTCTTCTTTTCTACATTGTTTAGATGTTTTGAACATTTTTTTTTTGAATTATCCCATTGATTTATAAATTTTCTTAGTAATTTCATAAATAAGTTGGAAATGATATTAACGTTTGAATATAAAATTTTGTACACCACATACTTAAACAATATTTCAGCAATTCAATGTATTCATTCTAGTTCTAGTTAACTAAGAGAATTAACTTATACACCACATACTTAGCTAGATTTAATAAGTTAATAAAATACACAATCTTATATTTAAACAAAGAGTTAAAGAAGTGTATTTGATCAAACTGTGAAATATCCACTTCTACAACTTCCATCAATAAAGTTGTGTATTTATGCATGATAAAATTTTAGATTTGAGGATTTGAATTATCAGATCTTCTCCTTCTCGATAAAAGAGTCTTGATCAACAAAGTTTTAACACAAATATTTATTTACTCAATTGGTTAAATGTCAATATTCTATCCATAGCTTAGCTCAACCCTTAAAATTTCTATTTAATCGAACTCTAGATGTCACAATCATTAGCTGGATCATCCTAACCACCAAACTAAAAAAAATTCGGCAATATATCAAAAATTTAAAAGTTTGAGTAGCAGGATTTTGTCAATCTAGTTATTAACATATTAACCACATGGAAAAACTGAAAAACAAAAATAAAAATCAGTTTACCAATTCATTTGCAAAACTCGTTCCTATTTGCATTCTATAATGAGTTATGATCTCCTATTATTCTTTATAGTCAATTACATATACTATATTCTAGATTTAAACGGGACATAACAAAATTATGACAATAATATACTACTTACATACTAGACTTTACATATATTTGCTACAATCAAGATATAATTCGAATCATTTAATACAATTATTTAAGATTTAAAAAAACTGATTAACAGAAATAAATAAAACTTCGTCCACTTTGTATTGGACTTTTTCCAATATGCAGGGAGGTTTATTAAAAGTAGGTACTCGTTATTTATGTAATAAAATACTTGTATAGGCTAATTAGCGGAATCTAGTGTATATATTAATTACAAACTGATTTTAGTACTTCCAAATGACGGCAGAAATTTGATCAACGAATACATTATAAATACAACACTATACGCAAGTGTCTCTATATCAAACACCTACTATTAATTAACAAAAAAATAATAATAATTAGAAGGAAAAAAAATAATTAACTATAATAATTAACATTTACGTGGTAAGTGAATAGCTAGAACGAATCTTCCTGGAAGCTTCATGCGATACTTCCTCAATATACAACATCCCTTTATATTCAGCAACATCCTATACTCTTTTCCAACCTCAAACTCTCTCTTTCTCTCACAGAGTGTTTTGCGTTAAAACAAAGACTTAAACGACTTTGGTCTGAAAGTTTTTAAATCTGAAAAGAAATTCCCCTAAAACTTAAAAGTGATCACAATGAAGTATCAGAAAAGCCCTAGTTTTCATGGGGATGGTTCTTACAGTGGTTTGAGACCTCGTAACTTATCATTTAAGAAGTGAGTGTCTATCTTTGGTTTTTTCATTTTTTTATTCAATTGATTTTCCGACAAGGTTTTTAATTAAGTTTGGAGTTTTGTTACAGAGTTGTGAAGCAAGTGATGAGAGATCGGTCTAATAATCAGTTCATGATTCAGATGGAGAACATGATGAGAAGAATGGTAAGTTTTTTTTACCAATTACTCTTGGTATTTAAAGCACCTAATTATCATCTTAATTAAACGTGGGATTAATTAGCTTAATTAATCCGTATTTATACAAGCCACTAGGCATAGGCATATTATCCGAAATCCGATCTGTGATCCCTCTCGATCCGTCCCAAAATTTTGGATATCCGGGATGCACAGATCCGCGAGTATGAATCCGGATCCGGATAATAAAATTTTGCCTCAGGATATCCGGATCCGATCCGATTTAGAATACTTAGTATATGATTTTTATAATATGTATAACTTCTATTAAATAATTGTAAATATGTTGATATGTAGATTCTTTTAAAATTTTCAAATCATAAACTATATAATATTTTTAGATGTTAAGGTTGGAATTTAACATACAAAATGTTATTATTTTAAATTATTAATAATATTTTAGTACAAATTTTTTTTAAAAATAATTCATTTGATATTTTTTGGTTAAAGTTAATTGTTTTTATAATTTTTAATACCATAATCTTATTTTATTATAGTATTATCTTTTATGAAAAATTATTTATCGTAATAATAATTCGGATCCAGATATCCGAAAAGCTAGATTTGGATAATAAAATTATGGATCCGACGAATCCAAATTCAGATCTAAGTATCATAAAAATCTTGGATATCCGACCTGTGTTACTATAAGTCACCAACTTTGACTGACTTCTTTTTTCTCTTCGATCCTTTTTTATATATTTGTGGGCTCCTTTCTATCAACAAAGATCCCTAAGTTAGTTATTAACGCATACTACTACTAAACCATAAATAATAAAATTTTATGATTTAATTTTAATTGATTGTATATGATTAATAATAAAAGATTTACTCAACATCTACAAAAACAGCTAAAAATATATATATCAATGAAGTTTTTTCTTTAATCATTTACAATTATCTTCTAAAGCTATGTTTCACCATTGATGATTAATATTTGATATTCACATGTATCCACATTAATGTGATAATTAGATGTTGTTAATCTATGCTTAATTATATGCAAATTAGTATTTGATTTTCTCAATTCTTATGATTATTGGTTCGAGAGGGGCTTCGTCCTCTTCTTCATCATCATGGTCCCCAATCGAGCGACCACGCTCCGAACCGCAAACTTCGCATCCACGGTACAAGCTCCGATTCCTAAACTCTCCACCGTCGTCGATTTTTACTGGCTCAAAGATCGAAGCTGAGGACGGTTCTCCGATGGCGATCGAGCTCGTGGACACCACCACGAACACTCGAGTCGTTTCCGGACAATACTCGTCGTCTCGAGTCGAGATCGTCCCGCTAAATGCTGATTACACAGAGGAAAATTGGACCGTTGATGGATTCAAACGGAATATTCTAAAACAACGTGAAGGAAAACGACCGTTACTTACCGGAGACTTGACGTTGACTTTAAAAAACGGCGTCGGAGTGATAACCGGAGAAGTAGCTTACTCGGATAATTCGAGCTGGACTAGAAGTGGGAAGTTCCGGTTAGGTGCTAGATTAAGTGGAGGTGGAGCCACGCATGCGAGAAGCAAAGCTTTTGGTTATCAACGTGGAGAATGTAAGTAGCGTTTTACTGCGTTTGGTTAGCGGTTACTGCGTTTGGGATGAATTATTGATATATTTTTACTTTCTTTTTTTTTTGCGTTTTGCAGCTTATATTAAACATTATCCTCCACATCCTAATTCTGAGATTTGGAGATTGTATAAAATCGGGAAAGATGGTAAATTGGCGTTGCGTTTCCGTGAACTTGGGATTATTACAGTCAAAGATTTCCGACGTTGGCTTGCAGTGAATCCAACTGGCTCATATACGGTACGATTTTTATAAATTAATGATGATTATATGCTTAAAGAATCGGGGAAACTATAAATTATAAAAAAAAAATAGAAATCCTATTTTATACTAAAATTCATAAAAGATTTGAATAGGCTATATTTTAAGAAAAAAATACAACATAGTCTATAATTAAACCCTAGATCTAAAAAGTATAAACTTTTTTTGGAAAAAAAAAGTATAATCCCAAAAGTTAAATTTACCAAGTTATTTTTTTTATGATGATCTAACTAATGATTAGGGGTTCGAACACTTGCCAGTATAATTGATAGATTATAACAAAATTCTAGGTTATATATTGGTCTTATGGATCTAATTATTTACAAGAAAAAACTCGTAAGGTCAATACAGTGTAGGTTCTTAAATATATCCTAATTTTCAATCTGAGTTTTTTTTGCTAGAATACTCATTCGATCAACAAAAGCTGTAGTTTTCATCGTCTAATTTGATTTTTTATAGTTTTTTTTTCTTGATTGTTCATAATTAGAAGGATCTAAAAGTGTATATTTTAAAAAATATTCACAAAATTTGAATCCTTCTATTTCTTGCAGAATTTGGTCCAAAAGCCTCAAAGAAAACATGGGAAACAATTGTACAACACGCCATGTGTTGCGTTTTGGACGAAACAGAGTGTTACATCTACAACACACTCATGAGATATCTCTTCTATTCAATTCTGTTTATGAATTGATCAAAGTGTCCTTAATTCCCGGAGGCCCCTTTCATAATGTCGATGAGCTATTCAACGGTAAGCAAGTTCTAGACCAACTCAAGCTTGAAGCTTATCGAAACCTTAGCCACTTTTGAGGCCGTAAACGGTAGGGCCTTTGAAGATCATCCACAAAGGTCCTTACAGTGTCCGCATGATCCGAGATTTGGCATAACTTGTCCTGGATCTCAACACAGAGACTTTCAAGGTACAGAATCTATACTGGTTGTGAAGTTTGAAATGTCTTCTAGTATAGACAATAATGAATTTGATTCGATGTTCTTTCTATTTCCGGATATTTAGGAAGTTCGGACCCATCAGACTCTTCGATGTCTCTTTACCTCACAGCTGCAGCCTCCACGATCCAACCTGAATTGGTGAGTTTCGATAACTCACCATTGGGGACATTTCATATCGACAAAAAGTTTGTGCCTACTTTCAGAAACAGCTTCAGGGTAAGTCAGCTCGATCCAATACACGTCGAATCACAAACTGTGGTAACAAGAGATTACACCGAGAATGACAAGGACGAGAGCGATTTTGCTGATCATCATAATCATGAGATGCTTAGCTGGTCACCTGGTACGAAGCATTGGACGGAACAAACGATAAAGGGGTTGTGTGTTAGCGTGTCTGGCACGGAAGACGTTGGAACGTACGATGTACATTTTGGGAACATGGTGGGATCTCCGAGAGCCAGATGGTGTACGGTTAAGGCAGCTTTCAAGCTCAGAGAAGTTTGGAAACTCACGACCGCGAAAAACCGACCTAGGGAACGCTTGAACAAGCCAAGCCTACCTTACTAAAATCCAGAGGTTTCTTGTAATGCACGAAAGTTGTTTATGTGTATATGTGTATATGTGTATTTTTCCTTTTGATAGAATAGGATTAGGTATATGGATCCCGGCCATTCACTGTCTTAATGGTTTTCGGGGATTAGTCTATGTGCTCTTAATAAATAAGAAAGAAAAACATGGCGAAGTGAGTTTGGCTAAATGGTTAATGTCCACCGCTACGGTCTTCTTCATCATAGTTTTGATTCCATATAGATGCATAAACCTTGTAAAATAGAGTTTACAGTTTGGGTTATACATCGATTGATAGAAAAAGAAAGAAATACTTTTATATATGACCAAATGAGATTACATTATTTTATTTTAAGTATTTGTTTTCCCCTTTGTATATCAAAAGGGTTTTGTCATTCATGATACATGGCTTGTATACATATTCTATGATTGGTTTTGTGAAAGAAGGATGTGTTACTTTTGCTTTTCCTTGAACTGATTTTGGAAGAAGACTATTGGCTTCCTAATTACACATAAAAGTAAACATTGGTGGGCTTTTGCTTCATTTTATTTCTCTGTCTCCATGTGAACAAGTTTACAGAATCTCTGGTTTCTTTTACTTTCTTTAGTCTAACACACATATATACACTCATTAATCATGATACTAAAAAGAATAATTCCACAGATTCTGGTCGTGCGTACTGCCACTTGGATTTCCACCAGACAATGATTTGGCAGATGTTTTGTCTTGTCAATTATCTCCTAGAAAGGCCACAAATCATTACAGATCAAAAGAGCATCAAGGGCATTTTCGTCTTTATATCAATCATACCCTGGTTTGAGAGGGTTTTTAAGGACCTCTTAACCCTTTGCTTAATGATTCATACCACATTTTCTCCAATTCAATCCTCTAGGGTTTATAGTGAAGGAGTTATCAAGAGTTCTTGATCACTATTGTGTGGTATCGAAAAGGAGAATTTAATGGTTGGTTATTTTGATTTGATGGTTCCAAAAAAGCTATGATCTTGTTCATTCACTGACGTGTCAATTGTTGTTTCTAATTATGATTGGAACAGAAGGAGATAATGAGATGTTGCAGTGAATGCAAAACCACCAAGACACCAATGTGGAGAGGTGGACCAATTGGTCCCAAGGTCTCTTCTTCTACTTCGACTCACTATATTCTATAACATTGTCTGAATCTTAAGATGATTCAACAAGAGTTATTAAGTTGTTTTTGTGTTTGTATTTTCAGTCACTTTGCAATGCATGTGGGATCAGATACAGGAAACAGAGAAGATCAGAGTTATTGGGTATTCATATTATTCGCAGCAACAAAGCCTTAACCTTGAAGAAACAAAGGAGTGTAAAGGAAGAAGAACAAGCTGCTTTGTGTCTACTGTTATTATCTTGTAGCTCTGTTTTCGGTTGAGAGAAAAAAAACAAAAACACACAGTTTTGTCCTCTGTTTTATTGGCGTTCATAGTCATCCATCTTGGGCTTGGGTCACTCTTTTGAGAATAATGTATGATTTTTAATTGGGCCTATTTTTGAATAAACGGCCTGGCCCAAAATAATCATAAGATCTGTTGTCCATTTGAATTACCCAAAAACAAACAGGAAACCCTACGGACAAATATCAGAATACAATCCATACTTGTTTTAAAATTTTAGTCTTAGAAAAAAACGGTATAAATAACAAAAGACAAAAGGTAATTTTAATGAGTTAATTTACATAATTAACAAAAGATAAATGGAATTTTTAATGAGTTAATTTAGTTCATCATGTGTTTTGGAACTCTGTGACCAAATAATCATAACAAAATTAATAATAAAAAACGTATGTTGATAGTATTTCTAAATACTCCATACATAAACGTGTCAGAAACAAACATGTATTTTGTTGTTGTTGTTCAGCTAAACAAAGCATGTTAACTATAAAAAGTCATGTACGCAAGTTGGAACAAGTGACTTGCTGGGATGTTTTTCCTAACAAATGGGAATATTCCTTGTTTGCTAAATAAACCTTATTATTATTATTATTTTTTTATAAAAAAACTGGAATATTTCTCTCGATGGTTGGATCATATTTAAATGTCTTTAAAATCTTAAATTAATTCATACATTATCTTAACAAAAAAAATCATACATTATATTAAATCTGACAGAGATTAGTCTGGTCGTAATGTGAAATTAATATATTTTGATTGTTTGAATAAATATTTTTTCGTAATCAACCAACCAAAATGGGATTGATTAAATATTTAAAGGGTTAATTAAATCAATATTTAAATGTCTTAAAAATCTAAAAATAATTCATACATTATTTCTGACAGAGAATAGTCTGGTCGTAATGTGAAATTACTAAATTTTGATTGTTTGAATATAAATTTTTCTAATTAACCAATCGAAATAGGACTGAATTATTTACCAAAAATAAATAAATAAAACTTGCCGAAAGTGGAAACTTATATTATATGTAGAGGAATCGTGGATCCGTATTCGTCGGATCGGGTCAGAGATCCGAATTAGTCGGGTCTTTCTCTTACACGACTCGTTTACTTTAAGCTCTCTCTCGGCTCTCTTCCTCTCTCTATAAACTGTCGATTCATGTAATTTCTTACTTTCGTATGCAAATGCAGTTTTGTTTCGAGTTTGGATTACACAAGGCAAGTTATCTTCTCCTTCTCATTCATTTCTCGTTCTGGGTCAGTTTATATGCTTAGAAATTATGATAAAGTTCCTTGCTTTTTTGACCGGATTTGAACTCAGATTTTGTTCGATTCCCTTTCTCATTTCTGTCATTTTTCAGTTGTTTTGGATTCATAACCCGAAATTTGATTCAATTTGTCTGGATGCTTACAAAATTAGAGCTTTTTATTGCTTCCTAGATGTCAAAATGGAGGAAAAAAATTCAAAATTATAAATTTCTGCATATACCTATTGCTAATCGAGTCTCTGAATCGATTACAAAAACGGCTTTCTTCAGTATTTTCAGCTTTCTGATATTCTTTCCGATGCTGCGTATATTGAGTGAATTGTGTTCTCTTTTCTTTGGCTTGTTTCCTTCTATGAGAGAATATGAAATTTCGCTGAAAGTTCCTATGGTATTCTGAAGAATTTTGTAATGATGATGCCGTAAAAATTGCTCATCTTTATGTCAGCTATATCCTATGGAAAGAAATCTATAAAGAAACTGTTAACATCGTATGCAATGACTCATTGTCTGTGTCTTTACGTCTAATTTTCATCTTCTGGATCTACAGATTGGAACCGTGGTTTCTGCGGGCAATCTTCTTCAAGAAAAGAGACATTGTCACTTTGATTTTTGAGCTTATTTGGAGGGAGAGAAAGAGAGAGGTCTAATGTGTGTCTCAATCTCTCAAGTCTCTAGATTGAGAATCCATTCATTGGGAAATTCATGTTGTGAACGTGTCCATGGCTGGATTAAGAAAAGCTCAAGTCTGAAGCTGCTTGATGTTAGAGCTTCCTCGGTTGATGGTAAATATAGATGGATCAGACGAAACGTGAGTACAAGTACACAAGGTAGTAGAAGCAACACTAAGAGCAGTGTATTGGGAGGAACAGTTCCTGTTCCCGTTCCTGTTACCAGGATTATAGATGTAGAGAGCACCAGGACCAAGATACAACCTTCTGAAAATCTTCAGCAACAGATTGCTCAAGAAAAAGATTTGCCTAAACTCCTCACGGTTATAATCACTGATCTTGAGACAACTGGCTTGAGTAGGGTTAAAGAACGAATAATTGAAATTGCAGCACAAGATATAGCTGGTGGTGAGAACAGCACATTTCAGACTCTTATCAACCCTGGTCTTCCTATACTAAATTCCAGTATCCATGGCATCAGGAATGATATGGTTCGTCGACCCGAAGTTCCAAGGTATATACATAATACATCCATATACATCTGTCTTTACATAAAAATGGCATCATATAGAGTTAGTTCTCTTTGAAGTTGTGTGATGTATTGTTTAATGCTTGCGTGACAAACTAATGATTCTTTGGTGTTGATAGGATGGAAGAGCTAATACCGATATTTTTGAGGTATGTTGAGAGTCGACAGAAGCCTGGAGGCTATGTGATGATTGTTGCACACAACGGCAAAACATTTGATTTCCAGTTTTTGATCAACGAGTTTAACCGTTGCTCTTATGAGATTCCTCATAACTGGCTGTTACTCGACTCACTCCCAATTGCTAGAGAAAACATGAAGTCTCTAGGTATGATACGAAAAAGCATCTGTGTCTCATCTTGTATAAGACTGAAACCAAAACAGAACTATCATGTTTTCTTGTTCGTTTCAGAAACTGATAAACTAAAAATGGGCTCTTCTTATTATACTGCAGGGTCAAAAGTTCAGCCAAAAGCAACATTACAAGCTCTTGGAGAATACTATAATCTCACAAGGGATGGTGAAGCTCACAGAGCCTTGTCAGATGTTTTACTATTATCTCAGGTGTTTCAGAAACTCACCTTTGATCTCAAACTCTCACTATCTGATCTTGTCCTCCGCTCTCACACAGTATCCGAGATCACTGCTGCCATGGCAAAGAACAAGAAGACCTGAAACATTATAGACATTCATCTTGTAACTTCTTTTAGATATAAATCTCTGATTTTATTGTTACTCTAGATGATATAATGTATCTAACTCTGCAAAAGATCAGAGTTATGTAACCCATTATTTAAATTATTCTACAATCAATCAACTCAAAAACATATGTAGTTTCTTTCAACACAGTGATAAGGTCGACAGATTCAGCTTGGACATATCTCGAAAATATTAACCCTTAAGCAAACATTGGTTGAGAAAATCGAGGAACTAATTCATTTTTCTAATCGTATTTGACAAAATGTATTAAATTTCAAATCATTTGCAAACTAATCTTTTTGGGCAGTGGGAAAGTCTTTCAAGTTCTTACTCAATGTTAACGATTCGTGATTCTAAGCAGAAGGTCAAATCAATAAGATTCTGTCATACAAAATGAAAAAGAAAAACAAAATCAAATTAAAATATTCAGAAATAATACACTCGTAAATGAAAATATGATTTTCTCATCGAAACGTAGTTTTGGAAATGTGCTTGTTTAGAACTTATATATGCTTGTAAAATAATATTGTCATATAAACATAAGGAAAATATGTGTTCCATAACATATATTTTTTTGTGAAATACGATATTTTTTGACACAGAATTCTTCAAGAAATTTTTGGTCGTATTACTATTTTGATTTCACAACGATATCAATATATAAATAAATAAATATTTAATTATTTATTTACATGATATTATTATTTTTTGTCTGTATTGCTTATTCTCATACAAACTTATTTTGTAACTTGTGCTAGTTAGAACTTATATATGTTTATAAAATAAAATATATCTCATAAATTATTATAAATATTATATATATACATATATACAAAATAATTTCACTGAAATTTTGATATATTATATGTATATATTTATAATTCTGTTGTCACTTTTTTGTCACAAATATTTATATTTTATTTGGGAAAAATGTCGATTAAACACGGAATTTACCAAAAAGGTCAAATTGAACACTCAACTACTATAATTATCGATTAAACTATATACTTTTAGTTGACTTCCATTAAAACTCTGAACTTTTGCTGACCGAGCCGATTTAACCCAATTTTAAATTATCAAATGGAAATTAGTAACTTCGTTTAAGTCCATTAATAATTCTCCATTAGTTGAAACTGTGCGTTTCAATTTTCTTCTTCAAACACCAAAATTCCCAAATTGAAACTCTAACTTATGATTTTGTCTTCTCCTACGAAATTGAAACACCAAAATTCCCAAATTGAAATCTAATTTCTCACATGCGCGATTTTTTTATAATTCTCTTAATCATTCATCATGGTTGAAAGAATCTATTGTCCTCAATTATGTATTTTTTATGCTGGAGATTTCTTGTTTTGCATCCGAGAATTTTGACTATCAAAGTTAGCTTTTTGGGTTTTTAGAATTGTACAAAACCAATATTTATCTTTGTACTCGATTACTTGAGAATGAATTATGTTTGGATTTCTAGTGCTCAAATTTTATTTCCTGTGATTTTCTGAAATTTCAGTTTGTCTCCTTTGTTTATCAAATAATGAAAAATCAAATCCAACAAAATTAAACACTAACTTCGTTTAGTCTCATAAAAGTTTAATAGAGAATTAATCAAATCTAAATCTAACAAGAGTTAAAACAACATAATCGTTTGTCAGAATCTTCCTCTTTGTCGTGGGATTCATAGGCCACAATTTCAGAGGTTCTTTGGTCGTGGATAGAAAATAGTGGTTGAGACCTCGAAATGTAATATTGACGAAGACGATGCTATGTAATTGTGTCAACACGAGCTGTAGGCAAAGAGAAAGATTAAGAAGAAGAGGAAGAGAAGAATCGTAGAAGCACTCACCGGCAAATAAAATTTGAAGACAAAATCATAAACTAGGGTTTCAATTTGAGAATTTTGGTGTTTGAATGAACAATTGAAACGCACAGTTTCAACTAACGGAGAATTATTAACGGACTTAAACGAAGTTACTAAATTAGGTAATTTAACGTCGGGTTAAATCGGTTCGGTCAATGAAAAGTTTAGGGTTTTAATGGAAGTCAACTACAAGTACATAGTTTAATCAATAATTATAATAGTTGAGTATTTAATTTGACTCTTTTGGTAAATTCCGTGTCAAATCGATATTTTGTGTCTTTTTGTTTACATATAATTTTTATGTATTTTAATTTTAATTTTACTGTTATAAAAACTTTATAAATATTAGTTTTGGAAAAAAAGTAATAAATTTATGCTTCAATTTAAGCCCAATTCAATATATTAATCTTGACCTAAATTTTATGTGTTAATTTATGCCCAAATTTTATTTGTTTTGTAAGTTTACAGTTTTGACATTAATAAAAAAAATTTGTTTGTTCTTTTTGACATAATGACACTTGCTGTAATCCTCCACAAATCTAATGTTTGTTTGCCAAAACTGATTTTCATTTTTTTGTCACTGATTAACATTATAAAAACCAAAGAAAGATACGAATACAGAGATAAAATATTTAAAATTTCAACCAATATGTGTATATTATTATGCATGCCTACAAAACTCAATAATAATAGACTTGAAGTAAATCCACAATAACATAGGATAATTAGCACATACGTTGGTTCAATTATGAAATAATCTATCTCAGATTAGAGTATATCTTTCATATAAACAATCACTAACCCCTTTAACCAAACATAAAAACGAAAGTGTTAAGGAAATAACTATGATTCGATCAGTACTTTTAGTTGTGTCGATTATGGATAACCTTCTATCATTATTATCAAATACTTAAAATTAGGGGTGGGCATTAAAACCGAAACCCGGACCCGAACCCGAACCCCGATCCGAAAAATCGAGTTCGGTTCACGTTCGATTCTTAGTGAATACCCAATCGGTTCTGCTTATATGAGTATTTCGGGTTTCGGGTCGGGTTTGGGTAAAACCCGAAACCCGAAGTAAACCGAAATTAACCGAAATTTATATCTGTTGGACCCGAACCAGATCCGAACCCGACCCAAACTAGACCTAAACCGGACTCGAACCGGACACATAAACACATTTTTGGTTTGGATTTTAAAAATACCCGAACCGGATACAAACAGGACCCGAACCAAACATATAAACACATTTTTGGTTTGGATTTTGAAAATACCCGAACCGAACCCGAACCGGATCCGACCCGGACCCGAAATTTATATATGTTCGGGTATTAATCGGGTTCTCTATATGGACCCAAACCCGACCCGAACCCAAAAAAAATTGACCCGAATCCGAACCAAATTTCCAAAATACCCGATCGGGTCCTTCATACCTAGACCCGAAATACCCAAAACCCGAAAGACCCAACCCGATCGGGTCCGGGTACCCGATTGCCTACCCCTACTTAAAATGATGGTAAATAATATATCATATCAAAATTTTTAGGTGAAAGAAATCAAATAATGATTTTTACAAATATAATATATGTGACGATAATCCTTTTGAAAATTTGCATCATAATTATACTACATATTCTGACCAAATACAAAAAAAGTTATACTACATATTATCTTTATTTTGTTGTTTGATATTTTTAAACAAATGTTAAAATTGCACAACATGACAAGTTCAAAGATTTCTTTTGCATAAAACTCTTTCTTTTAAAGACATACATCTTTCACTAATTTATTCCAATGAAACACCAATCATTTTGGAGTCACGAACATCTAAATTTCTTAGATCAAATATATCAAACTTAACAATCACATCTCATCATCTTTTTTCTTTCTAAACCATGATCATTTAATTTCAAACGACCAACATTATTTAATATCATTCTAAAGAAAGCTCAATCCAAACATTTTTGTATGAATACAAACATTAACATTATTCTCATATTTATATTTATTTTCTATATATATATATATATATATTTCATATTCATTTTCTCGGACTGGTTAAGAATTTTCTAGTTTTATGTTATTAAAAATTTATGAAAATTTTCTTTTTAAATTCTTAAAACTCTTCAATCTTTCTTTTGATTTTGCTTATAAAATAATATATTTTATTCACTAGAATTGGATAATATGACTCAAATTTAATTAACTAGAAGTCTAAAGTCAAATTTTTAAGTCCAATTGTGATTCCGCTGTTAATTAAGTCGTTTTATTTTTTGGACTGTCACAATTAGGATCTTCTTCTTTGGCAAGTGTATCACAATCCATTGAAAAATGGAATAACTAAACATTTTTCTATCTAAAAAAACAAAACTAATGTCTTACATGTTTTGATAATTGTACAAACAATGAGCAAAAATTATATAACATATAATTAACACATCAATAATATTAAAACAGGTAACAAACGAAAGCATGTCATATTATACATAATATTGTTTCTCGAAAAACCTCATTAACATAAGAATATGTCTCATACAAACCGCTTAATTTATTAATTAATTTAAAAATGAAACATCTAATTAGAAATATTCAAAAACATAACAGATGAAGGTAGTGTGTTCTATCGGCCAGGTCCGTCTTCATTTCGGTGGAAAATGTTTTTTTATCCGACAAAAATCTAAGAAGATTTGAAGAAAATGATCCCTTACAAAATGAACTCTTTTCATAAAGACTAATTTCAGTGTGCTTTCAATGTTGTCTCTACAATACCAACCTATATAAAGCTAATCTCTACATTTCTTCTAACTTATATGTAATATAGCAAAACTTGCATAATACTAAACTGAAATTGCATGATATGATTAATGTACTCTTTAAATTTTGTGAGTGACTATATATAGAAAAGAATGTATTAATAAATTAAATAATATTTAATTTGAGGTTTTATATATGTATATATAGATAATATAATTATAAGTTAATTTTTATACCTAATTTTGTATTTAATTAATAATTTTTTTATAATATTATTCTAAAATAATAGAGTAAATAAGCTAATGATAGATATTACTTTTTTTGTCAATATTGGACCACAACTAACCGGTCCATTAGCCAAGTTCTTATATAACGTAGACGGATAGATATTACTTAAAAGTAGAATAATGAATATGTATACACACTAATATGCAGTTTGGCATTTTAAATGCTTTTAGTAATCTTTTTCCCCGTCAAATAGTGCTCTAGGAATCAAGCATTACCATATACAACCATATTTGTCAAGATACTTTGTTATTTCTAGATAACATATACAGGCGGACCCAAGATAATGGGAAGGGGTTCAATTGAACCCCCTTCAATTTTGAATTTTTTTTTTCTTTTAATTTTAAAAAAAAAAGTTATATAGAACATTTATGTTTTATTGTAACCAAATTCAACGACATTTTTATTTTGACACCCATGCAATTAACTAAATTTTAATAACTAGTAAAATATCTATTTAATCAACTCACCAATTTCTTTTTAAGAATTTTTTTTATACTCTCATAAACACACAATTACTTTATTCAATAACTCTCTTATTTAAAAATAATTTAATTTTTAATATATTTTTTTTGTCAACAATTAAATCGACAAAGTCCGATCAATAGGTAAAGTCTACACTTTTAAATCTATTTTAATCTACTATAAGTAGTGGGAAGAGATCAAACTTTTGATGTATGAATCATTAGCTGAATCATGCTAACCACTATATTGATGTTTTTATCGATTATATTTTTATATAATATTTATCACTTACTATCTATGAAACAATATGTTTTATATTTTTTTAAAAAATTTTTTTTATCATTTTATTATATTATGACCCCGGTAAATAATTTTTCTGGTCTGCCACTGTATACATATATATAGTATCTCTTCATATATATAATATATATATATATATACTCTAAACTCGTTCTAATCTTAAAAATTATTTTATAATTTATATTTTAGAAATATAAAGTAGGGATCGAGAAACCCAAAAAAGAGAAAAGCAGAAATTGTTACGGAGATATAATCGATATGCTCAAATAAAAATCGATTGGAGATATAATCGATTTATAGATGAAGAGGAGCTCAAGGAAACAACTAAATCAGAACGCATGGATCAAATAGACAAGAAGAATGAGAGAATGTTTGCAGAGATGTTTGCAGAAATGCGAATCAAGCAAACCAACATTGGAGAAGGAACGAGGTTACGAGGCAAGGTCAGGTTTAATAAACCAATATATTTTAATCATTTTAATTTTAACCGATTACTTTTCATATTGTTTTTCAGTTTTTTTTGCATGAATTTGTTTTCTTCGACAAAAAAAAATATAAAGTAATTTTTATAATACAAAAATCAAATGTTTATAAAACATAAAATCTATACAAACATAATTGTCAAAAATTAATAATATTGTAATTATCAAATGACTAAAATAATTTTTATAAAGTATAATAAAATAGTATGTTTCATATTTTATAGGCTCAATATGAACTTTTTAAATTCTTTATTAATTAAATTAACTAATTAAAAATGCCCATATATTATATCTAAAAACTAGTTGGATATATAATTTTATCTTTTGTTCTTTTATCATTAAAATTCTAATGACATTTAATTTAAATTCTTATAATTTTATACTCTCTCCGTTTCATATTAAATGATGTTTTAGAGAAAAAAATTTGTTTTAATTATTTGATGTTTGCAACTTTCAATGTAAAATTAATTATTATTTTTATCTGTTTTGATTATTCATATATTTTTTAGATTAATTTATAATTAGTTGAATGATTATTAAATTTATTGGAAAACAATATTTTTTGTTAAAAAATCAATAATTAAATAATTTCTTAATTTGTGTGCAAAAACTTTAAACATCATCTATTATAAAACAGATGAAGTAGTTAAGATAAAAAAATGCATATTCCTCTGGTCTATATATTCAAAAGTTGAAATATTAACATTATTAAAATATGTATGTATTAAGAGATATATTTTATGTTTTTAGATTATTTATGGTGGTACATTTATCTTTATACTTCATAATTTTTTTTAATATAAAACTCTATAAATTGTTATTAGTCTTCTTTTTGTTTTGTTTATCTTCGATATAGACTTTTTTGAATACAAACATATGAATATTAACATTTATGAAATTATCTATATATTAAAATTTATATTATGTTTTTTTTATTTAAATTTGTTTGTTATATTCTAAATTAAGGTAGTAGATATATCTCTACAAAAAAAGGTAGTAGATATATCTTAAATATTTGATAAATTATATTTTTTCGTTTAATTTATCTTTGATATAGAATCTTTCAAATTTAAACTTAAAAATATTAACATTAGTAAGTTATACAGTATCTATTAAGAAAGATATTATGTTCTTTTTTGCTTAGATTTTGTTTGTTAGATTCTAATTTGTACTACTAAATAACTCATAATATATATTTGTTTTGATAATATACTTTGTGATTATTAGTATACTTTGCACAGTAAATTTGATATTAATATATATATATATATATAAAACAAATATATCTTAATATCAAAATTATTAAAATATGAAAATAGTTCGCATATATATATATATATATATTATCCATAATATTAAACGATAATATATTATTATATGTATATAAACTATATAAAATATAATATATAATCTATATAATATGATTAATAATACCTTAATAATCATGCCAATGAGATTAGTCGTATATAATTATATACTACATGTTTTCATGTTTTGAACAATATATTAAACAATAATTTTGTTTTAGCAAATTGTCAATTATATTACAGTATAATACAATAACATACACACATTTAAATTAATTTTGAATAATACAATCAATTTTCCAAAAATAATTTGTAATTATTATTTGAAAAAAGCCATATTTAAACTCTTTTCAATATTTAAATTATTTTAATATTTATCTGCTTTTCCAAAAAATTAAACTTATTAAAATTTTAATTTATTAATATTTTAATATCTTACAAATGGCTTCAAATATAAATTTTTAAAAATTGAAATTCGTTATGCTAAAAAGATTCTCTAGTATAGATTATCTTTTTTAATTTTTGAGATTTTGCATAACAAAAAAATTGCTTTAAGCAGACTTTAAAATTTTAAGACATCTCTGATTTTTTTTGCCAATGTGCATACCAAACATTTTTCTAGTTTGACAAATATCTTTAGGGGTAATTTAACATTATTGCAAGGATAAGTTGATAATTGGCAAAATGACAAGCGGGAACGAGTAACCTACTGTTGCAAATTTCATACTTTATTATCCTTACTCTATAGCACATGTTTGTGTAAGAACTATTCATTATTTGTTATTAAAAAACATTAATAACAATATTATCATTAAGTTTTTATTTGTGTTGTATGTTTATCTCCAAATTTGTTGCAATATATTTACAAATATCACTGTAAGTCCTCTATTACTTCTATATATCCAACACATTAACTAAACTCCCTCATATTTCTCATATTTCTCACAGTTACTTCTATATATCCAACTTGTTATCGTGTACAAACACAACATTACCAATCTATACAACTAGTTATTGTGTATGATTTGGATTATACTGTTAACTATATTATAATTATATTAAATATATCATTATCGGATCATCACCCCCTCTTATTCTTTCTCTTTCTCTCGGTTACTTCTATATAATCAACTTGTTATCGTGTACAAACAAAACATTATTAGTAACACAACTTGTTATCGTCAGATATATAGATAAAAACGAAAATCTATCTATGTTGCCAATTTAAAAATTAGCATTGTTGTAATTTATGAATTATTTATTGATATTGGGTAAAATCACCATATCTTTAATTACTTTCTCCAATTTGAAAGTAAACCATAAAATTAGAATATTTTTCAACAAATACATAATCTTTTAAGAATGTAAAAGTGCTATGAACATGTTCCTTTGTATTTAATTATAATTCCATTATGGAGATTTTACATAACAAAAGATTACTTTAAAAGTACTTTTGAATTCTAAGACGTTTTGGTACAATGTAAAAAAACAGATGATTCAGTTGGTTTGGTCACTAATTTAGTTAGGTGCTAGTGAATTCTAATTCCCACACAATTTCAATTGAAATTTTTTTAACTATTAACGAAGTCTTGTGGTTAAATGTGGGACTAGTTCAATGGTTTCTTTATTGAAGGAAGAAAAAACGTCTTGGTCCAATTGCAAACCAAACATTTCTAGTTTGACAATTATCTTTAATTACTTTCTCCAATTTCAAAGTAAAAAAAATAAAAATTACATAAGAATACATTTAAATCTTCTTTTTTGACAACAAATACAGAATCTTTTTAAGAATCTAAAAGTACTGTAACAGCCAATAAGGAGACGAGCTCAAGACTTTTGCCTCCTCGATATCCAAAAACAATCCCTTCATCCATTAAACATGTGTACGTTATCATAATGATTTTGTTTTTACCAACTTTAAATCCCCTGCGTACGTTAGCCTCTCCACAGTCCTCGAACCTCTTAATCCTGCGCCGTTGTCCCCACTCTTACCATTCCACACATGCGCAGGCAGCGCGTGTAATCATCTCCGGCAAATCCACCGCTCTCCTCCACTCTCCATCCACCGTATCGTATAACAACACAAGGCTTTCTCTTAATCCCCTCTCGCTTCTCCCACTTCGCCGGAGCAAATCGTCGATACATCCCACCACTTGCACCACCGCAACTTTATCTTCAACTCCGACGCAGCTAAACCTCACCGTTCCATCTAATCGCACTTGTGCTGGTAACGGCGGACTTCTAAGTCTCCGCCATTCTCCGAATCCTCCACCGCGACGACGAGCGTCGAATCGCCAGAATGAAAGCTCAACCGCGTGGCTGCTGAGTACGTATACGTGTCCTACCGCCGCACATGCCGCCACGACGCATCCACCTCCGGGAACTGAACGACTTCTCAGCCATTGACGCGATTCCACATCAAATAGATCCATTGAGCTTGCGTAAACGTGAGCCGCCTTCGACGTTGCCGTTGCCGTCGCAGCGCGTGATGTCTCATTTCCGATTTTCAATCCACCGATCACGTAGAAAACTCCATCCACGGCTGCTCCGATGCATCCGTATCTCTTCCTTGCCGATTGAGTAACAACTTTCCACTGATTCTTCTCCGGATCGTACTCTTCAACAGCCGCCGTGACTTCCGAACCACCACCACCTCCAGCGACGTAGATCTTACCGGAAATCACCGAGATTGCGAATTTCTTCCGAGGGAAAACCATCGGAGACCTCAAGGTAAGAGTTCCCAACCACGAATCGTATCTCAGAACCGCATTTTTGCTGACAACATAAACCCTAGGTCCAATCGCCGCCGCGCGAGCATGAGCTAAACTTCCTTGACCACCACCATCAAGGAAACCAGAATTACTCGAAACAGCGAGTGAGACTTTCCAAGTTGCAATCTCAGACTGAAACTGCAAATCCGCAGCGAAAAGTCCAGAATCGACAGCGGAGATAGCGAAAAGAGAATGCCGGAGCAAACCTAAACAACGACGGAGGCGAAGAAAGTAAGGAGAATGAAGAAGACGAGACCAACGGCGACAAACGGCGGAGAGAGAAGGAATAGAAGAAGAATGGACTCTTGAGAGACATTCAAGCAACAAATCATCCGGTAGAGAAGCAATCGAGGTGGTGGTAGTAGCCGGAGAATTCACCACCGTTGATGGTTGGTGAATCGAAACAAGTGATTTGGCATCGGAAGGATTTGGTAAACAAGATTTCATGAGCCATGAGAAATGTCGAGAATTGCAGCTTTCTGACATCAGAAGTTTTTTTTCTTCAGAGAACAAATTTAATTCCAAAAAAAATTGATAAAATAAAATTTAATAACAATGTGTGAGAGTTACTGAGTTTTGAGGGAAGTCACATGTTGGTTCTTTTCAAAAGAGGGAAGTCACATTTATTTAAGAAAGTACAAAAAGTAAAAGACTTAGCTTGAGTTTATGGATTATCTCGTATTAACTACTACTTGTGTCTGGTTTGTAATTTATGTTATAGGTACTAGATGTGTCGGGTTAGATAATAACGTTGACGTAATTATGAACATGTTTGGAGACGTGTAACTACTGTAATATGAATACAATACTATATGTTTTAAAAATAAAACTTAGCTTTGAAGAGTATTTTTTGATATGGATACACAAAAACTAAATGCAGTATTTCCATTACCGATAGGTTAACATGCGATGTTCAAGTCTACAAAATTTTTAGAATGGAGTTTTTCTTATGGATCTAACCGGATTGATGGTCCATAGAAATTCTGTGAAAGAGAAGTTGTTCCGATCCAACCACAAGCAATTGACGCACACTTCACCATTGCTCCATGTCCCTGCATTGGCTCGGCCTGTAAATTATACCTTCTATGGTTGCTTAAGGCTATATCTTCTACAGTTTCAACAACATTTTCGATACATACTATAGGCTGCATTGAAATGCTGGAAATTGCAGCAATCCAGCATTTGCATTGACCAGATCATTAGTTTACTTATTTCTAAAGACTTAACATCTACACAACTCTTTACTCGATCAACAATTATACCATGTAGGCTGTAGCATAAAGGGTTGCTTTGAGTTTGAAAGAATGCAAGTCATTTTCATATCACCCAGGTCATCTTCTTTGGGTTTGTATATGTTTCTACTTAGATTCATCTCTAAATCCACTCCACCCTGACATACTTTCATAGACAAAACTTCTTGAGAGGACAGAAACAAATTGCTTTCCCATAAATTTGAAATAACAAGTATCACCAGAACCTTGAACCCATAACCTATCATCTTTGAGATTGATGTAAGGAAATTGCAGCAATCCAGCATTTGCATTGACCAGATCATTAGTTTACTTACTTCTAAAGAGCTAACATCTACACAACCCTTTTTGTTTTCTTAGCCGTTTTTAATAAGTCAGACTAGTACCAAGTGTCCATAGCTCAACTGGTTAAGAACGTTCAGGTACCACATGTGTGAATACAAGGTTAGGGGTTCGATCCACACTCTAAAAAAAGAATTTCACATTGGACTCCCCAGCTCCAAAAGAATGTACGGGCCTAAGACCTAGAACCTCTTACTACCAAAAAAAAAAATAAAAATAAGTCAGACTAGTTTTTTCCACACATACAATTATTGCGCGGCCAATTGGCCAATAGTAACGGCTTGACGTTTTCTCAAAAATGTCGTGACAGTTTCATATTACATAAGTGAAATACACGGCGGGTAAATTAATTAAAACGGCATGCAGTGGTGCGCGATTTTGAAAGCAACAGATTAATAAAAGAAAAATAAACTCAGTAAATTATGTAGGACTCGTCTTCTCCAATATCTCTCACTCTCTATCCAAAGAATTAAAAAAGAAAAAAGAGACAAAGTTCCGAAAAACCGACGCAGAATCGTCGTTGTCTTCTTCGTAATCCGTCTTTGCATTTCCCCGGATTCTATTAATTCATCAATTAGAATATCCGTGTGTTTCTTTGTCCTTACCCAGAATCACTTTTTTTCCCAGAAATTTAATTTATTGATCTCCCTGGATTCTTTGAAAAGTGGATTCTTTCATTTTGAATGAAATATGAATTCTGATTCTTGGAGTGATCGTCTTGCATCGGCTTCAAGGAGATATCAGCTGGATTTCTTGTCGCGATCTGGTGAGTTGAAAAAAAATAATTGTGGAATTTTTCTCTCTTCATCTTTGTTCTTTGCTAATAATGGTTATTTGAGATTTGATATTTTTGCCTAATAAATTTAATGTACGAATGAGAAGAGGTTGCGATTATCTTGATTCTATGCTAAAAATCAATATCTTTAGAGCTCATCTATAAAAAGAAAATTTCGTTTTGGTTGGTCAAGAATCGAGATTGAATGAGAGACAGAGAGAAAGAGATTTTTCATCGTTTATTATATTGTGACGTTTTTAAGATTCCAGAAAAAAATGAAACAAGACCTGATAATGTCTTGGTCTGAATATTGAAATGGAGATTTGTTTTGCTCATGTTGAATTGAAGAAAAATGGAGGAAAGACTATCGGAGAAAAGTTTGTGTCTTTAGGGATTAAAGCGTGTGTGTGCTTGTGTAAAGGAAGAGTTTTTTTGGGGGGGATTTTGGTATGAACTTGTCAAAAACTGGAATCTTAATGATTCTTGTTTGACCAGCAAGAAATTCATAACTTCTTATCTAGTAGATTGTTTCGAAGCTTAGTTTCCTCTCAAACGTAGACCTCTGTACCAGGGAAGGTTAATTATATGCTCTATCATTTATAACATATCTTGATGCTCCTTCTAAATCCATTTGTATTCTATCTGCGACAATGGAACACGTCTTTAGTACTCCCATTTTTTTTCTAGGCTTTGTTTTGTAGTTGTAGCGTTTTGGTGATTGTTCTCTTTGCGTTGTAGTTTTGCAGTGTTTGATTAGCTGTTTTTTATTCTGAAAACGCAGACAATTTCTTGGGGCTTGAGGAGATAGAGGGGGAAGATGACTTCAGGGAAGAGTATGCTTGCCCGTTCTGCTCGGACTATTTCGATATCGTGTCTCTGTGTTGCCACATAGACGAAGATCATCCAATGGATGCAAAAAATGGGGTAAATATTTCCTCATTGTTACTTAGTAATCAACCTTTTTTCTTCATTTGAATCAAAATTTATATATTGTTTCCTCACATGATCTTGGAAGCTGGGGGCAGAGTATCATTCTTTGTGTAGTAGTTGCTTGTCTTCGATATAAGGAATTGAATGTAGCCTAATAAAATGCATTGGAATTAATTACCATTTGGTGTGCCTTGGATGAATCAACTATAAGATTAAAAGCCATGTTTATTGCCAGGAGAATTGTTACAATAAGAAGATTTGTTTCGATTATCTGAGGAAGACTCTTCTAACTTGTGTTTTAAATCCTGGAGATTGACATTTTTTCCCTGTAGGTATGTCCAGTTTGTGCGGTGAAACTGAGCTCTGATATGATTGCTCATATAACCCTTCAACATGCAAATATGTTCAAGATATCCTTTTTTCTCCTACCAGTTATATTTTCAATGATTATTACTTATGTGGTTCCTGAAAGAGTGTGTTTCATTCCTCAACGAAATATTACACTACTCGGAAAAGGAAATTAAGAAGAGGTGGGGCTCAATCCATGCTATCGATCTTGAAGAGAGAGTTTCCTGATGGAAACTTTCAGAGCCTATTTGAAGGATCATCGCGTGTTTTATCATCTTCTTCGTCCAATATAGCTGCTGACCCTTTGCTGTCTTCGTTCATTTCACCAATGGCTGATGACTTTTTCATTTCTGACTCAACTCTATCTGCAGAAACAAGTTCTGCCAAAAATATATCGAATCAGAGTTTGCCTGAACGGTATGCTTCTTCATTCTCGATTTGATTACAGGTCCGGATATCCATAGTCATTTTCTAATTATTATTGTTAGTTGAAATATTACGAAACCACACAAAGTTTTTATGAGCCGTCATGAAGTTTAGTTGATCCCTTATCACCCAACAATCTAGAGCTCTTGTGATCTATTTCTTTTTTTGTTTTGGTTGCCTGTGGAAAGTACAAACTGAAGACGTGCTCTTGATGATTCGTTGTCTGGTAATTTACAGGAATATTGAAAAGCAGTGTCTTTCAGCAGAGGATCACAGAGAAAAGTTGAAACAAAGCGAGTTTGTTCAAGGGATTTTGAGCTCTATGATTCTTGACGACGACTTATAAAGGAGTAATAATATTCCGGAAACTTCTCAGTGATTAGATCATTCAGCGATTGGGAAAAGATAGTTGTTTGTAGCAACAAGTGGAATTGGGGAAGGGCTCGGTAATAAGCAGAGAATAATGATAAAGAAGAGACATGATAATGAGTTTTATTAATTTATAAAAGGGAAAAATGTGACGAAAACCCTGAACTTTCAAAAATGAGTCAAAAAACCCTGAATTTTTTAATTGTCATTTAAATCCCAAACTTTGGTTTCCAAAGCCAGTTTATCCCCATCATTAAATGACTTAACTGTATGTTTTAACACTGTTAAACTAATTATTTAACACCGTTAACTGGTTTTGAAAATAGAGTTTGATATTAAAAGATACGCTAAAAGATCGCTGAAAAATAAAGCATAAATAAAGGGTTTTGATGCCATTATTTGTATAATTATTTAAACCATCATAAAACTAATTTATGGTTTAATTGGTTATTGATTTATTTTTTAGTTTGATTTAAGTGACTATTTTGGTTTAGTTTTGGTTACGGTAGGGTTTGAGAGAGATTTTCTCTCATGTATCTCTCACGATATCTTATTCCTCTCAATTTCACAAAGTTTTACGACAGAAAACTTTGCAAATTCTTTCAAGTTTGTTTTGTGATTTCCGTTGGAAATGGTGAAAGGTTAAAATCATGAGAATGATTGTGTTATTGTTCGTGATGATTATAAGGAATACGAGACATATGAAGAGGGATGTGAAAACGAAATTATTTCTCGGGTAAAGATAGAAGAAGAATGTGAAGAGGAAACTAGAAATCATTTAGGTGTTGGAGAGGAAGTGAGTGAAGATTTCCTACACTATGGAGAAGCTGGAAGAGATGAGAATGTGCTAAGCGATGATGATAGTGGTAATGACATTTGGGATGAAGAAAAGGTCTCACATCCTTACTCATCCGAGGAAGATGAAGTTGATGACTGTAACATTGCTATAATAGAACCAGTTGATGAGAATGAGCTGCTTATGTTAGGAAAAACTTTTAATTCTACATATGACTTCAAGATAGTTATTTTAAGGTATTCTCTAACATCTAAATATGACATTAACCTTTACAAGTCAGAATCATTGAGGATTGGTGCTAGATGTTTTGCTTCCGATGACAATTGTCCATGGAGATGTTATTGTTTATATGAAAAAAGGCTCCAAAAGATGCAAATAAAGGTCCTTGTCAATGAGCATACTTGTGTGAAGTGTGGTTATAGTAAGCTATTGAAGATAGGAACAATTGCTTAGTTGTTTGAGGAAAGGTTAAGGAAAAATTCAAAGCTAACGAAATAAGAGATGGTTGCTGAGACAAAAAAAGAGAGTATAATCTTGAAGTCAGTGAAGAACAATGTAGGAAAGCAAAGTCGAAATTGGCCAAAGAAAGAAAAACAAGTCATGAAGCTCCTTTTCAACGAATATGGGATTATCAAGCTGATGTTTTGCAGGCTAATCGGTTCTCCACTTTTGAAATTGAGACTATTCTGGGTCCAACTATTGTGGCATATCAATGTGTTTAAGAAATACCACATGGTTGTAGAAGAAAGTCAAAAGCAAAAAAAGAACCAACTTAGACCAAAATGAATTCAAAACATAATTCAATCATTTAGCTCGTGCAACCCATGATATAATCATAATCCTTCTCATGATTTAAAATAAAATAAAAAAAACTTGAAAGAATTTGCAAAGTTTTCTACTGTGAACTGTCTAAAGTTGAGAAGAAGAAGATGAGATATTGTGATAGAAACTCTCTGTCAAATCTTACCTTAAACCAAGACTAAGGTCTTGATTGATAATGGTTTTTGTTGAGCATAATGCTCTTTTATTAACTAATCTTACTTTTCTATTTAATCTTTCTCAAATATAATTGGTTGTTAAAAGAGCATTACACTCAACAAAAAAAAATTATCAATTAATACCTAAACTAAAATAGTCACCTAAATCAAACAAAAAAAATCAATAACCAAATTAAACCATAAATTTATTTTATGCTGTTTAAATGACTATACAAATAATGTATCATGATCCTTTTTGTATCTTTTAATATTAAACATCGTTATTTTAAAAGCCAACTAATAGTGTTAATTAATTGGGTTAACAAAGTTAAAACACACAACTAAGTCATTTAATTATGGGGATAAAATGGCCTTCCAAATAAAAGTTTGAGATAAAAATGACAATTACAAACTTCAGGGGTTTTTTGATCTATTTTTGAAAATTCAGGATTTTTTTTGACATTTTTCCCATTCATAAAAACACGTTATTTGCTTTGGTGAACACTCTTATTGTGTGTAGAACTGTAGGTCGTAAGAAGAAAAAAAAAAAAAACAACAGAAAATTTATGTATTTGATTATATACTTGAACAGAGTTCTACTCTTGATTTTAGTTTACTTCCAGCTTTTATTATGGTATTTTAATTTTTATTTACAGTCTACATTAACAAATTGTTAAGACTTCAGAGAAATGTTGAAAGGTTTGACTATGCGGTGAAGTTAAAAGGGTGAGTGAAAGTGTGAAACTGCAAACGATAAATTCGTTAATGTGCACGACGAATTATCAGACTGCATATTTAAAAGGTTTTTAAATAAAATTGAACTAGTCATTGTAAGGCTTTACCCCAAAGGGAGCCCTTCCAGAAATTCTCGAAGGCCCAAGACAAGCTCAGGCCCAAGAGGGGGTTTGGAAATAGTTTTCAACCAGCAATAGACGCGCCTCGGTTAGAACCTCATTAGCTGCGTCATTGCCCCAAGCGCAAAGATGAGATTTAATAGCGATAGTCTCTCCTTTATATATCTGCACAATAACTATCGAACTTAAATACGCTTCCGATGTGGGACTTTGTCTAGAAGCGAATAACAAACAAATGAAGTTATTCGCAGCGTAGTGTTACCAAATTACTGAAACGGATACATATATTTATATGTAATTACTAATATTAAGAAATTAAGACTGTTAAAGATGGTAGGGGCTGCGCGAACGCAAACCCCCTCTGCCACAAATAATGACGTAGGCTCTTCCTCAAGGGAAGACCTTAAGCTAAGCACCCCTCCTTAATGTGCAATGGAGGTCACTAGCCTAGGCCACTCGTCTTCTTGATCACAAGTTGACCCCGTCCAGGTAAGTGATTTTATCGAGCGATCTACTTCCTCTTTTATACTGCTGCTTTCCCTTTCGTTTGGTTGTATGTAAACGATGTGGGACTTTAACAAAGCTTGAAAAGGCATGAATTTGTTTTTGTGTTAATATTTACATGGGCCGGACGCCGCTAATAGGCCTATTCAAGTGTTTCGAGAATTTCGTTACTCTTTTGATTTTCCAATCTATTCTGTTTGTAATTGATTTTTTTGTGTTGGTAAAATATTTGTAATTGATATTTCATAGTGCATTGACAAAAATAACACACAAAAAATTGTATAAATTAGAAAATTAAGAGGATTGTATAGATTTGTGGGTTCGAAGATCACAATACCATGTCGATATTTGGTATCATAGATTCGATATTTTTCCGGTACAACTAGTAAATAAATTTTAGAAAGTGAATTTTAAGCTAATTCTAGACAAAAAAAATTATAATATAATTGATTGTAAAACGAAAAAAGATTAATAATTCTATAGAGAACCATAACCTCTATTCAAGCAGTTTATGTACCTGCAACATTCTCCTTTGAATTAGATCGCTCGCGACCTATGTCAATCAAAAATATGGAAGTGACAAACGTATTGGCCTAATGGCTCCAACATAATGGCCTAAAACTAGTTTCTATTTTCTATTAACGAGACTCCAATAAGAGATCTTAGGGTTGTTAATTTAGAATTATGAGCATAAAGAGTGAGACAGATGCTTAGTTCCTATCATTTGGAGTCGCTGTTATGTAACTACAACATAATGTATTGAAGGCCAAAGTGGTTAAGGTCAGGAGAGACATTGGACACTGTTTGATGTTTTATTTGTTTGAACCCCAAAGAGTAAAGTAGAGACTTGAGGACCCCTTTCAAACCTCAATTACAAGTCTAAAGTCTTTTCTTCAAGTACATCAAATCATTATCATTTTACTTCTTTTGTCGTCTTCCCATTTTCATTATCTTAAGCATTATCTTTATCATCTTCTTTTTTGACATCTCATTGTTACATATTATTCTAAGTAGTCCTATTCCCACTTCTGATCTCATTACAATCCTTATTATCTAAAATCCCTTGATTATGTGGTTGTGTTAGGATCTGTTTGTTTGTTTTTTGATACATAGATCATTAATGTAATCTATCTTGTACTTTTGCTTTGGTTTAAAAATAATTGCGATGGCAAAAAAGAAGAAGATTAATGCCCTTCAGATCTATTCTCGGTTGTAAACTATTCATATCAAAAGTATTTTTGAGAAGTTTTTGCAGTTGTAAATAATTGAATTATGCCAAAGAAGTGCAATAGGATTAATTCTCAACCAACTAAACCAACTCAATTTGGTAAATATTCCGAGATAGTTAATAAGACTTTTGATTAGTTTCTTAGTAATTTATAGTGTATTTAATATATCGTATAACAAACCGATTATATGTTTTACTGTATTTTATACATGAAAAAGAACAGCTTAAATTTGTATAAAACACTAAAGTTCAAAGAATATACTAAAAATATTAGCTAGCTAACACTAAATTAACTAAGCTTACTGTTATAAAATCTAATAGCATATACAATTGTAATTGATAATTTATGATCAAATATCGTATAATAATATATCTTATGTGTAAATTCATATTTTCTTATTAAGTAACACACTTAGAAATCTAAGTTTAGATAAAGTAAATGATTTGTGAAAGAGATGTTTGGTCTGTGTTTCCTGCAAATTAGGAAGCAAATGAAATGATTTCGCCCACTTAAGTATTTAATTATAAGTTCCCTTCAAGAAAGCTAATAACTGTCTCAACTAAATTAATCACTTAATTAAGGGTCGATTTAGTCACATATTTAGACATAATTGGTCCCATTTTGGAGGCAATAATCCATTAATTATTAAGATCCATTGAATTGGACCACCTATATTACATTAATACATATATCTGTATATATATGTTTATTTATTTAAAGAACACTCTAATCAAAGTTATACTTTTACAGGTTGGTATGTTCACTGTGTTTTGCAAAAAAAGGTCCTGTTCCTTTCTAAAAGTTGATACTTAGATTTCTAAATAGTAAAATAATTATCTTTAAACATTGCTTTATCTACAAGATAGGAGAATAATACTATTAATAAAGACATATTGTTTCTACAAAAATAAAATATACATGAATATATTCATAGATTTTAGGTATTGAAAAGGAATTGAGAAATTTGTCGATTTAATTAGGTTAGTTGGTGCGAAACTAATATATATATATATATATATATATATATATATATATATATATATATATCAGTTATAAACTTAGAAAGTTGAATTTGGAAGTTGAGTGTCTTTGATATGAAGTGGCGTGCTTAGTCTTCACTTTAGCCAGCATGTTTCTGGGCTGCCTTTTAAAGTGGGCCCATTTCATTTCGGCCCGAGTAATTATTAATTGCTTATACTCTTAAACTAAACCATCGACCCATTAATTAATTACCAACGTCGACCGAAAATATACGCGCCTATTTTTTGTGGTTCGGATCCGAAGCGGGTTTGCGTTTTTTTCTTTTTTTCTCCAAAAACTGAAAATATTTGCGTTTTAATTGTAGTTTATTTATTTATTTATGGTTTGACTTATATCTAAAATTCTAAATTCTAGGCCAGTTGACTTATATCATTCATATCCTAATATTTGTTCACACACAAAACATGGTAACCAAATTAAATGGAAAATGGTTGACTGGAATTAAAAAAAAGTAGAGAGGAATAATTTTACTTACTCATGATTTCTTAGCAAAATAGTAGAAGAAGATTTTCCTTTTAAAGTTTAATTCTTTTGTTTTCCAAATTTTTACTAGAATGATTTTCAGTTGATGATTTTAAATCTTAAATGGTTGATTAATTTTGCGGAGGACATATGGATTAGTGATAGTCTTTTTATAAATCTTTAGATATTAAATTCGATTTTTTCCGCTACAAATAGAAGAAAAAAAAATTTATGGTGTAAGTTTTGGGATATATATCAGAATATGTATAGATCCAACTATTAACAAAAAAAAGTTCTAGAAAAATAGTTGAAAAAGCAACAATAATAAGAAAAGCAAAAGAAAGTTAAGACATTTGCAGTCTATTGCGTATGTTGTTTAGAGACAAATTCAGATTAAAATCTAGGTTATAATCGATTAATTATAGGTAAACAATAAATTAAACTATATTGGTATTATGTTACTGTGGAATCAAAATTTAAATTGTTTTTAGATAAATGTATTAAACTTTTGTTTGGCGCGCGCATACAAATTCAAAACTATCGATTTATAGAAAATTATAAGGAAATTTAACGGTTGTGTATATTTGAAGGTATTATTTCGCGCTATTGCGCGGGTATAAAACTAATTTTTGTTTAAATATAATCTTAAACTGGTTGGTTAATCCTCCAAAAAATCTAGAAAAAGAGCTGAGAAAAATAAAAGCTGGGACGTTTGGAGTCAGGTTCGGAGCGTATTGCGTCTCTTTCTCCCTCTCGTTGAAATTGAGAAAGTGAGAGAAAAAAAAGTGAGAAAGTGAGGGAAATTTTCATTTCAAAACACCTTTTTTTTTTCTTTCTTCCGCTGTTCTTCTTCCTCCCTATATAAGCCGCAAATCTCTCTCTGTATCATAATACCCTCACGATTTCACCTCCATATCTCCATCGCTGCGTTTTACAGGAAATCCCCTGCTGATGGCGACGTCATCGGAGATCAATGATCTATCCTTTTCCGTAGTGTCTATCGTTGAAGATGTTCTTCAACAGCATAGTAGCCGATCAAGCGACGTTGGTTTGGTTTCCCGTAAAGTTGAGGAATCTTGTGAGTCTTGTCGATATATATAATGTTTGCTTCGTGTTTCCTAGATCCTTGCTTGTTCAATTCTGGTTTTTAAATAGATTGAGGAACTAGAATTTTGATGAGAAAATGGGATTTTTCTGGTGAGGTTTCGGTTTTTGATTCTGGATATACATGGATTGGTTTACAATGATTTTGAATTTTTAAAGTTGACGATGGAATTGCTTTTGTGTAGAGATCATGTTCGCATTCTGTTCGTGGATTAGTTTATCGAAATTTCAAAATGTCAATTTTGCTGATTTTCAACGCTCTTTGAGGGAATTTAAACCAATGTTTGTTTGCTACTATGCAGCTCTGAGAAGATACGAAGCTGCCGCGTGGCTTAGAGAAATGATCGGAGTTTCTGGTGGTAGAGATTTTCCGGCAGAGCCTTCTGAAGAAGATTTTAGGCTTGGACTACGAAGTGGGATCGTTCTTTGCAATGTTCTTAACAAAGTTACTCCCGGGTCAGTGTCAAAGGTAAAAATTTGTTTACACTTGCATATCTGTATAGCTTACTCTTTTAGCTTCTGGGCCCTGTTCTTGGTGTTTAATAACATAACAAGTCACGTATCTGTTGATTTTAACTTTATGTGACTCATTAAAGGTCGAGATGGAAATGATGGATAGCTCAAACCGCTCTATTTTCATTACATATCTTGATCAATGTGGTGAAATAACACATCTTTACAGGTTGTTGAAGCACCTGGCGATGTTGCGGATGGAGCTGCGCTCTCTGCATTCCAATACTTTGAAAACATTAGGAACTTTTTGGTCGCTATAGAGGAAATGGGTCTGCCATCATTTGAAGCTTCAGACATGGAGAAGGTAGGAAAAAAAACCTGAAGGTTTAAAGAAGATACAGACATGTAGAATTTCTATGCTTGATTTGTTCAACATAAATATTTTTCAGGGAGGCAAGTCCGTAAGGATCGTGAACTGCATTCTTGCCCTAAAATCTTATAGCGAGTGGAAACTAAAAGGTGAAATTGGTCCTTGGAGGTATGGAATGAACATGAAAACTAATTTTGGATCGAGAAAACCATTTCTGAGAAAAAATTCAGAGCCATTTGTAAACTCCATATCAAGAACACAGTCTACAGATATGGCACCTACTGATCAACCTCAAGATAGTGAAAAAGTAAGTGAAAACCTTACGCGTAGTGAAATTGTTTCTGTGGCATGAAGTGTGGTTGTTGATAAAAGTAATTTTGCTTTACTTTGCAGGGAGATTCGAGATCCATCAATGCGCTTCTTCGTTCATATATATCAGAGAGGAAGAATGAAGACATTTCAAATGTAAGAATCCTGTTTTTTAAAATTTTGCTGCTCCTTTGCTTAATGAAAGCTTTTCTTCTTGGCATTGATCTTTATAAGCTTCTTAGGCGATGTAATATGAATTGAGCCTGGTGCGTATTAAAAAACTGGTGTCTATCTTAATCATAGGCTCCGGAGTTTAGCAAGACAGGTAGACAAATAGTTATTGATAAATCTGATTTCTTCTCCTACTCTAATCTGTTCAGATTTTAGAGTCTGTGATAAGCAAAGTTACAGAAGAGTTCCAGCAGCGATTATCAACCTACAATGACATGGTGAGGGCAACTGAAATCAATTATGATATCATTTTCTTTGGAATGAAAAAGTACAGTCAGCTTGAGGTTTTGATGTGTCCAGTTGATGCTATGAAACTGAATTTTAATTGTTTTCAGATGAGATCAAGTTCAAAGCCTATTCCAGAAGACGATTCATCCCGCGAGACAGTGGTACGGTCTCCGCAGTGTGACGTCAGACAACATGAGGAAGAAGAAGGACACAGTCCGTCAGAGGTTGTAGAAGAAAATTTTCAAAGGAAAAATTCTAAATACTGTGAAGAACAGGAGATATTTCTGAACCAACAGAAACATATCCAGGTAACTTCCAATGTACTGTAACTTTATAGTGTTGAGAGAATATAACAACCATATAATGAAAATGTTTGCTTTTTTCTATCTTCGATTCTCAGTATAGCAAGTTAGAAGGAACCTGAACTTTATCTTATTTCCTACAGGAGTTGAAGCAAGCCTTAAACACTACAAAAGCGGAAATGAAATTACTGCAGATGAAGTATCAAGAAGATTTCTATCACCTAGGTGTCGATTCAGATCATGTTCTTGCTATGTCCTACTTCAGGCCTCAATGTTAATCAGTGAAAATCTAATGAGTCATCGTTTTGGGTTTTGTCACACAGGCAAGCATTTAAATGGATTAGCTTATGCGGCTACAGGATACAAAAGGGTTCTTGAAGAAAACCGTAAACTGTACAATCTAGTGCAGGATCTAAAAGGTAACTTGAGAGAAAATATCTGATTTGTGTCATATTGGAGGATCTTGAACCACGAAAATCGATTTTATCTGCATAATGGCCTCACACTTGACAATCTTTAGGAAACATAAGGGTGTACTGTCGGGTTAGGCCATTCTTGCCAGGCCAACCAACTGGTTTGAGTACGGTGGAACACATAGAAGAAGGAACAATTACGATCAGAGTGCCATCAAAGTACAGGAAAGAAGGGAGAAAACCATTTATGTTCAACAAAGTCTTTGGTCCTTCTGCATCACAAGGTAGAGAAGGCTTTGATTTTTAGGTCCCAATAATGTTTATGTGAATCTTGCTCTGTGAATAATATTAAGGAATGATCCTTTGTTTTCAGAGGAAGTGTTTTCAGACATGCAGCCTTTGGTACGCTCGGTTCTTGATGGCTACAACGTCTGCATCTTTGCTTACGGTCAAACCGGGTCCGGGAAGACTTTTACCATGGTAAGAATTTCTACAACACTTTATGCAGTTTTTCATAGATGAGCAGATTGATTTTGATTCAACATACGACACCAGATTCCTAATTTGTCTGACTACTCTAGACAGGGCCTAAGGAACTGACTGAAGAAAGCCTAGGTGTGAACTACAGGGCATTGGCAGATCTGTTTCTTCTATCAAATAAAAGAAAAGATACTATTAGCTACGAAATCTCAGTTCAGATGCTTGAAATCTACAACGAGCAAGTCAGAGATCTACTTGCAGCAGATGGCCAAACTAGAAGATATCCTTTTGATTGATAACAATTTTGTCGTGTTTTTATCTTTTAAGAGCTCTGAGATACTTTGGTTTTGTTTGATCATTAACTCCTGATCACGTTAGAGATCAGAAACAACTCTCACAATGGAATTAATGTTCCGGAAGCAAGTCTAGTTCCCGTGTCATCAACCGCTGACGTTATACAGCTGATGGATCTGGGACAAACGAACCGTGCAGTGAGCTCTACGGCCATGAATGACAGAAGTAGTCGATCTCACAGGTATGTTTTTCTTCTATTCTTTCATGAGTCTCTGTTTCACAACTCCTTCTAATCCCATTTCTTCGTTTCTTTCGCAGCTGTGTCACTGTTCATGTTCAAGGAAAAGACCTCACGTCTGGGACTATCCTCCATGGTTCTATGCATCTGGTTGATCTTGCAGGAAGCGAGAGAGTGGATAAGTCCGAGGTGACTGGAGACAGACTGAAGGAGGCTCAGCACATCAACAAGTCTCTCTCTGCTCTTGGAGATGTCATTTCTTCGCTTTCCCAGAAAACTCCTCATGTGCCTTATAGAAACAGTAAACTCACCCAGCTGCTGCAGGATTCACTCGGTGAAATTCTCAAAAACCCGCATCACTCGTTGCATTTTTCTATATATAAAGCACACGAATCTCATACAAGCAGATTGTCTACATGAACAGGAGGATCAGCCAAGACACTTATGTTTGTCCACATTAGTCCAGAAGCTGAAACTCTTGGAGAAACTATTAGCACTCTGAAGTTTGCTGAACGAGTAGGGAGTGTCGAGCTAGGCGCTGCTCGTGTGAACAAAGATAACTCAGAGGTCAAGGAGCTTAAAGAACAGGTTCTAAAACCATACATTATGACCAGACTTTAATTGTCTGTTTCAGTTTTCGTTCATTCTCGCCATTAGTATCGTATCACTAATCTGCTATTGTTCTTGGGGTTTCCTAGATTGCTAATCTTAAAATAATTCAAGCAAGGAAAGAAAATGGTAATGATGTACAACCAACCCCTCCACCAAACAACCGTGAGAGAATATCGAGAAGACGATCACTTGAAACTCCTACCATTCGACCAAAATTTTCTAACACACCAAGCAATCTTAGGCCCCAGACCGTGGATCTAAGTGGACCAGAGGTATGATCTGCTTTCTTTCAGAACCAACAAACATGGTGAATTAAACTAGCTATAATTTATAAAATTTTGTCATTTGTGTATGTGTATGTGATATATGTAGGCTTTGAAACGAGTGCAGGCTTTTATCGATACTGCATCTTCAAGAAGACACAGCTTAGATCTCCATGAGCTAATGCGATCTTCTTCTCCAGCTTGGCCAAGCCACGAAGAATCTAATTCAAGGGAATGGATAAATAAGCACGACGAATTAATTCAAGATGCGAAAGGAAATCTTCCCGAGAAGTTGTACCAGCCAATGACCACACAACCATCCCTGTATGTAACTCACATTATTGCATTAACTAAAGTAACGTCTTCTTTTTTACATTTATCTATCTACATCTTCATATTTTTGATATCTACCATCTTTGAAATGACAGTGGGAAACAAGATTTCGAAGTGCAGAGTATTACAGATCACGAATCCGAAGAAGCCGCAACAAGCGATTGCTCAGATTCTGATTTGATGTGGCGACTAAGCGTTCAAGTGAATATACCCAGAGTTTCTAATATCCAAGACTCAGAAAACACCAAACCAAAGAAAATTCAGCCCAGAACTGCTAAACTCTCAGAAACCAGGTAATGTATATACACAATTACTTTAAAATGAAAGTTTTTGCAACAGTTCAATTGATTTAACTGCGAATGTTTTGTCTTTTCCTTGGTGACAGAAGTTTAATTCCGTCGCTGATCCCAGCACCAAGCAAGAGACTTCCTAACGCAGTGAGTTTGCAGCCACAGCGACCAACTAGAGATGGAAAACGCAGACTGAGTTTAGGCAAGTGAACATGTTTCTTTCACCAGTTTTGTAAAGAGTTTAATAAAGGAGACCAAAAAAAAAAAAGGATTTGTTATATATGTATATTGTGAGAAATGCTCTCTCTGTTTTGGCCAACTCTTTTTGTGCCATTAAGATAAATTTCTTAGTTTGCTTATTTTGAGTGTACAAAGTGAGTTTTAATTGATGTTGAAGCAAAATGTAGCAAAAAAGGGGAGAAAAATTAACAAAGAATCCTTAAAACCAAAACATCTCCTGTAAAGTACCACAGACCATTGAAATAGTTGGGAGTTATTTGTTGTTTATTGCATACTAGTTTTAAGCCCCATGCCTTGCACGGGCTGTTTCTTGTTTCTTCGATTTGTTTTGAAAAATGGAATAAATTTTTGAATTTTCTGGTATGTGTATGGTTACAAACGACTGACAAAAATCCAGGAATTGCACAAGACAGATAATATCAACTTAAACATCCAAAATTTATCAGATCGGATTGAAGGTGACTTCGAATTCCTAGAAAAACTGGACTTGAGCGGAAATGATTTCGAGAAGTTTCCAGAAAATTTATGAAAACTCTCTGGCTTCAGAACTGCAGCAAACTCAAGAGATTGCAAGACCTATATCGGTTAAAGTCGCTAACTCTTTCCAATTGTAGGAACCTCATATCACTGGTGAATATGAAGAGAAACTGTTTGAGTAAGCTTTTCCTTGAGGGCTGCAAAAATGTGAAGTCATTGTCAGAGCAGCTTAATTTAAATCTCAAAAATCATGATTTTGAGACATTGCCATCAAGCTTTAGAGATCTTACCTCACTGGTAACTCTCTGCCTCAATAACTGCAAGAAACTCAAATCAGTGGAAGAACTTCCAAAGAGCCTCCAGTTTCGATGCAAAAGGCTGTGATTCTCTTGATGCCGATGCTTCAAAAGGTTTTGAAGGGAAACTAAACAGAGAGGTGATTATTCTGCTCTTCATTTCAGGTACTGGCACAGCCGAGAAGAAGGAGATCACAGAGATAGGAAAGAAAAAGGATATGAACTAAATGCATATCCGATGACATCAAACTGAATTCTATAACTATCGGACCTTATTCCATTCTCAATTCCACGAAGCTCCCTTATCCTTCTTCCTACAAAGTAATCGTCACTGTAAGTTTTTTTCTAGTATAATTCATCTGGACAGTTTCTTCATTGACTTCTCTTACAGCACCAGAGAAGATCTCTTCTGACTCATTAATAAATACTGTTTGAAGAAAATCAATTGCTGTGAAAGAATATTTGGTAGGAAGAAAAAGAGGAAGTGGAAAAAAAAAAGATGGAGAAAGTGGTTTTTTAGCAAAAGTAATTTAACGTGGGAGAAGAAGAGAGAAGAGGGGAAGTGGAGAAGATGGAGTCAGAAACCAATATAAATTTCAAATGCACATCTTGCAGCTCATAATATGAAGGAGGGATACAACAAACTAAGAGAAACCTATGTAAGTGGAAAAGAACACATACCTCTTTACAATTAGGAAAGATCGGAGTCTCAAATAGTTCATATAACGTTTCTCTCATACCAAGTAATGCATCTACACAGACAAAACCATAATTGATCCACGGAACAACGTCCCAGGTTTAAAATTTTCCTCAACCGGAAACATCTAATTAAACACGAGAAAACAAAATTACCTTGGCGAACTTTAGCATTGTGATGGGAAGTTTGTTGCAGAAGCTCCTTCAAGGTCAAGCCTTTCTTACTTGTAGAAAAATCTTTCTTTTCTGCTGCTACACTTTGCTGAGGAAGTATAATTGCTGCAATATAAACAAAGCAACCATAAGCAGAGCTATTAAGGGAAAAAATAAAAGTTCGAATTACAGGAGAAAGCAGATACCTTCGGATTTGATCTCTGTATTAGTTGCATTCTTTGGTGGAGGTAATTTCCTCCCGAGCTTTCTCTTGATTTTCTACAAATAGTCAAAAAAAAATCAACCGAACAATTCATCAAACACTTGAAGAAGAATTCATCAAAACTCGAAAATTAGAAAGACAATCTTAAAACCCTTAAAAACCTTGAAATCAATTCCTTTCTTTTGCTGCTTCTTCGCAGGAGCCTTGAAGCGAACCATTTGTTATCTTCTTCAGGTACATAAAGCCACAAGCAATTTAAACTGAAAGATAACAATCAGAGAAACACGTTTGATCAAAAACAAATTACACTCATAAATACCTAATAACGAGACAGAGGTGGTGTCAGAAGAACGAGGAGAGGAGTGTGTATCGGTTAAGGCGTCTGATTAGACCGGTTTAGATGCTTTAAACCAATCAACAAAAACGACGACGATTTTGCGGTGGTGCTGAGGAAACTCCCGCTGCAGATTTTAAGATTTTGACGGAGGAAAAAAAGGGAAGACTTCAAGAGTTTTATGTTTAACAGCTTAATTTTTCCTTCTTTTCACTTACACTTAAAATAAATTTTAGTTAATTATTATCACAAGTAAAAGTTTTTCTTATCAAGTAATGAAAATTTGAGATAGAGAAATTGAACTAAATTATAAAACTATTGACATATTAAAAGAAAAAGACATTATTTACTGTTGAGACTTGATTCATCTTGCCTAGCAAGAAACCAAACAGTACGATATATGGTAAAATTAAGTAGAAATTAATCTCAAAAGTGTCCTAACCTTTGGGTAATTGTAAGGGTAAAGTGGAAAACCATGAGACACCAATTAACTTACCAATACACTCGGAGAAGTTAAACACACCCACGTTTCTAAAATCACTCTTCCCGCAACACCTACTAACTCTCTTTAGTCTTCATCATCATTCATTGAACCAATGACGATCTTACTATCATCATCAAACTTTCTTAACCCTAAAATTATCCTTAAGACGAGCCAAGACTTGCCAAGGATCGTGCCCCCGTTCACTTCCACATCGTGCAAGTTTAGAGTTTCCATGGATCAAGTGACTAACAAGATCAAACTGCCAGAGAAAACCAGGATGAAGAAGACGAACAATGAAACTGCTACAGTAAAGAATATCAGAGAAGAGAAAGGGAAGAGAGATTTCATGAAACCCAGTTTGGTTTTTCCAGTTAAGAAGATGACTTCTGTGATTTCAGGTGTCTTCATCAGCAAGAAAACATTTGCAGGTGAAAACAGAGGACAGAGAGATGATTCTGCAGAGATCACTAAGACTGTTGGTAAAGTTAAACCCAAGTAAAACCCAATTCAGAAAAAGGAGAGTCTTTGGCAAAGCACAAAAATTCGACTGAAGATACTCGTTTTAGGGCAAAGATTGAAAACGAGAAGAAAAAGCTTAAGTGAAGACATGGGAGAAGAAGAGCTGTGTAAGAACAAGTCGGGAGTTTTGAGCTATGATGGTGACGGGATTCTCCTTCCTGAGCCATAACCGTTGATTGGTTAATGTCGGAATTGATGGTACTTTAGTTTCAATTTCATGTTGCTGGTTCACTCAATAGTCATAGACTCATAGTCTTGTTGATTTACTCGGACATTTGTACATAATCGTTTATACAAACTTTATTTCTTACCAATTTCAGTATCTTTAATATCTTGAAATTAATGCTACATTTGAAGAGCTAACACTGCCTAAACCTTTATAATAAACAACAACAAGACTACCTAACGAATCTGAAGGAATGATCATTAAGAGATTTGAGATTAATTACAATGACGAGATTATGAGGAAGAAGCCATTTGGCTTCGCTCATCTTTGTAACACTTCTGGAGTTTGGTTGCTTGGGGCGGATGGTGAAATGTTGATGGCTTCAGAGGGTGGAACCATCCCCCACTTGCTTTCAGCCTCTGTCGGCTCAATCACCTTCACTGACCCGTCACTCAAACCAACTGCAAACTGGTTTGGCTCTTGCGGGTGAGCCGCCACAACAAGAGGAGACAAGCCTTGGTTCCTGAGAAAGTAAAGTGATTAATATAAGAGACGAGTTATGAATTATCGGCTTCTGAAAATATACCATTTTGTCACGTCTCAGAGGTGCTATTTAAGTCTATTGTCCTTATGCAGATTCTAGACTGACCTTACAAACTACATAGGTTTTTTTTTTGGTTCAACAACTACATAGGTTTAGAATTAAGAATAGGATGCAATGTTAAATGAACTTACCCTTGAGGAAAGTAGGCGGATGGAGAGATACGACATCTTAATCTGAGACTGTCTGCGTCAAACACTCCAATATTACCATCGCAGAAAGAAGTGTAGATCAACTGGCTGTTGCATGCGTACACCGCTGAAGATATAGAAGCAGACAGCGAGTCTTGTGGAATCCACTGAGACATTGAAACAAGACAACATAACTCAATACAAAATTCAGGAACGTTATTAAGAATTCAGGTTTATATACATGAACTTTCATTTCCATTTCGGGTTTATATATATGGATTTCATTGATACCTGTCGGATACGTTCCATCTTGGAAGCATCAAAAATCGCTAGTTGTGTCTCGTGGACAGCCAGAATACGGATCTGATCCGCATGAAATTGAACCCGTGTGTCTCCACGGGCAGCCTTTCCGGCTGGCATATGTATTGCAACCGATTTCCTTTTCTCCCATGTGTCGATGCTCCAAAAGCATATCTAAAATAGACAACAGGAAGAGTAAGTATCCTCCTAAATTAGATATTCGAAGGTAGAAATTCAGCAAGGTTTAGGTATAAGAAATCAAGCATTTTTCCCGTAATATTTTTAGATATTTTACTACAAGAAACAACATGGCGCAGCATAACACACCTGTGCATCAGCACCAGATGAAACCAAGATATTGAGGGTTGTAGAAAATGCTAAGCCAGTGATGCGTTTCTGGTGACCCTTTAGCTTTGATTTAACCTGAGGGAACACAAGATACAAGTAGAGTGAGCTCGTTCATAGAGCATCTAGCGGGGAAAATAAATAAATGTAAAACATCTGTGAAGCGATGAGAACCACTTCGGTCAGAAGAAAAAAAAAATTCACAAGTTTATCCTCATCATGGATCATAAAGACTTTTTTTTGGCACTAATAAAGACTATTTAAATGGCAACAATTGGTATTAGCGACTACTTACCTCATCCACTCGGACATTGTATATGTGAATTGTAGAGTCCTCCATTCCGATGGCGATAATGTTGTTGTCCTGAGGATGGAAGGCCAAAAAGGTTGATGCTGGTGGAGGCGACATGAATGTTGTCATCACCTACAAGACCAATCGGATTCTTTAGAAATTTGGATGATAGCATGAGTTTTCAACTAGAGCGTGTAGTTTTTTAGTGGCCTTTTTTTAATTAATGCGCACTTATTGATATACATATACCTTAAAAGTCATCATGTTGAACAATGAGACTTTCCCTCCAGCAGCCGACATGACATATGAGTCATTCTTAGAGAGAGCGATGCATGGGGCAGCCTCTTCAAGGTTTACACCACATACATCGTTGGTCATGAGAAGACCACTATTTGGTTGCCAATGCTGAGGAACAACAGTAGTGGTTGCCTGCATGATAAAGAGTACTCAAATTTAACTGCATACAGCATGCATAGAACTCTTCTAATTCTCTTCTATGCTTACCTTTCCACTAGGGTTCTGCTCATTGCGAACCCACTTCCAGAGTCTCTGGATACCATTTAAACCTAGTGCCAAAATTCCAGCTCCGGAATTTGTGTACAGAAGCCGAACAACCTGCTTTGCAATGCGACAAGAGAAACGTTGGCCTTACATTTTTTGAACTTTAGAGGATAACATTTGTTTCAGAAATTTAATTCGTAGACCTTTGAGGAAGAACCAGCGGTATCGGGTAAAGTAGTCTGGCGACACTGGGCCGGGTCCATGATTTCAGCTAATTGCCAAGGTTTTGGTTTCTCTGTTGAGTCATCGATTCTTGACTTTGCGAGATCAACTCCATTCTTAAGCATATATAAGAAAAATAGTAAATATTTTTAAGCATGACAAGAAAAGCTGAAACAGTCAACAGTTATAACCAGAGAATGGGGAAACAAGAATTTCACTTCATTCTCTAACAAAAAATCCAGAACAGAAATCAACATATTATAAATATTGCAAAAATATAACATTTAAATGGGTGACTTACCATTATTGGTGAAGGTCTAACAGGAGAGCCACGTTCAACTTTACAGCTGCCAGACGTAAGAGAAACACCAGTAACCTAAAAGAAGGCCAAAAGGTGTAAACTGAGACAGCTACAGTAGATGATAAATAAAGGAAAAATATAGTACAAAGTTGAAAAACATTACAGCTTTAGGTACAGAAGACTCGACTGGAGTCCTCATTGTTTCAGATGCTGGAGTTTCCATGACTCCCAAAGACTGGAAACCAACTGGGTTTGCTAGGATCTTAAATCCGTTATCTGCCGTAGTAACAGCTAGAAGATTACCTTCCTTGTTGAATCTCAAATGGGGAATAGCCTGAAGTTGAGAAAAGTTAGCATCCAAACCTAAAAATGAAACCATCTAAGCACAAGCCATGGGCGAAAGTATCTTGGGTTCTTACCGGAAGTCCACCCTCAGCATCAGTGCTAGTCAGAACATTGATGTTGTCCATATCCCAGAATTTGATTTGCCCATCTTCACCAACAGCCAGAAAGTGGTTTTTTGAGGTGTCGAACTGAACCACACCTGCCAACTTTTTCTGAAACCCATGATAAGTCCTTTTGATTGATCCTTCACTTTCATTCCACTCAACTAGGAAAGACTCTCCATCTTTACTCGTTCCACAAGAGAACAATCTGAGGGAAAAAAACACACGACAATTACATCACATCAGAAAGCACTGTAAGAAGATATACTGAAAATAGATAATTAAGTTGTTACTGAAGAGACAGGTAAACGAAGGAAAAGGTTAAGAGTACCAAAAAAAAAATAGAAAACCAAGGATCGCACCACTAAATCCCAAAGAAGAATCTGAAGACTTTACATACGAGGAATGAAAGACAAAGAATAATCTGACAAGCTGCTCAAAGGATTATAAGAGGTAAAGTTTTAATGACTTTGGGATCATACCTGGTCCCATCAGCACTGTAAAGCATCTTAGTGCACCATTTACCGGGTGCATCATAGTCAACTCTGGAACCCATATTATCATAAAGCCAAGCCTTTATTTTCCCATCTATGGCCGTCGAAAATATGAACTGAAAACAAGAACGTGATATATTTTGGAAAAGAACAGAAATTAATAGGCAGGATCTACTATATCAAATATGCCGCCTGCTTTAATGTTCTTCAAACAGACTGGAAAAACAGTATAATAGATGATAAAATAAAGCTCGGTCAATTCCTTTCCACACCTGAATGTTCTCTTTGTGATGAGGGCAAATGGAATACACAGGAGCATCGTGACCTTCAAAAGTAAAATGCTTCCGACCAGAAACATCCCATACCTGTTCCACATTGATCAAGTTAGACAGCCGCAGAGATGTCTAAAAGTAAAACCATGTGCCTCTTTATATCACCTTTATTAGCTTATCATCTCCGCAAGTAACTATACATGTTAGCCTGTTTTGATAAACGAAAGCTAAGTCATTGACGGCACCCACATGGGCCTCAACCTGTGAGCAAAGTTAAGTAATATTATGGAATATCATTACTTAGCATGTTTTCCCATATAGACTAAACATGTGCTCACCTCAGTATGCTGGCGAATATCATTAGATCCAGAGGTATCATATATTTGAATAAGATGTTTTGTAAATGCAACCCCTGCGCAAGAAGATACTGAGACCAGAGACCAATTAAAATTCTACAAGCGTGATGGAAATCTTACCAATGAAATTTCCATCTGGACTCCATGCAACACGGGTGACAGATATTGACGTTTCTTTAACTATCAAAGCCTGCATGAGGCCCACAGATGGTAAGTATAAGATTCTTGCACAGCAACTAGTTTTCTGATACGTTTTGTTACCATCACTTCTCATAGCCATTTAATTGAAATCAGGATTTTTAGATCAAACAAAATAAACTAAAAAGTTATAAGCTGCCAAAGAAAAACCTCTAACTGAAGTGAGTACTTCATATTCCATATCTTGAATGGCCGTGAAATCACCCTCTCCCGAGCAGCAAGTTCCCACAATGTGATTTCTCCGGTCACAGATCCGACTGATTGAACTCAAATGGTTTTAAAAGCCAAACGACAACAAAGATAAAAATTCAAAATGAGTAAGAATTTGTACTAAGTTTCAAGCCCCCTTACCAAGAAGTGACGTATTTTTCATAGGGTGGAACTCCATGCTTGTCACAGTGGAACCTTGATGCAGCGCCAGAGCTGGCTTTGTTGGCAAGTCTTCCAGCGACCATTGAGCTTGTTGCCTAGGAGCAGGATATGTCACCTGAAATATGATAGATGCTAAGTAAGTTGAGAAAAATTCAAGAACTATACAACAAGCTCTCCAGAAAAGGAGAAAAAATAATTCACGTTACCTCCTCTACAGATGGAGCAGGACGGAGTCGCTTCATTAGTTCATGATCAGGATTCTGATAATCTACTATACCTGGAGTTGCTGGTGGTGTTCGCGGTCGCTTCAAGATTGACACTTTTGGAGAAAATGTAGTTAGTTTAAGAAGGAAACTGAACAGATAATTACTGATAAGTCCATAAATCTAGAATATATTCACTAACTAACCTTGATTGTGAGGTTGAGGCATCAAGGCAGGTGTAACAACGGCAGCTTGAGCAGCAGAAGCACCAGAGGCAGCAGCCATCCAGCTAGCTAAAGCACCAGCGTTAGCAGCAGAAACAGCAGCACCAGGAAGAAAGGACTACATTTACCACAAATTCCTCAAACATTAAAATTTAGTTAGGTTCCAAAGCACCATTGAAGTAGTCAAACATTCAGCTTTCTTACACCATGAGCTGGAAGCGGTGGGTAAGCTGTTGGCTTTGACAAAGTTGTAACAGGCTGATTGATTGGTGAAGGTGCCATAGGACCATTCGGAAGTGTACACGTGTGGTCTATGAATAGAGTTTTTATATCTGGGTTTGACCTGGGATTCTTGCACAACTGGTGCTGCCAATTAAGGCTGCAAAAGAACACATGCACAATGGATTTCCCAACAAGAAAGTCAGCAATATATAGTATAGTCGTGAAGAAAAATAAAAGAAAAGAAACACACCTTTGGTTAATCAGAGTCCGCAGTCTTGAGGATCTCAGACTAGGGAACACCAATTTATCTCGAAAACTAGGATTTGCTTCGATTAGTTTTTTTAGTTCTCCTAGCATTATGCCCCGAGCAGTGTTAGTGTCCCCATATTTAGAAAGCTGCTCATTTTCCCTACATTTTATAGAGATTTAATGTCCAGAATATCATTGACATCAAAGTCAATCCACCAAAAAAATACAATCAAGAGAGAAACTGGAGTATCAAAACTTCTTTCACATTTCTATTGACAAATTGAAAGAAAAATAAAAACTCTCATTGTACATACATCCAAACAAAAGAAAAAGTCTACATGGCATGAACCCAGACTTGGACTGACCCTAATCTCGAGTCTCAATTTCTAACTTTCTAAAATCTCTCTTTCATCAAAACAAACTTGTGTACAATGAGAGTGAATTCCATATATCGTACCTAAAGTTGTGCAAAGTTAAAAGTTGAGTAAGTTCTTTGTAGAGTTCGTCATTGAAAGTGGAGAAGACTCTCAGGTCCTTGACCAGTATATCAACTGCTTTTGCCTTATCTTGGCTGTAGAAGAGAAATTAGATGATAACCACACAAGAAAAAAAAAACACGAATTGTAAAACAGAATAGACATGAATGTTAATTATATACATACTGATCAAGAGCCTCGAGATACTTCTGCTTTCTAATTTCAAAGAATATCTTCATTGAGTATCTGTTATCCTCAAGCTTGGTAAAACCTGACAAGTACTTCTCAACTTCATCCCAATCTCCAGCGAGAACTCTTTCATCAAAATACTTCGTATTGAAGAAGTATCCTGACTCTTGCTCAAGCCTATACGACACAGGAACAATTACTAAATTGGCAAATCCCAATGAGATTCATCATCGCAGAAATTTCCTCAAGAACTCAAGGCTAATCAAACATCCAAATCAGGGGTCAGGGATATTTTTCTTCAATTTTTTTTTTTTTTTGTGAATTCGATTTTCTTCAGACAAATGAAATTAAATTTTCTTTTCCGCTCTTCTCTGATTCAAACTCAATTACAATTTCATAACGAAACTGCACCTTTAATACTAATCAAATACTCAACATATAATATAATTCAAAGACAACGAAACAATTTCGGGATAATTAATTGAATTTGTTTAACATAAAGACTAACCTGTGCACAGATTCTTTATATTTCTCTTCGTCGAGAAATTGAAGTATGAGAAACACCAACTCTCGGCTCAACGACGACATTTCCCGAAACAACGAAACTCAAATCTCACGTCAAAGACGATCTTTTATACAAAGACCCCGAAACAGACGATTACGTACCAATCCGAGGTCGGTTCAGAGCTCTGAAGATCTAAAAAAGACACAGGAAATAGAATCGATAACTAGAGCTTCGAGAATTTCTAGGGTTTTGAAGAGCTGCTTTTTAGAAGAAAATGAAGAGAATAAATAAAGGAGGAGAGATTGGGGGAGAGAAAAACTTGACCTCGCTTTCTTGGACGCGTTCTTCTTGCACAGAGAAAGATCCTACCGACTTATCAGATATAAGCAGAGTCCACATCGGTGATAAGTAGATATGCTTATTAAAAAAGTAGAATATATTATCGTGAAATGGAGTGATAAGTAGGATTGGAGATGAAGTGGCGGATTCGAAAACAGAAATCAAATAGTGTGAATATTCTGTGCACACGTCCAGTCTGGTCCCCACATTTTTCGATGCGCTCTTCGTTTGGCTTTTTAATATTTATCTTTTTTTTGTCCAAACGTTTTTTTTCATATTATCCTATTTTTCCTCGCGATTTTTTTTTTAAGTTCGACTTCAATTAAACAAGGTGGACAATTCAACCTAACATATTTCAGTCACATCATGACAATTTTTTTTTGATATCATTTTTTAAAAATTATTATTTTAATAAGACAAAAATATCATCTTACGTCAAATACTCAAATTCTTTACTTTATGATCTTAGACTTATCATGCAAGTTATTTTTAATCTAGTGGCAGATGCTAAATCTACAAAAAATATACGCATTTACACACAGTGGTAGACCTAGAATATTTTTTTACCAGGATCATAATGTAAGTTACATAAAAAAAATTTTTTTACAAAAACATAAATAAATTTTGTCCCATAAGTAATAAGTAATAAAATATTATAAAAAAATATAATCGATAAAAATATCCTACAAAATCACCATGCAATCTTTTATATTCTGAAATATTTTCATCACAGCTTCATTTGTAATACACTCGAACACATCTTTTTCGACAAAACAACTAAACAATCATTCAAGAAATCAATTTATTTCAAAACAAAGAAATAAATTTTTGTCAATTTATAACCTATTATCCTCGTTGACATAAACAAGAGAATATAACTTCATTTCCATCAAAATAGTGGAATCAATTAATTTATTAACAATCTTTTGAAAGATTTATGTTACATAAAAGTTAACTTGATGAAAAAGACTCTGATAGTTGGTACATGGGTTGTTTAGTGGAATAGTTTTATTTAAATAAGTAAATTTATTAGATTTTTTGGTGTCATTATAAGAACAATAAGCTTAACTCAATTATAAAAAAAAAACATAATTCTATATAAAAAAATTTCCCCAAATTTATAGGGTGTCAGTTGACTCCCCTTTCACATGAATGGGTCTGTTTCTGCTTATACATCTAGGGATCGAGTCTCATACTTACATTATGTAGGAACTTGGGTTATGGGCCAGCCAATTATGGCTCAATGTAAAAAAAAAAGAACTTATCGGCTCTACCTACAATGAAAACGAAACGCTTTTCCGACCAAAAAAATGAAAACGAAACGCTTTATCATTGAAATTTCTTTTTCCAACGATGTAATAAAAAAGTAATGAACTTAGCAAACTTATTGACTGATCATTCTTTTTATTATCTATGGTCACTCAAAAAAAATACTAAATATAAATGTGACCCAAATTTGGAATGAGAATTTGGATTAAATATGCAATGGAGATATTGGAAGAGTAAAGAAGTTGATATTACTCACATTGCAATATGCAATCCATAACACATCCAGATAGAATGTAGTAATAAAGACTTCATAGATATGCTTGTAAATTTGTTATATCAATCTTAAATATGATTTTACATGATCAGAGGCAGACCTTGAAAGTATTTTTGCCGGGGTTAAAATGAAAATACAATAATTATTAAACTAAAATTATTTCATAAAATTATACTTAAAACTACTAAGCTTTGATTTATAGGACGTCAAGAGTTAAAAAAAAAAAAAAAGAGGCTAGATTAAGTATTAAAATACTCACAACTTCTATATAAAAAATGTTTCTTCAAATTAATACAGGGGTGTCACTTGAATCCCTTAGTTCATATCCAAGAGATACTCTAAATCTTCAAATATAAAGTATGTGGTTTTCCAAGAAAAATTTCAATACTTTAAAATTTGAAGTATCACTTTTTCTTTGCATTTTGGTCCTTAGTTAATTTTATCTTTCATAAACAATTCAATTAGTGTTATTTTTATCAATCTAATCCACATATATTATGGTATTAAAATATTTTTAGATCAAATAAGTGTACTACTATAAAATAAAAATATTGAATAAATATTACAAAACATCAAGAAGAAATATTATATAAACAAAAAATAAGACAAATTAGCCAAGATACTTGATACTCAAGATTTTAGTTCAAGTGGAATTGAGATTTAAGGTAGCTAACTTGTGTGATTCTCAATCAAGATAATTAGGTAGTTATATTATGATAATTATGTAGGAACTTATGGTAGCTATATAGATATTAAGTAGATAACTTTGTACCCGTGTTACCATTATTATATAATTATGTAACAATTTTAGATATGTATGTAGTAACTTAATAACTCTGTAGACATTACAATACTTTTGTTGAGTAATTTTTTATTTATTTTAATTTATAATTTAGATTGTGTGTTTTTTTTTTTTAACGTAATTTTATTTTATAATTAGTATTTTAGTAATTAATATTGTTTGTAATATTTTAAATGTATGTTTAGAGTTAAAAATAAAATTTATATGATTTTATTTGATTATAATCAATAAGAATGACTATAATGCAAATAACTAAAATTTTAAAGTTTTGGTTTTGAAGTTTATCATTGGAAACAAACTTTAAAACTTCAAATTTGAAAGTATCTCATACTTTAAATTTGAAGTATCTCTTAGAGATGCTCTTAATAATCAAATAGATATAGATATGCCACTAGCATGTGATTTCGAACAAATGCTTCAAGCTTAACACTTTGTGGTTTGCAACGACCGTGTGAGATGAAAACTTCCAATTATTTTTTACGAGAAAGTCAATTTAATGTATTATTTATTATAATTTTAAAATTTTATAGTAGTAACTGAAGATTATATTGTATATTTTAAATTTTTTTGTGGAATTGATATTTAATTTTTTGAAAATATAGATTTTTTTTTATCAATAATTGGATGGATAAAATCTGATCTATAGTTTAAAACTTACTTTTTAAAATCTCTTATAGTCTATAATCTCGTGTAATGGGGAAATGTCTAATCCTAATGTCAGAATATTAGTTAGATCATCTTAACTATCTGAAAAGAACTAGTTGAAAATGTAGATTAAAGTGACAAAAATGACTAATGAATTTTTCTTTTTCCATCAAACACATAAGCTATATGTAAACTTATTGAGGAGAAGATCTCTTCGTTAAACATGTCTGGCAATCATCAACAATGGACTCAATCTTTAATGTCTTGTACGAGTGAGGATGAGGGTAGAATGGAGAACGATCTGAGCCAGATAGGAGGCTTCGATACGGATTTATCTTCGTGTCTAATCAACGATCCTCGTCAACAATGTACTGAACCATTGATGAGTGGTGTGTCAAGTACCGAGAAAGATCTATCACTGAATCAACATCAGAGTAAGTTTACATTAATTCTTTCCTATAATAATAACCATGATAACAATAGCTTCTCTCAACTCGGCGACTCTGTTTCAAGAGTTGACCAATTGACTTCTCCTCTTCCTGACAACCTAACCAGTGATTTACTAGGGGCACAAGGATTTGGTCTAAGAAGCAGCAACAACAACATTGAACTTCCTCCTCCGCAGATGCAGACACAACACCCACTTCTCCAGTTCAATCAATTTGCTATGTGTAATCAGACACCGTCCTTTGGAGATGCAATGCTGTTCTATGATCTGATCTCTGACTAGGTCAACAATCTATTATTTGCTATTATGTATTCTCACTTAGAATGTTTGGTTCGTAGATTGAGTTAAACTCTGTAATAACAGTCTTCTCGAGGCCCCAAGTAAGAATTTTATAAGAAACCCACAATTCTTTATATCCAGTAAGTGAATGTAGTCATCATATGCTTGAATGCTAAAAAAAATATCCGTAGTTGCTAAAAACAGCTTTGATTTCTTCTATAAATTTGAGATTGTAAACCAGCCATCGAGACTTTTCATATACTGCAGACATTGAATGTCAGACTCAGTTGTTCATAATTGATGCAGAGAAGCTAAAAACGAAAAACTAAATCGTTAAAAGTTTATAAAATTGAGTGAAAATTATCCTTGAGAACTTTCCCAGTACCTCCTCTTCATTGGATCTTCATAAACACAAAGCCCTAAAGTCTATATTGTATATTGTAGACTCTGTGATAGTTAATCTTAATCATCTTGATGTTGAGTGTCATGTGAAGTTTAATCATGATTCCCTTTAATCCATTTAAATATGTGAGACACTGGTAGACTTGAGACTCCAGCAGGTCTCGCTGGTTGGTTCCCTTTATAGATTTACGATCACAGTTTCACAACTTGTCCTGTTTGCAAGTGCCCTTTTGTGCATTTCACATGGAAGTGTTGCCTGAATTTTTTAGAGAGCTTTCCGAATCTAAAATCACATATCATAGTAATAAGGTACATTGTAGCGAACTCAGTAATACTCAAGAAATTTGTTCTGCATTATGGAACAAGGTTGTGGTGTCTTCATGTATCTCCTTACATTCCTCCTTAGCTTGTTCCTTTTTGTTGAATTTGAAATTTGATTTCATTGAATTGTCTTTATGATGATGTCTTTCTTTTATGAGTTTCCATCCATAGCTACCAAAACAAACCGACCAAATTTTGACCAATTGTTCTTGCCCCTTGACCAAGGTAATTACCAAATTGTAATATGTCGGTACCAGAAACCATTCAGGTGATTTCAGATTTATTGTCGTTTCTTTCTTCATCTGTCTTGCTCTTTTTACCTAATCCAGAAGACCTTTTGCTTCTTCATCATTTCCTTTGTTTATATATCTCTAAGCTCTCATTGCTTTCTGCTACAACACATCCAATTTTGTCTAAAGATAGATTCACGGGGCTCGAGTTCAAGTCAAGTAAGTTTAATTTCATCTCTCTGCACTTTTATTCACTCTTTGTCTTATTGTTTTTTTTGTCTATGTATCGAGTCAAACCGAACCAAACGGAATCACACTTTCAATTTTATAATTGTGGATTCGGTTTTTCTGAACCGGCTATTGAATTTTCACCTCAACTGTTTTCATTATGTATAGTTATGGGCCTTTATGATCACCTTAGTGGGCTTTTTTGCTTCAATATCATACAAAATCGAGTTTTTCTTATTTTTTTCCATTGCCACGAATTAGCACAATGAAAAATCACTCAGCACTTGTCAAAACAAAAGTAAATGTCGGTCTTTGACAAAAAAATAAAATAAATGTCGGTCAACAGTAAATGTTCGGTTCGAAAAACACCTAAAAGGTAATGATGAGAATAACTTTATCCGGTGCACCGTCCCACATCTGATTGCTGGTCGCAAGAATTGAGCCTTTAAACCAAAAGTTCTTAAGGTTTGGTCTCGTGTGTGGGTCCTGTGAGAATCGAATTCATGATGTGGTTCTCGACTTCTCGACTAGGTTGGGTTAGCGAATTGGAACTTCCCCTTATATGGGGAAATAATCACCAAAAGTCTCTAAGTTGGGTAGTGATCCTCTGTTTCTCTCTTCGTGTGTTCGTGCATAGTTCAGCTGACTCATTCACACGTAAGCTCAGATCTAGTGGGAAAGCATCTTTTCAGTTCAATATTGGAAACCAACTTATAATTTCTTTCATAATAGGGAAATTGTTTTACAAATACCTAAACTCTATTATCTTTACCCAATAACTACATGAATTTTTTTTGTGTTACCATCACAATATATTAACTATTATGATTACCTGTTGAATACACAACATTTCAAAGAAAAATAGTGTAACATCTTTAAAATTAAATGGTGTTAACTTAAATTAAAACACATATTTTAGACCTATAATTTTAATTGATTAAATTATATATATATATATATATATGTTTAATTTTAGCTAACACCTTTCAAAGTTTGATGATGTTAAACTCGAGCATGGAATTGTTTTTTTAAAAATATCGGTGTGTATTTTTATGGTAACGCAAAAAAAAAGCTGTGTATTTTTAGATAAAAATAATAGAGTTGATGTATTTTTAAATCTTATATATATATATATATATATATATTGTCATCCTGTTTTGATTTATAAGAAACGTTAATGATTCAACAAGCCGAGTAACTGTTCTTACATATGTGTAAAAATGTCCAAAAATCCAACCCGCCTATTCTATTTTATAACCATAATCATTCATTTGATTTCATTAAACAAAAATACAGTAATTAAAATCAGAGAAAAGATTTGATGTGCATGATTGTTGCCGACAGACAGAGGATTCATCCAACGAATACAGAAAAATCAGTGTTTTTTGTTTTGATATCTGTGTTAGGGTCCCACTACTGTCAGAAGCAGTCACATAATTGAGATTGAGTCCCACCTCGACAAATGTGAAATCCACACCAAAAGACTCCTTCATGTCCAATTTCGTTACGGTGTCTACAGTTAGACTCCGAGCTGTCACGTTACAATTTCCCGATTTCGGTTTACTTCCCCACAAAAATATCTTTGATTAAACCGGAATATTCTTATCACAAGATAACGAATCAAACCAAACTAATCTAGTCGTGACCTGTCTATAACACATTATAATAATTCTCAAACAACCACAATTATTTAGTAGACAACAAAATAAAAGCAACCAATGTACTATTTGAGATTTTTTCTGTTAAGAAGTACTATTTGAGATTTTTTCTGTTAAGAAGTACTATTTGAGATTTTTTTTGTTAAGAAGTACTATTTGAGATTTTTTTTTTTTGCCATCTATAAAAAACTTTATTGATTATATGTCCAATAGGCTATGATTTTAACACAAAAAAGACAACTAAAAACCCAAATATAAGATAAACATAATTTATATTTTTATTGTATAATCAACACGTGTCCAGCGACGTGGCTTGATTTCAAAGATGCTGGCATGCAATTTCCGGCAAAAAAACTGACCGGAAAAGTTAGAGTGAGATGTTATACATCGTGAGCCTCGGTTATGAGATATTTCTGTGTGATATTTTTTTTCTTTTAGATATTGCTTTTGTTTGAAATAGTACACAGACCAGCTCAATCGATCTCTATTTATTATTTTGTATGCATTTTTATAAAGTTTCTAATTTATAATTTCAATCATTTAGGTACGAACATGGCCCATTCACATTTATAATATCATATATTTGTTTATGGCATGCGTACGTTGTATAAATTTGTTTATTAATACTTTAGAACCTTTATGTGAAACGTGTATGTCTACAAGCTACGTACTTTATATGTATTTTGCATGCTCATTTTTGCATTATTCATTTAACCATTTATAATATAAAGTATTCCCAAATTGCAGATTTCAATATTTTATTAGTAGTTACGCATGTTATGAATGGGCATGCTGAAATTAATTATTAATAAGTCTATAATGCATATACATGTAAATTTATATTTATATTTATACATAATTAAGAATAAGGATTTGTAGAAAATAATTCAGATTTTAGGCTCACATGCTAAGCTGTATAAGCAAATTTGTTGTGTATATATATATATATATAATTGTTATATTTAATCAAAAAATTAAGTTTATACACTAAACAATATTACGCGAAACAACATGATTCCATGAAATCAAAATATGATAAAATAAATTGTAAATCTAGACATTTAACCACTTGACATAATACATTTTTTTTCGATAAACTAAGTTATAGTTTTAATAATTCAAGATATCGAGATTTAGAAATCCTATGGATTATGAAACAATATTTTATTATTCAAAACTATTTAAACTTGTTTATATGGCCATATTGTCCACTTCCCACGCATTCACATTAAAGTATATATGTATTCGGTTTTGAACCAATAAACGATATTAGTTTAGATATTGATTCATCAATGATCACAACAGATGCTAACCAAAATAACCAGCATTTGTTGGTGATGGAACCGTAATGAGTTTTTTAATTAAGACTGAGTACACACAATGTCTTTTACTCGACTTTATGAAAAGGAAAAGAACATTATTGTCAAGTCATTTCTATCAATTTCATGCTTTTCTACCCATTCTATTTGGTCGGTAGTCAAAATCTGTATCCACGATACTCAATAACTCTAAATCTCTTCTTTGGTTTTTATATATATTTCAATAACATTTTTTTTTGTCAAACATATTTCAATAATATTGATACAATGTTGTCTTAGCAAGAATTAGTGGTCAAAAAAGATAATATGATGTAAAACAGTATAAAGTTATATGAGAATTACCATTTTTATTACCGTTTGTTACTTATTTTCTTTGTAATTAGTAACCATTTAATGTTTGCCACACCTGATTTACTATATGAACGACAAATAGTGTAAACACAAGAAATAAAATTTAAAGATCCAAAAACAATTTGACAATTTTTAAGCTAAAAAAATATGTATTTCACACGTTTTTTAAAAAATAATCTCACCTATTAGTTTGTTTATCCTATCACACATTATTTTATATGATAACATGTTATTTATTTAAATTATGCACACAAAAAAACACACCACTTATTAATAGTTTATTACAATATATCTTTTATTTTGCCCCCAATATAGACTACCTAAATCACACATAATAATAATAAGGTCAATCATATCATCTATATGATTGGATTCTCCAACTATTGACTTTCATTTTTTGTTTACTCGCTTGCCTAATTTTTTTTTATAACTCTTGCTTACCTTTTTTTTTATCAACACTAGATCATAACTAAGTAGCACATTAGCTAAATTTATCCATAATATAAGCAGTAAAATTCGATCTGTAAATATGAGATAATGTATATCTTCAGTAAATTTATCACATGCCACTAGACCAATATCATTTGCCCTACTTACCTAATTTTGTGATTTTTGTTGTAGTCCATTATTTTTGCTAATATTCCTATCAATAATTTAATCACAACATAACTTTAAGATATAATTGAATAGTTCGTATCAATAATTTAACCACAACATAACATTAAGATATATTTTTTGTTGTTAAAACTTTTAAGAAATAATTGATTAGCCACAACGGAAGTGTTGACATTCTATTTCTATGATTATGCTAATATATGTATATATGTTATATAAATATATCAATGTCTTATTTTATTTATCTTATCAAAGAATAAAAAAGTTAACTTTGACTTTAGCAATCATTAAATAAAGAAATATATAAGAAAAATAAGTGAAAATTCAAAACCACGAAAAAAAAATTATCAGAAAAATATTTAATTTATAGTATAACTTTCATAATTACTGACCTTTATACTTAGATCTGCCTTATTTGACCTTTGATGGAACGATTGGGACACAGTCATTCGCCTAACCTATTACACAATTTTAATTTCTTCATTTTCATATAATATTAATTTTTTATATAATATATTAATTAATACTATTTTAAACTCTTTGAACAAAAGAAAAATCGTTTTGGTTGACAAAATGATTTTTAATTTTGTTAAATAATATTAAACATACCATATAGTTGTCGCTGTTTCGTATAATGACAAACAATATTGTTCTAAATGGACTAATTATCTAACAACAATTATTTGTTAGAAGATATATCTATTCTTGCTGATGGTAAATCTACTAAAAGTAGACAATATCTCATATCTAGATATTTAAATTCTACTGTCCATATTATATAAGAATTTGACTAATGAACCGGTCAGTTGTGACTTGCTATTGACAAAAAAAAGCATACATTACATAATTAACAAATATCTTAGTGAGTTTACGAATTAAATTAAATTTATAAATTTAATAATTGAATTTTATAAGAACCACAAAAATAAAAACAAAAGAGGATGTCGTGCTATTTGTGTTTGTCCTTCTCCTACCACAAGATAAAAATGACAGAGAACACCTTACCAGAAAATTTGTAACTTTTATTTTATTTTTGATATGAATAATATTCCTAATTAATTACTCCATTTATTCTGTTTGCTTCTCTTTGTAAGCATTTAAATGGATTCTGATATTTTCTTCTCCTCTGTGTTCCTTTAAGCTTATTTTTCTCCGTTGAGTGCTTACGTCATCTCTCCGGCGTTTCTCGTCTCCATTCTCCACGTGTGGCCATTTCCAAGGTACATATAAGAAGAATCTGAATGGTCTGTGACAAAAAATGAAGATCCAAAATGATAAATGATGAAGCTCAAGAGAAGCTCTTTCTTAGATTCTACTTTTTTTCTTCTTCTGTAAACATTTTCTCTTACATCTTCAATAATTTCCACTTTAAAACTTTAAAATACCAAACTTTTTAGTTTTTATTTAATTTTATACAAAAGTAAAAATCTTAAGTAAAACTGGTCCTAAAATTTTGTGCTTCTTTGTCTTAAATTTGGAATTTTTATCTTATTTAATGGGAGAAAAAGCCAGAAATCAGTAACTTATTTTAAAAGCAAATCTATAAGGTTCAAATGTATTTGCTTCTTTTAGCCTTTTAGGTGTATTTCATACTAAAATATAATATTAAGCTTATTGTTTAGTTTTCCTCGAAAAAGCAAAAGAGAGAATCTTGTAATCTTGCAACTTGTTCTTCATTTCCTTATTAAGAAATATCTCCAGATGTAGTTTCTTTAAAGAGTAACTCAATTTCCCTTAAAGTCAAAATCATTTTCATATTTATATATTCATTAATAACCTCATAAGCTTTGTTTCAATGGAATTCCATGTCAGACTTATGTATTTTCTTTTCAACACTATGATTCATCTTCTAACTTTTAAGGTCTCAATCTCTCTGTTTTCTTCAACTATCCAAGTTTGTGAATAATTTCTGGTTTCCTTTGTAAATTCAGGATCAACTTAAGCTTATCTTGTGATTAAAGAGAATGGGACATTTTTCGTCGTTATTCAATGGATTAGCTCGATCATTATCGATTAAGAAAGTGAAGAACAACAATGGAAACAGTGACGCAAAGGAAACTGTTGATGAGATGGCTAAAGAAGCGAAGAAGAAAGAACTAATTCTGAAATCTTCAGGTTATGTTAATGCACAAGGATCTAATAACTCTGCATCTGTTTTCTCCAAACGCGGTGAAAAAGGTGTTAACCAGGACTGTGCACTCGTTTGGGAGGTACCATTACTCAGCCCTTTTTTCTGCGTTTGCGTTTACTTGTTAGCGATCTGCGTTTAAACCATTGTTATCTCTGATTAACAGGGATTTGGGTGCCAAGAAGATATGATCTTCTGTGGGATATTTGATGGACATGGTCCATGGGGTCACTTTGTAGCTAAACAAGTAAGAGACTCAATGCCTTCTTCACTTCTCTGCAACTGGCAAAAGACTCTTGCTGCTCAAACCACATTACTAGAGCCTGACCATGACCTTGAGGGCACTAATAAAAGTCTCTCAGGATTCGACATATGGAAGCAATCTTATCTTAAAACTTGTGTAACGGTTGATCAAGAGCTTGAACATCACCGGAAGATTGATTCTTATTACAGTGGTACAACTGCTTTAACCATTGTCAGACAGGTAAAGCTTCAACAGAATATTAACTTTCATATTTGTTAGTAAACATTTTGCTAAATTACTCGCTTCCAACTCGGCAATGACTTAGATCATATTCTCTTATATTAGAATGATCCCAATTTTCGATGTAGGTGGTAATTATTACAAACTTAACATTTCGAAATACCACAACAGATGTTTCATGCATGTCTTGTTGGGTTTGATCTTGAGCTATGATACTATTATAAATTACGGGTTTCCAACTCAAAACCAATTGTCAATAGGTGGATTGATCCCTGGATCAAATTAGAGTTAAATCCCAACTTTAGAAGTGGGATATTAGTCGCATTCTAGCACATCTTTCATCATTTGTTTATAAATGGTTTCTTGGTGTATTGTAGGGTGAAGTTATCTACGTAGCTAATGTAGGTGATTCACGAGCAGTACTAGCCACAATTTCAGATGATGGAAACTTGGTTCCGGTTCAGCTCACTATCGATTTCAAACCCAATCTGCCTCGTTAGTTCTCTTAATCCTTCTATCGTCGTCAACTAGAGAAGCAAAGAGAATATGAAATCATATTCTAATATAAAAACCTCATGAATCTTGATACTTGTGTTTGATTTGTTGTGGAAAAAACAGAGGAGGAGGAGAGAATAACGAGATGCAAAGGGAGAGTTTTCTGTCTAGAAGATGAGCCAGGAGTTCACCGTATGTGGCAACCGGACGCAGAAACGCCGGGACTTGCAATGTCGAGAGCGTTCGGAGACTATTGTATTAAAGAGTATGGATTGGTCTCAGTTCCTGAAGTCACTCAAAGACATATCTCTACTAAAGACCATTTCATCATCTTGGCTAGTGATGGGGTAAATATTTATAATCCTTTCAACAAATAAACTATTTAATTATAACTCATTCACACTGTCTTAAAAAAGTGAAAAGGTCTTACCAAATTTTGAAATATTACAAATGCTTAACCCCAATTCTTGTTCAGTTTTGGTTTAAGTTTTTTAGGTTATATGAAAATAGGTTATTTTTTAAAATAACCTGGATAATTCGAATTTAGTAACATATCATCGCTATCATAATTTCGACTATATCTAAAGGTTAGGAGACCCATATAAAATTCCTTAAATGTCTCTCATAACATAACATAATAAGAGAGGTTTAAATTCAAATAATATACTATCGTTGTCTTAAATTCTTTTCGTTCTACCACTGCACCACAACAACTTATGAAACATATTTATTTCTATAACATACAATTTAAATTTAAATATATATATATATATATTTGCTTTAATTTGGTCTTGTTTTGGATCAAGTTGGTTTATCCTAATTGTACTCTCCTAATTTAGTTTACTAACTTTTGTTTTTGTTTCTTTTGGTATGAATGTAAAAGATATGGGATGTGATCTCAAACCAAGACGCTATAGAGATCGTCTCGACGGCTGAGCGGCCTAAGGCGGCTAAGCGGTTAGTAGAGCAAGCGGTTCGAGCTTGGAAGAAGAAGAGACGAGGAATCGCAATTGACGATATCTCTGCAGTTTGCCTCTTCCTACATTCTTCTTCTTCATCTATATCACAACATGTTCATCATGCCACGACTTTTAAGTAAAGTTCGTGTTGTAAATAAATAGATCAGATTTAGCGTTTTGTGACATTTTCCTTGAAATTCGAAAATGTTTGGTCGGAGCCATCTGATAAGTTGATTCATATGTCAATGTTACTGCTTATCGATTAATATGTCAATGTTACTGATTGGGTTACAAAATGCAGTACTGACAAAATGATAATTTTAATACACAACATTGTGATAAAACGGCGAGACTTTAATGAATTTCGTAACTCTGCAATGTTGCGAATTGGGCATCTTTTAGAATTATTGGGCTTGGCCCAATTTGGTTTCATTTCGATTTTTTGTTATTGGATGTGATTTTTTTCTAAATACAATATTGTCTCTTCCTTTACAAAGATTCATAATGTCCTGCAACCAGAACATGATCTTTATGATAGCTTTTCGTCCTAGCTTTTCATTTGCAACATGTATTACATGGTGCTTTTGTTCTATGTTGCATGAAAACTCTTTCCAGTTCCAAAAACGTTTTGGAAACAGAAACTCTCAGATTTAGAAATACGGTAGAAACACGATTCCTCAAATTTTTGATTTGAAAACATGGTGGAAATATTCATTTTTGTTTTGGAAACGTGACAAAAACTTATTATCATTTTTGACAACACAAAAATATAATTAGAATTATTTGAAATATAAGTTTAAATTTAATTCGAATTTTAATTCAAAGTTATGATATATTTTTTCTTAATTTAGTTACTATTTATTAATTGAATTTGAATTGTTTAATTTTTAATATAAATTAATTGTTTAATGGTTTAATATTGCTATATATAATATATATTTTTATATATAATATATATTTTTATATATGATATACATTTCCAAAACGTACCCGTTTCCTAAAAATTTTAAAATTTTTGTTTCTGTGTTTCTATACGTTTCACTTCCACGTAACCATTTCCATTTCCATGTAACATAGCAGTTTTGTTGACAATTTGATTGACAAAACCTGATTATAACTAAAATTTTTAAACGTTAAACAATATCACACAAGATAATGCGATTTGTTGGAATCAAATCCCGATAGACAATAATGTGGAAGTAGACATTCAACCACTTCGCAACAAATTTCTAGCAAATGCAATTTATTTTCAATAGCTAAGATAATGGTAACGAAACCAGTTTATCGTTAGTTTTGTAAAACCAATGGTACAAATTAATTAACTGGCTTTACTTGGACAAGATCCTAAACCATGTAATCAAAAAAGCGATGACTCCAACCTTAGGACATGATATGGTACTGATAAATAATAATTAGTAACGAACATATGCACTAGATTCGACACAAATTGAGAAAAGTAGAACAAAATCAACATATATAATGTATGGTGACTGTTTTCAAATTTTTGCATGGACCATAATATTGAAGTGACACATGACCCTAGATTCGTATTCTTTTATTTGGGAAGACAATGAACTCATCGTTTCATTTGATGTCATCATATGAACAAATTATACATATTCCATGAATTCTAACACCAACAAAGATTTGCACATCATCATCACAAATTATATATATATAACACTCACAACTCTTCACCTTGTTCTAAATCAATCAATGTTATATCATACCAAAGGAAAAGCATCATCATATATATCACCATGTACGTATATATCTCCAAGTTTTCTAGTGACGTCATTTTTTTCCGACCAAGCAGTAGCAACTTAGTTTCAGGTAGGAATCGAACAATAAATCTACAGTCTACGCATTTAAAATCTTCTTTTTATAATAAAATAATAAGATATATGTATACGTAATATTATAACAAGTATCTAAAAGAGATAAGTTAAGTATACGTTTTGTGGTTAGAAAGAGTCAACTGGAAAAAAGTATGAATTTTTGCTCTCAAATTCGAAATTTCCCTAAATATTATATTAAAATTTGATTCTCCAAACCAATAATTATAAAACGAAGATTTTAACTTTCTTGATATATTTCAATTTTATTAAAAGGATGCAAATCTGGGTCCATTGATGCTCCCAAAAGATAAAGGTCAACGAAGTAGAAGAACGTGAGAAGCGAGAATCTTGCAACTGCTTGGGCTCATTTCGGGTAGATCTCATTCTGTTCAGGTTTATATAACTAACCAGTTTTTTAATATTATATCTTATCTATAGATTACACATATGTGGCTTTTTTTAAAAGATTATATTCGCAACTTCTTTTGAAATATATATATATATATATATATATATATATATATTCATATTTCATGGACAATCCATTTAACACGTAAAACCATTTTAGTAGGTTTTCTTAAGGCAGTTTTAACTAGCAAATTTTTTTAATAGGTTTTCTGAATTTAAGTTTAATTCGTTTCTTACGAAAACAAAATTGAAAATTTTGGTTTATTTTATCACATTCATTAATAGTTGAACCAATTAAAAAACCACATATACCTTAGTAATAAATTGGATATTTAAACTACAAATTGAACTACCACATGTGTTTTCTTTTAGCAACCTTTTTCTAAGCTATATATATATATATGAATATGTGATATTTTTGAAATTTCAAGATTCCGGTGAAACCTAAAACACATGAAGGGGCATCAGTGTATATAATTTTTCATAATTTAACATATTAAAATCTTGAAACAATTCTTAATTTAAAGTCTAATAGTTTACAAATCTTTAAGGTTGGGGTGGTTGAAACGTTAACGTTCATGATCGTAAAATTAATCTATATTTCAAAGTCTTCCCCAAATCTTTATGTTATGATATACTATTATTATAATATTTTCAAAATATTATATATATATATATATAAGAAATTAATAAACGTAAAAAAAAAGAAAACTTACCGACTATCTTATTTTTTAAGATTAAGTGTGTATTGACAGGTGGTGGAACAAATATGAGTTTATGTCTTTACAATTTTTTGTTAAAAGTTTGTCTTTACTCTAACCAAATAAAACTCATATTTAGTTCTACCTCCTGTTAAAGCACACATTAATCTGAATAAGATTGTCAACATTCAAAAGAAATTCTAGAAAACCGGATTTCAGAAATAATTTCGTAATGTGAAAATTATTCTGATAAATTTAATTACGAATTGTCTTTTATTTTTTTAATTGTTAGAAATGATTTTTTATTGAGACAATAATTACGTATTGTCTAAAATTAGATAATCCAAAGAGAAAATATCAAAGTAGAGATAAATGTTAGCTTACGTGAATGCCTGTCTTTATCTAAAACCTGTCAAACTTTTAAAGATCCGTACTCAAAAGTACAATAAACTCCAGTTTCAACTTTCAAAACATTTAATTTTAAACTGGGAAAGTATTAATTACTTTTATTAGAACTGATCAATTATATGCACATTCCACGTCAGATTAACGAATATACTTTTTTGTATATTTATTTTAATTATTTTGGTTGCTTACAATTTTGTAATTTATTACTTTGGGTCAAAGAGATAGGTACGGTCGATGCACGTTACGTGGGACCCGCAAGTGGTGCAGACCTAATTTGGGTACAGTTGGGTAATGATCACCTGTTCCCAACCCTAACATAGACCCTCAATAAATTAACCACTAAGATATCGCCACGTTATTCATTTACCACGTGTTCTGCCATTTACACCCTTTAGCCTTCTTTCTTCGTCTTCCTCTGTTTTGTTTTGTTTTGTTTTTCTTCTTCTTTTATATGACACCTTATTAAAAAAAGAAATTATAGAGTTTCCGTTTTTGTTTTTCCTCACCGGAAAATCCGAAAGGTGTGACTGATGACAGTGATGAACCCGAAATCGAAATCCTGTATCCGTATTCGTATTCTCGAAAAACCGATGCACCACTCTCTGCTTTATCTTCGAGCTGTGTTTCTCTTCATTCCGACTTAAAAAGCTTCTAAGATCTAGTTTATCTGAATCCAATTGAGGAGAAAAGACAAAACTTTCTCAGAAAATTCAATTTTTTTTCCGTAAAAAGTTTGGTTTTGTTATTTGTGTTTATCTGTGTTCTGTTTGAAAATGTCGCCGTCTCTATCCAATTTATCCGCTTTGTCGGAAGATCTTCTAGTTCGTATCTACCAGGTTCTTGACCTACCATGTCGGAAAACCTGGCGGTTAATCAGCAAAGAGTTTCTTCGAGTCGACTCGATGAGTCGGACCTCGATCCGAATTCTCCGGGTCGAGTTTCTCCCTACGCTTCTCCTCAAGTACCCAAATCTCTCTTCCCTCGACCTCTCCGTCTGCCCAAAACTTGACGACGACGTCGTTTTACGTCTGGAACTAGACGGCACCGTTTCGATATCGGCCCTGAAGTCACTGAATCTAAGCCGAGCCGCGGGAGTTCGAGCCAGAGGACTTGAGTCTCTATTGCGTATGTGCCACTCTCTCGAGCGCGTCGACGTGTCTCACTGCTGTGGATTTGGTGATAGGGAAGCGGCGGCGATTTCTACTGCGGCGGGTTTGAAGGAGCTGAAGTTGGATAAGTGTTTGAGCTTAAGCGACGTCGGATTGGCAAGGATCGTCGTTGGATGTAAGAATCTTAACAAGATTAGCTTAAAGTGGTGTATGGAGATCTCTGATCTTGGGATTGATTTTCTCTGTAAGATATGCAAAGGATTGAAATCTCTTGATGTCTCATATCTTAAGGTTCGTCTCAAAAATGTGAAATTTTTTTGATTGATTTATGGAATTTGGAGTATGGATTCAAAGTTTTTATCTTTATGGGAGATTGCATAATCTGAATAATGTGAGTGTGATTTCGATTCAGATCACGAATGATTCAATCCGCTCCATAGCTTTGCTTCCAAAGCTTGAGGTTTTAGATATGGTGAATTGCCCTTTGATTGATGATGCTGGGTTACAGTTACTAGAGAATGGTTCTCCTTTATTACAGGTACTCTTTTCCTTTCATACTGAAAGCTATTATCCATTCAATATTCGATTTAAAGCGTTTGAGAACTGTCAAACAGGCGATCGATGTTACAAGGTGTGAGCGTGTGACTTCGTCTAGTTTGATTTCCATAGTCGGAGGCCATCCTGATATTCAACACCTTAAAGCCAGTCGCTGTGTATATGTAAGTTCGTTATAGAGGCCTTGAATTAGTCTAAATTTCTGACAATGTACATATATTGATGGAGGAAACTCTCTGCGGAATCTGTATTTACTCTGATCTTTGTAATACACAGGAAATCTCTGCGAGCTTTTTACATCACATCAAAGCTATGAAGCATCTCAAGACTCTATGCATTGATGGTGCTCGTGTCTCGGATACGTCTCTAGAAACCTTAAGCTCTAGCTGTAGATCCTTAATGGAAGTAGGACTTAGCAGATGTGTTGATGTGACGGATATTGGGATGAAGGGACTTGCACGCAACTGCTTAAACCTGAAAAGTTTAGATCTGGCGTGCTGCGGATTTGTGACAGATGTAGCCATCTCTGCTGTAGCTCAGTCTTGCCGGAATCTAGAGTCGTTAAAGTTAGAATCTTGTCATTTGATAACCGACAAAAGTCTTCAATATCTTGGATGCTACTCCAAGCTTCTTCAAGAGCTCGATCTTACTGACTGTTGTGGCGTAAATGACAGAGGTAAAAAGCGCATACATGTGACTTCAAACTCCTTTTGTGTGCTTTAGTTCTAATAAGTTTAGGCATCTTACGGTGTTTGGTTCCGTTGTTGCAGGGCTAGAATATATCTCAAAGTGTTTGAATCTTCTAAGACTGAAACTTGGGCTCTGCAACGATATCTCAGACAAAGGGATTTTTCATATTAGTTCCAAATGTCCGAAGCTTGTAGAACTTGATTTATACCGGTAAAATTTCTTCCCTCATATGAGTGTCCTTGTACAACCAATCTAAGCTAAATTTTGCAAAGGAAAGTTCCAATTTTTTGGTAAATGTAACGTTTCTTTTTCTAATCGATTCTGTTTTTTTTTTGCGTGCAGCTGTGATGGTATTGGAAATGATGGTTTATCAGCTTTATCCCGTGGTTGCAAGAGCTTGAACCGACTCATTCTATCGTACTGCAGTCAACTAACGGACACAGGGGTTGAACAAATCCGGCAGCTAGAACATTTAACTCACCTTGAACTCCGAGGGTTAAAGAAGATAACCGGTGTTGGTTTATCTGCAGTTGCGTGCGGCTGCAAGAAATTGGGTTACTTGGACCTGAAACAATGCGAGAACATCGATGATTCAGGCTTCTGGGCTCTTGCTTACTTCTCAAGAAACCTAAGACAGGTAAGAAAAACAACATTGATAGGCTAAACCGATCTGTTCAGTAGGAAACATATTTGATTCTCTGTGTTGTGTGTTTGGTTTGGCAGATTAACATGTGCAATTGCTCGGTGTCTGATACGGCTCTATGCATGTTGATGAGCAATCTGAGTCGCATTCAAGACGTTGACTTAGTCCACCTGAATCGTGTGACTGTGGAAGGGTTTGAGTTTGCTTTAAGAGCTTGTTGCAACAGGCTTAAGAAGCTTAAGCTTCTCGCACCACTCAGATTCTTGCTCTCATCGGAATTGCTTGAGACGCTTCATGCTCGTGGTTGCCGTATTAGATGGGACTGAAGCATACAGACGACGTCGTTTCACACTTTGGTAGATTATTGTAGTTTTTTAAAATGTTTATAATAATAAACTTGACGTTGAAAATTAGTGACACTTTGCAACTAGTCTTAGTTTTGAACTGTGAATCTTCAACACGTGAGATCCCGAATTTTCTTGATTCGTTGATGATGATCAGTTATCATGATCTGCATCTCATATTGGATCGATTCGTATACAACTTAAGAAAAAATAATTATAGGAGGGTCAAGAATAAATTTAATGTATTTGTATTATTTAATAATTATAAAAGTGAAAAATCTTCATAAATTTTCTCTAAACTGGAATAAAAAACTAATAATATTGACAATACATATCTTTCATATTATGATATATATTTTTCCAAAGTTAGAGATTTAGTTCTTGAAATGTAGAAAATTTCAATATTATTATTCCTTTTTCTCCGTTTTTTCTTTTGTTGGATATTATTATATGCATAAGTTAAAAATTGACTAAATAGTAATAAACAAAAATTTATTATAGCATAGACTTCTAAATTATAATTTTCAATAGATCTCTTACACTATTAACACTATTAAAAATATTATAGAAGAGTTAAAAATTGGCAGAACACATTTTTTTGGGTCAACTTAATTCATATCCAAAGATATTATGACCAATGTACGGGTACATTATCAACATAAACAACGGTGCAAATTCCATATTTTGTTAGATATAATGATTATGACACTGTGCACTTTGAGTTTTTTTTTTTACTTACACTAATTTCTGTTTATTTATCAGCATTTTATATATAGTATTCGATATATTGAATTAATTTGAAAAGACATAAATGCTTGGATAATTATTCACACATTATGAGGAAAATATGTCTTTTTTTTTTTTGTTAATATTGAACCACAACTGACCGGCTAATTAGCTAAGTTCCTATAAGTGATGTGGAAATCAAGTAGTTTTTAATTTTTTGTCATGACATTTAAACCCTATTAAACTCAGGGGTGCATGTGACCTTTAATCTAGTGGCAAGTAGTAAGTCCACTAAAGGCAGACGCACTTGCACATTCAGAGATCGAATTTCACTGCTTACATTATATAGAAACTTGACTAATTGACCGGACAATTATGGCTCAATGTTGATGAAAAAACACCTAAAAACTAAGGGGATCTATTGGGTGCCAGAGATTCAATATATACTTTGACCACTAGACAACTCAAATTTTGGCGGATTTAAGTAGTTTTGGAGTAGCAAATTTTTATTATTAATTATAAATATAAATTACAAAAGAAGCATATAATACATGAAATAACAGCAAAGAGTCATTTTATTGATAGGATTACAATTGGAGAGACAAATCAAGTCCCCAATCTTTAGAACCATTACTGGTGGTATTGTTTTCTGCTTCATGACTTCCAATGGTCGAAATGAGATCTCTTGTATAAAACTCAGGGATACGAGCATTGCCACGAACAATGTTTGCTGATAAATCACATAAAAATGAGGAAGAAGAGAATCGATCAGGACTCATGGTCAAACAACCATGTTCAGAACTAAAACGAATTTTCTTAAATGGACGATGAACTGGTTTGAGTGATGTAAGAAAGTTATGGAAAGACAAGTTTCTTAATGATTGACTAACTTTTGGAAATTGAGAAATTTTTGAGTGTTGATCATGGTTGAATAATCTGGAATTCTCCTTCTCCATATCTCTATTTCTCTTTTGGCTTTGAGTTGAGAAAATCTTAAACCCTAGATTATAAGATTGTATTTTTTCAGACAATAACTCAAACTCACTTTGCTTTTTATAAGGTTTATTTTGTTTTGCCAGATTTTACACATTTGATAAGAGACAGACTGTCTTATTAATTAGTTGTAAGAAGTTAAACGGTCTTAATTAGGTTTATCTAAGCTTCTATGGTATAATATCTTTAGGGGGTTGACAAATGTATTAATGTCATTTAACCTAGATAATATTATTATCAAATTATATAGAAATTTTTTTTAAAAAAAAATTTATATAAAACATTTTTTAGGGCCCATGCCATCTTTTCTTCCTTAAATGATATTTTATGTGCTTATATTGCTTTCATAAAGTTTGGTAAGTTTAATGTACAGCTAATTAATACCCAATTATTTATTTTTATTGTGCGAAATTCATAATGAGTTGTTAATTTCTATGTTTAAAAATGAAAATTACAAAATGTAAAGTAACTAAATGAATGGAATCACGTTATACAAATACAAGTTTTTGTAAAACCTTTTTGGAAGAAAATTATATCTATTCAAATTAAGCATTTCTAGTGACCTAATTATTATTAAATATAAATAAATTATACTTTATTGTGGAATTTTTTAAAGAATTTTTAAAATTCAACTAAATGCAAGAACTTAAAAAGGAGAATTAAAATAAATTCTTAAAGGGAGAGATTTAGCAGAAAGAGACCTCTAATAGCTATGAAACCTCAACCATGAACTAAATAAATCACATAACAAAACAAGATACTCAAAGGGATAGAGATAAATCGATCATATCCTTGCTTTTAGACTTCCCTTCTTCTGGCTGATCATCATCATCATGAATCTCCCCAACATTCTGCATTCCAATCTTTGAGATGGGGTCCATCTCTCTCAAAACATTCTCTTGAAAAGAAAAACCTCTAGAAACATTGGTGGTTTCAGGAGGAGCAAGAATCTCGCTTTTAGATTTCTCTTCTTCTGGCTGATCATTATCATCGTCATCATCATCAATCTCTACAACATCTTGCATTCCAATATTTGAGATGAAATTATTCTCGCTTAAAATGTTCTCTTGAAAAGAAAAACCTCTAGAAACATTGGTTGTTTGAGGAGGAGCAAGAATCTCGGTTTTAGATTTCTTTTCTTTAGGCTGATCATCATCGTCATCGTCATCATCATCAATCTGTAGAACATTCTGCATTCCAATCTCTGAGATGAGATTCTTCTCGCTCAAAACATTTTCTTGCAAAGACAAACCTCTAGAAACATTGGTGGTTTGAGGAGGAGCAAGAATCTTTTTTTGGATCAAAGGGTTGTGTGAAGGTACTCGATCAAGACCCCTTGAAGCAGAACCATTGGAACTCGTGTTCCCGGTGAAGATGCTAGTAGGAGTCACACGAGGAACAATGGCCATATTCATATCTATGACTCCTCCAATGGGTGCAACATTGGAACTTGTGTTCCCGGTGAAGAAGCTAGTAGGAGTCACACGAGGAACAATGGCCATGTTCATATCCGTGACTCCTCCAATGGGTCCAGCATTGGAACTCGTGTTCCCGGTGAAAAAGCTAGTAGGAGTCACACAAGGAACAATGGCCATGTTCATATCTGTGATTCCTCTAGTAGCTCCACCACTGGAATTCGTGTTCCTCGTGAAGAAGCTAGTAGGAGTCACATGAGGAAAAATGACCATGTTCATATCTGTGACTCCTCCAATGGCTGCACCATTGAATGATGGGTAAACTCCACGTTTACAAGGTTGAAGAGTGAACCCAAGATGATTTTCATTTGATAAAGCGTCTGGGCAATAGCCACCTAAGAGAATGTGAGGCTTGTCTAGGTAATTAGGGTTCAAAAAGGTGAATTCGGGGAATTCTGCTTCCATCTCTTTCCGCTTCTTGTCCCACTGCCTCTCTTGCTTGTGTGCGTTCTGGTGACCACCTAGGGCTTGACAAGTTGGGAAATCTTTCTTGCAAAAGTGACAAGTGTGGGTCTTGTTCGATTTAGCCGGCGGGTAAGACTTCATGATCTCTGTTCCTTTTCGGGCATCACTCATGAATCCAAAGCTAGGCTTATCAATCCTACTTTCAGAGACAACATCATGAGGCAGCCCAAGTCTCATAGTGAGATCGTTCCTCGGTGCCTTCTCTGTGGACTTCTCCATGGCCACAACAATGCTTCTGAGTTCGTTGGAATTGGGTGTGGAAGAACGTGCCGAGGGAATAGCTTGGTTCTCCATAAGAAATATTTTCTGTTTTCAACTTTTGACTTAAAGAAGTGGTCTTTATTTTTGTGTGATAGATTCAGAGAAATGAGGATGCTATTTATTAAGCAAAAAATCATAATGTTTATTGGCAGTTATGGTATAAAATCTCCATGGTTATATAAAACTATTTAAAGACATAACAAGTATGACTTCACATCTCAAAAGTTATTAGTTGTTTGTTTAAGTATGTTGATTTTATTACTTCTTTTGACTCATAATAATGTCATTCTTTTCTGAAATATGTTATTCAACATGATATGTTTATGTGAAAAATATACCAAATAATAACTAGGTATATATCTAAACATTCAAACATATTTTACTATTGACTGGTTAAATGATATATACTATAATAAATCCACTTTCTTTGACAAAAAAAAAATTTATTTTTTATAAGTTATGTAAGTTTCTCTAATCATCTGGATTTTCATATCTTTTAGTATTTTATCTTATATAATTAAAAACAAACTAAAAAAATAAATTTCAAGTGACATATAGCCTAGTGGCAGGGGTTAAATCCCCTGAATAATTTGTGATATTAAATAATTTATATTATTATCAAATTACATCTAATATCAAATAAATAATATTCTTTATTAAATGAAGTATTATTATTAAGTGATTCGTTTTTATTAAATAACGTGTAATATGAACATATTCTATCTGTTTACAAAAATTTAAAGCATATAAAATATGTAGAAAAAATCTAAAAATTTCCATAATTTTTTGTGATTAAATTTTTTTAATTTTATATATATAAAATATGATAAAACAAAGTAGGAGTGAAAATAATTTTATAGAAACTAAAATTTTCAAAACGGTTTCAAAACTTTGATATAATTAAAATAGTTAGAAACTAAATTTAAAAACGGTTTCAAAACTTTGATATACCTAAAATAGTAGAAACTAAATTTATAAACGGTTTCAAAACTTTGATATACCTAAAATAGTAGAAACTAAATTTATAAATGATTTCAAAACTTTGATATACCTAAAATAGTAGAAACTAAATTTATAAACGGTTTCAAAACTTTGATATACTTAAAATAGTTAGAAACTAAATTTAAAAATGGTTTCAAAATTTTGATACTCCAAAATTAATTAGGAACTAAATATTAAATTTGAAGCACAAAATTACATTAAAAAACTGAATAGACATTTATAAAGCTACAGAGAACTAACTGTTTAAAATGGATTCAAAACTAAAGCATAGTAAAAATAATTAGAACTAAGCTTTAAAATACCAAAATATATTTAACGGGTAAAAGCATTTTATAAAAATATCTAAAACTGTTATATTTGCAGAAACTAATTATAATTAAAAAGCAAAAACAGATTAGAGAAAGTATCAACCTCATTGTCTCTCTTTCTTTCTCTCACAACTTTTCTATTTGTTCTGAGTCTTTTAGTTAACAGAGTTATGTTAATGTCGGCTAGAAGTACTTTATCTATCACCTTCATTTCTCCAGCTTATCGGTGATCTAAGACAAATCACAATATATAATATTTCATTTAGTAAAAAATTGTAATGATAAATATGTTTTCGTTTTAAGTAAATTTTTCAAAAAATTATAAACCCTAAACTATAATCATCTGATATACTTATACTTATAAAATAATGTAAATAGGATTAACTTAACTAATTAAATTAAACAGTTTGTAAGAAAATATGGTCTTCAAATCTACAAAAATATTAGTGGTTTAGGACAAATGACCATTTGCTAACAAGGTCGACACGGCCCTGGTTTAGCCCTAAATTTAAAAACTTAAGAATTACGTTATGAAGAAATATCAAACACACACAAATTAGTCCTAAACTTCTCCAATCAAATAGATCTTTGATTGAAAACAAACAAGACCGACGAGAAACAACAAAACGAACAGAACAACTACTAACCAGAATGATATTAACCAGAACAACTACTAAGAACACATTCATCATCGGCAATGACTTTAGCCTCTGCGTAGGATTTCACCGGTGACATTGATTGCCCCAATTGTCTTTGATCGACTGAAACCAAAAAAAAAGAACAGATTAATTTGTAAAGTATGAAAGAGATGTTAAAAAACAGTATTTGGTGATGTATTTATCGTAGTTCTGCCATTTTAAGTCGGTGATTTGATTTTAACAAGTGCATTCAATTTTGAAAATTTTAAAGAAGACTTAAGTTTACTAATGATTCCACCTCAACCGTCGATTTAATCTTTCCCTTGCATCTGGATCGTACAATTCCACAACATGAATGCTGAAGCAAAACGTGTGTATCTTCAGCTTTTAATATGCTGAATTGAAATAACATTAATAATTGCAACAATTATGACAGGGATCTTTTTTTTATTTATTTTTGATATAAATATATTTTATATTAATGTGAAAAAAAATTCTATCATCAAAAGCTTTCAAGTTTAGTATGTAGCTTATGATAATCTAATATGCCTATTAAGTAATATTTAGTTGAATACCAAACATGAAATTGTTTAAACAGAAACATAGAATAGCATTCCATTATTTTTTGTCAAACAACTCATTTTTAGCTTAACCGATGAGGGTTTACAATAGCATAAAGGAAAGACATACACCATAAGCACAAAGGTGATAGATAAATTCCTTCTAGATGCCAAAACTCAAAACACACCGAAAATTATAGATAAAGGTTGAAATTGCATTTATGTATCTGAAAAGAGATTTGAAACATTCCTAGTTAGTTCTCCCGCCATATAAGACAATTGAACACACTAAACAGTTGACCGATATCAAAAATCGCATCAAACTTTAAAGAAACTTTTTTTAAACAGAGAAGAATTGTAGAGTCATTTTCTCCATAAAAGAGAATAACGTTAAATCAAAAAAATTAAAAAATTCCAATAGAGCCTAACCTAAACCTTGGATTTGCAAAAGAGGATTTTCCAATCTTAAAATCTTTAAGATATATAGGATTGTCTTTGTCCTCAAGAACCCAATTCTAAAAAAACATTAAAGATAGAGATTTAGGCATCTTCATAGAATAGCAAGCCAACATCATGCTGAAACTGATTTGGGATATTTTTGAGACAAAGGACATAAATCCTGGTAGAAAAAGAGTGTCGCTGGTCTGGTAGAGGAGGTCACCGGATACCAGCCATGCAACATAGGAAGGATCATCGTCTTATAGAGACAGCATGGGACCAGCTTTAGCTCGCTGAAGAAAACCGGCCGAGAAGCAACACATCAACAACATACAAAAACACAAAACATAGATATGAAAAGACATGACTGAGATTAGAAGAATTGAAGACAAACTTGGATCTGCCAGAGAAATATGGAGGTGAAGATGATGATGATATCTCTGTCCTTAAAAGACAATGCTTCGAGCTCTTTCCTACTAACCACGTTTTCCGTTGGAGGAGGGAAACAAAAACGAAACAACACATAGAGTGAACAAAGAGAGGGACAACAAATCACATAACTAATGATTGCTTGATGTTAGTGAGATCCGGTGATTCTGGTGTCACCGGCATCAGAGAAGGAATAGATTTTTTTTTGTCTTGATAGTTGGGCCATAGAGAAAACTCAACTATTATATAATTATGAGTTTTCAACTCAAAATTAATTGGCAATGAGTGGAGAGACTCATATCCTTTATATATCGTTTAAGTCTCACCTAAACTTCTGATGTGAGATATTCTCACACACACACCCCCTCGAGACAATGGCTTGTCTAGCCATTAGCCTCGACAATAGTCTATTATGGATCAATTTCGGGCCAAATTAATCTGGCCTCTTTTGATGGGCCGAATCGATTCGGGTGGGAGAGCGTGTGTTCAGGCTCTAATATCATGTAGAATTATGAGTTTTCAACTCAAAACCAATTAGCAATAAGTGGAGATGATCATATCCCTTACATATCACTTTAAGTCTCGTCTAAACTACCGAGATAAGATATTCTAACAACAATTTTGTTCTATAATACTTTTGTTATTTAGAACATGTTGGGTGAAAAAAAATATTGTATTTTTTGTCAATATTGTGCCACAATTGGCTGTCATATTAGCTAAATTCTTACATAATGTAGGTGGTGGTACTCGATCATTAGATGTGCAAGTGCGTTTGCTTTTAGTGAACTTACTACATGCCACTAGATTAAAGACCATCTGTAAAAAAAAATTGTATCTAATACATATTTTTTTTAAAAGTTTAGATTATATTTTGATACATATTTTTAAAAATATGTTGATGTGTTAAGATAAGTTAGATGTCACGTGAGCACTCAAATCCGTCACCACGCGAGTTGAAGATACGAAAAATTAAGACGAAGATCAAACTGTTAGAATTCACTTTAAACTAAGGGAGAGTTGGTTAAATAACAGACTCCAAAATAAAATGAGTAACATATACTCAATTTCTGAATATACAAATGCACCTATTTTTAATAAATTTACTATTTGTCACTAAATTAAACATCACTGACTTTATACATACTTATCAAGTCTAGTTGGTCTTAAACCTTCAAGAAATCCAAAAAAGTCTAAAACCTACCAACATAAATGTAATCTTCACTAGATACAAAAATACCCATCCTGTAATAATAAATACATTGTCTAAAATTTATAACATTAGTTGTATCTTTTATTTTGAATTTAAATTATAAATTGTGTCGACGGATTCTTCTCAGTCTGGTAGTTACATGTTTCAGCTAATTATTTAGATATTAAAAAGTGAAATTGAACCAAACTAGTCTTTTTCATCAATCTCATGGTGAGATATGTAAAAAAAACAAAACTTAAGGAGGTGAAATTACTAAATGAGTGACCCTAGTTTTTCTACGCATTTCAACTGTTTTCCAAGAAAATTTGTATCATTCTTGAAAGTTTTAGTTTCTCGAAAGGTTTTAAATGAAGAAACATAATTTAATTCTCTTATGACTATTCAACAAAGATTTTTTTGAAAGTGCAAACACTGGATAACACTCACATGGGGAATTAGGAATTAATCAACTAGAAAACATTTTGTGTGAATTGAATTAGATATTGCTAGTAGTGGGCCTAAACAGTCTCAAAGCCCAATATTAGATTTCTCTTCTTTTCGCTAAGTTTTGTTATTGTTAATTCTCGCATTAACAGAGATGATACAAGGAAATTAAAATTTTAACTGAAATGCATTAACTTAAAAAGGATAATTGAAAGAAATCTTTAGACAGGGAGAGATGTAGCAGAAAGAGATCTCTAATAGTAGTTATGAAACCTCAGATATGAAACTAAATAAAGCATACAACAAAACAAGATACTCAAAGGGATAGAGATAAATCGATCATATCCTCGCTTTTAGATTTCTCTTCTTCTGGCTGATCATCATCATCAATCTCCACAACATTCTGCATTCCAATCTTTGAGATGAGATTCTTCTCACTCAAAACGTTCTCTTGCAAAGACAAATCTCTAGAAACATTGGTGGTTTGAGGAGGAGCAAGAAACTTGTTTGGGATCAAAGGGTTGTATGAGGGTAATCGATCAAGACCCCTTGAAGCAGAACCATTGGTACTCGTGTTCCCGGTGAAGAAGCTAGTAGGAGTCACACAAGGAGCAATGGCCATGTTCATATTGTTGATTCCTCCAAAGGCTCCACCAGGGTAAACTACACGTTTACGAGGATCAAGAGTGATACCAAGATGATTTTCATTAGATAAAGCATCTTGTGAATAACCACCTAAGAGAATGTGAGGCTTGTCTAGGTAAGGGTTAAAAAGGGAGAGTCCAGGGTAGTCTGCTTCCATCAATTTCCGCTTCTTGTCCCACTGCCTCTCTTGCTTGTGTGCGTTCTGGTGACCACCTAGGGCTTGAGAAGTTGAGAACCCTTTCTTACAAAAGTGACAAGTGTAGATCTTGTTCGATTTTGATGGGTAAAACTTCATGATCTCTCTTCCTCTTTGCGCAAAATTGAATTCAAAACTAGGCCTGTTTGCAGAGATTACCTCTTGAGGAGAACCAAGTCTCATATTGTCGTTTCTCGATGCCTTCTCTGCGGACTCCTCCCCCATGGCCACAATAATGCTTTGAAGTTCTTCAGAATTGGGTTTGGAAGAACTTGAAAAAGACATAGTTTGGTCCTCCATAAGAAATCTTTTTTTGCTACTTTGAACTTAAAGAAGTGATCTTTATCTTTGTGTGATAATAGATTCAGAGAAATGAGAATGCTATTTATTGAGAAGAAAACCATAATGTTCATTAACAATTATGGTATAAGATCTCCCAAGGGTAAACTAAATAAAGACAGAACTACTATGACTTCATATCTCCAAAGTTATTCGTTGTTTCTTTAATTATATTGATTTTACTCCTTTTGACTCACAATAATGATATTAATGTGTGAAATATATTATTTAACATAACATGTTTATGTGATATATGTACCATATTTATATAACTATGTATTTAATTAAACATTTGAATATATTTTATTATTGGCTGCTTAAATGATATATACTACAAGAAATCCACCTTACATAAGTTATGTAAGTATCTTTTAGTATTTTATCTTATGTAACTGAATATTTAAATACTTACTCATTCAAAAATTCACATTTATGTGTACTTGTGAATTATAGAAAAAAACGCACTAAACACACACAAAAATTAATATTTTTACTTTTACAAAAAAAAAAATAACATACAAAATTTCGTTTGAACAACTATTACAAACTACTATTCCCATAAAAATCTTGTTTTAAAAAAATTCTTGTAAAGATGTATTTAAATTAATGTATGAAAAAAAACATTTAATAAGTCAACTAGTCAAAGTAGCATTTTCTACTGTTATGGAAGGATGATGTTATTCTTCACTAATTTAATAGAAAATATTTCTTTATAGAAAATACAAAGAAATTGCATTCTAATATGGGAAAATTAATTTGGAAGATGTTTTATAAACATTAAACTTAGACAGCTTTTGCTTGACTATATAGTTTCTTCTTTTGCATGAATAAAAATTGCAAAATAAAAAAATTATGAGATATATTTGATTAGCTTTTCGGTCATAAACCATTTTTACTCTTATATGTTTTAACTATGAGAAAATACCCCAAAAGGAAGAAAAAAATACAAATATGGTGCATGAACTGTAAATAAATAAATAAATACTAATTTTTAGAAATATATTTTCAGATATACATATATAGAGAAAACTAAACAAGAAATAAGCTTGCATACCTTTAGAGTCAGTTTTTTCTTAAATGAGTATTGAAATATAAGTTTATATTACCTATTTTCGAAAATTCAAATAGATCGAAAATAAAGATTTATATCTGTGTAAGAGTGATAAAAAAATATGAATTAATTTTGTATAATAAGAGGATCGAACTTCCGAACTTTTTAGAGTCGTAATCTCATCCATGTGTTTTTTTTGTCAACACTGGACTACAATTGGTCGGCACATTAGCCAAGTTCCTATATAATGTAAGCGGTAAGACTCGATCTCTGGTTGTGCAAGTGCGCATGTCTTAGTGAACTTACCGTCTGCCACTAGATTAAATGTCACTTGCAATCACGTTCATGTGTAAACACTATTTTTTACTAATTTCTATTAATTAAACCTTAAATAAAGATTATTATTTAATTAGCTATCCATGTTTTTTTTGGTCGTATTAGTTATCCATGTTTAGTAATTCAGAAGAAATAAGTAAAATAAACAAAAAAATACAAAACCACAAACTTATTTTAGTATGTCCCTTTCGCTCTGAAGCTGAACGAATTCCCCGCCAAACCTCAGAAAAAACAGAGCAACCCAAATTAACAATGGAACTCCAAAACTATCTTTGTAAATATTTTCAAAAATTATGCAGAATTCAGAATCCTAAGGAGGCTACGTAAGCTTCGAAAAAAAAACAGCTCTTTAGAAAAACAATAAGAATTAAAAAAAATGTCATACATATCATACAACGATGATGCAAAGAGGAAAAAGAGATTCATTATAATCTCTGTTTCTGCTGCTGTTTTAGTTTCTATGGTTGTTGCTGTTACAATAGGAATTAACGTCAATGATGACAAAAGTGATGGAGAAATCACAACTTCTGTTAAAGCCATCAAAGATGTTTGTGCACCAACGGATTACAAGAAAACTTGTGAAGATACTCTTAAGAAAGATGCTAAGGACACATCAGATCCATTAGAGCTTGTGAAGACAGCGTTTAACGTGACGATGAAACAGATAAGTGACGTGGCGAAGAAGTCACAAACTATGATTGAATTGCAGAAGGATCCAAGGACAAAGATGGCTTTGGATCAATGTAAGGAGCTAATGGATTACGCAATGGGTGAGCTTAGTAACTCGTTTGAAGAATTGGGTACGTTTGAGTTTCATAAGATTGATGAGGCATTGATTAAACTGAGGGTTTGGCTTAGTGCAACGATTAGCCATGAGCAAACTTGTCTTGAAGGGTTTCAAGGGACACAAGGAGATGCAGGTGAGACCATTAAGAAGGCTTTGAAAATCGCGGTGCAGTTAACGCATAACGGGCTTGCAATGGTGAGTGAGATGTCGAATTACTTAGGACAAATGCAGATTCCGGAGATGAATAGTCGCAGGTTGCTTTCTGTAGAGTTTCCTTCGTGGATGGATGGTCGAATGCGTTCGCTTTTGTCTGAGGTTAAACCAGATATTGTGGTGGCACAAGATGGAAGTGGTCAGTACAAAACGATCAACGAGGCATTGAATCATGTCCCTAAGAAGGAGAACAAGACTTTTGTGGTTCATATTAAGAGTGGAATGTATAAAGAGTATGTTCAGGTGAACAGAAGTATGACTAATCTGGTTTTTATCGGTGATGGTCCAGACAAAACTGTCATTTCTGGTGACAAAAGTTTCAACGATGGTATTACAACTTACAGAACCGCCACTGTTGGTAATGATTTCTCTTTTCTTTCTGTGTTTTCTCATCATTTGAATCAGGCCTTAGAGCCTTATATATGGTGGTTATTGCAGCAATTGTTGGAGACAATTTCATTGCTAAGGACATTGGGTTTGAGAACACAGCTGGAGCAATAAAGCATCAAGCGGTTGCGGTTAGGGTTATTGCAGATAAGTCGATATTCTACAATTGTAGATTCGATGGTTATCAAGACACATTATACGCACATTCACATCGTCAGTTTTACCGTGACTGTACTATCTCTGGAACAATTGATTTCCTCTTTGGAGATGCAGCTGCAGTATTCCAGAACTGTACTTTATTGGTAAGAAAACCACTCGAGAATCAAGCATGTCCCATAACGGCTCATGGACGTAAAGATCCACGAGAATCTACAGGATTTGTTCTCCAAGGGTGTAAGATTGATGGTGAACAAGATTACTTGACAGTCAAGGAAAGTAGCAAAGCTTATCTTGGAAGGCCATGGAAAGAGTTTTCAAGGACTATCTTCATGAATACTTTTATCCCGGATTTTATTCCGGCAGAAGGATGGCAACCATGGCACGGAAATTTCGGTCTAGACACACTCTTTTACTCAGAGGTGAACAACAGTGGACCAGGTGCAGGTGTTACAAATCGGGTTACTTGGCCTGGAATTAAGAAATTGACTGAAGAAGAAATCCTTGGATTTACTCCGGCTAAATACATTCAAGGTGATGCTTGGATTCCAGGTAAAGGTGTTCCATATGTCCCTGGTTTTATGAACTCCACCGCAACCGGGTCAACAAGTTCCAGTTCTGACTCAACAACTTCACCTTCAACCTCTCCATCAGCTAGTGGTCTTGGTTCACCATCATCTTCACCATCAAATGTAGTGTCTCCTTCAGCTTCTCCATCAGCCTCACCTTCAACAACAGAGTCTCCTTCAGCTTCACCTTCAACAACAGAATCTCCTTCAGCTTCACCTTCAACAACAGAGTCTCCATCAGCTTCACCTTCAACAACAGAGTCTCCATCAGCTTCACCTTCAACGACAGAGTCTCCATCAATTTCACCTTCAACGACAGAGTCTTCTTCAGATTCTCCATCAGCCTCTCCATCAGCTTCTTCTTCAGTTTCACCTTCGGCTTCTCCTTCAACTTCACCATCAGCTTCTCCACAAAGCTCTGCCTAAGTAGAGGTCGTTTGAAGATTTCAGGTTGAGGATTTTTGGTATGCCAAATTAAGGAGAATATGAGTAGCTTTGTAAATTCATGTTAAATCGTCGTATATATATGTTGTTATTACATAATTAAAATGAATTTGTACATCTTGTTTCTGATGTAAGAATGGAAGAGTTTTTCTTTTGTATCCAATGTATATAGAAAAGTTTTATACGATTTACATTTGTAAAGTAGTACCATGAAGAAGTTTTGAGTTTTGTCATTATTGCATAAAACTCCTCAACCTTTGTTGGTTCTTAAACAAGTACCCCAATAAAATATATTTGTTACAAAATTAAACCCTTTACTTATTTCGAATATATCCCTTCTTTTATATATTTCAGCAAACCCTTAAGATCTGTTTAATTTTTCCTCGCAACTATGGCGGCTTCATCGTCTTCTTCGTCTTCGTCTTCCTCCGACGTGTCCTCTGATTCTGCAGACTCCCATCGCCGCCGTAAGGATCGCCGTCGTCACCGTAGACATGACCGAGACAGGGATTCGCTTAAAGTACGGAAGAAGAGCCGGTCAATCTCGAAAAAGCGCCGTAGACGTCACCACTCTTCTGATTCCTCTGAATCTTACTCCGATTCCTCCAGGTTCGTAGATTTCTTATCAACTTTTCTCGCTGAGTAATTCGATTGAAAAACCTAAGCTAGTGTTTTAATTGTTTTTCGTTGCTTGATCGGAGATCTTGGTGTCACATTTTGATTTTGTTCTTCGATGTTAGGTTTTGATTTCATGAAAAAATTGGATAAGAATCTAGTCAAATGGAACTCTATAGGTCTACTTTAGAGAAATCAAAGAGTGATATTTGCGTGTTGCGTTTTTTTCGCAGAGATGAGAGCTCAGATAGTGAGCAGGAGAAGTCACAAAGGCACAAGAAACATGGAAAGCCAAAGAAGGTTTCTTTATTTGCTAAATTTTTAACCACGTTAATGTCTCTCTTTCTGCTGTTCAGCTACAAAATCCCCTTTTGTTTACAGGCTAAGGACAAGGAGCGAAGCAAGAGTCATCGACATAAACGGCATAAGAACAGAGAAAGAAAGGTTGGACATTATATTCTCATTACGTCTCAGATAAATTTTCAATAAGATAACAAGTTACTTATAATACTTCTTTTGCCTTTCTCTGTGGCCTCTTCGAACGTCGAGCTGGGGTTGGTGACATGATAAACTGGGGACTTTGTGTTTTCTTTGGTTTGTTTTTTTTTTACTTTTTGGTCCTGGCAATGTGAGTATTGTATAGAAAGGGGAAGGAGAAGGAAGCAGTGGGCCTGTTAAACTATCGAAGGTACTAAAGATCTAAACTTTACATGAAGTTCCTGTTTCTTTTCCAATGAGTTTCACCCTGATAACTCTCTTCTTTTGTGATTCAGTTTTTGAACCGTGACAAAGAAGATGGTGAGCGTAGAAGTGCTGTTTCAGGGAAAAAGGTCAGTCTCTCTTTTGGGTTGTCTAACGTCACTCCCTACAAAACAAGAGTCCTTTCTTTGCTCACTTTCTTCTTCTGTGTATGGCTACAGATTCTACTGAAGGTTGATAAGTCGAAAGAAGACAAAGCTGCAGAGAACAAGAGAAATGAGCTACTTAAGTTCTTAAATGCAAGTTTCGACTAGTTTTGTTTTCTATCTCCATGACAGAATCTAAAAAATGTAAGATGTTCTTTGATCAAATTCTAGTTTGTGTACCTGTCTGGTGATTCAGATTCTTGTTGTGGAACTTATCCGATTAACTATCTGTAATGGATTTGAGTTGATATTACAGCCTTCTGAACTTATATCCCTGTTTCTGTTATATTTTTCTGTCTTCATACTGTGTTGTCGCACATTGTTCTTCTTGGTAACTCGAGACATGATTACTAAGATTTTATCGGTGCGTATATTAAAGTTAGACCAGTTAAACTTCCAAGATGCAGTCTGCATCATATGGGCCATCTTCGGTTACTGTGAAGTTGTGTTCCAATATTGTTGGGGTTCAACACTTTAGCTGAGAAACATGTACGTTAGCTGGTCTATACAGTAAAAACCTCATTTTCAGACCCTCTCTTATTAGCTGATTGGTGAAAAGTTTAGTCTTGTAGAATATTTAGAGATTTTGTAGTCCTATGCAGCTGATGGTGGAAGAGTTGAATCCTATATATATGAATTGTGTTTGGCATTCATCGTTAGTCTTTGAATGCGTTGAATATAACATGAAAATAAAATAAAATTGATAGTTTCAATGAACTATGTTTTAACAGAATGGTAGTTGTCGAGAGGTAGAAGTCAGAAATTTTATTACTAGATGTTTATCTAATTATTCCAGTTGAAGAAGATTAGTTACTACTATGTAACAAAGATTGATTACTACTATTTAACACAAAAAAATCTAGATATCTGGTCATGCTTCAACAAAATAAAGAAATATTGTCAATTTTCTAGTCATGTGCCAGAGAGTTAGGTCAAGTGTAAACCAACTGCATATCAGTCTCGTCAGAAATATTATCCAATTTATTCTAGATCCTTTTGTATGACAGGGAAATTATAAGAATAACAATATAAACATTCTACTTGAAAGATTCTGTCATTAACTCATTATGGTTCTCTTGGTAATGAACCCTGACTTGCATAGTAGAAATCGTAAGATCAAAAGACATTAATGAAAGTATTTAATTGTCGATTACGAATAAAAAGAAAACTTAAATGTCTGCAACAGGTAAAGAGGAAACAGAGATCCCCACCAAAACTTCGATTCTGAAACCAAGCAAAAAAGAAACAAGATAGCTTCTTCTTCTTCTTAGACCTTAAATCCGCGACTCTTTCGCTTTCCTCTAGCTTTCTCAAACTTCCTTCCCTTACCCCTAACATACGGCTTAGAGTGACTGCCTGGCACACCAGGAGCAGGACCAAAATGTTTCACAGCTTCACGTGAGTTCTTAGGTCCTCTAAGGAGAACCTGTTATACAATCATCAACATAGATCAGATTCATGCTTTGACTTGAAAACTCCAGAGCATTCAGATGAAACAACCAATTAAAAATTACTCACTGTGTTCTGGCCCAATGGAGCTCTGAGAGCAAGCTGGTCAAAGGTTAAGCACTCTCCACCAGCTTTCTCAATCCTAGCTCTTGCTCTCTCTGTAAACCTCAAGGCAGTAATTTTCATAGCAGGAATCTCATGAACTCTTAAATCATCGGTTATGGTTCCAACCAACACAGCAATCTTACCCTCCTATAAAAAGAATAAACCATAACATTTAAGTGCCCATATCATCAGCAGACAAGCAGAAACAACATCTATAGATACAAACGTAAATCAGACAGTGTGGTAGTAAAATAAGCAAGTGGGAATCTTTGTTCTCCATACACTAATAAATAGAACCTCCCAATATCAAAAGTCTTGGCTTTGCTAAATGACAGTTTCCCAAAATGAGTATAAGTTATATGAAACGGGCAGGGTTTGGAAATTTATATATAGATTAGAAGAGAGGGTTTCGAAGATAAGAACCTTGCCCTTCATGAAACTGACGAGCCTAGAAAGAGAAAGAGGAGCTTTGTTGACTTTGCTCATGAAAAGCCTCTTCAATATGACAGCATTGAACTTGCTTTCAGATCTCCTTACCAAAAACCGGTACAGCTACAGAGAATATCAGAAAACAGCTAAATCTTAATAAAACAATGAGAGAAAAAAACAGAGAAACAAAAGTGAGAGAAATGTTAATGTTTGCTACCTTGACGAGAAGCTTAAGGTAGACATCATCGGACTTTGGAGCAGTCCTTTTGGTCTTCTTGCTCTTACCCCCTGCGATAAGATCGATACCCTACAACAGCGAGAAACACTATAAACTTCAAAATTACAGAGAAAGAGGAATCCCACTAAAACCTATCGCCACAAAATCCATAACCTAATGGAAAAAACTGAGATAGCACACTCAAAAGCTAAAAATTTTAGAATCCACTCTCGAAACGCAGAATACTAAGAATCATCATTCTTTAACACCATCAGATCAAGCTCGTAAACGAAAATCTCAGAATGGAGATGGAGAGACTAGGACATACCATGGCTACGTCTGGGTTGGTGCTGCTCTTGAGAACGGAGACGAAAATGAAGTTAGGGTTTATAAATTTATAGTAGCAGCTAGCAAACTCGCTTTTACATCTTAGGTTTCATCACTTCTTCATCTTCACTTTTAGGTTCTTTGGGCCCAAAATAGAAGCCCATTTGTTAAACATCCTTCGGCTTGAGTTAATTGGGACCTTATTACAAAAAGAATTAAAGTCAATATAATTGTCTGTTATGATTTAAAATTTATGAATCTATTACAAGAGTTCTTACGTGATCTATTACTTATTTTCTCTCATTAAATACCCATCACTTAGAATAAATTAAAACTCACTAATATTGCTTTGTAATTTTCATATTAAAAATTATCCTCTAAACTATTATTCTCGCTTTTCTAACTTAAACTTTTAAATATGGTGTATTTTCTCACAAATATCAAAATAAAAATAACTTAAAAACTTAATTAAAATTGTATACATATTAATTAGATACGTAGAACAATCATTTTAATGAGTAAATAAACCAAACTTTATATAATAAGTTACATTATAAATAATTTAATAATCTATAATAATAATAAGACTAATAATTTTAATACAATAACCCTTTTAAAATAATTTTCAAATTAAAAATTCCCAAAACCATATCTAATATCTTTTCATAATTATATTCTTTTAATATATATTTTGTTTAAATTTAAGAGTTAAAATGTAAACTTATTAACTTTTTGTTCTACTCATAATTAATCATTATACAAAAGGTTTAAGAATGTAATTTTTTACAACTTCAAAATGGTTGTCCTCAAATGATTCTCTTTTAATAGTATTAGATGTATCTCATTTAGCATCAAATTAATTTGGTTATCTCTCCTCAATTTGGTTTAATTGAGTGAATTTTTTATTTACAAAATTTAAAAGTTGAAAAGAAGGAGAATTTCTTTTTTCTTTCAGGATTTTTTTAAACAAGTTATAAATCTCATTCAGAATCATATTTTGTTTGGTTCTTTGAATTAGGGTTCAGTTTGAGTTTTTAGGTTGTAGAAAATAAATTTACTTGAGATTAAATAATATTTTGGTTTAGTTTCTCACAAACAGATTCAAATAAAAATAATAACAAAATTACATAAAGTTGTATACTTTTAATATATTCTATATGCTTGATTAAAAATGTTAGTTATTTTGATAAATTTTGATCCGTTTATTTTGAATTCACATAGTTTGAGTTTGGTTAAATAGGAATGTAGGATATATAGTGGATAATTGGGTGTAGTAATTTTTATTTTATATGGATTATTTTATAATTTGGGGAGAACAAACATTTAGCTACGATTTAAATGTTTTTAAAGATTCATAAATGAAAATGATTTCAAGTTTAAATGGTTGGTCCATATATATGCTTGTTATTATCTAATATGATTTATAAATCATTAAATTTGTAGACATGATCGAGCACTTTGACGATGATTCTTCCATGCTATATGTATATGTTTGTTATTTCATAACACTTGTTTCTGAAGACAAATCCACACTTTTATCCATATATTGACACAATATGCAAAATCCTTTCTATCCATTCATTACTCACTCATTAATCTCTTCCAAATCACTTATGGCAAGATGGTCCAATGAAGGAAGGAGGTCGACTTGGGATGCACGCATTGAGTGGAGATCATCTCAAATCCATGGCTACTTTGGATTTACTTTCCGGACAAATCACAGCCACAAAATCAACAAACGGTAACATGTTGCTTGTCAAGCAAATCCATGGACTAGTGAATGCTGTAAGTTGGGAAATTTTAATGCCTATTGGAGTAATGGCTGCAAGATACATGAAGCCGTACGAAAAACTAGATCCAACATGGTTCTATGTACATGTAATTTGTCAAACCACCGGTTATTTCACCGGTTTAATCGGATGATTAGGAACAACAATCTATATGGCGAAACATACCGGAATGAAGACAACTACGCATACCGTTATTGGGATTTTTCTATTTTGTTTAGGGTTTTTGCAAATACTTGCACTGAAAGCAAGACCAGACAAGGATCACAAGTACAGAAAGTATTGGAATTGGTATCATCAGTGTTGGATACATTGTGATTGTACTAAGCATCTACAATATCTACAAAGGTTTGTCTATTTTACAACCTGAAAGCGGTTGGAAGATCAAGCATCATCTGTGCAATCGATGCGTTTGCAATTGTGATGGAGGTTTTGCAGTTTACGATGAGATGGAGTGGCTTCTTCTACAAGAAAACTAAAGACCTAGAATCTATTCAATCTATTCCCGTCAATGTCGTCTAGTTGTATTAGTTTGTGCTAAATTGTTGTTAATTCGTTTCTGCTAATTGCCATTAAACTAAAGGGATTGATTTACATCGTGTGGAAATTGGGTGTATTTGCACTTTCTATAAATTATTGTTGATTTCTGAAATTAGTCAAGAGTTTTGGATTTCCTTTTTTCATTTTCGTGTATTATAATCTTTCTTTTGGATTCTTCTTTTCTTATCTCTTCTTCCAATTTGATCTACTTTCCTCCTCTGAATTTTAAGACAATAGAATTTTTGTTAACTTCTGGGCTCTCTTTGTTTGACCCACATTTTCTCGTAAAATTTCAAAGGGTGGAAAAATTCGTCTGATTTCTCCGATCGCCCCTTTTCAATTGATCGGTACTCTCAATAAACACGACCTGTAAAATTCCTCGCCTTCTTTTTGGCGCACAAATTTTGAATTTTTCTGGTGAGAAAATAATTTGGGATCTGAAAAGAAAACGATGATGACGAGTATGGAAGGGATGGTAGAGAAAGGAGTTTTGGATGATATTATACGAAGATTGTTAGAAGGTAAAGGAGGGAAACAGGTTCAGCTTTCCGAAAGCGAGATTCGTCAACTTTGCTTTAACGCTCGTCAAATCTTCCTTTCTCAACCCAATCTTCTCGATCTACGTGCCCCAATTCGAATATGCGGTAAAGTCTCATGATCGATTGATTGAATGATGAAATCAATCATTTGGGGGTTGAAATTTCAAACTTAGGGTTTCTCTATGAAGTTTGAACATTTGGGCATGGTGATCTCTCATAATCGATTGATTATGAAACCAATAATCAAATTAGGGGTTTTCTGTCAATTTGAGCATTTGGGTTTTGTGATTTATCTTATGATTGAAGTTTTTCCTTTAATTTTGGGGATTCTCAGGTGATATTCATGGCCAATATCAAGATCTTCTGAGGTTATTCGAATACGGAGGATATCCTCCTTCTGCAAACTATCTATTCCTCGGCGATTACGTTGACAGAGGCAAACAAAGTCTCGAGACTATATGCTTGCTTCTTGCTTACAAGATCAGGTACCCATCAAAGATATATCTATTGAGAGGGAACCATGAGGACGCTAAGATCAACAGGATATATGGATTCTACGATGAGTGCAAACGGAGATTCAATGTTCGCCTTTGGAAAGTATTTACTGATTGCTTCAACTGTTTACCTGTAGCTGCACTCATTGACGAAAAGATTCTATGTATGCACGGTGGCTTGTCACCAGAATTGGATAATTTGAATCAGATTCGAGAGATTCAGAGGCCTACTGAGATTCCAGACAATGGTCTTCTTTGTGATCTACTTTGGTCAGATCCTGATCAGAAGATCGAAGGATGGGCAGATAGTGATCGTGGTATCTCTTGCACTTTCGGAGCTGATAAAGTCGGCGAGTTTTTGGATAAGAATGATCTTGACCTCATTTGCCGAGGCCATCAGGTAAAACAAAGAAGACCTCCAAATTGTGCTTACTATAAATATGATTTTTGATTAGTTTTTGTCACAAAGGTAGAGACTTTAGGACAACTTTCTCAACATATTGGACGTGTGTGATGGTTTTTGTTCCTCAGGTAGTAGAAGACGGGTACGAGTTTTTCGCTAACCGGAGACTAGTGACGATATTCTCAGCTCCAAATTATGGTGGCGAATTTGACAACGCTGGTGCATTATTGAGCGTGGACGAGTCTCTTGTTTGCTCATTCGAGATTATGAAACCTGCCCCAGCTTCAAGCAGCAATCCTCTCAAGAAGGTTTGTTTCTACCAAGAATATATTGATTTAAGCCCATCTTTTAAAACAATTCTTCAGGTAGAACAAACCAAAACTTGAAAACCTTCTGAAAAGTATGAAAACCCTTCTAGTACTTTTGCAACAGAACGTTAGGTTGCAAAATGAGATCTTTGTATCGACTTAATAGTCCACAATCTTAAGCTGTAGGAGCATCATTGCGATTTTGTTGGACCATAAAGAGTTATGTTATCTCCTTTGTACGCTTCAACACCTGTTTTTGCTATCTGTCTCTCTTTCAGGTACCGAAAATGGGCAAGTCCTGAATTTCTAGTCTTCTCTCTCAAGATAACGTTTACACAGCTCAAGCTAGGCTCGAGATTCAGATATTTCATCATAATTGTGTCTGTCTTCAGTTATGGATTGAATGCAATGAAGAACCCAAAGGGTGCTTAGTCATCAAAACATCTTCTGTAAAAAAAACCAAAGTGAGAAAACAAAAACATTTTGTTTCTTTGTATAGATGCAGAATGATCTGTCTTCTGCTTCTAGGGATTTTATCTCCTTTATAGTTTCTTTCTTTAGCCATTTTAGTTCATTTTAGAGTGCCCTTTTTAGATTTTGTTTTCTGCATTTTTCTTTAAATTGTTCAACAAACCCCTCTTTTGCATATCATCAATATACCACATTGATCCCATCTTTAATTTACAATAAAAAGATTTGAGATTATTGTCCTAATTTAATTAGTATACAAAAACATAACAGAAAAACACAGTTCTTGTCGCAGTTTGCAAAATTTTACTTGAGACAAGCCTTTACATAGTACAGTTTTGCCTTTGATAACAAGTAATTCATGGCTTTTACAACTACTACCGTGAAACATGTAAGCTTAGTCAGAGCTTCATTGGTAAAAAGAAATCAGCTTTGAACTACTGTTCTTCTATTTATAGCTGCACTGTATGAATTCCCGTTCATGTTCCCTCCCAATCTTCTAGCAGTCCTCTGAATCGCAGCTAGGCGTTGCTTCTGATAGCGGTTATTCCATTGCCTGTAGAACCTAAGTCCAGTATTAGCATGATGAGCTATAACTTAGTGGCTTAGTTAGAGAAAAAAAAGAGATAAATTCGAAACCTGCTCAAGAACATTCCCGCTACAAGAAACGACATTCCCAAAGAAATCTTCTGAATCGTTGTCATTTCCTGAACCCATTGCAGAAGATCTTTAAAACAGGACAATGTCTCAGTCTTTAAAGGCGTCTTCTTTCGAGGGTCTCTGGACCATGATTCTACCACTGATTCTAGACTTGCTTTGTTTCCGTAACATGGTTCTTCTCTAGAATCATCATTCGTTTGAACAGCAAAACCAACTGCTTCACAGAATGCTGTACCATTAGAATTCCAATATGAGGCCTTCATGCAGATGATGTCGTCATTTACTCCACAAGGGCCAATCACCTAAGCACATATTGAAACCATTAGATTCCATAAATCAATAGACAGAAAACAATCTTTGCATTTAGTTATCACAATACTTTTCTTACCCTTGTAAGTGCATTACTTGCGAAGTATGCGTCTTTGCAAGCTTCAAAGACTTTGTTACAAAATGAACCACAGATGCGAGGAGGACCCGGTTGAATTCCAACATCTGGGTTACAGATTGAACACTCCAATAACTCGAACAAATGAAGGCATTCTTGACTAGCTTCACCATAAGTAGCCAGGTTTCTGATAGCTATGAAAGCCGGGTTCGTCTGAACAGAAGAGCAACAAGTCCTTTTACGAAACACCCGGCAGAGAGTAAGTTCTTTGGAGCCTCGACCAACAGATTTCGGAGGCTTTCCTTCTGATTCATATGGTGGAAACCGCCCTCCTTTAGAAACGCATACTCCTTTCAAATCCGGTTTCACCGCACCTGAAAACACTGTTCTACAACCATTCTTATTTCTTACGCAAGTACAAGCCCCAAAACCAGGCTATTCACTCAAAATTGAACAGATTTATAAGTTTCTATTGCAAAGTTCCATCTTTTTACAAGATAAAACAATCCCAAAATGAAGCTAGCAAAACACTGAACCAACAAGCTGAGGAACACCGCAAAACTAAAATTTATAATCTATTTGCTTTTGCATCAGACGAGTTAATATGATACAGACGACGAAACGCAAAAAAAAAGATTTGAACTTTGAGTTATTAAATCCAATATTACCGATACCCATTTATGGAATTTAACAAGTAGATCAAATAGAAATGTCACAACAAGAAAAACCCTAACCGGACGAAAAAGAGATCAGGAGATGAAGAAACAAAATCCGACTGTGAATCCTAAAGATCCTCTTCGTTAAACATATACCCATCTTTCTCGAGTGATCTAAAAAGCTCGAAGCAAAAGACAGACGAGTATTCGTGACTTAAAAGTTCAACAAGTCTCGCTCACGAGGAAGAGTAATACGGGTCGACCCGAATACCCGATTGCACAGACTCAGTCAAATTGGGTTTTAGAAACAGAATCTTAATTTTATTGATCAACCTCTCTAAGATTTCAATTTTGCTTTTAGTTGTCGTTCTGGGACCCATAATTATATACCCTCCTGCGATAGAATACACCATTAATCACAATTTTTAGATTAGAACGTAATTAACCTTCTATAATCTATATTATTTTAGTAATCAAAGCTTAATAACATTCAACTCTCTTTTCAGTTGATTTCTCTCCATATGAAGAAGATGATGAGAAACATGGATTAAGCAATGCTTTCATTGTGGCACCAAAATCTAATCTCAATCCGTCCGGAAAAACCGGAAAGAGAAACAACATTGTTCCCAATTAACAAGATGAAATTTTGATTAGGATGATTGAGTGAATCCTCAAAGCAACTTAACGCCAGCTTCTCTTACAGAATCGATCACAGCCTTCACTTTACCATGATACCTCTGCTCTTTCTTCATCTGGATTGTAATAGCTGGAATATCTTTCATCAAGAGTCTTTCTCCAAGAATTTTACCAATCTTTGAAGCAGCAGCGACGTCACGTGTGATATCCATTGTTTCCCTCAATGCTTTCTCCTGTGAGCTCGCTGAGCAAGCCACTGTGGCTGTTGGAGAGTGTATGACTTGTGCGTGAACAAACTTGTTTGTGAAGTGCATTTTGAGGACGTAAGGTTTGAGGTAGTCAAAAAGACGTGGTGGTCTCACTGCCGGTGGAATTACCATCTTTCTCTCTCTTTAAATGTCTGCAAAGAGATACAAAACATAAACCCTTAAAAAGAGCTTTGACAGAGAAGTAAGAAGACTAAAAACTCTAATTGCTAAGTATCAACAGCCCATGACTAAGATTAAAGCCAAGACTCTAAACGAAATTGCATTAAAGTCAAGTGGAATACAAATCGTTTCGGACAAAGACAATGTGTGACACGACCAAAACCAAACCTAAATGAATGAAGTTCCTAGCTTTTCCAGAAATAATCAAAACGAACAGCATTTGACTTCCAGACATTTCATCAAACAGTTGGTGGATACAAATTTGTAACTGAAACCACGAACAAATACTAAAATAGCAGAGAATCTGCAACTCAAAGCTAGAATCAATACTTCTTACCGAAGATAATTTCTATCGAAAGTTCTTCAATTATACAATCCCATGAAAAACGAAAACTAAACTAAGTAGAGAAGAGAAACCAAAATCAGTTCTTCTCTTCATTTTCATATCTCACGATCTATCAGCTTAAACCATCGAATCCGAAGGATATATAAAAACAAAAATCAACCTGAAACCAAGAATAAAGAATGCCAAGAAACAAACTAGAAGGAACGAGATTGTTGATCGGTAAATAAGAAAGAAACAGATCGTAGAAACGGTACCTCAAAAGAAAAAAGAAGCTAGCAGCCGAAGAAAAGCGAGTTAGGAGTAGGGACTAAACAAAGAGGAGATACGAGTTCTCATTTGGTTTGGGCCTAGTAAATGGGCCATATTTCATTAAACTTACCAATATTCGATCCAACAGTATTTATTTTGTTTTCATTTCTCTTTCGATTTGGGCTTTTATAATATTATAAAGTTTGGTTCTACATTTTATTGTGTTAGGGCTTTTATATTGAAACAAGAACGATGCACCATATAAAGATTAGTTTGCTCGAAATCCACAAAAAACACTCCTTGAACAACCCTCTTGACAATTACATTGCTTGCAATAGTGAAAATATGTTATAATTAATAGATAACTAAACTGATTTTTTGATAATTAGTGTGGTTATTAACCATATTTTTTAGTTTGCTAAGTAATATAAAAAAAGGTTAATATTTTGTGTAATTTTTTTGCATAATGTCTCCTTATCCTCACAAGTAGTGATTCCAGAAGATAACTTGGTGTACTTTTCTCCATGTTAACCATTGTTGATAGATCATTTTTGTCAACAGTTAATTTAATATATTATCCATTATTTTTATTGGTCAAAATATGAAAATAAAATAAAGAGAATTTTTTTTTTTTTTTAAATACAAAGTAACTGGAGAAGAGATAGAGAAGCAGGAGTTAATGGCAGAGACTGAAAAAGAGAAAGTCCCCCGCTTTCTTAGGCTACTTTGCCTTTACAATCTTTCTTTTTTTACTCCCATACTTTCACAATGACCTCATCAAATCCTTTATTCAACTTTTTATATATATTTTAATACATAAAAAATGTTAGTTACCCATTTATACATCTGAATTTCTGAATATAATTGTTATAAATAAAAGTTAAAAAAAAAAGATTTTGTCTGTAAGAGTTAACAACATTCTTTATATTTTATTTTTTTTCAACAATTGGATCGACAATGCCCGATCCATATATTAAAATCCACCTCTATAATCCATTTTTTAAACTACCATAATACAGTGGATAAGAATCGAACTCTAGTACCAAGTTATTAGCTACATCCTAACCACCAAACTGAAAAAAATAACTCGACAACATTCTTTATATTCAGATCTCCATAATATAATAATGTCTGTAATATAAATAATTAACCTATTAAATCCTTATCAGTTTACCGAGAGAAAATTACAAAAAAAAAGCTCTCTAAGCTCTCCCATCACGGATTTTCATTTGTTTCTATACTCACTATTTCTTATACTTTCAGCAATTATGAATATCCTTATAGTAAAAATAATTATAAGAATAATACTAATCAACTAACTATTGGTTTCGAAAATACCTAATATAGTTATATATATATATATATCTTTCATAAGTATAATGTATATAACCTTTAGGAAAAAAAGTATAATGTATATATCAATCTATTACAACATGCATTATTTTCATAATTATTGTGACTTACTATTTTCCTAATATGACTCCAAAAGTAAATTTTCGAAAGTAACAACTCCAAAACCAAAAGTAACAAAAAGTATATACACGAAAGTACAGTAGAGTAAGAGTGGTTCTATGATTTCTAACAATGCTTAATTCACATCGTTCGTGTGTATATTAAATATCAAAATGATACGCACGAAATAGTCAACTAAAAATGAAGTCGGAATTGGCTTATGGGACATTCTCTTCTCACCGTTGACAATGGCATAGTCGGAGAGGGAGAGAGACACGTGTTGGAGGAGTAGAACACGTGCGAGAAAGTGATCAATAAGTGTACTCATCGGTCTCATTAGTGTTCGCACGTGCCCTGCTTCTCCATCAAGTGTTACTCACCCATTTCATTTCTCTTTGCTTCATGAACTTCACATATAGCTTATACTTACATTACATCTATCTATATATAGAGGTCAGAAAGAGAGAGATTTGCGTGTGAAGAAGAAGAAGAGAGAGTTTCTTAAGAATAAAATAAACAAGTTAAGAGTGAGGAGGCAGGAAATTGTGCTTGCTCATTTAGGTACATATATAGTGGAGGTTTCAAGTGTTTGATAAAATGAGGCATAAGCAATAAATTCCGGAAATAAATAAAAGTAATATTATTAGCTATGGGAGTGGAGTTAAAGTGATTGAGTCTTCAAGTGGGATTTCTTTTAATGTGGATAAGAAGTTAAATGGCTATCATATCACCATTTCTTTCCATTACTTTAATTCATTTTTTTAATTTAAAAAAATCAAAACTATTTAGGAGGTATAGAATTGTAAATCTAGACGAGTTCTTCTCGATATAATAGTTATGATGATCGAGTTAATGATTCTGGCATTAGAAGTTCGACTCCTTTTCACTATTATAGTAAATTAAAAAAGAGTTTTAGAGAATAAACTTTAAGTTATAGATCGAGATTAGTCAATCTAATTATTGATAAAAAATAAATCAGAGATACGAGAACCATGTGTTCATAGGTAGACTCTGTACTTAATGACTATATATATGTACTTGACAATATTTCCAATACTTTAGACGTAATTTGAGTGTAGGAATAGTGAAATATTGACCAACTAATTTTTGGTTGGTAGATGATTATAAAAAAAGAAATGAGCTTTGACCATGATAAGAAGATCTGATTATTGGTTAACAATTAGACAACAGTTTTAGGATTGTGAGTAGCTTGTAAGAATAGTAATGATAAAAGAGTAATTCCATAGTTTGGTACGCAATGTATGTAATAGAGACAGACAGTAAAGATAGGTGACGAGTTTGGGTCAGTTTGTGTCTACTTCCTGCCGCCGAATCCAACTTCAACTCTCACTATTTTATCCTTATTTTTACTTCATTCTGACGTCACACACACATATTATACATATATGATTAAAAGAAAATAAAATATGGAGTATTTATCAACAAAGAGATTAAGATTCAAGAGTGTTTAAGTACTTTTGATTTGTCATAATGTCTACGTTGTTTTTTTATTACCAACACACGATTCATAATCTAAGTTCTCTAATTAGAATAAGGTCATATTCAAACACATTATATAGTATCTAACTAAATCATGAACAAATCAACTGAACTACCTATTTTTTAACATGTGAATGTTGTTTAAAAGAAGGTATTTGGTCACCAACCATAAAGAAGCTTTTAGACGTGGTGCCCTTTGTTAAACATCAAGTTTTTCTTTTTCATACATACTCTTTTAGTTTACTTTTATTTACGAGTGAAAAAAATATGCGGAAATTCAAATATGAATTTTCCTTTTTTTTGGTCGGGAAATATGGAATTTTATTGAATAACATTAGGCTTTTGATAGGCTCTTTAGAATAATATACATAATTTATCAAAAAACTAATTAAAAAAAATATTTTAAATTATTATATATTATTTGTCAACAAGTTATATATATGATTCAAAAAAATTTGTAAGCCAAATATAAATGTTTAGGAAAGTAATATTTCTACCAACCAAACTTTCATTTTTGTAATTGAGAATGTAAGAAATTGAATGAACAGAACAAAAACCTAAGGAAACTCGTGATTTTTGAGAATTTGTCTAAATACATAAAAAAAAAATTGGGTATATTTTTCAGGTTTAGTGCTGCTAACACCTTCTACACTCATTTAGAGTTATCTGTAGCAAAATTCACATTTTTCATAACAAGAATATATACTATTAATTTCTTGTTTTTATAGTAGTTAAATATAAAAATACAATAATACCAAAAATTTTGGACAACAACAGTCAAAACTTGGATTCAATTCAATGTCTAAAACCGGGTTTGGTATAATTTGTAGTTTTAAAAAATATTTACCTGAGTTAATGTCGAGAAAAAAGAATTATGACATCTGGTTAATTGAAATTTTATAGTTATGGTGTTACATTTGGTTAATATCATGATATAACATAGATTTAATGTAGTTAAAGACATATAACTAAAGTTGAAATTTGTGATTTAATTTGTGTAGCTAACAAACATTATTCCAATTCAAATCGTTATTTTGATAAAATAGAATTATTGATACAATTTTTAAAGCCACTGTATATTTCTTCTTTAAATTATTTTTCATTTTTGATTCTAAAAACAGAAAATCAATTTTTTCCTTTTAATATAGATTAAAAAGTTTCCATCGATAATATTACTGTTATATTTCGTTTCCGTACTTAGGTGGTAACTCAACCCAAATGAGCTATTGTTGGCTAGGGAGAAAGTTTGCTAACAAATAATAAGGTTGTTATTTTTCGAATTGTTCACTTCCTCAAATACAAAAACGCATTATATGATTTTGGAAAATGGTTTTTAGAAATGAAATAAAAATGTTAATAAGAAAAAGAGAAAGAAGAATGATGGTGAAGAGAAAAGAAAGATGATTATGATGAGTTGATAGAGAGAGTAACCACAGTGACATGAATGGGTTGCGTGTTCTTCGCGAGTTTCTTCTTTTCTCCATTTTTATTTTTTTTACCCTCACCACCAAAAACAAATTAAAAAAAAAAAACCATAGTTGGAGAGACAGAGACTTTGTGTATTGGAGAGTTCCAATGCAATTTCTTCTCTCTTTTTTACTCCTTTATTATTCTCCTTTTCGTCCATTGCTTTATTTTTTAACAACTAGATCGATAAGATCTGATCCATAGCCTAAAACTCATTCATATAATCTTTTTTTAAAATTATTATAATGCAGCAGGTAGAAATCGAAGTATGGTGTTAAGTCATTAACTGAATCATTTTAACCACCAGACTGAAAGCAACTCGACACCCATTATTGTTTACTAATAAGAAATTTTGTTTTATTTTAAAAGAAGTTTTTTGTGATTTATGGTTTTTTTTTGACAGGTGTGATTTATGTATCTTATAAATATTAATAACTAATTTTGTTGCCGATATTTAGTTGGAAGTAAAAATTTATGGTATAACCGTATAAGAGAATGCTTTTTTCGTTGGATTTTATCCTTTTTTAAAACAAATTGTTATTTCAACTGTAACGAATGCTATAATGAAATTTTTTAAAGATTTTATAATACAACAGAAACTATGTTTTATTGCTGTTTAAAAATTTATATGTTTTTAGTGTTATCTACATGCAATTAGATTTTACAAAAAATATATATATATTAAGATGTAAATATCCGAAACAGAAAATATCTGAAACCGAAAATATAACTCGAGTTGAATATAATATCGGAAACTGAAAAGCTAAACCTAAATCGATCCAAAATAATAGGTTAGTTTAATAATTTTTTTGTACATTGAAGTCACTTTGATATAATTTTTGGTAGAAAATCCTAACATAATAATAAATTTTGTAGTCAATATTCAGTTGGAAGTAATAATTTATGGTATAAGAAAACAAAATTTCGTTTTGATTATATCTTTGATAAAATGCTCTTAATTAAGTTTGCATTATGATTTTAGGTTTTTTTTGTTGTTATCTCAATTAGGCCAAAACAAATTGTTGTTTTGCTATGTTAATGTTATAAGTTTTTATATTATATTATATATTTTAAAGCCAAAATTTGCATTAAATAAAGATAAGCAAGATGATATTTACATTGAGCAATTCAATTTTGATTGGTACATGATAAAAAGTATGAGCATCGAATCTTAGATGATAGATTTTGATAATATGTAGTGAAAGAAGAAAGAAATAGAAAAGATATTAGAATAGCTAAAAGATTTCATAAAAAAGAAAAAAAGGTGAAGAGAGGATTGTGCAGTTCAGTGAGACTTACGTCTGACAGAAGCAGAAGTGAATCGTTCCCCCATGTTTTATGGGTTTGGTTTTTCTCTTCTTACTCTTACGTCATTGCTTTTTACTTTTCACACTCTCTTTCTCATCTCATTAACTATATTTCTTTTATTATTACAACTCCACGCACCATATTGCCAAAATCTTTTTTGAAAAACTGTTGTACTATCATTTTTTATTTTATTTGTAAATTTTGTCCCTAAATCCGTAAATTTCCTAGAATCCCGAGAATGCTATGAAAATACCTATGTTCAAATAGAAATAATTAGTAATTTTTGGGTTTGAAGGCAATCGAATGATCTAGACCAATAAGAAAACTTTCATTTTCAAGATAAAACCATTAAACGAATATCACTTGATTTATAGTATCATATTTTTTTTCAATAGGTTAAATCCGTTTTTGTTGTTTTCTGTACTAGAATAAATACGTAATCTCTATATTACTTGATATTTTGCACGAAAGACTTGAAATATAGATCTAACATTGTCTATCTAGTTGACGATAAAAAATAAATAATACAAGATAAACAAGAAATAGAAAGAAGAAGAGTTAGTACTAAAGTTTTTCTCTTGCAAGCTTAGAACTTCTTTTCTTCTCTTTAGAGTCTCTCACAATCAAAATTTTGGACACTCTTGAGTTGTTTTTTGATATGTTTCCTAGTTCCAACTTCCAAAGACAGTCTAAAATCTAATAGTTACTCTAGTATTTCCAGCCTTGCATACGAAAATAATGTCTTTGAGCTTGAAAGAAAATGATAAGCCCATTGAGATGCCTAATTTACCGGCCCATTACATTCACATCATGACAAGGGCCTTGTTCTGTTTTTACGTGACCAAATCAAATAATGGACCTAAACCCAAAGGTATATTAAACGGCCCATTACGTTCATATCACGACAAGATTTTCTATCTCCACCAGAGAACTTAATCAAACCCTAATCCATAGTTCAGTTGTGTATGTTTTTACTTCATCAATCGTTCAATTTCGACCACTAAACAAATTTATCGAATCATTTCCAGTCTTATAGTTTGTTTATGAAAAAACTGTCTGGAAAAACAGCCTCCATAGAAGCAAGCTCAAGTCCACAACAACAAAACAAAAGTGTATTACTCAGTCAAACTAATAATATCTAACAAAAACTGAATAATTGTAGAATCAAAACCAAGCAAACAAGAAGAGGAGAGGAAGAGGGAATATAGTACTAGACCAAAACCGGTTTTAATCTTCTTCCTCAGCTTCGTTCTCAGCAATGTTGAAGTACCTCAACTCATAGAGGTTACGGTCCTTGTTTGAAGCAATCACTCTGAGCCAATCCCTCACATTATGCTTCTTCAAGTACTTCTTTGTCAAATACTTGAGATATCTGTCACAAAAGACGCATTAGGAAACAAAGAATTACACCAGAGAATAGGTATCAAACAATCTTCTATACTCAACTCTACAAAGATAAATTCGAGAATATACAATAAATATATTACCAATCTACAAGATAAACAAAAAAACATCACCAAAGCTATTCAAGATTCTTCATTTAACATTGTACCAACCAACAAGATGAACAAAAGCATTATCAATCAAACCAGTTTCTACATTGTCCTATACTCAAATGTATACAAGAAAAATTCGAGACTTTGCATTCATATTGAACCAACCCAACAAGATACCAATACCAATACTACAGATTACGCAGCTGGAAACATAGACACAAGTTAGGCAAAGTTGGAGAATTTGGTAAAGTATTTTGATACCTCTTGGAGAATTGGCCATCAGAAGTGACAGTAATCTTGTTCTTCTCGCGAGTGATAGAGACAGAATCACCAAGAGCACCAGCTTTACCACCAACCTTAATCCTCTCCTGAAGAAACTTCTCTAGAGAAGCAATCTCCATGATCTTGTCATCCACAGGTTTAGAGCAATCAATGGTGAAGGAAACTCCCTTCTTCTTTCCCTTTGGAGCTGCTGCACTTCCACGACTCATTTTCACCTCTCTTCTCTGCATATCCAAAAACAAATTCAACCATTGATAATGTCAACAATTATACACATACTTAAGCACCTGCAATATTCAAATCTGCATCTCAAGCCAAAATCGATTCTCCATGTGATAAATTCTATCTAAGTTGACCAATTACTTTTCCAGAAAAACCAAAATTAAAGCGAGTAGAGAAGACAAACTAAAATCGCTTCTTCATTTCCTCTTCATTTTCATCCCTCACAGAATAAATCTTAAGATAAATATTTAATTCTGTGGAAGGAATTGAAGATAATGGAAAACTAAAAAGGACGCAATGATAGTGTACCTGAAGCTACTAGAAGATAGAACTGTGCGAAATGACGAGCGGCGTGTTTTGATCTCGACAGAGAGAATAAGAAGAAGATGCGTTTAGGGTTTTTAGGCTTTAAAGATGCTCTTACAATTAGGTCATTTAGTGATAATATTTAATAACAAAATTGACCCCGTTTTATTTGTTAAATCGAAAAAGACCCCACAACTTTCAGATTTGTTAATGGGCCGTGGTGCATACAGCAATTTTTTAACAGTGATATATGCATTTGATAAATAAGTTATAATTTTGGTGTAAGATTTACAGAGCCTTTTGACAAAAGATAATCTCAGTTGTTAATTTTGTAGATGTATTGTTGATTTTATCCAATGGAGAAGCCTGACATTGGATGCATACTGCTTCAAAACAAGCAAGCATATTGTAATCTTACAGTTATAACCAATGTTAAAGGCACTCTCAGGTTAGACTACTTCCTTTAATGACTTAATGCAACAAATTAAGGTGACGAGAAACAAAAAAAGCTGTCGCAATTCTACGACTGCAATAGATCGAAGCATGGCCTAAAAACTTAGATTCAAGACAAAATTAGTAACCGAGTCCGCTTATAACAACAAAGGTAATCATTATCAACATATTGATGTCCGAATCGGTTTCTTTGACACAATGTAATTGATGTTTAATTCAGAAGCGAAGGAAAAGGTCACTGAAAGATCGTGTTATATTTTAACAACTAATAGACTGTAACGAAATTGATGAATTTTGTTCATCACATGATGTAACGAAATTCCCATTTTTCTTAGGTTTACGAATTAGGCATAAATTGAACTAGTCATTGTAAGGCATTACCCCAAAGGGAACCCTTCCAGAAATTCTCGAAGGCCCAAGACAAGCTCAGGCCCAAGAGGGGGTTTGGAAATAGTTTTCAACCAGCAATAGACGCGCCTCGGTTAGAACCTCATTAGCTGCGTCATTGCCCCAAGCGCAAAGATGAGATTTGATAGCGATAGTCTCTCCTTTATATATCTGCACAATAACTATCGAACTTAAATACGCTTCCGATGTGGGACTTTGTCTAGAAGCGAATAACAAACAAATGAAGCTATTCGCAGCGTAGTGTTACCAAATTACTGAAACGGATATATATATTTATATGTAATTACTAATATTAAGAAATTAAGACTGTTAAAGATGGTAGGGGCTGCGCGAACGCAAACCCCCTCTGCCACAAATAATGACGTAGGCTCTTCCTCAAGGGAAGACCTTAAGCTAAGCACCCCTCCTTAATGTGCAATGGAGGTCACTAGCCTAGGCCACTCGTCTTCTTGATCACAAGTTGACCCCGTCCAGGTAAGTGATTTTATCGAGCGATCTACTTCCTCTTTTATATTGCTGCTTTCCCTTTCGTTTGGTTGTACGTAAACGATGTGGGACTTTTATTAGTGTAACCTTTTGAAGCACACATGGGCCGCCAAACGCTCTAAGCCCAGTAAAATATGCCAATAGAAGATATATTCAATCTTGATTGTGTTACATTTTAATTCATCGAAAACTATAATTGTAATCCTGAATCTCCGACGAGGATCACACAGTCAAAGAATAATCTGAGGACACTGCTTCTTAAACAGAATTTATATGAATTTTATTTAAGTTACTACACATATATCTTACATTTTCGTATCCCGTATTTCGCAGGACAAATCTGCAAGGTGTAGGGATTACACAACCCATTAAGATTAACTAATTCAAAGTCGTTAAATAACGATTTACGAGTAACATGAAAAAATTTCACTAGCTTATTATATGCCTCTATAATAACATAACAGGCATCAGCCATTGATGAAGATCTGTTTCAGTCCTTATGCAAGTTTTCAGGCTTCAGATAATTCGGGATTCGATCAGTGGTTCCAGTTTTGTGATCGTAGTACTCCACAGCGGCTGCTCCAGCCAGAGCAGCTAATGTCAGTGCCTGAGCATGTAACCTGACAAATATAATTCAGTTCAGAAAATGTGTGAGACATCATCTTTAAGTCAAAGAACAATGAATATCATCATCAGAAGAAGAAACAATCCAAGATGAATTTAAAAAGTAAAATGGGTCACATTTGTGATATATCCAACACTCTAAGAACATGTTTTTATGAACAAACACTGGAGATGATAAGATGTTGTTTAACAGATGATTTGTCTAGTAATACAGAACAGATTGAAAGATATGAATGATTTCACATTTAGCAGCTGTAGAAATGAAGAAACAACAAGAACGAGTGGAGTGATTTGAGAAATTCACTTGGAGAATCTCAAACAGAGATATAGAGTAGACATAATCGAAGCTCATGCAGGCTCAAGCATTACTGTTTCTTACTCGAAACAGTTTGTGATTATGCAAAATGTTGTTATATGAAAACACAAAACTAAGTTACAGTTCTTTGATCAACAGTAAAAAAGGAGATAAATAAGAATCAAATGCTTCAATGGAATAATCTATTGAAAATCTTCTGCAACCCAACAGAGTCTATAACCAAAAATCGAAAGATTAATCAAAGTTTCGATTAGAAAATTTACCTAGCGTGGATGATTCTGACACTGGTTTTCATGGCGGGTTTTGACCAGTTATAGGCGATTGAACCAGAGATTCCACTAAGCCATAAACAACCTATCAAGAGTTCAAATTTAAGATTACAATTTATTAGAACAACATGCAAATTCTTCATCCAAAAGAAAAGCACAAAACTCATATAATGCCTCCTTAATCTCGACTGTTAAAAAACCAAATCCATTAACACCCTAAAGTGAATAAAATTCAGATCCAAAAAAAATTCAGATCTTAAGGATTATTAAGATAAAAAACGACATAATACAGATCTATGATACTGTTGAAACAAGATTCGTGTATTCTTTGAACGCCAAAACAACAAGCAACGACAAATTATATTCGAGGTTGTAAAAAGGGAAAAAAAAAGGAGATAGAGATTTACCGACGGTACGAAGCTTGTGTTCGATAATCCATTCCTTGATTTCAGCAAATGTAGTCTTTGATTCCGCCATTGTTGAATGGAGAAGGAAAAATTTAGAAATGAAGAGAAGAGAGTTCGTCGGGCGGTGGTTATAAAGCGGCCAAGGCGGAAAATTCTGAGAAAGAGAAAGCCAATTTGCTAACGTGCGCTTCTCTTGATTTTTTTAATAAATCAATTTTTTTTTTTTGACATAGACAAATACTGTGGGTGGTTGTTTTGACTTGTTTAACGATTTTTCTCCCATAGAATCTTCCTCAACCAATACCACTTTTTTAAACAATAACTTAGCCTATCACGGACATAACAACATGGTTGGAGTATTTAGACTTCTTTCAATAGAGTTTGATTCTTTGATTCTATGTAGTTTCATGTGATAATATTTGGATTTGAGGGTTTAGATTAGACAACGAGTTTTATCGATAAAAAGAACATTCAAACGACCCAATTTATGTAATTTCCTACTTCCTACTCTAGTCTCATAAGTAGAACATTTGTTCACAATTTTCTCTTATGTAAACATTCCTTCCCATCTAAGATGGGAGACTAATTGACTTTGATCCGAATCAAATTAAATCAAACCAACCCAGTATAAATCATATTACTTTGGAGACCGAATAAGAGATAACCAACAATAAATATTTCCTTAAAACTTAGACAAAAAAAAAAATCTCCTTAAAGCAATGCTTATTCTTTTCTATTCCAATTTTCTCAATTTGGAATCATAAATTTTACAAACAGAAGCTCCAAGTTTTCTCAAATAAAGAAAATATTTTTTTTTTGGTCAACTTAACTTATTCATAAGCAATAACGTGACCACAAGATAGGAACATTATTTACAAAAACATGACCCTTCGAAGACCTCTAACATTGCGGGCAAGGAAATCGGTTTTGTGATTTAACGCACGCGGAATCTAGACTAGGGAAAAGCTGGTGAAGCAACTCTGTAGTCTGGAGAAATCATCTAGACTTAAACATAGGTTACATTTCAAGTTTTTAAAAGAAAAAAAAAAGTTGCAGTTAAAAAAAAAAAGAAAAAAAAAAAGTTGAAAACTAAAGGTGATTCGCCTTCACAACTTCTGATTCATACCAACACTTCAAATGAATAATCTCCACTGTCACTGTCACTATCATTTTCATGAGTCATTGCATTAGCCACCGAATTGCTGCTGCTTGGAGTTTAAACACACAAAGGAGTTAATTTATATATAGACTCATGCAGTCATGAAGTAATTAACAGTGTAACAATGTTTAATATCAAATTCCTACTCAACAGGAGAAATTGGACCAAAATGTTGTTCAAATCGACATAAACCATCTAATTCGGATTCAGATTTCGAACCGAATTTTGGATTTGGATTGAAACATCGACTTTGTTCAACATGTTCACAATTAGGGCACTTCATCTCCTTCTTTTCATTAAATTCCTTAGCAATACAATCTATTGAAAACATGTCAATGCAAGATGATTAGATGTCACAACATAGCAAATAAGAATCACTTACCAAGATGAAACTTATGACCGCATTGAAGTGTAACACAGGTTCGAAGACCATCCTTAATCCTACACATCGAAACTTTCTCCTTTCTGTTATCTTGAGACACATCATGATCTTCATCAGCAGGAGCAGCTTCAACGTTAAGATCAAAATCTGCAGCTCATTTGCATCTTTTAGCGTTACGCTCAGATCCCAAAACCATTATACATTCTTATGAAAAACAATCTCCAAAAGCTCAAGAGATTCTAGAGTTCTCCGAGAAAAGCAAAATCTAATCACCACACAATTTAAAGGCGATGTTGTTTTGGATGATTAGTGGCTAGATACTCTTTCATTTTACTCATTTATCCTTTTGCACATTTCTTTTACTTCTAAATTATTTTTTCATAATTTATATAAAGTTAATTTTTCTGCTTAAATGCTTGTGCAAACTTCACAATTTTTTAAAGTTTTCTATCAAATTTGGGTATAATTTATGTAAACTAGCTAAACAACTGTAAAATATTTAGTTATAGAGTTATTTAGTTGATGTATATTTAACGGATATTAATAAATAACGGATATCAATAGATAACAGATATTTAAAATATGGTGCGCAAAATTATATATACAGATCTAACGACTAAAAGGGCGCTAACTAATTTTAAAAAAATCTTATATGAATTTTTATACATATATGTAACACATTGTTAAAGTTTTGGCTACAAATGTAAATGCCAATTATTGTAAAATTATATATCAATATTTGGCAGAAAAGAAAAATTATAGATTTTGTTTCTGTCTTTTAGTAGAGAAAAGGTGTCTACTACCACAACTTTGGTCTTATTTAGGGTCATTCAACAAAATTTAGTTTAAATTAGTATTAGGTGACAAATATTAATGTTAAAAAATTAATTAATATCAGATTTCTAGAACCCTCAACAGAAAGACAGATTAGTTAGTTCGGAGTGTTAAAATTTTATCTTGTAATTGTTTTTTGTAAACAATATGCCTCTTTTTTGAATTGAAAAGTTAATATAATTTATATGTTGAAAAAATTTAATAATAATTCCTATTAGCTATCACAAATATTTTATTTGTCATATTAGTAACTATATATGTTAATTACTATTAACTGCCAAAATAAATAATTGATTATAGAACAAAACAGGAAAGCAATCTTTATTTATATAAAATTAACAAATACCTTTTTTATATAATTTTTGTAACGGTTGAAAAAAAATATATATCTTTTATAACGGTTGGACTCTTTTCAGTAATTATTTCTTGTTTTTTGTTCTTTAAGTGTTTATCTCTATATGTTATTCGACTTCAAAAAATACATTAATTAATGGTTTTAGATTACATCAAATTTAAACTAAACACTATTTATGTTCATTGTCATTAACATATATTTGTCTATCCATGGATTAAATTTTGAGGAAAGAAAAACTAAGAAAGCCAAGGCAGTATAGAAACATACATCATATGGTTTTAAGATTAAGTCTTTCTCTGAAGTTAGCAATATAATGGGCTATAAGCTTCTTTCTATCTCCCACAAAAAAAAAAAAAACAATGTATATGTTGTATACATTAAACTTCATAGATCCATTGTCACTGAATTAACTATCTCTCAAGTTAGCAAAAACCAACATACAAATTGGGCGTTGTTCTACTTTTCGACATGTTGGATACTTCATTTGTTTTTTCTCTTTTCATTACCAAACATATTGTTGTTAATGTTCATACTTAACCATGTTGTCCGAACTAACTTTGGTCCGAACTAAACCAAACTACTTCAACATAAGCTATATTAATTTGGAACCACGAATCTGCTGTTAAAAGGAGACCGACGAGTAGTTAAAAAGCCAACGACAAACTTCTCTCAAACAATACTTATTATTTTCTCCAGTTTTTCTCAAGTTACGAAGATAAATTTTACATAAAAGTCCCAAATTTTCTTAGATTGAAAAAGAAAACTAAAGTAACTAAAACATAATTAAGTTCCAGGTTTTCTTAAACATTAGAAAGTTGATGACCAAAACCGCTAAATTATCATTAGCATTAGCCGCTAAGTTATCCAATAGATAAGATGGAACCAATAGAACATTAGCCACTAAGTTGGTGTCTTGATAAGGCTGGACAACTGAATCATTAGCCATTGGAGCTTTAGTTATTACACTGAAACATTATTCGCTAAGTAAACCCATGGATAAGATTGAAGACTACAAGGATATGTATTGATTCCAGACGGTAAAATCCGTCTGAGTTTCATTTGGAAAGGGTTTTCTTATGGATTTGCTATGTCTAGTTTAAATTGTCAAGAAATATGATATGTCAGAAACTGTTGTGAATTAAATATGATTCTCAACGGAATATTACCGGTGGGAATTCTAAATCAGTTCTTGACGGATTGCATTGTAGGAATTTTCAGACAAAAACTTGACAGATTTAGTCGAAAGGAATTCCAGAAAAAATCATGACGGACTTTGTCGTATGTATGGAAATAAAGAGAAGTTCCTAACGGATTATATGGTCTAGAATTCCCGACAATATTGTGTATGAAATTACATACCATTTGTGAAGGAATTTCCTGATTTTAATAAAAAAATTTAAATTTGTTTATTTAATTGTTTTTTAGAAAATAAAACTGTTTATTACATATTAGATTTTTTTTGTCAATTTTACTATTTTTCTTCAAAAAATAAATTGATCGATAAAGTCCGATTCATAGCCAAAACTCATATCATAAAATCTCTTTCTTTTCCTTTCTCTTGTATTTGGAAGGAATCAAATCCAGTGCATGAAGATTTATAAAGTGACCACTAACACTGGACCACATGTCATCGGCATTATATATTAGATTTATAGTATAGAGAAACTAAAAGAAATAAAATATATTTAATTAATTGTTTTTTTAATTCTAATATAAAATAAAAAAGGTTTTTAAAGCAAAAACATTAAATAAAAAATGCATGTAAAAGTTTAAGAAGATGGAGGTGGTGGTGGCTGGAAATTAGAATTCTGAGTTCTAATGAACTCCCCCATATAGTCGATCTCACGTCGTAGCCGAGCAATCTCTTCAGTCTTCTCTTCAAAAGATGTTGCCACCACCGGGTTCATGACGGGCGTCGGAGTTGTGGAAGCCCGAGTGGATAAGGTAGGAGGACTACCTAATCCAAAATTCTTATCCGGGGTCTTCTATAAAAAAATAAAGAAACGAAGTAAGTCAATAGTCAATATGACGAAATACAAAATTATAAAATGACGTAATATAAAGCAACCTATGGTTTAGTTGTCATGTGCCTGATCTAACTCGTCAGTAGGTAGTAAATTCGAATATCACCCAACTTTAGTTAAAAAAAATTTATGAATCAGATTTTGTCGATCTAATTGCTGACAAAAAAAGTGACATACCTCAAAAACCATCTTGTGGATCTCTTTGCGGTTCAACTTTATTGCCTCCTTGTTCACCTCAGACGGGTTGGTAGAGTCAACCTCAGAAAGTTTGGTGTACCAATCCATTTTCCTTTTCTTCTGTCTCCCCATAAGCTTGGTATTCTGGGTCACAATTCTTTTCCCATTCCTTGTCCCTTTGGCAGGTTCCAATACTGTTGGTACGCATTCCAAAGATCACCTACCCGCCACTTCTTCTTCCACCTATACATGTTCTTGGCAAAATAGCTTGCAGCTGCTTTGTGGAATTTCTTACGAACCAAGCTAGTAATTGAGGGGTTCCAATTGAAATCTTGCTGCAAATGAAGACAAAAGGATTTATGTAAGTTAATTAAATTTACTTAAACACTAATAAAAACGATAAGGTGAATAAAAAAGTTACCGCGAACGAATGAAACCACATCTCTCGATCTTTCTTAGGCATTGCGGCAAACGTGGGGTACGGAATTTGAAGACCCTGGACCCTTTTTGTAATCCATTCTCTGATGGCATTTTCGTCGCCAAACCTGAAAAAAAAAATTAAAGTTTAGAATGTTATAAATATCTTATATAATCAATTTGAAACCCTTAATAACTTACCAAATCGAGTTATTGATGCGACCTGGATCAAGCCAAGGGAGATGAGATTGATCGGGCTGTACAAGCATCTCTTCGATGTGATGAGCCGGAGCAGAACTGTTGGACTCCTGGTTCGACAGGCCATGCGGAGTAAGTGGACTAGATCCACTAGGCATACTCTTCTGAAACTCAGACATTAGATACTCATTACATGAGGCCCTGCACAAACAATATAAGTTGAATTAGTGTGGTAATTTAAGCGATTATATGTTAAAATAAGTTCTTACAAACGATCATAAGTAGTATACTACAAACTTATAGGTTCCGATTGGCAATTGCTTTCGTTGCTTTGAAAAGCAAAAATCTTTGTAAAAGATTGAATTTAAACCAATCATACTTTAGAATAAAAAACAAACTATAATATAATTAGTTTAATATTTTCTTTTCAAAGCAACGAAAGCAATTCCCAATCGAAACCATAATCTTTAAGTTTAACCACTTGTTCATCTTCTGGTTTTTTCTTTTTTGATAAAATCATCTTCTGGTTTATTGAAACCACATTTATACAACAAGGAGTTTTGATGTTGGTTAAAAGTTATATATAGACCCAACAGGAGAAATCGGACCGGAATGTTGTTCAAATGGACATAAACCATCTGATTCGGATTCAGATTTGGAACCGATATTTGGATTTGGATTGAACCATCGACTTTGCTCGACATGTCCACAATTAGGGCACTTCATCTCCTTCTTTTCATTAAATTCCTTAGCAATACAATCTATTGAAAACATGTCAATGCAAGATGATCATAAGTACTTAATCTTCGGTACACGTAATTACAAAGAATAATTGTGACAACTTTTTAAAACAGACTTTAAAAAACTAGACGACATTGACGGGAACAGATTGAATAGATTCTAGGTCTTTAGTTTTCTTGTAGAAGAAGCCACTCCATCTCTTCGTAAACTGCAAAACCTCCATCACAATTGCAAACGCACCGATTGCACAGATGATGCTCGATCTTCCAACCGCTTTCAGGTTGTAAAATAGACAAACCTTTGTAGATATTGTAGATGCTTAGTACAATCACAATGTATCCAACACTATGATGATACCAATTCCAATACTTTCTGTACTTGTGATCCTTGTCTGGTCTTGCTTTGAGTGCAAGTATTTACAAAAACCCTAAGCAAAATAGGAAAATCCCAATAACGGTATGTAGTTGTCTTCATTCCGGTATGTTTCGCCATATAGATTGTTGTTCCTAATCCTCCGATTAAACCGGTAAAATAACCGGTGGTTTGACAAATTACATGTACATAGAACCACGTTGGATCTAGTTTTTCGTACAGCTTCATGTATCTTGCAGCCATTACTCCAATAGGCATTAAAATTTCACAACTTACAGCATTCACTAGTCCATGGATTTGCTTGACAAGCAACATGTTACCGTTTGTTGATTTTGTGGCTGTGACTTGTCCGGAAAGTAAATCCAAAGTAGCCATGGATTTGAGATGATCTCCACTCAATGCGTGCATCCCAAGTCGACCTCCTTCCTTCATTGGACCATCTTCCATAAGTGATTTGGAAGAGATTAATGAGTGAGTAATGAATGGATAGAAAGGATTGCATATTGTCTCAATATATAGATAAAAGTGTGGATTTGTCTTCAGAAACAAGTGTTATGAAATAACAAACATACACATATAGCATGGAAGAATCATCGTCAAAGTGCTCCATCATGTCTACAAATTTAATGATTTATAAATCATATTAGATAATAACAAGCATATATATGGACCAACCATTTAAACTTGAAATCATTTTCATTTATGAATCTTTAAAAACATTTCAATCGTAGCTAAATGTTTGTTCTCCCCAAATTATAAAATACTCCATATAAAATAAAAATTACTACACCCAATTATCCACTATCATACTTAACAAAATTTATCAAAATAACTAACATTTTTAATCAAACATATAGAATTATAGAGAGCAAAACAGGAAAGCAGTTTTATATATATATAAAATCAACAATTATCTTTTTTATCAATAAAATCCAAGAAATTTAAATAGATAGAATGGATTTAATTTACATAGTATAATTTTTGTAACGGTTGGACTCTTCTTAATTAGTAAACATTTCTTGGTTTTTTTAAAAAATGTATAATACATTAATTAATGGTTTTAGATTATATCAAATTCAAATTAAACACTATTTATGTTCATTTTCATTAACATATATTTGTCTATTCATGGATTAAATTTTGGGGAAAAAAAAACTATAAAGCCAAAATTAACTAATTAACTAAAGTTAACATAAGCTTCTTTCTATCTCCCCAAAAAGAAAAGTAATGTCTCTATATACATTAACTAACTAAAGTTAATTAACTAAAGTTTAGAGCCATTGTTACTGAATTAACTAAAGTTATCAAAAGTCAAGATGCAAATTGGGCCTTGTTCTACTTTTCGACATGTTGTTAAAATTTACTTGTTGATAAACAAAAGTCTAACAGACTTCGGTCCGAATCAAACCAAACCACGAATCTGATGTTAAAAAGAGAGTAATAAGCTTAAACATAAGTTCCAAATTTTCTTAAACATTAAAAAGTTGATGACCAAAGATGCTAATTACTTAAAATGGTTCTCCTCCACCACTTCTGCTGAGCCACCATCGCTGCTATCACTTTGGTTACAACCACAGTCAAATAATATTATGTTATTCCAATAGTAAGGGAAAGCCACTGCATTAGCCACCGAGCTCCCGCTAGGAGAAGGAGGTACCATTGGAGCATGAGCCACTAAATTGGCATGATAAGGCTGAACAACTGAATCATAAGCCATTGGAGCATTAGGTATTAAGCTATCTCTTAGATGAAGCGAGTGCACTGAACCATTAGCCGCTAAATTATCCCATGGATATCGTTGAACCAGTTGAACATTAGCCACTAAGTTGACGTCTTGATAAGGCCTAACAACCAAATCATTATCCATTAGAGCATTATGCACCAAGTTACCTCCTGGATGAACCTGGTGCACTGAAGCATTGGCCGCTAAGTTGTCCCATAGATAAGGTTGAACCAGTGAACCATATGCCGCTAAGTTGATGTCTTGATAAGCCCAAAAAACTGAATCATTAGCCATTGGAGCATTAGGTACTACACTACCTCCTAGATGAAGTGGGTGCACTGAACCACTAGCCGCTAAGTTGTCCCATGGATAAGATGGAACCATTTGATCATCAGCAGCTATTGAAACATTACCCAGTAAATTGTCTCTTGGATCAGACTGAACTACTTGATTGTTAGCCAATATTAAGTTGATGGATTCACCAAGGGTACTGCCACAAGAAAAGAAAAGAAACCAGTTTCATTCATTGTTTCAATAAGAACTCATCTAATAATGAAAAAAACAGCAAAATGTATATAAACTAAAATTCACTAGGTTATGTGTTAAGCATAGTTGAGTGAATTTGTACATAAAGATGAAATATTTGAATTCTTAAAGATTCTCATCTTATAAGTGCATTTTTTACAACTTCAAAGTCGTTGTCCTAAATAGATTCTCTCTATAAGATTATAACCGATTTAAGAAAGCTCTTCTTTCACTACAAATCTACAAGACAAATACTGGATTTTGTTTAATTGATAAGAGCAAAAGGATCAGAAAATTACGGTGGATCAATCACTGGATGGGCAAAGTAACGTCGTGCTATGATCAATTGTGGCTGCGAATGACTTCGAAAAAGCCTTGGATTGGTTGGTATAGGAGTCAGTGGGCTAAGTGGATCCCATCCACCAGCGATGTGTTGGCTATTGAGATCATTTTCAGGTCCAACAATGGTGAAAAGATACTCAACAAAAGGACAATAATGACGTCCTTCAGGTCCTGGTTTATAGAAATAATCAGACTGATCCAGATGAATGAGTTCCCTATTCAATTTTGAGACATAAAGAATCATAAAACACCATGCAAAAGTTATGGAGTAATTAATCATGTAACCCTATTTAATGTAAAATTCTTACTCAACAGAATTCTGAATAGGGTATTTCAACAACATACTTGAACAATATGTTACAATTTTGAGATTAATTAGTGTGTAGATATGTTACCAAGTCACTTGAATATATTCCAAAACCTCTAAAAACAATGGTATTATGAGCACCAGTATCTGGATTTGGACTATCTCTAGGAATAGACCATCGACCTTGTTCTAAGTTGCGGCAGTTCGGGCACCTCATCTCCTTCTTTCCATTGAATGTTGAACCAATACAATCTATACAACATATGTCAACAACAAAATGGTTAGATGTCACAAGACCACAACATAGCAAATAAGTTACAAAAAGTTTTTCTTGATAACTCGGGTAATCTGGTTCAATAGAAATACTATGAACACCAGGAGCTTCGGACCAGCCAAAGACTTATCTTCCGAGCTGATTCAATGGGTCTATGGGTCAACAAGCCATGAGATTTGACTAATCACATGGTCAAAGGAGTCATGTGAATATCTCTAATACAGCGCACAAATGTGATGTTGTTTCCAGGAGCACCCAAACCCAAGATAGCACATTACGATTTTTCCAAATTCCAGTACTACTACTAGACTACGGTCGTGTGGGCAATGTTTTATACATTTGTAAACACATAAGACTTATGAAGGTCTTGATCCATAATACTTATGCTATGACAAATCAACATGAGCATATAAGCAAAGTGAATTTATATTTCCTTTCTCAGAAATAATTCCATTCAAGTAAAACAAAATAAAAATTACCGAGATGAAAGTGATGACCACATTGAAGCGAAACACATGTTCGATGATTATCCTTACTTAGCGGCTCACGACAGATCGTGCAAATTGAGACCGTCTTACTTCTGTTATCTTGAGACTCATGTTCTCCATCATGAGCAGCTTCGACGTTAAGATCAAAATCCATTATTATCTTATGAAAACAAAATAAAAATCTCAAAATACTCTAGAATTATCTCAGATAAGTAAAATCTAATCACCACACAATCTAAAAATCTGATGTTTGGAGCTCAATATATAGACTGACTGGTCTTGGATGATTAGTAGCTACCCAATATTTAATTTATCCTTTTCCACATTTTTTAAATTCTCTTAATTATTGGTTTTAATAGGTTATTTATTTCTTAGACTTTGATTCTTGTAAGAACTTCAAAATTTTTATTAGTTTCTTATAAAATGTGTATTTTTAAATGTAAATTAGCTAAACAACTATAAAATATGTATAGTTATGGAGGTATTTGGTGTTTATATTAAATAATTAACGGATATCAGATGGATATTTAAAATATTGCGCGCCAATTTATTTGTATCTAACGACTAACTAATCCGCATTGATTAATTTTTTAACAATAATATAATACATGTTAATTACAATATATACACATAAAAAACAAATATCAGTACTTGGTAAAAAAAGAAATAATATAGAAGATTTTAACTTTTAGTATAGAAAAGGTATAATATCACAAATTTGGTCTTATTTTGGGCCAGTCAACTAAGTTTCCTTTTAATTAGTACAAGCTGACAGAAAAAACAATTCATACAGATAAAAACAAGCAGTCGAGAACAGGTGGTCCAGTGGTAGTGGTCACTTTACAAAACCTTAGCCACCAAGGTTCGAGTCTTTCCCGATGTAAGGAGAAAGAAAAAAGAAGAATTTTAAGATATAAAGTTTGGTTATGGATTGGGCCTTGTCGATCCAATTATAAAAAATAAAATTGACAAAAAAAACAAAAAAAAAAAGGAAAATTTATGATATAAAATTGACAGTTACTTTTATATATTTAAATTTGTAACGGACGGATTTATTTTAGTAAACATTTCTTGTTTTTTTAAAAAAAAGGATTTGTCTCCATAATTCTGTTTAAGACAAATTGTTCTATCATGACCAATTTACCTAAGAAATGACACTCTGTACACTACCCAAAGCAATATGTGGGAGTGTGATCTAAGTTTTGTGTGATTTTTGGTTGGCGATTTGAGGAGATATACAGTGGAAACCATGGAATGATATGACGATACCTAAAATAAAAGGTACAAAGACCTTAGGATTCTAAGACATCAAATCCTTTGACCTATCAAATTTGAGAAAGCAACTACGATTAATTCTCAAGAGCCTCTTCTTACTCTATGTTCTCTAAGCAAGTTGAGAAACGTCACTAAACAGAAACCTTAATATCAAAACCTCAGATCTACATCATAAAAACAGTGCAAGTCTTATCCTCTTTCCTGGGAGCCTTCCTTCTCTACCCAAATGCTGCGATTAGAAAGTTTTTGTATATGCTCATAAACTTGGCCACAAATGCTGCAGAGTACCATCAATAAAACCCATTAAAATTGTAACAAAATGATTTGTTTTCTATGTAACCTATATGGACCAAATACATTACATAAAAGTTTTATATACCTTCTATGTGAAAGATGGCTTTCTGACCTAATCGCATCCGATGTTCCTGTAAGAAAGGCCAAAGACATATCATCACAAAAACCATCATAACAAAGGCCTAGAGCTCCAGTTCAAACGAGAACACAGATGATTGTAAGGAAAAGAAAAACTCTCAAGCTAAGACTAAGAGCGGTATACAAATATTCTTACATAATATGCGGCCCAGTGGCAGACTTCAAGCTTTAGTTCCGAGTCAAGTTTCCTCAGCAATTCATGAAGAAGTTTCTGGGAAAGCAAAATATTATGGGTTAATAATGGAGAAAGGGAACCAAATACATAATATAAAACTGAACTAGGTGTTGTTCAGAACCTTCAGAATGACTTCTGGTGGGATGCAATTAACTAGCAATTCGTATACCTTTCCACGCACCTGAAATAACCTGTAGAAGCACACAAGAAATGATAAAATCAAGGGATCTTAAAAGTTATAGATTGTAAAGCTAAATGATTCACTACAGTGTGACCTTTTAGGGCTCTGTTCCTTCATCATGTCAGTTGCTATTTCAGCAACATACTCTTCCCAATCCATTGGAGATATCGCTTGGTTACTTGTGAAAGGATAGCTACAAAGAACATACGTTAAGGAGATTATAAAGATTAAACCAATGTAAAGTTATCTTTTTATATCATATAACAACAAAAGAATCCAACTCATTGATTGCCTGCATAGATACCGCTTATGATGCTTACTTTTGGACACGACAAGTTTCAAGTGACAAAATAGCTCTTCTAAGACTGCGATTTGATTTTTCGGCAATGCGAGCAGCAAAACCCTGAGGCAGCTGCAGACTTTCTTTCTTTGAAATGAACTCCAACACTTTTACTATCTGGAAACAGAGAGCTACATTTATGAAAACAATAGTCTTGCATACTTGTCATAGCAAGAAAGTTCACACACGCTAGATAAAGAGTTCACAGCATCTTGTATTGATATGGGCATTTTTAAGGGAGGTTTTGATATGAGTTTTCCCTGGAAAAGCCACTAATAGCCATAAAACAGGATTTGGTATCTCAAAACTGACTTCAGAACAATGACTCATGTGTTTTTGGCATTCCACAGATTAATTGGCAGATCATATAATAACTGAGGGAACAGCTTCTTTACCTCTTCCTGCGAAGGTGCATTTATCCGTACATTAAGACATCGAGACTTAATGGCTTCTGTAACCTTTGAAGAACTGTTACAGCATAGAATTAGACGGCAAGATGAGCTATATTTCTCCATTGTTCTCCGCAGAGAATGTTGTGCTTCTCGTGAGAGCTTGTCAACTTCATTCAATACTATCACTGCCAAAACCAAAACCAAAAAAAAGAAGACACAATCATGTGTTTGAGCACGACTAAATAATTTTCGCATATATCAGACATTTTCCGACATCGCAACATGAAAAGAAGTTCAACCAATATGGCAGGTTAGATGAAGACATTTAGTTGAACAAGAAGCCTTATAACTAAAAGTACCTGACCATGAAAAGTAATGAAAAGAAACTATATTATGAACCATTAAATGTAAATCAAGTAAACCACAGCAGCTAGAAATTGAAAATGACATCCAATGACCTTGTAAAAGCTTCACTCTTCATAGATGCTTCAAAGAACTATGATGAGCCCTCAACAACGATTTTTTATACACTAATGAAACTGTTGTATAGAAAAGTAGTTAAGTGGAACACGAATTTTTTACCCTTAAATCCCTTCTTTCCTTTCGTGTCAATTGGTCTGTTCTTGGCCATTTCTTTAATTATCTCTTGAACAATATATCTGTCCTGAAAGCCTGCATCACTTGGAGTAAGTTCCACATGATTTGTGCTTGATAATGTAGTGAGCTCCAAATCAATCGTTCTACTCCCAGCCTGCAGTTTGAAAAGTTAACAAAGAGATAGAAACTTGAAAGAAAAAACAGAAAATGATTAAAGGTAAAACATATATTAAAGAAACTACAAAAGACCCCAAGAGTTTACTGGGTTTGGCTAGGTGATTGTAATATCATAAAGATTAAAGACAGCAAATTTGACAATATTCACAGATTTTGTCATGTTTAAAAAGGAATCCATCAAGAAGGCCAACAAAAGAAATTGATAGCAAACACAATTCACAGATCTACAGTCACAATTTAAATTGATAACATGATTTACAGATTCAACAAGGGCACAAGACGACCATAAAAATCAAGCAGCGAGAACTTAAGAAGTAAGAGCAATCAAAGTGGAAAACCATGTACAACTCACATCAACTTTCCATGCCCTGTTCTCCACTTTCACCTGCAGCCAAGTCGTAAATCAAGCAAATTATCAGTTGCGATATGGAAAAAAAAAGGAGCGACGAGAAGATGAACATCAATCAAAAGAGTTAGTGATAGTGAGAAAGTAACTTCCTAAATCAAAAAAACACATCTCAACATGCCAAAATACACAGTTTTACTTTTCTGAACGGACTAGGTTACAAAGTCATCATCTTCTAGTACTGTAAGGGAATTAGGGTTTTTAATTTCAATTTTACCAAACAATTACCTTCTCTGCACTGGCACCATATATCTGTTTGAGAAGCGCCATGATTAGGGTTTTCTTACCCGAACCTGATGGTCCATAGAAGAGCAAATGCGGACAATCTTGTTCCGAAACCTAAGGAAAAAAATCGAAAATTAGCTTCCAAATCATCGGGCAAATAAACCCCAACTGTCCTTAACTCGAACAAAAGGCGTACCAATTTCTTGAGATTTTGGGCGATATCCTCATGAACGATGACCTTGTCCAACGATTTTGGCCTGTACTTGTCGACCCACAACATTTTGCTTCTCTAGGGTTTGGGAAAGACGATGAAAGAGGGCGGGAAAAAAGTGTACCGTCTTCGTCCTCAGCAGCTTCTTTGTGAACTGTTTTAGCTTTTTCTTTGCCTTGACCTTCCCAGTTCCCACGTCGGATCTTAATAGTTTTTTTGTTTTTATATTTTTCAAGTGAAATAAGACTGAAGCCTCTGTTTTATTAAGAGTCTTTGTGGGGTTCTCACTCTACATTGGTATATGTACAGCGCCTTTAGACCCAATAAGTAATAAAACCTTAGGGATATATGTATATATATCTACATATAAAATTACAAACAATCCACTAAAAGAATTTTAAAAATCTCAAAACTTTATCTCTCATCTTCATTATTGTTATTATGTTCTGATCTGACCACGTAAAAAATAAATAATAACATAAAGTTTAGAAGACTCGAACTTAGCTGAAATTTGGTAAGTGGATTCTAAACTTCTGCATCAAGCAATACTCGAAAACGGTTTATCGATTGGTGTAATGGTCTAAAAGTTGTGAAGGTTTTTTCAAAGCACATTTTTGTATATCAGAACTTCAAATAGGTAATTTTTGAAAGCAATTTTTTGACAAACCATAAGGAACTAGAAGATAATTTGCATATTGTTAAAAAACTTCAAAGAGCTACTTTCTTGTTTAGGTTTCCGATCCGAATTCAGAACTAAATTATACAATCAAGTGTAGCGTTTTCTACGTGGTTTACATTTAGTCTAATGTGAGTATGTATCATAGTTTTTCTTTGATGCTTCATGATGCATAAAGTATAGTTTTGATGCAATTTCCGATGTCATGTTTGATGTCTACTTAACATCACACAACATACATCAACACATATCAACAAATATTGCATCAAAAACTATATTTTATGTAGCATAAAGTATCAAAAAAAAAGATGAAATCATGCTTCTACATATCAGTCTCACCTTGACCTAAATGGAAGATAAGTAAAAAATGATTTGTTGATGGTGTTTTGTTCCGAATTCGGATCGAAAATCTGATCTAGAAAATAGATTTTTAAAGTTTTCCAATAATATGTTGATCGTCTTCCCATTCTTTCTGATTATTTCTGGTTAGAACCATTTCAACTATATATTGATTTGGAGTTTAGAATTATATTACCAAATTTCAGATTATTTCAAGTCTTCTAACTCTTCCGTTTATTCTTTATATTTCATGTGGTGAGACCAAAACAAAACAATAACAAAGAAATAACAGTTATTTATTGGGTTTAATAGATCGGACCGATACTCTGTTTACCCTTATTAGAAAAATACAAATAATTAGCATTATGTCTGTCCAAAAATGCACTTGCCAATAATCTGGAAAGGATATTTGTTACTAGGAGATTAAAGAAAATAAACATAACTTATAATTAGTCCTGGGAATTGGGCCCGCGGTCCGCGGCCCGCGGGTTTAGCGGGCTTTGGGCCGCGCGGGGCAGATATGGGCTTCAAATTTGAAGTCTTCTTTTTGCGGGTTTCGCGGGACGGGCTATTTTTATTTTTTATTTTTCGGGTTTGGCCCGCAGGTACCTGCAAAAAAAATCATGTTATTTTTGTGAAACAACGTGATGTTTGCATTACAAGTTAGTGAACATCGCGACAGTTTTTGTTAAAAAAACAGTATGATGTTTGGAATTAGGGTTATTTATGGGTAAAACCCGCGGGGCCCACGGGTTTTTTCGCGGGTTTTCCGCGGGTTCGTGGTAAATTTTTTTTTTTTTAGTTTTTGCGGGTCGCCCGCGGGTCATACGAATTTAGGCGGGACGGATTCGGGTTGAAGGTTAAAAACCCACGTTTTTGCAGGACGGGTGCGGGTTGAAAAAAAAAACCAAAAAACCCGCGGGCTTTTTGCGGGGCGGGGCCCGCGAACCCGCATCCCAATGCTACTTATAATGAATTTGATTTTTATATATCACTATAACTATTACAACTTCGCATAGAAGAGTTACTGTTTTTTTAAACGGTCTACTTAGAGTTTCCAATAGATCTTGAATCTGTGGAAAACACCAGTGACTAAACCCCAAAAGAGAATCTCAGCGAAAACGACATACATAAGCACACCAACTCTTCTAGAATGCCAAACTCTGATAAAAATATGCTCCCGAATCCAGTTTATCTAAACCACGTATACTGTTGTTAGTGAGCTTCAATTGGACCAAACAAAAATCCTTATAAGGCCCACTTAAGATTATGTTATTGATTTCTTACCAGTGTATTGCGCGGGTGACGATAGTACCAACCATTGAAGAAAGCAGCCAAAATGCCTTCAGCTCCCATCACGTAGACCAGCATTGCGTTCATGCCTATCCATTTTAGAGGCAGAAATATGTGTTTCCATTCCAATATATCAACCTGCAATCAAAACCCCAAAGAAAAAGAAACAATAAATCTGCTTTGTGCAAAGTTTGTTAAGAAGAGTTCTTTGTTGTTGTGAATGCCGTGGAACAAATATCACCAGTGAATACAAGGAAGAGAAAACGAGGGCGGCTGCACCGGAGGTCACACATATGTAGCTGAAACTGTAGAGTTGTTTGTTCAAAGGCATCACTGCATAACAGTTTTGAGTTTGTAATATGTATTAAGAGAATAAAATGTTATGCGACAGATTTAGTTGGATTTAAAACTCAAGTATTTCTTACAGTGAGTGAAATGTAGAGTGAGTCCGAGAGCGAGAAGCGCGAGACCGCTGGAAATCCAATGTTTTAACCGATCTGAATGCTCCTGAGAAATTTGGCAAGCTTGAAATGGTTATAATGAAAAGGCAAAAACCGGTGATAGTTCTTAGGAGCTTGTGGCTTATGTTCCATTCCAGTAAGTTGACCTTCAAGTGTAAGATTATATGTCCAAAATGGACTCCGATGATTGTAGAAAGAATAGCAGATATGGAGCTGCATCAGACAAGTTTAATTGAGTGTTATATAAACTTGTGAAGGTGATGATGATGCTCAGTCAGTGACCTGATCAGACCTCAGGAGACCTTCAGGCTCAAATGGAGCATAACACCACGATGGTGCATCTTGGCGTAAAGATCCCTCATATGGGGAAACATCGGTGCAAGCCTAAAACAATTAAATTAAACATTAAGATGAGTTGATTGACGCGTAAAATATATCATAATTAACCTTTCCTCTATCTTCTACAACATAAAACTCCATTACGCATTAGGATTGACATCAAATATTGACAGTCTCAAATTGCGAAGATGTCTAGTTTAGAGGGTAGCACAAATGGGAAATTAAAAAATTGTACCTTGGATCGTCTCCACGCAGGATGATGATACATATGATTGATCCCTAAAACTTGTCTGTCAACATATCCAACAGCATTGCAAGAAGGGCTTAGGTTTCCTCTCACTCCACATGATACCTAAGAAGAATTCACAGAATTCATCATGACCATCACACAACATTTAGTAATGGTCACATAACGTACAACGAAAGACTTACAGATTGGATTTTCCCATAGAGACTGCTATCTTTATCATAGACAACGAATTCCCAGTCAGGAACATAAATTCCATAGAGTGTAGCCAGATAAATCACGAGAACTGATACAGCCACAATCCTGTGAACATACTATAAACAAGATTAATCTGAATCTCTCAACTGGTTTTCATAAATTGCTCTTCTTGACTAACGCAAAAGTCCTGTTTTACCAATGCCAGTAATAGGTCTTGAATATTGAGAACCTTCCAGTTGGGAGATTCTCTTCATGTGAGTCCTTTGTGAAGATTTCGACCAATGCTACTACCAAGTAAGATAAAGCTATTCTCTACATGAAAGAAATAGATATAAGACAAACAGGAATCTTCTAGACCGTGAGTAAAAATACATAAAAATTGAAACAATAGACCGAGACCACACCTGTAGGATCCCACAAAACCTCATCATAGTCACATCAACTCCATAGGCTAATTCATCAGGAGCATGAGAGAATCCACCTTTTCACAGAAAAAAGAAAAAGATGAGGTGCATAATCTAGTATTATATAGAGACACTGCAAAAAGTTACAGGTAGAACAAAACAAAAGTTCGATCACCTTGTAGTAGAAGACCCCAGAAGAGTAGCTTGCAAGTCCTAAACCCCACTTTCTTACAAGCTTCAAATTTATTCGAAATCCTCTGTAAATTCAAGTTACCACAATTGTGACAGCTTCAAATTTCAAGTTCGAAATTGAAATAGGAATGGAAAAAACCTTGAAGGCAAGCGCGATGGAGACACCAACGATGAAAAGAAAGAAAGGCATAACGAAATCAGCCAAATTGCAGCCGTTCCAAGGAGCATGCGCAATTGCTGGCCAATCTCCTCCAGCGTCATCAACTAGAATCATCAACTGCTTCCACACTCATAACACACAACAAAATTCAGTATAAACTAAAAAGCTTAAAGTTGGAAACCCCGTACAAAGATACGTACGGCGACAGTGAGGCCACGGAAGATGTCGAGAGTAGCAAGTCTTCGTCTGTTTCTGGTGAGGCTCTGAGTGGAAGAAGCTTCTTTTCGATGTACAAGGAGATGTTGATCGTGACTCCTATCCACTTTGATTTCCGCCATTACTTGCACTTCTTTCTTTGGAAGAAACAAAAACTTATGGAAGGTAACCGAATGGCTGAATTTGGAGCTTTTATTATGGCCATGTTTTTTCTTTTTTACTGATTAATGGTCAAATGTTAAAACTTAGGTCTCGACTTCGATGCCCATACAGTGCATCTTTTTTATTAACTAATGAAAAGATATAATTCATCTCAAGTTATATAAAGTGTTGCAAACAGAACATCTCTTTCAAAGTACGACTTATGCTTATGTAATTGAGTGCAAATGAAACGGCAACACAGTTACTCGTAAAAAAACCTGGCATTTCACCTCTTCATGTAGCCAAATTGACCAAAAAGGAAAAACACAAATTTCTTTTCCACTCAAGATTTCACAGGAAGAATCCAAAAATACACTCCCTAATCCTTGCTTTACCAAGTTTCTTTTCTGGTCAAAAGGCAAAGAAATATTACATATAGAAAAGAAACCATAACATTTGCGTTTAAATTCTCCCCAGCTCATGTTAACTTATGTTTTCTCTAATAACAGTCTCTAAAGTAGTTGCATCAACCACGTCCACGACCTGGTCCTGTTTTAAATACATACGAGTTAAGGTTAATTCCCTTTGTGGCAGACAAGACTCCAACACAGGTCATTCCATAAGTTAAGTGTATTCTAGTTAAATCAAAGTTTTGTAACAGCTTTGTTTGTCTACTTTACCTTTGTTGCCACCCATTCTCCCCCCTGCAGCTCCTCGGCCTCGGCCTCTAGCACCTCCATCTTCCACACCACGTCCTCTTCCACGTCCAACCCCTGGTGGTTTTCTATCTGCACATATTTAACCATTGTTGATAGTTATCAGATACAGCTTGCTTCCATTACAACCCCACCCCCCATATTTAGCAAAGTTTATAATTATGGTATTCTTAAGGTCTACTCTGGTCAAATATTTAACATATCAAAAACTCAAAGCATATAGACAGTGAAGGCAAAATATATACAAGAGAAAGCTATACCTGTACGGGTCTTCTCTTCCTGCACTTTATCAATCACCTGAAGGAAGAAGAAATCAATACAAGTCAGAATCAATTTTGGTTGTAGCACCTTCTAGACACAGTAAGAACATAAATAAAACAGCTTATATATCTAGCATATATCTTGAATGTTAAGTGATCATAGAGTGATTGATAAAAGGAGAATGATATAAATTGCAAATAATCCATGATAAGGAGTTTATTGGCTTTAAATCACGGCACAAAAAAAAACCCATAATAATTAGTTGATATTCTGGTCAGGCAAAACCATTCCCTGTGGTATCGTCTGAGACGCGCTTCGACAAGAGGCAAGCCATTTGGTGAACTGGGTTCACTGCAACATGCCTCTTGGAGCACATATCTGATTTGGCTAAGCATCATCACTCCAGAAAAGAGGGGCCAAAAGAAAAAAATGAAAAAGACAAAGAACAATCAAGAGATAATATATACACAAAAGAATATATTACCTCATCTGGAACTCGAAGGTACTTGATTGTGTTACCACGGATATAACATTCTGGCATTCTCCAAAACCTGTCTCCATCCTACAGCGTAATCAAGCAACAACATATTTGAGTATCAACCACACAAAATCTCATCACAGAACAGAAAACCTGGAAAATCAGTATCAGCATACGAAAGCAAAAGATAACCTTTGATGTACAGATGACTTCACGCAAATGGATGTTCATCCACGTATCACAATTTACCAAATGCCCATTGTAGGTCTCTCCATTCTTGAGCTCCACAAGCTACCAAAACCATTCACTCATCAGAAATGATGCAAACTTTCAGAAAAGTAAGTTCCTATGCACACAACATTCATATAGCAGATCAACTTAAAATCCTCTATGAAAGATCTCACAATTTAAACAGTGCTCACTTAGTTTCGGCTCTATACATTTCAAAATTATAATCAAGGGTTGCAATTTCACTTACCATAGGATGCCCTTGAGCGGTTTTGAGCAACGAAAGAGGAAGCTAAAATTAAAACAAAAGCTAGAGTCAAGAAATTGACATTATACAGAAAACAAGAAAGATTCAAGCCAATAGAACAACTTACCATCTTCTCAAAAATCAAAAGATTTAAAGATCTGTATAGAACCTGATAAGATCAGAGAAAAACAATATTAAAACCTTACCTAAGATGCGGATGAAGCAACAATAGACAAAACCCTAGAGCGAACGTTTGACTACTTATAGGATCTGAAACAAAGAAGAACCTTAATATATACTCAGAAGATAGGCTTCCTCGTCCACAAGATAGGGAACGACGATGAGAAGAAAGAGATCGAAGAAGACGACGACGGAGGCAAATGTCGAAATTTGTTTCCTTTTTGTAATTCTCGGTTTCTGACAGTGGGAGGGATTTCTGATGAGTAAGTGGTCTTTTATTAGGTCAATGAGAGCTTTTTTAGTAATTTGCATTGGAAGCCCTTAACTTTCTTATATTTCCAAATTCAACTTTAGTTATATAATATATAAATTTATGGATAAGTAATAACAACAAATCCGATGTCGTCCAGCGGTTAGGATATCTGGCTTTCACCCAGGAGACCCGGGTTCGATTCCCGGCATCGGAGCTTTTTACAATTTTATTGCAATTATTTTTGTTTTAATTGAACGCTCAGAAAATTTCAATCGATATAGACAACTGATAATGTTAATGGTTTTTCCAAACCCACAATACTTCACACCTGTCTAAATTAGCATCATTCAACATAATCGTTCTTGAACCTAAATCGTATAGTCTCAATCATAGAAATGTGGAAATTGTGAATGTTTAAACTGGTTTTTCAGCAAATGAAAAGCTGATAGTCAGGTTCCTGTGCTCCAACATTCAGGTAGTTGACGTCGACTGTGGGTGTTCCCAAATCCTCTGGTGGAGAAACATAAGAAAGGAAAATTTCAATCGATTAGAAATCTTTACAATGATTTTGAGTTCATCATGCATCTGAACTACAATGAAACGCTAACAGGTTGAGTGAGATGAGAGAAGGTTTAGAGTTGTTCAAACCTTCATATATTGTTCTTGCAAATCGAACATAGTTAGGGATGAGATCTCGATATATGATTCCATCTGGGTGCGCATCAAGCACCACAAGTACACCTATGGATCAATCAAAGAAACGGAAGATGTTAAGGGTAACACTACAATTCTTCTCGCAGTTCAAATGAGCATAACACAAGACAAAAGTGGTCTTGGATGCGTCAATCAAAATAAATGTTGGGAGTAAGTCATAGAAGCGTTCTGAGTTTTATGAAGGTTGATTCTTTCTTTTGTATTAATTTCAAAAAAGAAAACAGGAAAATTTTACCTGGAGCAAGCCAATCCTGAGTAGACTTGCTGGGTAATGGTGCAAGCCAGAGGATATTCCTCAAGTTCATTAGATCATCGTATGTCACGTTAGATCCTAACAGAAAGGAGATACAATCAAATTAAGGAAAATATAAGGGGTTCCTGTGACCAAATCTATGTTTCAAACAGAAAAAAAAAAGGTTGAGTAAACCAGACGAGCATATTTACTACCTCTCTGGCAATATCCCAAGTTGTAAGGAAACACTTTCTTGTCACAAGCTGGATACTCTTTAGCATGAAACCTACCATCACCAAAGATACTGATCAACAACAACCTCAGTTCCACCTTTTAATTCTCTAAAATTTTCTTCAACCAATCATTACTTAATGTTTACCCTATCTAGAAATTTCATTTGCAACAAGGGTCTCAATCCACACTACTCATATGTCATAAGCAAACACAGTATGGAGCATAACCCTTGATTCTGTTTTAAGACCAGAGTTAGTTTTGAGAAGACAAGAGGACTTACAAGATTCCAAGGCGTCCAGATTCTGAGGCAAGAAAAAGGTGGCCATGGAACAAATCATATCGAGTCAAGGAAACATTCAATCCAACACTAGGTCCTCTAGATTCAATTAGATGAAACAAGAACTCGATATATGAATTCAATTCCTGTTCATTGGCATTCACCAGTCAGATTCACAATACTCATAAAACTCTTGAGATTAAAAACAATAATGTTCAAAACAGCTTCTACCTCTGATATAAAGTGACGACCATATGGAGTTCTCGTGAGTTGACATTTATCTTTTCTGGTTCCTTCAACATCGGGAACCTGTACACGAACCGAAGTTTAAGCAGTTCAATCAACACTATCCACAATCTGACCAACCACTAATCAAATTAAGCGTCAATCGAAGACGAACTGGAAGTATTTTGGGATCGAGTGTTCGCTGAATTGCGGCGGGATCTCCGCCGGAGTCAACAGCGAGACGAGCAAGCTCAAGAACAGGCTCCGGTGGCCACCAGATCAGGGAATTATCATTTTCAAACTTGCTCCGCCTCTCAATGGCATCAATTCTCCCTGAACAAAGTCCAGTGCGAAGCGAACATCTTCCCAATTCGGGACCAGATTTATCCGATTCGAAGGGAACGAGGAATCTGAGACACGATTGGATTTCTCGAGATACGGTAGGATTAAGCGACGATGCGGCAGAGGATGGACCAAGAACAGAGAGCAGATCGTCGGCGGTGGCTTTCGGAAGCGACGACGAAGAATGAGAAGTGGAGATGAGCTTGAAGGAAGAAGCTGCTGCGAGAGAGAAGGAGATGAAAATGGTGAAACGAAGAGGCATGTAGGAATTCACCATTGTCGCGTCCTCTCTTTGATTTTTTGATAATTCGACATCATCTTCTTTGGTCACTTAATGCAGAGATTGCAGCAGAGATCACGTAAACTCCAATCTTTCATTATTTTAAGTTTTTGTTAAGCCATTTTAATTTATTTATTTTTCGATGTTCAGGCTTACCAATACCAACGCATTATCTTACTGACCACTCTATCTAACTCATCTAGAAGATCAGATGCGTTGTGTCTTCTCACACTTGGTCGAAATGAGTTGATTTTCGAGCATCGTACCACTTCGATTGAAGGAAAACACAACAACTTTCACATGTGACATGTCACAATAGAAATTCATTCGACCGCATATAAAAACAACATAAATGGATCAAGTAAAGCTACGGGTGGGTTAAGTGTAATTATAATGCTTGCTATCATATTGGAGATACATATATAGGGAAGGATACATTTGTATCTTGGAAGTACACATGTCTTGTGGCCTTCTAAGAAGCAAAATGGCATCGCCAAATCCTCCACAGAGACGGAATACAGGGTGTAGCAGCTACAACAGCGGAGGTAAGCTGCGCTAACAGAACTGAAAGTCATGTTACATATTCCTCTGGTGATATATTGTGATAATATTGGTGCAACGGATGAAACATATAGCACTAGATTGCCACTTTGTCTGAAATAAAATACATGATCTCATGCTCTTTGGGTCACTCACATCTCAACAAAGGCACAACGTGCAGAATGCATTGACGAAGCCTCTCCCAAAACCATGACTTAAAGAATTATCAAGCAAGATTGGAGTTACTTATGTACCTTTATTTTGAGGGGGTATATAGGAAATGATACATTTGTAATTATCTAATACCTAATCTCGTGTATATATATTGTACTTTATTCATCTAGTACAATCAGTTAAGCCTAAACTCCTTCAACATATTCAGGCATTGGTTAGGTCACAAGAAATAGTCATGGTGATTTGTTCTTTTCTTGTGGAATGGGTAAGTTTCAAAGTCGTTATTTGTGTGAAGTAGCGGAGATATCGTATATGAGCAATACAAGCTACATGGAGTTTGAGATATAGATCAGTGAAATTTGAGAGTGATAATCTAATACTTGATTAACTACTCAACCAGACACAATTTGAAGCTGCAACACTTTCACAATACAGTACAACAAATAGATCCCGATGTCTAAGGCTATTAAATTTACCTACAAATCTAGGAAGTTTAATGTCTATGCCAATGTATTAGCTTAGCAAATCACTACATTTCCACAATAAGGTTAACTATACTCCCATCTTTCCTACAGTCTTATGTAAATGACGATGTGGAAGTTAATTAATAAAGATCATTATTGTCGGGAAAGGAATGTGATGGCCCCATGTTCACCATAAAAACCAACATGCCGCCAACAACCAAATAAACAAAACTATTATGATTCTGTCCTTTTTTTTTTCAACGGCAACAACATGCAAGCTCATTAGCCAAGTTCCTATATAACGTAGATAGTGAGACTCGATCCTTGGTTGTGCAAGTGCGCATATCTTATATGAACTTACCGCATGCCACTAGACTAATTATAATTATATTGATAACATTTTCAAACATATATTTTAGAAAAGGACTTTCTTCAATCTATCAACTCTCAAATATTCTAGCATTCAATGCCGAGACATAATGAAACTTAAAGCAAATTTTTTTAAATAGTCTTTTATGTAATAAAAATTTCAAAAAAATAATAAATATATCATAACATACACAATAGTATTAATAAATATGAGCTTGTAGCCTTGTTTTATTCTATATTAAACTAAAACTATTAAATGTGCAAAACTTTTTATACATATATGGCTTTAATACATAAAGAACTCTATCATGTTTATCAAAACAAAACCTATAATAAATCTTATAAAAAAATGTGGCATTTCCAAATTTGTGGCCTTAGGCAATTGTCTTATTTTGTATAAGGTAAGCACGGTCTGCTAGCATTAACAAATCAGTATCATTAGATATCTGGTATGGTGAAAGACTATTTTCTGCATGTTATGCAATAATTTTGAAACATTAATTCATGATAATTACATACTAGATTTTTGATATTTTTCTTTTTTTTCAATATTGGGCCACAACAGATCAGCTCATTAGCTAAGTTCCTATATAATATAGGCGGTAGGATTCGATCACTGATTGTGCAAGTGCGCATGTCTTATGTGGACTTACCGTCTGCCACTAGACTCGATCCCTGGTTGATACTTAGAAAATGCGAATCAAGGAAAGTTAAACTAAAGTTTTAGTGCATTGAGGTGAAAGCAAAAAAACTAATTACCCTACCCTAAAAAACATATCTTTCAATCATTTATTTCACATACCATGATACCAATATACAAAGATGTTGAAGAGCCTAGATTATAAGCATATCCATATGTATGTATATATAATACATTCAAACAAAGTTCTGAAACCAATATCTGGGTCAGGGAAATAAGTAAACAATACTCCACACTTCAAATCAAACAAAAATAATAAATTATTAAAAAAGTATAGAAAAGGTAAAACAAATAAACTCAAATTCAACGTCTGCACCTCGAGATATTGCTGCAACCACGACGATAAGGGTTAGCTTGACCGCCACGTTGACAGTTGTAGTAAGATGCGCCGCGTCTAGAACAAGGAACATTGTTTCTCCTCATTGCACCGTAGCTAACGTACTTCTTCTTCGATGCTAAAATGCGCCTGTTGATCTCAGAATCCAACTCGTACTCTTCTTCTTCAGCTATACATTCTGCGATTGTTCCTTTACAGTTAGAGAAGATTCCGGTTCGGACAATGATCTCCAATGCATCTCCATAGTCATCTGCTTCAACGGTCGAGATTACGATCATGAGAATCGCGACAACGGCGTAGATCATACGAGAGTTCAACATTGTTAAAACCTTCTGATCAAATCAGAGGCTTTTAGCTTCTTTGTCTTCTTTGAGTTTTTCAGCTGAAGAACAACAAGGCTTAGCTTTGGTCTTATAAGTCAAGGAAATGATTTTAAATGGTTTTTATTTACGAAAACACCATCGCTTTTGTTCAAAATAGATATACTCTTATAATAACACAATAATAGATTTTATATTTTTTTGATAAAAATAATAGTTTCTTTATTTATACTTTTTAAAATATTTCTCCTATCTCCGTTGGACAAATCACAAAATGTTTATGAAAGACGTGTGGCTCACTCTCATAAACACCGCCACGATGAACTAGTAAATGATTTTTGGTGTAGATACTAAACATAAATTTATCAAATATATAATTATAATTAACATGTCTAATTATCCACCTATGTGTTTTATCAGAAAAAATGTATTTTTAAGAGATTAACGTCAATAATTAACGTCGCGTTAATCTGATACGACTGTTTAAAACAAAACTGGACCCAAAATCACAGATCACCTTCGAACTTAACTAATTGTATACAGTATACTCTATTGTATTTTTTGATATATGATCATCTAAATAATGTTCCTAATCCTATATAAAAGAACATTCCTTTTGGAATATATTTATTTCGATGAGAAAACAGTTATGAAGTTTGTGTCACGTTTTATCATTTCGTATAGCGAATGAGTCATTATGGTAGTTATACACAAGTTGGTAAGGTGTGATTCGTCGTCCACATGCCATTTGCTCTCGTATTTATAGCATTGTAAATTTAAAACTAATGTGTAATATGTAAGTGATAAATCATGAAACAAAAATAATGCTACGGCAATACTCTTTGTTTTTGTTGTTTCATTTTTTTTTCCGCATTAAAACAATTATATTAAAACCATGTCACAAATGGCGAGAGACAATACAAAATTGTACATCACCTTCAGGAACCTATACAACAAAAGTTAAAGACTATGTAGATATATGAAAAACTAAGCCAAAAATTAAAAAACAATCCAAAAATAGATTATTGTATCTCAAGTTCAAGAGTAGATCGCATCCATCTAGGCCCCTTACTGCTATGTAAGAATGTAAATGGTTATCTTGAACAATACTATTCGTGACCATGTCAGTTGATGCATTGGCTGAGGGCTTGATATCATTATGTCACAGCTCTGAAATTTCTTTCTCAACTTCAAAATCTGGTATATGTAGGCCCTATATCTTGGCCACTCGCGAGGAGTATTGATAGCCTTGTAAACCACCACACTTTGTCCACAGCTCAACCTTAACAAAGTGCAAATTTGCAAGGCATTGGAGGTCCCATACAACACCACAAAACGCTGCAACCACTCTATTGGGAGCAGGTAACAAAGCATCATGAGCATGAAAGAGGACCTCGCATGTGTGGTTACGTAGGATCCAGGCGACTCCTACCAAACGATCTGATCTTAACAAGATACTCCTAGGTTCATTTTGAGGATATTTGGTCTTGGCCTAGTCCAACCTTTATACACAGACGGCAAGGAATCTTGTGTACTATTAGTAGCACTGGGTCTTGTGTTTGCCTCATACCACTCCCTAGCTTCGCCAATTGATATGGCAATTATAAAATCAGAGTTTTGAGTGAGTACTTTGAAGATGAATTCATTCCTCTGTTTCCAAACATATTTTCCTGAGCATCCGATCTTATACAATAATTTCCAAAATAGTCCAAGAAGAGATATATTTTTACCGACACAAATTTTGATAGATTTTTCTTGGTCAATCATAAGTAAAACAATAAATTTGCTAGAGATATTGAGAATCTTGTTTTCCCCTCCTTTTTAAAAAGTACGAGAAGGAAACAATATTTTAGATTTTTTTTTTCTATAACATAAATCAATTATATTTGTTCCATATGAAAAAAGTAAAAAAAAGAATACTCGTTCTTGGTTAACATAAAAACCATATAACAAGAGGCGAAAGATAAAACTTTTTAAAGCAAATTAATCTAACTTACTTGCCCATGAACTTTGGTATTTTAGTTTTTTTCTTTTTTCTTTTTTTTGTCTATCTTGCATAAAAACAAATAAATTTAAGCATTTAGTAATGCTCATGTTTGGTATCCTTGTAGACATATAAGACTGTTTTTTCTATTAATATAACCGACAAATAAAGACAAACAAAAGTGGAGTAATTTCATCTTTATCACCATCTTCTCGATCGCTTCCGTCAGCGTCTACTTCACAACAACTTCTTCTAATTTTTACTACTCTTTTTTCTTCATATGTTTCATCGTTAATGATTGGAGCAATTTCTTTATCTACCACATTTGCTTAATTTTTTGTCAAATCTGAATTGAAAACCTGATTTTAATGGATGAACAGATTTATCCAGGTTTTGGATTGTAATAAAATGATTGCTGAAGGAGTTCTGATTTATTTTACAATTTTTTGATTTATTTTTAATTGCAACTAATAATCTTTTTAAAATTTGGCGTTATGAGATTATGTTTCACAAACGTCTTCTTCAGCCAGAACTCTTTAGCTTTTTTTTCGTTTTCTTTTACGCCCTAAAAAACAATTATCCAAAGCTAAATTAATCATAATGGGCCTTTTGAAAAGAAGATATAACAAATGGGCCTCAAAAAGTTACACTTTTTATTCCGAAGTTAGGGTTTCTTATTTTCCCAAGTATAATAAACGCTGTGTCTTCTCCCTCACTTCCTCCGTTGCCGCACTTGCTTTGCTTCTCCTCAGGTAAACTTTTCATCATTCATCTCTTTTCTTCGTTGGTGATTTCGATATTCTCGTTTGAAATCTGATTAGTCGTTGAAAGTAATTATTGTTTGAGGATAACTTTTTAAATCTGATTAGGGTAGAACCATTAGAGTCATAGTAGTGAAATATCTGTAATTTGGTAAACCCTAGAGCTCTCTCGTAGTGTAAGATGCTTAGTTTCTTAGGTTTTTTCTCTTACTTTTGCTTTCTACTTGCTTTTAGATGCTTCTTCGTCGCGAGTTATAAGATTTATTTTTTCGGATTCTAATTAATTTTTTCGTTTTGAGAATAATTGTTTTTCAGCGAAATTCGAGTATTCCATTGTCGTCTTGAATCTTTCACTTGCAATCATTATGATCTCAATTTGTTTATATATAATGTTATGATTCTTCATTGTTGGTACCAATCTAAGGAGAAGAATGTTCTGTTTTTCTCTACAGTTTGGATATAGACTTGTCTACTTTTCAAACCAATCTTCAAGATGCAGAACGAGGATGGTCAGAACACAGAGCTCTACATTCCAAGGAAATGGTAATAATAAATTTCTTCTTTTGTTTTCGTTTCTGTAATTGATTTGTAATCTCTTGCAGACCTCTTGAGTAGCAAAATTGTTTCTTATCTGTTTAATCGATACTGCAGCTCTGCTACTAATCGGTTGATTACCTCAAAGGATCATGCCGCTGTGCAGCTCAATATTGGTCACTTAGATGCTGATGGCATTTACACTGGCCAGTTCACCACTTTTGCTCTCTGCGGATTTGTCCGTGCTCAGGTTTGTAATACAAAAGACTTTGTATTCTTCAGCTCCCAATTTGTCAATGCTTTATCCTCGATTGAATCGAAGTTTCCAGCTTTCTAATCCAAAGCAGTTGATTGTCTTAAGTTAATTTTGTGTATTCGAAGAGTTGTACTACCCTTGTTATATTGCATTACTTCTACCTATTAGCTTGGGAACATTGTTATGAAATCTAAGAACCATCATAATCCCAAAAATACTGTAACTTTGGTTGATGTACCTAAGATAAGACTTCTAATTAGTGGTGCTTACAATTTTTCAGGGAGATGCAGACAGTGGCATCGACAGGCTGTGGCAGAAGAAGAAGGTGGAAGCCAAACAACACTAAGAGCTTCAGCTATCTTTTTTGGGTCTGAATTTTATTGTTCTTTTCTAAAAGATTATGGCATACTGAAGTAATGAATTTGGCTTATTAGAACTTCATGCTTTTGTGCACTGTTCTGTTCTGATTTCTCTTAGTAAGATAATATCTCCAGTTTCTCGACCATTCCATAGAGTCCAGATTCTCTAACCCTTGGTTCGTTATTCTCAATCAAATAATGGTTCGTTATTACATTTTTAGTTACAAATGATCTCAATCGAAATCTGAGTTGTTAAAAGGCTAATTGCAGCAATAGAATGATATATTCATGGTAAACATGTTTATAAAATTCTCAAATTTAATATAATGTACTTAAATCATTAAGTTGCAATTTTGGCATAAAATCCATTAGTGGTTTCTTTTCTCTTTTCTCAAATAAGTAATCGTGAATTTCTTTTATAATATCTGGAATCAGATTCTCATCCTTAATCGGTTTTTCGTTTAACTATTGAAAAATTAAATGGCCAGTTAAATATATTACGTCTCTGGTTATAGGTAGTAATTTTATTTCATCACGTTAGTCATTTGTTTATTCTTATGACAAAAAAATAGAATAGATTGTATAAAATTAAAATATACAATTTAGACCAATACAATTGCTTAGGGACACTATTACATATTCTTCGTCATCAAATATGCTTTTCGCATCTTAAAACTCGCAAAAGCTATCGTTCTCTTCTATTTTTTTTTCCTTTTCCCCAAATTATTCTTATTCTTTTTCACCTAAAATCTCTCTTTTTATCTCTCTCGAAAAAGTGACTTATTCTTCTCCAAGTCCAATTATTCTCCTCAATTTTATTCTAAATTTTGCACCCAAAAAATAATAATCGAAATTAGTACTTCACTACTTCCCTTTATTATTTAGGGTAATTAAATATATGACAGAATTATATATACTATACATAAAAATTTGAGTTGGTTGCCTTTTTTTGTAATGTTCAGGCTTTCCCAACTGAGAGTATATTTTTAACAATTCATGAATTCTTTTCAGTCTGGTGGTTATAGATCGGTCTTGTTGATCCAATATTAAAAAAAACAATCCCTATATATTTTAATTGGTAAAAAATTCGAATCCTAATTTGTAGACCAATTCTTTGTGTACCAATATTAAATGTAGATATATCGTATTGAACAATGTCCACACTTCATTTACAAAAAGACTATAGTAGAATCAATATATATTCATTGTGCAGAATCTCTTATTCACGGTGTAATATAGTAAGTTTAAAATTTGATTACTATTGTCTTTAATTATTGTTTACGTAAAAGTCCCTCGATAACACGTCGTTTTGGCATCCACAAAATGCGATTCCAAGGCTAATTATGTCAATTTGATTCTAAAAACTTAAAACGAACAATCACATGACATGACAAGCATTTGGATTGCCTTCGCTAAGTGCCTCAAACGATTCTGACGAAGGCTGAGATCTATACGAATAAAATTCGGGTGGTGGAGATTCGTAGCCAGTATCCACATACTCATAAGAATAATACGACGTCGGATAAGGAGCCGTGTAAAACGACGACGTTTCATTCCCACCGTTAATCGCTGTGTTGTAGCTCACTGTATAACACGGCGTCGTTTGAGGTCGCGCGTGGTAAAACGAAGGAGGAGGTTGTCCTGGACCGTACATTTGTTGCGGATGATGATGACGTGGAGAGTTGTGAACCGTTGGATATTGATGTTGTGGTTGAAAATTATGAGGAGGAGGTCCGTGATGATCTGGTGGAGCTGAGTATATAATTGTCTCTGGTGGTCCATCGTTTTGCGGCGGACCACCACCACCTCCTCCTCCTCCTCCACTTCCGTCTAGCATCACCGTCGTGTTCCCGGAGCTTTTCTTCTTCTTTTTCTTTTTCTTTTTCTTCTTCGGAGCTGCATCTGCTGAAGGTTGACCATTAACTGCAAAAGTCACAACGTTTTTAACCTGATCACAGTTTCCTCCTCCTCCGCCTCCAGCAGCACCACCGTCAGGACCACCATTATTATTGTTGTTATTGTTATCGTCGTCTTCCTCATCTCCACTGGTTTCGTCATTCTTTGGTTTCCTTTCTCTTTGAAAGTTACAATCAGTGTTCTCTGTTGGCCATAGCTCAGCGTGTCTACCGGCTTTCATGATCTTCTTAATCAAAATCTCTGGCTCTACGTTTCCGATCACTGTTACTTTCTGTTGCTTCACGTCGATATTCGTTGTATAAACACCTAAACATTAATATCATATGTTTAGTCATGATCATAATCACTCTCAACGAATCTAAAGAAGAACATAAATGAAGAAGTTATATTATACCATCGATTTTGCTTAATATTTTTTTGATTTTTCTCTTGCATCCTTCGCAATGAATCGAAACTCTCAAAACCCATGTCTGCAACCAAAGGAAAAAGAAATGTTTTGTCTTATAAGCAAAAGAAGATGACGAAAACACAAACAACAATCTGATAACCAACGAAAAGACAAACTTCGGAAAGAAGATGATAATCAATTATGTGTTTGAAGATGAAAATTTGCATGAATCTTACGGTGTATCGGAGAGGTTCAGGGTATTGTTCAAAACAATGTCTGTCTTCTTGTTCTTGTCTTGGCTCTGGTTTGATCTCTGTCCCTATGTCCATTAGAGAGAAATAAGAAGAAGAAACAAAGGGAGAGGAATCTATGCAACTTCATGTGTGATATATAGAAACCAAAGTCATCGCTTCTATATTTTTTTTATTGGAAGTGCTTTAGTTGATAGCGATATTATTCTCTGTTATCTTCTTTTTTTCAACCATTGAATCGACAAGACCCGATCCATAGCTTAAAATTCATCCCTAAAATCCTTTTTTAAGCTACCTCGGATATGAAGTTTGAACCGAGTAGTTACACTTTTACATTAAGTACATTAACACAAACTAGAAGATTATATATTTATGAATAATTATGATCTTGCTATACTCGTATTACTAAATATTCTATATTTTCTTAGAATTCTCAAATTAGTATAACAAACTAATAAAATTTTGTCAAACATTCTCTTCACAGCAAATCTTGAACTATGTGAAATATATGTATTAGTTTTACGAATGGTAACCAAGTAAAAATTCATTACATAATACTCTTTATATATGTCTCTATATATACACTTCATAAAGAGGATTATGTAATTAATTTATACTTTATTGCCATTCTTAAAAATAATATGCAATGTGATGTGGAAAGTTTTGCATGAATCCTCAATAAAGCGGGTACAAATGTTTTATGAATGGTTATTGGAAAGATTTAGAGTACTTTTATGGTAGATGTTGGATATATATGTTTCCCAAATCATTCAGAAGGTCCTTGCATGAGAGTCGGTAGAATCAGAAGAAACATTTCATTTTTTTGATACATAGTTCAATCTTATGAAAGATTATCTTTTGAAAGAACGTCACACAATTAGTGGATTCGCTCCGGCAAGTTCACTATGTTCTACAACGAGTAATAAGACCCTTGGCAAAAGAACTGTATCATCTTCGCTTTCTGCAGGTTCAAAGCGACAGTCGAGTTTGCTTGACCATTTTAAATCTGTAGACCGGAACAAGAAAAAAGGCAACAGTTTTGAGACTGCAGTTGTGGATTCTCAGTTCAAGACGGTGTCTGATTGTTCAGAAAAGCTGAGAAAGTCTTTCACTCCAGTGCTTCTTGAGGCTAGCTGTTTTCCTGAAACAGAATTGTCAAATGGTTGCTCGGAGGCTTCGTCAACGTGGGAGAAAAGAGTTAATTGTATACTAAGAAACCGGTTCGGTATTTCATCTCTGAGAAGTTTCCATAGGGAGGCTTTGTCAACGTGGGTGGCTCTGGTAGTTTATTTTTTTCACTGATGCCTTCTTCATTCTCGCATGGAGTTAATAACATTCTAATCGCGGTGTCTGTATTTTCACAATGCAGGGAAATCTCTTTGCTTCCAGATTCCTGCATTATTAACCGGAAAAGTTGTTGTCGTAATTTCACCTTTGATAAGCCTGATGCATGATCAGTGCCTTAAGCTATCAAAACACGGAGTCTCTGCTTGTTTTCTTGGTTCAGGCCAACTTGATAATTGTATAGAACAGAAGGCAATGCAGGGAATGTATCAGATCATTTATGTCTGCCCTGAGACAGTGGTTCGGTACACAGCAAAACTTTGTGAAATTCTCTTAAGTGCATTTAAAGAAAAATCTAAACTTGATCGCAGACTGATTAAACCACTTCAGATGCTTGCAAAGACTCATGGAATTGCTCTTTTTGCAATTGATGAAGCGCATTGCGTATCAAAATGGGGACATGATTTTCGTCCGCACTACAGGTATGATTCTGAGGGTCAAAACTTGGAAGCATTATCGCTTTTAAGTGCTTTTGTAAGTAATCTTAGTCTTTTTAACAAATCTCCGGCTGCTGGATCTTCAGGAGATTATCGGTTTTGCGGGAAAAATTCTGTGCAAGCAATTTGGAGTTCTTGGAGTTTGATGTACCAATAATGGCATTGACTGCAACAGCCACAACTCATGTACAAGAAGGTATTCTTGAATCACTCCACTTGTCAAAGGAAACAAAAACTGTGCTTACTTCCTTTTTCGGGCCAAATCTAAGATTTTCAGTGAGTTTCCATCGCACATTTAATGTCACTTCTCATATATGGAATTTTTGTGCATGTGTAAACTTTAGCATAAGGTTACCATATTTATATGTAGTATTCAACTAGATGCTGATGTGTGGATCATGAAATTTACCGCATAAAAACTGATATATTTCTTTTGTTTATAGGTTAAACATAGTCGAACCAAGGTTGCATCTTCATATGTGAAGGATTTCCAAAACTTAATTGACTTATACTCTAAAAAGAGAAAAGCTACCGCAACAAAGCTAGCAGTAATCTTACAAGAGTCGGAGGGACATGCTGAAAAGACCCGTGGGACAGATGTCGATGATGAAGAAGATGCTCCAGAAAACTCTTTGGACAAGAAAAACAGTTCAGATGATGAGACCGACATTTTCCAGAGTGTTGATAATTGGGATGGTATGCTTCTTTTCATTTTTGTTTGGAAACAGAAAGTGATCTAAAACTGCTGATATATTGAATACCTTTGATTAGAAAACTGGTGACTTTATGTAACTAAATCGGAAGCAGACTTACAAAAATAAATAGGTTTGGAATTTGACTAAGTTTCCCTTGGTCAAGTTATTGCCTCATGTGGAAATCAAATTGGTGAAAAGGCACAGTAGTACTTACCCAAAGTGAATACACCGACAACAGAATTAAAGTCTAGGGAGATTTCTTTTCTCAAGTTTTTGATATATAATGTGTGTTGTTGAGGAATGTTGGCTTATATCAGGTTTAATCATTGCAGTTGCTTGTGGTGAGTTCTGCGCAATGTCCCCTCGTGAAATCCTGGATATGTTTGTCCCTTCTGAAAAGCATATACCTGATGCATCTAGACCCAAAGATAGTCCCCAGCAAAAGGATATTGAAGGACCGACAATCATTTATGTTCCTCCAAGAAAGGAGAGTGTCAACATTGCAAAATATCTCTGTGGGGTTGGACTGAAGGCTGCAGCTTATAATACAGCGGTATGGACTCAAAAATCTAACTTTTTCTTGTCTTATGAGTCCCTCTGATGTGTTTTTGAAAATTGAAAGTTGTCAAACTTTGTTAACTTGTTTCAAACTATCAACCAAGACTGTTACTTTTAGTCTCTGATGGAAATATTTTGTATTTCGAATTTAAGACTGTACCTTTAAACTGTTATTATGGCTGTTTTAACAGTTTGTTACGTTTCACAGTTACCAAAGAAACATCTTAGACAAGTTCACCAGGATTTTCAAGAAAATAAGCTGCAGGTGTTCGCAGGTATTCACATAAAACCTTTATGTTCTTGTGTGTTATGGCTCAAACTTAATGTTATATACTCTGTTGATACACTTTGCTGTTCCTGCTTCTTTTTGTTAGGATAAAATTTTGGAAGTCATTAATGTTAGGCTACTCCTCTCTAGGTTGTTGTTGCCACAATTGCGTTTGGAATGGGAATTGACAAGAAAAATGTTCCGAAAATCATCCATTATGGTTGGCCGCAGGTCTATCAAACTCTTACCAACATTTTATTATTTAACATGTCCATCTTTGAGAATCACTTGTTATGCAAATTCGTTGTTCTCTCTTCTGCATCTCATTGAAATAACTGCAGAGCTTGGAAGCATATTACCAAGAAGCTGGTCGAGCTGGAAGAGATGGCGAATTGGCTGAGTGCGGTGAGTGGATTAGTGTTTTTTTTGGCTGCCTAAATCTACTTTTTGTTTGCCGTTTCTGATGTAAGCAATAATTTGGGATTTGCAGTACTTTATATTGATCAATTGAGAGTACCAACGCTTTTGCCAAGCAGGAGGAGCAAAGAACAGACGGAGCAAGCATATAAGATGCTATCTGACTGTTTCAGGTCTACATACTAGCCAAATATGTGCGAGTGCATATTTTGTTTCCTTTTCTTTATTCATTTATTGTCCTTTTCTTATGCAGATATGGAATGAACACTTCACTATGTCGAGCTAGAACAATTGTGGTAGGGCTATTAATCATTATCCGTTATCCGCCGGATATCCGTATTCGTATCCGAATTTTGATCCGTAATATGGATATCCGGACCAAACGGATACGGAGCGGATATCCGGCCCATTTAGGATACGGATACGGATCGAAATCTAAATGAACCGGATACAGAGTGGATATCCGGCCCATTTAGAATACGGATACGGATCGAACTCTAAATGGACCGGATATCTAGTCCATTTAGGAAATATATATAAAAAAGGATATCCGCGGATATCCGGATCACGGATATCCATTTCTTTCGGATACGGATACGGATAACGAATCTTACTATCCGCCGGATACGGATACGGATAGACCAAATTGGACCGGATATCCGCTCCGTAACAGCCCTAAATTGTGGTGTATTTTGGGAAGGATTTTAGTTCCAAGAAGTGTAATTTGTACGCCCTATTCTTCCTTTTAAAGCCATTTAGCTAAACTAGCAAAAGGTGATAATACTTTTTCCAATCTATGAAACAGATGTGATGTTTGCACTGATGGGCCTCCGGAGCAAGTAAATGTACGAGAGGAAGCTAATCTTTTGTTTCACGTAATCACTGCTTTTCATGTAAGTCTTTCAAGTAATCCCAAAATTTATCTGAGAGTTTACTTGTTTCATATGAGAGATAATCAAACATGTATTTCTGATTTCTTCTATTATAACTGTTGTCTTTGGCTCTTAAGCTGCTAGTACATTAGTTGCAGGTAGCAAATAACTCTGAGCATGCATCATATGAAGATTATGGACTTGGCAACAACGAACAAAATAATTTATCTCATAAGCCGAATCTTCTTTTCTTCATCAGTAAGATCAGGGAACAGGTAAATCTTATATTTCAATAAATTACATAGTGCATCATATTGTTGGTGACAGGCCACTCTTTGTTTATCCAGAAGCCGACATGTTGCTTTCATTGAAACAACAAAGAACGTATGGCTGGCGGATTCTCTGATTGGGGAAAAGGATGGGCAAATCCAGAGATCCGGCGCCAGCGGTTAGAGAAAAGAGAAAGCAAGCCACCAAGAGAAAGGAAACCCCGAAGAGGACGATCACAAAGACCATTGAAGTTACATCCATGGAGAAGCAAAGAATAATCTCAAACCTCTCAAATTAATGAATCCACTTTATATATTCTTTTTTTTTTTGATAAAACACTTCATATGTTCTTGTCTTTTACCAAACTCATTTCCATTCATGGATCTTTATGGAAGCATACTAATTCTTTCTACAATCGCTCTTTCGGGATCTTTCTTCATTGTTCTCAGTCCCAGCTTAAGGCAGAGACGTCAAGCCATCGAGAAGCTAAGGCTCGTAAACGAGGCTCTGGTTGCTGCGGAAGAGAATGTAGCGAAGCTTAAAGAACGTCATGATGTGATTCTCAAAGAGATATGTTCATATTATCTCGTTAACTCTGAGCTCCAAGAAGCTTTAGTTGCAGCTCGATCAGACATTAATGATGCTTCTGCTTTTGTCATTGAGCTAAGGAGATTACAGTTGAATATTTTAAACTCTCTTTCGTAATCATGTTTTGAAATATTACTTGTTACGTAACGCTTAACGTTTTTTAAAAATTTGTAATAATCAAAATTGTGTGCCAAAATTAATTGAAAACATTGGGTTAATTACTACTCTCTCTGACTCTGCCCATTGAGTTTAAAAAGATATTAAAAAAAAATAACATGACGTGGGAGGGAATTAATCTAACGGCTGAGATTACACGAGTGTTAGTTTCCAGTTATCACTTTCCTTCCCACGTGTATCGTGATGAAATTGAAACATAATGACCGCTAGATTAAAAGCAACGAGGTACAATCTGAACGGACTACATTGATGACTACATGGATTGCCAACGTGGCAGTACATGAATATATATATATACACGTTGTTGTACCCTCGTATTCCGCAATTCGTAAACCATCGACAAAACCGAAAAAGATTTCTTCAAGATCCGTTTGTTAGGATCTTTTGAACTTTGATCTTTCTCTGTGTTGATAATGGATTCGCATGCAGCAACGACGAAGTCAGGAAGAGGAGGAAGAAGAGGTGGTGATCGTAAGAAGAGTGTTACGAAATCCGTTAAGGCTGGTCTTCAATTTCCGGTGGGTCGTATTGCTCGTTACTTGAAGAAAGGTCGTTATGCTCTTAGGTATGGTTCTGGTGCTCCGGTGTATCTCGCCGCCGTTCTTGAGTATCTCGCTGCTGAGGTAAATAACCTCTAGATCTCGTTGTCTCCTTTCTCAGATTGTGCATTTCTGATATCAAATGTAATTTAGGGTTTGTGTTTGCGTAATCGATTTAATGAACTAGATTCCAATTCTTCCAGAGAGACTTTATAAATCTAATCTCTCTCGTTTTGGTTTGCTGTCTATTTAGGTTTTGGAGCTGGCTGGAAATGCAGCAAGAGACAACAAGAAGAACAGGATAAACCCTAGGCATCTATGTTTAGCGATAAGGAACGATGAAGAATTGGGGAAATTGCTTCATGGAGTCACCATTGCAAGTGGAGGAGTTCTTCCAAATATCAATCCAGTTCTTCTTCCTAAGAAATCTGCTACTTCATCTCAAGCTGAGAAAGCTACACCTGCTACCAAATCTCCCAAGAAGGCTTGAGACAGAAATCACTGTTGCTTTTTGTTATCTATCTGAGAAAAAACATCTTGTTTTCTTTTTCGGTTTTAGGGATTCGTGTAGGTTTCTTCTATGTCTCTCCTCGATTTGGTAGTCTTTGAAAACCATATGAGAAGATTTATGTTTTTAGCTCCATCTGTAATGAATGAACAAATTTCTGGGTAAAGATTATCTGTTTACTCAATAAAACAATTTCTGAATCCATTCGATTTCAAGAACGAGCTGTACCTGAAATATTTGGAACCTATACAAAATAAAAATTTAAATTTGTTTTATATATACATTATTTTAATTAAAAATTCACATAATAAAATTGTTACTAATTTTTTTAAATTTTTTTTCTATTTATATATTAAAATTTTGTTATATATCAAATGTACATAATTAAATTTTCACTAATTTGAACTCCTTAAAATAAATATATTTAAATAGTTTAATGACTTATTTCCTCTAAAACTTCCATAATATTTTGAAATATATATATAGCCACGTAATTGGAAGCTATTAAAAAGTTGAGGTCCATTCAAATAATTCATAATAATGGGGTTAAATCTGACTTTCTTTCAGTATTTGAAGTAATTAGTTCCATTAATTAAAGTAGTTTGTAACTAAACATTTCGTATTTGTAGTTGTATATTAATTAGCTTAATTAAAATATTTTTCGCGAGGATTTTATTTGGGCCTAATTAGATAGGCCCATTAAAATTGTTAATCTACGAGGTGCTGAAAGAGGAACCTATACGGGGGTTTTGAATTCCCGTGGGGTATTAGCGGTCGAACGAGACGCATTTCCAAATTCAATACCGAATCAAAAGCGTTCTGATTTGCGATGATGAATTTTCTGGTTTTGTTCTTCATTCCGTTTACTGATGAACAGTTTATTGATTAATTGGTTAAATTTGCAATAATTCGTTGTTGGTTTTATATTCTTGGGCAGAGAAGAGCTGTATCATCTTCTAAGCCATCTCACTTATTCGCATTGTTGCGGTAACTACCGCTACGTCTGGGATTGTATATTCAAAAAGTAATCAGGATGGAGGTAAAATAAACTCCTGAGCTAAGATTTGTCTTATGTATATTGATTCTTGTAGTTGATGATGATGTGATATGTAATCTAGGTTCGAGGATATGCTTGGCTGTACCTGATTCTGTTCTGGAATCTCTGTCGTTACCTTGGTAGATTTCACAGGGTTTGATTCATCGCCCAGATCAAAGCTTGTTTGGTTAGTAAAAATTTTTGATATCTGTTTACATAATTTTTGACACAAAAATTCTTATTTTCTATATACATATATCAGGAAATTTCACGGCGTTTGCTTCTAGAGTCAGGTCAGAATCAGAAGCACCTGGAACTGATGAGAAGAGATTTCCAGATGAAGCTTCGGATAGTCCAAAACCAAGTGGGTTCTTGGGGAGAGATACAATAGCCAATGCGGCTGTACGAGTAGGACCAGCAGTTGTCAATCTATCAGTTCCTCAGGGTTATTTTTATATATTGTTATGTTTCTTTTGTTTTGTTATAGGAGTAGTTTGGTGATCTTACGATTTTCTGTTTAGGTTTTCAAAAGAGTATCGGTTCTGGAACAATAATTCATGCTGATAGCACGATATTGACTTGTGCTCATGTTGTAGTCGATTTTCAGAATATTCGTCACTCATCTAACGTAAAGATAAGTTCGAAAGTCCAACCTATGTATATTAAAGTGTGTAGTTTTGTTACTATTGTCATGTTAAAGATTTCAAATGACTTTTCTTTCAAGAATATATGGTAAACTATTTGAGCTTTAAGAAACATGGATTATAGCCGATAAAATTAGGTTATTTTCATGATTTACCTTGATGGACGTTGTTTAGTGCAACATATGATAAGTTTAGAGTTAGTTATAGTCACATCTGATAAGTTTAGAGTTAGTTATAGGTTGATGTGACGTTGCAAGATGGTAGGACTTTCAAGGGTATGGTGTTGAATACTGATTTACAATCGGACATTGCATTGGTGAAGATAGAGTCAAAGACACCATTGCCAACTGCTAAACTTGGTTTTTCGAGTAAGGTACGTCCAGGTGACTGGGTAATAGCTGTGGGTTGTCCTCTATCTCTCCAAAACACAATAACAGCTGGTATTGTCAGGTAAATAAACACACGATCTTCTTATGTTTTGAAATTTTCATTTGATAAGTTTTCATAGTTATAATGCTTGATTGTTTGTCCTTCTTTGCCCTTCTTTGCCCATGCTAGTTCTGTTGATCGCAAAAGCAGTGATTTGGGTTTAGGAGGCATTAGAGAATATCTCCAAACAGATTGCGCGATCAATCCTGTAACTCACCTTTTTCTTTTTCAAAACTCTTTACATATGGTTGCTGGTCTTTTGATTTGTCTATCCTCGTGCTATTTGCTTGCTAGGGAAACTCTGGTGGGCCACTTGTGAACTTGGATGGAGAAGTGATTGGTGTTAACATCATGAAACTTGTACCTGCGGAAAAGCTCGGATTTTCAGTGCCAATAGATTCGGTCTCCAAAATCATCAAACATTTCAAAAAGAGCGGGTATGACATGTATCTCAACACCTTTACATTTGTTGGAGTTATTTTAAATCTCACGAGGAAGAGTAATATTGAAGTAATTGCTGCAGTAGAGTTATTCGTCCATGGCTTGGGTTAAAAATGATCGAGCTCAATAAATTGATCATTGCTCAGCTAAAAGAACGAGACCCAATGTTTCCTGATGTCAAAAAGGCATTCTTGTTCCTACAGTGAGTACCCATACATCAAGAAAATCTAATTAGTTGAGACTGTATAATCCAAATTTTGTAATTCGCTAATATGTTTGCATGATCTGTGTTTTGGAGGTGGTTCCGGGTTCACCGGCTGATCGAGCTGGATTCAAACCAGGTGATGTTGTGGTGATATTTGACGGGAAGCCAGTCGAAACCATCAACGAGGCATGCGTCATTGCTTTCCCTCACTCCGTTCTTTCATCTTTGTGGAAAAGAAATTCATATGTGAATTGATGTTTAATTGTAGATAATAGAGATAATAGACGATAAAGTTGGGAAGCGGATGTAAGTGGTTGTGGAAAGGTCAAATGAAGAAAAGGTCACACTAGAAATCGTTCCTGAGGAGGCTAATCCATATATGTGAGACGACTATGCATAGTGGTTTCTAATCAAACCACATGATAATGACAAAAATGTATTGAATCCTCAAATAGGATTTAGCTGCAAATGATTTTGTTTACTTTTGGTTATCCACACTTATTGGTCTAACGGTTCTTTTCTCTATTTCTTACATATGACAGATAACGACCAAAAATTCAAATTTTGGACCACAAAATTCATGTTTATCATAGAAAACAGTTAATTTTGACTCGAATGAGTAACTTAGTTCGGTTAATAACTTGGTTCCTGGTCGTACTTGGTCCGACTGCCGGATTAGTTGGAATTGCAAAACACTGAAACACTGAACCCATTCTTAGTCCGGTTCAGTCAAACTCTTTTTTTTTGTTTTTGTTTTTTTCTTTAACATAAGAGGATAATCTTCACGCAATAGTGAAATTTCTTCGGCATAGTGCATCAAATATCATGGCATATTAGTTAACAAAAATAATACACGAAACTTTAAACCTATAGATGTTTGTTTCCAGTTATACATGTAGATGCAAAGTTCTTTGTTTGGTGATGTATTTCTATATAGATGTATTTACAAACAAATGACTAAAAAGAATATGTTTTATCATTTTGATATTTTTATTAAATAAATTATATTCAAACATAAATTAATATCAAGTAATTCCTTTGACATTTATAATTTTTTATATTAAATATATAAATTCCTAAATTATTTTTTATAAAAATTTTAAAATAATTAAATTTTTTTTATTTGTGTACAATTTATTTGACCATCTAAATTATTTTAATTGTTAAAAAAATACAGTTTATTTATTTACAAATTTTAATTATTTATATATTTTAATTATTTCTCACACACATAAAGTATATAAAAATAATGATCCTTCAAAATATTAATTATCAATATAGTTGACCTCAAATAATTTTATTTTTGTCTAACAATTGCATCAACCTCAATAATTTATTAATATAATCGAACATAGTTTGAAAATAATTTTACAAAAAATAAATATGAAACTTAAAATCTTATAAAACAAGATAAAAACTATTTAAGCTAAAAATATGATTGAATTTAATTATTTATTAAAATATAATATATTTTGGTCTTATTTGTTTATATGAGTTTGACAAATACATCTGAAAATTATATTGACAATTAGATAAAAATCAAATTATTATTTAAACATATATAAATGTTTTTAATGAAGTAATTTTATATAATAAAAAATTGAAATCACAACGCTGATATTATATATCAATTCATAAAATGAGTCAAGAGAGTATTCAAGAGTGAGTACATAGAGAGTACCGAGCACAGAGAGAATACCGAGCACATAGAGAGTGAGTACAAAAGAGTGTACTTGATTCGTTATTCATTATTATTTAAAAAGATAATTCAAGACTAAGCTGGAATTTAGTTTATTCCTCCACCGAAATTCCTCTAATTCACTTGGAAGTATCTAGCACATCTGTGGCGTAAAATCTTTGCCTTGAAGAAACCTAGGAATTTGTTGCACAAGTTTGGCAAAGAGTATATGGACGAGAGCAAAATCTCCCTAATTACGAGAAGTATGTTGAACATACAGAGCAGAAGGCATACAACTAGCTGGCCAAGAAATACCACTAGTTGTCTGATGCATACAATAAACTAAATCAAACAGACCAGTAACTTTAGCACACAGACAAGAAGCTGGTGCAAGCCAGTGAGTAACTGATTGCAACATACCTGAAGCTGAGAAACGACTTGCACTGTCGGAAAAGCTCTAAGCTCTAAGTGAAAAGTTAAATCCAAAAATCGGCAAAGACATTTTTTGAAATATTTGAAATGGCTCTGAAAAACAAAAGAGGCAAATAGTATATATAATTAAATATTTGAGCTTAGTTATGGGCTACTTCTTATTGACAATAAAGTCCAATAAAGACAATAATTATAATGCGCATCGGTTGTGTAAGACCCATATCTAATGTCAGATCAAAGAAAGATACATCAGATAAATGAATCTCATTTAGGCACGAACTAACTAATAGTTCATTTAGACACGAACTAACTAATATCACAATTGTTTAGATCAAGGAAAAAACAATGAAAAAAACCTCAGATCTAAAAGAACCTTATTTAGAACTTAAATCTAAAAAAGCACTAAACAATAATAAGGAATCTCATTTAAAACTTAAATATAAAAATGAGTACTAAACAATAAGAAAGGTAAAACTATTTATCTAAAAAACTGAACTATTAGAACTCAAATCTATGTATTATTCATCGGCTACAGAATCTTGAAGACTAAGATTTCATCATTTTGAGAAATTGCCTTCAGATTTAACAAGATCTAACAAAAAAAAAATGAAATTTGAAGCGTCAGATCTGTATTTTCATTGGCCAAAGATTTTTTAAAATATTGTTCTAATGAAAACATATCAGTTAGGTGCTTCTTTTAAAAGCATTCAGAAATTTTAGAATTTTTTAGATTTTAAAACTTTGAGATTTTGAAAATTTCACATGAGTTTAACAAACACAACAATATTACGAGATGCAGGTAACATGCAATCAAAACTGAAAATTTTATAATATGATCTTGATTCTTGTAGTTGAATCATGATGTGATATATAAATTAGGTTCGAGAATTTCCCTTGCTATATTTGAATCTTTGTTGTCACCTAGGCAATTTTCACATAGTTTGATTCATAACCTAGATTAAACCTTATTTAGTTCATAGTAATTTTTTTTCCAGAAGACGCATATAAAAAAGAAAATTTCATAATGAGTTTGACAAACACATCTAAGAATGCTCTATCTAGATAATGTAGTTAAATGTGCTTAAACTAACAATGTTTTACATCTCTATTTGTATGGAACAATCTGATGAAAAAACAAACCGCAACTAAAATGTGCGAAGTCAGCTGATAGGATTTAGCTGCAATTGATTTTGTTAATGTTTTTCACTCTCTTATTTCATCATTTTGGAAAAGAAATTCATGTGTGAATTGGAGTTTAACTGCAGATATTAGAGATAATAGAGGATCGTGTTGGGAAGCAGATTTAAGTGGTTGTAAGAAAGTCAAATGGTCACATCTAAAGTCATTCCTGAAGAGGTTAATCCAGATATGTGACCACGCATAGTGAATTCTAATCAAACCACATGATATTTTACTTAAATGAAACAGATCAACATCAAAATTTCAAAATTTGGACCCCAAATTCATGTTAATTATTAAAAACAGTTAATTTCAACCTAAATGAGTAACTGAATTCAGTCAATAATCCGGTCCGCGGTCATACTCGGTCCGATTGCCGGTTTAGTTGGAATAGAAAAACACTGAGGCACACTGCAAACCCATTTTTATTCCGGTTCAGTCAAACTCTTTGATTTTGTTTTTCCTTGTTTACGAGTATAATCTTCATGGCATGTTACTTAACAAAAGTAATACACAAAAGTTTAAACAGGAGAGACAGAGGGAGAGAGATCCATTATGAAGTGTACTACATGATTGAAATTGACGAACCAAACTAATACTTAACATACAATAATATATCACCAAAACCAAACACAACAATTTCTTTCAACGGGCTTCGTTTTGTCACAATGGATGGTAAGGGACGTAGCCCAATAAGCCCGTGACATTAGCCACAACGTCGTTGCATTTTGACAAAAGGTTGAGCATCTGGTGAGAGATGTCTCCTGAGCCAACCGCTGGGCTCGGGCCACGGAAGTTTCTGGTAGGTAAAATCGGTGGTTGTGGTTCGACATGGTCCACTGGTTTAATTGGAAGTTGTGGTTTTGAGTATTGTGGAGGGAGAGGAAGGATTGGAGGCAATGATGAAGGAGGAAGCTGTTGGTGATGAACAACGTTTTGGGACTTCTTACTAACATAGTCCATTGCAACAGATGATGAAGATGGTCCACTGTTTTTATTTGAGATTGTCGTGACTGGAGGTGGCTCGGTGGATGTTGCTTTACTCGAGTTTTCTTCACCTCCTAACATGAATTTGACTCTTGCGGTTCTGCGGTTACCATTTCCGATGTTGCTGCTACTAGGGTCATCACTGGGTGGTTTCTTCAAGCAGGATTTGAGGTTGATGTTTGGTGGTGGTAAGGTTGGTTGGTGAAGTGGTGGTGCTTGGTCTAGCCACTGGCTCTGTGGTTCATCATCTTCCTTTGCATTTTCTGGTTCAGCTTTAGGAGTATTCACGTCACGGAGAAAGTACTTTACATTCACGTTTCCAAATAGAGAGTTGTTTCCTGTGGCATATCGAAAAGCAGTCTGTGCATCGGCTTTGTACAAAAAGACAACACGACAAGTCGAAGACTTCCAGAAAACCCTAATGGCGGATTGATCTAACAGCCCGAAGCGACCAAATCTCGCCTTTAGCAAAGCAGCTGAAGGGAGAGAAGTACCGGGTGGGAATTTCATGACAAGCATTGTTGGCTCAACCACCTTAACTGATGGAGCCGTTTTCTTCCCAGATTGAGCTTTGGCTGATTTTGCTTGAACCGCACCGCTTTGCTCTCTTACTGTTACTGGTCTTATACTATCCTTTGCTTCTCTGCTGGTCTTTTTCTCAGAAGCCATTGCATTTAACTGAGTGGTTTTCTTCAGCTTCTTAGCTGGTGGGATTTCGTTTCGATGATCAGAAGAGAGACGCTTTTTTCCAGCTTTTGATGGGTCTTCGGTTCTGTTTACAGTCTTGACAGGTTTTGAGGGTCTTGCGTCTCTGACATTTTGGGCGGTAGCATCTGAGGAAGATACAGCCAAGCTTTTCTGATAATTAAGTGAACGGAAACGGAGAAAGAATTTCTTAGCAGCCCCAAAAGAAGCAATTGATGAACCAGAGAAAGGGTCAAGAGAGAGGTCATGCAGATGACTCAACAGCTGTGGCACATCGGCTTCCATATAAAAGCGTAAATGTGCTGAACCAGCCTGGGCCAATTTCTTGGCTCCAACTTCCCCAGAAGATAAAAACTTTTTCTTTTCTGGATGGTCAGAGTTAAGCTCTTTCTTCTTTTTCTTTTTCTTTTTCGGCTCTGAAGGAGAATTCTCTAAGCCCATTACACTTGACAATCGTTTGGGAAGTTTTACTTTCTTGATTAAAGTTCCTGTGGAACTTTTCCCCTCAGATGCTGATAGAGGCGGGAAAGAGCTTTCAGCTGATCCGGGTTCTGAACTAGCCTCTTGTTTAAGTCTCGCCATAGCTTCAGATTTCCCATGTTCTGGAAGTACAACAATTGTTTCTTCAATTTTCTCCTTTGATTCTTCACCTAAACCCTTTTCTTCATCAAAAGAGAGCTTTGAATCAGAACATTCTTTATCACCACGAAGAGCTGCACAAGAAGAGGTGGTTTCCATGCCGACAATCCCAGACTGCTCATCTTTTATTGGTGTTTGAGGCGTTGGAGCTCTATTCTGCAGCACAAAATCCCGGTCCAAAGATCCACTAATTCCTTGGACATGAGAAGCTGTTGAACACGCTTCACCTTTGCCAAATTGGACAGTCTTATCACCAGCTTCCTCTCTTCGTTTTAGAAGATACTTGTCTTGTTTTTTAGAGTCCTTAACCTTTGTCGGTTTTTTTGAGCTCTTCAGGTCACCTAGCGTTTCTGCTATGACCAGTGGGCCACTTAAAGGAGCTGGACGCATGAGAAATTGAAAAAACACATCAACCACCAAGACAACAAACAACGAAGCAAACAAGGTACCGTATGAAAGACCATAATATAAAGCGGAGCAGAACTGTTATCAAAAACCACCTTTTACTATGGAGATGTTAACACTAAAGATATTTCGTGCTTCTTTCAAGCATGCTAATGTAAAGAATACAGCTACAAAGATACTAATCCTAAAATCATGAGCATTGAGAGGATCTAAAAGTCACAAAACCAGCAGTAATACTATTTCACATCTCTGCTTAAGAGCTGTTTCAGGTCTGCATCAAAGAATTCCACATATAAAGCAAAGATTACACATAAATGGGACCAATAACATTACTCGTGAAAAGTCACAATACCTCGAGGTGCTACTCTATTATGAGGTTCATGGGTATTCACTGAAGTGCGCATAGATTTCGTTCCAAAGGCCTGTGCGTACGTTTCATCAAACTCCTCAAACACTGCCTTGCGGAACGCATAAACCACTGCTTTCTTCTTCAAAAACTTCATGTCATCTGAATCATATTTCTGAGGTGCTAACGCCAATTGTTTCACAAACGATAGGGTATCAACGGGTGAAAATTTATCCCTAGATTTCTTAATCTGGTCAGCAGAGTAAACGGCTTGAAGCTCGTAATCAGGAACATCAACAGCAAAGTAATCGTGAACATTAGTAGGCCTAAAGTTATAAGGATTTCGACATTTACAAGTCAACCCTAGAGCAGACCTTTTACTCGCCTCATCCATAGCTTCTTCCACAGCCCTTACAAAGTGCTTCGAAACAGCCTGCTGCGATTTTTCAGCTAGATTTGATTCGAAAGGAATAAGCTCAGCGGGATCAAACCATCCATAACTACTGTCCCCGAAAAATGCAACAAGAACATGGTCAATCTTCCTCATGCGACGAACAGAAGGAGATGCAAAAGCTTCATTGAATATATGACCAGGCCACCAAGGATGAGACTTTACCTTACCCCAAATCAAATCGCCAACTTCAAATCCATAGCTCAATGCCCTTGCAACTCCAGAACCCATTTTCTCGCTTGCAACATAATCATCAAACTCAGACAAGAGAGATTTATAATCCGTAACCGAATGTTGTTTCTCCATATCTCCACGCTTTTCTTCCTTCTCATCAGCTAAATCCCAATTTTTTTCATCAGCTTCGGAACCAAGCTCACTAGATTGATCATCGGAAACATCTTCTTGAAGCTCAGGACTATCATCAGCACTCTCAATCTGGCTATCAGTTATTGTAATATCTTCCTTGCTTTCAATCTCAGAAAACGAAGGTTTCGTTACACTGATATCATCTTCCTCCTCAGCCCCCACGATAGCATTTTCGTCCGATCTCTTACTCTCAGAAACCCTAGCATCGCCATCGTCATAGGTAACCGCCGAATCGAGCTCCATAGGTGAAGCCGAAACATCATCAATGACTTGCAATTTCTCATGACCATCCACGCTCGAACCAACACCAGTATCACCCGAAACCGTAGGTCTTACCTTGGGATCCTCCTCCATCGAATCCGTTTGTTGAGCAATCTCCGCATCCTCGTCCATCATCGTACCAATGGAGTTTTGCAAAATACAATCCAGGAAAACCCTAGCAGCAACTCTCCGTTATCAATCCTGCGAGAATGTGTAAATTGCTGCTTCTGGAGAAAATGAAAGAGACGGATTCAAAAACAAAAACCGTGAATCCAGAAAATAATACAAAAAAAAAAAATTCAAGTAAAAGATTTTTTATTATTATTAAAATAAAAACATAAAAGAGATTTGAACGAACCCGAATCCGGACAATAAAAATTACGGATTCGAAATCAGATAATAATATTTTTTCTTTAGATATTTAGATCCGATCCGATTTAGAATATTTAGTATATGATTTATATAATATGTATTATTTTTATTAAATAATTTTAAATATGTTGATGCATAGATTTTTTAAAATTTTCAAATCATTATATAATATTTTTAGATGTTAAAGTTAAAATTTAACATTAATGATATTTCAATATAAATTATAAAAAATTAATATATTTGATATATTTGGTAAAAAATTAATATTTTTATAATTTTAATATCGTAATTTTATTTTATTATAATGGTCGTAGTTCTAATAAAAATTTTAAGCTCTTTAAATACTTGTTGCATGATGCAAGTCTCTAGAAAAAATGACAAATATAACAACATTGCTTGGCGTCTTAACCGCTTGCTCACAGTTGTCTGTTCCAAAACACGGTTCTAGTTTCCACGGATTTTGTGTTGTTCATCTTAAAACAACCATATGTATGTATATGTACACAAAGTGCAGTAAATTTGATGTAGCAAAGTGAAATGTTAACTTAATGCACAGGCGGGATATAGTTTCGTGGAACACAATGATGTTTGGATTTGGAATTCATGGGCTTGACAAAGAAGCTCTTTCTCTATTTGAGAGTATGCAGTGTACATATGAGAATTCTTACGAGGTGACTCTTTTGCCAGCTTGGAGGAATAACAGGAAGCTTAGTTCTTCTATCCAACACCTATTCAACTGCTGAGAGATCGGTAAATGCATCAAATATTAGAATGACACAGAAGAAAAAAAAGACTTCAGAAAGACACCGGGTTATAGCTGGATCGATGTTTAATTCATGAACTCATTCAAGGATCTTAAGCACCATGAGTATTGATTCTTGGAAGTCTGGCATCTTCACAAATTGGCTGAAAGAGACATTGCTGCAGGGAGATTAACAAAGGGAAGCTGAACAAGATGAGATTTATAGGGAGAGAAACTCAAGTTTATACATATATATTCATCCTAATCTCAACATCTTTTTGTTCTTTCAGAGGACTTCAACACTACTTAGCTATTTTTTCCAATTAATCACAAGACTTGAATCAAGCAAAGAGGGAAAAGGACCTCCTTACTCCAAAATGCATCTATAAATTTTTTATTTTAGAGATAGATTTAGCATAAACATCTAGCTAATGAGTTATATTATATTTAAAATCATCTTTAAAATTAGATAAAAACAAGTTATTATTTTACCATTGTAAATTTTTCCAAAAGTATGTTTTATAAATTTTTTTAAATTAGTTGAAAGTATTTAAAAATATACAAAAATAGAATATTTTATCTTTTTATTCTTTTGGAAAACACACCTATATCTAGTTGTTCTTTTAAAAACATCCACAAATTTTGAAATATTCAGATAAGTTTGACAATAATGTAGTTAAATATAACAACCATATGAAAAGCCGAACATAACATAAAATATACAGAGTCCACCATAGTTTGTGACTGTAATTGAATTTTTTTTTCATTACTTTCACTCGTTTTAGGATCATATCGAAATAATGGAAGACTTTTATCGAAAACAAAAGATTCATCCACAACTATATATAAGACGACATTTTGATTTAACGTAACAACCAAATCAAAAATTAATACGATAAGTGTCGATCCCAAGATAGTGGTTGTTGACTTAACTTTACATAATCACAATTTAGAATCCCAAATACCTAAATGCGTGCTTGATTGCAATGAGTTGATATTGCTATGTGGGATATTGGAGAATGAAGTCGTAATTTGGAACCCATGGTCGAAACTGAGTACATGGATCAAGCAAAACAAGATTTAAACAAAACTCAGAATGAATATTTTTGGCATGAGACATAACAAATTAGAGGAGTTACAAGATTGTCGTTTCTTATAATCATATGGAAAAATCCATCAACCGTTTGGTTACAAGTTTGAAACTTTTATTTTTCAAACATATTTTTTTATAAAATTTAAAACACTATTTGAAATTATTTAAAATATACAAATAATAGATAAGGATATTTTAGTTTTTTTTTTGGAAAACACACTTACACATGATTCTTTTAAAAGCATATATATTTTTTTTGTTGAAATTTTCTGATTTTAAAACTTTGAGATTTTGAGTTTTTCAAATGAGTTTGACAAATATATAAAATTTGTATTTACAATTAGATAAAAACAAGTTACTTTTTTAAAAATTTCTTGTTTTATTTAATAAAATATTTATTTTTCAAAGTAATTTAATGAATACATCTAGATGCTTCTTTTAAAAGCAAGCATTCATAAATTTTGAAATTTTTTGATTTTGAAACTTTGAAAATTCCAAATGAGTTTGACAAACACATAAATCTTTATCACTATCCATAATGTTATATATATTCTAGGTTCGAGAATTTCGCTTGCTATATAACATGATAAAGAAATGATCTGCACTTAAAATGCACGGAATTGTTGATAGATTTAGCATGGAAAGAAGAATCATCAAATTTTGTGATGGAGTAACAAAATTGTACAATGATGATGTGGTCCTCAGAGTTGGAGATAAATTCTCACTCTTAAAGCAATGACAGCAATGTCATGCAACGAACAAGATTGAGATTTGGGTGAACGAGTACAAGATTAACAATAATGTTGATTATGAAGATATCGAGAAAGATTCATGGAATTCTCAATTCTAATTTGCCATATATAGTAAACACCAACTTATACTTTCAACTAAGTTATTTTATTGATGAATATAAAAGACTTAGTCTTTTTGCAATGAAAATGATCAAGCTTGGATTATTTTTCTTTTGATTGAAAGTCAAGCTTAGATCTATGTTTCTTTTAGTTGAAAGTCAAGCTTAGAGCTAAATTATTTCACCGATGATTGAGATTTATCGAGGCTGATGTAAGAAGCGGCGGTGAAGAACCTCTCAGGGTAAGCAAGGCCATAGTTCACCCTATCTAAATTAGCCATTATTATTCCCTTTGATCGGAGGTGGATGAAGCGCAGCAGGTTCAAGTTTTCGGATTTATTAAATTTAGACACAATGTTTATATAGCGGTATTGTTGCTATTTGCATGCTCGAAAATTCAAATTCTAAAATTTTATAAACTATTCAGAATGTTGTTTTTGGCACAACTCACAACTCCAACAAAATCTGAATTATCTAAAATTCAATATTATTAGTAAAACAAATTGCAAAAATGAATGAATCTTCAATTAGGTTCCTATATCTTTAGTTTCCGCGGTTCTATTTTTCACTCTTATCGATATTGCTACTAGTTTGACGACGGTGTGGCAATCCAGTTTTATTGGTACTATTCGATGCTCAACATATCTCATAAGAAGTGTAAGGAATTTGTTTGGATTAAAATTAGCCGAGAAGAATTTCTTATGTTTGTTTGATAAAATAATCTTTGAGATATTTTTATTCACAGTCCAAATAAGTTTTTTTTAACCCACTTATGTTTTGTCATAGTTTAAAGCTAATTTTTAATCTACCAAGGGAAAGTATCACTCATAATGTAGAAATATTAGGTAGATCATCTTATCGAACTAAGAAGAATTGGGATTTATATTTTCATTTTCTAATTTCGGAATTGTCGGTAAAATTTCTCAAAAACAATTAATAAATTATTATTTTCATACTTTTTAATAGCTTTTGATGATGTGAGCATGCTTTCTTGATAGACAAGAATTAACTAATAACCTTATTTGGACCAACGAATTATGCTTTGATTGAGTTATATAAACTTTAAATACTGTATTCGTTTAGGTTCGTTCATTAAACTTTAACCCAACTTTAAAACTTTATCTTTTTTTCTAACTTTTGTTGATCATAATTGCAAAAGCTACCGTTTGGAATCGTATGCGCCGGATAGTTGTATTTGAAGATTCATTGACATCTCCAAAATAAACAAACTTACAGCCAAAATTGTTGCCAGATCTTAACATGTGCTTAAAATTACTAAGAAAAACAACCACAGGGGACAAAACCATAAGAGGATTTTTCTCATTCGATAAGACTGAAACTAACCAAAGGCTAAGGAAGTGTTGTTGAAGGCAGACCGAGAAACACAACCTACTTGTGACTGTTTGGTGTATCATTGGAGCTCCTATGTGACTTGTGTTTTGATCTCTTCTCCCGTTTCTTACGACTGAGGAAAGTGAATTGAAAAGAGAGTCAAATGAATAAGCAACAACTAACAAGTATAGAAGCTGGTTAGGAGAATCAAAAGCACAAAGTTTGATGTACTCGTCATGTGAAGAACTTTTTCCTCGACAAGATTTTAGCTTCCGGTTGATATGTATCATGTCTTTCTCACTTGGGTACTTGTACTTCTCTACCTACATATATATAGAGCATATAGTACATCTGTCTTTTAGATCTGAAAGTTTTATGGTTGTAAATAAAATATGAAAGATAATGCGTACCAAAGATTCGATTTCATCGAGTAACTTTGCGAGCTCCGAAGTTGTGTGCTCCGAGTTTGGTTCAGAAACAATGTTGTCTAGGTACCTGCACCAAATGTAGTTTAGTTGGAAACACAGCTGGTAAAAGTTTGCATACAAAGAGAGTAGAAGGCAGGAGATTAAATATCATTGAAAGATAATTGTACAATGACCATATGGTAACAAATGGATTAATAACCAGATAGATACAGAAGACGAGAAATAACCTATCAAAGTCAACCACTCCAAGATCTTTATTCGCAATACGCAAAGAAGCCAACGCCAACTGCAAGTGCAAGGGCACGCGTCTTCAGTTGCATATATGAGCTTAACTAAAAATGTTTCCTTAACCAGATTTTTTATGGGTTTGAGTTATTCAGTATCTTAAATCTGATAAAAACAAACGCTAGGGAGACAGAAGAAACTATCATCCCACCTGGCCAGGAGGAAAGAGGAGTGGAGCATCAGTGAGCATAACTTTGTCAGCTTTTGCTGTCGCCACTTTGAGTAAATTCTGCAGAGTACTTAAATGTTATGTCAGCACGAGAAAACTACGCTTCAATAAGGCCCGTAAAGTAAAACGACTTGCAGTTATGATCAGAAACCCGTAATAGAATTTACATTTTGGCCTCAAATTTAGTTACCGCATGCTTAAAATGTAGTAACAATAAAGGAAATATTTGAAGAGAGATCTACCTCCAGATTTTGGATTTCATCATCTCTTGCTTGCAGAAATTCCTAGAGGATGAAAAGAGGACGTCACTTATCCGAGAAAGTATGAAGTTACACAAGGATGACAAATTACACACTGACTAAAAGCTTAAGATTATCCTATTACGGTTCAGAAAGTTCTTGCTGTGAAGATAACATTCAGAATTTCGCTTGCAATAAAACAATTGGCTATCAACTCAAAAAGACTCTGATCACTATAACTATGTAAACAGAGACCAAGCTGATATCAGAAACCTAATAAAATATTTAGAAAGGCCAGATTTACCTCCATATTACTGACAAAACCTTCGATTGCACGATACGGTCCATAAACAATCAGATCAAAATTTAAACTCTGCACATAAAGTCAATGTAATGTGAGAAACAGAATAAAGAGAGAAAAGAACATTTGGAAACAATGAAGTTGCTAAGGATTCATCGAGTCATATCATGCCTGAAGAACAGCCATCTCATACTTGAGAATTATGTGGTGATCTTGTTTAATCCCGTTTCCTATTTCCTCAGCAGATACATGATTCTCTTCTATTTTACATGCTGCGTACACACACGTTAACCTGTACAATGAAAAAGGTATCAATCAGTCGAAATTACAACATTCTACCAAGGCAATTAACTGTCTAACTAAGCCTGTCAAAAATAAAAAAATTAGAAGATGAAAGGTATCTGTCAGAAGAGCCATACATTATTTCTTTTGGATGATGTTGCATAACAGACCATTGCAGATAGAATCTTTTGAAGTATTGAAGGGCAGTTGCCTGCAAAAGATTATAGAGCTAACAATATTAGGTAACTTATTTTAATCATCAAAAACTCCCATCTGAGAGAGGAGAAATGCACCTGAATCTTGTGAGGAAATTCAAAGGCCCTGCACACTTCTTGGACCTTTGCCTCATAAAATGCTCTCATGAATCGTTCTTCATCAACATTCAAAGCCTTAAGCTTTTTATCAGCTGAGAGTATAGCAGCAAAACATAACCTAATTTAAACTTCAACCAAAAAAGATTACAATGATACGTCTGAAATTATTGAACGAACCATACTTAAACAAAAAAAATTACTTTGATCTCCTGCATCAACTTTATCTTTAGGATACGTTAGTGAACCACTGGCATCTACTTCAACTATGGTTGTTCCACACTATGAATAAGACTAAGTTAGAATCTATCATAAATATAGACTAACGTTCCATTTCAACACTTCTAACACACCTTCTCCAGCATTTGCACTGCTCTCTGGTTAGCAGCTTTAAATCTCTCAGCCTACAATTACAACACTACATCTTAGTTGCAATACCAATATCTACACAAGGAGTAAGAAGTTTATTATATAACACATAGAATCGACCAGCAATAAGTTCGAAATGCTTCAAAGTCTCGCAATGCTAACTAACTCTAAAAGCCTCTACTGCTCCATTAATCTGATAACAGCGTCAAACAAGAACAAGAACAAAAAATCACAGCAAACTGTATCTTCTTTCTAAATAAAAAAACGTGTCCAGGAAGAAGACGACCAATACTCCAAAGTTTTCTGTACAGTGAACAATTTCACTTCCATTCAGTTTAACACTAGCCCAAACAGTAAAGAGAGACAAAAAAAGATTCAAAAAATACACACACACGAAGGCAATCTCTATGATGCAATAAAAGCAAAGAAAAGCCTAAAGATGAACCAAAGACGAAGAAGCACAAAGGAGATGAAAAGGGAAGCAGGGTACCAGTTTCTGGGGAGTGAAAATCCATTTGGCCCGTTGTGTTGATGTCTGGAAATCCGCCATTACTAACAATATTAATGATTCCAAGATTCAAAGTCGAAAATCTAACTTCCCAAGTAAAATCTCTTGTCGAACAGAAAATTTTCGACAGTGAATGGCTCGACGGATATTGTGGATCAAATTAACACGCAGTTGATGGCGATTATCAGTCTGAATCGGATGGGAACAATGAAAAAGATGAAAGACAAAGCATTCAAAGAAGATGAAAACTCCGACGGGGTTTTACGTTACCTCCGATTCTCAGAGGTCTAATCACAGATAATTCCCAGATTTAGTCAATTTTTAATTATAGGGCTTCCTTTGATCCAAAAATGCTTTTTTTAGGGTTTCAAATTAAATATTCTAGGGCATTCAGGTTTGGCTTTTTATTTTGGTAAATTTTATCAACTGTTGCCATTAAAACATAAGTAGATCTTACATATCGTGCAGGATATAAAAGAGAATAATTTGGTGAAAACTATTTCAAGTTTCTCCGAGCATTAATGAAGAGATAACAAAACTGAGGAAGAAAAAGAATAAGACAACTCCAAGGTTACATAATCAGAAGGTAACTAAATTATAAAGAGCCTCTGGAGTTGATCAATTATTAACTAACTATAAAAACTAAACTAACATCTACAATGTTAACAGTTCAATCTAATATCATGGTGTGTGTTTTTCCAACATCAACATCCTTTTTCTTTTGAGATGAAGATGTCAGGTTAATAATAATAGTCACAACTGTTTCTTACAAGAGCCATGATTTGAGTCTTGATCAAACCCATGCAAGTCTGGATTTCTCTGTAGATTGGCATGTTCTGTGTACACCTTGGTTGCAAGCTACTCACTGCTGTCTCTATCAGCTGAGCCACATCAGCTGGTGGGTACTGCTTCTCCGTGCACATCTGAAGGTAGAAACACACAAAATGTTCGAATCAAAACCGCAACCACATGTATTTCAGTTTCAGTTGAAAAAAACACTCAAGTGAAAGCTTTGAATTCTTGACTTAAATTAGAGTTCAGTATAAGAAATTCACTTTCAGTTTACCTGAATCATGAGCCAAGTTGCAACACAAGAGGTGATAAGCTCTGTAGGCGTTTGTGTTTCGTTAATTCTTGATCCGTCCTGTGAGATGATACCTTTGGTCATCAGCTCTGCTGTGTTTGAGGGCTGATGATCCAAGCTACCATTGGTATGCTTTTGATGCTTAACTATTGAGTTATTTAATGGCTGATGTTCGCCAATTGAGCTTAAAACTTGTTGAGCCATATTCCCTGCGTCTTTGGCATTCTTCACTGACGATGCAGCCTGAAAACCGCAGTGACAACCACGTAAACAAAATTAGAGCTGTATGATATTGATATCTCTGTATTTAGAGACTCTGCGGTCTCTACATTTAACTACCTTCATAGCAGCGTCCACCATCGCTTGGGCTATTGACTTTGAACCACTGAGAATTTCAATAATTTCCGGCTCCATATCCTGGAAAGCAGAAGTATACCAAGAGAATTCAAACGCTATTTGCAATCCATATATCAATTTACTTTTCTTTTTGTCAACATATTGATTTATTTAATTTCAGAGAAAAAACAAAAAATCATTAATTTGAACATGATCAGTCTGAAGGCAGAGTTTCCATTGGCATGGAAGTGTCATTATCGTAAGCTTATTTAATTACCTATACCCACAAATAATGCAGATTGATTACCTGCGCATCTGAAGTATGCTGCAGCGTCAGAGCTCGTTGACTTTCAATTTCTCTTGCTTTGCTATTGGTTGCGGTGGACTGATCAGTGTTGGTTGCTAACACTTTACCGCGCAAAATTGGCCCGCTGATATCATTCTGTAGAAATTATGAACAAGAGTTGACCCAAAATGTACATAAAAAGAAGATCAAAGCTACATAAAAGTCAAACGTCCATCTTTGTGTACCTGTTTCACAGGAGGATTCATGGAAAATTTGACAGTCTCAAGCACAGAAGGAGAGAACAGAACGGATGCATCGGAGTTTAGGTGTTTGTTAAGCTCTGCTTCTTTGCTTACAGACAAGCACTTATCGACTTGCCTTCTCAGACCCTCTGACATGTACTCTAATGGATTTAAAGGCATACAATCAATGTCCTGTCAATAAAAGGATCTGTAAGATCATCTGAGATATGATGATGATTGAAGTGGAAAACTTCGAATCTTCTTATCTACAAATAACAAATGAATGAATCGTGTCAACAAAATTGGTATCGCCTGCGATTTACCATAACTAAGTCAACACCCAATTCATCAAACAGAACGTTGCATTTGTTATGATCCACAGTAAGAATTTTGCCATCACAAAGTTTCCGTGTTTTAGGATGGATGGCAATGACTCTATTTCCAACTGATAAAGGCTGGGCCACATCTGTAGGAAGTCCTTCCGTTGCACCTGCACGGAGCTTTGTATAATGCTTTCTTACAGTATCACGGTATTGTTTGAGTTTATCCCGCTCTTCATGTATGAATCTCTCAGAGAATCTACGAGGTCTACCAAGAGAACTGAAAAATACAAAAAATAAGTATCCTTTTCGAATCTTTATTTACATTCTGAGCTCATTTGCATTGACATATGAACAGGATGTTTAACAAACCTACCTTTTAATAACGCTCCATTCAAGACGAGTAAGTCTTGGAACGTGACCGAGTCCCACATGATTTAGATAATCAGTGAACTCCATCTTTGCAAACCAGGGATGGTCAATGGCACTGTAGAACCATTCAAATATGCACCTTCGTCGTACCAACGGACATGACAGACAAGTAGAAATCTTTTCCTATAAATGAAATAAGCAAATGAAAGACCAGATTTTGGATGCGTAATAGAAAAATGAAGTTAGAGATTCTACCTTCAGTATTCCATGTTCTGAAAAAGTCTCGTAGCTATGTGGCTTGTCATGAGTGGTTTCAAAAGATTTAGCTCGTTCTTGTAAACTTTTCTTCAAACTCATCTTACGCCTGTTTGGAGGTTTCTGTGGAAAACTCACTGCACCTGAACCTGAAACTTGTGTAGCTGACACTACTGCATTCAGTTCGGTTGTTTTCTTATCACTAGCTGAGAAAGATTCTTCTGAGGTCTTTGCAGTTTTCAGCTGTTTTGCGGGACCCTGACCAGCACGTCTTGTTTTGACCAGTGTCTTCAAATTATCATCTTCAGTCAATTCCTGCAATGCAATAAATAAAAACCATGAGAAGAAGCACAAACGCAATTTTGAGCATAAGCTTCTTTGAGGGATGACTATGTCAAGGATCCTACAGTTGCATTATGGACGAGCAAACACAGATTACAGAGTCAGATTAAATCCAAGCAAAAAAAATAAAAAAGAAGTAAATAGAAGAGAAGTGAGTTTTGCATATAGATTTGCTAATACCTTATTATGTAGAGATTTGTTCTGAAGAGAATCTTTTGAAGCTTCAACACCTAACACCTGAAACAGAATGCAACTTCATATAGCTAAGTGACACAAAGAGGATCGGCGAGATAATTATAAAATCAAAGAGAAAACTATCTTGCAAACCTTTAGTTTATGTTTTCTTTTTCGAGAGCCAAGCTCCCCTAAGGAAGTAGCATTGCCATCAACGGATTCCTGCGCAGACTTTGGTTTTCTATTACCAGCAGCTGAAACTGTATGTAGCAGACAATCTTCAGGTCTTGCTTGAATTGCTTTTTCACTGCCATGGCTTGTAAATAGAGTTTCTGGAGTGTTAAATTTTTCACCCTCGTTTTTAGCTATTCTTTCTTTTTCCAGTTGTGCAGATGATTCTGGATCCAACACAACATACCATAAATAAATAAGAGACGTACCCTGATGTGAAAAATGAAAGCTGCAGATATTTATTGATGGGTCTCTTCTTCTAAACCCACACAATTTACATCCTCAATGTGAAAACCCCATAATATTAGTTCATTCAATGTCTACCTGATTCCACCAAACCAGCCAGAGGCAGTGAAGCACATAGATCACTCAATGCTTTAAGAGCTTCTAAATTATCTACACAGGAAAAGACAAGCAATAAGTTTCAGATGTTGATATATTAACAGTCGCAAAAGACGAAGCACCTAGATTAATAAGATATTATGGTATATAGGTATATAATCAGAATATCACTATTGTCTATTCAAAAATGGATTATGGACCTCAACATTTTTTCCCACGCTAACATATTATTTGACTTACCTCCGTAAAGAAGTTTCTTATTTCTCTTTTTTGGGCAACGTAGGGAATATTTCCCTCTTGAGGCTTCGACCTCTATAATTTCTTTCTGCGGTTTCGTTTTGAGACCCTCATTAGCATTGCATGCATCTCCGTTAACATCAGATTCAATTCCTTCGGCTTCACCAACTCTCACATGTTTTCCCTTCCGAGGAACCTCCACATTACCAACCCCTTCCATATCCATTAACAAGGGACCGTCTCTTTCAGGAGTTCCCTTTTTATGCCTCCTATCTAGGCTTCTCACCCCATTCCCAAACGTGGAGCTATCATGGTGCTTGGACTGAGCTTCCTTTGCTTGTAACTGGCAAAAGTACAAAAAGTAAAAACGTATTTTTTAATAAATCATGAAAATACTAAAACAAAAATGATGATAACCTAAAATGTCTAGAGCTATCTAAGTACCATTTTTACAAGCGTAATTGGTGTGCTGTTATTGGGATCTGTTCTTCTATATGGAGATTCTCCTCCCCTTTTTGATACCGAATTTAATGCTAAAACGGGTATATCAATATTGTCATCATTGGCATGAAGTTGTTTCTTGGTTCTTTTATTTGGTGGAGTAGAACATTCTTTATCATCCTTCTCGTATACAGGAAATCGCGGTGTACGCTTTCTAGAGGCAAGTCGCTCTTTTTCTACATAAAATAAAGTAACAAATTACACATCTTATACATATTCACCTACATGTATTTGTTCCATTGCCACAGTATTCCTCTAGACAGATGGTTACCTAATAAAATTTAAGATAAAGGGAACCATGTTTTTCTTTTGCTCAACATTTAAAAACAGCAGATCAATCATTTGTTTTAGCATCTTATAAACCATAAATTTTAGGAAAATAATTTGCAGAAAATAATGATTTTACCATAAACTTGTGTCTGCTTCAAAAATGCGAGGCATCCTTCTGCTGATGCAATTGAATGAGGTGGAACAACTTCTGCTTGAAGATCATTAGGCAGAACTTTAGCACGTTTGCGCTTCTGATATTTCCTTGGTACTCCAGAAGAATCATGGTCTTCTCCTTCACCTCCGCTCCCCTCCTATAAAAATTACCAGAAGCATATAACAACAGGACAAAACTTTTCTAAACAGAAAATCTGATCCAACAAATTAGCCACATTGTTCATTTCAGGTTTCGACCTGAATTTTCAAGGTGGAGTCATTTAATATGAATTTTAAGGGTGATGCGGCCGTAATAAAACAAAATACTCACTATGACGTTGTAATGATCGGTCATCATTGCAATGAGGCCAGCTACAGACGCAATTCCCTCGGGCAGGGATAAATATGCCTGGAAGAAAGACAAATCAAATGAATGAAAAGGTAACGTGTTTAATATATAATGTAATTACAGTAACCAAGGTGAAGTCTATGGAAACAACTTCGATCTTGATAATAAACGAAACTGAAAATTGAGATATTCTTGTACTCATACCCGATTCATATAAAAAAGGGCTTCCACCATGTCAAAAGACCGGTTATTCTGTACTGCAGCAGCTACCTGTACAATTTCCAGAGAAAAACTAGTATTGATACTATAAAGTCATACAAAGATTCAGAAAGTATTCACACAAAACATTGTCGTGCAACACATTTTACCTCATTCCAGTCTCTCCCATGCTTGCGATAAGCGTCATAGAAACGCTCAAGCTCCTCACTGGTCCATTGATGTCCAAGCTTGTCAATCAATTTCTTCTTCTAAAGTTAAACAAAAAAATATGAGTAAAATCTGATTTAGCTTTTAAGACAGGAAAATATAAATAGAGTATTCCAAATAAGATTGGTCAATGACGACTAATAAACTCACTCGTTGCTTGGTTTTGCTCGAGTGCTCAACATCTAGCTCTGGAGAGCCTTCACTTGTGAAACGCGTGTTCACACTCTTCGACTTTCTACTTGGCGCCATTTACTGGTTTCTCTGCCCAGTGATTCCAACGAAAATTGATCAGACCAAGACATAAAAGTGATGAGGAAATTTTGCTTTCTTCACCAAAATCCGAAATTCAATTTTTCACTACAAGAAGATCAATACGTCGATTGTGATTTGGAAAGATAACATATTTTTGCTTACAATTATCTAAAAATTTCAGCATCAATAAGGAAAACAAAGAATCACGAATAAAAATCGGAATCAGAATTAACTTACGGAATTCGAAAGAAGACCCAAATTCAGATACCGATGGTCATTGCGAAAATCAACCTTAAAGAAACACAGAATCACAAGTTTGAAGCCAAGTTTCAGAGAATTTTGAATTTTGGAAAGAAAAAAACAACTCCACGAAATCAAATTTCGAACCAGAAAACATCAGTGATATAAATCAAACTCCACAAAATCCGTTCAAAACCCCGATACCCCCAAAAGGGTTACCAAGAAATTCGATAAACTGAAGTTCGAAAAGTCCCAATTAGTTCTGTTAAAACCTTTTAAAACCCTAAATCAAAACAACAGATCTACTCACCAATTAAGCAGCTCAAAGAGAATCGATGCTGAATCACAAAGAAAGAGACTCAAAGAAGAAAAAGCTCACAAACTTTTAGAGATCGATAAGAAATTCCAAAGAGGCTGTAAAACGAGAAAGAGAGGAAGAGAGAAGGATTTAGATGATGAAATAGAGGCGTTGCCGCGAAACTTGAATAAAAAGACGACTTGAGAGTCGAGAGCCAATAGGCATTCTGTTGTATTGTCTTATTTTTTCCTATTTTTCATTAATTTTGTTGCACTCTGTTTATCAAAAAGCTTCTGGTTATGTGATCTAAAGCCTACACGTGACTTCTCAATATTTGGACCGTTAGATATTTACGTCTCATCTAGGGTTTATAGTAACGGCAACATGGGATTATATTCGAATATACGAAAATCTCACTAGAAAAATATGTATTATCAATTTGTGATGGAGAAAAATGGAAATTAATCTTTTTTTTCTGAACAGATTTATAGTAGACTTTTCATAATTTCCACGGAGTTTAGGAACATGATCGATTTATATTAGATGGTGAGAACTTGTATTTTCTCATTATCACAACAAAAGTTGATGATATTAGTATAAAGTAATTAATATGATGGAGTCAAACATTAATTATGATGTTAACAAAAAAAATTAATTCAGACTCTCCAATCCCAAGTATCGGAGATCAATGCGGCATACAAGATTAAACATTTTATTTAACAAATACTATCTGATCATATTACTGTAAAGCAAATTTAATTAACCGAAGAATTAACTGCAATCAAATGTGCGATAGATGTGAGGCATAAAAATAAACAATTAATTATGTTTTATTTGAATGTTTACCAGCAATCTAAATATAGATAATATCACAAATACCGTCCAACTCAGAGTTCTTTCCCAAGATTATCACTATTCTGAAATATCGATTACTTACTATGGAGAATCTTCAGAGAGGTTGATAAGAAAAGTTACCCGATATATTATATTTGGAAGACAAGAAATGAAAAAACCTTCTCTAACTCCCATAAATTCCCAAGAGACATAATCTAATTGCCCAGGCTAAAGCGGCAACATGGGAGATTTTACACGGAAGGAAAACCATTAGGAATACTCCAACGACGGTGATGTTAGACAATAAGGAGGAGCTCATATGCAAACCTCATGGAAGATACGTATGCTTAGTAGATACATTATGGAAGGACTATGATCTGTATTAAGGTCTAGGCTGGTTTTGCTTTCCAGACGGGATTAGTGGAGCCAATATGGCAACTTGCAGTATTAGAAGAATTTTATTATCCCTACACGCTGAATTTGAGGCTCTATTGTGGGCAATGGCTAGACTGATCATCACCTTTCAAATTTCAGAAATAGAGTTTGCAACAAATTGCTCAGAAGTCAAGAAGATGGTATACGACTCGAACTCCTGGCCATCTTTCCAATCTTACCTGGAGGATTACTCTCGTTTCAAGAACTTGTTTAGTGTGTGTTCCTTAATCCTTATTCTATGTTCTCTTAACCACAAAACAGATTTTCTAGTCCGCAGTATTTGAGGGTTATCCAAAGATATGTTTTTGTGGACAATGTATATTTGTACTGGTTTCGATAGTTTTAGTATTAAGTCAAAATTAACAGAAAAAAAAATTATAATTTATGCAGTCTATATTATGTATCTAGGTAGTCAACTGCATTGTGTATTTCTCATAAATTTCTTCCAAATTTATCTTACTATGTATCGATCTACAGTTGATTCTTTTCGCAATAAGAAGGAAATCTATCCTAATATATCTATTATGCATTGAAGATAGATTTTCTTCTTATAAAGATCACCAACAGTGGAACGACACATTGTTTAATTTATAAATATCATTATTTGAATTTTGCATATATATGAACTCTAAAAATTTACTAAGAATTTGATCTCAAAGAAGAACGAGCATATAAAAATTTACTAAGAATTTGATCTCAAAGAAGAACGAGCATATTTCACTTAGAGCCTACTTTGAAGATGCTCTTAGTACCATTAGGACAGCTTTTATGAATCCAAATATAGAGTTTCTTTCTCCAAATATAAAAGAAAGAAACTTTTATATCTTATGATAACAGTAATTGGTTTGATAAAACTACATCCATAACTCAATTTCAAATATCTAGCACAGATATACCACTCTCACAATCTTATAGTAGAGCAACACCACTATCTATGATCGAATTCAAATGGAGAGACCAGATGTGAATATTTAACCAAAGAAACTTCTACATTGGTTATTTTTATATGGAGAAACCCAGACACAACATATCCAAATCCGTCGATAATGTATAATTTTGTTACCTCATAAACCACATTCAGCTTAATTTATTGATAGAAAGTACAGTACAGTACAAAAGACAATTACAACATGAATCTGACTGATGCGAAATAATTCTACCCCCAATAACATCTTTTACAGTTCATAAAATGATTCTCCTAAGACATTTAAGTAATGTTTAAAAATATCACAGTTTAGAAGGTATGGGGTCCAAGGCTGCTATTTCGGCGTACATACTGGATATTGCCTCTGCGAAGTAAGCTTTTGCTTGAGGTCTCTTTATCTGTTTGATAGTTTTAATCAATAGGAATTAGATACTCAGAGGAAACTAACTAACAATTTTCATTGAGTTTTCAACTTCACATTGTAGTTGAATTGGTTACCTTGAATGTTGGTGTCAGAAGTCCATTTTCCAAGGTGAATGGTTCTAGTACCAAAGTCACAACCTTTGCAAACTCAAATCCTCTCAACTGTAATAGCACTAATTTTTAGTGTTTTGAGTTTGATTGTAGTTATGTCAGGTGAGATTATTAAGGCAAATTGTTACCTGAGCTTCTCTACCAACTTCTTCCATCTCAGCAAGAACAGCCTTTCGCGCTTTTGGATCTTTACAAAGCTCTCCTAGATGCTCATACTACAATCATCACGAAAAGGTTACAGCAAACTGAGAAATTTCTTTTAAAGATATTAGTTGTAGATCCAGCTGGAGAAAAATATAAGACCTTGATGCCTTCTGATGCAGCCCATTCTTTCATAACGTCAGGGTCGACTGAAACAATAGCTACTAAAGAGGAATTGAAGCTATCACCTACAATAGACATTTTAGTTCGTTAGAGAAACAGTACAAGTGAATCAGAAGCCTGTGTGGTTTAGTACCTAGAGAGCAGACTCTTTCACTTACCGTATATGAAACACTGTGAAACAAATCTACATTTAGCATAAATGTTTTCGATTTTCTCTGGTGCTATATATTCCCCTTGTGCCAACTTAAATATGTTCTTCTTCCTGTCATAAACATTGAAGGAAGGTTCGCAGACATGTCATCTCTTTTTTCCACTAAAGAAGGAATATAAAGATTGTTTCGATTTTAAAAAACCTGTCTATGATCTTGAGCCGACCACCAGGTAACCACAACCCTATATCTCCGGTGTGTAGCCATCCATCTCCATCAAGGATATCTCTCCTGCTCAATTAGATGTGTCAGGATCTACATGCACTTATGTATTCATATAACCAGAGCAGTATGTAATAATGGGAAATGTGTTACGTTTGTTCTTCATCTTTGTAGTAGCCTTTGAAGATGATTGGCCCTCTTACACAGATTTCACCACGGGGGTGTGGTTGATCTTCCGATGTGTAATTCATTTCAGGAACGTCCACAAGTTTTACCTCTGACAAAAACATGTTCAAAACAAATAAACCAGTCATACATATTGGTTATAAAGGGGCAAGATTTGGATTGCGATATCCAACATTGCTTACCACAAGCTGGATTAGGGGATCCGACATGGCCAGATAAATTGTCACTTTCATCCATAGAGCTTATGACACAAGAAGTCTCAGTCATACCATACCCTTCACGCACCGTACATCCAAAGCATCTGAACATCATGATGAGCAAAGACCACATATCTTTTTGTTGATTAACAATGTTGTAGATGACTCTCAGATTATTCGAAATCAGTGAGAGTGCAGTACTAGAAGAAAGAAAAGTTTAACACAAGGAAAACCGAAAAGAAAACTTACACTTTCAAGAAATCCATGACATCGGGTGACAATGGAGAAGCACCAGACCCCATGAAGCGAATCCGTCCACCAAGCTTTTCTTTTATTTTGTTGAAGACCAGTTTGTCCCAGAGTGGAGACGGATTGCGGCCTAAAGATAATCAAAGACACATGAAAAATAAAAAACACTGCTGTAAGCTTGACGAAAAAGTATGCTTGATTCACTTTTTAGTTGTTTCTATTAGCAAAACCATACCATTCATGATCGCTTGCTTCTTTGAGTTATAGGCAATTTGGAAAATCCTTTTCTTCATAACCCCAGATGATTTTACAGCACTGGTAATTCTGTGGGGATTCAAATTGGCACATCAAACCACAGATTTCCACAGTATAGTCGTAATTGAATTACATGGGAAGCATAAGAGTGATTTACCCATCATAGATTCGATTATATAAGCGAGGAACGCTACAGAATATTGTTGGCCTTAATACAGCTAAATCATCCATCAGCTTCATGATATCCTGTCAAAGAAATGTACACATTAGTTTGATTCCGTATTACAAGTTGATCTCATATGTACACTAGACATGAGCTTACATACCCCTTGATAGAAGCCAATAGCAACACCGCCATACACTGCCAAAATCTGATTTGCACGCTCGTATATGTGCGCCAAAGGAAGATATGATATGTAACTAAAGATAAAAGACATCTAAGTTAGATATTTTTCTATTGTAAGAAACATAAAACTATAGACGATCGCTATGTATGTCACTTCTGAAGAGAAGTGGTAAACTCACATATCTGGAGGTTGATAACTCATTGTCAGGCTGGTACCAGCAACATTTGAGATCAAGTTGTCATGAGTCAACACAACACCCTTCGATACAAGGAATATAGAAAACAATTATATAGTGAAGTATTCAAATTCAAAGTGATTCATGCACCATATATATATATATAACAGTCTCAGTTCAACCCGAAGAACACGAGAAAATACATCAAACTTCAGAAACTGGAAACAACTCACCTTTGGTGTTCCTGTGGTTCCACTTGTGTAACATATGGTTGCTATGTCTTCAGGCTTTGGAGGGAAAAACGGATGTAAGCTACTGCGACCCTAAAAAATAATCAGGAACAACATGAAGTCTCTCTAACTACCAACCAAAAGTCATTACATGAACGAAGACATTTTAAGTTGGAAATACATAATATATATTCATAAAGCTAAGGACCAAGATAACAAGAAGTGTTTATGCAATATGACTACCCACTCTTGAAAGCTACCTGACTCAATAGCTTTTGGAATGACACAATTTTGACACCAGATTTCGGAGGAAGTGATGGCAAATGCTCGTCTGCCCCTCCAACCACCTTACCACAGTGCAAGAAGGATATATCAACAGTTCGTATATATTAACTTAGTAAAAAATTACGCAGTGGAGAAGTACATACAATAACAAGACGAATGGATGGGATCTCCGCCAGGAAGCTTAGCAACTGCATAATACCCAACAAAATGAATCAATTTAGACCTCTTGGAAAGATTCTCATAACATAATGGCCTGCACCCAAAACACACTTACAGTATTTAAGGTTTGTGGCGTACAAAATATAGCCTGCAGAGTAGCATGATTCACAATAAACTTGACAGCATCCGGGCCTGCACAACCAGAAAATCAAAGTATGAAGAAGAGACAAGCCTTGTTAACCCACAATTTACAAAAAAAAAATCAAATTTAGATGGGTACCAAGTGTATCATATAAAGGAACAGAGATGAATGAATATGCTGCACAAGCATGATCCACAACCAACCACTCTGGTCTGTTGATAAAATAGAGTCCAATGCAAGCTCCCTGTTCCATTAAATGAATAATATTTAAAAGAAAAATATTGGCAACATATGGGTCAATAAAACTAGTTAATCGGTCAAATGCACAAATGATTGTTTTTTCTGAAGCTGCTTGAGCTATTTCATACTACAGAAGTATTATAAAGAACATATTCAAGGTTATTATAGTGTTTGAGGAAGGAAAACTAACTTGTGTAATTCCATGAAACAGGAGTCCTGAGCCTATGGCTTGTCGTTCAGCAGCTGTTTCTGCATAAGTCATCCATGTGTACCTTCAAAAAGCATATTAAAGAACATAAACCTTAGCTCAAAAGTTAGTCAAGTCGAAGTCCCAATGCAAAGGGACAGTTTTTAAACTCACTCTCCAACAGTTCCATTGGGTCGAACTCGTGTACCCAGATACTTGTTATCAGGAAATGTATCAGCAGCATATCTGATTGCAGGAAGCAAAAAAAGCAATTCCAGTACTAGTTCCAAAACAAATTTAGTCAATTGAACAAGCCTGAAGAAATAATCAACACTTACACAAAATTGTCATGTAGAGTCCCGATTTCAGGACGATCCTCGAATCTGCTAACGAGCTTAATAGGCGACTTTGCAGATCTGGCAAGTAAAAAAAACAAGTGACAATGTTTTCCCATAATCACTTACACTTGCTTTAAAACCAAACGTGACAACAATATCTCAGAGTAAATATGCAAAGAAACTAGTGTACAATTCTCACCTGTAGACATTCCATTTTCCAGTATCGAGCTTTTCTGGAAGCACAACACTGAACCTATCCTCTAGAACATATAAGAAAGCAATTGAAGCTTAATCTCAAAGAAACAAAGAAAAATCAAGTGGTAAATGCAAACATAGAGAGTAAAGCTTACTGTTGAAGAAAGGAGAAGCGGTGGAGTTGAGAAAGATAGAATTTTGATCGTCGGCCGGAGAAGAAGAATGGAGATGAGATCGAACCGTTTCGAGACGACGCTGTGCTGGCGACAAAAAATCCATTTCTTTTGTTCTCTCGAGGAAAATTTACGAAGATCACGAAGTAAAACCGATTGCTTACAAACGAAAAATACCAATTTATAAAAGGTTGACTGAAGAAAATGACATCATAATTATGAAAAACATTGAAGATTATTCAAAAATGGTAATTAAAAAAATGATTTGGTTGGAATTGACTTGTGATTCTACGGCTAAATCCACATGCTTTGGAGATACGTTAAGTGTTCTTCCTCTTCGTAATCGTATTATTGCTTACGTCATCTCAGGTACGCGTCTCTATGCGGATATTTTACTGTTCTTATTTGATCCTTATCAAAATATGCATGGAGTTAGAAATAGAAGAAAGGTAACCCATATGGTATTTTGTAAAAACAAAAAAAGAAAAAAAATTGACCAAAAAAGACTATGATTTTGAGGTAAAAAAAACACTAATTGATGATAACTTGATAAATCTTTTATAATTTTGCTTATTATAATTTAATAATTTTGTTGGACAGCAGTATACTAGTTTTTTTTTTTAATTATTACATCGGTAAAATCTGATATGTAATCTAAATTCCACCATAAACCCCATTTTAATCTATTTTCTTTAGTAACCAGGGTCGCTCAGAGTATCATAATCATTAGCCTACTAGATCATCTATTATCAGACCCGAAGAACTCGACATTAATGCTGTAATTGTTATGGTGACACTTGCAGCTAAGCAGACTGGAGTTCAACCATTTATATTCTCAAGGCTTACATAAACTCATATATGGTCTCAGTCCCGGTGTGTTGGACAAACTTTAAAATTGTTTGGCTTAGGCAGAGTTATCATCAAAAGCCTCAGTTCTTTGACTCCTTGTCAGAAGTAACAACTTGACCTGAATCTTCAAAAAAAAACATGTAGACTGGTTATGATGATTTAACTTCCTAGCTATGTTCTGCCTCAACACAGGAGGTGAACCTATGTCTCAAACACCAAGCAAAACTCAAAGATCTCCATGAAATCGGTGTCATAGCTATGTAAAATAAGAGAATCAACTCTCATTCATGATCTGCATTTGTGGGTATAATTTGGGTAGATTACAAAGAAATCTCTGATTTAAGAGAGTTTCACTAAAGCATAGAAGAATCGAACTCTTTACGAGCATGTATTATATTTATCATGATGTTATAACATACAATGATATACAATATACCCTTTAGTTACATTTCTGATACCAGAAGTGAGAAATGTACAATACCCTGCGGAGAAGAAATCATCTTCACATTGATTTCATGAACCTGTTAATGGATGAGAAAATTCCAGCAGCTTGATCAAATAAAGATGGCCCTTCATCTGATTTCTCTTCTACTGTCCCATATATTATCTGCGAGATGAAAACATTTTATTTCTGAAATTGCAGCAAAATAGGTATGTAACTAGAATTGGCACCCAATTCTTTACATGATGTAAGAATTTTACAACCCTAAAAACATAGTAATCAGATGCAGTGTATTTACCTCAAGATCCTCAGCATCAGGACGACCGATGAGTTCTTTGGCGAGTAAATACCGGCCTGGTCTGTCTTTATCATCATAAAAGACTTTCCATACACTAGAAAGTAAAGCAGGATTAAAAATAATCAGTTTGGTAATCACCAAAACACCAACGACATTGACTTAATCAAGTCTTAGTCTTACCCAGGATAACATCTGAAAACAGCACCAGCAGCCAGAGGTCTCATGGAGTAAACCGTAGTGAAAGAACTATAAGAGCCAAAATGAAGGAAGAAATAAGTTCTTGATGTTATGTCAATTACCTTTTCAAGTCTCATTAAGGATTTTGCCTGTTACCGTAGGAAGTAACGCCTTAGTTTTCTCACGTTAAACCCAACCCCGACTTCCTCGCTTATCAGACGAGGGTTCCACATAATGAGAGGCCTTGGCTTGAAAGAACACAAAGAAATGTCATTTAGATGTTACAACAAACGGTTCTTTTTCAAGTCAAAACTAAGATACAACAGATTTAGTTACCGGGTCATCAGCAAGCCCATTGGCAATTTTCTCAACATACTCCAGCATTTGGTAATCAGGAACAACCATCACAACGATCTCATCTTCTTTCTCCACTGGTTTCCGGTCACTTAAGCTGAATCACAAGAAGGATCATAACTGCAAATTCCCTTTCACAGACCTTTAGTTATTAAGCTCTCAAGATGAAACAAACTTACCTAGCAAATCCAAAAGCTGCATCCTTCCATCGATATTTTAGCAATGCGGCAGCTCCAGCATCTGGAAATACGGCTTTAACTCTCTGTCAACAACATTTCCACGAACTAGGAGTTTATTGACTAACTCGGTCAAATGCTTCAGATAAAGAGGTTTCAAAAACTTGTTTAGCTCACCTCACAACCTGTTTCTGTAATGAGCGTCTCCAAGAAAACCCGCGAAAGATCCCAAAGTTCAGCTTGTGCACCTTCATCATCTAAGAACTGCAGCTGAGGAATTAAGAGCTCCACCTGCAAGGTTCAGAGTCAGAATCTGGGAGAAACCTGGGATACTGAATGATGATTCCTATTCTCTTTCTCTTTTTCAACAAAGATCACAGATGTATTTAATATCCCTTACGATAGCTCTAGTTCCTCCCGAGTTCACAAACGAGGCACTTGCTTTACCTGACTGCCTTACAGCTCCCACCAAATCAGAAGGCAAACAACTGAAAAAAATGTAACAAATCTGTGAACAACATTTTCCCAAAATCTGCAGACCTAAAGACCTACATGGTTTCCAATTCATTCACTTGCAAAAAGACATCATTTTTAACAATATCTTCCCTTATAATTCTAAAAGTCACACACAATTTATTTGAAAAACCAAGGAAAATAATCAACTTGCATCAAATTCAACAGTTCTCATTCACAATGATAGAGAAAAAAACAGAAGACAACCCAATTCCCAGAACAGACAGTGCAACCGAACAAAGCAAACAAAGGGGAAAAATTACTGAACTCGTCGCCTTCTTCTTCTGATTGGTCTTGAGGTTCTTCTAATGGTAGTTCCTGTGAAGCAGATGAAGTAGAAGCTGATGTGTTCTGTTCAAGAGGATATTCGCCCTGAAACTTCTCGAATTTGACACACGTTTTTAGTCTCGAATTGGTAGAAGCAGAAAAGCCGCAAGAGAGAGAACGCGGGAAAAACTGGGAGGTGAAGAACGAACAACAACGGAGATAACCATGGAAACAGCTAGGTGCTAAAGAATAAGCCATGGCAAGCCTTTGGCAAATCCTTAGAAACCTGATACCGAAATTGAAGTAGATTTGTTCAATTAGTTGGAAGACGAGGGCGTATACTTAAATTGGCATATTAGGGATCATTTTATAAATATACTAGAAATTCAGGGGGGTTTTATTAATATATTAAAACTTTTATCCTTTTCTCTATTGAAACGCTCCAAGGTGAACCAGAGGTTTGAAACTTCAAAAAGAAAGGCTTAACTCTTAAGATCCGGTTTGGGTAACCCGCAGACACGAATCCGGATCCGGATTCGGACGCTCCTCTTGACGAAATGAAAATGGTAATAATATATATAGACGTTACAAAGCTACTTTCATCCAACGGCTCTTATTCATCTAAATTCAAATTCCCCATCTTACCTATACTCGTTCGCAATCTCTCTCTCTCGGTCTCTTTCTTTTGCTTCAAAATTTTGGGTTTCCTTCTCTCTCGCTCTCTTGCTTCAGAAATTTGGTTTTACTTCTCTCTCGATCTATCGCTCTTTCGCTGTCTTGCTTCAGAATTTAGATCCTCGTTCTTTGGGTTTCTTTAGCACACATCGGAAATGGAAGAAGGTACTATACTCGTTTTTGTTTTCGTACTTTTTGTTCTGCTTACAGAATCCATGAGTTCTTGATCGATCTATGTTTCTGATTCGTTTTTTCTTGATGAGAAATAAACGTTTCGCTGATTACTGCGGTTTCTGGCAGATCAACATCTTGGATTTTGTAACGATGGTGTTTCATTGTGTGAATCCAAGGAATTAACCAACGATAGTCACCATTCCGACGCTGGTAAGAGTTTTACTTGTTTTCTTCTCGTCGTAAGTTGCGCGAATTTGAGTATTCTTTAGATTGTTTAATCGTCCTGCGTTGGTAGTCTCTGATTGTATAGTGACTGTAAATATGTCAATCCCCTGATTCTGAGATTGCTTAGTTGTTTTAGATTCATCAGTGTAGTGAGGATCAGAAAGATTGATTCTCCTTCAATTTTGGAACAATTTGGTGTTGGCTCTTTAATTCATTCCCTTAATCTGAAACTCGGTCTGAAAATAGAAAGAAAGTGATTCTGTGACTTCTTACTGCCTTTATATGTGTCCTCAATTTTGCTCGCTCCTTTGATTGATACGATGCATTACTGATTTTGCTGAAATAGTGGAAGAAAGTGCGGATTCTACAACAAGTGGACACTCAGAAATATCTCCCACCAGTGGACCAACACTTCCAATTTTGCAGAAAATTATTGATTTGAGTAACAAAATTAAGGTAATACTTCCTTTTTTCTCTTCTTGAATTACACAATTATAACTGTTCATGTCTGAATTGCAGCAGTAAGGATTTGCTTCGATCTATTCCTTCGGCTGGTGTTTTGATGTTCACCCTTTTCCACTTCATTTCATAGGTCTTGAAGGATGAACATGCGTTGGTATCAAAAGAGATCAAGAATTGCTCCTTTGTAGAACCGGAAATGTCAAGGGCTATCCAGCTTCTGAGTTAGTACCTTTTCTTTTTTTTTTAATACAAACACTTGTTTGCTTTGATTGTAACTCATATGCGTCAATGTGTTGAATGGCAGCTACTGAGCTTGGAACTCTCAAAAAGCAGTACTTAGAAGAGTCATCAGAGAGGAAACGATTATACAATGAAGTGATCGAGCTCAAGGGAAATATCAGGGTCTTTTGCAGATGCAGACCTCTTAACCAAGCTGAAACAGCAAATGGATGTGCATCTGTAGCTGAGTTTGATCCAACACAGGAAAACGAGCTCCAAATACTTTCATCTGATTCCTCCAAGAAGCATTTTAAGTTTGACCATGTCTTTAAGCCTGACGATGATCAAGGTAAAAAGTTGAGGTGTTTACTTTTGTAACTTTATTTGGCTAAACCCTTGCTATTTATAAACTTCACTAGTGAGTCTTCTGATCTGACTGTACCCTCATTTGCAGAGGATGTTTTCGCACAGACGAAGCCTATAGTTACTTCAGTGCTAGATGGTTACAACGTCTGCATATTTGCATACGGCCAAACTGGAACTGGGAAGACCTTTACAATGGAGGGAACACCAGAGAATAGAGGAGTGAACTATAGGACCTTAGCAGAATTGTTTCGCTGTACAGAAAGCAAAAATCGTCTCATGAAGTTTGAGCTATCTGTTAGCATGTTGGAGGTTTACAATGAGAAGATAAGGGACCTCTTGGTAGATAACTCAAACCAGCCCCATAAAAAGTAGGTCATCCATTATGTTGTTTAGTAGTAATATATATAACCTAACAGTTCATTTTTCTTGTTGAAAATGAAATTAACAATATGTACTGTTTGATGAAGGTTGGAGGTTAAGCAATCAGCAGAAGGGGCACAGGAAGTCCCAGGATTAGTTGAAGCCCAAGTTTACAATACGGATGAAGTGTGGGATCTGCTCAAGAGAGGATATGGTGTTAGATCCGTGGGATCAACAGCAGCAAACGAGCAAAGCAGCCGCTCTCATTGGTAAGAAAAAGACAGTTTACAAACAAAAAAATCATGTGAAACGAAACCTTAACAACAAAATATTTGTTTATGTACAGTTTACTGCGAGTAACAGTGAAGGGAGAAAATCTGATAAATGGTCAGAGAACTAGAAGCCATCTTTGGTTAGTGGACTTGGCTGGCAGTGAACGAGTAGGAAAGGTAGAAGTTGAAGGAGAAAGGCTGAAAGAATCTCAGTTTATCAATAAGTCGCTTTCTGCACTCGGTGATGTTATCTCTGCCCTTGCGTCCAAAACAAGCCATATTCCCTACAGGTTTTTCTCTTTTTCCATCCTTTGTCAAAATATTTGCATATGAGATTTTCTATTTAATGTTCCTGACATATTTCCCCTTCCTTTTTGTGCAACTCCAGAAACTCAAAGCTTACCCATATGCTGCAAAACTCTCTAGGTAAATTACCATTTGTCCTACATTTTTTGTTGTTTTGGGAACATGACTCATAAGACATCTTGTTTTTCATATACATGGTCTGTCTATTTAATTATGAATTGCACAGGTGGAGATTGCAAGACATTAATGTTTGTCCAGATTAGCCCGAGTTCCGCGGATCTAGGAGAAACCATTTGTTCTTTAAACTTTGCAAGTAGAGTCCGGGGAATTGAAAGTGGACCTGCACGGAAACAAGCGGATGTGTCTGAACTTCATAAGTCAAAACAAATGGTAACGTAATTCTTCGAACTCCAGTTTAGCTAACCTTTAACATATTCTAAGCTGATTTTCTCTCTGTGGTCTCCTTTGTAACAATTCACAGACAGAAAAGCTGAGACACGAGGAGAAGGAAAATAAGAAACTGCAGGACAATGTGCAGTCACTACAGCTACGCCTCACTGCTAGAGAACACATATGCAGAGGACTTCAAGATAAGGTAGTCCGCTTCATCTAATGGATTTGATGATGTTGAGTGTAGTATTCTTCTCGTGTCGAGTTATTAATTAAAAACCAACTCATGTTTCAGGTTCGAGATCTGGAATTTCAACTAGCAGAAGAAAGAAAAACCAGAATCAAGCAGGAAACAAGAGCATTAGCGACTGCATCATCATCAACAACCTCTAGAAATCTGAGAGAGAAACTACCAACAATCACAGAGAAGAAACCTCCTTTGGCTCCAACAAGAATGCGAATGCCACTTAGAAGAATCACAAACTTCATGCCCCAACAACCATCTCAAGGTCCATCTAAGAGATTCTCAGACACATCATTCAAAGAGAACAATAACAGCCTCAGAAGATCATCAGCCATGGACATGAATACACTAATGAAACCAAGAAGAAGCTCCATCGCATTCAGACCAGCACCTACTCCATCAGCCATTGGATCAGGTAATAAGACCGTACTGCCCAGAAGGAGAGTCTCAATTGCAACGTTAAGACCAGAACCATCATTATCTATGACAACTCCATCACGCCCTTCTACTTCATTCAGAGGTGGTGACCCGAGAAAGAGATATTCTAAGCTCTTCTCTCCAGACCGCAATCTGGTTACTCCTAATGCAATGAAAAGCAGCAGATTCATGAAGAGCCCACTTGGAGGAGGTGGAGGAGGAGGAGGAGGCAGCTCGTGGAAGCCGACCCATCCGACGGTAATCGCATTGCAGAAGAAGACAGTGGTGTGGAGTCCCCTTAAGTTCAAAAACAGAAGACCATCCCTCGTAGCGATACGACCTTCTCCTCAGAGGGAACAACAATAGTCGCCTTCTTGTCTAGATTTTTTATTCACCGTCTTTGTGAAAGTGTTCTGCTTACATCCAGTTTGTCCATCTGTTAAAACATCAAAATGTTGCGTCTTCGTATTGTTTTCGATTCGCTAACTCTGTTCTGATCTTGTGCCATGGTTTTGATAAACTGTATGTTATAAACTTTAGATGTCTGAAGCTTTAAACAGTGAAAGCGTATGTTTTGATCTAGCTTAATTGTCGAAAATGTCTTAAGCTTTCGACCATCAGCAAGCACTACGCAGCGATTTCTCTACCAAGAATAAATGGTAATTGTCAACAAATTTCCTCTAGTCTCGATTACTCTCCAGAAAAATTGATCGAGTCGTCTGAGATTTGGTTGTATTTATTTTGAACAAGATCTTTCTATAATCCATAAAGAAGGGCACACCTCAGCGTGACAATTTCTTTATTTTTCTGATTCTTTTAAGTTTGGAAGGTTAAGTAGAATAACAGAGCAAATAAGAAGATTACAAATCAAAGAGACAAAAGTTCTTTTGTTATTGAAGAATCAAACACAATGTCTATTGACTATTTTCTTTCTTTCTTTTTTTTTTTTCTTTCGCCCCTAAATGTCTGTGGTCCTACTGTTCTTCTCCACCATTACTTCAATGCTCAATTGCATTAAACTTCTACAAAACAGTACACTGGATCCAGTTGGTTAAATATTGGGAATGGTCAACAAACTCAGAACAAGACATCGCTGTCATCATCCCGTACGTGTTTGTACCTTAAGAGATTGGATTTGTTCCGTCCCAATCTTCTCAGGCAGAAGAACTCTTTCTTGTGGCATACACGCGGTATGCAGCCAGTCCAACAACCACAGCAGCAGCTCCAACTGTTTGCAAATCATGAGATTTACATTAAATATTCATACTAAATTAGTATGCAGCTTTTCTGTTACGAGGCTGTTTGTTTGTGAGGTAACTAATCTCAAGATTGAGGATTATGGGAAAGAAAACGTACTCGAAACAGCCATAAGAGAACGGTTGATTAGCCTGTTGTAATGTTTGCGGCTTTTTCCTGCTTCGGTCTCTGGAATACTTAAATGAGGATGTTGTGCTGCAGTTACGATTTTGCGGAATAAGTTATTAAAATCCCCCAACTTGGAGCTGATTGATACTGGAGGCTCTATTCCCATGTCTTGAGTTATCTGCAAAAAGATTCGTGTGCATATATTTATTTATATATCAAAGTACTCAAGCTATCTTCACTGACACAGAGATCAATAAGAACCCTACCCTAGTGGATTCTTGTATGGATATTGGGAATGAATCCAGATCGTCTTTTGCAGAAACCATGAGGCAAGGGACCTCATATCCAGTAGCCTCACCGTGAGTTGCAACTTCTACAAGTAACTCAGTCGCTCTCTTCCATGACGACTCATCAGAACTAGAGCAAAAGAAATCAGGGGTGCAAATAAGAAACTTAGAGCCTTGTCAAGGCACATCAGACATTTAAGCCCAATGAACTCAATTGCTACACATAAACTACAAGTTGAGAGTGAAAACATCTACTTCATAATATTTTATCTAATCAAACCTCAAGGTATATACCTGTCATACACAAAGACAGCTATGTCACATGCAGCCAACGATTCCTTGGATGAAAATAGTCCTTGAACTCCATCTTCTGGAATCTCCCTCATGACAAGAGTTTTTTTTGCGTTCTGCAGTTATCAGATCAATGAACAAAAATATATACAGAAACTTAGTCAAAGCAGCCTCTAAAGATACCAGGAAATGTACAACCAAATAACATCGTCAATATCGTCAAAAGTAGCAGGTCTGAGAAGTTTTGCTTGAAACTCTCTAGAAATGCATGTATGTACCCATAGCAACAACTCATCAAAGATATTTTGCCAGTTACCGTCTCAAAGTCCCACAAAATAAACACTCAAGTTTGTCATTCTTGTTCAGTATTTAGCATATTGGAGGTTTATTTGCGAGAAAAATGTATTCAAAATAAAATAGCGCACACACACATAATGATACAAAATGCAAAGTATTCTGACTCACCCCAGATTCATCGACCATATTTACTGCATAGCGTTCATCAGTGGTAGATCCCTGTTTATCAGCATATGACCTAGATCATGGACAAACATAACCGTAAACAAGGAGTGGTCATCCGAAAAAGATGAAAATTTTCTACCCTGACAATGTACAAAAGTCTCCATGCAAATAAACATGGAAAGAGTTATACTTTCTTTTGTTTGTATTTTGGAAGGAATCAACATGACAAACCTTCCAAGAAAGCAATTCAACAATGCAGATTTTCCAGCGTTATTGGGTCCAAAAACAAAGCACTGGAAAACTTTTCTTTCAGATTGTTGCTTTTTGCGATCTAAACGTCTTTTCCGAGTCACACGAATGGCAGATGATGGTTCACCTTGGAATCCAATGTAAATCAAATTTTCCACACTCCGAGCTGGTTCTAATAGAGTCATCAGCGACCACTGCAAGAACAAAAATAAAAGATTTGCACAAATATAAACTTTGAATTGGCTCGATGACCAATTGAAGAAAAGTTGGTTCAGATAGGAACTCCACTCACAATCGCAATACCACATAAATTTCAATGACAAAATGTATATGTTGCAGAAAAAGAAAAGATACAAGAACAAATAAGTCGGAGAGAATTGTATGACAATTTAGTCTGCCAATAAAAAAATAGAGAAAAATGAAACAAAGCAGGATAAGGATATGTATTTGTATGCACAAAAATGCTTCCTCGTGTTGTTAAGAGTGTGAAAAAGGAGTATTCAAATTACCAGTGACAGAAAAGCGTCAAATGATAATCCTCCAAGGGCAGTTTTCTCCGCAGCATCCTCATATGGAGCTTCCTTCCAAGGACTGTCATTTACAATATATTATGGCATTGGGATGTAATGGAGACTACCATAATTTACAGGTTCTTTCCCTTCAGAAGGTATATAAAGTACCTTTCCGGTGCAGTTGAAAAAAGATCCTCAATCTCTTGAGGTCTCAGATTATTATCCTATAAAGTGCATATTCAGTGTGAGAATTATATTCGTCAACTTAACACTAAGTCATTAATAAAGAAAGGAGACTTACCCCATCGTCATCAAATAACATATACATTCCTTTCAGGAATTCGATTGCTACATTTGTCAACTCAAAACTCTACAAAGACAATGAACACAACCATTAGCTGAAAAATGTGAGCTGCAAGGTAAATGTAATCCAGTAATGTAAGCATAAAAAAATCTAAATCCTGATAAAATCAAAACGAAAAATTTGATATACAGCTTATCCAGTAATCTATTATCGAAACACAAATAAACTAATGAACCCGCAATGGATACTATTTCTGCAAATTTACCTGATCAGGCGTTCGCTTAAATAATGAAGACGGAAGCAATTCTTCGGCAAGTCTTATATCATTATTATACCCAAATTTCCTAAGTACAGTCCATGTCGTCTCAAGCCTCCCTTTCTCAATAAATAGTGCATGTAAAAATAGGAAACCAGTCACTGTCAGTCCCCTTTCATTCACTCCTTCTGGCAACTTTTCTTGCACAACCCGCTTAACACCTTCAATTTCAGAAGGTTGCAATGGTGCATGGAAGCACTTTACCTATTGTAAAACAACTATTAGGTGCGTCATAAGGATAACATAATTAAACTTCAAGCTTCTTTTTAGAATTTGATGATGAAATAGCCAAAACACATGAAACACGAGAAGAGGAAATAGAGAACCTGAAAATCATTTAGCTCAGCCTCGCTAAGAGCACCATCTCTATCATGGTCACAGAGTATAAAAATACGCTTCAAAGCCCTTACACACCGCGGCTTCAATGCCTGGGAATCTTGATCAAATAGAGGTCCTGTTGGGTGAAGGACAGTTTTTTGTGCATAATAGAAAACTTCTTGTGCCTACAGGAAATGCTTTTCATTAAGATGATAGTTCAGACCTGAAATATACTTTATGATTCCCATCGAATGTTGTTTTCTGAGTACTAGGCATTTCCAATTCATGCCTGATGCTGTCCAAATCAATCAAATTAATATCCACTTTCCGGCAAAAATTTGGCAAAGAACATCTAGGGACCTTGAAGTTTCTTAGTAAGACCACATGCCTAAGCTATCTCGAACCAACATTCTACCATGTTTGAGCTATGCAAAATTTTTGAAAACAGACATATCTACGCCTCAAGAAGAATTCAGAAGTCATGAAACCTGTAGTTGCTTCAGGGCAGAACACTCGATACAGGTCTCTATCTCCCGAAACTGCTGCATTATTGGTGACATCACTTGTTCGAGGCTGACCTGGTTATTGTCGTCTCTGAAGTCAAGCTTACACCCTGCTACTATAATAGGAATTTTTACCTGTTCAAAAATATCACAAGCCAATCTTAATAAAAACAGCAAAACTTTAGGTCTTACCAAATCTTTTACACCTTCTAGCACTAGGAAAATGATGAGATCAATGGGAGAGACATTGTCTGCCTTTTACCCAAAACAAAATTGACATGAACAAACTGAAGAAAGAGAGGAAAATCAAACCTCCAGTCGCCTTAGCTCTGGAAGCCAGTATGTACTCAAGCGTTCGAGAGTCTCAGGTCGATCACAGGCATAAGTCAAAACCACTGCGTCTGCGTGCTTCAATTCCTCAGCAACCAGGTCCCTATCTTCCGGCCTAAACCCAAAAGTATAAACATCAGAAGATACCTTAAACACATCAGCATTATTCCAAACCCGTCTTCCAGATACCCACAAACAGAAACTGAAGAGTTGGTACCGCGCTATCCCAACAACATAATCATATGAACTAATTTTATCCTTCCAAGTTAATTTATAGTTTGAAAGCCTAGGCATATGACATTCGTTTGCCACAGTAATCTCCATGTACCATAAGGTCACTTTCCTCTGTCATGTCCACAAAGACACCATTTTTTCAACAAATAAACTTATCGAAAAAAGAAGGCATTACGATATACCTCGAGGAAGTGTCAACAATGGTGACGGGTACACCGTCCGGGAAGAAATCAACAGGCAACTTGGTATCAGGAAGAACAGGAGGAACGTTGGGAGGGAAAGTATCAGTGGCTGCAGCGACAATCAAGCTCGATTTTCCAGTGCCCTTATCCCCCAATACAACAATTCGTACAGATTTTGGTGACCCAGGACAATCTCCCGAACCAGCCGAATATCTCGCCATCTGAACATGGAACACCATCAAAAACTTTTCAGAATCAGCAACAAATACATATGGTCAGAGGATTAATTCAAACCTTCAAAATACAAGTACATGTATTAACGAGCTCGAAACAAAAAGAAAAAAAAAACTGAAACTTCGCAACAAAATTTATAAATCCCACGGAGAAGAGCCGCAGGAAGAACAAAATAGCGAAGAATATGACGAATTCAGAACTATAGATAACAATAGAAAAAGGACATCAACGAGAAGAAAACTAACCTAAGATCAACGATTCGATCAATAAAAGAGAGCAAAAAAACACCTCTGACCTAAACTAGAGATTGAGGTTGAGGGAAAGAGCCACGAATAATGAAAAACCTTGGAAAACCCTAGAGTTCAGGAGAAAGTGTGGCGGTGACGATTGCAATGAAGGAAGGTGAAAATTAGAAAGCTTCCTTCGCATCTTTCCTTGTCTCTGTATTTATTATAGTGGTATTTCGGTAAAAACCAGCACTTCTCTATTTTTTTGTAACGTATGTTAAAAAAAAAAAATAAGAATTTTTTTGAGAAAACTGTCTTTCCTGTTTTTGCTAAAAATATCAAACTTTTTTAGTCGTCAAACAAATCACGACAAAAGTGTTGACTAGCCATTTTGATAGTCAATTTGGTCAACGTTACCGAGATTTAACCTCCGTTAAACTGAGTGTCATTAACGTTACCTGACCCGAGTCCCGCAGTCAAAGTGTAAGCTTATCAGAAGATAGCTTCTCTCTTCTTCTCTCCAGTTCATCAGAAGGCAACACCGTCACTAATCTTCTCGTCCACACTAAAATCCTCTTCCATCGTCATTCCGCTGGGTTCGCCGCCTTTGACACCAGACATTTCTCTGAATTAATCCGTCACTTCTCCAAATTCCTCGACGGTCGTCGTCGTCCTGCCCTGCACTGCAAAGTATTTGTTTTGTATAAAAAGAGAAGAAAAGAGAGAAAACCAAGAAATTGGATATCCAAATGAGAAGCAATTCGATTTTATAGATTTCAATTCCGGCGAGATCTCGACAGTTGAAGGTGTTTTTGTTGTTATGCATCCAGACTTTGAGAACACTTCGTCTCGTTTCTGCATCTTCCAACCAACTCTTTCGGCGAATTCGTGCATCTTCTCTTTCTGAAATTGGCTGAATTTTGTTCGGAATCATTTACGAGATCCGTGAGGGTTATGGTATGGTGGTGGTTGTTTCCGCCGGTGAAATTGAGACAGAGAATGAAGGTAAGTTGTTGTTATTAGTTCCGGAGAGAGAGAGGAGCATGTAAGAGGAAGAAATTGGTGGAGGAGAAGCTGAATTAGGGCTACTTGGTGGTGGTAATGGAGGAGGAGGAGCTTGTGAAGGTGGTGGTGGTGGTGGTGGTGGATGGTGACGGTTATGAGGATGATACTCTCCGGCGGAAGAAGGAAGCGGAGGGATTACAGAAGACAAATCGTTGTTATCTGGATCACGGCGGTGGAAATTACGGTGACAACCACAAGCAGCACATTTGAGAGAAGTTGGATCATAAGAGATAGACGATGAAGACGGTATAAACTCGCCGCAACCGTCGAGAGCATGGCCATCTAAAGCCGCCGCGTGATTTTTGAGACATTCTTTGTAAGTAAAGAGAAGAGGAGGATGATGATGGTGGCGTTTGATGATGTCGTTGCTGAAGGAAATGGGTTTTACCAGTTGAAATGGTGGCGTTTGATGATGATGGTGGCATTTGATGATGATGTTGTTGTTGTTGTAGTTATGTCCATCATAACTACAATCTTTCGAGACTTTGTTATTATCGTGCATCTTCCCAAATTGTATAAAAAAGTTGGGAATTAACAGACAAATTAACGTGAACAATAACAGAGGTTAAATCTCGGTAACGTTGACCAAATTGAGTATCAAAATGGCTAGTCAACACTTTTGTCGTGATTTGTTTGGCGACTAAAAAAGTTAGGTATTTTTTCAGCAAAAACGGGAAAGTTCAATATTTTTTTGACAGTTTTATCTGAATTTTTTTTATTACCATTAGTTAAATTCAGTACACAGCTCATATTTCTGAATTTAATGGGAACCAAGCTATGAGATCAATGAATGTACAATGTATCAAAAAAAGATTGTGAATGTGTGAATTTGCATCTACCAAATTTTCTTATAACAAAAATGTGACGAATCTACCTACAAAGTAAAATATCCATTTTTCTTAAAATGTATCACATTATCTTTAGTTGATAACTAAAATTATCACTTCTTTTTAATGAGTAGAAAGGGAAAAAGCCCTCACCAAAGCTTATTACTAAAAGAGAAAATAAATCAATGTTTACTAATCAATTTCGAAATAGCATCACCAACTCGATCAGACTCAAAGACTGTTATGAGATCAGCTGGAATAGCACTAAACAAATAAAATCAAAAGCTGACTTTATCATAACTAGTCTAATTTTTAATATCGAAATTTTTAATTCCAAGAAGACAAATAGAAACGTCCTAAAAGTATATTTTGAGTTTTTTTTGTTAAAAGTTGAATAAAAAAATCATAATTATAAGTTTATCCGAAATCAAATTATAATAATTTATATTAACCACTTTTTCATTTTTTGTTATCGAAGTTCTTGTGTTGTACTTTTGTCAAGATACAAATAGTCTAGTTAGCTTGCCCTTGATTTAACTAAGCACTAAATGATAAGTTCGAATTTCACTATATTCTAATTAAGGAACTTAAATTATATTATGGATCGGGTCTTGTCGATTGAATAGTTACTATTAGATAAAAAAATACTTTTATGGACCTTATGATATATTCACACGTTCTAATTATTCGGCTCATCCAATTTTTTATTAAAAAATATGTCTGACGACGATAAGGGAGGCGAAACTAGGGTTTTGGCAGCATAAGGAAACGATGCTCAGATGACCCACGTTGTCGCTTACGGGCCTCCTCCTGGAGATCTTCCGAACACGGCGATATCTTGGGCGCACAAGGTTGGTGAAACAAGTGTTGGCCGAAGGCACTCTCCACATATGGTTTTAGAGGATGACTGTGGATTCTAATATTAATGTCAATTTTCTGAGTGGTGTTGATGGCGAGACGGTTGTAACGATCATTGATGAGGTGATGAGTGACATGAGTGGTGTATGGAAGCAGGGCATCATGGTAAAGGTTATGGGGAGAAGCAATTTTGTGGCTACCTTGACAAGGAAGCTACGAGAATTATGGAAACCTACGGGTGGGATGCACGTTACTGATCTCCCAAGATAATTCTTCGTGATTTGTTTTGAATTGGAGAATGAGTATCTCTCGGCTTTGGCAGGTGGTCCTTGGTGCTTGTTCGGTAGTTACCTTTTGATACAGGATTGGGATGCTGGTTTCAACCCTCTTTGTGATGATATAAACACGACTCCGGTCTGGATCGGATTTTGAATATCCCTACTATGATTTATCACCGGCGTATTATTATGAATATTGGACCTAACGACCGTGAATTTTGAAAGAGCTTGCTATGCAAGGGTGTGTGTCGAAGTGAACTTGCGTAATCCATTAAAGGCTCAGTTTTGGTGAATGGTGAGCTATACTGTATTGAGTATGAGGGTTTGATAAATATTTTTCCTAAGGTATTTTTGGACATGTGGTTAATGTGTGTCTGCGTAGTCCTCAGATGGTGGTTGAGAAGGTTGTGGAGAATGCGCAAGTTGAACACCCAATAATTGTTCTGGTATAATCTAATGTGGATGTTGATGGTTTTACGGTGGTTGGGAGACCAAACCGAAAGCAAACACATGTTCAAAGTTAATTCAAATCCGTTGTGGTTGCTCAGGAGAAGAATACGAGACGTAATTTACGGGATATACCATTAAACACTGCTTTTAAGAGTGTAAGAATTTCTAATAAGTTTGAGAGTTTACAACACTAGGGTGTGGATAAGGGAGTTGTCTCATATCTGCTTTGTTGACGACTTGATTTTTTTTGTTGAGGCTTTAATGGAGAAAATAAGAGTTATTCGTGGTGTACTAGAAAAATTTTGTGCGGCATCGAGACAAAAAGTTAGTCTTAAGAAGTCTAAAATTTATTTTTCTAAGAATGTTCGCCGTGACTTGGAAAAAGAGATTAGCATGGAGAGTGGTATTGCATCTACCAAAGACTTAGGGAAGTATTTGAAAATCTTAATCCTACAGAACCGAGTTAATAAGGAAACGTTCAATGAGATTATTACTCGCATATCTTCTAAGCTTGCTGGCTGAAAAAGTCGTACGTTGAGTATAACTGGTCAATTGACCCTAACTAATTCAGTTTTGTCATCAATACCAGTTTATTCAATGAGTACTATTATGCTGCCTATGTCAACCTTGAAAAACCTTGATAGAATATCGAGATCTTTTCTGTGGGGTGAAACTACTGAGAAGAAGAAGATTCATCTGCTTAATTGGAAGAGAGTATGTAGAACGAAGAGAGATGTCGAACTTGGTATTAAATTTTTAATGGATATAAATCGAGCTTTGATCGGTAAGTTAAGTTAGTGTTTGTTACACGATACCAAGAGTTTATAGGCGGTCTTATTGCGGTCTAAGTATAAGATATGTGACATCCAGGACCCTTCATGGTTATGCCGGCTTGGATGTAAATATGTGGTTTACAAGAGTATTTTACTTGGATTCAGTGACGTGGTCTTACTAGGTCTTTAATGGGTCATGGGATCGGGAACTTTGGCTCTGTTTTGGACAGATGAATTGCTCACGAATGAGCCACTATGTGAGCAGGCAATCACGCCTCTTCCTGATGGTTGGGAGAATACTAAAGTGTGCGAGCTATGGTGTACAAGAATGGGATGGTGTCGGGACCGAATTAACCAATATCTACCACGAGACTTACAGTTACGGTTATGTGCTTATGTGGTGGTTGAAGTGACGGATGCCAATGGCCGGTTAAGTTGGGAGGTGCAACTGATGGATCATTCTCGGTACGGTCGGTTTATGCTTCCTTAACATGTAACTGCAAGATCCAACCGAATATGTCTGGGATTCTTTTATCGCGTTTGGAAGGTGCGTGTTCCTGTTCGCCGACATATATTCCTTTGGATGGGAGTGAATCACATTTTATTGACCAATATGGAGAGACTAAAGCAACATCTTTCTATATCGGGTCTATGGTCCTTGTGCCGTGAGAGTGATGAGTCAATTATCCACATGTTGAGGGATTGTCCATCTATGGAAGGTATTTGGAGACGTCTTATGCCCGCTTTTAGGCAACACTCCTTCTCCACACCACTACGTGGATGGTTATATGATAACCTTGGTGATGATGGTCTTCGGTATGGTTACTCATGGTCAGTAATGTTTGCAATGACTTTATGGTGGGGATGGAAGTGGAGGTGTGGCTATATCTTCGGTAATGTGGGTAAGTGTCGAGATAGGGTGAAGTTTATACGAGATATCTCTCTTGAGGTGTACAATGCGAACCAACAAGAAGATAGGAGTTCACATATTACTCGTGGTTGTGTGCAACTAGTCTCATGGAAACTTCCGATTGGTGAGTGGTGTAACTTGAACACGGATGGCGCTTCGAGAAGGAATCCGGGTTTTGCCGCAGCTGGGAAGTCTTGCAAGATCATACAAGCAAATGGCTATGAGGGTTTTTGCTTAACATATGGATATGTACATCTCTATTGGTAGAGCTTTGAGGTGTTTACTATGGCATATATTTAGTTTGGGATAACAAAATAATATGCTTGGAACTTTGAGGTGGATTTGGAGGTGGTAGTAGGTTTTCTAAAGAAAATGATTGATGATGCGCATCCACTTTCTTTCCTGGTACGCTTGTGCCATAGTTTTTTTATTAAAGGACTGGAAAGTCTATATTTCTCACACGTTTAGAGAAGCGAACCGTTTAACGTATGACCTTTGTAATCATGCTTTTTCCTTTTCATTAGGTTTTCATTCTTTTGAGTTTATTCTGGATTGTCTTAGACAGATTTTGATTGAGGACGAGAATAATGTTTCTTGATTTCGCTTGTTGTACTGCTTGATTGCTATGTTTTAATAATATTTGGATCTTAGCCTCGTTTCTTGAACAAAAAAAAAAAATTCGGCCCATCCAGTTATCAAGTACACTTTGGATACTCTTTAAGTTTCCTCTCCGACCAATTACTTGACCACTTGCCGAAGCCTGTAAAAACATTAAAACCACGTGGCTCGACTTTGGTGTTGTCATCAGAATTTGTAATTTGACCGACAAATCCAAACCCAAACCCAAAACCAAAACGAGTATTTTCATGTCAACGTCATAAACAACTCACACGGCTTGTTTAAAATCCCAAGACGAAGCCAAACAAGACGGACACACTTTTCCTCTTTTCTATATAATTCATGATCCCATACCTCTCTTCTTCTTCTTCTCTGCTAGAGTCAGTCATTCATTCTTTCAATCCTCTCTCCGGGCGATTGGTGATAAGAAGAAGATATGGGTGTTGATTTGGATTTGGAATCCATCTCCGAAGCCACATCTGGAGCTGTTGGATCTCTTCTCAGCACTACCATTTTATATCCTCTTGATACTTGTAAATCCAAGTTCCAGGCTGAGATTCGTGTTCGCGGTCAGCAGAAATACAGGTTTATCTCTCACTCTTTCTCCTTCTCTTGCCCTCGTGCTTCCGTGATGATCTTTGGAATCTAAATTGTGTTTTTCATTTCTCTTTTGGAGATGGGTTCCTTCTGAATTGATAAGATCGGTTTTGTTTAGGGATTTTTTATCTTTCTAGTTTGGATTAGGTTTTGATTATCTTATGTTGATCTCTTCCTGGTAGGTTATTCTGATCGTAACCTAGTTAGATTTTTATTTAGCCGAGAAATTTCCTTCTTTGATCAAGGCTTTTCAATCAGCTCGATCTCTTTGAATACATGTTTTTTCTTTTTGGGGTGAAGGATTTTCTCAAGCCTTTCAACATCTAAAGCTTCGTTTGATTTTCTGATAGGACTTGAAGTACTTTCATTCTTGTCTCCATGTTCATACTGGTCACAGGTCAATTTACAGTTCCAAGATGGTGTACTGGAATGTGAATTATATTTATAACCACAACTAGAAGCTATATCTGTCAAAACTTGATGCAATTGTAGATACTTTAACTGTTAGAAGCTGTATTCAATACACAGTTTTTAGCTATTATAATGATGGTCTATCTGTGATTGTCGAATATTTATCTAAAAGCCGTTTTGTGACATTTTCAGATACCTCTCAGATGTCTTTTGGGAAGCAATATCTTCAGGAAACGTTCTCTCACTGTATCAAGGCCTAGGGACTAAGAATCTGCAGTCCTTCATTTCCTCATTTATCTATTTCTACAGTTACAGCTATTTCAAGAGGTTACATACTGAAAGAATAGGTTCAAAGTCGATTGGAACAAAGGCAAACCTGCTCATCGCTGCTGCTGCTGGGGCTTGTACTTCTGTATTGACTCAAGTACGTTTATTTTGCACTCAGACCCTGCTTAACACTATACTATGTTTGATGGTTTTGTGTGTCTTTTTATTTTGGTCAAAAAGTTGAGAATCTTTTAGTTTCTTTGTTCTAATGTTAACACCCGGACTTGTTTCCTACTTTCCGTTCTGTCCTCTCTATGCATAACAGTAACTCCAAGTTCTATGATTGCGTAGCCACTAGATACAGCTTCATCAAGGATGCAAACAAGCGCGTTTGGGAAATCAAAAGGCTTGTGGATGACCCTAACCGAAGGTTCATGGGGAAATGCATTTGATGGCCTTGGGATTTCTCTTTTATTGACCTCGAATCCAGCAATTCAGGTACCATTGTCATTTTAAACCACCAATGCCATGTTTACTGGCGTATATTTGCTATGCATTCTCTGCAATTCTGCGACTAGCTGAAAAGTTGTGCTTATATTTGTAGTATACAGTATTTGATCAGCTGAAACAGAATCTCCTTGAAAAACGAAATGCAAAAGCCAAGAAAGATTCTTCCCCTGTAGTCCTCTCAGCCTTTATGGCATTCTTGTTAGGTGCAGTCTCAAAAAGTGCTGCCACCATCATCACATATCCAGCAATCAGGTATTAGCTTTTGTGCATTACTTAAGTCAAGAAACTTTATGTGCACCGATCTAGACTCTTTCAGGGGATATTGATGATATGTATACATTCATGGGTTTCATAGATGCAAGGTGATGATTCAAGCAGCAGATGAGTCGAAGGAAAATGAAGCAAAGAAGCCCCGAAAAAGAATCGGGAAAACAATTCCTGGGGTAATCTATGCTATATGGAAAAAAGAAGGGGTCTTAGGGTTCTTCAAAGGCTTGCAAGCTCAGATCTTAAAGACAGTTCTGAGCTCAGCATTGCTACTGATGATAAAGGAGAAAATCACTGCGACCACATGGATTCTCATTCTAGCAATAAGAACTCTGTTTGTCACAAAGGCTAGGTTGAAAAGTCCATAAGAATCTGCAATTTCACAAGTGTTCCAAGGCCAAGCAAGAGTAACACTTTAGTTTGGCGGTCTGGATTATAAGATTATCGAGCAGACAAGAAATTGTAGACATTATCATTTCAAGAACAAGTAATTTTTGAGTAAAATTTTTATTGTAGGTCAGACAAAGCTTCTGGTTGTTTCCAGACAAGAGTTTCTGGGTGTGGAAGACATTCTGGTTATTGTGTAGTTATGTTTGTTATATCTAGTTGTAATAAAAGCATGGATTTCTGTGTGGGATCATGTAACAGTGATTATATAACATGTCTTATAAGATTGATTTTTTTAAACCGTTAGTGACTTTGAGTGTATAATCACTGATAATTACTAATTACTAAGTAATCATCTGACAGTAGCCTAGTGTCTAATTTTTTTCTCAAGGTAAAACTCAATCCATAATTAAATTTCTAAGCCCTGTACAATATTTCGTACAACAAAGTAACAAACACAACTACCTGGCCAAAGCGAATGGGGAAGGTAGCAGAATTACAATTAACTAAAGAATTTATTACTGTAGCATTTTCTTTTAAAAATGACTTTTTTATAACTCTTTTAAAAATACTATCATTTTATACATAAAATGCTGAAATTTTCTTTTCATTTTTCCATTGATGAAAAAATTTCGTCTCAATTTTAATATTTTCCCTTAGGTTTAGGCTTCTTAGTAAGATTTATGGTATAATTTTGATAATTTATATAGTATTAAATGTATTGAATTTAAAAAATTTGAAGAATAAGAAGAAACAGATCTAAAATTGGAGAAGAAAATGAAGCAAAAGAAATTTTAATATTTTTTCTTGAGTTTAGGTTTCTACAGATTTGAGTATAGTTTTGATAATTTTATATAGTATTAAATTTGAAATTTTTGAAGAAAAAAGAAAAAAAATAGAAAAAAGAAGAAAGTAATTTCAGCATTTTATGCCTAAAGCGATCTTTTCATGAGAAAAATCCTATTACTACAATAATCCGTTAACTAAATGGTTTACGTAAGTTTCTTAATGCACGGATTAATATATTTTCGAAAAGGAAAAATATATAATTAAATAAATTATACACTAAGGACGAATCGTATATTACTACGCGATGGTTTAATTTGAATTAGATTGCTTAAAATCGAGACAAAGGTTTTTGTGTAATTCCTATTGTTTCTGCTACGAGACGGACGTGAGAAGAGGAAGCAAAGATGATGTCTGGTGGGAGCTATACGAACATCGATAACCAGAATGTCTCTGGATCTGTACCTGTAAGCTATTTCTCTTTCTTCATGATTCGTTCTGTATCTCTTTCGTTTCGCATGAGTATCTCTATCTATGGTTTTTGTCATTGGATTGTATCAATTCTCGTCTGTTACCTCATTTGATCAGATCTAGTTTCCATGATTGATTGTAGGCCGTTCCAGTTCCTGGCCATGTCACCGTCAAATTCGCAGGTGACATTGTCTGTATCTCCATGTGAATATCTTAGGCTTCTTAGTTTAGATCGATGATAGAACGAAGTAGGAAGAACTCCTATTGCATTTGGAAATAGAGGCATATTTTTAATGAGTGTGCTGGAGGAATATCTGGAATCTACTCTTTGTTTTTGTTATGACTTGGGTTTACAAGATAGAATATCTGTGGCTCCTCTTCCGCAATTACATATGTATTTTTGTTCTGTAATTTTAATTGAGGGATAAACTGTATCCAGAATCAAATCTACAAACGTTTCCTCCATCTTCTACCCAGGGAAAGATTTCTGGTGGTACTAATCCCCCTCGAGATGCTGACGGTAATCTATCCTAACATTTTCTTAAGTATTCTCTAATGTTCTCACTCGATTGAGGAATGTAGGATGTGCAGACTTGTTTATTAGTCAAGTATGTTGATTGGCCAGTGCCAGTCTTTCTAAATTTGTATGTCCTTCCTAGATTTGTATGTCTTATGATTTTATGGCTTACATTATTTACTTTCAACCTCTACAGATACATTTTCTAAGCCAGTGAATGGTACTGATGAACCTCAGTCTGGTGGTTGGCTCCATAGATTCACTGTAGGTGCTTACAAGCCTTACTTTGATGTTGACACCTCAGATGTCATAGAGAGACTCAAAGAATCGCTCTTTCCATTCAGAGGAACATTTACAGAAAAGACAGCCAACAACCCAGATTTGTAAGAGTCTCAGTCTTCAAAGTTTTTTTTTACCCAACGTCCAGATAAATGGACTGATTCAGAAGAAGTTTGACATCTGCTTCTCTATATTTCTAAAGAGTAAATTTAATAATGGAACAAGTTGTGTTTACAGGTACGGGCCATTCTGGATATGCACAACCTTGATCTTTGTAGCAGCATCCATAGGAACATTTGTTACATACATAGCGCACAAATGGAAGAAGCAAGAATGGAATTACGACATTAATCTTGTGACCTGGTCTGCAGGAGTGTTCTATGGTTATGTAACCATTGTCCCTCTAGCATTATATGTCGTTCTCAAGTACTTCTCCGCACCTTCAGGCTTAGTCCAACTCTTCTGTCTCTACGGATATTCATTATTCATCTTTATCCCTGCACTGGTAAGTTAGTTGACAGGTCCTCTTTAACTTTTAAATGAAACATCGAATGTGAAAAACCCGAGACTATAAAATCCTTCTTTGTATGGACTCTGCAGTGTCTCTCTGTTGTGCCATTAGAGATCTTCAGATGGGTGATTGCGGGTTTAGCTGGATTCATGTCTGCTACATTTGTAGCTTTAAACCTCAAAGCGCATATTAACTCTGCAGGAGAGAGATGGTTCTTGATTGTAGTCAGCATTTTTCTTCTACAGCTTGCGCTTTCAGTCGCGCTAAAGCTATATCTGTTCACTGTCACCGTTTAAATCAATCCCTCAGAAGACGAAAGCTGTGGTTTTGTCTGAGGTGCTTAACTAAGGTACAATTACTATATCTGAATCCGTAGAGTTATGGAAGGAAAGAGTCTTCTATTATCCAATTTTTGTAAAAGTATTATACACTGAATGTGTGTTGTATGATTCTTTCATTTGTTATCATCAACATGAACATTATGTATATATATACTTCAAACATGTCGAGATCATATCACTGATATATATTACTTATGAGTTTTGTTTTGGCTGTGCTTCACAAATTTTAAGACACTGAAACTCGAATTGCAAATATGTCAAAAGTTTGTTTATTATTTGCCATTAATGGGCAACAAAGAAAACCTCAATTTATGCAGTTTGAGTTATGTCCTTTTCATTTTTCATTCACAAGTAAACAAAAATTAAGCCAAGAAAAAGGAAAATATTACTATAGAAAATCAGATGATAAATGAAAGACCACGGCAACCAAATCCAAGCCCAAAAATTCCACAAAATTAAGAAACTTAGGTCGAATTGTTTCATAAAATTCTATTAAAAAAAAAAAACAGAAGTGTCATTAATCAAAGTATATCAATCAAGCTTTTGATTTTTTGCCTTTGGTCTCGGCAACTACGGGCTTAGCCTTGAATGGCAAAAACGTCTGTCCACCCATAAACGGCTGCAGAACCTCAGGGATGTCTACACCACCTTCTCGCTGGTAGTTCTCGAGAATGCAGCAAATGGTCCTCTCTGTTGCGGTAAGAGTCGAATTCAGCATATGCACATACTGCTTTGTCTGCTCATTGTTCTTTTTCTGACCGTATCTGATCTCAAGTCTTCGAGCCTGGTAGTCTGTACAGTTGGAACAGGACACAAGCTCTCTGAAAGTCTGAGACGAAGGAAACCAAGCTTCCAAGTCATACTTTTTTGCAGCTGCATCGTTCAATGCTCCTGAGACGATTGACACAATTTGGTATGGAAGTCCTAGCTGCAGAGAATAGATGAATTGGCTAAATATAAACTATTGACAAAAAATTTTAAAGTTTCATAACTTCAGGTATTGTAATTACCGCTTGGTAAAAATCTTCTGAATTCTTCAACATCTCCTCGAGCATTTCCCACGAGACATTGTCGTTAGGACTGGTGATGCAGAATTGTTCAATTTTCTCAAACTGGTGAACACGGAAAATGCCAAGTGTATCTCTTCCATGGGAACCAGCTTCTTTTCTAAAGCAGGACGAGTAACCAGCATACCTGGACCACACAAATTATGATGTCAGCAACCTTTATCTTTAAACGAAACAATCTTCTTAACACTGCGATTATGTGTTACTATGTTTATTTATATATAAACCTTAGGGGAAGCTCAGTCGGATGGATCCATTCATCAAGATGGTATGAGCAAAGAGGCTGCTCAGCAGTTGCAATAAGGTATTTGTCATCTCCTTCACCCGTCACCTGAACAACGTTAACAATCTTTTCAGGATCAAAACTCAAAGATTCCTCTAACAACATAACTAAACATATATTTTGTGTCGAATAAAGACCTTGTAAAGCTCTTCATCAAACTGTGCCAATTGTGCGCACTTGGCCATAACATCCTTCCTCATGAAAAAAGGAGGTTGCAATCCTGTGAATCCTCTCTTTTTCAAGAAGGTAAGCCCAAAGTTGATAAGAGCTTGGTTAAGCATCAAACCATCTCCTTTTAAGAAAAAGCCTCTTGCTCCAGCAATTTCAGCACCTGAGACAAATATAGCATTGTAATAAATAAATAAAAACACAAGCACAGATTGAGAAGGTGATCAAAAGTGTCAATCAATGCTACCTCTCTTGGTATCTGCAATACCGAGAAGCTCAACTAGATCCACATGATTTTTCAGCTTCTGACCAGGAGAAGCAAGCCGCTTTTCACCCCACACTCTAATCACAGCATTATTTGCCTGCATATGAAAACACCAATAAACTTAAAAATTTCTATCCTTTCTGGTCAACACAATGCGAACAATTGAACTTCGAAAGAGAAGAAACCGCAGTACAAACCTCATCGTTATTAATTGGAACCGAGTCATGGATCAGATTACCAACTGTCTCCAATTTGGCTTTCAAAGCAGCATAAGCTTCACGAACTTCAGCCTCCTTCGCCGTAGAATCTTGTTTGTTTTTCTCAGTTTGCTGAATAATCTCAGTCGCATCAGCTTTAGCCTATTCCCAAGAAACAAAATCCTTATATTACTAACTTCCATCAATTTCAGTCAAACGTAGTTAAATCATTGCCCAACAATGGCATTCACACTAATACGAAAGCAAACACCAGAATTCTCAAATAATCCAGATCCTAAGTAGAACTAATATGGATCTAAACAGAAGGTTCTTATCAAATAATCGAAGTAAAAACTAACAATTTTGAGCTGAGCCACTTGCTTATTCAGCTTGTTGAACTCTTTACGGAAACTTTCTACTTCAAATTGACCTGAAATGTAAAATTGGATATCATCAAGCTCAATTCGTAAGTCGTGAATGCAAAGAGGATCATTAGAAATAGAAAGACTTACGCTGACGCCAGTCTTTGTCGAGCTTAATGATCTCATCAACGATTTCGACATTGGCAAATCTCCTGCGTTGAGATTCTCTTATAATCTCCGGATTGTTTCCTTTTTCTTCTCGAAATAGATTGATATCCAACATTTTCTTCTTTGTAGTCTTCTTCTTATTCTCTGTGAATCAATAGCAAAACCCAAGTTATAGAAATGGCTCCTTTTGATTTGTTATCGATAACATATAAATAGATACATAGGAATCGAGATCACTCCTAAGTCCTAACCTATCAACGAGAAGGAACAGCGGCAAGGAAGAAAACTGCAACTTAGGGTTTTTGTTTTAATGATTATTATAAAATTACTGAAATATCCCTAATTGCTTCCTTAATCACAAAAAGCCCCAAAACTTTCAGATTTGTTACACAAACTCCTCACTCCGTCACAAATTTCTTCCTCAATACTGTGAGCTTCTTTTCTCCTCCTTCCTCATGTCTGCAACAATGACATCAGGATTCGTTTAGCTGCGAAGACGAGGCTTTCCAGCTCCGGTGCAGCGAGGCTCATGTCTTCATGCGCCGATGGTTCGGACACGTCACCAGTAGCTCATCGGAATAGTTTGAAGGAGATATTGAGAAAGAACGGTCCCCGACGCAGCGTTCCTTCTTTGCTTCAGGAACGGATGGACTCGGGTCAAGCCGTGACGTTACCGGAGCTCCGATTTATCTCCAAGCGTCTCATTAGATCTAATCGCTACGATCTAGCACTCCAGGTTTGAAAATTCTCGCTTAATTAAACTGAGAAGTAAAGGTTTTAATGGAAAGATTAGATTTTGCCAGTCATATATGTGTACACAGATGATGGAGTGGATGGAGAATCAAAAAGATGTTCATTTGAGTGCTTATGACATTGCTCTTAGATTGGAGTTAATCATCAAAACTCATGGCTTGAAAGAAGCTGAGGAGTATTTTGAGCAGTTGCTACAAAGTTGTGTTTCGTTGAGAGTAGCGAAATCAGCTTATCTTCCTTTTCTTCGTGCTTGTGTGAAGAACAAATTGGTTCGTGAAGCTGAATCTCTCATGGAGAAGTTGAATGGATTGGGGTTTCTTGTCACTCCACACCCATTCAATGAAATGATGAAACTTTATGATAGTACTCACCAATATGAGAAAGTAGTTCAGGTTATTTCAATGATGAAACAGAACAAGATACCGAGAAATGTTCTCTCATACAATCTCTGGATCAATGCATGTTGTGAGATATCTGGAGTTGCAGGTGCAGAAACGGTTTACAGGGAGATGGTTGGTGATAATAGTGTTGAAGTTGGTTGGAGCTCGTTGTGTACTTTAGCAAATGTTTATATTAAGACAGGTTTTGGTGAGAAGGCTATTTTGGTGCTTGAGAGAGCAGAAAAGATGTTGAATCGTAGCAATAGGCTTGGATATTTCTTCCTCATTACACTTTATGCATCTTTAGGGAATAAGGAAGGAGTTGTTCGTCTTTGGGAAGGTTCTGAATCGGTTTCTGGCAGGATAACTTGTGCAAACTACATATGTGTATTGTCATCCTTGGTGAAAATTGGTGATCTTGCAAAGGCTGAAAGTGTTTTTAGTGAGTGGGAGGCTCAATGCTATAGGTACGATGTTAGGGTCTCCAATGTTCTTTTGGGTGCTTGTGTACGTACTGGACAAATCCACAAAGCCGAGGCATTGCACGCACGCGTATTAGAGAAAGGAGGTACTCCAAACTACAAGACGTGGGAAATATTAATGGAAGGATGGGTGAAAGTTCAAAGTATGGAGAAAGCCATTGACGCTATGCACCGAGCATTTGAACTAATGAAGGGATGTCATTGGAGACCATCGCAAAACAGCATCCTTGGGATCGCCGAGTACTTTGAGAAAGAGGAGAAAATCGAGGAAGCAAACACATATGTTAGAGATTTACATCGTCTTGGCCTTGCAAGTTTACCGTTGTACAGGTTGGTACTTAGAATGAATGTGCATGCTCACAGGCCAGCTTTTGACATCTACGAAATGATGAAATTGGACAAAATTAGAATAGATGAGGATATTCAGAAAAAAAATTGCAATCAAAGTGAATTGTTATGTGTTTTGTGAATGTGTGACATGGCTGTTCTCAGATTGAGTTGCATGAGCCATCTTCAACCTTGTTTTGTATAAATGTTCACTCATAGAATTATATAACATTATAAATCTAAAATGTGGGAGTTAAAAAATTGTCATTTGATATTCAAATTGAAGATCATCCATCTTCCAATCATGTCCAGTATCTATGTATTAAATTCTACAATTGAAAAACATAACAAAGACAACAAAGAAACTACTTTTGCTTGTTGTCAATCAATTTTCACATGGTAATGAACCATTTTTACATTTAACACATCAGTTCCAAAAAGAATCGGCTTTTAAGATCTTCAATTGCAGCCTTCTTGAAGTCAGCAAGTTTAAAAATCTTGAGATTCCAAATATGATATTCCGGTCTGATCAAACGCAAATCTGAGCTCCGTAACCACCAATAGACACCGTGAAGCACTGAAAACCACTAGACTCGAGCTCCTCCACTACTTTGTCCTCCACCGTCCCTGAAACCAGTTCGTTTTGCAAACAGGGTTTCATCAAAATTCAATATTCAAGATTCGGAATCAAAATATGGATGATTGAAAATTGCTGAAAATGGTACCGGTCGGTAATAGAGTGAGGACACAGCCGCCACCGCCAGCTCCAGTCAGTTTAGAGGCAAGTTTGTGCTTGGCAGTGGTTTGGATCACAGTCTCAATCGAGCTGTGGCTTACTCCCATTGACTGAAGCAGACCTTGGTTCATCTTCATGAGTTCTTTTATACTCTCTTCTTTCTCTGTAAATGAGATTGTGTCTTTAGATTGAATGATCGCAGCGAGCTCTTTGCTTATGGAATCCACAGCATTAAATACTGAGTTCATCGCATTGGGATGTCTTGCCGCTCTCTCTGACACACCAGTGACCAGAGCTTTCGTGTTCCTCCTGACTCTAGTGTTGGTGATTAGCATTCTCAGAGGCATGTTAGACTGTAACCGAGTTATCTCGCCTGAGCAGAACTTGATCATGTTGCCTGCAACCACAGCGATACAGAAACTGTTAACTCCTAACATAAAAATTAAGGTTTTAATCAGCGGATAGGAGTTTACAGTTAAAACAAACCATATGCACTGACGGTATTATCAATTCCAGAAGGTTTCCCATGGATGATCTTTTCGCCTTCAAAAGCCCATTTATTCAGCAACTCAAGATTTGTTTCATCAAGAGATGACCAACCATCACCACGGGTTTTGTTTGCATTAGAAGAGGTGAGGAAAGCAGCAGTGAGGGCTACACTAAAAGCTGCTGATGAGCCAAGGCCAGATCCATATGGAAGCTCAGAGGTAATGATGACTGTAGCTGGATTGAACCTAAGCAACAAGAACCATGAAACAAAACAACATCAAGAACTCAAAGATAATGTCCGCTAGAACATAAGAATGCAACGGTTTCAAGTTATCTACCCAATAATGCTTGTGTATAACCAGAGAAATGTGGAGATCCCAGCGGAGAGCCAGATCTTTGCCTCTGGAATATTTTGCTCTTCAACCAAAATCGCAATTGATTTAAGGGTCTCCGCTGAACATGAAGCGGGTGTAGAACGCCACATAGTTCTTGATTCATAAGAAAGGGCTTCTTTAATTCTGGCAAGGGACCAGGAAAACTCCAAGGAGATGTCCTTGAGCTGGAGTGTAAGCTTATCATTGTTCTCAGCTGATTGAAAAAGAAAATGTAAATGCTTCAGATTAGTTTCTACGTCGGAACAAAACAGTATAAGCAAATTACATCAATTATCAAACTATGTCAGGAAAATTGACGCGAAATAATGGTAAATGATATGAACTCATCCAGTACTAAGGTCAAGTTATTTGCTACAAATCTACTTATAGACTATTGAGAAACTACATTGTCCATAAATGGTTGACCTAGAAGGCAGGATACTCTAGCATCTCAATGCAACCTCAAATCCTTTCCAGTAAAGTAGAGAAACCAGAAACACTATATTCCATTCCCAAGTGATTTAGAAAAAGCTCAGATCTTTTGCTAATCAATTTACTGTGGCGTCAATCCAATTAACCACAATTTTGGTGATCTATAAGAAAAATGGCACCAAGAAAAAAAAATCATAGGAGAATCTGTAAAAGGAACCTGATTGAAGAGGAAGGCGCAGAGTTACATAAGTGTAGAGATCAATGGCGGCAGCTACTGCCGTGGATCCATGGACAACGGCATGTTCCCCGGCGAGTATGATCTTCCCAGGTGCTCTCGCCTTCACTTCCATTTTCCTAGAGCGAGAAGACCAGTTTTTGAATTGATTAACATAAACAGAACAACAAAGAAGCTTGACCACACACAAAAAAATATAAAAAAACAGAACAACAAAGAAAAAGACATGTTCACAACAACAAATGGAGCTTACCTACTCTTCTCCCAAAATCCAGATTTCAGCAACTACGGATTGAATTCACTACAAAGCGTGAATCAGATCAAAGCGCATTTGTATCACTGGGATCTGATGCGGATCTGAATCATGCCAAATACCAGTAATTATACACGTAATGGCAAATGTGAATCAGATCAAAGCTACTCGGATCGAACAGAAGCTGAGAAGTAAATTCAATTATACTATTAAGTTCATTCTTCTTCTTCTTCTCTTATAATTATACTTCAACTCTCACGAATTAAGATTTAAACACGAAAATATTAAATTTATTGCGGAAATTCAATAGACAGAAAGAGCTTACCTGGAATTGCCGGAAAAATAACCCTGGAAGTTGCAAAAACTGTCTGAAGACACGAGCAGCGTATTTAATTAACCATTTTTAAACATTATTTGTGGAAAAAAAAAACCCGATTTTGGTTTAACTTTTCCAGTTTAAAACTTTGATGAATCTAATTGAATGTAGTTTCGCTTCGTTTGCAAGGTTTTCAAGTCTATACCGTAATCATATCTGCTTAATGCGAAAAATTTCGAGGAAATTTATGATTTCAGTTTCGAATTCTTTCAGTCTTAGAAAGACTGTAAATTTCGAGAGCTTTTTTGTAATTTTCTCTCGGTAAACTGATAAGGATTTAATAGGTTAATTATTTATATTACTGACATTATTATATTATGGAGATCTGAATATAATGAATGTTGTCGAGTTGCTTTCAGATTGGTAGTTAGTATAATCCAACTAATAACTTGGCACCGGGTTCGATTTCTACCTGCTGCAATATGGTAATTTAAACAAATGAATTAATGGAGTAGATTTGGATCGGACCTTGTCGATAAAAAAATATTTTTTTCGTTCTTCATTTTCCGGTTCCGGTTTACGGTTTGGTTTTGTTTTCACAAACGTGCGTCAATAAGAGAGAATAGATTGTGGAAGAAACAAGAGAGAGGCACACAATCCCATACGCATAAGCAACGGCTATTTCTTTTCGTCTCTTACCGAATTTGGAATAGACGAAGAAACAAGAAAACAGAAATTGCGCTGATGACTCTTCTTCATCTCACATTGCATCTCAATGTATTTCATACTCTAAATCCACAAAGTCCGACACTTTCATCAATATCTCGAGTCTGTGTGTCGATTTCACATCGAACCCAGTTCCAACGTTTGGTTGTTTGTGCAAGGAAGAGGAGAAAAAGAGTCGGGCACCGAAGAATCACGAGGTTTCTATCAAAGTCTCTATCTTTTTTGTCCCCTCATCTCCAGATTTTACCTCAGCCGTTGGATCTCGTCATTGCCGATTTAGACGGTGGAGATGGAGGTGGAAGACGAGGAGGAGGAGGGTTAGGTTTTTGGAGAGGTTGGGGAAGATTTGATAGATGGAGAAGGAAGAAGAACAGAGTACCAATTTTGGTATTTGTTTGTGTAATTCTTTGGATTTATGGATTCTGCAAAATCTCTGGGAAAGAGATAAAGAGTGATCAAGTTTTGAAGGTTTTAGGACTTTGCTCATATGGTCTCACCATGGTCAAAGAGTTGAAGAGAGAGGCTAGAATTTGATTTTTGGGTTAATTTGTTTCATTGCTTCATTGGTTTTGGGTTTTAAGAATGAGAATTTAAGTGAAATTAGTTTCGGGAGTTAGGTCTTGTTCTTCAGTGCTTCTTCGTAAAAGGAGAAGTCGTAAAAGATTTTAATTAGAGAGAATGATTGTCTTTTTTTTGTCTTTCCGAAAAAAGGTTTCAACTTTGTCTGCAATTCGATGTGATGAAAGTTTCCATTTTGTTTCCATGGATCAAAAAGAGAGAATGGTGGGACAAAACATTGTTGTAATGAAATGAAGCTAGTTAAAAGTCGAAAAAGAGCAAAAGGATAATATGATAAGTTCTTAGCTCATACTTCATTTCGAAACAGTGTTCTCAACTTCTTGCCAGTATATAGATCAGCAACTGAGGCATCTTAAGTCTAACTGAACACTTGAAACATGACACTCTTCTTTCCCATTGTAAGGGGTTTTTGTTAACCTTAGATGATGTAGGAAGCTCTTCATCTTCATCTGTATGCATCGGGTAAACGGTAACCAGACATAACTATTTTGTCAGCAAACATCTTGCCAGTCTTGGGCATGACATGCCAGTGCAGAGTCAAGTTGAAGTCCTTGCCTCGGAGGTTGTGTCCCTAGGAAGATCCCATTGACAAAAATCAGATACTCTTGACAAGTTACACAGAAGGACACTGTTTTGAGGGAAATACGGAAATTGTTTTTCATGTACCTGATCTATGAAACGGTACTTGTTTGAGATTTGAATCCAGAATTTGGCATGCTCTTTCTCTGGTATTATGGCATCCCACAGAGAAACCTGCGAAAACAGGTCAGATGTTCATTGTATATCAACAAAAAAGGGTACCGATCTCCATCACAGGCATGAAGAAGGCAGAAACACTAAAACAAGATAACACTGAACTTGTTCTTAGCCGCCATGAGACCAGTACAACATAAAGTGTATAAAGCCAAGTAGATTTATACCTGATTCAGGGCATTCTTTGAGGATTTATACTCCGCAGCTACAAAAGCAAATACCTGCAAATATGTTCGTTAGTGTTGGATCTATGTTCAGCTGACCCATACAAAAAGAGATATACTACAAGACAATAAATTACACTGGGAAGACTTCCGGTTACAGCAAAAGAGATGAATTCAAATGTTATACCTGCTTTGTGTTCCATGTAAATAGTGACTGCAAATCTGCTGTTATGTTCAGTGTCAAGCTGACCTGAAAACACGTATAATACTCAGCATCTTATATTCAGCAGGTAAAGGGTAGCCTGGCGACTTAATAAAGAAGATCAAATTACTGGTTTGTGAATAAGCTGTAAAATTAATGACTATATACTTATAGACTAATATCACGTCTAAGAAATGTTTTTCAACTTCGACAGTTTAAGTTCAATATGACTTCAAGTAGGCTAATATAAAACCTTAATATATCTTACTACAATTGTCAAAGAAACAGACGCATCTAAATTTTCTATGACTTCTTCCTTAAATATCGTACCAGAAAGTGCAAAGTTAGAGGTGTTAGGGGTCATGGCCTTATTCAACCATCAACAAAAAAGCTCCTCTGAAGTTGGCAATTTTAAGGTATTTTACCAAGAATATCAGTTGTCTACCAAAAACTAAAGATCGTATAATACACGAAACATAATACCAAGAGTCCAGTATACATGGACTCAAAATTCACAATTAAGTACAGCTTTAGGTAGCGGAAGAAGGAGTAGATGATGAAATAAGTATTAATTTACCCTCCAGTCGGTGCTTGAAACAATTTTGTCTTCTCCATATTACTACTATATCTCTAGAGTCAATAATTTTATACGAGGAACTACTGAACTCAATCACTTGCTGCATTGACCAGATTAACATAACTCACTACAGTGACTACACTCAAGCATATATTGCAGGCACAAACCGAGCAACTAAACCAAAGGGGATAAAATGCCCTAAGGTGAGGCAAGACCATGAGACTTTACCTCATCATTTCCATGGGGTTGCTTCTGAAACCAATTGATATTCAATATCTGCAACCAATATACACCCAATTAGCCCAAATTAAAGTTATTTCTCAAAAACGATATTTAAAGCTCAGCGAGCAAAATTCCAGAATATTCCACACAATTCCCCAAAAATTAAGCTCAACCATTGCAATTACCACATAGACAAAATCCAGCATAATTAGGGCTCTAACAACTAGAACTAAAGCATGCACACATAGATCCAGGATACAGTAAGATATATCTGGATTAAACCATAAAGCATACCTGGATCTGAGCAGAGGGTGTTTGGATACTGAAGTTGTCAGAGAAGGACGCAATCGCGCAAATGAAAGCCAGTATCGTGACGGCGAATGTGAGCAGAGCATTTGCTCGGTAACCAAAAGAATGCATTCTCAATTCGTCTGGGGTTTTTCCTTCACCTGGAGTTGGTCCCGATCCCCAAACCTTTTGCCGTTCGTCGGAAGAAGCTGAAGAAGAAGAGGAAGAGGAAGAGGAATTCCCCTTTTCCGTTTATTAGAATTATTATTTAATAGTTATTTCTTTCCTAAATTAATCGACGCTCTGCAATGTGATTGGCGAACATACGTAGAATACCAAAGTAATACAATCATAAAGAAGTTAAGAACCCACATTTCGGTTTAAAATAAAACCGGTTGAGGAAACGATTGATAATGGAGAAATTGTTTTTGGTTTTTGGTTTCTAGTTTTTGGGTTTTGGGTTTTGAATTTGAGTTTTTGATTTTGGTTTCCAAAGAAAACTCTAAAACCTAGCTTTTTTAAGATTCAGAAGAAACTAACGTTACATGGTTTTTCTATTTTTTTTAGGGAAACATAAAACCTAAAAAATTGAATGGTAATTTACAACAAAATTTGTTTAAAAAATTTAGAATAGTTTTTAGCTGAGGATGAGTTGATTAGTGATAATGTTTTCTTAACAAATTTTTTAGGTAAAAGATCGAACATTTCCATATAGTAAGATGGTGGGATAAAAAGTTATTAGGTTATTCTACAAAGAAAAAAAAACCTAGTTTTTTGAAAAGGCTAAAAATATAATTTTGGAAAACAAAACCAAAAATTTTCATGTTGATGGCAGTGCTAATGTTCACTTTACAAATTTGCAGGACACCGAGGTTCGATCACTTCCCAATATAAGTGAAAAAGTATAAAAAAAGATTTTAAAATGTGCATTTTAGTTATCGATCGAATCTTATCGATCCACTTATTGACAAAAACACAAAAAAACAAAAAGTCTCCAAAATATGTTTTCAATTTCTAGTGAAAACTATTTCCAAACAGATCTTAATGTTAACACAAAAAAAACAGATCTTGATCTGTTATGTTTTGTGTGTTTAATGTATTGATTATCAGGTTAAGGTTTAGGATTGTTTTACATTTTAATGGCACCTTTGAGCAATATTTATCACCACTTCTAAGTTTTGACCAAAAACAAAATTCTTCGTCTTTATAACGACTTTTGGTTCTTTGCAATCTTTCTAAAACATACTTTGACTGATAGCAACTGATTACGACACTTTTAAGATTGTTGAACAAGTAATATTCGAATCCGTATAAAGACGACTTAGTCGTGGTCCATCTATCTAGATGATGCTATTAATGAAGTCACTATGTGTTATATTTTAACATATATGATTCCAAGTTATTCTAGAACAATAGTATCTCAAATTATCTTCCTCAAGTAACATCGTACTTTAAAGTTCAAATGATTAATTGTCGGAACGAGAGAATAAAAGGTTGTGTGAAATGTATAGTATTATTAATACATATGGTATGTCTTTTGTCTACTATATACAAATATACAATATACTAAGCAATAATTAAATTAATTTATAGTTTATTAGATGACATACAATCAAAAAATAATTAAAAATATTGAATGAAGAAAAATACAATTATCTTTCAGATTAGTTGAAATCTTTTTTTTTTTTTTTTTTTTTCAACTTAACTCAATATCATAATGTTTACACAAATCGTGACACATTGCTCACTAAGACATGAGACCTACAAAACCATCTGGCAGTGCGGGCTAGGTGATCAGCTTTGTGATTTAGTGCACGGGGGATATGATGAACGGAGCACGACCGGAAGGCGCTATGGAGTCTTGTAAAGTCGTCAAAATAGGGGAGAAAGGCAGGCCATTCTTGAGGCTCTTCTATCATCTTGATGAGCTCTGAACAGTCAACTAGGAACTCTACCTCCGTAACTTGTAGACCGGATAGACATGTCATCGCCCAAAGTAGTGTCTCGAACTCCGCGTGAAGGGATGATAAGCTACGTCGAATCCTTTGTGCTCCATATGAAACGCCATCAATGCTATCAGGGAAGAAAAACCATCCTATACCTGTAAAAAAATCTTCTTCCTTCCACGAGGCATCGACCATACAACGGTACCCTGAAAATGTCGGGTTTGCTGTCGTTGGACGTGTTACAGAGCTAGGTGGTGACTGAATTATCGTATTACTACAGACTGACTTAGTAGACTTATCCTTATGGGCCTCTTCCCATGTTTTTGCTTCCACTTCCGCCAATTGTACTATGTCCATTGGGTTCCTATTTTTATTTGAAAAAACCTTATCATTTCGTGCTTTCCATAAATACCATAGGATCCAGGGAAAAATATTGTTTTCCCCCTTGCTCGGTAATCTCCATAACAGATAGTCCATATTAGTGAAGATTGATTCCCTCGGAAAAATCTGGCCGGCAAGGATTTTTGAGATAGCCCAGGCCTGAAGGGCTGGAGGGCATTCAAAAAGTACATGATTCACCGTCTCGTTATCCGCTCCACATATGTCACAGCTTGCGTCCCCTGATATGCCACGACTTATGAGATTCGATTTTACCCCTATTTGTCCAGATGAAGTGCTTTATCTTTTGAGGGGTCTTCACTTTCCAGGCTTGCGATTAGAGGTCCTGGATATTTGGGCTGTAAGGTCTGAAAGAGCACAAAGAGAGATTTCTTTCTGCCTAGTACCCGGATTTTACCGAGTAAACACCCGATTTATTGAAATGCCAACCAAGTCGATCTTGGCTTGTACTTCGTGGAATATGAAAACAAAATTCTCATACTGTTTTCATTATCAACCGTTGTAATATATATATATATATATTTAACATCTTTTAAATATATTCAACTACTTTTTAACATATCAATTTATTAATAAATGAAAACAAAAATCTTTAAAAACTTTGAACAAGAGATCTCAATTTAACAGAATCTAAATTGATTATCATTATCATTTTAACCATAAAATAAAAATTTTAAGTTTTTTTATTAATAATTGGATCGAGATGACTTAATCCATAACTTAAAACTTAAATTCTAAAATCTATTATATGTAATGAAAAATAAATTGATCTTTTAAGATTAGAGTTAGTTATATAATTTGACCACTCCATTGAAAATTTTGAGTTTATATAATATTTTATTAATAATTTTATTTTGTACTGCTAAGTATCCTCTAATACTATTAGTTAGATACATATATTACTACAAATTTCAAGTTTAGCCGTCTACGTCACTTCAGAAACAAATTTAAACAATAATTGCTTGCAAACGAATTCAAAAGCTATAAATAAGATAAACATTCCATGTATACTTGGTCGACGAATAAGACTTTGTTATTGCTTTTGAAGAATAGAGATGCCAAATATTAATTTCATTCTTTGTTTGACTTTTCCGATTACGATTTTTATTTTGAAAAAAAATCATAAGACAAAAAAATAAAACAATCTCCTTTTATGGGATTGACAATTCTAATATCTTACAAAAAAACCTACATTCTACAGCATTGCTGTTTATGAACAAACAAACAAAACATATGAAAACGAAGAGAAAAATAGGAAAAATAAACCAAGGAAATGTAGTTCTAATAGCCAACTAAACCGGTAATCTGACGGGACCACTAACCGAACCAGAAGAACTGATCCCTTGAACCGATGATGATGTTCCTTCACCGTCTTTATTGACATCAACTCTCGGAGACGGAACCGGCGTAGTCCTCCACAAAAACGATGGATTTCTAAGAAAAGCCCACCGGTCTGCTCGTACCGAATCACCGATTGGATTATTTTCTGTATTTCCTCTAACACTATTGGTACCACCTAACTTAATCGAGCCATCATCCCGGTTTCGCCACAGAAATGACGGTGTTTTAAGAAATAACCACCGGTCCGATCGAGCCCTTGATGGCTCAACCGATTTACCACTCCTCGAACTTCCTCCCCTCGGTAAAACAAAAACACTATTCGACCGGTTCAATTTCCAATTCGCCATTATCTTCTTCCTTAAATCTTCCGGTAATTTAAGCGTAAACCGGTCAGTATTTTCTCCTGGTAATACAACCGAATGTCCCGTCGTATGCGATCTCGAGAATTTCACTGGTGTAACTTCCGGAACCGGTTCAGGAATCGCTGCCTCGAGATCTGTCTCCGTTACCACTTCCGGTCTAACCGGTTCAGCCACCTCCTGTTGAGGTTCGGAGAGATTAGTACGACAAACCGGACAAGTCACGTGACCTTGAAGCCACTCGCCGATACATTGAGGATGAAACACGTGATCACACTTAGGTAACAAACGCAGCGTTTCATCATCAACAAACTCATTCAAACAAATCGCACACTCCAAAGCTCCTTTGCCGATCTTCTGAGTCTTCACTTCCGCATAAACAAAAGTTGGAAACGTCTCAATCGTTGCTGCGTCTAATCCACGCGCCACCGTTGCGTTGGTAACTCTCCTTCTCGCTACTCCTCTGGTGTAAACGCTTCCGCCGTCGACAGCTCTAGTACAGTGACGGATGTAAACGGTGAAGAAGCCCATGAAGAAAAGAGCTGCGATTACGACAATCACGACTACAGCCATGGCTGGACTTAAGCTGCCGTTGTAACCATACGGATCGGGTTGATCAGGTTGACCTGACTCTTGTTGACTCGCCGCTAGCTCCGACGTGGATAAGAGTAGAAACGAGAGAAGAATTGGTAAAAACGTGTGGTTTATTGGATTCATCATACTTGAATTTGAATCCTAAGAAGTTTGTTTGTTTTTTTGAATCTCGTATAAGAGGAAAGAGAATTTGAAGTTTTTAAGTTTATAGAGAAGTTTTTTGAAAAATTGCAAGTAGTCGTGAAGAAGAAGCGAGGAAGAAAAGGATTAAATGGTGGGACCAGTTTGGGGATATGTCATCAGAAAATGGTTCAATTACTGATTGCCACGTGGCTAGTTTGAATATTCAAATGCTAGAACAAGCAGTGAAAGTCATAATAATTCATCTATTCATTTAGAAGAAAACTATCAACTAAACATGCAACTTATCAAAAATCTTTGATTAAATATTAAATTCTAAATGTAGTTGATTAAATTTTTAATTTTTTTATTAACTTTTAAAAAATTATTAAACTTTGAATTGATTCGGCAAATTAAACATTCCGTTAATTTCAAATCAAAAATTTTTCTAAATTTGAAAGTCAAATCAATTTTAAAACTTCGATTCAGTTTCTATCTTAATTCTAAACAACCCCTAAAATTGATTTTCTCTTTTCTCTTAAAAACAATCTCAAATTCGTCGGTTTGAAATGTTTTCTCAAACTCGTTGGTTTGAAATGTTGTCTTTAATATTTTACACCGACGAATTTAAAGTCATTTTTAAAAAAGAGAAAATCAAGTTTAGAGATTTTTTAGAAAGGAAATAAGAATTGAATTGAACTTCCAAAATCGATTTGGCTTTCAAATTTAGAAAAAAATTTAATTTGAAATTAACAGAATGTTCAATTGGCCAAGTCAACTCAAAGTTTGATTTTTTTCAAAAGTCAACAAAAATTGAATGTTTAATCAACCAGATCCAGAGTTCAATGTTTAATCAACGGTTTTTGGTAAGTTGTATGTTTAATTTACAGTTTCCGAATTTAAAAGGTATCTTTTAGTTTTTTTTATTAAATCATTTTCACTATTTTACTGGCAAGTTTCATTCATTCATTTGTTATTAAATCTCTTTCAATTTATTTTCATTTTTTCAGAGAACGTAAACTAAAATAAAGCTTTTGAAAGAAGAAACATATTGTGTGACGTGTATAAATGTTATATAACTATTATCTAGAAAGAGTGCATAATACAACCAAAGTAAAATTCTAGGAAAAATGAGAGAAGACCATGGAATTTGCTATATTATAATAATAATAAAAGACCATGGATTTGAATCATGGTATGGAAATTTGATCATGCGGAACAAAATCAAAGTGTCTTTTACTATTCTTAGCCATCATCATTCCTAGGTCTTGTTTTTGATTTCCATGTCCTTCTAGAAAGGCTTTAGCCATCGTAGCTTCATATGTCTCTCGTGATGACTAACTCAAGTATGTTTTTGTTACTATAATTTCAAGTAATAAAGTAATAACAATTCCAACATTTTAACCAAAACAATTCTCAAGGAACTATACTACATTTGTGACCAGCCCATTATAATAATCTGAAAAAACACTTTCATGCAATCTTGCAATAATAATGGCCAATGGCTTAAGTTAGATGTCAAAAGTCTAAAGGTTACATGTTCGATTCGCTTGAAAATGAAAATTTACACGGATTTCTTATCTACAAAATATACGATAAAAAGAAATGATGCGTTGACTTTTAATGTTAGAAATTCTGGTTTTTAATAAAAGATGATACAGAGTTTCCATTGATCGGAATAAATAGTTTCCTAAAAACCAGAACCTCTCGTTTATAAAAAAAAATCTTGCAATTTGAATTAGTTAAACTAAGTTTGTTCTTCTTTCTACCTTCTAATCTAGTCGTAACAAGACCACTTTTAAACACTCACTACATGGCCTCAAACCCAGTCACGGAAAATACTAATAGCACAGAAGAACTCAATCAATTTGAGAGTTCACAAATTACGGAAGGTTAACTTATATAAATGATTTATTTGAAACGATTAAAAATTCTAGAAATTAAAGCAAAATGATAATTTATAATTTTGGTCAGCATTAACATTATTTTGAACAAAAAAGGAAAAAAGTCAACCAAGAGAGGCTGCTTGACGTGGTCACGACAAACTGTTATTACAATGACATATGAATTGTGGTAAGAAAACAGCACACACTTTCCTCAGAGCGTTCTTCATACCCCATTTATAACTACGTGCCGTTTTATTCGCATGCTATGTCTCCCTGAAAACAAGACTTCTTTTTGTCAGAAGACTTTTTGAGTACTTTATGAAATACGATCAGAACCAATAATGAATCATGTAAACATTCTATACTTCTTATCTTTTCTCCTTTTGGAAAAGAAGGTTTCCTTTTGTTCAACGTTTTGGTTTGAGTTTAAAACAAATGAATCTGATTTAACTTTCCAATCTAATCTCCTCTGAATATGAACTGAGGTAGTGATTCACTAACCATTTGTGTTATACGATCAAACACATGGTTCAAGGTTCTTGGTAAGTTGGTATTGGGACGCCTGAACCATCTGTCAGTTTCTTATAAGCATTTTGCAATCTTTTTGTTACAGGTCCTACCTTTCCTTCACCAATCACACGCCCATCAATTTTCACAACCTACAAACAAATAAACTCAATAGATAAGCCACATAGAATAAACTAGTAAGAATTAAACTCAAAACATTGAGAGGATTCTTTTGTTTGAAACGTTTTGAAATCACAGCATTCCATGATTGTATACTAGAGGTTGTGTATGTACCGGGCTGAGTTCTCCCATAGTTCCTGTAGTCCATACCTGACAAAAGTTTGATATGAATGCAAGTAATTAGTTATTGATCATTTGAGATTTCAAGATTAAGGATGATATGAGGAAACCTCATCAGCTGTATGGAATTCTGACAAGCTGATTCTTCGTTCTTCTAAGATGAAGTTCTCTTTCACCACCAGTTCCATGACCTGGACATGGAGGAGAAAATAAATTCATGTTGTAGTCACTAGGTTATGTTATATGGAAGCCAGTGAATCTTCTTCTTTCTTACAGTAGCTCGGGTAATGCCCGGGAGACAGTAATCTGCATGAGGAGTGACTACTCGGTCTTTCTTCACCATGAACTGCATCAATAGAATTCCTCCACAAGTTTAGCCTCCTAACGCTACATAGAGATTCACATTACACTTCTTTTGAGGGTAAAAAGTGAATAACCGAGGGTCTTACAATGTTGGTTGCATTGGTTTCAGACACAAAGCCATCCTTGTCAAGCATGATTGCATCATCGACGTTGGCGTTATTGCTTTCAATCTGTGTCATTATTACAGAAAAAGGTCTTAAAATGATATCTTCAAACCACATGATCACGGATTCAAGTTGATGCTTGGCAAAAGATGGAACCTTTGCCAGTATGTTATTGAGGAGGTTGTTGTGATGAATCTTGGAATCTAGATTCTGACAAAAAGAAAACAAAAAAGAGTTTAATCAACAATGAACAACAACACTTCTGAGTAAGTGTGTTTCTTAACTATATATAATTGAAGAGCAGCGGGACCAAATCATACGTTAGGTGAATTGCGGCGTGTAGTTGCAGTCACCAGCACAATTCCTCCATCGTTGTCATATACTGGAGGCTTCCATTCCGCAAGCACTACATTATTAAAAAATATACTCACAAGCCAGATTTCAGAGAATTTAGTTGTATTTTTACAAGAGAAAAGTCTGATACTATACCAATCAAAGTACATCCATAACGGTTAAATGCAGGGCTCATTCCAGAAGTGACCTAAGCACAAACAGATTCATGACTTTTCCGGGTCGAAAACAGACAGAAACATCTTCCTGCATATAATTTAGTTTGAAGCTTAGTGAAAGTATAATTTACCTTCCTGCCCCGAGTTAGAGATAGTCTTATATGCGTATTGTCAAACATTCCATTGGTTATGAGAGTTCTGAAGATGGCTTCTTTTATCTGTGAATTTCTCGTTGTGATAACTTCATTTCAAAATCGAATCCAAGCTATGACAATGATTCTATTATCTTTATCAAATGCTTACCTCCTCTCGGCTTGGGACATTGTTGAAAGCCAGAGCCTTTGCTGAATCAGACAACCTAAAATGCAACATTTCAACAATTTAATAAGAATGCTTTAGTAGTGCTTCAGTTTATTTTGTGACGTGCTTTACCGATCTAGATGCTCTTCAAGCTTGAAAACTTTCCCTTTATATATTCGAAGACCTTCCCATACAGAGTCACCACCTTGCACAACCGAGTCGAAAACGGAAACCTTGTAAAAAAATAAAGGAATGCAACATCAAAATTTCAAAGCAGAAACACAAACAAGTAGCAGATAATAAACAGAGATCCATGTATAGTTCAAGTACCTTCGCCATCTCACGTGGCACAATCTCATCACCAACCCAAGCAAGAAGTTTAGCATTTTCAGGAACCGGGAGACTGGGAGGAGTTGAATTGCTGGTCAAGAGAGATGACTTGTGCTTCACGTGGCGCCTAAGAATGTTGTATAGCGGTAAACATTGCTCCAGCAAATCGTAATGCCTCAAAGGGAAAGTCTGAAAGCAAAACAGAACACATTGTAGTTTGATTGATCTCTGAGTTCCAAAATTTTTAGTTGCAGTAAACCGGGCCTTTTACATGAGGGTACTTCTTCGGAGACGAGAAACCTGTTGATTTATGAACAGTCTTGTACCACCATGGAGCCCATAGTCCGTCTTCTGGTATAGGACCAGCCTCCCATCTTTGAGAAAACACAAATAATGAAAATGCAGTCATTCTTTTGCCATTAACTGTTCAATCCAAGCTAACCTTAGAGCATAGAGGGTTTACTTAAGCATAGAGACTTGAAACGGGATCTCTAAGTCATCGCAAAGGCTGCGTAGTGTAGCCTGAAATAAAAGAATGACACAGAACATAAGCATCTTCTTACATAGAAGACTGAGTTCTTTATCAAGAATTCATAATATAGCAATGAAACCTCCGGATCTCGCTGGAGCTCATCTGCATCTACGATTGCTGGTGGTGTACCCATCTGACAGAGGTCACTGTATATCGACACTAACTCTCCCAATCCCAGTTCATGAAACGATGAAGGGTGTACTTTCTCAAAGGAAAGCTGTAAGAAAACACACACAAAAAAGATAACAATGAGAAGAAACATCTCAAACTTGAATGGATCAGACCCATAACGTCAAAAAAGAAACCAATTCAGAAGAATCTCCGAGAAAACATAGGAGCAGATGTGAGTTTGAGAAGCTTACCAATATGTTAAGGGGATTGCGAATCAATAAAAAGTGCTTTCCTTTACTCATCAGTTCACTTGGCAAACTAAGAAGTCGCTGTTTCGATATATGCTGTGTACAGAAAGGCCAAAGCACACAATTTTGTCTTAAACACAGTGTGGTAAAGATGAAATTTAAGTCTCTAAATAAGAAAGGGAAGTGAGTATAACCTTACAAAACCTATATTTCTTCTTTCCTAGTCCATAAATGATGTCCTTTACCACTTTTTTTCCATCACACTCCTAATAGAAAATGTGAAGATTCCATAAGTTTGGATTAAGAATTGCCATAAATACCAACCTAAATCGATTACGTTGAATTAACATACCATCTTAGAGAGAAGCTCATCTCTGTATGGCCTATCAACACCCGTAGACTTAAGGAAAGCACCGTATAATGGCTCGTCGAGAACTTCAATGTCATCTCTCTGAGTAATTTTAACCATGTCATCTTTCAAGATACAACTCACACCAGACAGTGTCACAGTGACTCATATGTTATTCAGAGCTGTTCAATAAGGACATCCATATTTTCTAAAGCCAAGAAGAAAATTAAAACAAAAAAATTTCTATCAATCCGCAGAGAACAGTTTCTCTATTGCTCAGACGAAGGGAGTACAAGTGCAGGATGCTCAAAATCTGATCCATTTTCAGGGAAAATCTCTAAATAAAGTTAGAAAACGTACCTGAGCAAAGGAGTACATAAGACTGGTGCTGAGTGATCTTGGAGCAGACCATGCGTGAATCACCTCCATTTAAGACGATCGCTTTTAGATCAGACGGACACTTCGCTCTGTGATCACTCAACTCAACTTGAACTAGAGCTTTTGCCTTTGTCCGTGTTTCTCTTTTTTTAACTAGAACCAGACAAGAGAATCTTGGTCAGTTGTTTTTCACTTTTTGGAAGCATTAGAAAATTTCCAAAAATTTACCCAATTGGCTAATCAGTTTAATCTACACAAGCATCTTATCTTATCTTCTACATCGAAGTTGGTGAGTGATAATGTAATAAACTAAGCTTTAAATCGAGATTCTCCAATTTCTGTAATTCCAGATTAGAAAATAATTTATATGAACAACGAGATCCGATCACTGTCGTAGTATAACAGGAATAAGAGTAGCGGTTTACTAAATAAATATTAAAAATCACAAGGATTATAATTCTTTGGCTCAAATCCAAACAATGCAAGGTGAGCTTTAGTATTAGAAGCATTAGATACGTATGAAAATAAAATTTTCCAAGAATCTTTAGCTTCGATAATAAAGTCACCTAAACTGCTTCTGATAAAAAAGAACACATTATCTGGACGATATGGAGAAGAGCCGGACGCTTGAGCGGTCATAGGAATGCATATATGGTAAAAGCTCGAAGTGAGGCCTAAGCTCTGCAGTTATGTCTGTGATGGAAAGGTCCATTTGTTCCACAAGTGTCAAAAACGCATTGAAAGTGTCTGCATTGCGGATTACAGATGCGATATAAGCCACCACAGGGCGTCCTTGTTGTGTTGTGTCTCTGTCATCAGTCTCTAGAGAGCCATTGTCTCGTTTGGGTGATTCCCTTAAAAGGGCGACTAGAACTCGAAGTAGATGAGGGAGACATGAGGGATCATAGATTACATCTGCACCTAGACTGATACATACTGTTAGCGACATAAGCAACATCTACTACCAAATAATTCTCGGTTTTACTCACACAATATCTGGATGAAATTCACTCAGTTCACTTTCCGGTGCAGTTTCCCACGGAAGATGAATGCATTTAACTCACTGTTGAAGGAAAAAGAATAGATCTTGAATCGGTTAAGTATGATATATACTCTGAATCAGCGAGCCCAAAGAAACTATTTCCTACTCACTGTATTCTGAGCATCTTTGGGTTGTTTCTGAAACTCGTCATCATAGTTTAATTGATTCCTCTCCAAATTAGGCTTCATGTTAGCCAGCGTTAAAAGATCTCCATCTGTTAGTATCACCTGAGCCAGAAAAACTTGTGACTCAACATAGCTTTGTATTTATGACGAGAATTTAGTAATAAGCAACTAAGGATACCATTTTGGCCTTTACATGAGCAAGGCAGATTCCAACCATGCCAACTCCAGAACCAACCTAAACAGGGCTCCATCGAATCAAAAAGTGAGCAAAATAGATCAGAACATAAACCTCATCTGTCAATAAACTTCATAATGTCATCAAACTAACCTCAAAACAAGTTTTATTAGTAAATAACTCTGGAAATGACAGAATAAATTCAGATAGAAACAGACTTGACGGCCAGATGGAACACCTGCACGAAACTCAGGATCTAAGGTGAGCAATGCCGAAGGAGACTCATGTTGTAAAATGAATCTGTCGCAGGCAGATGATAATATAAAAAATCCCTACCCGGTATCTCCTTCAAGCATGTTCAATGAACATTGCAGTGGAATAACTAATTTCCTTGACTTTGGACAACTCGGGTGTTTGTGGGAACCTAATCCACAGATGCGTCAGCACATCTCAATAGGAAAGAATCTATGAACAATGAACAAAAAACACACAGCAAGGACATGATTTTTGTACCTTCTGGAAAAAGAAAAGAGATGAATTTGGTGATCCTTATGTTTTCTTTGACCAATGCACCTTCCTAATCACCCAACTAAACTTAGTTTTGTTTTCCATCAATCACGAAATAAAACAAGAAAACTTCAATGACAAAGGAAAAAAGCACACCTTTGAAGTTGTCATGTAAAGAGCATACTCTTCATACACTTCATCCAATACTTCACCATTTTTCAACTCAACTTCATCAATGAGTTTCTTCAGTAATCTTTTTGCGTATGATGTGTTACCATTCGCAGTCTGCACAGATGAGAAAAAGTTTACAGTAAATTACACATTAGTACCCTTCAAAAATTCAATTTTCCTTCTCGAGAGAAACATAATTTGGCAGATACTAACAAGTCCCCAATGTATGAGCTTGACTAAAACTACACAATTTCCATTATAAAGGTTCCAACTTTCTTTGGTTTTCTGTTATTCTAGTACTAGAGCAGAAGAGTAGAACTTACAGCTTTTACGCAAACTTCCCAGAAAAATCTCTGAGTTCTATCAGTGATTGATCCTCCGGTATAATCTGTACAACGAAAAAGGGACAAACAGAATCAAAATCAAACGCCGGAAAATATGAAACAAATAGCTCGCGGCGGTGATTGTGACGACGGAGTTAAGGTAGTGTATACCTCGCAAGAGTGATAACGGAGTCCACCGGTTCCATGGAGAGGAAAGCAGATAGGGCATGAAGGTACTGTGAATCCACCTCCGCCTCCGCCGATGTTTCGCTCGCCGCCATGACTCCGCCGTGTAAAGCTCCGAGATTGGTAAACCAACATCAAAGCCTAACAATCATAATTTGGGCCTGAAATAGTTTGGCCCAATAATAAAAGTGACTAAATTACCCTAACAAAAACCTCGAAACACCTAAATTACCTCCACTTTGCACACTATGCTTTGTCTTCCTACTTCAGCTAATTTCCCGACTTCTTATCCAATAGAAGCCATGAATTCTTCTCCTATCTTTTGCCTCTCCTCATGGCCATTCTATTTCACCCTCTCTCGCTTTATCCACCATATTCTAAACCCCAAAACCCTTATAGACACAAAATTTTCTCTCTGCTCGAACCGGCAACTCTTAAAAGCCCCACCTTTCGGAGAGATGTGGTGCTTAGGACAGCATCTCTCTGCTTCGTCTCCTTCATCTTTCAAAACCCACTTCCTGAGTCCTTAGCCGATCCTTCGAACTCGTCTAAACCGGGAAAAAGACTCGTCATTGCCAACACTAATTCTTGGTTCCAGTTCTTTGGTGATGGGTTCTCTATTAGAGTTCCTCCTCAGTTTGAAGATGTCATGGAGCCTGAGGTTTGTATTTTGTAACCAATCTCGTATGAATGCGAATCAATGTGTGTATTATCGCTCAGTCTCTTGCTCAAATCTGAACTTGGATGATAAAATTAAGCATACGACTTCTCGTTTTGTCAAAGTTGTAAGTCATCGATTTGTTCCTTTGTCTTAAGAAGAATAGAGGTGCTAAATTGCAAGGGAAAATCATGATTCTCAATGGAAACTTAACTTTTGTTTTGCGCAGTTGCTGACTGATCACTGAGTACTTGTATAGCTGCTAAGTTGGGTCAGAATTAATGGCTGTCCTAGCCATTGATTTGAGGGATTGAAGAAGTTGTGTGTTTCGCATTTTGTAGAATTTTATAGCTATTCTCTGAAATTTTGGTATCAAAGTATGAATTGAAAAGTTGGTGCTGCTCCATTTTTTGGATGATATGATCACTCTTTTGATAATGTATGTTTTTACCTCATGCTCTATAGGACTATTCTGCGGGACTATCTCTCTATGGTGACAAGGCAAAACCGAAGCCTTTCGCTGCACGTTTCCAAACTCCTGATGGGTATTTATCACTCTTCTCTCTTGTAATACATTGGATTCTCTTAGAAAAACTTGTGACAGATTCATGTGTGGATGCAGATCAGAAGTTTTGAGTGTAGTCACTCGCCCTTCAAATCAACTTAAGCTCACTTTCTTAGAGGTTTTCACAACAAAATCATATATTTTACAAGTCTTACGTTTTCACTCATCAGTTTAGAGATTTACTGGTCCGCTAAACGCTATCAAATGTTCTCTGATACAATTAGGCTAAAGATATATCCGATTTGGGATCATTGAAGACAGCTGCAAGACTCTTTGTTCCAGGTTCTCTTAAACATATGCATATTAGAAAGTCGTTTAGAATCTTGCCTTTAAATCCGTCTGGTGATTGATAATTTTTTTAACCATGAGCAGGTGCAGCAACGATATACTCTGCTCGTACAATCAAAGTAAAGGAGGAAGAAGGTTTAAGGCAAGTCTGCTTCGAAATATACTCCTATGAGTTCGAGAATTTTGCAAACAAACCTTCCATTTATAAATTGGAAATTCTTATTATGTCTATCTGCAGAAATTACTACTTCTATGAGTTTGGTAGAGATGAAGAACGCATAGCTTTAGTAGCAGCTGTTAACAGAGGAAAGGTTCGTGCTCTAAACATAGATTAGTCCTTAACATTTATATTTCCAGAGCCATGACTCACTTTGTGTCTCTTTCTTAAACTTGAAAAGGTTTATATCGTTGGAGCAGCTGCACCAGAATCCAAATGGAAAGATGATGAAGTGAAGCTTAGATCTGCTGCTATTTCTTTCACAATCCTATAATCAAAAACCACTTTCTTCTGTTGACAGAAACGCGAAACGCTCTTCAGTCCATTGAGAAATGCGGAATTACGGACAAGCTGGCTCAATGCCATAGCCGGACATTGTTTTGAGACACATTTGTCTTTCATTTTCGTCATCTGTTTTGTTTTTTGGCCTTTTGGTAATGTATTAAAGTTCGTTATTGTCCTGTATAAATAAACAGAGGAATCAATATTATATATAACGCAAAATTCCTAAAACGCTATATTTGTTTCTCTGGTTGCGGTTCGGCCGTCGAAATTTGAGATTTTCTGCGGTTGTGTTAGCCAAATTGTAAGAAAGTGCGTCTGCGTTTCTAAACTATGAAACGTTTCGAGTATAGAGGAGAGGCACACCGAGATACGGTGCTCCGCGATGTAGTGGACCTGATACACCTTAAACCCTGCCGATCGAAGTCGAGCCTCGGGACACAGAGAATTAGGCAGCTTGATTGGAGCTTAAGATCAATGAAAAGCTAGGGTTTTTCGTTGAATTTCTTCACACTGATCAAGAATGGCGCTCGTGAGAAGATTTCAGACAGTTCGTTCTTTGTTGCGAACAGTTGGACCAAGAGAAGCTTCTTCAATCCCGTAAGCATTCCTAACTCCGAATCGTTTCTGTGATAAACCACAAGCTGTTCAATAAGTTATGGAATTTCAGAGTTTTAGATCATTATAAGTAAGAAAGATTTCACTTTTTAGCTTCTTCATCATTTGTATGTCAGTATTCGGAATAATGACTTGTCTTGGATTCAAATTGGAGATAATTCCAGATTTGGGTGTTGGAGGAGCTATCATTCTTCTCTTTTTCATGGTAAATTCAGTCATATGGCAATTGAATTGGCTGTGAAATGATGTTTTTGGAGAAATTTAGTAATGTAATTGCCATTTCCAGCCCCTGACGTTCATGGAAAGAGCGTGTATTCAAGCTTATATGAGGACCACAACGTCAACACGCATTTGCTTCGATCTACAATGGTAATCATCACAAGATTCATCTTTGGCTGTTGGATTAGTGATATTTGGTCCTGGATCAAGATTCATCACCACCATCATTTGTGTTTTTCAGATTGCAGAGTCTTTGCCATTTACAAATGACAAAAGGTCCGCCACAACGCAAGTAAAGGCTCCACCGCAGCTACAGAAAACGGTTGGTCAAGTGTCCCACCATTTTTGTTTCAAATGTCTTAACTCTAACATGTATTGCTTCCTATGATTTGACTGTCTAACATTATTATATATGAGTGCAGGGTGCTGTTAGAGTGTCCATGGTAAGTCCTGGGTTTGTATATGAACCCTATGCACTCCAGGAGAAAATCTCGATTTGGCGGAGGTATTTTAGACACTTTACAAACTTTTACAATTATTGAAGATGCTGTTTCTAATGTGATAAATTCCTTATTTCTGCTTAATAGTTCTGAGTATAACTGACAAGATAGTTGTTCTACTATAGTTAAGTTTAACACTACATTCTATAATTGCCTCAGCTGTTTTTTTGTCGCCTGCTTTTCAGATGTTTCACAAGAAGTGGTTGGCGAAGAACAAAAGAAGATTTTGTTCGGGAGGTTAAAACATGCTCATTCATTTTCTAAACTGGAATATACATATTTGGTAGATGTAATAATACATATAAAACTTTAAATTTCAGCTAAGAAGCGCCTATGCTATCGCAAAGTTAAGAAAGACTGGATATTCAAAAAATACGTTCTATATAGAAGCATTAGAATTATACAAGCAGGTATTAATTATACACCTTTTGGTTGATTTTTTTTCTTTTCTTGACTAACAGCAAACATATTACAAAGCATCTTGACTTAGCTACCCGGGTTTTCTTCAGATTAACATTCTGATGGCCAATGGTGACAAGAAGACAATAAGGAAACACGTAACAGAAAGAATGTATTCTGTAAGGCTTCCATTTGTATTGAAGTTGAAGATAATATAGTCTTCTGTAATGTTGAATTTGTTTCTCTTCACTATTAGGCACTGAAGAACGAAATTAAACAGAGAGAAGACATCTGGGATGGTGTTTACTGGGAAATGATAGAGCCAGTTGTCAAAATCCGAACTTTACAAGCTCGGCTGGCAAGTTCTTCACTAAGATTGAGTTTTTTATAGATCTTGGGCATTTTGTGATCTGAAGCAGTGATTTAAGATATTTTCTGGCTAAGGGATTTTTTAACTCACCCTTTTTCCATCCTTTTGACAACTTCTCAGATTGGCATTGACCGGACGGACCTTAAGAAAGCATTCATACAGTTAACACTTGAGTTTTTGACAAAGCAGGTCAGTGTTAACTTAAGTCATAAATTTGCTTCTCGTGCATTGGAGGCTGTACTGCGTTCTTGAGATATTCTTTTTTGTTCAGAAATTTGAAGCATACGATGCAAAAGGCAATGTAGTAGCTGGAGACAGGAAAAAAGAGGTAAAATAAACTTTAATTAATCATTGCTGTTCGATATTTGTTCATAGACTGCAACCAATTGGTAATACCTTAAACACAATATTTGGATTGGATGGATGAATAATTCGATATCAATGTGCTGGTATTTGATAAAGAATCCAATAAGTTTTCTTACCTACGTGTGAACTACAACATTTGTTGCTTTTGCAGGTGCTTGTACGTGACATTTGGGTCTTTGAGAAGTCCCTATTCCACACAGGGGCTTACTGGCGCCTCTGTGGCCGAATTAATTTATGAAATTCTGCAAAACAAACCAATTTTGGACAAAGAATAAAAACCAACCTGCCCTTTGATTTTTGCTGAGACAGTATTCTCCTTTACAGTTTGACTTTCTTCTATTATTTTCTCTCACACTTTAAGCCTTTATGTTATCTAATTAGGTCTCTAGAAAAACCTACTTTGCCATTTTGCAAGGTAAAAATCAATAAACCATCGATAAGAGAAAAGATCAGAAAACATGTGTTGGGTAGTCTATTTGTAAACCTCATTGAAACCAGTTTTCTTTGTTGTAGACTTGTAGTTCATAAACAGATTGTTGTATTGTTGCTTCTGTCACTTTATTTGATCTTCTTCTACTTTAAAAGTAATTGTAAATTTGTAAATGATTCGGTTAATTAGTGAACAGAATATACAGTCTTGAGCTTGGGACCTTTTAGAGGACATAATTATGTTAAGAGGAATTAAAAGAGGATATTTTTATGTTTCCAAAATGGCCCCAATTACTTACAAATCCTCTGTTTATGTCCTCAAATTCAGTTTGTATAGACAAGTCTCAACTACTAAGAAGTCTCACCTACTTCACCACTTCTGAAAAAAAATGTTTTAAATGTGGGTGCCAAAAGAATATATATGTTGTTTGAACAAAAAACTTAGTTTTTTTTTATCAACATTACTTGTAATCATTACAATCAGTTCTAAGAAAAATTATTCACCACAGTTTGATTCCTAAATAACTCTCTAGCATAACGGATCAGGTGATCAGTTTTGTGGTTGAAAGTACGGGAGATTTTTGAGATGGTGCAAGATTGGAAAGAAAGCCGAAGACGAGAGAAGTTTTCCATGTAAGGTGAAAAGGCTAACCATACGGGAGATTTTTGAGATGGTGCAAGATTGGAAAGAAAGCCGAAGACGAGAGAAGTTTTCCATGTAAGGTGAAAAGGCTAACCATACCCTCTGAGAGCCATTTGTTTCGATTTTTTTGTTTCCAAAAAGTCTCTTCTTCTTTATAGACTATACATAGTTCCTCGGCCACTTGTTGGATCTCCACTGTAGGACAAACATCTATATAATTTGTTCAATATATAGATTTCAATTTTCTTTTGAAAAAATCGATGGGAGAGTGGACACTTTTCTGATAGGAAATTCGAAGCCATCATGCATTGTGACATGGCGACTCACCAAAAGAAATGTTTTTTCTTTTCTTTCTTTTTTGTTATATATGCAATAATTATCTATAGTTTTATTTCACTAAAGAGATTCACATATGGACATAACCTCTGTACAAACTCCGTTCTTCTTCTTTTGTCTTATCATATCATGTTTCTTTATATTCACCACAACAAGATCTCGACGGAGCTCTCAAAGAGCCACCACGCTGCCTCCAGGACCTCCACGGTTATCGATCATCGGAAACATTCACCAAGTTGGTAGTAACATGATCAGTCATTCGCGAATCTCTCAAAAACTTATGGACCAATCATAAATCTCGAGCTTGGATGTTTAAACTCAGTGGTCATATTTTCACCAGAAGCTGCTAAAGAAGTACTAAGAACACATGACCAAATCTTATCTGGTCGTAAGCCACCTAACTCGATGCAGTCAGTCAATCACCACAAACATTCAGTTGCCTGGATCCATCCGTCCTCTGATCGTTGGAGGAACCAATTTATTTTTCTTCCACGGTTTTATCATCTTTTTTCCATAAGATTTGCTACTATTTTTATTTTTGTCAACAAATAACCATTATATCGATAAGTACCGATCCATAACCTAACTTTTCTAATTAGAGCATTGTGAGATTCAAATTCACCATCCGGTGCTACTATTTAAAGCTTAGAATTTTATTTTTTTGTGTGCAACAACTTCAAATATTTCTTTTAATGCAAAGTTTGTTCTTTCAACAATTGTGATAAAAACTTTAAAAATACAACAACTATTTAACTTTTGCCATGAAATTACATAAACTTTTTGGACTACCCAAATAATACACAAACTACTTTTCATTGTTATTTTAATACATCAATTTTCAAAAATTAAATATTTTATACGAACTGATTAATGTACGTCAATGATGGTGACGTGACATTAATTACATCAATAATTTTTAAATCCACATGTATTTTATGAATAAAAAAAGACATTAGTACCCTTAATATTATACCAATTCGATTTTATTAGATAGAATCATATAATAATAATGTCATAAACATAAAAATAAAAGATCAACACAAAGGTGATTGTCTCATATATTCTCAACCAAAGTGATCGATCACCAGATTAAAATATTGTATTGCTCTTGGATTCCCATACCATTTCATTAGGTTTGACAAGCGTGTTCTCTATAAGCTCCTCTACCTCCTTCAATTCCCTGCTACATGTGTAGTGTTGAATCTCTCTATCGACATGATTTGGTCCACTTGACATGTAATCAAACAATTTTCTTCATCTTTGTAGAAACCCACAATGGCTACAAGATGGGCACAACCAGCAATACTGGTATTAAAGACACAATTGCAATACATCACAACCAGAGAATTACCCACATAGGTACCAGTTCCTAAACTTTTATTTGTTGGAACTCCATGTATCTCCGTATCTCAATCTAATGTTCCCAAAACAGAGCAAGAGTTTCATTTGCTAGCAAATGATAACTGATTTAGTAAAACAATTTCAAACATAAATCGCTAATGTAAAATCTTTAATCGATGAACACTTACCTCATTTTGTTCAAATTAAAATCAGACACTGTAAATCACATTTCCTCTTTCAACCTCAATTAACAATGGATTGTATGAGAAAATATCAAAATCGTAGAAGTATGAAATTAGGGGTTAGAAAATTAGGGATTTTCCCAAATCGAATTGGGATAAGACTAAGGGTGACCATGTCTTTTTGTATTAATAAAATACAAGTGTGCTCAAAAATTAACGATGTAATTAACGTCATGTTACCATCGTTATGTCTGTTAATCAGTTTGTATAAAACTCTTACATTTTGAAAGTTAATGTATTAAAATAATAATAAAAATTAGTTTGTGTTTTATTTGGGTAGTCCAAAAAATTTGTATATTTTTTGGCAAAAATTAAATAGTTGATGTATTTTTAAGGTTTTACATATCTATAAGAACTCTTTTGGCCCGTTCAATATACAATAAATAGATGTTGGAGTATTAGAGAACTCAATTTTCCTCTCTTTAAGCTTTATAATTTAAATGGTAGTGTTTAAGTAGCATTTGTCAAGTGATTTTTATTTTTCCTAACTCTTTTTAGTTAGATAGTTTAATCCAACTAATTATATTTTCTACTCATACGTAGTAGTAGAATTAAGTCAAACTTTAAATAAGTTAGTTATTAGTTATGGCATATAACCACCAAGTAAGTTAGGTTACTTCATTTGTGTTTTAAGTACTTTTATATTATTATATTTCATTTTTTTGTCTTCTATATTATGTTTTCCTTTTTCAAAAATTTCGTGATGTGATCTAATATAACGAATATTGGCTGGACAAATGTGACCATAACTTTAAAAATTATGATTAGGATGATCCAGCTAATGACTTTGCACCATGGTTTGATTTCTACTTGCTGCATTATAATAGTTTAAAAAATAAATTGTAGGGGGTAGGCGTTAGGCTATGGATCGGGATTTGTCGATCCAATGTTGACAAAAAAAAATTATGATTAAAAAAACAAAAATTCATTCTAATTTTAACTAATATCAAATAATGTATTTGACTATTTTAATGAAATATATATAATTCTAGGATAAAAAGATATAATAAAAAAACAAATTCATAGCGATCTTTGTTTGACGGGCAGCTGCCTAAACTTGATTGTGATATCCTCCAAAAGGATTGATGTTGCAAATGGGCAGTGGCTGCTCTTCTCTCTCTTACTCTTCTTCTTCCTCCACTTGCATTGCCACTGCTTTCTCTATTTCTTCTCCCTCTTCTTCTTCCTCTTCACTTAAGCTTAATCCAAGAAGCTTCCTTTTCCTTCTCAACCCTAGAAATCTATCGACCCAATTGAGAAATCAGGCATCTTTGAGGTGTGGGAAATCGTTGGAGATGGCATCACAGAAACACATCATGTTCGATGTTGAGAAGTTTGATGATGAGTTTGTTCAGAAGTTGGTTTATGATGCTCTCGTTTGGTCTTCCCTTAACGGACTTGTCGTCGGTGACAAAACTTATCAGGTTTAGTTGCTTGCGTCAACTAAAGTTCCAGTCTTTTGATCCTTTTTTCTGATAAAGTTGGAGAACAATTCAAAATTGATGAACTGTGAGAATTGTGTTTAGCTGATAGAATTTTCACACTTTGCATATATTACTGATCTGAATCAAGCTTGAATTACATCTTGTTACGGATGGTGAAGAGACGAAAAAATGTTGCTTGTAGAATTGAGAGGTGAAATCTGGTTTCTTTTCAATAGTTTTGATGGAAATTTTATTTACAGAAATCAGGAAAAGTTCCCGGAGTTGGAATGATGCACGCACCGATTGCATTGCTACCAACGCCATTCCCAGAGATTTACTGGAAGCAAGCTTGTGAAGTTGCTCCCATTTTCAATGAATTGGTTGATCGTGTGAGCTTGGATGGGAAATTCATACAGGATAGTCTCTCCAGGTTCGTTTTTTACTTAAAGTATCTATCTTTGATATTCATTCGAAATTATCATGGTATCAGGATCTATATGGTTTAGATTATCTCATCTGATATCTACCATGCTTTTTGATTGTTTCTCTATCTTTTAGAACGAAAAAAGTTGACATCTTTACATCTAGACTTCTCGACATTCACTCCAAGATGCTAGAAAGCAACAACAAAGAGGTCTCTTCACTCTCTCTTGTTTCATTTTAATATCGGTAACAATGTTCTGAATCTCATTCATTTGGTTGTGTTTCTATCACAGGACATCCGTATGGGATTACATCGGTCAGATTATATGCTTGACGAAGAAACAAAATCACTTCTTCAGATTGAGATGAACACTATCTCGTCTTCTTTTTCAGGCCTTGGTCGTCTTGTTAGCGAGCTACATCAGTACGTTAGCCTTTGACTATCTTCTACATACTCTTTTTTTCTTCTCTTGCGAAACTTTAACTAAAAGGTTTCATATTTTACTTGTTTGCAGGACACTGCTTCGATCGTATGGGGATCAGCTTGGGCTAGACTCTGAACGTGTACCGAGAAATACATCCACAAGCCAATTTGCTGATACAATGGCTAAAGCTTGGTTGGAGTACAATAACCCAAGGTTAGCCTTAGCCCAAGAAGTCGTTCATGATAGTGATAAAGATACTGGAACTTAAGAATCAATTGCCTAACTTGAAGGTTTAAACATTTCTTGATTACAGTGCAGTAGTCATGGTAGTTGTACAACCAGAAGAACGCAACATGTATGATCAACATTGGCAGAGCAGTGTACTGAGAGAAAAATATCCTATAATAATTTTTTCTTTTTGGTTTTCGCCGGTCAATCTCGACTTTACATCCTATATTTTGTATCAAAGAAAAAGTTTTCTTCCTTAGCTTCAAAACACGCACAATATTGTATCCATCAGGAAGACTCTAGCAGAAGTTGAAAGTGAAGGACGTTTACAAGAGGATGGAACTCTTACTGTGTAATATTTTGTTTCATTTGCGGTTATTAAGCATCTACACATTTTTTTCGAAAGCTATATTTAGAACTTTTGTTGTTACAGTGGTGGCCAAGAAGTCGCGCTTGTTTATTTCAGATCTGGCTATTCTCCCACTGATTATCCATCTGAATCAGTAAGTAGCTGTTTCTTTCCAATATCGTGGCTTGATTCTTTGAGATGATCTGAATTATACTGTTTGTTTATTCTTTGAATTGATCTGAATTATACTGTTTGTTTATTGTTTTCGATTTCCAAGGAATGGAATGCTAGGCTTCTTATAGAGCAGTCTTCAGCGGTGAAATGCCCGTCCATAGCTTATCATTTAACTGGCACCAAGAAAATCCAGCAAGAACTGGCAAAACCAGGTGTTCTCGAGAGGTAATTGGATCACTGTATATCTTGCATAGATGCTGAAACTGAAGAGCGATTTTCTCAAAGGAGATAAACTCTAAAACATGAAAAACAGGTTTCTAGACAACAACGAGGACATCGGTAAGCTGAGAAAATGCTTTGCTGGGCTGTGGAGCTTGGATGATCCAGAAATTGTCAAAAAAGCTATTGAAAAACCTGAATTGTTCGTTATGAAGCCTCAGAGAGAAGGCGGAGGTTAGAAACTAACTCAGTCCCACGAGTCTTTAACTTTTGCAGTCATATTCTAAGCCAATCCATGGATTTTTCTTCCAGGAAACAACATCTATGGAGATGATGTGAGGCAAAATCTTCTGAGATTGCAGAAAGAAGGAGAGGAAGAAAACGCTGCTTATATCCTAATGCAGAGGATATTCCCAAAAGTCTCAAACATGTTCTTGGTGCGAGAAGGCGTTTACCATAAAGATCAAGCTATATCAGAACTCGGTGTCTATGGTGCTTACCTTAGGTAACAGAGCAGAAAATTTAAGGATTTGGTTATGCTTTATTCATTCTCTACTTGGTGTTGTGAGATAATCTTTAAAACAATGAAATGTGTAGGAACAAAGACAGAGTTATCATAAACGAGCAGAGTGGTTATCTGATGCGCACAAAGGTCTCATCATCAAATGAAGGTGGTGTTGCAGCTGGTTTTGCAGTCTTGGATAGCATCTATTTGAATTGAGATGGATCACATTCATAATCATCCTGATTAATGTCATGATGGTTCATGACTCGTTTCCTTATTCTTCTTATTGCTTTATGAAAATTTGTATTTAATTCATGAAGGACCAGACAAAGCTGTTTACAATAAAAGCAATCCAAAATAAAATGTTTTCTTGTTATAAAACGTATATTATTAAGATTTACTGCATTAAAGTGAAGCAATATCGGAGTATATGATGAATATGACGCAAACTGCATGAAACTTACTCAAATGATGAGTACATACATCGTTTTTTCTTTTTTTTTTCTTTTTGTTGATTAATTTGAACAAATGTAATCATACTGAGCTATGTGATTACTTAATATCGATTTTGGGTGGAAAAAAACTAAAAGTAAACTTAATTATTCAGACCAAAAATATTTCTCCGAATTCTAGCTTTGTTTATCAACCGAAAATTTTCTTTTTGTTAACCGAGAGGTTTTGGTTTCTAGGGCAGCTGACTCCTGGGAACTCCGCATTATCTTCTACATAGTATCGGATCAAGCCTAGATGATTGCCTCTGGCCAAATATAAATAATAGGCGTGAGAATCGATCTATCCCCTAGGCTGACAAGATGACTTTTTCCTCAAGTAAAATCCACTATATCAGATGACTTTGGTTTAACCCAAAGCCTTTTGTTGAGGTAAAATTAATTACTTTTCAATACCTAGTTTTGTAAGAATTACATTGCATCAGATATTCATCGTAACATAACAAATATCTCGAGAGATCGTTTGAACACTTATACATAGTTTTATAATTGGCACGTACGTCCGGTACGTGAAACATATATGTCACATGTTCTTCAGTGTAATGGTTTTTAGACCATAAGAACATTGTTCTTCAGTGTAATGGTTTTTAGACCATAAGAACATTGTTAGTGGTGATACTATGTGAGTATTATATAAATAAAAAAAATAAAAAAAAAAGTGAAGAGAGAGAGATGGGTCTCTTAAATAAGAGACTTAAGAGACCATTGAGACTCTTAAATATGTGGCACATTCTTATTGGTTTAATTTTTATTAATAATATTAAAATTTAATTATTTACAAATTTTTATTAAAATATTATTATTGAAATGTTAAGATACTCATTATTAAACATGCTCTAACCACATACACTTACACAACTTTAACGAGTAACATCAATTACGAAGGTCCGTAAATCCGATGCCTCTACGTTTTGTAGGAAATATAGCAAAGAAGAAGCTTGCGATTGTCACCACCATAACAGCAATATATTTAATCATAATAACGAAATGACCAACCAAACTCTCGCTATCGTCCTTTGGGAGCAAACACATCCGAAAATCCGAATTCTCGACGGCTAACGCCAAGAACACGACCACAGACACAAAAGCATGCACGAAATCAACAAAACTTAGCTTGTATCTCTCTTTCTTATCGTCTCTTAAGACAGATTCAGGATCATAACAATCTTCTTGAGAGTCATTGAGGATGTAAAAACCATTGCTAGTGGCAATTCCGTAATAAATACGGCCGTTTTCGCCGACGAAAGAGTCGGTAAAGGAGGAGAAGAAGCAAGTGGCGGCGCAAAAAGTGATGAGGGAAATTGTTAGGATTTTATTGGTGGGTTTATTAGTACACTGGCCACCATTAGAGAAAGAAGGGATTAGGGTTTCGAATATTAGGGCAGTTCCGGTCGGTAAGAGGTTAGCGAAGTTTCCAGCTGTTGGTAGAGATCTAGTGAAAGCCGCCTCCATTTTTTACTACTTTGGTCGGAAGAGGAATAAAGGTTTTAAATATGGAGAAAGAGTGTTTTGTTTGTCCTTTTTTGTGTTAATTGGTTATGTTTTGTCTGTCTTTGTGTACGTAATGCATGCATGTGAGGATACGTTTGATGCGTATTTTTTATGCATTTCTTGTATGATTTTACTAGGTTTGTTGGTATCCCAAAATATAAAGTATTTAACATTTTTTCATTGGTTTTGTAACTACGTACTTTATTACCTAACGTAAGGTTATTAAAACCGCTTTTTTTTTTATGATTAACAGGTTTATTTTGATGATTAAGAGGTTTTGGGCCAAGACATGTTGTTAAAGTGTCAAAAGTTCCACGTTGAAAAAGTTAAAGATTCTTGAACAATATATAAGTATGTGGCAATTATGCTCTCTTGAGATAGATTTTGAGAGTGAGTTATGCCCATATTTATATGATATTAGAGTTTGGTCTAATTCCAATGTTGACCACATGTGGATGTCCAGTCCCACAAATTTCACACTTCAGATGTTCAGTTCTGAGCGTGAGGGGATGTGTTAAAGTGTCAAAAGTCTCATATTGGAAAGGTTAAAGATTTTTGGGCAATATATAAGTATGTGGCAATCATCCTCTATTGAGCTACTTTTTGAGAGTGAGTTAGGCCCATACAAATATATGTACACCTCCTCAAGACGATGTTCAAACCATTTAGTATAATGTTAGTTTTGAGAGCATGCATCCCTCTCAAATCATTTATTAAAACCATTTCTAACTTAAGTTTGAGAGGATCCTCGAATTGCAAATAAGTAATAGCTTATATCGGAAATTAGGTTGCATGTTTATAGTGTTGGGTTAATCTACTCTTCTTTCTTTTGGAATTGAAAAACAAACCAACGATGACACGATCATATTACGTCACACACATCTTAACTCATGAAAGCATAAATCTGATAAATCTGCCTGAAAACAAAAAGGAAAATCTTAGTAAGAATATATATAGATAAGGTAATAATTAGTGAATGTGCATGTTCTATGAAATTGAGTCCATTAAGTTATACTTTGCACGGTTGTACCTAACTTTTTTTTTTTGATTACTCAATCTTAACAAAATATGGCAAATGGAATGATTTTTCAAGGGACAGGTAAAATATGTGCAATTTTATTAAAGTTCGATTTACATAGTATTTTAAAGGTCAAACTTCATTCTTATAAGGAAAAAAAAGTATGAGATTGAGAAATATAACCCACATTCTTTTTAAGTTTTTATACACTATTTTCCCATATGAATTATAAAAAAAATATATAATATCATGATAAATCAAACTTATCGTATGTTTGATTTCATACTTACGTACTTTGATCATGCGATATTTTAAAGTTCGAATAAATTAGAACAGAATAATCCATGTGGAAAAAACTATCAACGAACATACACATGTCAAATAAAATTTATGAGAATATTTCATTTATTTAAGATTAAATTGATCCCAACTTTTGCTAAGAAATATTTATCACATTCTAACAATCATATAACATAGAATGCAAGTTTTATCTATGATTTGGAGTAGACGAGATAAGTTTTAACTTAACAGTGGGTTTTTAGTGGGCTTTTAAAACGGACTTGACACTTGGGCTTTTTAAATGGACTTACCTTACAACTTTGGGATAAATTCGCTACCAAGTACAGATGAGATTAGGCTGACGTGACCCATTTTTTATTTTTATTATAATTATAGTGAATACTTTGTCACTAATTCACTATCCATTGATATTTTTTCATTAATTTTATTCTATTCACATGGTCCGCTTAGTCTTTACTTAAATTGTCCCATTCACTTTATTCACTTCTATCATTTGAAATCATTATTTTACACTGTTTTCTTTTCTTTTTTGGTGGGGTATTTTACACTGTTTTAAAACTATATCATTCTATATTTTATTTTATTAAAGTTTTAAAGGTTTCACTTTTGTTTTTTTTTTCCGTGGTGGGAAGATGTTTTTGTTATTAATTTTTCTTCTGGAGATTCAATTTGACGAGCAGAAGACCAGTTTTCAGGAATAGATATTTTTCTTGACGGCTCGAGCAAAATAAGAAAAGGATTATTACTAAGTAATTCAATAACACCAACATGTGACTTCACTAGAGGCACAACTGCCTCATATTGTAAAATGGTAACTTCACCACACTTTTTATTCAATAAACAATCTTTCTGGTCATGGTCCCATTTGCTACACAAAATGCATCTAGGTGGCAGTCATGAAAAAGAGACTAAAATGAGAGTAGCAGGGTAGTTCCCCTCTGGAATTGATATCTTACTTGGAAGGTGACATTCCAAATTGACGTTGATTAAAATACTAGCAACGTCAAGACGAAGACACTTCTCCGTGCTTTAGTGAAGCTTAATAGGATCCCCAATATGACTTGCCAAATAGCTCAACCCTTTGTAAGTGAATAAGTGACTTGGAACATCTTTGAAGTCAACCCACATAGGAATGGATTTAATGTCCGAACTTTGAGCTGCAATGTCTGGAGTTCACTCATTGACAAATAAGGGAATATCACCAACATGCCAAAATTTCCTACGAAGAACACGAGATTGAGTAGAGTCATCATCAATTCAGAATAAGACTGCTTTAGAACTGATGAAATTAGCATCAATTTTCAAATTCTTTTCATGATTCTGTCAGATGCGATTTACTGTAGCGTGCACTGTCCCAATGTGTGGAACATCACCAACGAAGTGTCCAACAACGAGATTCTGCCAGAGAGGAATCGGATCTGTAAACACATCTTATGGGAGAGAAGAAGAGATTACACCATCTTTGAATTGTAGTTAAAGATTGTATGGATCCAGAGGGACCAGACCGACGCGCAACAGAGACCCATACCTTCTTAGCTTTTGACGGCATAGAACAAAGAGAATTGGGAGGAGAAAAATCAGACGAGATGGTGGCGGCGGCGCCTCCCATCGAGAAATAGATTGGTAAAGGGGTTTTTGTTTCAATGGTACATGTTACATTACATCACATGAAAATACAAAAATACAAAAAAAAATTGTTTCCGCAACATTAATCATTTAATAACGGAGAGAATATCATTTTTGAAGAATTGACACATGTTAAAACTAATTGCAAGAATCAATGTAAACATTTGCATAAACTGATACTATCTCTGTATGAGGTGATTAAACGATCGTATAAAGAAAAATATTTGAATCAAATTATATATGTTTCAATTTTCAATACAAAACTGATTTTATTTTGTTTCTTTTTACAACTTTTATTCTACATATGTATTTTTAGTTGGTTGAATAACTATTAAATAAACTAAAATATATATTTTAATTTTTTATATATATAATTGTCATAATCTTTGTGCAAGATATTTTAACATCAATTATTTTGAAACATATAAGTATAAAATATTTGTAGGATCACTTTCAAGGTGAATTACATAACATAATAAGTCTATTTATGGCCAGGCTTGCTTGACATGGGCATGAAAAGGGACCACACTTGTACAATGATAAGATGTCAAGAAAGAACGATAATAATTATGATGTAAGGTTTGATGATGAATCTAATGGTAAGCTTGATAAGCTATTGAAGATGACCCAAAAACTGGTATATGTTTATGACAAATATAATGGTTGAAAGTGAGTGAGTTATGTTGGAAGACTTAGTAGGGAATCAATCTAGAATGTTCAAACGACATCTCAACTTCTCTTACCAAAGCATTAACGTTGAAAATCCTCAACACCAAATCTATCTATCCTTGACGACAGGGAACATAAGGAGAAATTTAAGCCAACAACTCTCATTCATCAATTATTAAAACTTCTATCAACCTCAAATTAAAGACCCCAAAAAATTTTTAAGACCAAAAACAACTTATTTGCTCAATTTTACAAGGATGATCATATAAAGTGAATTCAATGTTGCAAACATTACTAAAGAAAAAATAAAATAAAGTGTTTTTGATCAAATAGTACTTTTAGAATTTGACTTTATATAATTGGCTAATCTCCTAAAATGAGTTTTAAATTATGAATAAAATCTTATTCAGAAAGTATATTAGGTCAAAGTTGTTAAATTCATATCTAGTATCTTCCCACTAAAGTTCAATCCCACGAATTTACGTTAATGTTTGGGATTTTATAGGAGAGTTAAAGTTATGAATCGGCATTCTAACAAATAAGAAAATAAAATAATGTCTTATTCATCTATTTGATGAAAAAAAAGGAACCAAGAACAATGTTGATATTTGAAGTTTTTCGATATTTTATCAACGAATCGATGAGTACTGTACAATAATTTTGATAGAGATATTACAAAGTACAATACTTTTAATAGAAATATTACAAGTTTAGGTCCCATATGAAGATAATCAATATGCACAAATAGCTTAAACTGCCTCTAACTCCAAAAGTCCACCGAAGATCATATTAGATAAGGCTCAAACCCTAACGTGATTGTAATACTATCATCTTTACGAACCCAAAATTAATTTATGATTGGATCTCTGCATTTAAAAGTCTTCCAAATTCTCAAACTCAATATCTAAGTTTGATTCATCTCGTCGTGCTGATGGATAAGAGAAGCTTGTATTTCTTCAAGTGATAATCCTTTCGTTTCAGGAACCAGAAACCAAATAAATAGTAACACTGCTCCTTCCAGAGCCCCAAAAACGTAAAATGTTCCTATTGAATTCGTAAAGTTTACATTAAAAAAAAGAATTGTATATTTTACACTTGTTCTTTAACCTAATCGCTGTGAAAGTAAAAATTGCTACTATTTTATAGATGATTTTTTCAGCAACACATGTAACATTCATAAATAAAGTAGTCGCAGCAACTTTTATGGATGTTGCGAGTATCGCTAAACAAACATCTATAAAAAAAAGATGTTGTTGCGACTCCTGTAAAAAAAACCTGATAAAATACTTATATTATAGCGTAATTTTCTAAAATTTAATCTTTGGTTTCTATGATGATCTGTACTAACTAATATCAAATTTGTATTGCAAAATTTTTTGTAAGGTAAGAAATTATGTTATAACATAGTAAATAAATTAAAAAAATTGGCTTTCTTATGAACCTTTTTTTTGGATAAATTATGAACCTTATAATGTTTGATTGTACTCCTCGTAAGATTAAGTTATATTTATATATGGAGGCGGAATTCTGTATATAAAAATATGAAATCTTTTATATTGTGTAATTAATAATAAAAAATGTTATACCTTGAGTGCTCCACTCGAACAGAAAATTGAAACCGTAAGTGACGACTGAACCACTTGTCCATGCGGCTAATGTAACTATGCTTCCTGCTGATACTTTTATATTTATTGGAAATATCTGCATCAACATACCAAAGTTCATATATTACTTGATTTATAGAAACATATATATATATTATTTGTGCACTAGATTTGAGTAAATTTATATACCTCAGACATAATTACCCATGGGAGGCCTCCCAAGCCAATGGCCTAGATTCCAATATATAGCTACCCAAAAAAAAGAAAAAGTTTTAAGATTTTAGAAAAGAGAAAAATATGTTTATTAGAAAGATTTTGTAAAAGTAGACAAAATATTTTACCGTAACGCATAGAAATGTGAATATTGGAGTTAGTTCTGGAAGCAATTGTTTTTTCTACTCATACCAAATATACAAAAACATTGTTAAAATAAAAGAAATGTTAAGAATTGAAAGAAAAAGAAGATGTTAATAATTATATATTTAAATAATTATAAAAAATGTTGAAAATAACCTGTAATGTGAAGGCGACCCCAATAAAAATGGAAGTAATGCTTATCCCAGATGCAGAAGTCTATATGTCACAATAGTAATCAAATCAATAGTATCAATCAGCCTTAAAACTTGGTAAAACTTTATATATATATATATATATACACGTTTTTGGATCAATTTTTAGAACTTTCCGTTTGTTAGTACTTATGTTTCTTAAAGAATTGTCATTATAAGTGTCGAATTGTTCTCAGTCAGGTGGTTAGCATGATCTAGCTAATGACTTGATAGTTCGATTCTTACCCACTATAATATAATAGTTTAGAAAAAAGGATTTTAGATGTAGGTTTTAGACTATAAATTGAATCTTGTCGATCCAATTGTTGAAAAAAAAGGAATGTCATTATAAAATTTTCATATAAATTAAAAAATAATATAGATCGGCTAGAATGACATTTTTTTTAAACATCTTTAACTTTTTAGAATGATATTTCATTGCGAAATAGAGGAAATATTAGTAATAAATAATTGTACTTATAAAAAAATAGAGAAAAAGTGCTAACCAATAAGAGAGGTCGTATTCCCCATTTATCGACAAGAATGACACCAACAATGGCTTTTGGTATCTGCCAATAGCCATAAATACAATTCAATGTTAACAATTTAGGGTGGTACTGAACAGATATTCAAAAAATTTGTAATATCTGCGATTTGATGAAACTACTCTTATAATCTTTATTCTATTTTCGAACAAGAAAAAAGAGAAGAAGTCATGGGTCAATGTCAAACAAAAAATGTACTCCCTTCGTTTTAAAATACTACATAGATATTTTAGAATTTTCATATATATTTGAAAAACTTGTGAAATAATAATTTAATCTTATGTATTATTTTAAAGGTAAAAAATTTTTAAAAGAGAGAATAAATTACGACGAAATAAGAAATATATAATAAGATATATATTGGATACAGAAAACATATACTTTTTTGAAACAAAATATTTTTTGAAAATATCTATATTTTTGTAACGGAAAGAATATATAATTACCACGAAGAGGCCAAGCAATGTCGTTCCAATGGCCACTGAAAAACCTGTTATCACAATAGATAAAGTAATATAGAGTATAAACAAATATGAGCTTATAACTATTCCAAAATTTTAGTTATCTAATTGAAGTTACAATTTTGATAAAATATTTTAACTGTGATTAATTCATTTTAACATTAGAATAAGATATTTTTGTCAACCTGTTAGTACTATACTTTTTCTAAATGATTTTAAATTTTTCAGTTTATAAATTTAAATATAAAAAAATTTATTAATGTTTTCAAAACATAATAAAAATGTGGATATATTTTATATAAAAAGTAATAATAGTGAATCTTACCAGCTTTTCTAAAAATGGAACTTGCATAAGCAAGTACAGCAGAACTTCCTGAGAATTGTTGTATCAACATTAGCCCGATTCCTACCTGATCAATTAATTTATATTTTCTTTTAATATAAATTAAATACTCTATAACTACTTATACAAAAAATTAATAATAAATCAAATACCCATTTTGCAAAATATATTTACCACGAGTGTGTATCTATACTTTCTCTGAAACAAATCACCAAAACTCGTCTTGGAATCATTTTCGACCATTTTGGTCATAACCTGAAAACAAAATAGAATTTTAATAAATTTACGTTATAGTGAAAAATTATTAATTTATCTATAAATTAATATTATTAATTTAAACTATTTTTTATTGTTAAATTTTTTAAAAAAGATAAATTAAAACTATTTTTATATTAATTTTTGAAGGTTATAAATTTTATAATATTAGAACTAAAAATTTTAATATTTTTACCATAGATTACCGATACTATATATATATATATATTCCAATTTTGATTAATGACATGAATATTTTATTTCTAACAGTCTATATTATTATTACAATGAAAATGATACATACTAAAAATTAAAAATTTGAAAGAAATTTTATTTATTTTTTATAACATGTTATACCACAACATTATAGTTTGAATGTAGAATATAACAAATATTTTATAGAGTTAAGCTCTAGGAAAAATTTATTTTTTTAAAATCATATATTAGTATATCAACTTATATATTCATGTATATATATATATGTAAATTTAGATGATTATTGATTTATGATATTATTAGAACTATATTTTACATTGAGATTTTAAAATAATTATTATCTTATTAATTTATTAAATTTTACACTGACATGTCTTGAGACCAGATAATTTTATTAATTTATATGGTTTATTAATTTATAGAGTATTAATTTGTGGAGTGTCTACTTATGTATATATAGTAATAAAAGTGTTTCATTGTTTTTTTTCAGAATGAAAAGTAATTTATAACTTACTTGAATTTCTGAGGCTTCACGAGAAATATCAACATCTCTTCCTCTAAGCTGAAGCAGTGAATTTTCAGCTTCTTTATCTGTACCAACTTTTGCCTTCAAAATATTATAATAGTTTTGTTTCATTTCCTCTTTAATAAATTATGTTTTAACCCAAATTTGGTATATAAATTGATTATGTAATAAAAATATTGACCAACCAACCATCTTGGGGACTCTGGTACGAAGAATAAACCGAATAGTTGAATGAAGCATGGCACCTAAACCGGAATTTTTTTACATTTCTATGAGTTAGTTTAGATATTTTATAATATAACAAATAAAGATTAATCATTATCTTTTATGAGAAAATAATTTTACCTAATAAAGCCAGAGTCCTCCAGCTGATGAAATTCCCAGAAAAATAAGTCATGGCCAGTCCAGAATTTTGAAGAAGCTATTAATCAATCACAGGAGAGCAAAAAAGAGTCAATACTCAAAGGCCCCACTCCAAATTAATTTTTTTTTTCTTTCAATTATATTTTCTAATAATAACAGTTATTTTTATTCATTAATTTTAAAAAATAAAATTTATGTAAAGTGAAAGAATAAGATTGTATAATCAAACACAATAACTAACACCAAATTCTCAAACTCGAAAAGTATTAACATAAAGAAATTTTTTTGGCCTCGCATATTTTTTGGCTTTGCTTATTAAAAACATCAATAAACTTTAAAAAATTTGGATCATAATTACTAAAAAAGTAGGACTTTAATTAGTATAAAATTCTATAAATTTTTAAAATTTTGGGTCCTAGATACTATAAAATTTTATAATTTCTAAAAATCTTCAACCCCTAATATATAAAAGCCTTAAATTATGGCTTATGTTGCTTATGCCACAAAACAGCTCATAATAGATCCGATTGGTGATTTCAGGAAGACAGTTAAACGAAAAAATTAACGGTTAAATAGAAGATTTTTTGAAAACAAGCAGTTTGAACCAATAGTTGAGAAACATGATAACTAACGGTTAAATATCCATAAATAACTACAAATATCTGTTTTAACCAAGAATTTTAATTGTGATTGACAGCACACTTAATTATCGCTAATACAAATGCTACTATAATACTAGCAATCAAACCCAAAAAACACAATTTACAGTACTTTACAACGAAGACAAATTTGAGACACGTGAAAGCGAATTTTTTTATATTATATTTAAGAGAAAAATACTCCAGATTATTTTGTTTTATTTACTTAAGATTTTGTGGTTATTTATAGATTCTGTCAAAAGCCAACAAAGTTTTGTAGCTAATTTAATTATTTCTTCTTTTTCCTCTTTATTTTGAGGGTCCCTTTTTTATATATGTCGGTGCTCATCCTTACATATATGTATTCTATAACTAATAAATTACCTGGTTTGAAAATGTAAATGTACCACGAACATGTTTTGGTGCAATTTCTCCTATATATACAGGTACCTGTTCAGTTAACAGTATATAATTATTCAAAATTAATTGTATATATGTAGTAAATAAATAAATAACAAGATGGTTCTATTATAAAATAAATAAATTGATTACCACATAGCTGATTAAACCGAGTCCAATCCCTGATGCCATTCTTCCAAAGTTGAGCCAGATCACATCCTTATGTTTTACATACACAATACTTGTGATGATTAATAAATCGTTGAGTTTATTATTATAGCTATAAAATATGATAATTACTTTATTCCTAAGAAATAATATATATATATATATACACATAGTTTTTTAACGACAGAAAAAATAAGTTCTCTGTTTTTTTGGTCCAAAAAATAAAGTTTATGGATAAAAATCTATTTATACCTCAGCGAAAGCAATGGAGAACCAACCAGTGATGCATAGGATATCAGAGACCCACATTGTCTTTTAATCATGAAAAGAAAAATTGTCACTGATACCAAAAATAATTGAGAGAGAATAGCAAGAAATGATACAATTTGATTATAAATAAATCATATAAGGTAATAAAAACTAACAAAAAGATATTAGAATTATTGAAGAAAATAATATGAGACCAAACTTGTAAAATAATTACTCCTCTTCTACCGAGAATAATCGCCATTTTGCCACTAAACGACGCACCAATTGCAGCTCCCAACGTGGAGAATGAACCAAACGCTGAAAACTGTTTTAGAAATTGATTTAATCCAAATATACCTAGGGTTGCTAAACTTGAGAATCCCATTTGAAACGAGCTTCTAAAAAAATATAAAATGTTGCAATCATTTCAAAACGACTCTTTAAAGATAGCGGTTAGCAAAAAAAAATTTAAAACGAAGATCGTTTGAAAATTAATGTTGATTGGTACACTACATCGATTGAATAGTGTAATAAAATAAAAACTAGTATATGAAATTTCATTTTCAATAATTGTTCTTGAAATTACTCAGTAACATATAGTTTAAACTTTTTGATATTGAAATAAATACATAAATTACAACTATTATTTTTAAAATAATATTTATGACTATTTTCTAAATATAGACAAATAATTTTTCTTTTTAAATCACAATGTGAATCATATATTGTTCTTCAAATCATAATTATACATAAAATACAAAAATAAATAATTGATTTATATTTACAAACGACAGTCATTTGCAAACGGTCATTCAAATGAAGTCGACTGGTAGCAAAACAAGCATATTTTGAATGTTTTTGTTTTATTTGGTATATTAAGTTTACTAAAATTCTAATATCTAAAATATTTTTTTTTGTCATTTATCGATTAAAATGATCAGAAATTATTGAAACAAAAAACTACATGAAACTGAAAGATATGATTGAATGTATAATATAAAAAAATAAACAGTTGACTTGTATTTTACAAATATAGCTTATTGAATTTGATTTTCACACACAAACAAACACATATATATCCAAAATTTCTTTCATCATAAATGAAAAATTGGCATAATATAGAATACAAAATGACTACGATAACTCTAAATACGTTTGACCAAAAAAAAAGAACTCTAAATATAAGGATATTTAATAGATGTATAGAGTTGATGATTATCTATTTAAATTTGAATGAATAAAGGAAAAACAATATGAAGTTATAACAGATGTGAAGTTTTTAATACTGTTCTTTTACCCAAAAATGAATGTAAATAATAGTGTTGTAATAAATAATTCTTATCTAAAGTGGAGAACACTATTTACGTCCATTGATTGACTTGTACGGATATGTAGATGTGTCTTTTTCTCTCTACTCCATATAATTTTTATTATTATTTTATTTAGTTGAAAGTCTATTATGAGTAATTTGTGAAAAAATATATGTTGATTGATTTAAATTTAATATATGGTTAAGAATAAAGTAGGCCTGGAACTTCGGTTTGAACGGTTTGTTCGGTTCGGGTTTTTGGTTTATTCGGAATTTTATAATTTGACCGAAATGAACCGATTAAAAATTCGGTTCATTTCGGTTCGGTAATCGGTTTAAACGGTTCGGTTATCCAAAATATTATACAATTCGAATTGATCCGAAACTAAGTTCTTCGGTTTATAAAAACCGAAATACAGAAAAAAAACCGAATAAGTCATTAAAAATAGGACCGAAATGTTATGAAAACCGACTAAACCCGAAATAACCCGATTAAACCGAATTATACCAAATCCAAGAACAATATATTAAACAGAAAGTAAAAATGAAGCAAATCCATGTCTTATGTTCTGTTCTTCCTCCTCACATGTTGTACATGTACACATAACGGAAAACATAACCAATAGACACTCGATTACTTAACAAAATGAGTTGATCAATCAACAGAATTAAATTAGATTCATCACTAACTTGATCAAGTAGATGTCTGCGTGGAAGGGCTTCCCTCTGTGCTTGCTAGTTGGTTCCTTACATCTACAAACAAGTGAACAACAAACAACAAAAAACAAACATTCAACAATCACATTCTTACAAACCAAAAACAGAGAAGTTACAATGATAAAACATACCGAGAGACTTAAAAAACTCGGATTCTTCAAGCATTTGGGACAAGTAAGCAACTAAGTCTGCATCTTTGTACCCACATCTCAACCATTGCTGTGTGCACACCAAAACCTCTACCATATATGGTGTCAAACTACTCCTATATGGATCCAGAACTCGGCCACTTGTACTAAAACAAGATTCTGAAGCAACAGAGGACATTTGTATGGCCAAGACGTCTCTGGCCAGCTCAGACAACACATGGAATTTGGCTGAGTTACATTTCCACCAATCAAGAACATCATATGGCAGTCCTAAGCTTTTTACCACTCTCAGTTCAGTCTTCTCAGTTAGATAGATGTCTAACTCGCTGCAGCCATCCTCAGATCTTCTTAAATTCACCATTTTACTGTAAATGGCATACATCCTCTCATAGTCATCATCATCATCAGACAGCTCATTGATTGATCGTGCAGAGTCTGCAGTTTGATTTGACTCTTCTGGTGCAGCTACAACACCAGCTGATTGTAGAGCCAATAGTGTGCTTAACCGTACATTATATTCTTCATATAGTTTCTTTGCAACACCTAAAACCATATTGTAGAGCTGCCTAGACTCTATTGTATCCTTCCCATACAATTGATCAAAACACAAAGATGCAAATTGCATCTTATTTCTAGGATCGAAAACACTAGCTAGAATAACTAGTGGATTCATATTCAATAACCCATCCCAATACTTCTCAAACTTATCCCTCATTGCATAGGCTTGATTCCTAATTCCCTCATCACTGTTAGTACACTTTGTCATCAAGTTCCTCTCGATATTGATAACCTCATTGTAACAGAGGGTAGAGGTCACAGTGGTGGAGGCCGAGAATGTTAGTGTACTATTGTAGAAGATTTTGAGGAACTTCACCAATCGGCTCACTTCTTCCCAATCCCTAGATGTTGGTGGACCTACTCGTTTTAACTTAGTCTTCTCATCATCTTCCGAGAAGTAAGCACCATACAACATATCCTCTCTCAACATCCTCTCAAATGCAGGCCCGACCTTAAGGGCAGAACTCAACATAAGATATGTTGAGTTCCATCTTGTTATTACATCCAAGGGCAAGCTGCCTCTTGAGACCTTCCCTGTCTCACACCTCAATTGGAAGGATTTAAGCCTAGCAAAGGATGATCTAACGTATTTTATCCCATTCCTAATTGCAACTATACTAGGTGAACTTTTCTTTAACCCATCTCCGACTATTAGATTAAGAATATGTGCACAACATCTAATATGCAAGAACTCTCCACCTAAAACTAAAGAATCTCCCCCTAACAGCTTCATATGGTCCCTAAAATATCTCAACCCTTTAGTATTAGCACTTGCATTGTCTACTGTCACAGTGAATACCTTCTCAATTCCCCATTCCCCAATTACATCTGCTAGTTGACCCGCTATTGTTTCACCCCTATGATCTGTAATGACTTTAAAGGTAAGGATCCTCTTTTGCATTTTCCATTGTTTATCTATCCAATGACCAGTTACAACCATGTAGTTGTAACTGTTTATTGGAGACGCACATATATCAGTGGTTAGACTAACCCTCTGTTTTTCTAACTTAAACATTTCAACTAATGCAGTCTTTTCTTTTTCATACAATAACTTAATATCATTTGCACAAGTTTTTCTAGTATAAGGTTGGTAAATAGGGACAACATTCAAACAGAAGCGTTTAAAACCTTCGGATTCAACAAACGAAAAAGGTAACTCATTTACTACAATCATTTCATTAACAGCCTTCCTAAAACTAATTGGATCATACTTAATTACTTTCATATTTCCTGAGCTATCACTACCAATTATTTTCTGTTTTTCTCTATCCTCAAAATCCTTAAACATTTTGCATCTTCCAATATGAGCTTTCATTGGACTAGTTCCTACTGTTTTGCTATCACATCCTATTTCTACTCCACAGTATTTGCAATGACATTTTGAAGAGTCATTGTCTTTTTTGAGGAAATGTTGCCATACCGCTGCCCTTTTCTGATACTTTTTCCTTGGTTTTGGTGGTAAGTCAGAGGTACTTGACCTCTGGGTTTCGGTTCTCTTCGAACCACCTGATGGTTGTGTACCTTCTGGCCCGTCCACCTCAATTGCGTTTGAATCCATCTAGGAGGCATACATTCAAACAAAAAGAAGAGGTCAGTAATCAGTATCAAACTAACAATAACAATTAAACAGACCTATGAAAGCTTCGGTTCAGGTCCAAAAATAAAAAGCCTAAATTGAACAAAAACCCTAATTTTTTAAAGCTCTAAATCGAATCTTAAAACCCAAAATTAGAACTACTAATATGCAATTTAGGTTGGTTCAAACCTCAGAAAGCTTCGGTTAAGCTCAAAAAATACAAACCCTAAATTGAAAAAAACCCTAATTTTTTAAGCCGAAAATCGAACCTTAAAAACCCAAAATTAGAACTACAATTATGACATTAAGGTTGGTTTAGACCTCAGTAAGCTTCGATTAAGTTTAAATTTAAAAAACCCTAATTTTCAAAAAACCCTAATTTTCTTAAACCGTAAATCGAACCAAAAAAATCAAAAATTCGAACTCCTATAATGCAATTAACTATCGTTTACACCTCAGAAAGCTTTGCTACAACTCAGAAATTCAAACCCCCAAATTTAGAAAAACCCTAATTTGTAAAATCTAATTCGAGCTAAATCGAACACCACAAATCGTTTACATATACGAAGTTTAAGTCGGAAACGAAGCGGAAAACCCGAAAACAAAAAATCGAACACAAAAAAAAAAATCAGAAATTTCCGAAGAATGTTAATCGGCGAAAGAATGAAATTACATGAACGATCGACTCAGTCGAAGCTTGGAGATGAACGAGACGAAATATCGAATAAGAAACAAGAAAAAAGGAGAAGCAAACGAAGATTGAAGGAGGAGGCGAACGGGAGAGAAAGAGTTTCAAAGCGAGAAGAAAGCGGTTGCAAGTGCAAACTAAAACCCTAAAAAAATTTAATTTATACGATTGTCTACTTCTCGGTTTAATCGGTTTAATATTCGGTTTTGACAAACCGAACCGAATAACCCGATAACCAAAATCAATTTCTCAATTGGCCGATCGGTTTAATCCCTCCAATCAATTCGGTTCGGTTAAGCTAATTTTTCGGTTCGGACCGGTTCGGTTTGTTCGGTCCGAACCGAAATCCCAGCCCTAGAATAAAGAGAGACATACTTGTCCTATTGAAAGATCTAAGTCCCTCATCATTCCAATCTGTAAAAGAGATAATAATAATGTTCAAAAATATGAGAAAATATGTAAACAAAATGAAGAATATGAGAAGGAAGCAGAGACAGCAACAAGAGTACTGAGAATAACAGAAGCAGTAATACGACAATCTGAGTCGTCGTTTTGTCTTTGAGCTGCAAAAGACCTTCTTCTATGCTTCTTTCATTCTTCATCACCATCTTAACACATGCACTCTACTCTTTTGACACAATTTCTTGTCAAAATCAATTTACAAAAAAAAGAAGAAGAAGTGTATATGTTTTTTTTTTAAATCAATCAAAGAAAATGACAATAATGTTTTTTTTTTGTTAACATAACCAACTTAATTAGATAAAGAGAGTAATGGGAGAGAGCATGCTTTGCTAAGGCATCAGCTTCGTCATTCTCCAGTCTAGGAATGAAACATTAATAAAACAACTGAAATTCATCGATAAGTTTAAAAATATCTGAAATAACTCCATGAATTTCTGGTAGGTAGGAGTTAAAGATGATAGCATTTATGAGCGGTTAGCAATCGGATTCAACCCAAAGAAATTGAGCTCCTCGTGATTTGGCTTCAGTTAATGCAGCTCTCATCGTCACACATTCTGCGATGAAAGGAGAAGTTATGAAATCGCATCCACGAGAGAAAGAGATGCTTTGTCCTGTCTCCAGAACCAAACGGCATGAATTTGGCAGCTGAAACCTGACGCTACACGATCTGGAATGGACCAAGGATGATGGTCGCTGGTTGATTGAGAGGTGATCGATCTTTCTAACTCTCTTGCTTCTTGCCACTCCTTGGCATCTAGTATGGCTTTGGTGACCACATCTTTTTCCTCTGTGAAGGATTTGGTTGTGAAAATTTTCTAGTTCCTAGTTTTCCGTAAGCCCCAGGTTATTTAAGGACTCAGTGGAACAGCAACGCCAATTGGACGAAGAGCGATCTGAGACTGGACTCGGAGTTATGATACTAATAAACAAACATTTTGTTATGAAATTCACGAGAAAGAATCATTTTTAAGAAATAGTTTCTATCCTCGGAAAACCAAATTAATTATAGGTTGCTTCTTCTTTATGTTATTTTTTTTGTCGGCAAGGGCCCTAATGGGCCATGTTACAGAAGGTTACAATTGAAGAAAAAATAAATTGGTCTTAGCCCAATAGAAAACCTTAGACATTAAGTGACTGAACCCCGCCTCAGTGCCACGTGGTCTCTCTACAGTGACTCCGACATACAGAACGCCGAGCGCCGTCGAGGAAGCCACCACCGGATCGATGCATGCTCAACTTGTTTCTACAATCTCATCCTTCTGCTTGATCGCCTCCTCCGATAAATAGCCTTCTACTAAAGTGCTTGAGATCTGAAAAGCTCCTTTCAGTCTCATTGCCGTACTCCGTTTCCGAGAAACTCTGATGCCGTCGAGGCCCACTCTATTGAGCTCAATCTTCAGCCACCATGTTGCTCTTCCTCGCTTGAGCAGTGGAACGCACCAAAGATGTTATTTTCAAAAGTTAGAAGCGACATTAAGAAAAACAGGGAGGAATTATCACTCGCCGAGACAAGTAAAAACAGGGAGGAATGATCCGTTTATGGCCAGATCGGCCAAAGAGAAAACCAACCTAAAGGTTGGAGAAAAGCTAACCGGGAAGAAGTTCCGGAGTTTATTACCGGTGAACATCGGAACTGCAAACTAAGACTATACTCACCGGTGAGTCTCCTTCTTTTTCTCTGAAAGATGAGAATCTGAGACGAGAGATGATCGGAAAACTTCACTGGAGATCTAAGCTCTTGAAGAGTGAATGTTACTGTGTCATGACAACAATTTTTGCGATTATTGTATATCATGTAATAATTTTGCAGGTATGAGTAATAACGTGATAACTTTTTGTTTTTGAAATCTAACAATTTTTTTGTCAATTTTGATATTTCATTAACATGATAAAGAATTCCATTCTAGTGGAAATTTTTTTACAAAATCGAATTACATGTTAATTCTCTATCATTACGGACGATAAAATCTGCTATGGTTCAACAAATCTAAAACTACTACTCTTCAGTTTTACAAAATTTTCGAGATAATGTAAGAAGATCAGCCTGTTTTCACGAAAAGTCACTATTTTTAAGACATTGCACAATCTCTTGTTATTGCTACTTCTATGAAACAAGCGAAATCAAGTAGACAATTGCCCACGGTAGACCATCTTCCACTCATAAAAAAAAAAAAAATATATATATATATATATATAATTCGATTTAATTTACCACTACTATCAAACCAAATCTTTTAAAAACTCTCCAATAATTTTGGTAAATATGTTTCAAAACCAAGAACTGAATTTCACAACTTTAGTGATGGGAGATGCATAAAATAAAATTTATGACAACTATAATAAAATAAACATGATATAAATATTTTTCAACTAGGTTTTGAGACGTCAAATGGTCGATTTTATTTTTTTTATTTTGCCACTTATGTAGGAGATGGAATTATTTTTTCACCGATATAAGATTTTAATTTTTCATGTCTGAAGTACTTTTTATCGTAATAAAATATTTCATCACCAGTTCTGATTTCTTTTCGGTTTGAAGTAATTTTGACTAACGGTTTCGGATTATTATTTTTCCAGTTTCTTTCATTTTTTATCTAGCTTTTTCGTTATCTATATTTTTTTTAGATTTATATTTTCACAAATATTTATGTTTTCTGTAACTCTAATATTTTTGTAATATAAAACTCAGAATATTATGCTAGATTATATATTTCCAATGAAGAAAAAATAACATAAATACTTAAATAGTTCATTTTCTCGTATATTTCGATAACAATAAAATGGTGTATTTTCACTAATTTCTGATTTTTATATACAAGAAAAAAAGGAGACAAATCAATAATGACGATGGGGTAAATGGGTCACAAGACAGGTTGGGAGTTTCCACTCTTTGCTGAAGATAGAACGAATAAGTTTTAAAGAACACCACAAAAATAAAGGTAAGCCTTTTTACTCAGCTAGGACAAGAAAATGGAACTGATGTTAACAGCTATGTGTTGTTTGCTTACATATATACCTTAGTTTTATACAAAATTATAAATATTTACCAGCCTTTTTGTAGATTAATTAATCGCATGTATTATTTTCTTTCAAAGCAGTATTAATCTCCTTTGCAACAGAAAAATATATGTATACCGAGTCCAAAAACATTTATATTTGCAACAATATATAATACAAATAAACGTATATTTACGTCAAGGATAAATACATTTTATAAAAAAATAATTACATAATGTAAAGAAAAGTAAAAAATTTCTGTGGATGAGCATAACATCGTATGTGAATCATATAATTTATATATTAATTAAAATATATAAGGTGGAACATTTCAATCTAAGTTTGGTTCACAATTCGTCAGGCTGATGAATAAGAGAAGCTTGTATCTCTTCAAGTGATAATCCTTTGGTTTCTGGAACTAGTAACCAAATAAAAAGTAACGCTGCTGCACTAATTCCCCCAAATATGTAAAATGTCCCTGTTACAATATATTATTAAAATTTAAATTAGAAAAGTCTATTTGAAATTTAACTTAATATATATATAATTTAAAAAGTATCATTGATTGTGTTCCACAATTATAACATATTTATCCAAACATGTAATTAATTAGTCTTTAAAAGTTGGGTCTCTTTTAGGAAGATAAGAAAGAGAAATAAAATGTATAGGTTTTTAGAACAATGTGATAACTAGAAATTCTGAAAAACTTTTTCTTCTAGATTTAAATCTTATTTTATATTGATATTCTAGACATAATTTTTTGTTTTGAGCATGATCTTTTTTTAATCTACGTATATTACAAAAATAAATTTTCAGTCCAAACGAAAAAATTTATTGGAAATCCATATGAAACATGTATTTTTTACGGATTACATACTAATCTTTATTGTCGGAATTAGATAGTTAGTAACTAAAAACCGTTGGAAAACCGTATAATATATAATCTGATCTTCTCTATTTTATTCGGGTCAAACTCTTTTTTTTAACCTACATAATTTATAACCTGAATGAAGAATTTTTTTTAAAAAAGGAAAATATAATACCTTGAGTGCTCCATTCGAACAGAAAGTTGAAAGCGTAAGTGACGACCGAACTAAATGAAAATGAAGCTAGTGTAACTAAGCTCCCTGCTGATACTTTTATATTTATTGGAAATATCTGCATCAACATTCCAAAATTCATATTTATATCAAACATATCTTAGGAAAGAAAAACAAAACTTTATACTATATTTTCTCCATTGAAATATAGAACTTTGAGGTAATTAAGTATGTACCTCAGACATAATTACCCAAGGGAGACCTCCCAAGCCTATTGCATAAGTTGCAAAATATAACTGCAAATAGAATAATAAAAACAAAAATCAATATTACGTTTTATATGAAAAGAAAAACGTAAATATTGATTAAAAAAAAGACAGTGTGAAAATAGATAAATATATTTTACCATAATGCATATAAACGTCAAGATTGGAGTTAGTTCCAGAAGCAAATTCATTTTCTGCTCAAATCAAAATATACAAAAGAATTTGTTAAATAAATAAATTAGTTTAAGAATAAAATATTTACACAAAAATTAATATTGAAAATAACCTGTAATGTGAAGGCAGCCCCAAGAATCAAGCAAGTTATGCTCATCCCAAATGCTGAAGTCTATATGTCCCAATAGTAATTAAATCAAATATCAAACATCTTTAAGATTTTATAATTAATAATGAAGAATTTTTTATTTTATTTTTTGATAAAGACTTATAAGTGAAAAAGAATTGTGTCATTAAAAATAAAAAATAGGGGAAATGTGCTTACCAACAAGAGAGGTCGTCTTCCCCATTTGTCGACAAGAATAACACCAATCATGCTTTTTGGTATCTGCCAATTTTGCCATAAACACTATTCAATGCTCACAAAAGTACAAAATGAATTCGGAACTCGTGGTTTAAAGAGTTTCATTCAAGTGAAATAGATTTCTAGCTGTATAATACTTAATAGATTTTAGAATATATAGTTTGATTTCATAAATGTGGTATCCATATATAGTCAATAAGTTTGACAAAAAAAAGGGAAATTCTTAATATAAAATGTTCGTTATATTTTAAAAATGTTTAATAAAATGTCAGTTGTACAAGGCCAACATCACAATAATTTTATCCAAAAAAATATCACAATAGTCTAATAGTTACGTATAACGGATTCAAAATTTAATATAAAGTTTGGTTTCATTTTTATTGATGTTTTATGATTTCTATGCAAAATTTATTATGTTTTTAGTGTTTTTTAACTATTTGAATTCTGTAAATTTATTTATGATTTATTATATTATTTTAGAATTTGTGATAAAATATTTTATTTAGATAAAAAAAAATTAATGGTTTCTTAAACTATAAGGAAAAAAACTTAAAATATCAAATACAATGAAATAGAAGAAGTATATAATTTTGTAAAATGATTTAGAAGGAGAATACATATACCACGAAAAGGCTTAACATCGTCGTTCCAATAGCCACCGGAAAATCTGTTTTAATCTCAACACAATTTATTAAAGTAAATTAAAAAAAATGGAAATAGAACTCATGGTAAATATTTTTGTTTTAAGAATTTCTTCCCTGATTAATTAACAAGATAATGATATTACAGACAGTTGCAATTTACTTAAATATAATTTAATTTTTTGTTATATACAAAATTGAAACTTACCAGCTTTTCTAAAAATGATACTGGCATAAGAGAGTACAGCAGCACTTCCTGAGAATTGTTGTATAAACATTAGTCCCACTCCTACCTGAGAAATTAATTTGAACAAAATCAAAAGGTTTTAACAATTCTTTAGGAAATAAATATTATGATAATTTACTAATAAATTATTTATATTCCACTGTACGTACCACGAGAGTATATCTATATTTTCTCTGGAACAAGTCACCGAAACTTGACTTTGAATCATTTGCTACCATTTTGGTCATAACCTAAACACAAAACAAAGATCATTCATTTTCAAAAAAAAAAAAAAAAAAAAAAAACAAAGATCATTCATTTTCAAAAAAAAAAAAAAAAAAAAAAAACAAAGATCATTCAGACATTAAATTGTTTTATTTCTCAAGGAATGATTATATATATTTATATTGATAATATTATATATAATAGTAAAAAAACTGACTTGAATATCTGAGGCCTCACGTGAAATATCAACATCTTTGCCTCTAAGCCGAAGAAGTGAATTTTCGAGGTCTTTGTCTGTACCAACTTTTGCCTTCAAAAATCAAAATAGTTTAGTTTCATTTTAATTTCTTATGATTTATCAATATAAAGATTGGTTTCCTAAAAACCAAAAATATAATAAATAACTAACCAGCCATCTTGGAGACTCCGGTACAAAAAATAAACCGATTACTTGAATGAAGCATGGTAAAGCACCTAAACCGGAATAAAATTGAGTTAATTTGAATACATTTCGACCAAATTGGTTATGAAATCATAGTTTTACCTAATAAAGCCAAGATCCTCCAATTGATGAAATTGCCACAAAAATACACCATTGCGAGTCCAGAGTTTTGAAGAAGCTAATTTAATCAGAGAATAGAAAAAGGTTGGTTAGTATTTTGGATTATAATCAATCTCAGATTGTCTTCTATAGATTTGGTTTAGATCAACTTCAACTTACCTTCGTTTGGTTTAAGTTTTGGTTTAATATTTTTTTTTTGTAATTGTGTATGTATGTTAGGTTTGGTTTAGTGAGGGTTTTAGTTTCAAGATAACAAACAAACACTAATGACCAAACTGATTATTTATAAGTGGATGATCCATTCATCTACAAATGGTTATTATAATATGATGAAAATTAATATTAGCAAATAGTTTATGCAGCAACCATCTTATTATTATTATTTTGTCAACATTATTCATCACATCAAATTTATCTAATATATAGCCTAAATGCTCTAAGTAAAATGAATGAAATTTAAACTTTTCATCTATTGCCTAGCTAAATCATGTGCAAACTAACTGGATCACCTGTTTTTTGGTGCCACCATTTTATTATTATTATATATATACTATTATAAACTCAAACCAAATAACTACAACTACATGTGAAAATTTACTTCTCTTATTTCAGGTTTTGATCATATTCATTTTCACACTGTTGTACAATTTATTGTTGATTATTTATAACAAAATACCGTTACTTATGACTAATGAAGAATTGGGTCATTTTTATTAAGTGCTATCATAACTTAATCATAAGGAGAAATTGCATAAAATGGCATTTTTCCATAAATATATTGACAAAGGTTTGATATATGTATAGCCTAAATTTCCTAAAACTCCAATTAATACTACATAGAGATTACACAAATTCTTGGAGTTAAATTTCAGTAGTGAAGACTGCAAATTTACAATTAACCAAATGACCAAATACATTTCCCAGCTTTTTAATTTATTTAATTTTGCATGTGATTTTTTGACCCAACAAAAAACACTCATCCTTATATATTTTTGAATTTTTTTTCTTGGCCGGTGCTCATCATATATTTTTCAATTTCGTTGGTTATTATATATATATTTCCAACTAGTTATTATGTATTTTCTAGAATTAGATATTACCTGGTTTGAAAAAGTAAATGTACCACGAACATGTTTTGGCGCAATTTCTGCTATATAGACAGGTACCTGTTAGCAAAAAAGTATATAGAAAGTAAATTTCGACCAAAAAATAAGAAAGAAAGTAAATAAATATATATATATATATGTATCATAAATAAATAAAAACAAAACTTGAAAAAAGGAAATTACATATGAAAATATAAAGCTGTAGATAGCAAGTTAATTACCACATAGCTAATCAAGCCGAATCCTATCCCTGAAGAAATTCTTCCGAAATTCAGCCACACCACATCCTTATTTTGTTCCAGACAAAATTTAAATAATTATTTTATCGTTGGGTTCATTATTACTAGCTATAAATTAAATATATTTTCTTTTCTAAAAAAGTAATATTTGTACGACCAAAAAAATAATTCTGTGGTTAGGAACATTTGAATACCTTAGCGAAAGCAATGGATAGCCAACCAGTGATGCATAAGGTATCAGAGACCCACATTGTCTATAAAATCATAAAGATAAAAATTCTTGATAGAAAATATATAATACATAATTATGAAAATACATATATATATATATAATCAAAAAAAAGAGAAGTAAAGTTTGATTTATAAATCATACTAAAAATAATATATGAAAAGGTAAAATATGTACTCTTTTTCTACCGAGCATGATGGCCATTTTACCACTGAACATTGCACCAATTGCAGCTCCAAACATGGCCAATGAGCCAAACGTTGAAAACTGAAAAAAAAAATGATTAAAGCAATGACAATCGAAAGATAAATTAATTGAATAGATTTGTTTTCTTTAGTATTTTAATAACTGAATTCAAAAAAAATTAATAGATATTAAGTCATCTATCTACTATATATTTTTGGAATTACTGGAAAATAATATTGAAAGCTTGAAAATGATATAGTTGATTGAATACATAAAGAAACAAAAGACATGAGTTAATAATGTCTTCTCAATTTAGTGTTACAATGATTCAAACTATAATAGTAAACTATTTGAAATTTATATTTATTTATACAAATATAAACTCGTATAATTGTAGATAAGAGAGAGGCAGGAGACTAATTCCTGTAGCATTGATAGATACTATCTCTTCGGATGATTTCGACAGTAGGGGTTATCTTAAGATATTGATATATATATATATATATATATATATTAGATGCAACATGTTAAAAAATAATTTTAAGAATTTTAGTTTAACTAATATGTCAACAGAATAAATGTTACAATGACAAATAAAAAGAAGTAAACAAACTTTATATTATAATTCTAAAAATAAAAATAAGATGTTCAATTAGGTTGAAAAAAATGCATGAGAAATAATGATTATTTTAGTTTCAATTTGAGTGAAGAAAGAAACAAATATTACTGAGTCAAATTAGATATGAAATGTAAGAACTGATCTATAGTGGTCTATAAATAAATAAAAATAGTATTTGTTTAATTACTTCTTCTTTTTTTGTTTCAGAATTTTTTTAAATACTTAAATGCTGCTAATAGTATTTTCTTTTGGTTTAAGGATATTATAATTAATAACTTTGGACTTGGCATTAAACAAATAACCAACAAAAAAAGAATGTAAGTTAATAGTATTAACTATGTTTTTTTTTTTTGAAAACTCCGGAGTTATCATATCTTATAGGAAGGGTTTTTGGACTATTTTTCTAAGTGAGGTTGAATTCACAGATAGACTTTTTCTCCGGGTATTCAAATAGGCCGAAATGATAAATCTATATTCGTGTAACGGTAATAGTATTAACTTATGTTTACGAAATAGAAAAAATTAAAATAAAAGAGAGACGTACTTGAGCAATAGAAAGACTTAACTCTTTCATCATTTCTACCTCAGGACCTGAAGTATAACCCATCTGAAAATTAAAATCAAAATAAATTTAAAACGTATTTTAATTTAGTTATAAGATTTTATTTGTAAAAAGAAAAGAAAAAACTCACAGAGACACCAAAGGAGAAGGAACCACAAACAGCAACAAAAGTACTGAGAATAACAGAAGCAGTAATACGACAATCTGAGTCGTCGTTTTTGTCTTGAAGCGGTAAAAGCTCTTCTTCTATGTTTCTTCCTTCATGAACTACCATCTTCACAAGCATGGTTCTTCTGGTAATAACAAATCAGAGCTAAAGAGAAAAGAGAAGAGAGAAAGAAAGAGAGAAAATGGTGTGTTTTGTGAAAGTGGGATTCCGTATAAAAAGGAGAATGAGTCACGTCTCATCAATTGAGTTTTATTCCTTTTTATTTATTTATTATTCTGTTTTTTTCGACTCTTAAATGGATGATGCAACGTCTGGATGTGAGAGCTAAAACAAAGCTAAAGTTACTTTCCTATTTTATTATACTGGTTACTCAATTATTTAAAGTCATTTTTTGGTTCAATAAATTTAGATAAGTAAGCATTTAATTATTTAATAAAAACACTTTTCCGTCAAGTTGCTTTCAGTCTGGTGGTTAGGATGATCCAGCTAATGACTTGGCACAGAGTTTGATTCATACCCGCTGCATTATGGTAATTTAAAAAAAGGATTATTGGGGAATAGGCTTTAGGCTATGGATCGGGCCTTATCGATCCAATGTTGATAAAAATAAAATAAAAACACTTCTCCATTTATTTTTAAAAATATGTTATACTTTTTTTTCAACATTTGAGTAGACCAGATCCGAATCATGGTCAAACTCTTCTCCAAAATCATAAATATATCATGTGAGTTAAACATAATTTCCTAAAATTAAATTTAGAAAAAAAAATTCTAAAACTGACTCTCAATCACTTGAGCGAAGAAATTCTCCATCTTTTCTACATATTTTTTTTTTACGTAACTTATATTTCATTTTAGTTAATATACAGCTAATTTTTCCTGTTTGATAAATTTTAAAATACAGCTATTATTTTCTTTTTATTTATTGTTATAAGAGAAGAATTTGTCAATTACCAGATATGGAATATCACAAGCTATGGATTCTAAAAAGAAATTTCATGTGTCAAGATGTTTCAATTTAAGCTGAATTTTTTTATTTTCTATTTTTTATTAAACTTGATCTATAATTCATAATTATTATGCTGAGTATGTGACTACTTGTACTCAAATTCTATTGAAAAGTACACAAACAAAAATAACCACTTGAGAAAAACACAATTTAATATTTAAAAAAAATTAGTTTTATCGAAATTATAAGTGATAGTTATTTGTGTATTAAACATAAAATAAATAAATATATAAAAAATAATATTTTGTATAATTAAACACATATATGATATATAATACGAAAATCTATTGTATTAATAATTATATTCTTAAGCAAGAAATTGTAAATTTTAATCATATAATATTGTCATGTAATATGAATTTTCTTACAAACCCGTTTTTTATAAAATATTTTTAAAACATATTAATTTTTTGAAAATCTATATATACTAATATATATATATATATATATATATATATATTGTTTCTAAAAATTTGACTTATAAAATATACATAAAAAATCTACAATCTTTTTAATATATGTTTGGATGTTATGGTTATTAAGTTTATTTTATAAACCTTAGATCAATTAAATATAAAAGAGAAAAAAAAATTATTAAAAATATTTGATTAGTTAATAAATATTTGACCTGATTATTGCTACCCTTTGCCTTAAAGCTGAGTTCTAATCCGCTTTTGCACCTTTCAGACTAGCCTACTTGGTGTTTAAAAAAATGTATACATGAAAATGTAATTTGTTCGTGAAATACCAAAATTTTTTTCAAACCTATGTTCATCTAAAAACTTTTGTTGTATTACCATTTTGATTTACATATAATATATAACATAATGCCGAGGACAGGTGGCCCAGTGGTAGTGGTCACTTTACAAATCCTCAGGCACCAGGGTTTGATTCCTCCCAGATACAAAGGGAAGAAAAAAAGAGGGATTTTAGGATATGAGGTTTGGCTATGGATCGGACCTTGTCGATCCAATTATAAGAGTAAGGTTGACAAAAAAAATAAAAATAATATATAACATAATAATTAACTTCTACTTTTGCCTAATTTATTTATTCTCATAAATATTTTATTTGTAACATGTTCTCGTTTATGACTTATATATGTTCATAAATTAAAAATATATCTCATAAGTTAGTATTATAAATATTATATGTATATATAAAAAAAACTATCGCACTGAAACATATTTCTTTTTACATAATATGAATTATTTTATAATATTTATATGGTCGTTTAGAACTTTTATCGTTTAATATGAACATATTCTATATACATAATTTTTATATGTTGATCAATATATGTTTTTTCAAAAATTTAAAATAACATATGTAGAGGATAAATCTAAAATATTTATTTATTTTGATGATGTGATTATGTAGTTTGTTTTATAGAAATAAGATAAAATAAAATAGGAGTGAAATAATTATTAAAAATACCTAATATGGTATATCATTAAATATTTGATCTGATGCATCTATTTGGATGATCAATGAATCAATTATGTTATTAAATACTTTCTCCGTTGTGAAACGGTAGATGCTTTAAGATTTTTAAACATTTTAAGAAAAATTTAAAAATGACATTTTAAATTTATTTATTACAAAAAATAATTAAGAAGAAAATTAACTAAGGACAAAACTAATATTATTACAAATTTTTTTTCTATAACATCTATATTTTTGTGAAACAGAGGAAGTATGTGCTAACAATTTTACTCTTAGTGAAAGCTTTTTTTTATTCTTCATGATTCAGAATTCTAATATTATAAGTTGTAATTGTTTAAAATTAATCATATCAGATTACATTATTTATATATATGCTAATATTTTCTCTTGGTATAAATGATTGATTTGTGATCTCTCTGAATTATCCAGACAAAGTTGTACGTAGACGGAAATCTAGAAAAGATGATCTCCCTATACTTAAAAATAAGATTATAATCATAGTCAAACATGCAGTGACAAAAAAAAATCATAGTCAAATATGCATGTATGTTCTGGAATGTACATTATTATGGGAGGCTGTGACTGAACCCTTGATAAGTGATAAGAGTTTTACAAGATTCCAATGTTATGTTGATAGATCTCAAAAAGACTCAAGAGCTTTTTTAAGATTAGATTGGTATTGTTTTATCGATAGTATTGGAGGAGTAAGCATGAGGACAAAAGGTAAATTTTTATGTTTATGTTCTTTACACATAAAATTTGAAAGGATTTTTGGGTTTCAAAATTTTAAAAATTTAGTGTGCCACAGATTATAAGAAGATATTGAAGATGGTGACATATCCAGACGAATGATCAACTTTTTTGCAATACCTAAAATAGTTTGTGAGATTTAGAAAACCTTTCTCTAATTTCTCGTTTCATTAGATTTTTAACTCTCAACAATAAGATAAATTGGTTAGTTTGAAGTGTTCGTAACTTTTCGTAAATTGACTTATGTAAACTTTTTGTTTTATTTTTGATTTTTAAGACTAATATAATATCCATATGTTAAAAAAATATATACATATATAATATAACATGACTTTTAATTGTTTATTCCATTTCGACTGAATAAATATGATACTAATAAGAAAATAACTTAAAATGTTTTATATTTGCTTCCCATAATAAAATTTCAGCGGAGAAATTATATAAGTAAACATTTAATAATTTGATTAACTACATTTCTTCTTATTTGTACATATCAAACATATGAAATAACATATTATAATTTTTTATCACCGAATATATTAATAAAATCTAATTTACAACTCAAATTTTATCACGTGAAGGTATGTAACTATCTGACAGTAAATTTTAGTGTATAAAAACTTCAACAACTAAAGAAATACTTCCCCACATATATTATTTTTTAATGTACCGATTACTACTATTAAAACATAAGAAACTTTCAACTATTATCTTTAGTTTTTTTTAAAAAATCTTTAATTATATCTAGTGGGCTGCTAAATTTGTTTCATGAAATATAAAATGGTCAAGGCTAACGACACAATTAATATTCTATCAAATACTTTTTTGTTGCAACATTAGTCAGCTCAAATGGTTATCCACTGGCTGCATAATCTCCCAACTAACCCATATGTAAGGAGAAAGGTTTAATACTAATTTAAATAATGACCATAATACTACAAAACCAATTACAAACAAAGTTAATCCAACACCTGATTGACACCAACTACTTAGAATCCCACACCTTTATCTGACTATATATGTCCTTAAGTGTATATAAAAATACTTGCTTAAAACTTGGAACCACTGACTACATTAATTAATTATCCAAACACATTAATAAATTACCTACAAGTTGCCTTAGATTCCCAAATCTAATCGGATTTATCTCCAATAATTGTAGAGTCTAGTCTGGTTTGACTTTTTGTGACATATGGCTGAAGAGTTTTTTCACATGCTATAAATCTTGTTTGGATAAGCAACTTTATTTAGTGGTGTTTTATCCAAAAAAAAAAAACTTTATATAGTTGTCGTGGAATAGGATTCATGAAATCCAATAAGCAGCTGTTAGGTAATATGTTCCAAAAGACATGATGAACATATGTATTCTGATATCACTTTGCACGCTTAACCGACAAAGCTGGTTATCACAAATTAAGAATAATTAAGTCATAATCTTATGTGAACTCAATTTTTTTTATTAAAATCTAACAAGAAATTATTAAGAAACAAATAACACAAGATTTTAAATAGTATTAAGAAATCGCAGAACACATAATTTTGCTAAATTTTATAAAACCAATTACCTGATATTACAAGATTTTTTTTTGGATTAAAACATTATATTATAGTTGGCAATTTTCTTTATTGTAAATACATATAAACTCGTATGATATTATTTGGGATTTAAACAATTTGAATTAATATCGATCAAAATATAAAATCTATTAAAATGTGAGTAAATATTTTCTAGTTAGAATTAGTATCATGTGTTCAGCTAATCACTGAGTTAAGTAAGTCGGAAAAAAAAAACTAAGTTAAGTTATCTTTCAAGAATATAATATATTTTATGGAAAATAATACTTTTATGTTTCAAAATATATAGGAACATGCATGTGATTTTTTACTTTAGTGGTAAATAGTAAATTCATTAAAGGCAAACGCATTTGCATATTTACAGATCAAATTCTAATGCTTATATTATATAGAAATTTGGCTAATGGCCGGTTAATCGTAACCCAACATTAACAAAATATATATATAACAACATTACAATATGGAACGATATGTCATGACTAACACAGGTTATTGAAAAATGACAACAATATTAAAGTAATGTTTGCTCTATCCTTATATTAACAATATATAATTGTTTTGTTATGTATAAGTTGAATACATAAACAACAACTTTATAAAAAATTAAGTCCACACAAATTTTTTAGAAAGTAAATTAACTATCCAACTATAATTCTAACGTAGGCAACTGCCACTAATACTAGTTGTTTCTACCGTATAAAACTTTTTAAAATTATTATTCGATTCATTATAACTTTCACAAATTAATATAATTTTACAGTCCTAAGTTGAATTTTTAATCTAATTAGTAAATCATACTATAAAATAATAAAACATTATAATTTTAATATAATCACAAAGTTATTAATTTATAGAAGTTATTATGTACATTTAAAATAAAATAAATATATACAAAATTAATATATTTAATGGAATACTGGTCAAAACTATAAAAATTATATAATTATATTTTAAATCAAATATGTATTATGTTAAATTTAAATTATTTTAATATACATCATTCCACACAAAACGTTTGTCGTAAACGTTCGTCGTTGACGTAATCAATAGTTTAACTAAAAAATCCAATAATTTAGTTTATGTTATTTAGTTTAAGCAATTATATTAAATCCAATAATTCATATGTAATTTTAATTGTTATTTAATATTGTAGTTAACTATTTTAAATAAATATATGCTAAAATAATCATTAAGATTACAAAATTAAAAAAAAACAACATTATAAACCATATTTCAATTCTATTAATATTTTTGATTAACCTATTTTGATCATGTATTCCCTTAATTAATTAATTTATTAATTAAAAGAATAAGAAATATTTTTTAAAAACTACTACATGATAAAACAATCAATAATAAAATATTAGTTTTAATGTGATATTTAGTATTGTGGTTAGAGAAAAAAAATGTTTTAGTGCTAAAATTATACCAAATATAGTGTAATTTCAACACTAAAATAATATTGTGGTTAAAGATGTCCTTGCACCTCAATATTTTAGGATTCTCACGTTTATTCAGATAATAAGATTTTTTTGTCAACAACTAGTTGATAAAATTTGAGTTGTAATCTAAATTTTTTAACTCAAATACTTTTACATATGTAATTTTTAAAATCGAACTAGAATAGAAAAATTGCGAAAATAACATTTATCCATTTAACTAAAATAACAGTAATCATATTTTATAAAACAAGGTTTTGTTTATAATTTTTTTTTAATAATTCACTGAGAAAATTATAGATGTGATCATGTGAGTAGTCAAGGGAGTCACGTAACACTCTCCGACCCACGTTTTTAAGTTCCACATGTAGTAGTTTCAAAAAAAAAAAAAAAGTTACACATGTAGTAGAACAAAATCAAATTTTATATGTTTGAACCTATAGTTAGGACATGTAAACTTTTGAACCATATTTCGAAAATTGATATTTGAAATTTGAATAATCGAAATCGTACATTTATTCCAGTACTAGGGCCATGAAATTCTTGGAAAAAGACAAGTAGATTGAATGTAGACAGAAATGAGTCCTGAATACATTTGTTTAGGTAAGAAAGTAAAATACAAGTTGAAAAGTGATTCATGGGATTAGGAAGTGCACCTTGCTTGAACACAAACACGTGTCAATGGCCCTAAACCTGAACCTAATCATGTATGTGGACACATTAATGTGTTTGCAACATATAAGTGATTCCATTGAGTGATTTAATAGAAAGAAAAAAAACAATAGATATAGTCATTTAACCATTTTGACAAATACAGTTTCCCACTCACTCGTTATTTTGTAGTATAAAAAATATATTGTTCTGTTACAACTCAACTAAAATAACTTAAATTATTAAATTACTATAACGTTAATAAACTAAATAATTCTTTTTATTTGATTTTACATCTGAAATACCATCCTACACAAACAAACCCCTAACTAAATATAAAACTAAATTAACTAATGTATAGCTAGCCTCCTGTAAAACTATACATTTAACATTATAATATAAAATAATTGTTATTTTCTACTAATATAGATAGATATCATTTGAAAATTTTATTACGTATTATTTTAAACTTAATGAAACTAATATTTTTTGGTGATGAAAATTAAAATGGTAGAAAATAACTATTTTGCAGAGTTCTATTTAGTTTAATAGTTTATATGCTTGAGCTAATTGCTGAAATATTTAGAGTCAATTCGAAGACATCTTACTGCAAGTGATGGTTAAATATATAAGGTTTATTGGTGAGTTTGGAATATATATAGATATGATACTGTTAATTAAAGTTGATAATAAAAATAATTTGAAAAGTTTTTGAATTTTTTTTGTCAATTTTACTCACTTTCGAACAGATAGAACCAAAATAAAGATACATTATTTATGAAAACCTGATTTCTAGATAATTTTTTAACATTACGGAATAGATAATCAGCATATTTGTTTTCCCATCTGAAATATCACCATACACGTATATACCCCTAACTAAATTAACTACTCAAATTGTTTGTCTCCTGTAAAACTATACATTTAACATTATAATATAAAAATCGTTATTTTCAGCTGATACAGATAGATATCACTTGAAAATTTACATTACTTATTATTTTAAATTTAATGAAATTAATATATACATATATATATATATTTTACGACAATAAAATTAATAATTTTTTAAGATAAAAATTAAAATAATAAAAAATAGTTATTTTGCCAAATTTTTTTAGATTTAATCGTTTACATGCTTCAGTTAATTGTTCAGATATTTGAAATCAATTTGATTACACCTCATTGCAAGTAATTGTTAAATATATGAGGTTTATTTGTGAATTTGGGATATAGATATAGTACTATCAATTTAAGTTGACAAAAAATAATTTGAAAAGTTTTTGAAACCTTAGAAAAATTAAAATGAAACACGTTGTTGTATCTTTTAACAAAAAAAAAAGAAAGAAAGAAAAAAATACGTTGTTGTTTTCCGAAACGACATCACTCTGTCGAATTCATCAAAAAGGACAAAAAAGACGTCACTTCAGAAAACAAGGATAAAATGGGCCAAAATCAACTGAAGCCCAACTATAATTTTAACGAAACAAATCCGGTCTGTGACACAAACTATATAACCATTTACCGACAAATCCGGTCTGTGACACAAACTATATAACCATTTAATATCAAAAAAAAGAAACAAAAAATATAACCATGCATGCATTTTTTTTTTGTTAACTAAAGAAGGTTTATTTAGGACTCATACTAATTTTTAGCGGGAGTTATAATCTAGAGATAATTTTTTTCACGGATATTTGAAAAAATAGAAAATAAAAAATTCATATCCGTGTAAAAATAATCAGAAAAAATGATTTAGTTTCAAGTATTAAGAGAATCGAACAAACACACTTTTTAAAATCTCATTTTCACTCCCTATTACTAAATACTCGCATGTATTATTTCCTTTCATATTTTAACCAATACAGATACATATATATACCAAATCTAAAATCATTTTATCATTTGCAACAGGTTAAAATATAAGGAGGTGGTGGAAAACTATTACATTATATTTCATGAGTTCTTCTCGGTTTGATAGTTAGATGATCAACTAATAACTCATATATCATAGATAATGAATTTGATCCCTCTCTATTACATCAAATAGATTATAGAAGATTTTAGGTTATAAATCTATTTTGTCGATTCAAGTGACGATGACAAAAAGTAATATAACCACACACGTATGCTTTATATATTAACTTATAATATGTGACTGGAACAATAATGAACATTTATATTTAAAACTATTATATCACAACATATTATACATACAGCTGTAAACAGCTTAATAATTATGTACATATCTGTTCATATATATACTATATATATATATATATCAAAAATTGAATTTGCATTTTAAATATATATATATATATTGAATTTTTAATTTTAGTTATATATAAATTTAAGATAAAAAATTTAATAGTACATTTTAAATTAAAAAGAAGAAAATTGTATTTTTGTAGCTTTTAATACTCGGTGCTTGAAAAAAACTCGATCCAAAAGCATTGAATCATAGAATATTTAAAAGGATATAATGCTCTTTCTAATGTTCAAAATGATTGGATTTGGAGAGGGATTATGATTATTTTTTGTCAACTTAATTCATTCACAAGCAATAACGAGACCACGAAATTAGTATGTCATTTACAAAAGTTTGATTTCGCGAAGAATTCCTAACTCTACGATCTAAGAGATCTGCCTTGTGATTGAGAACCGCGAGATGAGAATGAGTGAAAAGCAGGTGAACCAACTCCAGAGCTCAGAGAAATCCGCTAAGTACGGAAAGAAAACAGACCACTCGAATGGATCTTCTGCCATCTTTACAAAATCTAAACAATCTACTAAAAATTCCACTTCTCTCAGCTGGAGAAAACTAAAACATTCCATAGTACAAAGGAACTGCGTGGAGGGATTATTCATTATAACTACATTACTACAAGATATTTCATTATAGTTAAATAAACAATCTACAATTTTTTCATATCTACGAGTTCGACCTTTATGATTTTCATATCTACCATTAACTACAAATAGAGAAGACGGTTATAAGATTAGAATATTCTTTTATTGTAAGGTTTTCGTGGCGTTAGTAGGAGATTTAATTTTAGGAACTTTAAAAATGACAAGTGTCAAATTTAGTAAAACAATTCTAATTTGGTTAATAATATCTATAGGTATTTAATATATATAAAAACTCTAACGTATGTATGTTAACTTCTTATCTTTTTTTCTTTGGCTCAAAACAATAATTAATATGTGTCCAAATTTGATTAGTTTTTTAACTATTTCATATGTTGTAATTTAAGGTAACATATCTGATTTTAGTTAATGACATTGTTTATTTTTGACACTATTCATTATATTATATTAATAACATTTGTCAAAATATAGCAAATACTAGTATATGTCCAAACTGAATAATTGTAGTTAAGTCATTTGTCTTCATGTTAAGTTTTAAGTGAAACGTATCAAAATTTAGTTCATGCATTAATTAATAAGAAAATACCAATATTAGTCTTTCTGTTATTATAGAAGGACTTCAGCATTGCTTATCTCAGCAATATCAAATTTTAAATTCTAAGAACTCGCAGAAAATACGAAATTGGGCCCCAACATTTGAATTTTTTCAATTTACCCCCAAATTCGTCTCTAGTGTTGTCGTTTTCTCGCTTTGCCGTTAAAAGCCGTAGCAAAACCCTGAGGCTTGTAATCTCTAAACCCTAAAATAGTAGCCGCCACTTTGTTCTTTGCGGAAAATGGCGAAGAAGAAAGGGTCACGTAACTCCAATGGAGTTTCCAATGAGGCACAAGTGCAGAACCAGAAATCAGCGGAGCTATCTCGACAGTTTTCAATGGAGGACCACGATTCGTCGGAGGAGAAGTTTCAGAATTTGAAATCCCTCAATGCGATTCTTCTCAAGCGAACTATGGAGACGAGACAGCAGATCGAATCTCTTGTCCAGGCGAAGGATTCGTTGGAGGCTGAGCTGGCTCGTTCCGGGAAGGAGAGGACTTTGTTACGGGACAAGTTGTGTGGTTCAAGTGATAACAATTTTATGTTGAAGCTTGAGATGGATCTGTTTATGGGTTTTTTTGAGAGTCGAGTTAAGGAAATGGGCGTTGGGGTTAATGGGTTGGCGATGGAGAATAGTACTAGAGAGTGTGAGATTAAGGATTTGAAAATAGAAGCTAATGCTTTGATGGATAAGCTAGAGAGTGAGAGAGAAAAGTTTAGCAAGGTTTGTGATGAGAGGGATTCGGTTAAGAGTGCGTTTGATTTGCAGTGTGAGGAGATGTATCGATTGAAGGAGCGTGTAGTTCGTAGGGAGATGAAAGAAGCGAGTTTGGGTGAAGAAGTTGGTAAATTGAAATCTGAAAATAATAAAATGGTGAAGGAGAAAAGGAAAATAGAGGATTTGATTGAAAGGGTTAGCAAGGAAAGGAGTAACTTGGAGAGGAACCTCGAGAAGAAGGTTAAGGAGGTTGATGAGCTAAAGAGAGAAATCGAAGGGATTATGAGAGAAAAGATGGAGATAGAGATGGTTAAACGTGATCAAAAGGAAGAAATCGTGAAGTTGGGGAAAAAGTTGGAAAATTTGAGTGGGATTGTGCAGAGTTTGACCAAGGAAGAGAAGGGTTTACGTGATCAGATTATTGGATTAGAGAAGAATCTTGATGAGGTTAGAGAGACAGCAAAAGCAAGGGCGGAACATATCAATGCTTTGGTGAAAGAGAAAAGCATTAAGGAATCTGAGCTTGAGGTTTTATTGGTGGAGAACAGTTCAATCAAGAGAGAAATGGAGATGGCTCTTGTGCGATATTCTGAGAAGGAGAAACTGGTTGATCAATTGTTGCGTGAGAAGAATGAGCTTGTCGAGCGTATTGTTAATCAGGAGGGTGAGTTTGTTGAGCTGAGTAAACTCACGGATGAGCAAAAGCACGTTGCAGCACAGCTTCGAAAGGATTGTAATGATCAAACCAAGACTAGTGAGACGCTTACCTCCAAAGTTAGCGAGCTAAAGGATGCTCTTGCGCTGGTTGAGGTTGAGAGAAACAATGCTAAGAAGGCTCTTGATGAGGAGAAGAGAAACCGGTTGGCTCTTAAGGAAAAAGTTGTGGCATTAGAGAAAATGATTGAAGCTAATGGTAAGGAGCTCGAGAAAATTAAGGCTGAGCGAGGGAGATTGATTAAAGAGAAGAAGGAACTGGAGAATCGGTCTGAGTCATTGAAAGTCGAAAAGAGTACCCTGCAAAAGGATATTGCAGAGCTCAAAAAATCTATGGGTGTTTTAAAAACGGAACTAGAATCTGCAACAACCAATGCAAAACGCAGTCAAACAATGCTAAAGAGTGTCTCTACTCTAGTGTGTGGATCAGAGAACAAGAAAGGCGAGCAAAAGAGAGAAAAGGGAATGGATTCGTACTCAGTGGAGCTAGAAGCGATTAAGAAAGCGTTCAAAGATAAAGAAAGCATGGTTGAGGAAATGAAAAAGGAAGTAAAGAAGATGATGCACTCTGTGGAAGATGCACATAAGAAGAAGAGCTTTTGGACCTTTGTGTCATCTGTTACTTCTCTCCTTATGGCTGCTTCAATTGCTTATGTTGCTTCGACTAAGTGAACACCTAAAGATGGTATCACCCTTTAACCCTCAGACAACATCACCGCAATCGAGTTTTCAATTTTTGCTGTTTAACTTCTAAACCCAAATGAGCAGAACCTTATGAGCTTCTTCTCAATAACTCCTCTATGTAGTTGATGTAAACCATTTTGCTTTTCATATCAAGCTCTATGTCTGTGATTCTGCTACTTTTCTCGCGGAATATGTTGTTGATTCTCAAAAAAGTCTAATAAACTTCTTAGTTCCATATTTCATCTTTCCCTAAGCTTGTATATACAACTTCCTTGAGTAACATCTATAGTTATCATATTGTATACTTCATATACAAAACACAAACTTCAAGTTCATCATTGACAATATAATAATGACTTACTGGTACATATTGTATATTTAAATTAGAAGCATGAGAAGTCATCATTGTGATATATAAGTTTGACAAGAACAAAGAAAAGGACATGTTGATAAGTTATTATCAATCAGAAGCAACTGTAGCCACATTCTTCATTATGATTTCTTTATAAAGAAGATTGAGATCTCCTACCAAACCAACTTATCTTTTCCTTTTTGGGTAGTAGTTCCACATCCAGTCTTAGTTTTAAGTGGTCTCCATATATTTGTATCTTACTAGAAAACTAGCTTACTTGTATCTTTTGCTTTTTGGGTTCCACAAGCTTCTTATTAGCTACTTCTCATCATTGTGCAAAGATACATCTCATAAGAAAACAAAACCTTTTTGTACCTTTTTTTCTATCATGAAAATGATAACACTATACTTTGATGTGTCAATTTATTCTTTTTGGTTTCTCCTTGCTTGTCCAAATGCAATGCATTTACAAAAGAATATCAAATCTCCTTCTTTCCTTTTGTTTTGGACAATGATTGCATTGCAATAACACTTGAGAGTCTGATTCCTATGTTAAGAAAACAAAATCACTTGCACATTAAACAAACACAACATTACATAGCTCATGTTATAATATACATATCGTTGATGAATGTATTTAAGATATATATACGGAAAATATCATAATAGCAACATAAGCAGAGTTACTATTAACCGCAAGCTGATAAAACTCAGCTTTAGTTAGAGTTGAAAACTAATACTAAAACCAAACATTACCGGCTTTTCAATGTTCTTCTTCCTGCTTTGCTATCAGAATCCAGCTCCACACGGTTTAACAAAGGCAGACGCAGACGCAAACGCAGCCGCTGAGGTAGTAGTTAAACGCCATACTTTTGCATATCACTACAAAGAGCTAAAAAACGAGAATCTCGGGTCCGAAGTGGATGAAACCCGTTTGTTAGTGAAGAGATTACAGTGAGGGATGGGACTGTTTTCATTGGCATTCTGCGTTAACAAACGCGGCTATCTCGTCCATTACGGTATGGAAGTGATTGTTATTAGGCAATAAGTAGAAGCCAATAGTTGCTTTATCTAAGTAAAGAAGCTTCACCTCTTGACCTGCTTTTTTGAGTCCTTCTGCGTACTTCAATTGCCAATCTTGAATCAAATCTAAACCCGCTACAACGACCAGACTCTTGGGGAAACTCAACCCTTCTAAACTTTTGCTTCTCGGACCAAATGGGCTACATGCTGGATGTTCTCTGTCTTCTCCCTCAGGAAGAAACGCTTTCCAATACCAATCGCGGTCTCTGACTGTCACAAAGTATTTCCCATCTAAAGATTTCTCAGATTCTGTTCTCTCGGTCCCTCCAAACATAGGATTAAGCAAAATGATCCCCAACACTTTGATCCCTGACTCAACTGCTCTAAGCGCAACATTATGTGCGATGTTACCTCCAGAGCTATCACCCACCAAGAAAATATGAACCTTTGAGTCTTTCTTGCTTTTAAGCCATGATCTCGAGTTAACCCAATTCAAAGCAGCCCAACCATCATCATAAGCACAAGGGTATCGATTCTCTGGTGCACGGCGATAATTCACAGAGACAACAACAGCACTACACAAACCAACAAGCCTACGACAAAGAGTGTCATAGATAGCACTGTTTGCAGAAGAATGTGCAAAGCTTCCACCATGGAAGAAGACAATAACAGGCACTATTTCACAATCAATGGGATTCTGAAGATCGGTAACACTTGGTGTGCCCGCCAAAGCCGGTCTGTATACTCGGCTAAGGAGATTGGTTTGGCGATCGATGATAACATCGAATGAAAAGACCCCATTCACGGGATTTGCATTTGCAGGGACTTTCCGGTCTAGAAACTCTGCGAGATGACGGTTAAAGGTTCCATCAGGACGGCGTAGGAGATTGTATGCTAGCTTAAAGTTGGATATCAGAACCCATGTATTAAGAGGAACCACTGTCTGCAGGAACAACACAAAACAGACTAATTAATCATATGACTTTGAGAGTCTTATAAAACGATTCACAATGAAGGCCATTACAACAACATTAAGAGATTGCAATAGAAGAGTTCAAAGAAAGGATTGTGTTAGCTCTCTTATGAATTAAATGAAAATCTCACAACTCCCAAAACAAGGAACATTTCACAAACACAACAGATAATAAAAAGAAAAGCTTCTTCAAATTCAGGTTTTTAGTCTTTTTCCAACAAATAGCAAATAGGGTTTTATGATCTCAACACTTGGAAGAGAAACAATTCAGAAACAGGAAAACAAATTCAAAAGGCAAAACCAAATTGATATCACAAATCGGGAATCAGTCGATTGACCAGAATCAAAATCAGTCACAAGGGTCATAGAAACTCGACCCAAATAAAGCAAAGAAAGCTCCAACATCAATAAACCAACACGTTTCATAACCCCAAACGATGAAAGCCCTGAGCTTTGATTATTTTTTAAGAAAAAAAAAATCAACAACAACAAAACACATATGTATCCTAATTCAATCAAACAATACAACATTAAGAACCATCAATGAACACAGCTAGTACCCAGAATCACAAGAGACCCATCATCGAACAATTCCAATAACGGATAGACATAAAAAAATCACCAAACCAGAGAGTCAGAATCGATCTAAAGAAAACCAAAAGGACAAAACTTTTATTTTTTAGTAGAAAAAGGTCTCACCTTGCTCTCAATAAGATTAACTTCTTCGCTCCCAGCCATTGAAAAATGAAAAAAAGATCTCCTTTTATTCCCAATCAAACAGAACAGAAACACGAAAGCCCAGATCGAAAATTTCCCTTACGATTTAGATAGTACAAGAAAAAGAGAGTAAAAATTAGAGCCGAGAAGGGAAATCTCGCATCACTAAACGAGGCAGAGATGAGTAAAGTATATAACTGGAAATAGAAAGATACCTGCTTTTAAATGTCAGATCAAATGGTTTAGTTTTTTAATACGGACCCATAACATAAGCACAAGGGTTAAATGTTACTGAGAGCTAAAGAGGTTAATGGTGGATAAGAATATCGGTGTATTTTAGCATCAGCATGATTATAAATTGTAACCTACGCAAGCAAGTGCAATGCGTCGAGGGTGGTTAACCGGATCGGTTCGATTTGGTTTAAATTATACTGGTTTTGGGTTTTTACTATTTAAAAAAATCAGTTTCATTCGGAATTAAATTATAACTCATTCGGTTTGGTTTGGTTTTATGTTTGGATTATGTTTATGTAAGTTATAAAAACAATTTTTTGTTTCAAAAACATATATATATATATATATATATATGTTAATAAAAATATTAGTTATTTTTGTTGGTAAAAAAAATATTAATTATTTTGATGAGTGTTAATTATTTTTATTCGAGCTCACATAAATCAGATTCGATTCAAAACTAGTTAATTTGGTAATGAAATATTTATTTTATTCGGATTATTTTATAATTTGGTTTGAGTTTAATTTTGAAAATACTGGTTTAGATTGGGGAATTTTTTCGGTTTGGAAATTTTGCCAGTAGAGTCTGAAAACTGTTGGGTAGGCCTCAAGAAAATGTTTCAACTGTTTTTTTTATAAAATGTGACAAACAAACAAAAAATGAAAAAAAGCTCTGTTCTTTTATGTTCAAAATTTGTAGTCTGATCTTACAACAAAGTCTATTTGATTTTTAAGTCCATTCAGATATATACACCGAGAAAAAAATGAATCTTGTGAAATTTCCCGTTTAAAATTTTTTTGCTTATCCAGAACTAGTGGTTGGTATTCCCTGCTGCTAAAATTCTCCAATCCATTTGATGAAATTCTCTATCTGGGTTAGCTTTAGTTTCACAAAATTCATTTGTTTTCTGAATGGTTATGTTGTTGCATAGTGTGGGACTGTCTCCATGTTTAAATACACAAAAGTATTTTGTCTTCCATAGTTATTACAGATGCATAGTTGGTTCATCTGAAACTGGATTGTCTAAAAGAAGACAAGTGTTGGAGCAAGTTGATTTAAAGTTATCTAGTGGAGACGAGAGAGCTGCATTGTCTCTTGTCAAGGATCTCCAAGGACAACCTGATGGGCTTCGATGTTTTGGTGCTGCGAGGCAGGTATGTGTTGTGGATTGAATTAGTATAAATGTCTTCTGATTCTCCTTCCTGGTTGATCTATGTTTATGCTTTTATGTTTGATAAGTTCTAACTTAGATCTTCGAGTCCTTGGAATGGATCATATAGGTTTCTGAATAGACTTTAATCTCTGATCTCATTTCTTTTGTTTTACTCCTTTGACTGTGTTTTTTCCTCAGGTGCCTCAGAGACTATACACGTTGGATGAATTGAAATTGAATGGTATTAACGCAGCTTCACTTCTCTCGCCAACAGATGCAACCCTTGGCTCCATTGAAAGAAACCTTCAGATCGCCGCTGTTTCAGGAGGAATAGTTGCTTGGAAAGCTTTTGACTTGAGTTCTCAACAGCTTCTGTATCTTTCTCTTGGGTTTATGTTCTTGTGGACTTTGGATTTGGTAACTCAAAGATAACTTCCGATGAAACACATACTGATATAGTCTCCTCATATGTCCTTAAGGATGCAACCCCTCTTATTATAGGTCTCGTTTAATGGCGGAATTGGGAGCTTGGTTCTTGACACAATTGGTCATACGTTCAGCGAACGATACCATAACAGAGTTGTTCAGGTAAGACCTTCCTCCACACACTTTTAGATGAATCCTCTTTAGTACTTAGATCAACAAATTGTGTTAGTTTCTTTTCAGTGACTAGTTTTTTCATTACCAAGTAATCATCTCGACTTATCAATTACTTGGACAAGTAACATTATCAACTTACTGCATTTACTGTGATCTGAGATCCTCTATAACGCAGCACGAAGCAGGTCATTTCTTGGTGGCTTACTTGGTTGGGATTCTTCCACGCGGATACACGCTCTCAAGCCTTGAAGCTTTACAGAAAGAAGGATCTCTCAATATTCAAGCTGGCTCAGCTTTTGTGGACTATGAATTCATTGAAGAAGTATATAACCTCCCTTTCTTCTTTCACATCCCATGAAGAGGCAGAAACTTATTCAAAATCCAAGCTTTTAATACTCTTTTCCCCAACCTGTAAATGCAGGTTAATTCTGGAAAAGTCTCTGCAACCGTATGTTTTCTTCTCACTTCCCAGCAAAAGAATAGTTCGAAACCTTTCTTAAAATCCTCAGCCTAACCAAAACTGTGTTTGCTATTGCAAAACCAGATGCTGAACAGATTCTCATGCCTTGCTCTTGCTGGTGTAGCAACAGAATATCTCCTGTATGGTTATGCTGAAGGCGGTCTTGATGATATCAGCAAGGTCCATTCTCTTTACTCCTCAAAACTCCTCAGATTCTGAATCTACATACTCTCTGAATGCGAAACAGAATCAGCAATCATACGTTTGAATATGTATTTGCTTAATGATTTTGTGGTGTTGATGTGTAACAGTTAGATGGTTTGGTGAAGAGTTTGGGGTTCACACAGAAGAAAGCTGACTCACAGGTGAGGTGGTCAGTTCTCAACACAATACTGCTACTACGTCGCCATGAGATAGCTCGATCCAAACTTGCGCGGGCTATGTCAAAAGGAGAATCTGTCGGATCCTGTATCCAAATTATTGAAGATTCTATCGACCCTTCTGATATCTAGTAATCCAATATGTCCTTTTCTCTTTTTTTTGGGGTCGAACTCTTCTCTTGTGGATGTTTCATCTTATAAAGAAGCATTTTTGACACACTAATCATTTAACTAATCCTATATATGTTGTATCTTCCTGATGAAGTTTTCAATCCAGTCCATACAGAATAAAAAAGCAACTCTTTTCAGTTTCACACAAACCCAAATCCCTAGAAACTTTGGGCATTCTTATCAGTTGTAGAAATTCCAGTAAAATTCAAGAAAAGTAAGAAAGAACTCAACTTTACGTTTGGAATCCTCAAATTCGTCGAACTCCATAATCGAGAAATGGAGGTTGAATGGTTTTTGATGTGTAACGGGATTTTGACGTTAATGGTGGTTGTCTCTTTCCTCTGCGCTCAATGGCCAATCTTCAATGGCACACCCATTCAATGGATTCATCACTTCAACCCTTTCGCCGCTTACGACTACTTCCTGTAACTCTCTCTACTCGCTACATTTGTTTGTATGTTCCATTGATTAGGGTTTTGTGATCGTGCTTCTGTTGTTTTCTTGCAAGCGATTTGTTGGGTTTGTGTTTGGTTCCAAGGGTCTGGACTTGATTCTATCAATTGAGGATCTCTGTTGTTATCGACCTAACCCTTTACTGCAAGTCAGTGCTTCTTCTTATTCTTGTTGCGTTGATGTCTAAAGAAAGAATCTTTTGATTAAAGGGTTTGCGTGTGATTAGTAGAGGAATCGAATCATTTAATCCAGTGGTGAAGATATGATTCTGATTCGTAACATTTAAGTGAAGATGTGTTAAGTTTCTACCCCTGAACTAGTTCTTTAAGCTATGAGGAAAGCAAATTTCAGACTGAATATTGGAACAATAGCTAATTGTGAATCCTTGTTGGTTATATCTACTGTGTCTGAACTGTTGCAGATCATCTATCTGGCAATTATTGGATCAACATACTTCTCAGCTACAAAGTCTTCCTTTGCTTATATACCTGGATATTATGTCTGCGAAATTCACAAGTAAGGCATGGTTCTTTCTTCTTCTTTGAGTTCTGAAACTATTAGATTCGCATGATTATCACTTCAAAACATTCCGGTTTGATTTGTAGGTATATTAGCTTTGTGGCGGTTATTGTTGGAGTCATCTTTTTCCTGTTGACAAGCTTTTGTGATCCAGAGATTGTGAACGCGAAGAATGTTTCGCAGTACATTTCTGCTTTACCCTTATGATGATATCATTTACTCAGAGAAAGAATGTTCAACGTGTAAAATCCCAAAGTGAGTTCATCAAAACCTGTAGTAATTAATCAGAGAATGATCCTTGTTCCGATTTGTTTGATTGATGGTGTCTCTTAACATTTTTCTTATCGTTCAGACCTGCTAGATCCAAGCATTGCAGCATCTGCAACCGTTGTGTGGCTCGCATTGATCATCATTGCGGGTGGATGGTTTGTACACAGACCAAAAGCACTTTGTTAATTCTCTAGCTGTTCCTTTTTGATAATTTGATTGCATCAAGCTTCCTGTATCGGCTGCAGAATAACTGTATTGGCGAAAATAATACCAGATATTTCATGGCCTTTTTGTTTTGGTGAGGTCTCATTCTAAGACACAACCAGTCTTTTAATATTCTCAGAATCTTTGATTTTGGAAGCTTCAAGGAATTTCTGAGTATCTAAGAACAGAGTAACTGTTTACATGTCTACTCCACCTTTATCTTGATCTTACATACTCTTTTACTGTTGTGTAGGCATTTCCTTCTTTGTCTGTACGGAACAGTGGCCATTGGGTTTATTCTTGCTGGACAAGTAAAAGAACTTAGCATTTTGCATATATTAACCAGTAAATATCATGCCATACCCTTAACCTCACATGGTGTCTTAAAGCTTCTGATATCCCAAGCTAATCTGTCGAATCTGGATTCTCTGACTCTGTCTCTCTATCCACAGACTATTATGGGATAGAAAATTCTTTCCGCAGCTTAGCTCCTCGTTTCTTACAGGTAACTAACAAGTATATAGATTTCATTCTTCCTCGCATGTTCTGCATAGGCATAGAGTAATCTAATGGCCTGTGTTGTTTTCGAAACAGTGGATACTTAGTACATACAATACCCAGATACTCTTGATGGTATTTCTTGCCCTTGTTTCTCTCCTCCTCGCTGGCTTCTTCGGCTACCATCTCAATCTCTGCTTAAACAACACAACTACTGCTGAAGTAAACTTTTTGACCTCTGCAAATTCTAGAATGGTTCTGTTATCTGTCTTCCTTAATGGTTAATATTTGTTTGACAGAAAATTAAGTGGAGAGAGTACATGAGCTTGGAGAAGAAGATAAGTGAAGCAAAGGAAAGTGCTGCAGCTCTAAAGGCAGGTATGACCAACGTTGAGCTGAAAGGTCCAGCAGAGAGACAATGGAAAGGACTGTGGAGAAGATCTGAGGCTAAAGTCAAAGACATCATTACCCACCGGAATCTGTACGACAAAGGCAAATTTGAAACATTTCCGAGATTGTTTATCCAATATCCTCAAGACAATCTTTCTGGAAAACATATCATAAATCTGAATAGTGAAACAGCTCTCAGTTTAAAACTTTGTACACATATTGGAATATCTGGTTAGCTACTAGAAAAAGGGTTCGATTATGATTTTTGTTCTTTACCAACAGCTTTGTACAGATCTTTGACTACGTTACTAACAAATCTGTCATCTTCCAAATTGTTTTTAATAAATTTCTCATAGAACAATATTCCCTTCTCTGCTTTACCAGAGTTCATGTATCCCTTCGGGATCATGCGCCTGCAAGCACTGTCTGTACTTATACCAGCTTCCGACATCTTGCAGTAGATCCTTTCAGCCTCATCCATCATTCCAGCTTTGACAAACGCAGAGAGCAATGAACTAAAATGGCTGTGAGATAGCGGGATGCCTTTCTCTTGCATAAGAGTTAACGTCTTCTCTGCTTCTGCGTACTGTGAACTCTCAGCATAGGCTTGAACTAGGGAGAGGTATGTGAATGAGGAGTCAGTACAGCGACCATTTCTTTCCATTGCTTGCAAAAGTTCATCAACCTCGCGATGGAGTTTAGAGGTTGCACATATTTTGACCATCATGTTGTAACTAGGCTGCAATTATCCCCACCAGTAACAACATGCATTGTTAGCTTTGGTTTCAGAAATAGATTTAAAAAATTTCCAAATAATGTTTAACCACTGGATAAAGACATTATGAACAGTTTGGCCGAAAATATAAACCCTACCGTTCCAGGTTTAATCCCTTTCTCCTGCATTTCTCTGAACAAACGTAATGCTTCATTCATCTTTCCTGAAACAGCAAGAGAAGTTTTGTTTGTTACTGTTATCAACCACAATCAACATCAGCCAATTTTACAAGCATTTCATGTCAGCGAGAAGTTGTGGTTCATTCATATCATACACGAAGACATAAATTTCTTAGTCAAATACATACCAGCCTTTCCATAATGCAAAATCATATTTGTGTATATTTTCTCGTCCAGATATAATCCCGACCTACGAGCTTTGCTAAAAATCTCAATTACTTTGTTCAGCTGCAGACCCCGTCCATACACACTGCATCAACCCACCAAGATGGGTGAAACATTACAGCGACACTAATTTGTATGAGTCTTAAAACATAATGAAGCCAGATCAAACGCCTTTACCTGATCATAGTGTTGTAGGTCTGAATTGAACAAGGAGCACCTGAGTTACACATCTGCTCATAAGTTTCAGATGCACGCTGCAATTTACCTGTGACGGCAGAGGTTTTGAGTGTTGGTTACCTGCAAACTTAAATTAAAATAAATAAACGATATGTTCTACCTGCTTCTAGCATTGCCTTGATAAGAGTATTATAACCCACGGTGTCAAGCTCCATCTTTTTTCCAAGACAGGTCTGTGCTATATTTTCTGCTTCTCGATGTTTCCCTGTGATTAGGATAAACACAGTTTATTACAAATTAGATTAACATTGCGAATAATGAAAATTTAAAACGTTTATTATAACCAAAGTCTGCAATTTGGGTGAAATGGAACAGCTATAGTATCAATTCTGAAGTTTTCAAAGCCATTCGTAAATCTTCATCTCAGATTACCAATCATGTGCTACATAGTAAATAGTAAATTATATTCTTCACAGTTGGAACCTTGAATTTCTCTAAGTTCCTAATGAAGGAAGGAGATAAAGTTTTCCAATTCACATACCTCGATTCGTTAGGGCATTTACAAGTATGCTGATGGTAACAGCACCCGGGTCACAACCTTTTTCTGCTGATTCCATGAAGAGTCCATATGCATCTTTGAGCCAGCCACATCTGACATAAGCATCTATCATTGAGCTGATAACAGATTTCCCTATAGTTTTAGATTCTCCTGCTGCAAGGTAAAGCCGTTTTGCCTCTTTAAGGTTATGTCGCCTCCCATAAACAGCAATCAAAGTCGCAATTGTTTCCTTCTCTATCCTGAATCCTAATCTGATAATCAAATCGGCAAGAATTTCTGCTTTAGATATATCACCTGCATGAAAAATGAAACTTTAAGTCTTCAACAAATATAACCATAGCTTACTAAAAAACACCCACATCTAAGGAACCAAAAACACTAAATTTAATTTCCTACCTTCTCTCACAAAGCCAGTAATGACTCGATTTACTGCCGATGAACCAAGATCAGTCGTGAACATTAAATTCAAGATTGCTTCAGTCTCATTCACATTTCCCTCTTTTAGCCGCAAGTTGAGCATCATTCCAAGAGCCATGATATCAAGTCGACTCTTATTTATAAGTGCTTCGTGTTTCTCCTGATTGTTTGCTGTGATATGCATAGCCTCTGCAAGTGTTTGTACAAATCTGTTATCCTGAACCACAGCCTGGCTACCCATTTTCTCTACGAGCTCTCGAACTTCTGCTACCATGCCCTCCTTGCAATACACTGTCATAGCCGTCTTGTAAAGCTCTATATCAAAGTGTACTTGATCAGCCCTTATCTGTTTGATAAAATCCTTAGCTTTCTCATCCAAATTGAGTCTCATATACAAATTAAGCATGTCGTTACAAGAACTGGCATCAGGAAGTCCAGTCTTTGATAAAGCTCGAAATGCTTTCTCAGCACTGTCTACGTTATGCATCTTAGCATAACACTGTACCATGACAATATAGGCAAATCTGGAAAAAGGAATATTTCTGGTCTTCATCATTTCAATTACAGCTAATGCTTTCACAACATTTCCAGAATTTAAATGAACTTGGGACATTGCCAAATATGTTTTCTCATCAGCCAATAGATTCAGGCGTTCAGTCTCTTCAAATAAACTCTGGGCATCATGGAAAAGTCCAAGCTTTCCATATATTCTGATGATTAACCCGCGAATGACCTCATCAGCTGGAACTTTATTTTTTTCCATGTCCGTAAAGAGAGAAAGTGCTTTTGGGTAATTCTCCGTTTTATAATATAAACTAAGCATAGAAGCACAAGTATAGTTACTCGGAATGACTCCTTGAGATCTCATTTCCTCGTACAATCGATCAGCCTGATCCCACTCACCAGCCTTCACACTTAAGCCAATAACTAAACTGTAACTTACTTCCTCAGGGACAAACCCCAAGCTCTTCATTTCACCAAAAGCCTTCAATGCCTCATCGGTGAAACCCTGTTTGGCATATGAGCTCACCACTAACGTATATGTGAATTCAGTCGGTGGCACACCGTCCTCCACCATTTCTAACCATAGATCTATCACTTTCTCATGAAGTGATTTCTTCTGAAGAGATGAAAGCATGAAATTATACACAGATGTAGAGAGGATAATTCGCCTCTCTTGAACAGCTTTGTAAAACGTCAACATAGCGTTATGGCGTCCCCATCTAGCATATGTGCACAACATTGTACCACAGGCTACTGCATCTGGTTCGCATCCCACTTCAAGCATTTCCAAAAAGGTTTCCTCAGCCATCTTTATCTTCCCGACTTGTCCATACAAACGTAGAACAATCGTGTAGACAACTACACTTGGTCGATAACTTAACTGTTGACACAAAAAATCTATCACCAAAACTTCAGTAAACTATTATATGTAAACATTCTCAAACAAAGATCATAGCTTGGAAAAAGAGAGAACCTGCAATTTCATCCAAGCGAAGAAGTCTCTTACTTGTCTCCAACCTCTCTGCTCTTTCAAAACAACACACATATCTCTAAAACTCAGCTTCGTTACAAAGCTACCCATCACAATCCTCATATCAGCACTACCTTCTCTCCTCTGAGACAAGCCTCTCACCGTCTTAATTGCAGCAACAACATGCTTCCCGTACATCTGACCATTCCGATCATCTTCCAAATACTGAACCATCTGCTCAGGGGTTCGCTTAATCCATTTGGGAGTCATAGCATGTGAGCCTTGGTTCCTCCTCAAGGTGCTCAAGTACTGTGCTTTCTTCTTTATGATTCGCCTCGCGTCGTCGTCCGATAAAGGGTGTTTTGGTCTCTCGTATCTGGGTTTTGGTTTCTCCGGGTTACCATCGCTGAGAGACCACGGATCGGGTCGGACTCCGGGCGAAGAAGAAGAAGAGCAAGTTACTGATATTCTCGAATTTCTCGAGGGCTTTTTAGGGATAAATATTGAAGCATGAAGGTGAGTTGTGGAAGTGAGGAAATCACTCTTCATGCTTTCTTCTTCGCAATTTCTTCGAAGAGACTTACCGGCTACAACCTCGCCGTATCTAAAACTTAAAAGAATCGTCTCCTTACTTTAAAGTTTAAACCTTTGATTATCCGGTTTAATTTGGTTTAATTCGGTTTAATGTGGTTTTAGATTGTTAACCATAAATTAAGATAATTCTAAAGCGGTACTAGAACTTTTCTTTCATTTGATTTCTCTTCGTTATTCTCTCTTCTTCTCGTTTTTATACCTCTGTTCCGTAGTTTAGTTAAGATAATCTAAAGTTCAAAGTTTAGTTTGAGAATTTAGTTTTTACTGTAAGGTTATAAAAATGGACTATTTTTCCATGATATTAAACCAACACATCAAATTCTACTAATGTGCGTTTGCTTCCGCACAAACTCCCAATATTCACAACTATCTCCAAACCGAGTCGCTCTTCTCTCGTGTCTAAAGGAAGGAATTTGATGCGAGAATCTACACACTTCAGTCTTTGGAATGTCTACAAAACCGGCCTCTGACTCTTGACTCCTTCACCATTCAACCTACTCAGCAAACTATTTACCCCTGGACTGAGACAATGACTCATCAATTCTCCCATTTTTCTTTGAATTCCCTGTCGATTTGCGTATGTCCCGAGGTGTTTTTCTGATTCTTGAAGAATCCGTAGTCATCATCTTCTCAGGGTTCTTTGGTATAGTCAACTTCTCACTCGATAAACAAAACCCATCTGGCTCTCCACACGATTCACCATTTCTGGATCTCTTCTTTCCAGATGTTTGTTTGCCTGGCCTTGAAGTTGTTTGGTTGTTTGTTTCCCTCAAAAACCGTGGAGATTTTCTCAGTTTCAAGTCATCTACCACTTTGACACTCTTTTTTGACTTCTTCAATGAGTTTATTTCATGACTAGCGCATCTATCATCAGATGCTTTGGAGAATGAAGTATAATTGTCATGGACTTTTTGACGTTTCTTTAGAGATGGACTGCTCTCTAAAGTATTATTTGCTTGCAGTTCAACCTTAGAAGCTTCAGGAAAAGGACCACCAGATTTACTATTCAGCCTTTTGCTATCCAACCCACCATCAAGATCAAACATATCTTTTGGTAAAGCAGCAGTGTCTAATTCAAAGCACCCAGGAGGAACACCTTCTCTCTCTTTTCCAGTCATTTTGAATGATGGGGCTTTATGAGAAAATCTAAGCATCTCGCTTGGTGAAACTTGAAGTTCAAGAATTCCATGTTGTGCTTCTCGGCGAAATAGGGAAACAAACCCTTCCACTTTCCCCAGATAGGCCACTCCAAGGCCAAATTCATCATCAAAATCAGACAGAACTTCAACATAGTCATATTCATAAGGCCGCTTATGATTTTCTGAGCTAGTACTCCAATTGATATCCCAGCCTCTGAAAACTGCCCAAATTTCTCCCTTTCTTGGATATATGATCATGTTATTGTTGCAATGTAAATGCAGCATCTGACAAGAAAATATCAAGTGGTCGTTTACTTCATCTGAATCTCCATCTTGAAAGATTCCACAAGCAATGGGAATAGAGCTATCTTTATTATCCTGTAGCGGGTCAATCCACGTAATCCTCAGTTTGAACTCAGAATCCAACACTTTTTCTATCCGGACATAGGACCGAGGCATACCATCAGTTTGATCATACACAGACCACACTTGATTGACAGCAAAACAGCTTGTTGTCAGTTCAAAATTGCTGAAGTCTGGATCAGGTACTTCACATCCTTCACTTTCTTTGTCTTTCGTTGATGACATATCTTGATATTCAGAATCCACATTTTTCTTAGCTTCTCCAAACGCACATGGATGGACAGAACCACCAGAATCACGACGATTAGATGATCCAGCACCCAAAAATATTTTTTCAGTAGTTCGCTCAGATTTTAATTCAACATTTGATCTTGGCTTCTTTTTTAGAGGGCAAAGAGGACCATCTGCATAAGAAATATTGTGAGTTTTCCTTGGAGATTTCCTCCTATTATTAAGTTTTGAATCCTCTTTATCATCAATAATATCAGAACCTTCAACATTAGAACTCTCAGTGGGCTCCTCAACAAATTTTCTCCTCTTGTTTTTCTTGCTGTTCACAGAGGGTGGTTGATTACTTCTTGAAACTGATTCATCACATACTGATTTTGATGTAGCTGTTTCAGGTTCTGTATCCACAGGTTGTGGCTTTTGTAGTTCAACAGGATTCTTCATCTTTTCCTCATCTTTCTCATGTTTAATTGATACATCACAATTCTTCATCGATCCATCATCCACTTTAAATTTCTCTTTGAGGGTTTCTTTCTTATCCATGTCAGCTGCTACACTTCCTGGTTGAGCATTAGTGGACTCCACATGTTTATTCACAGATGTGTTGCACGCCCCCTGATCCCGAACTTCCTTTTGATCCGTGCTTGATTTAGCCGGCACTCCACTAAATCCAGTGTCGACTGCCATGTAGGATCTTTGACAACTGGAACAGTACAGACGAGCATTCACATACTTTCTCGGGTATCTATACCTATTGCCACAATGCTGACAACATGTCCAAAATGTAAGATTAGTAATAATACTGTCACTGGCATTGTTTGCAGGAGCAGCTTGTAGACCTGACTTTGCATTGAACTGGTTGCTAGCAAACCGTGAAAAAATTCTGTGCTTGATATCATACTGAGACCGTTTATCCTTGTCAGCGAGCAACTTGTTTGCTTCCCAAACCAACTTGAAAGCAGCCTCTGCGCCGGTGAAGTGGTTTTTGTCAGGATGGAGAAGCAACATGAGCTTCCTGAACTGGTTCTTGATTGTAGCATCATCAGAAAAATGCATAACTTGAAGAATACCATACCAGTTCTCAAGACCATTGATTTTCTTCTCAGCACAAGAATGGACATCACATATGGCTAACATTTGTGGTAAGCTCTCAAGATCCGAGAAGAGTCTCTGAGCCTTCAATAAAAGCTTCTGAGCCCCAACAAAATCACCATTCTGCATCTTAATCTCTGCTAATGCTTTTGCCCTAGAGGCCTCTTCCTTGTTGCAGTCCATCTTCAGCCAAGAAACCCCTTCAATCAGCTAGATTTAAGAAATTGGAACAATAATAAACGCCACGGAACAATATCTCTCATTCCTGCAAACACAAATCAGATACATTGTTAGTTTAACAGTTCCCAATCTTATAAAAGACAAAAAAAGTCCCCGCGAAAACAGACTTTAGCTTACCATATAAGAGGAGACGAGAAATTGCGAGCTGTTTAAACAATGTACTTCATCCTTCACCTGATGGTTCAACAATGTAAATCTGCAAACCAATATTCAAGACATATAACAAAGAAATCGTAAGTCATGTCATGTTGAATTGAAACTCAATTGCAATGTGAGATCTTAAAATCAAACTTCAATTTTTAAGCCGAACCATGCAGAACAAGCGAGGAAATGAGAGAAGTAATCCGATATGCTGACTAGTGATCTTGCTAGGAAAAATCAAAATAGAGAAAGTATCAGAACACAATTTAAGCAGTTTCCAACCAGATATACAAACAAATCGAAGAGTTTCACTAAAGAAGTAGGACAAAGATGATCAGAGCACCGATTTATTTCTGGGTGGCGAAATTAAAAAACAAAAACCAAACTAAAAGCCTACCCAGAAGCTTGATTTCAAAAGCCAGGAAGCTCAGGAGACAATCAGAAGAAAGTAAGAAACCCTAAATTTGGAGTGAAGAGGGGAAACGGAAAAATCGAGAAAGAGAAGTGACGTTTAGAAGTTTTAGAAATGCTCAAGAGATTGCTGAGAAGATGGAAATGCTTAAAGAGATTGCTGAATAGATGGAACTAGCTGGTCGGAGAAAGAGAACGGGGAAAGATAGGAGAGAAAGAGAGAGAGCTTTGACGAATGCAAAGACGACAACACGAGTATCAACAGACCTACAAAGACCAACCACTATGAGCAGTCTAAACCGTCAAGACACGAACCATGAAACCTCACCGTCAAGCACATCCTCCGCTTTGACTGAATATAGGTAATTCCATAAGTTCATTATCGACACTAACTAAAATATAAATTAACATGTTACGTTATACAATCAATATAAACTATTTTCAAGATATAATCTAATATACTATGTTGATAATGACATAATTATTTAAATTGTATACAATGATCTGACTACATTGGATTTGGGTTGCTCATAAAACTAAGTAGAAATTAAAAATCTCATCAATGTTTAGCTTTTAGATTCTTTGACTTCAATAATTATCAGTTTATTCTGTATTTTGATATATTCTCCAACTTCACAAAAGATTGTCGTGATTTGTCGTCTATTCTCACCGTACCAAAGTATCAAGCTATGTTTACTTGGTAATGACTCATCAAATGATTGTGTTTGGCCAAATAAAGTAATTGATCAGTTTTCCTTAGTGTTATCTTTTTGTTTTGTTTTTAGCAAATAAATATTAGGGATATTTTTATAAAATTAGGGATTTTTAAATCGATTTGGGAATTTTGATCTCAAATGTAAAACGCATCGTTTTGGGAGATTGATTAACGACGGATTAACAAACACGAAACGCCGTTTAATGGAGTTAAATTTTCATTAAAATTGACATAATTGGGTATTTAATTGGTTTGTCAACTAAATTTGGGTATTTTTTGGCAAATAAAAAAATTTAGTATTTTTTTCTATAAAAACGCGAAAATTCTGTATGTAATTGACTATTTTCATTTTTAAACTGGTAGATTTTTATTAGATTTTTTCTCGGTCCACGAAAGAAATAAAAGTTTGAATACTTTACCTCACCAAAAATATCAAGCTAAAAAACAAAAGCTTGCAAACGTAATCGATAGAAAATTATTCTGGAATGTATTAGCGAAATGACATAATATAAAAAATCCTACAAAAAATAAAGAACCAAGAAACTAGTCTAATCTTTTAAGACCCCTACAAAGTAAGCAGCGATTAGTAGTGATTATTGTGAAAATGACTGAAATGTTGATAATATTGGCTATGTTGGGGTCCCTCCGGATATGGCCACTGATAATTATAAACGGAATTAGGATTTCCAGTGAAACCTCTGTTGTCATAAGCCCCACGAAAGTGATTGCTTGTGTGTGAAGCAACATGTGCTGAGCTCTCTTTGTTGATACCTGACAAGCTCCGTTTTTGTCCTCTCTTGTTCTTCTTCTTCTTCGAAGATGGTTTGCTCGCAGAGGAGGACGTAACTGCAGTTGATGTTCCCACAAGTGTGTTGCTAGCACTAGCAGTTGCGGTTAAAGGTTCCAAAGGTATGCTGTTAGCACTCGCAGTTGTAGCTGAAGGTTCCAAAGGTATGTTGCTAGCACTCGCAGTTGCAGCTGAAGGTTCCAAAGGTATGTAGCTAGCACTCGCAGTTGTAGCTAAAGGTTCCAAAGGTGTGTTGCTAGTGACAGAACTAGCCTCTACTACGTTTGGTGGTTTTGCGGTCTGCGATTGTTTGATTGTCAAATCGGATCCGGATTCAAATCCAGATTTATCAGATGAGTTTCTTCTAAGCTTCATAAGTGACTTGATTTGTTCCTCGAGGTTCTCCATTTGGAACTCTGTTTCAAGATTGTGTGACAATATGCATTTAATGGTGGCTCTAAGGTGTCTGATCTGTCTATCTATGGCTGCAACCTGTAAAGTCTATATTGAGTTCCTGCGAATCTCTTTATGATAAGAAGCTGAGAAGAAATAAAGGATAGGAATTTACCTTCAATGCAGATTCATTCTTGGCGTTTATAAACGCCTTCTCTGCGGATTCCTTTGTAATTCTTAAGGAATCATTTATAATAGCGGAAACGGGTTGGAATCTGTGGACCACATCAAGTGAGTATATATAGTAGATTGCATTCAGCCGATGTCCAGTTCTGATGAGATTTTGAATGAAACCTATCGAAACAAAGCCATATGAACAAGCCGTCTACAGTTAAATAACATAGGCTAAACTAATTAAGGTCATAGAGCTCACTAGCTCGGAGATTTCTGGTACAAGGCACATCTTGTACAACCATTGAATATAGACCAAAAGATTTGCATTAGCGAGAGAGAAGGGAAAAGGACCTCGAATCGCATTGTCCAAACCGAGAATCTGGCAAAGATCAGGAGATACAGTTCGCCAACAAGAAGTGTTCAGAAGGTGTAGAAGGTCATTAGCCTTGAATTCTGACACAATTCCGAAAATACCAAGAAATTGTAGGAAACAAATGACTTCCAATTCATCCGTTTTACTCTTTGAAATCTTATCTTTCCAGTAAACTGCAAGTTTCTTTGCATCGCCTTTTACAGGATGTCCAATGTGAGGTGGGAGCTTCTTCAGCTGATTCAACAACAAGGAGCAGCTAGCTGAAGCAACCAGAAGCTTGAACTCGTATTTCCCTTCAGGATTCATAGGAGAGAGAGCCATGGATGTCTCTATAACAAGCTTTGCTGGATCTGGTGTGCATTTGAGAGCGTTGGAGAGATCACTTTCCTCTAGAGGTTGCTTTTCTACTAGCTCCCTTAACCTGTCCGCATTACTGGAACCAGGCTTACTTTCAGTGTGCAATGGATAAGTTGCTTTGGCGTGTGGCTGATGATTTACTCCTAATTTTTCAATCTTTTCCTTAGAAGAAACAGGGATATTCCCAAATCTGTTTACTGGAGGATTCAAAGGCAAAAGAAAAATGTCAAAGTAAAGCTAATCACATATCTTAACGAGACTAACAAAATTCTAAAACAATTTATGCGTTAAGATTCCCCAAAGACATTAATAAAAAGAACTAACAGCGGTATGTTCTCAGGAATCTTAGAGTGTCACATAAGTGCAAGTCAATGGAAACAATTGGAATATATATATATATAGCTTAGCTGTTAATTCACGAGCAAGGTTGATACATAAAACGACATACCTGTTGAATTCTGGAAAGGAGTTACTGGTTCAGTTAATCTTTGACGTTTGGCTTCACTCTTAGGTTCATTAGTAATTATTACGTTTGGCTTCTCCATAGTGTTAGTTGTGGTCTCTCTTTTTTCATACCTTTTATGGATTGGCTCCCTTGCTCTCTGGGCTGATTCATCGTTCTTTAGTTCAATCAACATTTTAAGAGTTTTACGAGGAAACATAGACTCAGCTTTCGTCTCGTTGATGTACTGAAGGGCCATGACTGCATCGGCTTTTCTCTTCTCCCGCCTCGCTTTCTACAACAGGTCAACAAGCTATATCAACTTACATCACACATTAACACACATCATAAGCCAGATTGAATAGAACACAGAGCGAGGTTAGATTACATGCGCCTCAACTGAGTCTCCAGTCCCAGCAATGACTTTCGCAGCTTTTTCTGAGGAATCCAAGAACTCAAACAAAAGCTCTCCTGGTCTTCCTTTTGGACAAAGCTTGTATGAACGGAACTCACAGATAAATTTGAGTGTTGCGAGGTATTCTCCCTTTTTCTTTAGAGTTTCAACCGCACCTGCCAAGCAATTCACATAAACTTCCAGATGTAGGGTAACAACTAGTGTTAATCAGTCTAAAAGCAAGAAGCAAGCATTACCAAAAACCTTATCTTCTAAACCAAGAAGCCGAAACAGTTTCGGGGCCTGATCATACAAAAGGAAACGACTTAAAAGGGTTAAGAGCACCTCACGAGTAGTCACAGAGGGCAAATTGTAAGCAGCCATAAACAACAAGCAACCTAAAACCAACGAGTCATTGTTTGGATTGGTTTTAGCCTTGCTAATCCATTTCATCGCAAGTGAATTCGCGTCCTGTTTCACCATTGGTGTGATTTTCGGGTCCAACTGGATCAGCATCTCTAAGAGAACAATCCAACTTTTAACTATGCTATTAACTCTATCATCAGCTTCTCCGAGATCTTTTTTCAAGTATTCCTTATAAGACCCTTCAATAACATCCAAAACAAGCTTTGCCGGATCCAAATGTGCTATCATTCTTGCCAATGCTGCGTTTTTCTTAACCAAATCATCCGCAAAATCTGTTGCGTTTTCGTTCCCGTATAAAGTAGAACACTTTGAATGAATGGCCACACTTGAGCCCATGTTTTTGGCCAACAATGATACTAATGGCTCAAACTCACGACTCAACTTCTCTCCGGCGATAATCCGTTCTTTCTGTTTCTGTACTTCTTTCACCTTCACTTCGAGCTCTTTTGCTCTTGCATCGAGTTCCATCAACTTCTCAATAGAAAATTTCTCCATCGATTCACATCTAGTTGTAAATTTCTCTAATTGTTCAACTTCTCCCTTCCTTTTCTCAACCTCTGCCTCCTGTTCAAAATAAAACTCTTTCTCCCTCTTCTCCAAATCGCTCAGTTTCGCTTTCAACGACTCATCAATCGAACAAAGCTCTTCTTCCTTCTTCTCCACCTCCAAAGCTTGGACCTTCATCGATTCCTCCAGCACTTCAAGTTCCTTGGCTCGCTCCTCGATGGCCTTTTTGGTGGATTCGAAATACGACTCAATCTCATTCCATTGAATTTCAAGCAAAAGAATGGAATGAGCACCTTCTTGGAGAGAATCTAGGGTTCGGCGGAAATTCTGCTTGCTTAAATCGACAAGCTCTAGACGACTCTTTGCCTTCTCCATCAAGCTACTCATTCAAATAACGCACATAAAGAAATATCAAAATCCCTACAATAATCCGAAGAAGATCAAACTTTATTCTTTTTTTTTTTTTTTTTGTCAAGATCAAACTTTATTCTTCACTTTCTGTTTTACAATTACTGTTCGCTCTCGCCGACAAGGAAAAACACTCTTCACCGCTTTACCAGAAAGAAACAAAAACAATCATTTTAAAAGATTTTAAAGTATTACCTTAATTAAAAAAATGTTAAATATTACTAAAATTAAATAATACTATAAATAAAGAAATTTAAATCTGTGGAGGACCGATACTTAAGAACGGGTTCAATACAAATGGAAAGAATGGAAATTAAAATCTTAGTCCCAACTAAATTGGAATTAAAATCTCAGTCCAATAACCGGTACAAAAGTGCCCTATTTGGTTATAAATTAGAATTTGTCGATCTAATTATTGACAAAAAATTCATAACAAAATTAAAATCTCAAACCTATTAAAATCTAATTACTATTTATTTAGTTATAAAACCACATAATGAAATTTATAAGATATTTAAAATCCTTCAAAAAATTCTGATAGACTACAAAAAAGTTTTATTCTAAATTTTTTTGTCATTTTACTATAAGAGGTGAATATTATCCAATACCTACCAATATCAACAAAAATGTATCATTGGATCATTTGCGGTAACTAAAACCAAACGATACAATCCGTTCGAGTATTCGGGTATGATATTATGCCAAAGGCGGGACATTTGTAAGAGCTTTTGAAGCTTGAGTTCAGATAAACTTAAGTAATCTTTGTCTCTTTTTTGCCGTCTAGATATATAAAGATAGAACAAAGAGTTCACATTTTACAATGATAAGATACTCCGACGGAATATAGAAATATCTCCAGAAAATAATTTGAACGAACTAAAAAGCCAGAAACTCTTGAAATCAAAACCCCGACCTGAAAGAACTACATCACAGCGGAGCAAGCACGGCCAACACTTAAGTAACCTTGTCATTCCGATACAAAACGATTTTCCCATAAAGATTCAAGAGCTATATGCAGACCAAAAGACACACTATTTCTTGTTATGTACTCATCTAACTACTAGCTAAACAACCTTTTAGCCTAAGAACACTAGGATCTGCTACTACTTGATGGATTGAAGCAAGGTCTAATTGTGGGTCTAGGACTCGAAGGATCCACCCTTGGGCGTTTAGAACCTGCCTGTGAAGATTGAGCTTGGAACGAGGTTGAACCACCAGCTTGATTTGGTGAGGCACCAAGGCTTGTTGGATATCTCGGGCTGGTGCCATGAGTGGCTATGTATGAGGTATGAATCAGCGGAGATTGAACTGGGACCGTTGGGGAGGCACCAAGGCTTGTTGGATTGCTCAGGTTAGTGGCATGAGTAACTATGCATGAAGTATGAATCAGTGGAGGTTGAATTGGGACAGATGATGAGACAACAAATTGATTGTGATTTTGAGTTTTCCGCGGAACCATAAATTTGACAATAAGATCCACTGGAAGATCGATTTCCAGCTTGAAGTCTGCAATGAGCTCGAGTATGTCTCTCATTTTTCCAGCATCTCTATCTTCAGCCTAGAAGCCAACATAGAACACAAAAATAACCATCAATGAGGATGAACTATTTAGTATTCCAGAGAAATGGATCTATGCAAGCTTAAACCTGTGATTTAAATCTTCCACACTTCTTGGCAGAGCGTCTAAGATTGATGATCTCTTCTGTCAAGAATTTCAGGGGAGAAAAGCTGTGATTCAGGTTGAAGAAAAGTATAAACCGGATTGCCAAAATATAATGGCGTTCATTTAGGAGCTGTTTCACAATATCTGAAAAGATGTTTTTTAAAAGAGTAAAACATAATGCATTAGTCTTCTGTGTATACAAGTGTTCAAGGAAGAAACCATCTGAAAATCACAAAGACAACAATGCGTTGTAGAACGACAAACTTACTTGGGATGGCATAACTGAGACCAAGAGACTGAAAGAGTTTTGGAGCCTGTTTAAAATGAGTAACATAAGAGGCAAATTGTAAGACTCTATCTCGATCTTTTTGAGACACCAATCCATACGCCACAAGGAGTTGCAGAAAACCCCAAGCCTGAAGCGGTGAGATTTGACCACTAGTTCCCATCATCCTGCTCCATTGTTTTGCAACTTGCGATGCATCTAACACTAGATGATTGCTAGGTCTTACAACACGTGGCAGCTCCTCTAAAAGGGCAATCAAATTGTTAACTATAGGCTCCGCTAAACACAACTTCCCTCTCTGTTGAGCACCCACGAGTTCATCGTTGACGGAATTTAGAACAAACCTGCCCGGATCTTTCATAGCTTGAAGTCCAGTAAGGACCTCATTGGGTAAAAAAGAATCTGAGCCTTCAACGTCCAAAAGTGCATCTTCATCAGCCAAATGAGATGATGCTATGTTTTCTTGGACATCCAAGCAGCGAGAATCACTACTATTGCTGATTGGTGCTTCAGGGAGCTGGGGTTCAGACTTATCATCCAATGATTGCACCTTGTTGACTGAAAAACAGAAACACTTTCAATAAGCATCACAAGTTTATTATAGAACTTGATTGCTATCTCTAACTCAGAGGTCCAAAGCTCTGGTATTGTTGTGCTCGTAACAGAATTAGATATCTAGACTACACGGGACTAGGCTTAGAGAATAATTTTAGTGGCACAACAATTAGAAAGTGGCGAAAAGAATCTTTATGTTACTTCAAACACAATAGTTGTTCAGATATATTACTTGAAGAGAAAGAGGCAAGAGGGAAAAAAGTAAATCTTTTCACTGAGAAAACGTACCACGTGTTAGAGCTGATATTCCAAGAGCCTCGCACAGACTTGGAGCGAATTTGTGAAGAAAGGCAACATCAAAAAGATTCTGGACTTTGTCGGCATCAAAAGTGTATGCCAAACTGAATGCAGCTAGAAAGTGCAGAACACCCAACACCTCCACTGGATTTTCTGCCTTAATCAATGTTGTGTTCTTCCATTCAGTGGCAGATTTAATAGCTTCTCCTTGTACTTCAGTGTTGGCTTTTGTTGACATATCCATTAAGCATTCCAACAAGCAGATGCTACTCCGTCTAACACTATTTGGATCAAGCTGTGTTACTAGCATCCTTTGATGAAGCCCTTGTATAGTGTCTAACACAAGCTTGTCCGGGTCAGAAGATGCTTTTAGAGCATGCGAAATATCTAGGTAAAGCTGAGGACATTTCTTCAGATGCCCATGTAAGAGTAACTGCAAAGTTTTCTCGTCACGTACTTTAGCGTCTCTTACCAAGTCAACAGGTTGATCCAGGTTGCTTTGTTGACAAAAGCTGGACAATTTCTTCGCTTTTAGCTCATAATCCTTAACACAGTTAGCCAACTTCTTTTCCGTGGATTTCAGTAGCTGATCTTTTTTTTCAATCCTTTCCTCCCATGCATGAAGCTCATTCTCTTTCAGTTCAATCTTTTCAGAGAGAGCATCCAATTGCTTCTTCTTTATTCCAAATTCTTGCTCTTGTTCCCTCAATGATGCTTTTAATCTTACTGGCTTCCTCTCTTTAGATTGTAAGTCATTCAAGCTGTCTTGAGTCTTTTCAATCTCTTCCTGTAACGATTTTAGCTCCCTTTTTTTGCTTTCGTAGTTTTTGAGGCACTCTCTGTAGGTATCGTTAAGAGAGTGAAGTTTCTCTTCCTTTGAAGCAAGTTCTGCAGCGGATTTTTGTAGACGTCTTTCAGTCAAATCCAATTTTTTCTGTTTTGAGTCGTCTTTCTCAGACAGCTGTTGGCTAAAGGCTTCAGCTCTTTCTAATGTCTTCACTTTAGAGACAATCTCCAAGGATAGTTTACAAATAGTTTCTGTCATCTCATTGTGTTTCTTCTCTCCCTCAGAGAGCTGTTGGCTAAAGGCTTTAGCCCTTTCCAATATCTTCTCTTTAGAGACAATCTCCAAGGACAATTTACGAATAGCCTCTGTCATCTCATTGTGTTTCTTCTCTTTCGAAGCAAGTTCTTGTTGATGTTCCTCCAACAGCAACCTCATTGATTTATTGTGACCGCTTCGTTCCTGGATCACCCTTTTAATCTCCTCCAACTCCTTAGCTTTTGATTCTATATGTTTACATGTCTCCTTCACCATGTAATCTAGTGAAGTGAGCTTCTTTCCCCTCAAGTCAATGTCAAGATTCAGTCCTTCCAAAGTTTTCACTTTAGAAACAAGTTCGGAGGACTGTGTCTCAAGCAGTTTCTGCTGAGAATCTAGTTGCTTTTCCACCAATTTAAGTTGCTTCCCACATTCTGCAGAGTTATCAAGAACCGCTGTAAGATCTTTCCTCTTTCTCTCTATTTCCACTTCCAATTCTCTACTTTGAGTTTGACTCCTATCCAGCCGCTCCATCTCTGCCCTAACCTCGCCACGATGCCTCTCAAGATCAATATTTATCTGTTCTAATTGTTTCCCTTTCAACTCAACCTCACCTTGACTCTTTACTAGTTCCAAGGACCGTATTTCAAACAGCTTCTCACATTCCGCAATTTTATCCAGAACCAATGTGAGATCTTTCCTTTTTCTCTCTACTTCCTCTTCCAACTCTCTACTGCGAGTCTGAGTCCTACCCAAATGTTCCATCTCTGCACTAAGCTCACTGCGATTCTTTTCAAGATCAGTCCCCATATGTCTTAACTGTTCGACCTTCAAATCAGTATCAAGCTGAGTCTTTTTCAATGCTTCCACTAGCTCATTAAGTTGATCACTCTTTGACCTGTACTCTACATTACACTCTTCCAAAGACTGCCTTAAGAAACCCAATTCCTCACTTTTCTCTTCAATTTCTCTCTTAAAACCATTAGCTTTCATCTCTAAACCACTCACTTCAGATTCCGCTGCTTCAACCACTTTAGCCCTTTCTTCAAGTGCAAAGCTTCTATTTTGCAACTCTCTCTCCTTCAACACTATTTCCCTAAACCTGTTCTCCACCTTCTCTTCCACCATTTGTAGATGATCCTCTAAATCACACCACTGAAGACTGAAGACAAGTATATCAGAAGACTGAGACTTAATCTTCTCCATTGCCTTACGAAGATTTTCTTTCTTCAACTCACAGAGCTTTAACTCGTTTTCGAACTTAATTTCCTCCATTGCCTTCAATTTCTTCAACTCCACGGAAGAGAGTCTATAAAAGGTAAAAAACCACCAGAGAAGGAAGAAAAACAATAAGCACCCTTCGAATCCGGTAAAGTTCTCTTGCTTATTTCAGATCTCCAACCTAGATAGAGAAGTACGAAGAACAGAGAAAGTGCAGAAAACCATTTTTGCCGTCTACCCAGCGACCAAAGGAAGAAACCAAAAAGAAAAATTAGGGTTTGACACAAAAAGACGAGAAGAACGCAATCTCTCGAATTTTTCAGAAATTAACGAGTAATAGAAAGGAATGATCAAAGAACAAAGCGGAAGAGAAAGAGAAAAAGAGAGGAAGAGAATAAGAGACCTCGTAGGAAGAAATGCATCAACTCTATGACTTCCTTCTTCCCGCAGTTGGTTTTTTTTTCCAACAGAGACGCGTTCTCATTAACTAATGCCTTTATTTAACAAATTAGGGACAATTATCATTAACAAAGAAAATTGTATAATTGGACAATAACCGTAAACATAATTGGATATTAATTGTATAAATTGTAAATATCTTTCTTTTTGATAAAAATAAATTGTAAATATCACAAAAATTGATCTATAGAACTCTATTTTGTATTTTCTTTTTGCTTGAATTTTTCATATAATCTCAATAACAGTAAGAAAACCTTTTTAACGTTTTTTAAACAAACAAACATTACTTAAGAAAATATATAATACTCAATAAAAAATGTGTTAGTTTTTTTTTTATAAAACACATAAATTGATGCATATTCTACGTAGAAACTATAATACATAGTAATTCTTTCAAAAAAAAAATGCAACGTTTTTAGAGTTTAAGTAAAAATACAGAACTAAAATCTCTCTTTTTGGAGTAAAGATTTATAAGCTTTTGAGTTTGAGGTTTAGTTTAGTTATAGAATTTACTTAAATTAGAATTAAAATAAATAAACAAAAATAACATTAGCATCGGTCTATATAAATTGCATATCTATATATACATATATATATATATATATATTTCGGTCATTAATAGCTTTTTATTATTTAATTTACAACATGTTGTAAGAAAGGATACATAAAGAATACATGTGCATAATGTATTTAGGCAAAGAATCTGCACACAGGTATTGTGTGTGTGTTTAAATGCGAACTTGATGTTATCGAACATTACTCGCACTACAAGAAAACTGACAGAAACTATTATTATATTAAATATATAAAAAAAATCATCGGTTGCCGTTGATTTTTTTATATTATTTATATTTTATTAAAATTTTTATACTAGAAACAAATGATCCATCGGTTACCGTTGGTTGAACCAACGACAACTAGAAAGAAATTTAAACGCTACCAAAAAAATTAGCGCCAATATTTTCTTCCATAGGGCATCGGTTCCCGTCGGCTTATTTTTATTAAAATAATTAAACCCGTCGGTTGCCGTCGGTTGATATTCATTTTTTGATTTATTTTTTAATAAAAATAATTAAAATAAATAATTAAAATAAAATATTCAACCGACGGTCAAAAGTAAATATTCCTTCCCGAAAACTTCTTCTTCCTTCTTCCTTCATTTTCTCTCAGTTTATCCGGCCAAAATCCTCCATTTTGCGGTAATTCATCACACATGCAAGGCTAAATCGGTGGATAACACCACCCAAATCTATTTCTCTATCCAATAATCATGTAAGTTTCTTAAAATTATATAATCATAAAATTTCCTAAAAGTTTTTTTCCATTAGATTAAGCAATAAGTTAATAAAAACGGATAGCTAGGCGGAATATAAGTTAGTTACACTCCCCAACTTGTTATTTGCATGTCGATTTCTTTGAAAATCTATGTTTTGAGCAAATTTTTTTTTATGAAGTACAGTTTTTTTAATAAAGAATACTACTTTTTTTATGCTTATGAATTTATATGAATTGTCTAGAAACATGAAATTTTGTTTGTTTCTAATAGTTTCATATATATATATATATAAATAAATGTAAAATATATATATATACATATATATTTTTTTTATAAATATTATATTAAGCTGTCGATTGCCGTTGGTTTAACCGACGGGAAATATAATATATTTAAATAATTAAAATATAATATAATTAGTATAAATAATATATATTACGGAAAAATGGGTGTCCATCGGTTATCGTAGATTTCAACCAACAGTAACCGACGGCATTAACCAACGGTAACCGATGGCATCTAATCGACGGTAACCGACAGTATAACCGACGACGTTTTTTGTTGGTTGCCGTCGGTTGTAACCAATGGCAACCGTCAGAACCGTGATAATCGACAATGCGTATTCGACGAATATTTTCCGTCGGTTGCCGTCACTTATAGTTCATAAGTGATGGTAACCAACGGAAATAACTATCAGTTATGTCGATGTTTTTTTGTAGTATCGATCCATTGGTTAATTGTTTTCAAGTAATGGCTCAGTCTAAGTTTTGTTCCAATTCCATTAAAGAGATTATCTCCTTCAAATTCTACTGTCGAATAGCCTAACATCCACATACACTGTAATGCCTAAATGAGAGTCAAACACACCGCCTCTTTCGGTGTATGACGTCCTGTATACTTCCCTGTTAGGAGCAATCCAGGCTTTACTGTCCTTAGAGTCGCTTGCGTGTTAGTTGCATTTCACTATCGAATAGGTGGTTTTTGTCATTTAGCATAGTAATGTTTGATTGCATATATATATGGGGGATAATAGATTTATGCTACAGTATTATTATTTTTTATTTGTTTTTTCCATTATATAAGTTTATATCAAGTTATTTTCAGTTTGGTAGTTCAGATAACTCAACTAATAATTTTAATATTATAAATTTGATACTTTCTCGGTACATAAAATAGATTACAAGAGAATTTTAAGGAATAAGCTATATATTAAGATTTGGATCTGTGGATCTAATTATTGAAAATAAAAAAGAAAGTAAATTCTATAGATAAAAGTATTATCAATTTATCAGTTTACTAATGATAACTTTGGTATCATTAGGAAACTTTATATCGAATTTTTTTCAGTTTGGAAATTCAGATGATTCATGTAATAATTTTGGTATTATGAATTCGACAATTCTCAACTACATGAAGTAAATTATAAGAGTTTTTTAGGAAGTATACTATATGTTATGAATAGAGTTTTGTCGATCAAATTGTTAGACAAAAAAATCTATATAAAAAATTCTAACCCAATTTAGTTTAACAAGGGTTACTATTTGTTTCAAATTTATATTTTATCAGTTAATATAATGATCCATAAGATATTTGTGGAAAAAAGACTATTACATGTTGATTTAAAAATTATTTCGTCAAGTTTTTGTAGTTTAGATGATCTAGCTAATAAGTCTGATTCAATCTTTTCTCACTATATATGCATGGTAGATTAACAAAATAGATTTTAAGGTGTGGATTTTAGGTTATGGATAATGTTTTGTCATCCAATTGTTGACAACAAAATTTTTATTTAAATTAGTCAAGAAAAATTTGTAAACTAAAATTTTTAACAATCAAAATATTTAAATTGTCTTTAGCATATTTAAACCAAATTAATCAGTAATTGGTAGATAAATGTTATTATTAAAAAAATTGTTGACAAAAAAAAGTTCTTAAAAAATTAAATTATTCGATAAGATTTCATTTTTAAAAAAAAGCCCAATTAACACACAAAATCTCACTTATCAGCAAAAACAACAATCAGGATTTATCTAATCCCCAAACCCTAATATCATCGCTTTGTAAAAAGAGATAGAAGAAGCCAAGCCAATCAATGTCATCTCGTCTCGGCGATCTCCGTCTCTACAAATTTGATGTACCTTCATACTCCGACGTCGGAATTATATTAGTCACTGAAGAACACAGACAATCTGGTTGTCGATTTCAATTGACACAATTCACAGGAGAAAAAGAAGATTCACAAGCTGCAGGATTATCTCATGAATTCGTAGATTTACTTTCTGATTCATTCTTTTACGCAGAGAAAGATTCCAACATTACTAACCAAATCTTAACGTACTTAATCTCCAATTTCTCTTTCAAAGATCTTGAGATTGTACCTCCAGCTTGTCCCGTTCTCGTGTTTCATTTCCATATCAGAGAATTGCATCATACAGTTCCTGCTCCTGAGATTGATATCCTTGAAGCTGTTATGGAGATATTAGGAGTTAAACCCTATGTTTTGGATATAGCAGATGTACATGAAGATAGATTTGTATCGATAGCTCCAACTGTGACAGAGATTGTAGATTGTTATCAAGGTGAAGAATTGTGTTGTCTTTGTGGAAAAGGGTATCGAAAAGAAAAGGAGATTGTGTATACAACAGTATGCAATCATATTTTTCATGCTACTTGTATCTCAAGTCACTTGTTGTCTACTCATCAATGTCCTGTTTGCTCCATGAAGTTGTTACCAGTCGACATTCGAACAGTTCTCTTCCAGATTTAATGTACTAGTTGTACCTTTAACCTAGGTACGTACTACGACAACAAAAACTGAATCTAGTGTTAGAAAATCTTTGTTTCACTGTTGTTTGTGTATGTGTATCAATCAACATACTTGAACAGATATATGTTGTCGATTAGTTGTTGTATGGTAAGAGTTTGCTTTTGGATTTTGTGTTGTTGGATTGGAGTTAATTTATTGATACAGTTTTTTAGTATGAAGCTGAGTGAGCTGAAGTTGGATAATGCGTTGATGATGATCATATTTCTATATATTTGGTTGATGATTAGAGTTCCTAGATTGCAATAATTTCTCTTTGCTTCTCGTAATCTTTTTCTTACGTAAATTCTTTCGTTTTCTCGGTAGATTAGGATCTTGTCTCGAGTACAGATCACGAATTTTCCATGTTGTTTCAAAGCATTATGGTAATTAAAAGCTATTTAACCCATCAATGATAGCTAATATCTGTCTCCTAGTATTGCAGGCTTAGTACTATAGTTCACTAACACTTAATATATATGAAGCTAGTTTAGGGAGTATTACATTTAGATTTTTGGGTTTTCCTGTACATGAAATAGTACTAACACTTAGCAGCCATGTTGGTTAGTCACTGGTAATTTCAATCTTGGATCGGAGTTGTAGGTTCTTGAGTCTTTATCTTCAAGTGTCTTAGTTTATCATTGGTTTTAATATATGATTGCTCTTTTCTAAGCTTAAGTTTTCGGGGATATTCTTGTATTTCACCAGTTTTAGTATTCTACACTTATATTCCATCTCTGTATTTTACTTTGGATCTTTACAATAATAATCGGTGACAAAATAAATAAAAAATCAATTTGTGGAAGTAGATTGTTAGCTAAATATATCCGTTTAGCACTCGTTAGTGATTTTGATCAATGAGCAGGTTCAATACGTTTTATTGTCAATGTTGTAGTCGGAACACGATTTGTCTTCAGATTTTGAAAAACATGCATCCGATTGCAACATTTCAAACTTCTCTAAACTCTCTTATTTCCTTTGTTCTTTAAAGTCATGTGCCTAGTTCTTGAGATTTGTTCCAAATTCTAACTCATACTTAATGACTAATAATGAAATGTGTTAAAAGATTTTAGATTTCTTTTATAATCCAGAAGTTCCATTTTTAACGGGACTGGTATTCTGACCAATGGAAACCTACATCATCTTCTACAGAAATCAGAATCTATGATACTTTCATTATAATTTCTTTGGAAGTCGGAGAAGCTGCCTATCGTATTCCAAATGAAAATGACAAGCGTTTTATGTTTTAAGGAAATAGATCCTTGACTTTTCTTAATATATTATATTTTCAAAAAACAAATTATATTAATACTTTGATATATAAAAGGTAAAAAATAATATAGTAAATTTTCTTATTTTGCAAATTAAACAACACTCCAATGCTCTTATTTTCTACATATATTTTATTCCATAATCATTATATTTCTTAATTAATAACTAAATAAAATATAATTAGTTCCGAGTAACAAAATTAACCTATGAAAACATGATTAATGTTTAGTGTATTTTTAAATTTAAATTGTACATGTATTGTTATATTTTATTTGGCTCGGATTGAGTTTAGCTCGAATTCTAATATTTTTTTGATATATGAATTTAGTATCAAAGATTCAATCCACTACAAAATAAAAATTAAATAGAATTTTAGGATAATAAATTAGATTTTATAGATCTAATTATTAAAAAAAATTATTTAATTTTAAGTAATTTTATAAAATTTTGTATTAAAAACAAAAAAAAATTTCGCTCAATTTCACATTCAGTACAATTTTGCAATTATCATTTATACTCTCTGGTGAGAAAAATATATTCTCGGTAAATCAGGTATATATAATTTTATATGAATATTTATATAATTCATATGCAAGCTAAATAATATAAAATATGTTAAAAGCAACATGCAGATATTTTATTTAACAGGAAAAAAAACATGAAGATCTTTTTTTTGCATGCATGATAGATTTGATTTAGACACATTGATATAACGTGTCTTGTCAATAGATATCATGCAAAGATGTGCATTATTAATAACAACTCATGCAAAACAACACAAAGTTAAATAAACAAGTATTTAATTTTCATTCTCCTAATTAATGGTGTCGATTTTGTCATTTTGCAAATTCACTTTTATGTCATTCCAAGTCTGGGCTACCAAACAAACAATTTTAATTTACGATTGTTAATTCTTCCAAACAAATTGGGTTCATTTGAGCAATTTTTATTTGTTAGTGGTTTATTAAAAAATTGCTTGAAAAGAGGTTCTTTACCTTTTTTTTTACCGTGGTATATATTTTCCAGTTCTCTCTATATTTTTATTTTATTTCGTCAAAGTCCTACAACTATTGTGTATTTACTAATTTCAACCTCAATGTTTGAATTTGATCAGAAATCATTTATTAGGGTATCCAAAAGCTTCCAATTTCAATTTCGGTCCTCTGGGCTACTCCATGCGAGATCTCACTCCATGCTCTAAGCTCTATCTCTTCTCTGTTACGTGTCGGTTGATGAAATGCGATTTCTTGAGGAACTAGCGGAATCACCTTTTCTGATTTCACGGATAAACCCTAATTCAACATCAAGCGAATATGTGTGGGTCGATAAATACCATGGATTTTTACATAACACGGTTCTAGTTGCAGCTTCTCTTTTCTTTGTTGCTTACTTAGCTTACGAGGCGAAGAAGAGCTTGCCTAAACTCTCCAATCGAAGATTTCACATCATGATTGCTTATTACTGTTGTCTTTGGCTCGTTAGCTTGCTTAATCTTGCTTGGTGCTGCCTCCAGGTTTCGTTTGATATTCGATTCAGTTATTGAGTAATGAAAAAAAATGAAAACTTTGATTTCATTTCAATGAAGTTAACTTTTTGGTCATTAAGTTTCGTATCAAATTACCTTTTTCACGTTTAGCTTTTTATTTTGATGATCATGTGTATTCTTATTTTCCTGTTTGTTCTAGGCTTGGGAATGTACTCCAGAGAAAAAGTTTGTTTGGAATCTGTTGACTTTGTTGACAACATCTGGAATGTTGTTTCTGGAAGTGAGCCTGGTGGCTTTTCTTTTCCAAGGAAACTATGCAAGTGGTGCAGTAGCTTTGACTAGAACTTTCCTAATCTCTGGGTTTATTATTGCTCTTGATTTACTTTTCAAGGTATCTTCTTCTTCACGACTACTGCATATCTCTAGTTTGTCTACTCTTATACCTTGTAAAAAAATGTTGGATATCGTGAAGTCTGACTTAGGACTTACAATTTCATAATCCTTTCGAGTTTTCACATTTCATTCAGGCAATTTTTCTCTTTGGGTTTGGCGTGCCATTGTTTATTGACAACAATGAAAATGGACAAAAGTTGAAATGGGGGTTATGGGTAATTCATAAGCTTCTTCTAACTGGCGTTTATGGGACGATAGTCTTAATGTACAATTCTAGCTGGAGAGAGAGATTGCCAGGTAAGTTGATTAGATGCTTCCATATTCTTTAAAGTCAGCACTAGCTTATATTAGCCTTCATTGATCTCATCATTCATATCTTCTTGTTTTAACAGCAAGGCCTGCGTTCTACAAGTATATAACCATCATGTTCGCCTTATATGGACTTTACCTAGTTGCATCTGTGTTTACTGCAAACGGCGCTCATTTTGGATTCTGGTAACTCAATCAGAAACCATCCCAACAGACAGTAGTTTCTTATGTTCTGTTTTTATCTGCCCTCAAACTCAAAAATGTGGAATGTGTATAGGTTGTATGGCATCATGAGTGTTTGCTATCACGCATTCTACCTTCCTCTTCTGTACATTACTTTTCTCGCAGACCTTTTTCAGGTAAATACCCTCATCATTCATCATTTGGCTTCTCTTCACTCTGTTTCTTATTCTTATGCAAATGGCTATGTTTTAGGAAGAAGATTTGAACTTGGAGAATGCATACTACTCAGAGATGAGGGATGCTGGATTTTTCGATTCTGATTGGGAATAAGTCAGGGTAACAAACATCTTCCTGATCTTCTGAATATGTACATATAAGTTGAGTAGAATCTCTAGGAGTCAAAGGTATGGCCGCTTTTTTCAGGCTTCTTGTTTACTTTTTAGGGTTTAGTTCTTGGTGTGTGTCTGTCTGTACTTGTCCTTCTAATAAAGATGTAGTATCATGCTTCATTCTCTTTTACAAATCTCTTTAAGTTTGTTATGATATATCTCATGTTCCACAAACGAAAACTGATCTGAAATGTATTGTTAGTAGTCCAAAAGATTTGACACAATAAAGCACTAGAGCAAAGACATACACGTAATGACACATTTGAGAACAGAGAAGATTGTAGAAAATAGCCTCTGATATCTTTTTCTTATGGTTGTTTCGTTAATTAAGCGATTTTCTCTTGGACGAGATCTTCAATGAGTTCAGCAGCCTGTTGTACTGTTGCAATTTCCTTTGCTCTCTCTTCCGCCATTGTTATCCCGAACTCTTCCTCCAAAGCCATCACTATTTCAACCTGAAAAAGAAGCAGAATCCGTTGATGATGATAGGCAACTGAATTTTGAGACAAAAGAGAGATTGAGTGAATACCGTGTCGAGAGAATCAGCTCCAAGTTCGGCAAATTTGGTTCCTGCGGTGACATTTTGATAATCGGAGAGCGATAATTGCTTCTTCACAATCTCAAACACTTTCTCCACTGTCTCTTCTTTGGCCTTAAAACCACGATAAACTACTTTTTTAAGTCTTTTGAAACACATAGAACAAAGATGCTCAAGACTGGTCAATGAAACAGTGTTATTGAATCAACATACTGCACAAGATATTGCGAGTCGAGCAGTCATCATCGAACGTTGTGGTTGCCTGAAGGAGAGATTATTAGTCTTTCCATTGTTGGAAAGAAAAGCCGGTTTCTGAAAACTGAATCTTGTCTGTTTTTCATCATGCATCAACAACAACGACAATGATTTTGTGTTTAAAGTCATTGACAATAATCATTCATAATTAAGGCAAATGATCTCAGTAATAACGAGCAAATTAAAGTATCGCTAGAGGAAAGAAGAAAGAGAGATGTACCGAGAAACGAGCTTGCATGGAGATCGAGGAGCTGAAACTTTTCGCCATTGTCGATGTGATCAAGAGAGAGAGAAACGGCAAATTGTACAAGAAGTCTAAAATGTAGTTTGTAGCTCATGAATGGCACTAATTGGATTTATTTATGAATTTATAAGCAGGAGAATGCAAACCGTAAGTAAACCGTACCAAACCGAGACCGGTTGAATTTGAAGCAATAACCAAAATCACAACAGAACAAATGTACTAGTTTATTGACCAAAAGAAACATAAACAAATGCACTAGTTTTGTTACAACAAAAACAAATGTGAATGAATTATACATCAATCAAACCCTTTCAAATTTCCCATGTTTTTAACTTCTGCTCTCAAAACGTAGGGACAGCTTTCTGTCCTCAAAAACAATATTACAGATGTGGATAATCAAACAAAATGCATAATTTTAATCACTTTTCTCTACAAAAGAAAAACAAAGCTTTTCTTCCACATTTTGTTCTCAAGCGTTACTGAGATCAGGAGGGCCTTTCTCAGTTGGAGAACCAGGGACGAAGGGAACAAAGCCACGGCCTCCAAAGACGGGTCTCATGAAGGAATCATCAAATTGTCTCCAGTAGTAATGCACGGTTCGAGTGGGCCGTGTCAAGAAGCCACGTATACTGTCAGGCCGAGGTACATTGTGGTTCCCTACAGGCTCAATGAACGAGTCTTGGTCTAGCAAAGGGATGTGGATGGATTTCGGGGTGTTGTCATCAGATAACATGCTCGTCGTGGCACTTTGGTGTGGCAATAGGTAGCTTATGAGCGGCTTGGTCAGCATACCAAACACCTGCAAACCAGATTCAAGAGAATCAATCAACCAAACAGCCACATCCAGTTAAGGAAGATGTTATGTGACCCATTTGACCATCCAGAGATATCTTACCACTGTGCTAAAAAGACAGACGGTTATAGTACTGGTGATCATGATTGCATTTCCACGTAATTCTGTGTGCCCGGCTCTTGTAAACTGCAACACAAACCAAAGTGTTAAATAATGATCGTCATTTAAAGCTTCGTAGAGAGTAAATGAAGACATTGCTTTTATACCTTGTTGTATGCAAGAGCCATTGATACAGCACCTCTCATGAGACCAGCCCACCAAATCACTATCTGGATGATGGATAAACAGCTGAGATCCAGCAGAATTATTGAATCTATTAAGTATCAAGTAGAATGATACATACCTGCATGTTAAAATTGATTTTCTCGCTTTCGTTCTTCTTGACTAGGTTTGATAGAAACGATAATGGAAAGACGAATGCTGCTCTTCCAAGCATAACCAAACCCATTAGGATTGAGCTCACTGCGACTGATGTTCCTGGGCTATCACTTACAGATCTCCACTTGTCAATGTCCAAGGCATCCATTCCGACATAGAGGAAAATAAATGTCTCCGCAAGAAACGACAAAGTTGCAAAGGTATGCCTGTGTCATTGAAAGATCATAAGATAAGAATTGGGGGAACAAAGTGTTTTCATCTACGTTGATGTCAGCAAAAGGTGGAGAAACTGGAGATTGCATACTTGGTAGTTATTCTTGAGCCCTCGGTTACGTTGTGCCATGTGTAATGGGACATCACAATACCACAGAAAAAGACAGTGAGAATACCACTCAAGTCGAAAAGCTGCAACCACATTAATGTAACATTAATATATTTTGTGTTTGAATGCAATCGAATAGACTTGGTATAAGAGTTTGTAGAATCTAACCTCAGCAAGCATATAAGAAAGATATGCCATAAGCATCATGAGGGCAACCTCTCTGTCGGTTGAGTGCCTGAAACAAGCCATGTGGACATCTTTGGACCAAACAGAAAAAAACCTCATAGAAACAGTTATATATAAGATGTTAAATATGTACCTTCCAAAATATAGCTTCTTAATGACATACGCACTTATCAGACCTGTCTGGAAGATGAATAACGAAGATTGTAGATCGTGCAGACATAAGAGCATACAAATAGCAGTTAAAAGAAAGAACAGCAGTAAAATTATGGACTTACTGCAACACCGAGCAAGGTGCTCAGGAGGAACAGATACATGAAGTTTCCAAGAAACTGAAAAGCAGCCTCATGGTTAAGATGGGTGAGATCAAAACTCTGAATTGCATTGAAAACTACAACTGATGTGGCATCATTCACAACACCCTCTCCGAACACCAGACTGTAAAGCAAAGGTGTCTCATCTTGGTTTAGAACCTGTACACAAGAGGAACAAGAACTTTTGGTTGACTTTACTTCTGGGTTTGTAAGAACTTTCAGTGATTTGGATAAAACAAACACATTACCTGCAGTGTACACACAGAATCTGTTGCAGCGAAGATGGCACCAATTGCTGAGAATTAAACACCCATAAAAAAAAGAAAAATCAATCATCTGGAATGAAAACAGAAAAAGCAAAGCAAATAGGTACAAAAAGCCAGTGTTTCGGGCATTACCTAGATAATCACCCAAGTCAAAGGGCCCAATGTCCAATTTCTTAAAGATTTGCGTTACACCTGTTTCAAGCACCACAAGATTATCAGTAGAGATACAAAACTATCTGTACCTAATTCAGAAGCAGCTTTCAACAGTATTTTAGCCAAAGGGAACAGGAAGTAAGGTACCTAAAGATATGATCGTGCAAGAAATAATAGTCCCGATAGCACCAAAAAGCATAATAGTCACAAAGTTGCGGAAGAATTGCTTCTTTTTAACTTGAAACCTGAAATAGACAAGTCATCGACCTGAGAAATATCTGGAAAGCATACATGGATAGATAAAGCTGAACAGAGTAAATCATGACAAAGAGAAAGCAGGACCACCTAGTTGCACGTGGATAAATCTAACTACTTGATAAATCACATTATGATTTATATCTTTCTACGAGTCACAAGTACTAAAAGAGTTGATGTGTGACAGGTATTTATAGAAGCAGAGAGCGTAAGTTTTCAAGTCAACACTCTAAAGCTATGCACTTTGTGATCTAGAATCACATAATCCATGTTCTACAATACTGACTTCGGTGTAAAGTTTTTAAAGATTATTGTTATGCAACTTTTTCTAGGTAAAATACGTAACTACTAAACTTATCAGATCGTATGCTAATTAGTAATTACTAGAATCTTCCTCTGTAGCACAAAACCCTTGATCATACAACTATTATCCAAACAAGGAGGAAAAGACTCAAATGGATGTAAAAGTGACTGACCCTGCATTGAATATTATGGGTGGTAAAAGATATATGAAGAACAGATCTTCACTAAAGACGAGAAGATGCGAGCTTTTTCCTTTACTGATCAACAAAATGACAACACCAGTGGCAAGCCCCTGAAAACAAATGGTTCAGTGTCATTCAAGATTAAACTAGAGTGATTAATCACTAATCGATAGTTAACTTAGTAGATAATCATATACCCATCGATATTAACCTCCGTGATTCCTTTCTATTCAAGAAAACAGACAATTCGGTGAACTTACTTACAATCAATAAGGCAGTGATAGATTCGTTCATCCATCGATTCTCCTCCAAGAGATGGCCTAGCACAATACAGGCACAAAGAAGTGCAACAAATAGATTCAATGAAACCACCGAGGCGTGATCAGACGCTGAAAATGAAGCCATTTTAGATACTACAGAATCTAAATGTGATGTCAGCATTGCCATCTTCTAAGATCCACCAATTTCCGTTTGCCTTTCCCAGAATTATTTCACCGATACAATTACACAAAAAAAAACTATCTAGACATCAACAAGTAGAACATTCAGATTCGGATCAGCAAATCGAAATCTCAAATCTTTCCGGGCTCTCCATCAAAACATATCCTGTTTTAACAACCACCAACAAAATCTAATCAATTGTCTACATGTAATATAGAAAAGTAACAGTAAACCATAAAGGTAGCGCTGAAAGCAAAACAAACAATTTCTGATTCCAGAAAGCAGTGAAGCTGTGAATGAATCAGTTTTGACTAGCTTTAATACATAAAAATATATTTAAAGGTTTGAAAAAGTGAATCCAAATCTGAGACTTTTTAATGAAAAAAAGGAACAAATCCCGAAAGGCTAATCTTTATAATGATACACATAAAACCAAATTCTCAAAATTTCCCATTTTTAGTAATTCCCCATCTAAGCATGACAATAATAGGTTGAACTAAATCTCCCTCATGTTTATTTCCATTTTTCTTCCCAGAAACAAACACATAACTTTAAACGAAGCTACAAAACGGTGGATCTGAATTGCTTACCTTTCAGAAGCTTCAAGGTGATCTGATTATCTTCTTCTTCTGATTTATAAACGCGAATAGAATAACGAAACCCAAAGATCAGAGAGAGCAAGAAAGCAATCCAGGAGATTCAAAATTTCAAATTTTCGAAGCTCCAGAAAGCTAAAGCCTGAGTTGTTTTTTCCAACGATCGCGTGATTCGTAAAACACACGAACAGAGAGATTTGATTTGGAAGAGCAGAGAAACAAGGTGAAAAAAGAGAATTAAGGAATCAAGCAGAAAAGAGAAGGAGAAATTTACGCGACTGAGAAAATTATACGAAGTTGAGTTTCTGGAAATAAAGAGAGACGTGTACGGTCTAATTTAAGAGAGAGGGATTATTCCAATTAACAGTGTAAGGAGAGAGAAATATACTGTAGTAACGAAAAGGAGAAAGAGAGACATTATTATTCTTTCTCTGTTGGCAAACAAAATACAAATGGCAAATTTACAACCGTTGATTTTGCTACTTTCTCTCATCTCAACGGTTAAGGAGTTATGTAGAACTTATTGTACAATATAAAAACCGTACGAGACCCGAGAGATTAAACCGAACTCGATAAAATATCTGTATAGGTTATAAATTATGGACGTTCGGGTATCCGAAATATCTAGTTTTATCTATGCAATTTTTTTTCAATTTTAGAAAACCATTCCTCATTGTTTGACTAATGGTTTTAAAAATAAAACGGGATCAATGATCCAATTTAAAATCCAATTTTCAAATTTTATCAATTACCAAATTACATAAAATCAAAATTTCAAGTTACATAACTAAAGGGTTATGTAAATGAAAGTTAAGAAAATAAAAAATTATGGATGAAGTTGTGCTATATAGATTGAAATTTGTTGGATCTTTGACACACAAACAAAAACGTTAATCGTTTAAAATTGCAACGATCAGAACAGATATAAACATCTTATTACCACCAGAAAGTTTACACATCTTCTCGTGTTTTACTATAAACTCACCTAACAATTTTTGACTGAATATTAATAAGAAATGATCCCTAAATTTGATTTGTTTTTTTTCTTTTTCTCAAACGATGATCCCTTCCCCAATTATTAAGTCTATATACTGTCAAAAATATATAACAGAGTAAGTGATCTTTAGTCTAGTGACAAACGGTAAGTCTACTAAAGGCATATGTACTTGTATATCAAAGGATCAAATTTCACCACCTATATTATATATGAACTTGATTAATAGATCGGCTACAAGTGTTAGACAAAAAAATTGAAAAGAACAGATTCAATAAACGTGAGGATGAGATATAATAACAGTTCCTAATCTCCATAGGTCTGTCCACGTCGTAGAAATATTATTAAAGAAAACTGATATAAACAATTGGATTATTGTTCCAAAGCATATACATGTTCTTAGGTACTTAACGTGCAAATTAGTAGCAACCAAATATGTTACCTTAAAAAAATGATAACTAGAAACAAAATATAATTTATCGTTGTTATTACCGGATGTTGTCAAAAAACACATATTCGTATAGGGCCAAGAAGACTGTAATTTACAAAAGTACTGCAAAATATTGTCCTTACAAAACAAATTGTTTTTATTATCATGGTAATAACATGAATTGGCCCTTGACTTTTCGAATATTTTAAAGGTCATATCAAATAGATTTAGAGCCAAAATTCATATAAATTATCCACCTTTTTGGAATTAAAGATTTTTTTTTCTCTAACCATTATTTTTATTAATCTAAATTAAAAATACCAAACACATAATTTTTATTCTGATTCAGAATAACGGGTAAATCTATTAAAAACAAGCACACTTACACATCCAGCAATCAAGTTTTATTACCTATATTATGTAAAAACTTGGCTAATAGACCAGCTAGTTGTGGTCCAGTATTAACAAAAAAATACAAAAGTTATACGATACATAAACCGACGGAATAACATAAATTTTCTGGGAGATAAGTTAAAAAACAAAATAGAGCCAATGGAATTCAAAAAATCCCTCAGAATATACCCAAGAAAAAAAATCTATATAATACTAGAACCAAAAATCATTTAGGAAAAAAGAAAAACTAGACTCAAAAGTTAAAATTCCGATTCACAAAAGCAATGTCTCCACAAATCAATCAAAATAATATGTAGATGACTAAACCTCCTATATCAACTAAAGATTATGTACATCAACTAATTTATTTCTTTTCTTTAAGTTTTATAATATTCCCAAATTTTACCTATTCAAAACAAGAGAGTTTTTTCTTTAAGTTACAGATAAGAACAAAGTGATTGAAATGTTTACTATATTGCTCCTTATCGAACCACCTTAGAAGTTTTAAGTTGAATTACTAACTGCCACGTAAGAATGTAAATCTTTGTCTTATCTTTTTGTCCTCAATAGTATCGGTCGATTTAGTGACCTATTTAAAATGAAACATCGGTCATCGTATTCCTCTGTCCGAGAGCTCCTACTTTTATCATAGGGTTCCTTCTGTAGATTGAAGAGAAGAACCAGTTAGATTATTGGAATTTGAGTCTCATAGATAGTGTTACTCATAGGATTTTAATTGGTGCAAAAATCTCTTGTGTAGGTGTTTCAGAGCTGAGCACTGTTTGGTTTTTTATTATTTGGTTCTTTGGTTCTTTGGTTTGTTTATGATCTTAATTCGTCATTCTTGTTAAAACAAACTATATTTTTGACATAAATTGGTCAGCCTTAACACTTTAGACAATTATATAGTTTGTATTAACAAGGATTGACGAATTAGGTCCGATCCAAAAAAAATTTGGTCTGAAAGCTCCCACCATTAGAATTAGGCTATGAATGGAAAGTGTTTTTTTTGGAGATTTGGAGAGCCAATTTGTCTAATGGAATTTGGATCTCATCGGAGTGTTTATAGGATTTTTAGTTGGTGCAAAAACTTGTGTGGGAACGTTTCAGAGCTGAGCATGCACTGCTTCATTTTGGTTATTATTATCTGGTTCCTTGGTGTTTTTTCTGATCTTAATTTGTTCAATCTTGTCGAACCAAACTCTATTTTGTCCAAAAACAAAAAGCTTGGTCACAAAGACAAAACCAAGAGAAGGAGAGGGAGAAGACCTAAAATGGTCAACTTTAATGCTTTTGGACAAATATAGGGTTTGCTTCAACAACTATGGACGAGTTGGGGAACCAAAAAGCGAAGCAGTGCATGCTCAGCTCTGAAATATTCCTACACGAGAGATTTTGCACCAATTTGAAAACACTATGATTAAAACTGCGACGAGTTTCAACTCAAAACAGCTGAAGTGGTTATGGCTAGATTAGTGACAATAAGAGTGTTGTGGAATTAAAGAAAAAATTCATAAACAAGTAAGGTTATAACATCAGAGCTTTTTCTTCATCAGTACGTGAAAGTTTTAGGAATTGTGTGTCGATATGACAAACCTCGTTTATGCATCATAAGCTTAATGAAACACTTCTCCTTCGTGTATCTGATCATTCATCTGTGTAAACAACAAAAACAGCTGCTTCTTGTTACCTCTCTCAACAAAACTTCTTGAGTAATTTACATATCTGTACAACTTCTGTGTCGTTGTAAGAATTCAGACTCCTGCTCTTTTAACTTCACACTATAATGGTTTCATCTCACAAAACACTGGCCAACCCAATTGTTTCCCCTCCGTCTTCTTTTGTTTCTGAAGTGTTTGCTGGTCCGCGTGACCTTACTAGAAGAAGATAAAGTGAAAAAACAAAAAGTCAAATAGTAATGAATGCTTGATATGAAACTTGCGACGAATGGACGAGTTCAGGGTGCTTACAGGTCACATTGGTGATAGCACTCACGGTTTTCTGAGCAGCAAGTGCTCTTAAATTATTCCCTGTACCTAACAGCAACAAGCTTTTCATGAGCTGTTTCTGCTCTTTGGGGCTTGGAGTTTTCGCCATAGCTTCTTCGAAAGCACGCAAGTCGTTGGGAGTGAGGCATGGGAGTGAAAGCAAAATCTGATACCATTGGAACACAACAAAACCAATAAACATGTTTTGACAATATTCCGCAGTCAGTTTCTACAGTACAGCACACAACAGAACTTGAGATTGGCTAATTCTATACAAAAACTGACCTGGCGGGGAGCAGGGTCTCTATCACAGAGATAAACGAACATTTCACGGCATAGATTAACTAAATCTGCGCTATTAATGGCATTTGACTCCATGGCTAGGCCTCTAATGACAGCAGAAAACAAATCTTTTGAGACAAACTCTCTGAGCTCCACGTTATTTGTTAGAATCGCTAGAAGGACAACAACACCACAAAAGCAACAGACTTTAGTGGTTGCTTCCCCATCTGTCCAGGTAAAAACTTCCAAACAGATCTGCAGTGCTGGGAGAGCCACGTTTTTGTGATTTAGGAGGAAACTGCAAATACAAATACATTGTTAAATCTCTTTTCTCTCAAACGTTACCAAGAAAAAAAGTTGAAAAGAGAGAACAGTCTACATACCCCACCATAGAGTTGGAGTTGAATGCAAGCAAATCCTTCAGAGTAGACAAGTCCACACGTCCCATATGGCCTGAATGCTCCAAAACAGGAAGCCCAAGGTTTAAACCAGGAGACGCTATTGTTGAAAGTAGGGTGGCAATCTCCCTAGTTAAATCCCTCAGCAGTTTTTCTTCCATTACTTCAAGTTTCATATCCGGTCCATTTTGTACACCGAACGAATCTGGAACTTGTGCTCTGCCTTCACGCATGAGACTGGGCCAAGAGGTGCTAATAGCTTGCTGACAATGAATAAATAATGGGTGCAGGAGCACTTCAAGCCATGGATCCCACATATCTACCGGACAAGATTTAACTACATAAGTTATAAAGGAATGAATAAGCTGTCGCATGTGCCTGAACTCCATTGACTGTAAGTTCTCCATGAGTGCCACCGCAACATAGTTAGCATCTAGGCATTTGAAGAATGTATCTCCGATTGTTGTTGATAGACCCAACACATAGTATCTGCATATGTAGACAATATTTGTCACACACAAGATTGATGAAGTTTAGATAACCAAAATACTAAAGGAGGTTACTAGATGCTTACCCACTATCTCGGATACCTTTCAACCAATTTCGCACATCAGCTTCATTTGCCTCAGATTGCCCTTCTTTACCACCATCAAAAGATCCATCAGCATAAACCGATGAGACTTTTGACAATTTAGGATTTGCTTCCCCAAGGAGACTATATCTCTCAACGTCAGCCATCGTCATTGCTGCCTTCATCTCTTGGGGTAATGTTTGATATACCGAGGGAGACCAAAGGGAATGAATAACACGAAGAAGCTGTAGAAACAAGATAAATGAGTATTATCATGTTAATTGGAGAGAAAATCCTGACCAAGTTTGGCAGCAACCAAATTCAATAACATTGTGACTAAAAATATCCAAGTTTTGTGATAAATTACACATACTTTTAAAAGAGGTGGCAACATCCAAGAAATATGATGGGCCATAGGATGCAAATCTTGATTTTTTACAGAGGTCGTATTCAAGTTGCTTTTTCTGTAACCACTTCTCTTGAGTGCCTTCTCAAAGAATGTAACTGTGTGGAACAAAGACCACATGAAGGTTGTGTTGGAGCACAAACGAACAAGCCCCATAGGCTCTGATAGATAGTTAGTTTGCCACTCTGATTGGATCCACTGTTGGCTCAATGGTTCCAGTAGCCAAGCAAGAACTTCTTGCTGCTGTTGAGCTCTGCACCAAGTTCAGATCTTACCTAAGAAAATGAAAAATCTGATAATAGATAAATGCAACAAATGAAGCTTCATGTTACCCTGCTGCAGAAGCCATAACAAGAAATGCTTCACCCAGAATATTATGCTCCCCGCGGAGCAAAGTTCCTTCTCTTTGCAAATATGCCATTGTATCAGCAATAGTCTGTACAAAAGCATGAGGCAACAGATGAGGGTTAACACCAAAATCATATCACATAAAAGAGATAGTTCCAAGATGAATATGTGAAACAACGCAAGAAAATTTGTGCTGTAAAGTTCATTGGACAAGTAGTAATCTAAGTCATAGTTTACATATATATCAATAGGCAAGCTTCACATTATAAGCTCACCAGTTTGAGCTTCACAATACAATATACGTTCATCAATCAACAAGAGATATTAACTTGCTTTAATTTGAACAAGATGAACAAACTAGACACCTCTGATTGAAATCCTGAAAGTGAACAACCACCTCAAAAACTTTCCTACTCATGGTCTTAATATGTATCCATATATCATAGCGCACATGTCAAACTTATCAAATTACAGGGAACTTTATAGCCATTTGAGTCTCTAAAGGGAAGGAGCGAGAAATCAGAATTACCTTCATGTGAGGCAAAACACTTTTTTCAGCGGTTTTAGCTATTCGTATAAAAGATGTACAAATCTGCAATCTTGCAATTCTTGAAGTACTAGCTGCTGGATCCTGCCAAGTAAACAAGCTATAAGAAAAGTCTTTCACTTTTAACTCCAGAAACAGTAAATCGGATGTTATTTGCGTATGTATGCATGTAAAAATGTGCATGGATAAATTCCACAACTGAAAATATGTAACAATAGGTAACCTTGACAATATGTGGAAGAGAGGTAAGAAGTTCAAATAATTTGTTGATAACACTTCCAACTGCATCTGGGAAATACTTGAGAAAGGGACCCATTGCATCCAGATAGTGTCCATGCATTTTTATAAGTTCCGGCTCAGTCCATTTCAAAGAGAGAAGCTGCTGAAGCAAGCCTGCTTGTCAACAACCCGGCAATGAATGAATAAGGTTTTAAATATGTCAAAAATAAACAAAAGTCAGACAACATACTCTCATATATTCCACGCAATGAAAAATGAACTTCAGAACTACCACCCGCAAACTCATTTGATCCATCAAAAACCGTTGCCACAATACAATCAAATGCCAATTGCTCGCTGTCCATCACTGCAACATCCTGAAAATGCACGTTTGTGTCATGAACACATATAAAAAAACTGAATATCACAGCCATTTAAAGTTGCATGTTGTGAAGAAAAAACTCAACAGGGAAAAACAACTCGTGAAAAACCTGAAGAGGAACTGGAGAAGCCAATAGATCCTTAATGAGAGTGATAATCCTTTCAGATATTTTAGTACTTGAAACGAGGGGCTTGTGAGAAGCAATAAGCTTCAATAACTCTAACTGCAGCAAAGAAACAAGACTCTGGTTAATTTGTTGTCTGAGAAGCACTATTCAATGTATTTGGCCAAGAACATACAAGCCTTGATCGGTATTGGCCAAAATCTCCCTTTCCCTCGAACTCGTCACTCCATAGTTCTAGTGGTCCAAGAGAAAGGGCAATACGAGAAGGGACTTTTTCTTTCTTGAGCATACGCTGGAAAGATACATCCAAAATTGCGCTAGAGATGTCATCATTAATAAGACTTAGAATCTTTTTCTTTTCATTATCAACTGGTACTTCTCCACTTGGATAAAGTGCAGCCTTCGGCTTTGAAAGTAAATCCCTCATCAATGCCTACAACAAAACAAATGAATGCAAATGTCAGCCTAAAAATCTCTATCATCTCTGTGGTTGATTATCCCAATGGATGGTAAGACTGGAATAATATGTTATTAGAGAATACCACATACCAGCCAGAAGTACATTGCTTCAATATGAAGACCCAACTTGAAGTGTTGAAAGTAACCAAGCATCTACAGTTTAAAATAAAAACATAAATTACTTGTGAAATAAAGGTCTGAAAACTAACAGATCAAAATAATGCAAAGTAAAACAAAAATGCCAAAAACACAGTAACAGAACGTGAGTAAAGTAATTACACTCAGCTCATATAAAACAAGATTAGAAGAACCAATCTTTTGAAAGGTTAGCTTATTATGAAAAAGAACCAACTACATTATCTAAGGGCAAGCCGGTCATGAATTAATTGCAGCTGCATCCTAGCTTCTGAATTACTTCGCAGGTTTCCATTAGTATAATAAACAACTTCAGCCTATCATATAAATTTAAAAAGGAGATAGATTACATAAAAAAAAAGTCAGTACCTGTTGAAGGTATAAAGCCAGAACACCACCATCCTTAGCAATACATTGCAAGTTTGTTGAGCCTAAAGAAACCAAACTTTCACATATACACTCAGCAAACTCATAATCATTTTCACTTACTACCCCGGCAGATGAGGTCGATTTATATAAGAATTCTCCGGAGACATTCATCAAACTCTGAAACAGACTGCTAATCGCAGAATCAAATTCAGCATCAGCAACATCACTGGGTCTTTTTCTGCAGACAAGAAAATTTTACTTTTTCTTTCAAATGTTTGATTTCATTATTTAAGAATATCAGGTCAAAGAGCCCGGTTACATACCTTGAGCACACAAGTTTGAAAAACTCACAAGCATGAAGACGGAAGTCAGGAGAAGAAAGTAAGACACCACACCTAAACAAATTTGGGGAGCATGTTTAGCAAGAAATTTATGCATGTTTATGGTCTGTGTAATATTTTCTGCATTAGTAACCTTACCCATTAATAATTCCATATCTAGAAAGATCTAAAAGAGGAGCCCATTCAGCATATGCGTTGATGGCATTTAAACAAGCTATAACCACCGCCGCATGCTGTTTTGCCAAGTCAACCTGTTGCCTACTAGCTTCATTCATAGCAGCTCCAAAGTGTCTCTCGAGAAGCTGCATTTCAAGTGATGTATCAAATTACCTCTACAACATAAAACTTAAATAAGTGGAATTTTTTTTGGCATACATTATAAAATAGAGGCAGTATCTCAGGCAAAGATTGAGTAAGTCCACGCAACAATAGCCGACGCTTGTCACCTGAAGAGAAAGTCCAAGCAGAAGTTAGAGAGGAAAAAGGTAGTCTAGATGGAAAACTCAAACCCGAGAGGGACTTCCTAAATTTTTTATGAGTGAAATGAATCGTTAAGGTAAAATAAAAACTATCCAAATTAAGGTACCATATTTGTAAAATGTGTAACTGAAAGTGCGCATTTAGAATAAATAAAGTTTGAAAAGTTAGCAAATGCATATTTTCAGAACTTCACTAATGATAGCATAAGAATAAAACACTGAAAAAGCATAAGACCACAGAAAAATGTGAGAAAAATAAACAATGCCACTCTTATATACCTTCCAAGTCCTCATTGTGAACTGTAATATCTTCAGGAAGCCATCTTAGCATCATTGCGACCACTTCAGCCTGGTTTTTAAGATAGTTAAGTAACACTCTATATGTCTGCTTCAGGATAAATGACAAAAATACAAAAATGAGACAGTTATACTTGTAAAGGGCCCTGTGCAGACAAGGAAGCTAATGAAGGAAACAACTCTTGCCAAAGTTCAGGCCCTTCTCTTCTAACTATCTGCAAGAAGAAATCAAAATGAATCCACACAAATTGAATGAAAGCAAACACTAACAATGACTGCAGGTAAAAATCAAACCAATCTAGAATCCTACCTCAGCCACAAGGGCAGCTGACTGACTCTTCAGAGACCATTCTTCACATGGACTAGCAATCTCTGACATTAGTTCAACAGAGAGCTTAGCAAAATCCCTGCGCTCTGAGGGGCTTAATTCTTCCCACCGTAGTCTAACCATATGCTGCACAAGAAAGAGAGTGAAATCATAAGGTTGCTATGCTCTTCCTAATATTATATATTGTGATAAGCATGTATAGGTATGACACACAAGATGCTGCACTGAGACATTAAGTAGGGTTGAGGTTTATTCAAAGTTCAAACATTGATTTGGTAATCTCAATACAGCAATGACATAAGGTTAAAAAAGGTATTGTCGAAGAAATCCATCAAATATTGCTCGCTATTCATATACTTTGCTAAAAGAACCTTCGCTTGATCTCATTCTGTAGTATGATAGTTTCAAACCGAACTTCCTGACTAGTAGGATATTGACAACTAATTGTTAGTTTTGAACAAACAGAGATAGTAACCAATGACATTCAAATTAGCAGGTGCTATATATTCATCCTTTCACCTTAACATCTACACTTTCTCAGTTTAACTCATCAAAATCACTTGATGGATAATAGAATGACATTACAAAGCAATACAGCTTCACACAAACCTGCAGCATTTTGAAGGCATGCAGTCGAATTTCTGAAGAGCACTCCTTTTTCACCAGAAGTAAGGAAATATTTGCAAGAGCTCTGATATCTCCCGATTTAATCTGCATGCATTTAAAAAAAAGAACACGAATATGTCAATTGAAATAAATTAAGTTATATTCATAAAACCCTCAGGTAGCCAAGAAAACATCAAATAAATAAACAACATTCATGCTGTCTGATAAAGTGATAGATGCAGGCAATTGCAGTTCAAAACAAAATATTGTAATTTATTGTCGCATGGACAAAAACTTTAATCAAAATTCCTCACCAATTGGGAACCGCAAATGGAAAATAAACTCAAGTCATATGCGTTTAGCAATTGAAATAACTCTCTCCAACCATTTAGATTTCCTAATTGGTGTCGATGGTAAGTTCCAAGAGTTGAGCATCTCTGGAAATATCTAACTATTTCTGATACAATTCATCAGTTAAAGAAGAGATCATATCCCGAGTATTAAGTCCATTAAGCAGGATCACTAGTAATCAAACTTTAAAGACGCCTCAGATAGCAGAACCTAATCAAAACAAGAACCCTAAGACCAGAAAAGCAAGGCAAAACCTTGATCTTAACTTGGCCAGACTAAATTCTCTTAAAAAATACACCTTCAAGCATAACACAAGTAAATTGAAACTTTAATAGACCTGAAATGCAGAACCTCAGCATTAACATGTGAAACCTCATAGAAAGGCAAACAAAAAAACCTAAAACAGTGAAAGCAAAAGCTACTAACACTTATACCCGGAAATTACAATACCATACACAACCCCATATTCACCATCGAAGCAGATCGATCACATAAACAGATTGTAGAAGAGACCGAGGAAGAGTTAGTGAAGTATAAATTTACAGATTCGAGGAACGCAACGGCGGCTTTGCGAGCATCGGGAGTTGAGTTATAATCGAGGACGGCGAGAATCGCTTGGGCCACATTACTCGCCGCCGTTGTATTGCTGTTGTTGCTATCATTCATTGTTTCCGGCGGAAAAGAAAAAGGAGATTCCCTCTGTCTGATTCTTACTTGTCTTCTTCGGCTTCTTTCAAATGAACAACTCGCAAGAGAGAGAGAGTTTGGACTCTGGTTTTAATGGGGTTTTCAAACTAAAGGAATTAGAGACTAAAAAGCCGACTAGAAAAAACCTTCGGCTTAGGGATTTAATATTAGCGTAAAAATTAAACTTCGGTTTACAAATTAATTACTTTAGATTTTAATGAATTTATTGCAAAAATTTATGTGAATATACATGTTATTTAAGTATTAATTTACGGCCCATTAATTTACTAATTAAAATCTTCTAGTATTATTTAATTTTAAGGATTTTTTTGGGTCAGAATTCAATACTAAAGATTTGGATATTCATTTGTTTTTTTTGTCACATTGGATCACAACTGGCCGACCCATTAGTTAAGTTCCTATATAATATAGGCGATAAAACTTGATTGTACAAATGCGAATGTCTTTTGTGGACTTACCACATGCCAATAAAATAAATGTTACTTGCATATTCATTTGTTATAATGAATTTAATAGATTTGACTATGAATAACATATGTATGTTTGAATTTCAAGCAATAAATCTATATAGATTTTTAAAATTATAAAAATTATTAATCTATTAAAATACATATTCCAATAATTCTCTTTAGAACTTTTAAAATCATTACCATATTATATTTTTTCTTTTTGTAATTTGTTTTTCTTTGAGCAACAAATTTGTTAAGACAATTTTTTGTTGTTAACTATGATGTTCTTTTTTTTGTTAATACTGGGGCACAACTGGCCGGTTCATTAACCAAGTTTTTATATAATGTAGACAGTAAGACTCGATTTGTGGATGTGCAAGTGCGTTTGTATTTAATAGACTTATCACGTGCCACTAGACTAAATATTATGATCCAATTTTTTCTGTTGATTTGTTTATTCTTTTTGTTATTTACTTCACTATGGACTAATCATGTGCGATATAATAGAATTATTTTGAACACTTTGCTAGAAGAAAAGACACTTTGATTATTTTAAATTTTACGATTAAGACGATAAATTAATGCAATCCAAAATGTACTAAAAGTAAATTCATAAAAAAAAGATGGTATAAAATGCGTTTCTTAATCCAAGACAATAATAGTCTTCCTTTGTCCAATATGGAGAAATACAAATTGTATATAAAAGTCTACATAGTATCTTCAATCAAATTCATTTGTTGTCAAAATATCTAAACCATATTAAGAAAATAAATGGAATCTTCAATTCTCAATCTTCAAAACAATGGCTATTTGCCGAGTTGCTCTCCGTCTAGTGGTTAGTCTCTTACTTTAAATATGTTTCCCTTTCCGGCTGCTATTTTAAAAACTTTGACCCGCGCTAGAGGCCCAAACGACATGTGGGCATGCCCATAAGAGTAAGAAGTGAATAAGTTATACTTCCTCCGTTTTTACTGAGTGTAATTCTACAATCCATACAATTCACTATAGTTTTTGAATAAAATTTACCAATTTTAACATTCAATCAAAATTATTAACACAAAATCTAGCAAATTATTACATCTAGTTAGTAGGAATACAAATGACTTTTAATATTATTTCTTAATTTATGGGAAAAATCCTAAAATGACACTCTTCAACGACCGAGGAAATAGTAATTAATAAAATTTCAATACATTAGCATGTGGAACCAGTATTTTTCTAGGACTTGTCATTTGAATCTGAAGAGGATCCATTTTTTATGGCCTTCCATGTGAATTGTACTTGATTATTGTCCAAAACCACCACTCTCTAAGCATAGAGAACCGAGAGTGACGTTCATTAAGTAAACTTGATACAAAAAGTTTACAAATTTGGTTTCAATTTGCTGCTTACAAGGCTTCAATCTAGAATGGAGATAACAATTACCTGCAACCAATTGCCCTTTTGAAAAACCAACCCCATAAGCGACTAGACTATCCAATGGTTTATGAAGAACTATTTTTCACATGTCTTGAGGTGGTTTTCCATTAGTACTAGTTGGGTGAGGAAAAAAAGGCACCAAGTTTTGTCTTTGAATAGACCTACCATGAACCTGATTCTCTTCAATAATTTTACTCTTTTTCTTAAAGATATTTTTTTTTTGATCATGCCCTGCTCAGAGATAGAATGTTTCATCTCTAAAAATCAAGACCATCATTATACATCACCAATCAAAGAGTGTTTCACTTTCCTTCCACTCCATAACTCTTTCTCTCATATTCAAAACTAGCGTTTTTTCAGAAGTTTTTGCTCCCTTGGGTTGTTCTAACTTGCTTGGTCTAATGTCTCTGTGAATCGGATTCTGTTTCTCTGGATAATGCTTTCACGAGATTGAGATTCCTTAAAGTTTGGATTTTTCTATCTTTTCCTGGATTATAGCTTTGCTTCATCTTCACTTTTCCTTTCCTTTTTTTTGTTCTTATAAATATTTCATTTTTTTCGAAGGCTTTTCTTGTTTCTGACAAATAAAACGTTTTCTTTTCACTCTACTGGGAACTTACAATAATCAACTATATGTTCTGAGTTTTATGACAATTCAAGTTGTCTTCTTGTTCAGAGTTCTGTAAATTTATTATAATACTGATTAGTTTATTGTTCTTCTTTTCCTTTGTTCCTAACTACCATTTTTCATTGAGTTGTCGGTCTCCATTTCACTCCCACTTCCCTCTTTGTTCTGTCAGAAATTGGATCTCGTTCAGGTCAATTAAGAAAAAAATGTTGACTTTGAGCTGAAAAAGGAGAGATCTTGATCTCTTCTGAATCTCCAGTTAGCTCAATGTCAGTTTCTGAATCTACTGAATCGCCACAACCTGTTGTTCCTTTGGTCTACACTGATGTAAATGTTGTTCCTGAGCATGAAAGGAATGAGCTTGAAATGTCAATATCAAGCCTCGAAGGTATCTCTTGATTTCGTTTCTTCTCTAGTTTTCTTACCATAGAGTTTGTTCATGGTATGTTTTCTATTTAGTCAAGAGGTTTAAAATGAATTTGAGCTTGAACTTAATTTGATTTGGGTTGGTATTTTACAGGACAAGTTTTGGAATTGAAGTCGAAGCTAAAGTCACTAGATGAAAAGAGAAGGGAGATTCTGAATAAGATTATAGACACAAAAGGTTGTTAATTCTGCAATGCTTAATTTAGCTTTCAAGCCTCGTTGTTGAGGTTTAAATTTGATTATTATCTTAAGGATTGGTTTCATTGCAGGAAGAATACGTGTGTTTTGTAGAGTTAGGCCATTTCTATTGACAGAAAGGAGACCGTTTAGGGAACCTGTGTCGTTTGGACCGGATCACATTGTTATTAGATCTGCTGGAACTCAAAAAGAATTTGAGTTTGATAAGGTTTTCCATCAATCAGCAACTCAAGGTTAGTTTGCTGTTAGGCTTTAGTGATTTCCCTTTTCTTAGTATCTTAGCTTTTTGTTTCCTTCCAGTTGTGAGTAAACAAGGCCTTCTCCTGGTTGAAAAAATAAAACTCTGTAGAAGACGTTTTCGAAGAAGTAAAACCGATTCTTAGATCTGCTCTTGATGGTCACAATGTATGTGTCTTGGCGTATGGTCAAACGGGAACAGGCAAGACTTTTACTATGGTGAGTATACTTGATACTCAGATTTTGCTGAAAAAGGTTCATTATTCTGAGTCCTGAGAGTTGCTTTATTTTCAAAGGTAAGGAAGAGCTTTGTTTTGTTTTGTTTAGGATGGCACAAATGAGCAACCGGGTCTTGCTCCTAGAGCTATTAAAGAGCTTTTCAGTGAAGCTTCAACAATGGATCATATGCATTCTGTGACTTTTACAATGAGTATGTTGGAAATGTACATGGGTAACCTGAAAGATTTGTTGTCTGCAAGACAGTCTTTGAGGTCATATGAAGCCTCAACTAAATGGTAAGTAACCAGCTTTTGTATCCAAAAGTTTATTGTTAAAACTACATTCTTCTAAGGACATACTCTTGTCTACCATAATGTTACAACAGCAACCTCAATATTCAAGTAGACTCAAAGGGTTCAGTCGAAATTGAGGGTTTGACTGAAGTGGAAGTACCAGATTTTACAAAGGCTAGATGGTGGTACAACAAAGGGAGACGGGTCAGATCAACTTCTTGGACAAATGTGAATGAAGCTTCAAGCAGATCTCATTGGTTAGTTCTTGATGGTTCCAATTGCATTTATCAATTTTTAACTTTCAGTTTGGTTGTTTGCTTATTCAATCAATTTATCTCTAGTTTAACAAGAATCACAATCTTTCGTCGTGGAGAGGCTATGGGGTCAAAAACTGAAGTTAGCAAGCTTTGGATGGTAGATCTCGGAGGGAGCGAGAGGCTTTTAAAAACTGGGGCAATAGGACAAACTCTAGATGAAGGAAGGTCCATAAACCTTTCTCTTTCTGCTCTTGGAGATGTAATTGCAGCTTTAAAGAGAAAGAAGAGACATGTGCCTTACAGGCAAGCACTCAGCTTTTAATTCTTTTACTCAAACATATGCCATTGAAACAGAGACATCTATCTGGTAGAATTGAAATAGATCTCGCTTTGGTCATGCTACTAAGTTTAGCTTTATCTTTTTTCTTGATTGCAGAAACAGCAAGCTAACTCAAATCCTTAAAGATTCTCTAGGTAAAGGCATATGCTTGCATATATTAATATCTTAAAATGTCTTTGTGAGACTAACATTCATGAGTTTAATGGATAAGTGATTTAACTTATGTAGGTTCTAGATCAAAAGTTCTGATGCTTGTGCACATAAGTCCACGTGATGAAGATGTTGGTGAAACAATTTGCTCTCTGGGATTTACAAAACGTGCAAGAGCCATAGAGTCTAACAAAGGATTAACAGCAGTAAGTACATGTACTGTAATATTTACATTGATACCCATTTCACCGATTGCTGAATGTTTTCATCACCATTCATTAGGAGCTTCAAAAGCTAAACGAAAAGAAAATATCAGAACTTGAAGAAGAAATGCGAGCATGTCAAGAGAATTGCAAGAAGATCAAAACGAAGTTACAGGAAGCAGAGTGTCTGCTAAGTAAAAACAAGATACTCTTTTCGAAAACCGATGATGATCATCAAGAAGACATCGAAAGGCAATATGTTTCTCCTTTAGATCATCTAAAAGAGATTAATATGAGTCGAAAATCAACTGATAAACTTGTCAAATTAAGCAAGAGTACGGGATATGTACCACGTTTCATGACTTCAACTGTTGCTAGTCGCCAAAGGCAAACAATGTCAGAGAAGGTAATCAATGAAAAGAAGCAGAGCATACCATCAATGGCTAAAGCTCTAACTCAGTTCACCACTTCTCAGTCGCTTAGCCTCTCTGAATCACGTAGTAGAGGCATCCTTAGAAGATCATACACAAAACCGCTTCAAGCTGGAGCTAACAGTGTAACACCAGAAACGCCTAAAAGAGATATCAGAGATATATCTTTACGGAAAAAACATATCATTGACACTTCTATGCCAAGGAGCAAAATGGTTACTTCATCAGATCCAAATGTGAGAGCTAAATTGTGTCACCACAGACGAAGAATGTCAAGCTTGACATGATCTAACAGTGATCAACCAAGAAACATGTCTTTCTTCTGTCTTTTCAATCTCTTGTGGTAGTGTGAGTTTCTTTCTTTTTTGCTCCTCGGCTCTGGTTTGATCTGAGTTGGGTGAGGCGGTGTCCTCCAATAGATACCATTAGGCTAATGGTCTGCATGCAATTATAAGACCATTCGAACTTGTTTTTTAGCAGTTCTGGTTTTAACAGGACACAGCTCTCAAGTTACGTTTTTACATTTGAGAGCTTGTCTATGTGTTTTGTTTGTGACTGTTCCTTAAATCTTTCTTTGGTTTGGTGTTTAAGATTATTTCATGGGATTCACAGAAGCTGGATTATAATTAATATATGGTTTTGTTTGGTAATTTTGTTTTCTGGCTGTTTTATGGTAAATGATATATCAAATCAAGGCCCTTATAAGAATTCCAAATCTACTAAAATTTCCGTGTATATGATCGTAAAACCTTTTAAAAAATTTCTAAGGGTTACATTGAATTGACTTTTAAGTTTATGGCATTGACTTGCATTTAATCTATTTAGAGGGTTAAATTGTAAAGTTTTTTTGCACAAAAAAATTGAAGGGTTAAATTGCAAATAAATTAGGGCTTCAATAAATTATAGTTCTTTATAATTTTGTCATTAGATTTAAATGTCATTGTACTTGTAATTAGTATTTTGATGATTCTTTCTAGGAAGAGGTTTCAAAGACAAAACCTTTTTAGATAAGTCCAATCTGTTAACTTTGTGTATTTTGTTAGAGGGATAAACTCGAAACTTTTAAAATCCAGAATAAGTTTCCGCCATATCAAAAATCAACAAGCTCTAGAAATCTGTTCACTAATGGCGATTACCCAGTCGGCGTCTTCTTCATCGTCATTCTCATCGATGCGGATTGCCGTAGCACTAGTCCTCATTCTAACTGCGTTGTTTGCGCCGTTTGTCTTCTTCATCCTATCGTCTTCATTAAATTCCTGCTCATGTTCTTCATCTATAACCTCCCAGAACAACGTTGTTGTCGCTTCCGTCGGCGAAGATTATGTGAGGTTTAAGGAGGAGAGAATTTCAACGTCACAAGAGGATATAAATTGGGTTAAAGATGTTATTAGGTCGAACGGTTTGCTTATGCTAGAGAATGTTCTACGGAAAGGGATCAATCCTCGCACTAGGGAACAACAATTACGCGATCTGATTCGGTAAATTATCTTCACTCTCTGTCTCACTTTTTGTGTTTGACTCAAAATCTCTGCAGAAACCCAACAATTTTGTGATTTTATTTGATTGCTTGCTTTGTTTTACTTTTTATATGCTAAATTGGATTCAAAGATTAACTCTATATGAATACATAGTGAGAGCAAGTAGATATCAGAGTGTTAAAGCTTGCAAATTTATCTAGTATTGATCCTAACAAGTAAATCTAATTTAGAGTTACATAATCTAGGATAATTAGTTGATAATCAATCAATATTGTGTGTAGAATTTGGTGATTCATTGTATTGTGTTCATTTTCTCTGATTTTTACACTGTTTTGTTGGATTTAAGGTACAAAGGCATTTCACATTACGAAGGAGATGAAGCAAGCAACCACACTGCTCTTCCTTGCCCTGGTGAGTTACTTGTTGAAGAGCATCATAGCAACTATGGTGAACCATGGGCTGGTGGGCGTGACATGTTTGAGTTCTTAGCCGAAGCAGTTCAGCTAAAACCTAATGCTAGAGTCCTTGAAATAGGTTGTGGTACACTTCGTGTTGGTTTACATTTCATCCGTTATCTCAACCCTGAGAACTTCCATTGCCTTGAAAAAGACGAGCTTTCTCTTATGACTGGCTTAACGTATGAGCTTCCTTCTCAAGGTCTATTACATAAACGGCCTCTTATAGTCAGAGGAGAGGACATGGAATTCAGCAAGTTTGGTTCAGATGTAGATTACGATCTAATATATGCTAGTGCAGTCTTCCTCCATATGCGTGATGAACTCGTTTGGACTGGTCTCGAAAGGCTTGCAGGTAAGTTAAAGCCTTACACAGGGAGAATCTTTGTGTCACATAATATAAAGTTTTGTACACGTTTAGGAAGAGACAGATGCAAAAAGAGACTAGCAAGCTTAGGACTTGAATTCCCTGCGAGACACACTCATGACAGTTTGCTGTTTAATCACTACGAGATCTGGTTCGAGTTTAGGCGGATGATACAATGATTGCTGCAGAAATTTATATAGGTTTAGTCAATGTTTGGTTACACTGCATGCGATTCATGCATTCTTAGGGGATTGATTCATCCTTGTTTAGATGTAGAATTTTAAGATAGTTGGGTGATATAATGATATTTTCTTCTGTGGAGTTGAGAGACTCAAGTGAAGATATTATCATCTCACCCAACATTTGACAATTGGTGATTACCACTCATGTATCAATTTATTGGTCATATGATGCAGGATTGACTATTTATTCATTTGCTTATTTCAATTTCTAAGAATTATATTGTTATGTTTTGTCATCCTGTTTATATATGCTTAAAATTTTAATTTTCCATTTCTTTGAAGACTTGTAATTTCTTTTAACTTTCAAGTTCTTATAGCTCCTAATAACTTATGATGTTTGATTGATCTATTTTAATTATTAGAATTGATTTTTTTGGGGGATCAAAGTAGTTCGATCCTACATGCCTCTTCCTTCCGGGTACTTCCACTTTCCAATGCCTCCAAGCAACGAGAGCTTTTCAAGGTGGTGTCTCTGTTGATTCAATGTCTCCATGCTCGGCCTCTTTGACAACTCAACCGCAAGAATCTCCAACAGGACACGTACAGAACACTCTGCATCCGCTATACAACACGACTATCACGTATGCGAATCTCCTTGATCAAGCTATTGCTTGGGAAGGGAACGATCACAACATCACCGCCATTGATCAAGACCTTGCTACAAGCGCAGAGCAACAAGGAGTTGAAACTCTTCTTAATTTGGCCTTAAAGAATGCTCGTTATCCAGACCAAGCAGAGACCTCAAACCGCAAACTCTCAAATAGCTTTTGATGTGTTCCTCCTCTTCTCACCCTGATCTGGTTGATATGGTGCTTTGGCTTTCTTAGTTTTTTCAAATTTCTCTTTTGTGTTCGTTTTTTAGTTCCTCCTTTGGCTTTAGCTTGTCTTCGGTTTCTGATGTTTTCGTTTTTCTTTTGTTAGTTTGTTATCTCGTTTTCTAGGACTTGTACTAAGCCCAATCCTCATGTCTATTTATCCTTATCAATACAACTCGTTTTATGGGAAAAGAAAAAAGGTAGTTCAATCAATTTAATCTTTTATGATGTTTCAGAAGCAAAGTTGCCAAATTACCAAGTGATAATAGGCCAATGACTTCTTTGACACTAAATATGCAACATGTATTCATATGAATTTCTCTGGTCTTTAACGAAATGTAGAAAAGTGATCATGCATCGATCTTTAATATCAAAGATTCAAATCCGCTATTATAGATGATGTAGAGTACCTACTATAAGAGTCAACAATGAATGTCATTTAGAAATCAAAATCTCTAGGCTTATCAAGAAAATCATGCTAAAATTTTTTTTTGTCAATATTAGATCGACAAAATTAATTATTAGTATAGTTCAACCTTTAAAATTATTATTTAATTTACTAATTTGTGGAGGGGAAGAATGCGAATTGTACATATCACTCGGCCAAAATCTTGCCAAATTAAATGACATTTTTACAACATTCTAATTCCAGTTTGAACAAGCTTTAAATTTATAAAACTCAGAAAGCGAATTGAGACACGTGACATGGGCGTGCTAAGATATACACAGCTCGAATCTGAGTCGTTTGGTGTTTTTTTTCTTAATTCCTATCAAAGATCTTTCTTCATTGCCATTTCCGATTTCATCCTCTGTTCTCAGTTCGTCTGGATCGGAGTTCTGATTCCGATCTCAATGCTCGACTTCCCGATTCAGTTATTTTTTTGGTAATATCGAAGTGGCGCGAAAACCCTAACATCGGAGTTGCTTTTTATCAGAAATCTCTAGTGGTTCAATATGGCTTTGGTGGCGGCTTTGGAGGCCGATCTTCGCGCTCTCTCGGCGGAAGCGCGGCGGAGGTATCCTACCGTCAAAGACGGAGCGGAGCACGCAATCCTGAAGGTTAGTTTTTCTTCCTAGAGAAATGTACACATGTCCTGTTCGAGCTTGAAGTTCACTGTAAACGCCTTTCTAATTGCAATTTGTTTTAGTTAATGTGCATTATTATTCTCAGTTGAGACTCTAAAGCAGGAGTTTTTGAACTGAATGAGCAATTATTTTTTCCTCTTTCGTATCACTTCACCAGCTATTTCTGATTCCATGTAACTTGGTTTAAATGACCAGATATTAGGAACTGGTAGGATTTTATAGTCTTGGAATCTTTGTTGGAATGATGATGGTGTATCGAGTTGTAAGTGCTACTCAGTGAGACTCAATTTACGCAATGGGTTATATTCATGTTTGCTTTTCAGCTTCGGTCGTCATCGAGTGCCAGTGATCTTTCAAGCAATGAAGACATTCTTCGGATCTTTCTGATGGCATGCGGAGTCAGGAATACAAAACTTAGTGTTATAGGACTTTCCTGCTTGCAGAAACTTATATCTCATGATGCAGTTGAACCATCATCTTTAAAGGAGATACTTTATACCTTGAAAGATGTAAGTGAGACTTTGCGTTACTTCTCTTGGTTATAAAATTTGTATTAATGTTCAGTAAGGAAACACGAAACATTTGAATTTAATAGAGCATTAAGGTTGCAGCTCTTCATCTGGTTCAATTTTTACTTGTCATATGACTTCCAGCATTTTAATTCTAACATTCATTGTATCTGCAAAGATACATAATGACAAACTTAAGTCTTTTCTGATACATAAAATTCTGCTATGAAAAAGACATAAATAGATTTACATTTACTTGCTGGATTTTATTGCAAAGCACTGCCTAATGCGGTGTTTCCTTACTCGCAGCATTCCGAAATGACTGAGGAAAATATCCAACTCAAGACTCTACAAACTATTCTAATTATATTTCAGTCTCGCTTACATCCAGAAACCGAGGTGAATACGACAAGCTTGGTCTAGTAAGAGTGGACGTCTAACGCAAAACTGCTGCTAAACTAACTTTAAATTTCAGCCTATAAATCAGTCCTGATCTTGGTCATTGACATAAGCAATTCAATGGTTTTATGCATATAAAAGTAAAATGTAGATGTCAAGGAATTGATTTTTTGGAGTGACCCATTAAACGAGACCTGTAAACCAAACTGTCTTTTGCTAATGCAAAAGTATCAGTTTTCCATAGAGCTTCCTTTAGGCTTTGCTATTTGTGAAATTTTAGCTTTTTTTTTAATTCCAGGATAATATGGTCCTAGGACTAAGTATCTGTCTCAGGCTCCTTGATAACAACCGATCTCCCAGTGTTTACAAGTAAGTTTATTTTATACAAACCTTACCTCATTTCTCCTATGGTCTGTTTTCTTTTACTTAATTCTTTTCTATGCTGTCTAAATCAAAATCCTTGGTTTTGTTTTTTTTGCTCTCCCAGTACTGCTGCAGCTACCTTCAGGCAAGCAGTTGCACTGGTTTTCGATCAAGTCGTTTTGGCTGAATCCCTTCCTATGCCTAAATTTGGTTCCAGCAGTCAAATAGCAAGGACTGGCTCAGTTACCGGAGATTTGAGTCAAAATATCAATAATTCGGAGTAAGCGCGTCCTAATCAGTTATATCTGATTGACTATTGTAACTCATTTTAGTGTACTATCTTCACTGTGTAGATACAAATTTTGTGCTTTTGTGAAAGTTTGGTTATGTTTTAAGCAGAGTGGGGGATGCAATCATTATGTTGAATTGTGCTTTTCCTAATAAAATGAAAGACATAGGTTCACCATTTAGAACACGTGCTTTACTCTATGGGAACTTGTGGCGTTTGGTGTTACAGTTATTTTATAGACTAACAGAACTATGAAAGCAGGCCCTTGGAGAAGGATGTTATCGGTGGTCAATTGCGAGACACCCTGAGTGACACTGGTAAACTTGGTTTGCGATTGCTCGAGGACCTGACAGCCTCAGCTGCAGGTGGATCTGTATGTGTTAATTCCCTATTTAGAATTTGGTGGCGTATCTCTTCTCCAGCTAAGTATCGTTTTAGGGTTTTCACTGAGTTAAATGTTATGCTTTTTCAGGCAGCTTGGTTGCATGTTACTTCTCTTCCAAGGACCTTTTCTCTCGAACTAATTGAGTGAGTTGGCGAGGCTTTTTTAAAATGTAGTTGCACACATTGAATGGACTGAAAATTATGTTTTAATTTACTATACAGGTTTGTTTTGTCGAACTATATATCTGTTTTTAAGATACTACTTCCCTACGAACAGGTAATTCTATGCATTTTCCAAGTGGACACTTGTTTTTCCAACCTTTCACTAATATGATGACCTAACTCTAATATTTGTACCTATTTATTCATCAGGTTTTGCGTCACCAAATCTGTTCCCTTTTAATGACATCACTTCGGACCAGTTCAGAGGTAAAGTCATACCTCACTCCCTTTTATATCTTTTGATGCTTCCACGAGATCTGATTTAAAATTTGGATTAGCATTAAAGCATATCTAAATGCATTTACTTAAAAATTTAAGTTCTGACTTCTCAGCTTGAGGGAGAAATGGTTGAACCATATTTTCGGCGATTGGTGCTGCGGTCAGTTGCTCATATTATCCGACTATATAGTTCATCTCTCATTACAGAATGCGAGGTACAGTCTGCATTTACTTATTTCCTATGAAATTTTGGTGCTATTGACCTCAAAGAAACAAATACATAAGACTGTTCTCTTGTTCAAATATTTGCAAGTTTTCTTTCCTAATGTGCATCAATTCCATTTCTTCAGGTGTTCTTAAGTATGCTCGTGAAAGCTACATTTTTAGATTTGCCATTGTGGCATCGGATTCTTGTTCTTGAGATTTTGAGGGTAATCATTAAATTCCATTGACAGTACTTACTTTTGTATGTATTACACTATAGGATTTTTGTGCTCATATCCTTTCTGGTCAAAAAAAAAAAATCCTTTCTGCTCACATTTCTAAAATCTCGTGTATGTGCAATGAATAGGGATTTTGTGTTGAGGCAAGAACATTGCGGATTCTTTTCCAGAACTTTGATATGTAAGGCTACTTCTATTTTTCCTCTGATGTGCTCAGTGTTGCAGAAAGAAAACTAATATTCCCTCTTGTATTTACTTCATGCTGAGGAGTTTTTCGTTTTGATTTTACCCACTTGTACTGTGGAATTTGATAAGATTGTATTGCTATGTCTAATGACTTTGCTATAGAAGTTCTCTGTTCGTCTTGCTTTTCCTGATCATGTTCCTTCTGTGATCTAATAGTAATGTTTTCCTTCAAGGCACCCCAAAAACACAAATGTTGTGGAGAGCATGGTCAAAGCGCTTGCTCGAGTTGTTTCTAGCATACAGGTGGGTTTGTAGGGCAAGTTGCCCTTAATGTTTTCTGTTGACATGATTCCGTAGTCACTAATATTTTTTATATGTACATTAAGTCTTACTTATTTTGCCTACGAGGAAAGATATTTTGGAAGTACTTTAGGAACTGTAAAGTAACTTATTTAGCTTAAGAATTGACATCTTATAACAGGAGTAAAAACTTGGAACATGGCTTAATTCTCGAGTTGGTTTTTCTTGAAAGCAGTTTCAGGAGACAAGTGAGGAAAGTCTATCTGCTGTTGCTGGGATGTTTAGTAGCAAAGCTAAAGGTAATCAATTGTTATGATGCTATGATGATTATTTAAAACCTCTTAGGACCTCAGAATTCGATTAAGCTTTACTTTGTTCTGATGATACATGTCATTAAATCTTTTCATTAATGTTGTAGGGATTGAATGGATCCTTGATAATGATGCTTCTAGTGCTGCTGTTCTCGTTGCAAGTGAAGCGCATGCAATAACTTTGGCAATTGAAGGCCTACTTGGAGTTGTCTTTACAGTTGCCACATTAACAGACGAAGCAGTAGACGTTGGGGAGGTAATTGAGGCAGGGTTCTGCTCTGCGATGCCATATTCATTCTACTCTTTGTTTGCTTCTCTCTTGTTTTTCATACTTTCCTTTCTTCAAACAACCAGCTTGAATCTCCCAGATACGAGCATCATCCTTCATCTGATTATAATGGGAAAACCTCACATCTCTGTATCTCAATGGTAGATTCATTGTGGTTGACTATACTTGACGCATTTTCCCTTATTTTATCAAGGTATGATATCCCTTTTTCTAGACTATAAATTGATTATGAAGAGGCAAAGATTGAGGAGTTTGTTAAATTTAACTGTTCTTGAAGGTCGCAAGGAGAGGCAATTGTATTGGAGATACTGAAAGGATATCAAGCATTTACTCAGGTAAATGCAAACCAGATCTAAAGTGTCCATTTGTGATGTGGCTGCTTATTGGCGTTGTGTGGAAATAATATGTCCTTGTTTTACACTTCTTACATTGCCAATTAAGCTTATGTTGTTTACATATCCAGAAGGATTGACGAGTATCTTTAAAAAACTTTCTTAGGCATGTGGCGTTCTTCATGCTGTAGAACCCTTGAACTCTTTTCTTGCATCTCTTTGTAAATTTACCATCGTTTTGCCAACTGATGTGGAAAGGAAAAGGTACCTTGAGAATTTACTTTATATCAGTGCAAAGCTACTTAATCGATGCAAGCCGTTTAATTTTCTGGGATTTGATATTTGATTCAGCAGCTTCGGACAGTCTCCTGTGTCCAAACGTTCTGAAGTACAGGTTGATCATAAAGATGTTATTGTCCTGACACCCAAGAATGTTCAGGTATTTAATTTGATAATTTTTACTCAGTATTATTAGAAGATAATTGCAGCTTGTCCATTTAAAATGATATTGGTAAATGTGACTGGCTGATTTAAGACCTTCTTACTGTTGTTCAGGCATTGAGAACACTCTTCAACATTGCTCATAGGTTGCATAATGTATTGGGGCCATCATGGGTTTTGGTGAGTGTTTTGGTTCATTTATGTTCAAGTAAACTATCTCATGATAACGGGAAATCGTAAACATATACAGGTTCTTGAAACTCTGGCAGCCCTAGATCGAGCTATTCATTCTCCTCATGCAACCACCCAGGTAAATTTGACAAAATTCCATGCAGGATTCTGTTTTTCTTTTTTTTTTGGTAGTATAATATAGCATGATCTTTATTATGTCACTTTACCACTTTATCTTTTCCTCTGATATGTGAATATTTTTACGAAGTTTCTAAGCCAATGTAACATTACCTTATACTTGTAGGAGGTTGCAACTGCAGTCCCAAAGCTTACCAGAGAGCCTTCTAGGCAGTATGCTGATTTTAGCATTCTCTCTTCTTTAAATTCTCAGGTAAGCCAGATCAATCTTTTTCTGTAATCTATGCCCTTCGGTTGCTTTTCTTATTCTCGTCTTGCTGAGATTTCTGTGGCTAGAATTAGTTATCTGCCGTAGATCATATCCTTATGAAATTGATATGCTCTGTAGTTTGCGGTTAGCTAGATTCTGTAGTTTCTTACCGTAAGGGTTTTGTAATTCCCGGTTCTTGACTCATTGCATTCATCTATCAAGCTATTTGAGAGCTCAGCGCTGATGCAAGTTTCTGCTGTTAAGTCACTTCTTTCTGGACTCCATATGTTATCCCATCAATCCATGACAGAAACTTCGGGCAGTGTTTCATCAGCTTCAAGTAAACAGATTGGGAGCATCAGTTTTTCGGTGGACAGAATGATATCTGTTCTCGTAAATAATCTTCACAGTATGTTCTTTATTGACTACCTAAGTCTATCTTCAGAGCATAGTCTCTCTTCTCCATGCTTTAGCCTTGTATATTGGTGCAGCCTCTGGATTATTGGTATATTAGTCACTTATTTATCTACGTATTGGCAGGGGTGGAACCACTATGGGACCAAGTGGTTGGCCACTTTCTTGAGGTGATGTCGACATCATTATTCTGTTTATTTGCAGGATATCCTGACGTTGTTCTGGGCTCTACTGACACTTCAACTGCATATTACAGCTAGCTGAACATTCAAATCAGAACTTGAGAAATATGGCGCTGGATGCCCTGGATCAATCCATTTGTGCTGTCTTAGGTTCAGAGCAGTTTGGAGAAGATCTGCCCAGATCAAGAGATGCAGCTCTGGATGTGAGATCTCTCTTCATCGTTATAGCTTAAATTTGAGAGTTTTCCATCTCATGCCAAAAGAACCTTTCTTTGATTGTTCTTCTCTTGTTTTTGGTGTTCTTCCTAGGTAGAATTAAAGTCAACTGAATTGAAGTCAGTTGAGTGTGCTGTACTAGCTTCTCTGAGGGTTCTTTACTTTTCAGCTCAAAAGGCCGATGTTCGAGTTGGGTCATTAAAAATCCTTCTTCATGTACTGGAGGTATACTGATACGATATGAAAATTTAGAGATCAAGATTGTTTATCTTCAATACCTAATGTTTTGCTCATGCATCAATATTATATTATTAGAGATGTGGGGAAAAGTTGTACTATAGCTGGCCAAGCATTCTTGAAATGTTGAGGTATGCTTCCTGCTTACTTTTTGGTTTTCTTGTTCTGCGCATGTAAATTTGAATTTCCCATTCCATTTGCTGATTCTGTTCCGTGTCTATTTTCTTAAGGTCCGTTGCTGATGCATCAGAGAAGGATGTGGCCACCCTTGGGTTCCAGGTTAGTAAAGGATGGTTGCTTAGATTTGAGAAATTTTAGCAGCAGTGTATGACCTTGGTCCATCAGTTAGTGATACCTTGTCACTGATACTTTGTTTGGTCTTCTTAGAGTCTCCGGGTTATTATGAGTGATGGACTTCCAACTCTCCCGGAAGACTGTCTCCATGTGTAAGATCCTATCTCAGTTTTAATTACTATGCTCCTTACTATACCTGTTGATACTTAGTTGCCAGAGATGTAAACATTTCACCTCGTTTATATGGGGTTGGTGGTTAATGATGTTAATATTTCAGGTGCATAGACGTTACTGGAGCTTACAGTGCACAGAAGACTGATTTGAATATAAGTCTGACAGCCATTGGCCTGTTGTGGACTTTGACTGATTTTGTAGCAAAGGGGCTCCACCATGAGTCCCTAGTGGACAAAGAGTCAGGTAACTATCTACCAAATCCTAGTCTGCAGTTTTCACCTCAAGAGAAGCTATATATTAAATGTTTAGTATGCTTTGCTATTCTTGCAGGATTCAATGATTCCACTCCACAGCAAACAAATGGTGAGCACGGGGAAGAGCATATGGTTAGCAATTCAAATAAGCCAGATTATGAAGCTCATATACAAGTGGTCAATCATGAGAAATTGCTGTTTTTAGTCTTTTCATTAATTCAGAAACTCGTCGATGATGAGCGACCAGAGGTATTCGTCGTAGACCAGCATTGTCTTTTCAATGTGAAATGTTTATTTACTTGGTAAGTTGGTACCCATCAATCTTATTTTTCTTAATGCTATTAAAATTTCCAGGTCAGGAATTCTGCTGTCAGAACATTTTTTCAGATTTTGGGAAGTCATGGTAACAAACTTACAAAAAGCATGTGGGAGGACTGTCTATGGAACTATATATTCCCGATGTTGGATGCTGCCTCTCACAAGGTGAGAAAGATGATTTGATTCATTCCATTTTAGGACAATTGTGACAGGTGAACCTTCTTTTGTAGGCTGCAACATCATCAAAGGACGAATGGCAAGGGAAAGAAATCGGTACTAGAGGAGGGAAAGCAGTGCACATGCTTATACATCATAGGTGACACAAAGATTTTCTCCATAATCCTCCTAGTTTTGATAGTCTTTGATGCCTAAATAATCCTTTAATTTCAAAAGAGTTACCAGTTTTCGCACCATTTAACTTTGCCATCCATATTCCATTTACAGTCGCAATACAGCCCAGAAGCAATGGGATGAGACCTTTGTGCTTGTCCTTGGAGGAATAGCTCGCCTCTTCCGGTCCTACTTCCCTCTTCTTGAAAGCTTACCTAATTTCTGGTCAGGTGAGAGAGCATAGTGATTTGCCTTGACTGCAGTGTTTATTGTTTAAGAGAGACTGCAATATCATGAAACTTTATATTTCTGTAGGATGGGAGTCTTTGCTTGCTTTTGTTAAAAATAGCATATTCAATGGGAGCAAAGAGGTATCAATTGCAGCGATAAATTGCCTACAGACAGCTGTTGTGTCCCATTGTGTCAAGGTAACTGCGCAGCTGTTTGAACAATCTAGGAAATCTAGGAGCTACTATAGACCCTGTTATATCCATGTTTCACTCTTATAACTTAAATTTTTGATGGGTAAGGGAAACTTGCAACTCCGATATCTTAATTCGGTATTGGACGTGTATGAGCTCGTCTTCCAGAAGTCATCGAGTTACACAGGTGACACAGCAACCAAGGTTAAACAAGAGATTCTGCATGGTTTAGGTAATTGAATTGTTTTTCAAGGAAGTCTCTGCATTTTGGCTGACTTAAATGAACACTTTCAGTGTTCTTAGCGTGATGGAATTTTCATAACCTTTGGGTCTTACTCATTTCCTTTGTCTTTCTCGTCCATTTTTTTGACAGGTGAATTATATGTGCAGTCATTGATGATGTTTGATGATAAAATGTACATGCAATTGTTGGGAATTGTAGATCTAGCTATAAAACAAGCCATAATAAATAGCGAAAATTTTGAAACTGAATTTGTAAGTTTGTTCTATCATCATTTGTCCTTAACATTCTTCTTCCTTTCAAGTAATCAGTTCCAAAACTTGGCTGCCTGCATCCATCTTATGTTTATTCATTGATGATTTCAAGGGACATGTACCCCCTGTACTACGTCATGTTTTGGAGATCTTGCCCTCTTTGGGACCTCCTGAGCACCTTTCATCAATGTGGCTAATCCTGCTAAGAGAATTTTTGCATTATCTCCCACGGGTTGATTCTGTTCTGCCAAATGAAGGTGAGTTTGATAAGAGCAACACAGGTGACCTTGCTATTTTCCTCTTAACAAGTCTTAATGATATTTCCCTCAGGCAGTGAAGCCTCAGAAGATAAAGGTAAAGCGGATGCTTCATCTGAGAAAACAATCCCAACCACAAGAATTACAAGTAATATGTTTGCGGAAAAGCTGATCCCTGCCTTGGTGGAGCTTCTCCTTCAGGCTCCTGCAGTTGAAAAATATATCTTGTTTCCGGAAGTCATCCAAAACCTGAGAAGGTAAACTCAATTCTCATTATATGCCAGAATCAGATAGGCTCATGAAGATGTCTTGGATCTCCTCGATACAATAGTCTCATAACATTAGCTTCGAGTGGGAAGCACAGGTTATTTGGTTAATCTATTAGCACGTGCAGTCAACCCTAAACCACCTTTCTATGTCCCTGCCTAGAACTGCAAAAAGAAAAAGTTCCTGATTTTTTGTAGTGGTTGAGTTACCACATTGATTTACTTCTCCACTTGTCTGGGAAAAGTGAGTGCACATAACTTATAGGATCATTGTTTTTAAGGTGTATGATGACAAGACGAGACAATCCAGATGGTTCACTCTGGAAGGTTGCAGCTGAAGGCTTCAACCATTTAGTTGTTGAAGATGTGAAACTGTGTTCTGTGGGTGGTGACCCAAACCTAAAAATTAGCAAAACATCTCGAATACGCATTTGGAAAGAAGTTGGAGATATTTACGAAATATTTCTTGTTGGTCATTGTGGACGTGCACTTTCTTCAAATTCTCTCCCTGCTGCAGAACTTAAGGCCAATGAGACCCTTGAGATGGCCTTGTTAAACGGTCTTGGGGATATCATTCTTAAGTCAACCATTGATGCACCCCGAGAAGTGAGCAGCTTAGGTTTTATGTAAAATTTTCGCACTGTTAAACTAATTTCTGTGTTATTTTGTTTATGATTTGTCTATTTCTTGAATAAACAGGTCCTGGAGCGGCTTGTATCAACCCTAGACCGCTGTGCATCCCGTACATGCTCATTGCCTATTGAAACTGTTGAGCTGATGCCTGCCCATTGTAGCAGATTTTCCTTGACATGTTTACAAAAACTGTTTTCCTTGACCTGGTAATATCGCGTTGAGGGTATCCATGATTATAGCCTATTATATTACTTTCTTGTTTATTATACGTGATTGGTGTTTACATACCACAGATAGTCCTTAAGTGTGTTACCATCTCTGCTGCAGAAGTTTAGGAATATCCATGAATAGTGATTTGATACCCATTACCACTCCCAGGCTTAATGTACTGACGTCGATTTCTTTTTAGCTTCAGCTGTGAAACCGAGGACTGGCACTCAACAAGAGCAGAAGTGAGCAGGATTTCTATCATTACGCTAATGGCCAGATGTGAATTCATTTTGAGTAGATTTTTAAACGATGTGAATAATCTAGGTAAGGGTCTCCAATTTCTTATATATCCTAACATGTACTTCTTTGTTTGCCATTCTTTGATCTCTGGTTATCTTTTGGCAGACCGTCCAATCCCAACAGCAAGACTTGAAGAGATTGTATTTACCCTCCAAGAACTTGGCCGCCTGACCATACATCTTGAGGCTGCATCTGTTCTTCCGTTGCAACCCTATCTTAAAACCATCCTACGCAAAGAAAACCGTGACACCCGTGCACACCTTCTTGTTCTTTTTCCCTCTCTGTGCGAGCTTGTGTTGTCAAGGTAATATCTCTTCTTCAATTACAATTAAGCGACAAAAGGGTGACAAATCTCTATATGGTCCTTAGAAATCAGAAATCAACATCAAAATAGAAAAGGATGAAAATCTATAACTAAAAACCTACAAGATCCTATAAAAGTTTTGATTTTTGGAGTTGTGTTTTCACCAGGGAAGTGAGGGTGAGAGAGCTGGTGAAAGTTTTACTACAAGTAGTTGCTACGGAGCTGGGTCTGGAAAAGGTTAGTCTATCCAGTTGATGGCTACACATGAAATGTTTCTCATTTAAACTATAATGTGTCTTCTTACACTAGAATTGTTGAGGAATTTTGGTTCTCCATTACATAGGTTGTATTCTTTGCTTTAGCTTGTCCCGGGTTTACACTGTGCTGTTTTATATCTCTTAGTTCATGTGACTGTTCTTCATTCTTTCCAACTGAGGATACATCATGCCATTCTTCAAAAAATTTAACCTTTTGGTCGTGTCCAACAACTGTATTCTGCTAACTGATTCTGAGAACCATAGTTCAGTCTTTAGACCGATCTGGACCCATCAAACCTGCTTTCATGTAGCTGGTCATTAACTTAAAGCCGTGCATTTCATTCTGATCTTGGATATTCATTGAAATAAATTTGGGTTTAGAATGTAAATAGGTACAATAGGAAGCTTAAATATCTTATATACATTAATACATTAACATATATACAAAGTAAATTATATGAACTTGGATTCTCAATGAGAGAAAGAATGGTATCACTTAGACTGATTAATTCGAGCGGCCGCAGCTACAGAGGCGGCCACACCAGTCGGGTAAGTAGTAAGATGAGGATCGTTCCTCATCTCTGCGCCTGTCACTCCCTCCGCGTCTTTCCTTGTTGCTGCTTTGTCTGATGGTAATTTTCCACTCGCTCCCTAGCAAAATCATTGTTCACAAAAGGAAACTATCATTAGAACCCGCAAATGAAACTACATGATGTATCGTGTTGGTCTTAGAGAAATTGGAGTTTAGCATTTGTGTGTACTCACAGTGAGAACATCGGCAAGCGTAGTCTTGTCCTCATCGGAGGTAGCTCGAGAGTTAAGAGTGGCAGCAGATTGAGCTGACGCAGCAACACCACCAGGCATGATGTTTGTTCGTCCCGTAGCTCTAACCTCGGCTGCTTGTATAGCCGCTGCATCACTCCACTCCACCGGCTTATTCCCTGCCGTGAGAACAGCTGCCTCTAGAGCCTCTCCAATTGTTATGGTTCCTTCTGATGTTGGAGTATTAGCTTCATCCTTTGTCTGGTTTACTTCTCCCTCTGTCTACAATTGGAACGTTCCAACTTTTCATTATTAATGTCAATATGTTACATGACACTAACACAAATGAGAAAAGAACTTTGAGCATATAATAACACTTGATACATATTCATTAAACGCATCTTCGTTCTCGATCTAACTGCTCCACCATGTTGCATTTAGGTGCAACATATGGATAAAATAGCTAGATGATGAAACGAACAGCACTTAAGTAAATAAAAACGAACCTGTTTACCGGAGGCTTTGGCTACAACTTCTTTCTCCACTGCCGCTTTAACGCCACCCTCCTTTGCCGGAATCTTTTCGGCCTCTACTTTTGCGTCAACGCAATCTCTAGGTCTCTGAGGCTGTTCTTGGCTCATTTTTATTTTTTGGGTAAAACTTTTTTCCTTTTCGAGGCAATATTTCCTATTTGTAATGATCGGAATTAATATCGTTTTGAAAGAGCCATCCAATTCCGTGACTTCTCGTACATTATAAGAAGGGTTCTCCTCAACTTTCTCCTTATTTTTCCCTCTTAATTTTCGCCAACAAAAATGAATACTTTGGTTCGGTTTTGATTGGGACGGTAAGTAATATTTTCCTAAACCGATCGATTTTGCTTCGGTTAAGAATAAAAACACAAACCGACAATAGGTTATAACAATACGGTTTAGCTTACTGGATCAATTGGTGAGGGTCTCAAGTTAGGGTTTCCAAAGTTTCTCAGTGTCCACTTTATTTAAACATTTGTTCTTTCAATCCAGAAACACGTCGTTTACTCGCCGGCGTTTTCGACGATCTGTCTCACAGGTTATCATCTTCTCTCTCTGTTTTCACAATTTCACGTCTTAGGGTTTATGCAGTTGAATCAGTGGTTGCTCTTTGATCCTATTATTTTCTCGGTGAATCTATTGTTCTGGATTTTGCCAGTCTTTAAAAAATTATGTGGAAACACAAAGGAAGTGTAGTTTCAATCTTCTAATTGACTTTTGAGAAAATCATACAAATCGTAATGTCAAGTGTTTGGCTGATCTATAGAGAGAAGAATAATGTATTCCAGCGCTATTGGACCGGTGATATTGACGGAGGAGAAGAAGGCTGTACTGAACGAAGGAATTGGTTTGATATTTTCACGGTGGACTGCCATGAGAGCTGCCGTCGAGTACGTTCGATTATTTCTTCCACTCAAAAGGTTTTAAATTTGATGATCAAATTCAAGCCTAATCGTCATTGTTTTGTTGAATACGTTAGTCACTTCAAATTTGGTTGATCGTTGATTTTGAATCTAACAAACAAACATGTTGTGTTCCTCAAATGGAATGTTGGCTTTCTTATTAAGCACTTGCTCTTTTAATACTTCTTGTAGATCCACTGGACTCTTATGGATTAGCTAGCATTCTAAAGGACAGGTTTTGAGGACCTTAAAACTAATGTTGAAGATGGAAGCGTCGATCAGGTATATACATTTTTTGGAAATTCAAAAGTGCTATAGTTTCTTAATACTGAGAAGTGTTTACTTGTGATATGCATCTTAAGGTTACAAAGGTCCTACTAACTTTGTATAAAGACTGCCGTTATGGTATCTTCGAAATTATTAAGAAACTAAGGTTAACTAAACCTCAGACCAGAGCAATTGTTTTCAAGGTTAGTTTCTTCTAGTTATCTTTATCTTCTTCAATTACTGTCTTGTCATTTTCACTTTCTTAAATCTGAGGTTGAGTCATCCATCGTAAAAGCTCATGTCGAAAACCAGATATTGGCTGTTTAATGATTAAGATTTAGATTGTGAATCGAGTAACCTTCTTAAACATATTGTGATTAGGTAATCAAGTGCTCCAATATGTTGTCTGTTTGGTATAATTGATAAAGTTTTTCAGTTTGCTACATTGGTATCTATGTATCTATCTAGCCAGTAATATTTCTGAGAGTTAGAATTGAATTTATCATACCAATTGTGGTATTGCAGATTCCTAACGGTAATAATGAGGAAGATGAAGATGAGGAAAGCGATGGTGAAGATGAAGAAGATGAGGAAAACGATGATCAGACCACAGACATGATGGTGGATGGTTCTGAACACTGCTCAAACGGGAAAGCAGAAGCCATGACCGTTGATGAACCATCAGCTGATGATGGTTGGACTGTATATTCACGTAGGAAAAACAAGGGCAAGAGGAATTAAATAATTAAATTCCCAAGGTGTTGTGTAATTTTATCGAATGGTCTTTTTCTTTTTCTTTTATCAATAATGATCAGATCGACAATGTTCGATTCATAGCATAAATTTTACAATTGGAGCTATCTTGGTTTGTTTGTTAAGTTTTTATAACAACGAATGATAGTATGATTTCTAGAATGTCACTTTATGAAGGAAATGAGAAGATTGTGTTATTTTTGTCTGAGACAACTAAATATTCCCTCTGTTTTTCACACAAATTAAAAAATTATTTATTGTTTTATTTTATAACAAATTCCAATACAATCACAAATCAATTTGCAGAATTCAAACAGTCAAAAATATCACAATAAATTTTGTATAGATTTTTTAAAACATCAACTAAAATGAAACATTTTTTTTCCCTAAAACATCAACTATTAAAAAATAGAGGGAGTATGCTCTACTGATAAACTGCATAGATGCATGTACGACATTAAAATGTTTATAATTATCACCATGTGAAAATGATTTTGAGACATAGGCCTTAATTGGTAAGGTAAGGTTTTTGTGTGGAACATAATGTTTTCTTACAAAACTAATTATATTTCTCTATTTAAATCTTTCTCAAATATAATTGGTTTTTAAAAAAGAATTATGTTCAACAAAAATTCTTACTAATTAAGGCCATATATGTACATATTTTTCACTATACCAACTAATGCGCATCGAAATTTTCTTTTTCATTTGAAATTGAACTTTATTCGGATTGTAATATTACAAAGATACAAAACCAACAATAAGCGACACTGAGAACTAAGAACAAATAATGGAATCAATCCTTACATATAAGGATGATAAGACGTAATCCAAATGATAAAACAAAACCAATGGATCAAAACCTGGATATCAACTAAGGAGTTCCCGAACGACATTCCAACAACGGGATTCCTATTTAGAGGAGATGACTTGAGTCACATAGATTGGTTCCTCTAAAGATATATCCAAAAACAGAGGGGAAAAATATCCGACAAACTAAAGCTTCATCAAACCCTAGACAAGAATTTCTAAGGCAAAAGAGAAACCTAACAAAACATATAACTTAATCAAAAGAACCAATTAAGAATAGCTTGAGCAAAACCCTAGATCTAAAAAGTACATTCTAGACTTAAACTAAACCAACTAGACGACACTTAACAATGGCGACTGCAAGCGGAAAAAGTGCAGACAGGAGGGAAATACAGTCTCACCAGGAGGAGAATAACCATCCAACGGAAAAGGCTGAGAATCGTTGGAAACACTATGGAAACCAGCAAAGAGATCCTCTAAAATCTGCCTCGATTCACAAGCTCGAAGAGCTCCGAACATAGAGGAAGCAATGAACATGCAGAGAAACGCTCTGGCCAAGGAGAAACGACGAAACCCCAACAACCAAAAGAGGCTTCATCGCCGGCAGCAACGAACACACCAAGCACACTTCAATGCAACCACCACACATCCGAGATCTACATAACTAAGTGTCCTACCGACTGAAATTTATTTTTATGTAGCGTGATATTATTTTCAAATATCTTTATTATATTGATAATTATCATTTAGTAGTATTTTAATAAACTTTTTAATAATTGTCATTTATTATATTTAATTAGAATTTGAGTTTTCAAGTCTTTTAAACTATCTTATAAATAATCTTTTATGTTTAGGATTTCATTTAAACTGATCTAGTTCTTATCCTAATAGCTTCCGCTTCGCCACCAACAAAAACGAAATTGAAGAAGATGTCAAAGTTCTCCTTATTTTTCCCTCTAAATTTAGCCAAAAAATTGAATAATTTCGTTCGGTTTTGGTTGTACCCAAAGAAATCTAACGGTATGTACTATTTTCCCAAACCGACCGATTTCGCTTCGGTTTAGAACAATAATAAACAAAACCGATAATAGGATATAACGATACGGTTTAGCTTACTGAATCAATTGGGTGATGTGAGGTCTCAAATTAGGGTTTCAAAGGTTTCTCAGTGTTCACTTTATTCAAGCACTTGTTCTTTCAATTCAGAAACACATCCGGCGAAATCGACGATTCACTGTCACTGTTTTTTGTCTCACAGGTTTTCATCTTCCCTCCCTTGTTTTGCAATTTCGCAACTTAGAGTGGATACAATTGAATTAGTAGTTACTCTCTGATCCGATTATTTTCTCAGTGAATCTGTTGTTCTGGATTTTGCCAGTCTTTAAAAAGTTCTGTGGAAACATAAAGGACGTGTAGTTCGATCTTCTAATTGACTTTTGTTTTAGCTCTATTTTGAGCAAAGCATTCAAATCGTAATGTCAAGTGTTTGGTTGATCAATAGAGAGAAGAAGAATGGATTCGATGGTATTGACGGCGGAGAAGAAGACCGTATTGAACGAAGGAATTGGTTTGATACTTTCACGGTGGACTGCCATGCGAGCTGCCGTCGAGAACGGTTGGGGCGGCAGAGATTCTCAAGCAAAAGCTGAGCGTACCGTTTCCAGCGTTTTCGATTATTTCATCCAATCAAAAGGTGTTGAATTGATTATCTAATTCAAGCCTAATCGTCATTGTGTTTTGTTGAATACGTTATTCACTTCAAATTTGTACATTCTAGTTTCAAAATTGGCTGATCGTTGAGTTTAAATCTAACAAACAAACCTGCTGTGTTCCTCCAATGGATGTTGGATTTCTGATTACGTACTTGCCCTTTTAATAGTTCTTGTAGATCCACTGGACTTTGATGTAGCCTTTGATGGAATAGCTGACATTCTAGAGGCAGGTCTTGTTGAGCTTAATACTGTGGCTGATGATGGAAGCGTCGATGAGGTACACACATTTTTTTGAAAGTCAAAAATACTAATTTCTTGATACTGATAAGCTGACAATCTAGTTACTTGTGATGCAACTTAAGGTTACAGAGAAACTACTAGATTTGTATGAAGACTGCCGTGACGGTATCTTCAAAATTATTGAGAAACTAAGGGTAACTAAATCTCAGACCAGTGCAAGTGTTGTTAAGGTTAGTTCCTTCTGGTTTTCTTTTGCTTCTTCAATTAGGCTCTTGTCACTTTCACATTCCTGAATCTGAGGTTGAGTCACCCATCTTAAAGCTCATGTCAAAACCAGATATTGGCTATAGTAAAACACATAATGATTGAGAATTGGATTGTGAATCGAGTATCCTTCTTGAAAATCCATGTCTGTTTGGTAATTGATAGGGTTTTTCAGTTTTGCTACATTGGTATCTATCTACCTAACCAGAGAGTTAGAAGTGAGTTTCTCATACCAATGCTGGTATTGCAGGATCTTAACAGTAATGAGGAAGATGAGGAAAGCGATGATGAAGATGAGGAGGATGCATGCATGAACAATGATCAAACCACAGACATGATGGTGGATGGTTCTGAACACTGCTCAAACCGGAAAGCAGAAGCCATGCCCGTTGATGAACCAACAGCTGATGATGGTTGGACTGTAGTTCCATCTAGGAAAAACAAGGGCAAGAGGAATTAAAATGATTTAAATTCCCAAGGTGTTGTAATTTCAGAAATTTTGGTTGGGGTTTGTTTAGTTTTTGTTATAATAACAGATAGATAACATTATTCATAGAATGTTACTTTCTAAACTAAATGATAAGATTTGTGTTACCATCTACAATGTTGTTTAGATACACCATTGATTGAAGTATTACCGATCACAACTGTGTGAATGCATTTACTTCAGTGACATCGTTTTTAATCATGTATCGATCTTTTTTTTTCACAATAAACTATAAAATTCATTGACGATAGCTGGTTAGAACAACTCAACCAATACAACCATCAGAAGTGATACCAAAAGACCGACTCGAACACTAGACAAGGACGAGAGAGTAACCACGCCAACCCCAATCATGAAGATTCGGGGAAAGGGCAAAGGGATTCACTCAGAATAGAAAGAATTAGAGACTGTGAGTATTAAGTTAAAAGACAACAGAGAATGCAACAAAGTAAAAGACAAGAGGATAAGATGAAGCACGATCCAAGTTAGATGCTTCAAGAGGGGTTGCGGTTGGTGATGTTGTTCTGGTCTGGACAGCGAGTACGCTTGGAGCCCCACGACAGAAAGGAGGCTGAGGTAGCTGCTCAGCGCTGGTGGCGAGATCAAGCTCAAAATCTGCAGAAAAGTTGTTAAGTTCTAAGTTCATTAGAGTTTGGTCAAAGGTGTGTGCGTAGGAGATCTCAGTGTTGGAGATTGGTTACAGAGCTTCGGATTGAGGTGGCATTGGCGGAGGTGAAGGCTGAGAGATTGGAGATTGGGTGTCAATGGAGATATCACTACCCGCATTTGTACTGTCTTCGTGAGTGTTTGAGTTTGATGCAGGATCGTTCTGTTGTGGCTGCATTGGAAAGTAATACTCCGAGGGAAGTGGTATGTATGGGCAGTGGTAGGTGTTGTGGGTCAGGCACTGACAGTTGAGGCAGAGTCTTGGGAGCTGTTCATAGTGGACTGCACCATCTCCCGAACGCCATTGAAAAATCTTAGGGGTTGGTAGAACTGTAACCTGTCAAAGATGTGGATTTTAACTTTCGCTCTTATTAGGAATGATCTTGTGACATAAACTTCTTGGACATCGACGTCAAGGACTTCACCCAGAATGCTTGTAATCATGTGGACCAAGGTGATTGAGGCGTATTGAAGTGGCAGTTCTCGGATTTGGACCCAAACATTGAGGTGGTGGAGGAAATCTGGTGGAGCATGATTCCCGTCTTTGAACCGCAACAGGCCAACCATTGAAAGTGATTGGCTGCTTCCTCAGGACCGAGATAAGGTCAACTTCAGATGCAAAGAAAAATTGGACAAAGCCAGCGTCAATGATTCTTCCATGAACAAAGGATTCCAGATGCTAGTATCGGGGGAGTGTCTCGATCAGCTCTTGCAGATTCTGGTCCATGGGATTGAGTGGTCTGGCGGTAATGCTCATCTTGTTTCGTGCAAGGACAACCGCGTATGTGTGGAGAAGTATGTAAAGCTCAGGTTTGAACTTTCCAAGGTGAAACTGGTTGATGGAACTCCAATCGTTGTTATCCATTGTGAGTAAGGAAGAGTGAAGATTAAGAGATGGTGGTGATTTGGTGGATTGTATCCGATTGAGTGTTGCCGATCAGCTTCGTCACGTGATTCTGGGAGAAAGTGATGGTGGTGTAGCTTTGCGAACCGAGATTGTAGTTGATCTGGAAAAAAGCTGATGAATGTTGGATCGTTAAGTTGCATGCAGAAAGATTAGGGATTTGGGAGAGAAATTTCGGGATAAAGTGTCGGAAGTAGTTTTCGATAAGATTGGATATCCTAAATAGATAGATTTAATCGGCATCAAACATCTGATCTGATGATTACACTTCCTGCACTCTCAGAAGCGAGAGGAGAAGATAAGTCAATCATTGTATCGATCGTTAGTGACTATATATTTATATGTTTAAAAAAAATCATATGCAAACGAAATTGTTTAATGAGATTACGGTCTACGGAAGAGATATAGCACAATCTTTAGATTTATTTATTAATTTTTTTTGTCACTCTATTTATTTAATTTCTATATTTTTTTAATTGAATAATTATTGGACTCCACGTAATGGTAATAAAATATGTGAATTTCTTGGAAAGACTTATTCATTCCAAGAAAACTTCAACAAATATTTAATTATATTTGTTTTTAAAATTATTTAAATTAACGATTTTATGAGAGTACTCGTCACAAATTGGCTAAATAACAACTTTCGATCAATTAATTAAGTTTATAGCAAATCCCTAAAGTCACCATTACTTTTTTATATCTTTTCTCATTTTTCATTTTCTTTATATTATATATTTTAATAAAAACTTAATTCAAATTTAGAATTTCTTTTTAAAAAAACATAGATTTTTTACTATACATATATACAAATTAAAACTTAAATTTTTTAAAAATGATCAATACTTATCATAAAGCTAAATATGTTATATAAAACATAATATTTGATTCTATTCTATTTTATATAGAATTTCTATTTTTTATAAATATTAATTATGCATACTTTTTATAAAAGAAATTCTCATCATTCTCTTTCTCTTTCTCTTATTTATCCTCCTTTCTCCCCATTCCCCTCTTCCTCCTCCTTCCTCCTCCCCCTTCTCCTCGTCCTCTCCTCTTCTCTCTTTTGCTATTATTCTTCCTCCATATAATTGTACTATATAAAATAAAGACAACTTTTAACAGTAGTGCACTCCAAAATTAACGATATGATAATATTTATAATTTGGGCTATATAGTACGTATTTATTTTATATAGTATAGAATGTCTATTTTGTATCAACATAACTAATTCAGTATTTTTGAGAAAATATTATCAATCTGAACTTAAAATCTTTCCAACAAACAACTTCTCTCATCTATACTCTCATCTATAGTTCATGTTAGAAAACACATCATTTATGTTTTTATATTATTAATAATTTTATGATCATACAATAATTTTATATCTTATATAGTAATAGTGTTGCGAATTCGGGTCGGGTCGGGTATTTCGGAAATCGGGTATTTCGGGTAGTGAAAAACCGGTCCGAAATAACCGAACCAAAAAATCGGTTCGGGTCGGGTCGGAATTCGGGTAGTTCGGGTCAGATTTTCTTTTCTTTTTTTTTTTGAAAAAATTCAAAAAATTCAAAAAAATTCAAAAAATATCCGAAAACCCGACCCGAATTTACCCGAACCGTCCGAAACCCGACCCGAATTCCAAAAAAAATGATTTTTTTTTAAATTTTTGAATTTTTTTAAAAAAGTCCGACCCGACCCGAACCGACCCGAATTTCGGTTCGGGTCGGGTCGGACAAACCGGATCGGGTCAAATTCCTATCCCTATATAGTAATATAGTTTTAATGTTGGAGGAACATTCCTCTATGTGATATGAAGGATTTTTAAAAGGGAAATTTGGTAAGATGACTATAAAATAATTTTTAGTATTATTTATTGTGTGTTTTATATTATATAGTTGTTTTATATATATTAGTATAAATTAAAAGGCTATATTATAGCCCAATTTTATACTGTAGCAAACTAGACTTCTTTGACATTTCCCTCATCCAGGTAAGACAAAGTATATTTTTTATTATTATTAAGATAATTATAAGTTGATGTCAAAAGTATTGGAGTAATATGGTAGGGCTTTATGTCATTGGCTTAATTAGTCAAAAGTGGCTAAATTCTTAATTAATTTATCAAAATGTATTATTATGTCAATTCTCGCTATTTTTAAATAGGAAAAATTTGTATCTTACAATAGTATAAGTATCTCGATTTCATTGTTTTTTATATGTTTTCAAGTTGCTGATTAGAAATATAAAGAAAATTTATTAAATCTTTGTATAAGTTATTTCAACAAATTTTGATCTACTTATTATGGTCTCGTGTTGTTTTGAAAAATAAAATGTTTTGTAAAAAATTTAAATTAAAACAATTATATTTTAGAGTCAAGAATAAACTAGAATACGATTAATTTAATTTTAATCTCTAGTAAAAAAAATTTGTTTTTCAAAGCAATTGTCAACCAGAGCCATATTTCCTTTCAACTTTTGTTAAAGTAACAAAATTAAATCAAATTTAAAAGGAGGTATAATTATTGAGCTAATGATCTAATAATGATCATTAGTCTTAGGCAAACACAAAATTTGATCCAAATTTTAGAATCTCTCTAGAATCATTATCCATCTTTTTAAAATACATACAATATCTTGCTATCTATATAAAACTATTTAAATATATGAAATATAAATAAAAAGAAGAATCAAGATTTTAAAAAAAGTATATTAAAACAATTTGTGGTATAAGGCTATAAATAACTCATTTCCATCAAAATTTCTAAGTATAATAAAAACATTTCAATCTCTTAACCTAAGTTCTTAAGCACTTTCTCCACATTACAAGGAGACGACTACAAAGAAGATGGCAAAGTCTTCTTCTCTATTAGGAGAGCTTGAGGTAGAAGTTGAGATCAAAGCTCCAGCTGAGAAATTCTACCACATGTATGCAGGAAGACCACACCATGTAGCTAAAGCCACTCCTCGCAACGTGCAGGTTTGTGACCTGCACGAGGGAGAGTGGGGAACCGTAGGCAGTATTGTCTGTTGGAACTACGTTCATGGTATATATTACTTAATTCAATTACTAATATTGAATAAATATATAGAAGATGTTTGATTTGTTAACGTTTTGGATGTAGAGGGACAAGCAAAGGTAGCAAAAGAGAGAATCGAATTAGTGGAGCCAGAGAAGAAACTAATAAAGTTTAGGGTCGTTGAAGGAGATATTATGGCTGAGTATAAGAGTTTCTTAATCACAATTCAGGTGACTAAGAAAGAAAGAGGTGTTGGAAGTTTGGTGAAATGGCATATTGAGTATGAGAAGAATGATGAGAATGTGGCTCATCCTGAGAATCTTCGCCCTTTCTTCGCCGAGATGACTAAAGAGATCGATGAACATCTCTTATCAGAGGAATGAACAAGACTTTTGGTGAGATCTTGAGACTTTGTGTTTATTGTGTGATGATCATATTTATATGTTTGGTGTTGCTAAATCTGAGTTTTAAGTGATGATCACGATTATGCAGGTTGCTAATTACTCGCTCTTTTGTTTTAAGTTTGTTCACACAATTTTAGAAAATATTATATATTTTATTTTATTTAAATAAAAAATATTTTATCACAAATTCTAAAATAATTTACAAATCAAATAGCAGAATTTAAACGGTTAAAAACGCTACAAAACAATAAATTTTGAATAGAAATTTTAAATAATCGATTAAAATGAAACAAAGAAAATTCTTAATAATGAAAATATATATTATATATCTCTGGGTTAAATATTATGTTATTTTATCTGGTCAAACATGTAAAATGTTATACAATCGTATTTTATAATGTATTGGATAGATAAAGTCTAATCTGTATATATCTTAAACCTTAGCAGAATTTTGAATTGTGGTAGAAAAAATAATAAGAGACATTTTACGACAAAAAGTATTATGTATGACGCTTTTTGTTAAGAGAAGACTAATATATCTTAATAGATTATCAAGCCTTATAACTGAAGAGCCTTACTTGTATTTTTCATTACCTTTGAATCTTAAAAAAAAACTAAAAAGTAAATAAAAAAAAAAAAGAATCCTCCAAATTTCACTTTGAATAAGATTCTAGATTCTTATCTTCGAAACCACTTTGAATAATATTTTTGATTTTTATTTCCGGACAGTCTCTGAGAATTGGAAGACTTAAAGAAAAGCTTAAAAATATTGTACACGAATTTGATTTCCGAAAAAAGCATATAGACGTACCAAAGAAGCGGTTACGAGAAAAGGACATACATAAGCATAAATGATCTAGTTCTAATTGGGTTTAATGAACGTAAATTTTTACAATCGTATTAGAAAACACCTAAAAGTTATGTAATCATCAATCAAAACCTATAATAACATATATCAATATCGTTAACTAAAAAGTATATAAAATAGACAAATATATTGAACAAATACATATGTGAGTTCTTAAGACCTTTGAAAAAATAAAATGAAATAATTCTGAATACTAAAATGAGTAAATCGAGTAAAGACCATGTTTTCAATAGACAGATTTACGATTTTTCTTCGGAGTCCTCATCTGCTGCGTCTTTTTCATTCTTCACCTTGCCATCTTCATTTCTCTGATTTTCTTCAAAGTCCTCTACCACGTGGTTGATTTGATCTTCTTCCAAGGAAGAATCTGAAGCTTCACGAAACGGAACCGTGGGGATTTGACGATTCACAACGATACGATTACCAGTAATAGTTGTCGGAGAGCGAGCAGAATCTTCAAAAACATTGAAGAGGGAGTTCTGATTTGCCATTTCTATGTTTCTTTTGTGTTTCTCTTCTTCACGAGAGAGAGAGATTAAGTTAGTTGGTTGAGTTAGTTAGAATTTGCGATCATGTATTGTATTTGTATATATAGGCTCTGTTTTTTACGAGGAGAATATGGTCGTTTAGTATCTGGACATGTGCGTTGTTTTTTAACTATTACTATGTCATGCAGTTCTCTTTTGTAAATATAAAACGGCATGCAGTTTCGCCTTCCACATCTAGCTCAGACGGATTTGTGGAGGCTTCGGATTATGGGGATTAGATGGCTCTTCTGATTAATTGTCTTAAACATTCTATTTGTTCTTTTTCTTGTTGTTTTAAATATTTTGGCTTTTTCTGATAATATGTAAATTTCATTTAAAAGGAATGAGGGGATTTACAAAATAAATATTTGTTCGTTTGCTCTGGCTCAAAAAAAAAAAAGACTAGTACAAAAAATTGAGTTAAAATCCTAAAGTACTAGAGAATTAGTAGAACATAAACCAGCGGGAAAGGAGACTTTGAAGATCTTTGTAACATCTTTTGTCCGAATGAGGAAGAAGCCTCCTTTCCTTATTATTTGTCGGTGTTTGTATCAGATCGTTGTATTTCATTTCTACTTTATAATAAAACCAGAAAAAAACTTGAGTGAAATAGGATTGAATCAAGTAGACATCACCATTGGTGCAACTGATTTTTTTCAGAAGAAAAAATGAAGAAAAAAAATAAAATAATAATAATAATAATAATAATAATAATATAAAAAGTCAAATTTGCGATGCAATTGTGATGACATTGCACACACATTCAGCAATCGCAAGGGCGTAGCAATATTGCGACGTCGTTGTGATGCAGTTCTTCCATAGCAAATTTGCAAGACAACTGCGATGAGATTGCGATGTTACTTACCTCTATCGCAATTACGTAGCGAATTTTCCCCTTTTCCCTATAAATAGCCCCTATGTGATTGTATCTTCACACCAAATCTCATAAACACTTAGAAATAGAAAGAATTCGGGGAGAAAGATTTAGAGGAAAAAAAATTTGAGAATTTTTTTTTTCTTTAAGAAAAATAAATGACGTCGGAACATGAAGTGTTCACATTACGACGATGGATGTATAATTGAAAATATCGGAGACCAAAGAAGTGATGAAAGAGTTTCGAGATGGGTTACGAGCATTCATAAACCAGGCGGCTAATAACTCATTTACTCCGAATGACGGTAACATCTTTTGTTCGTGTCTAAAGTGTGGGAACAACAAATATTTGAATATCGATATGGTGAAAATGCATGTATATAATAGAGGATTTATCCCGAACTATTATGTATGGTTTTCACATGGGGATGAGTATAGTCTTGGTGCAGGGAGTAGTAGTACGGGGGCTGGTGTTGATGATCAACCTAGTTATAATGCTAATTATAATTATGGCAAAAATATGTTTAAAAATTATGAGAATCTACAAGAAAATAGGTATCATGATATGGTTACAGAGGCATATCATAGATTTATTCCGGTTGATAGTGAAAATACTATTGAAGAACCTAATGCTGAAGCGAAACAGTTCTATGATATGCTAGATACTGCAAATTAACCTATCTATGAGGGATGTGGAGAATGTCTGTCTAAACTGTCATTAGCATCTAGGTTGATGTCTATTAAAACTAAAGGAAACATAACTGAGAGAAGTATGCACCAATTAGAGGATGCGTTTAAAGAGTATTTGCCAGCAGATAATAATTTTGCTGAGAGTAATTATGAAATGCATAAGTTAGTAGCGGGACTTGGATTATCATCCAAAATGATTGATGTTTGCATTAACAATTGCATGATATTCTAGAAAGACGATGATAAGTTGCAAGAATGTCGTTTTTGTGGGAAGTAGAGATATCGAGCAACATGTGGAAGGACTCGTGTGTCATACAAACGTATGTGGTATTTGTCAATCACTGACAGATTGAAACGACTATACCAATCGGAAAGGACATCAGCAGCAATGAGATGACACGCAGAACACACAACAAATGATGGGGAGGTTACACATCCGTCAGATGCAAAAGCTTGGAAACACTTTCAGACGGTACATTTTGACTTTGCCAAAGAGTCTAGAAATGTTTATCTTGGTTTATCTACAAATGGATTTAGTTCATTTGGTTTGTATGGGAGACAATATTCTCTATGACCTGTCATATTGAGGCCATACAATCTTCCACCTGATATGTGCATGCAGATTGATTATTATGGTGCTCCGGAAACATGTATACGTGGGGGCAATTGGCACACTCCAGCAAATATGCATGCTGGATATACAGAATCTTATAATTGACACAAAAAGAGTATCTTTTGGGAACTCCCTAATTGGAAAAATCTCTTACTACATCACAACATCAATCCGATGCACATCGTTAAAAACTTTTTCGAAAACATCAGGAACACAATTTTGAATGTGCAGGAAAATAGTAAAGACAATTTGAAATCAAGGTTGGACCTAGCCGAAATTTGTTCGAGAAACGAATTACATATTACACGGGATGGAAACAACCGATTCTATATTATATATAAAATTTTATAATGTTTTGATTGTTCTTGTTCTAATTTTTATATATAAGATTTGGTGACAAATTAACGTTCTAGTTCTAATTGGGTTTAATTAACGTAAATTTTTGCAATCGTATTAGAAAACACCTAAAAGTTATGTAATTATCAATCAAAACCAATAATAACATATATCAATATTGTTAATTAAAATGTAAATAGACAAATCTATATAGAACAAACCGTTACGAAACCTTTTTGTGTTTTGCCTTAAAATTGCTTCGGTCATGATCATACTCATCGATCATCTTCCTCTTTGTCTTTGTCGTCCTTATCATCATCTTAATTGTGGTGAATTTATCTTCAAAAGAACAATGTGAACATTCACGAGACAACAACCAAATGGATATTATTTATTCTTTCGAAGATAAATTCAACCACAATTAAGATAACGAGAACGATTTGCTGTTACGAAGATGAAATCAATCGAAAGTGTTTTTACAGGATTTAAAACAAAATAAAAAACTCAAAATCGAAAAGATTTTATCACATGAAAACTTTGCAGAGAGATTCACAAAGAACTTGTATAAGAAGTTGATCAAATGCCAAGTGTTTGTAGACCAATGGAGTCTCTACTGTTGATCTCTTTGTTTCTTCTTTTGGGTTATACTTGAGAATTTTTATAATTTTGGATGCGATTGATGTATCTAAACTCTAGTTTAAATTACATCCAATTTTTTTAAGTAATATATTTTGCATCTATATGTTCCAAATTTCCCGTTCATCTAATTAACTAAACAGAACAAATAATATCTACAAACAATTTCAAAAATTTTAAAATCATGGGAGTAAGAAAAACAAGATTAGCTTAACAGTGTTAGCAAGTTTTTAAGGTGGATTTAAACCAAGTATAATTTGGCTTTTTAGGTAAAAATTTAGTATGTAAGTTTGTAATTAAGAAATTGAAGTATTTTTTGACTAATTTTAAAAGTTAGATTTTTTTTGGCCATTTTCTCCTTTTCTTTTTCTTAAAGATATTTGCATTAAAACTTATATCATAGAATCTAATAGAACCCAATTAAGCAGTCCATAGGCCCAAATGAAAAACACTTATAGGAAGAGAGAAAGTCGCTCGGAGTATTATATGATCAATAACCAAATATGCGGAATGATACATAATTAATTTTTTTAAGGAAAAAACAATTAAATGCCCTATAACACTAATAAAATCCTATTATATTATATATCAACTTTTCTAAAAAATGATATTTTGTGCCTACATAGACTATATATAGTAAAAAATAAAATCAAAATGAGAAATGGAAAAAATGGATTCTTTTCCTATTTTGGCGTTTCTATACAATGATGGATACAGAAACGCAATAAATAAATAATTATCTAGATTAATTAGTCAACAAATTTTTCACTCCTTCCTCTATATAAAAAGGACACGAACTCTTGACGCAAATCAAGTTGATCAAAATACTCATTAGTCGTGAAAGAGTGAAAGAGAGCGGTGAATCAATATGGCAGAGACAGTGGAGATAAAGTCTTCTCTATTGGGAGAGGTTGAGGTTGAAGTTATAATCAAATCTTCTGCTGAAAAATTCTACAACGTGTACACAGGAAGACCAGATCATGTGGCTAAAGCCAGTCCTAGCAATGTGCAGGCCTGTGATCTACTCGAAGGTGAATGGGGAACTGTTGGAAGTATTGTCAATTGGAACTACGTTTATGGTAATGTATAAACCTTATGAATTGTAACTCTGAGTTAAGATATTTTGTATAAACAGTTTGATATTGGTGAATGTTTTGAGTGTAGAGGGGAAGGCAAAAGTGACAAAAGAGAGAATTGAAGTAGTGGAACCAGAGAAGAAACTGATAAAGTTTAAGGTCATAGAAGGAGATATTTTGGCAGCGTTTAAGAAGTTTGTGATCACGATTCAGGTGAGTGATCTGAAAGAAGGATCAGAAGTTGGAAGTTTGGTGAAATGGCACATTGAGTATGAGAAAATTGATGATGATGTTGTTAACCCTCAGAAGTTTCTTCCTTTCTTAACTAAGATGATCCAAGAGATCGATGAAGATCTCGTATCCGAAGATTAAGATTAAGACTGTTCTTGGTCATATCTAAGCTATTTTCTCTGTGTTTTTGCTGGATTAAGAATGTAATAAAAGTTCATTATGCGTTTATTGCATGATGATATGTTTGAGCGTTATCAACACTTTTGCTCTCTGAGGCGTTACGAAGACATGTGTGAGGACAACAAATAAATCTTGTTAAGAAGACAATATGTCATTATTTCAAACCTGTTACATATTCCAATTTTGGAGCTTAGGAAATAGGTTCTTCATATCTCTGAAGTGGCTCTCTTATTAATGATGATAATCATCCAATATGTAACTTTTTTATTCAGTGGCCTGCATTTCAATAATCAAACTGTAGTCTTGGTACGAACATTTCTCTTATTCGAAACCGAATCAGCCACTCATTCAATCTGCATATTCTCTGCTTCATTTCTAATGGAATCAAACAGTTTGGTCGATAAATAACGTTCTCCTCCACTTGGAAAAACCACCTGCAAACCAGACAATAACCGGTATACATTTAGACAAACCCATCCTAATTTATGATATAATCCGTCAGAAGATTTCCCACCGATTCTGTCTACAATTGGTCAGTAACAAGAGTCTACAAAGCTTACCACAATGAGTTTGCCTGCATTTTCTGGCCGCTTTGCAACCTTTAACGCAGCAGCTGCTGAAGCCCCTGAAGATATTCCCACCTGTCAAATGTTATATATTACCGAGTTCATCAGAAACTACAGTTTATTTTTTATGCAGACAATAACAATGTTAAACCAAATTTTAGTACCAATAATCCTTCTTTGAGGGCAAGAAGCTTGGCTGTTTCAATGGCTTCCTCACCTCTCACCTAAATCAAAAGATTTACACATTCTTAGACAAATGTTTTTATGATCAAGAACAAGTGTAAGATCATCTATATCTACTTACTTGAATGATTTCATCAACAATGTCTAAATCCAAATTGGCTGGGATGATACCAGATCCAATTCCCTGAATCAAATGTGGACCTACACAATATTAAGCCCCAAAAACCGATTTTATGATTAGAATCAATGCAACAACACAATAATATATGTTGCATAAGTTCTATCAAAACTGACCTGGTTCACCTCCACTCAGTACTGGACTCTCTACAGGTTCCACCACACAAACCTGTTGATCGAGATTGTATCTTAATTATCTTTCATATGAAACCAGATTTTTACATTTTTTTGTGTTCAAGAATGTTTTTTGAACCTTAATATCTTTATTCTTCTCCTTAAGGAACTTCCCAACTCCACTAGCTGTTCCACCAGTTCCAACACCAGCTATGAATATATCTACTTTCCCTGCTGAGTCTCTCCATATCTCAGGACCTGTGGTTTGGTAATGAATCTGCAAGGAAAAAAACTTCAAATTCAACCATAACAGAGAGAGGGATTCAGAGAATATTGAAGGAATTGTGAAAATTATTTGCATATAAACCTCTGGATTTGCAGGATTTTCAAACTGTTGTGGAATGTAACCACCTGGAGTTTTGCTTAATATCTCTTCAGTTTTCTCCAACATTCCTTTAATACCTATCCTCACATCTGTTAGGTGAAGCTCTGCACCTAATGCTTTCAGAATGATTCTTCTCTCTAAGCTCATAGTTGAAGGCATCACAAGTATCACTTTATAGCCTCTTGCAGCTCCTATGCAGGCTAAACCAATTCCGGTGTTACCAGCCGTCGGTTCAATCAATGTACTCTTCAATCAATAACACAATTCAAACTCAATATGTGAATGTGCAAACACAAGGACCAATTCAAACCAAATTGTAGAGACTTGCTTAACCTTTCCGGGAGTAATAATTCCTTTTTCTTCTGCATCTTTGATCATACTATAAGCAATTCTGTCTTTGACACTAGAGCAAGGCTCCATCATCTCAAGCTTGGCAGCGATACGAGCCAAGCAACCATCAGCAATCTTGTTTAGATACACCATTGGTGTATTACCAATCAACTTCACCAAAAATGCAAAAAGAACATAACAAAGGAGTTTTAGACATGATCTTTGTTCCATGAAAACATATTGATTGACATAGAACAGAAACAAGAGATTTTTACTTCAGTGACATCGTTCTTGATCAAATGCTTATCTTCCATTTTCTTCAAACTCCTGAAGAATAAACATTAGACCAATACTTAAGTACTGAATATCAAATGAAGTTATGGAGAACCATAGAAGATTTGTCCATATACTAGGATACAAACCTTATTCTGAGATTCAGAAACCCAGACACTGTCCACAACAAGAATACTCGATGGTCAAAGTCTGCTTAAAGCCTTTATTTACGATATTCAGCAGAAGAATTGAAACTTGGGTCTCATGTAATTATCTCACAAGTTAAATTATTCATTTGGAACCATAAACAAATTGAACAGAGAACAGTGAGAACCAGATGATTTGATACAAAAATCATGAAACAGTAGTACGAACACAGCAGAAAGAACAACAACAAAAAGGTCGTACCTTTAAAGTTTTTTCCCTTTTTGGGGTCAACTTGAAAGTTTGAAACAAGTTGAAGACGAAGATAGTTAAACAATGAGTCTAGATCCAGACCAGACAGTATAAAGATTAGTATAGCGTAGTTATATATATAGACTAAGCTACTTAACACATGTGCTTCACATTGTTCGAGGTTGAAGAATGAAGAAGAGTTTGAGTCATTTGCAATAATAGTGTTTGAAAAGAACATGTAACACTTTTTTATTGTGAAGATAATGTCTAACTCAATTATTTAGAAGGTTTAAGAGCATAAAGGTCCTTTTCACTGATTAAATGTTATCCAGATAAGATTATGATTTTAAATCAGGATAATATAGCAAATTAGTGACAAATCAAATTTCGTAAACTAGATGGCATATTCAAGAATATATAGTTTTGTTACCGACTACAAAACGTAATCCTTACCTAGGAATAGTATACACTCACAATAAATCTTTTCAGAATTTTATTTTCAATAAAAATATATAAAATAGCAATAGGAAAATTCAATAATTCATTATCCAATAGTTGACCATCAAAATAATGTATTAAAAAAGACATCCAATAACAGCTAAAACATGCTGGCAATAAAAAATTATAGTTGCCACATAATTTTGAAGAAGACATCACAACACCAATGATTCTCTACTCGACATATCTGCCAAAATATGTATGAAAAATCCCAAAAAAAAAAGATACATTAATACGAGATTTGTTTTGGTTGGAGCTAATGAACAAAGACGACCAAATTGATACGAGATGATTCTACCAAACTACATATAAAATCCTATTTATCGTTCAGGTTTTGTCCATGTCTCTAAAGCCATTAGAACCAATTCCATGGATCAAACGTGGACTTATAAATTAGAAATAGGCCGTGTTTTTTCTGGTCTTGTCTCAGCTAATGGTTTATGCATTTGGAATTCCGTTCTACTCCAAATAGAAGTCAAAAGGTAAAAACAGATGAATTTAGATTATGGATTGGCTTTATTAATTTGGCACGAGCAAACCATTCTGATGCCAACCTTAAAAAGTAAAAATCTTAGACATGGTATCACTTACATTAAAGTATAGTTGATCATCCACTAAAAAACAGAATTTTGATTACAACTACAACATGTAAGAAGGAGAAGACATCTCATCAAACAAAGATCAAACTCAAAAAAATACATTAATATGCATTATATAATATAATATATCTGCATCACCCATAAATATTATTTGATTTTCTAATATAAATAGCTAAGGGAGTTTTTGATTTTTTTATTGAACTCTGCTAAAAAGTAAAAACTATATGCACAACCCCAACCTATCACCCCTAATCGACAAAAATTAAAAACATCCAATCACAAAAAAAATACTAAAACCTAGAAAGATTTCATCACCATCAGAACTTTAGTACTCAGATATTTAGTAAATAACTTACTATACTATACCTCACCACCATTACCACATGACATAGTCATCTTCATCATCTTGTGCTCACACAACTTATAGATCTTATAAGAACCCATAAAGAATGAGTCTTTATTATGCATCATCCTCCATTAGGCATTGTCTTTAACTCATTAATTGTTGATCTAATATGCTCTTGAACCAATTCTAATCTCCTTGAATACACTTCTAACTCCAGAATCTTCTGTCTCCTCCACCGTTCATCCCCAACTCCTTTACCTCCAAACCCTAAATTCATCGACGGCATTAGCATTGGGCTTAACACACCTATGGCATGAGAACCACCTCCTGGGAAACCTCCCATTGCAGCCATCATCATTCCTGTTGTGCCATTCATCATCTCTTTGATCACAGGCGATACACAATTCTTCACTGTCTCTTCTATTAACCCTCCTAGATTCTTTCCTTCGGTAAAATTGCCAATTGCAGCCACATACTCGTTGAGGTTAACAGCATTCTGCATTGGCCCATCACATGGAGTAATTGGTTTCTCCTCATCGATCTTACCTATCCTTGATCGTGATCGTTTCCTTGATCCACTACTACTACTCAAAGTCACTTTCTTCTCCAATCCGTTTTCAGAATCAATGTCTACAATCGGATTACCATTGGTATTATTTACATGGTGGTTATGGTTATTTGTTTCCTCAAAATCCATCACATTATTATCTTCAAACCCTATGATTTTCCCAGTTTGATTCCAGATTTTCCTAGAGATATCGAAAGTGGCTTGATCATGAGGGCTTTTGAAGAATACCTCTTTACCTGAGCTTATCTTACTCATCACGTTTCGATACTTCTTCTTCAACCGTCGAAGCTTTTCAACAAGCTGGTTCTTGTTGAAATCCAACTGAAGCTTCGACTTGATCTGCTCGTAAAACGGCGCCGTATCCGGTGGATGCGAGCTGTTACCACGGTGGCTCGTGATGTAGTCAAGAAAACCACGGAGGAGCTCGATCTCGTCTTCATCGGTCCATAGCCTCTGGAAAAGACGTCTAGAGTCGTCAATTGGTGGTCTCTGATGTACGATCTCTGTCATACGGTGCCATTTCGGCTCGGAATCTGATGGAATTGAAGCAACAGGTACGGCGGATCCAGCTGGAAGAGCGACAGTTACGGTGCCTGTCGAGGAGGAAGATTTCGCTGTCACGGAAACCAACGGAGCAGCCGTGGAAACCATAGATGGAGAATTCAGATCTTCGTATTCTGGATCATCATCTTCGTTTGGCTCAGGAATAACAACATCTTCGTCGGATTCAGTTCCTCCTATTCCTCCTCCACCACCACCACCATCTTCCTCCAGATCCGGCGATTCAACGGTGAAAACAGCGTCGTCACGTTGATCTGAAGCCATCAAATTCCGGGAAGAGAAACAAAGAAAGTTGGGAATTCGATTCGTTTGCAGGCCTTGATCGAATCACGGAGAAAGAGATGAAAGCACAGATCCAGAAAGAGGGAATTGGGTTCACGTTTGGGTGGTAGGGCATGAGAATCTTCGAAGCAACTAGGGGTAAATTTGGAATTTCAGCATCTGTAATAATTATTATGACTAGGCATTGCAGTTGCAGGCAAGTGGTCCAGTACTTACCCGTGGTTGGTTGTTGCGGTTTAGTTGAAAGTCTCATCATCTCTTTTAAGTCAATGGTCAACCGCAACCGCAGCTCAACATAATAAACGCCTTCCTCAAACGCGATTTTGTAACTGAGGTCGACAACGTGTGCGTCTCAAAGAACTATTGATCATAAACTGTGGTGATGGTTTATAGCGTTTACCAGTCAATTTGGTCGACGAATATATAAAAAAACCGATAATATAATGTAAACTTAGTGTTGTACAGAAAATTTCAAAGTAAAGATTAGGGAAGAAAGTAAGTACTGTATTTAGTATTTACCTGTTCAATACAAATGGAGAAAAGAAAAAGAAAAAAACAAAGCAAGTCAACATGAACAGAATTTGAGTTTTTTTTTTCTTTGTTTTGGATTTCTTTTTAAAATGGACAATTTGAAACAGATTTATTTGGTCAAAGCAAGTGCAGTTCTTCTTCTACTTCTTCTAATTTTCACCATGAAGAAGAAGAAGAAGAACAAGACTGTGATGATGGAAGTGAGCTCTAGTATAAACGGAACTTCTCCTTAGTGTTCTGGAATACTTGCTCCGCAATGACTGCGCCATTTCCGTCAGCTTTCTTGATCTCCAGGCTAGATTTCTGGTAAACCCCAGTGCCTCTCAAAGCATCAGCTATGAAGTCATCAAACCCAATGGCTATGGCTGCTTCGGCTTTGGCTCCATAAACCAACCTCTGTTCACAAAGTAGAGAGACATGCATACTCATATATTAGATTAGAACCCCATGATACTCAAGAGACTAAAAAAGAGGGGTTTCTGCAGAAATGTTTTTGACATTTTACCTTGAGTCTTGAGAGATGGATAGCTCCAAAGCACATTGGACATGGCTCACAAGATGCATAAATCTCGCATTCTGATAGCTCAATTTTGTTAAGTTTCTTGCATGCCTGCTCATTCACAATGGATTCAGATCATCATTCAAAAATGGGTATTTGCGATGTGTCAAGCCCAGAGTCAAGTGATACTGCAGCTAATGTAATAAGTCCATCTAATAATCTCTTTATTGACCAAAAAAAAATCTCTTTTACCTCTCTAATGGCTGTAACTTCAGCATGTGCAGTGGGGTCTGTGTATTTCAAAACCATATTGTGGCAGCTAGCGACTACTTCATTCTTATGCACAATAACTGCACCAAATGGTCCACCATCACCACAGTCAACTCCCTTGTAAGCTTCTTCAACAGCTTGGGTTAGGAATTTGTGATCGCTGTCATGCACAGCTGATCAAAGACAAAGTAGAAACATAAACCACTACAACTTCTGCATGCACCTACAATTCTTACTTACTACGAATGAAGAAAACAGAACGATATGTGACGAGGGCATATCACAAAATCAATGATGTATGAAAGAATCGAAATCTACATTTTGCCGTAATGAAATAATATTTGTGATTAAATTAGAGTGTACTAGAGAAATAGATAAGCTTAACCCGTGTGAGTATAAATTGATGCATCAACCATTATAAGAATCATAACTATCAAGCTTTTCAGATCATTGATTGGAGCCACAATTAACCCGTTTGTTTAGACTCCATACCTTGTTGGTGACCGGAAAATGCAGAAGCCACGGAGATGGTTCCATCTTTTGCTTCAACTACACAATTCAGTGAGAGAGTAATTCAGATCATCCATTAACACAACATCAAAAAGCATAGAAGAAAAAATTCAAATTGACACATCTCAAATCGACGCACAATGACAGCCATTGATCAACAACAACTCATAGTTACTCACATCACAAGTTAGCAGACAGAAAGAGAGAGAAATTATATGCCTTTACTTGTGATACAAGTAAACATCGCTAACATCGGAAGATGACACAAATCTAGAAGCCATTGACTCTAATCTAAAACTCAAAATTCACCTTAAGATCGAACACAAATCTAAAGCCACACAAAGCAGGCTTATAATCTATGCATAATCAAACGAGTAAGCAAGTGTAAGAGTATGATTACATATAAACACTTGTATCGTCTGTGATTAACAATGAATATACTTGCCATTTGTCACATACACAATGGTAACGTGTAGTAGCTAAGATTCTGGTAAAAAATCTCATCTGCATGTGAAACTAAATTAACGAAAATATAAGAAATGCTCCAAATCGAAGAAAATTTCTAGATTCCCGATCTGGATAAAGAGTCTAAATCGCAAAACGAAATCCCAAATTCCAGGAGAAAGTTGATCTGAATTTTTGATAAGAAGGATCGATCCATTGCACAGTCGAAAACCAAAAAGGTTCAATTAATAACCAAAAATTTCTCGAAATCGAAGAAAAACAACGAATCTGGCGCAGAAAAACGAAAACAAGTGAATCCGAACGCGATCCATAAACACATAACAACAAAAAACGGAGAATATGAACATAATGCGACGAGATTGAGATATAAAAGAGAGAAGATCGTTAATTGATTACCCTTAGCTTCTTCCATGAGTAAGAATTTTGACGGATGATTTGGGGAATATACAGAGATTTCCAAGAAGAATGGAAGAGAAGAGGGAAAAAGAGAGAGTTTTGTTGAGGTGGGTGAGAGAAGAATGAAGAAGAAGAGAAGCAATTGATGTTGTATATAAACAAATGAGAGGAGTCCAAAAGGAATCGGAGATTTGGTGAAGATAGAGATGAACACAGAAGCTGAGGTGTGAGGAAGAGAGAGAGGGAAAGATAAAAATGAGGAAAAGTGAAACTGCGAAGGAAGGAGCCAAGAAATTTTGGGTTTAATGCGTTAAAGGGTGAAGAAAGTAAAGAGTTTCTTAAGAAATACTGAAATAGGTTGCGTTTTAAGGAATGGAAAAAATATGTAATTAGAGTATTCAATGTGAAATATTTTATACATTTTGTGGGATATTATTATTTTCAAAAGGAATTATGTTTTATACAATTTTTTTTAGTATTAGTAAGTCATTTCTTCATAATTATAACTAATCATCCAATTCCGAATTCTTTACTATTTGGTGGGTATGATAATAATTTAGCTAATGATTCTGTTATTAAGGTTCGACCAATTGCTAGGATAAAAAGAGGTTTTACAAAATAAATTTTAAATTATAGATTAGACGATCCAATTATTGATAAATGAAAAATCTAGTAATGAAAAGTGTCTTTGGTTTAGTTAAGTTCATATGTTATGTTTTCTCATAAGAATTTGATTTTAGGAAGTCATCTAATTCTTACGTAATATTGTTTGGGTTTTAGAAAATAAGTTTGAAATATAAATTGGTTTTTATTGATGTAATTGTGGATCCAAAAAGAACTAATGAGAGACTAAGATCAATTCTCAATTCTTTGCTTCCACCACCAAAACATTCTTCATATACTAACTCCGTTAGAGAAAGTTTTTTTATTGTTACAAAAGTATTGATTTTTTGTAATATATTTAATGTATTTAATTTTACAATATTTATTAATGTATTTTGTTATTTAATAAAACTAATTAAATACATTTATGTATGTTGGAGAAAAGGTGAAAAAATAATAATTTTTATTAATTCTAGATATATAAAATAAAAAATAAAGATGAAATGATTAAGAATTGATGGTTTTCTTAGTCCATGTGCATTATTCAGAAATCAAATTTTATGTAACGGAAGTAATATATCACTAAGGATGTACAACATGAAATAAATCAAGCCTGAGTCATCTCAGCCATCTTCAAATCGATCAGTGTTATACTGTTATTGTTTTAGCTGTAAATATTATCTTCAACAGTTTGCATACTAAACTTTGAGGCCTTTGTCGACTTCCGAAAAAGATAAAAATAAAGACAGCTGAAAATGGCACAATAATAGAATCCGATAAGCCATATGACTCAACTCCATGAACACAAATCGAATCAAGAGCATGTTAGCAATTTTGGTAGATAAGACTCATCTTCAATGTTATCATCTTTGATAGATGAGACTCATCTTCATTAAAATATATAATAGAAAATGAGCTCCTAATATGGTAGAAGAAAAAAACTTACAACACTGGTAATACGCTATTAAATTGAGTATTTTTCACCACATCATATAAAATTTTATATGGTTTTTTGGTTTCGGATATAGCCAAACTTGAAATATAAATAGTTTTTTTTGTAATATAAATAGTTTTTTTATTCGAATCTGAATCACCAAATTAGAAGGAAAAAAAAAACGCATTTAGTACTCTTTTTGGTAAATGGGTCCAAACCCGGTTTAGTAAAACCAAATGGGGAAACTATAATTTGGTCAAATTTGTTTTAGTTTTTGATTGGCTATTTGTGATAAGAAAGAACGTTAGAGAGAAGTAATTTTCACAAAAAATTCTGTAACAAAAATTCCAAAATAAGAAAAGTACAAAAGCTTTTGATAGATGGATACGTTGTATTTGTGATCACCCTAACATGTGAATATAAAATATAAAGTGAATAACTAAAATAATCTCAATGTTTTGTTTAATTACTAGAATAATCTTCGATCTCTTTTAATACGAAAATACTTTTATTTTCTTTGTTAACAAAAAATTAATTTACAAAAATATCTTAATAAAATTTACCGCCACTTTAAAATAGATAATTGTGGTAGATTTATTATATTTGATGATAAATTTATTTATATATAGTTACAGATGAAATAACGGTTTGACGGTAGATTTTTTTAGCAAATAATGGTAGACCTTCTTTGTATGTAATGGTAGAAATTATTTTTTTTGACAGTAGACTTGTTTTACTTAGAAAATTCGTTGAACTTATCATGCAACAGTAGATTTATCCGTTCATTAATGGCAAATTTATATTTCATGTAATGGTAGATTTGTTTTACGTTGATTAATTTGCGACAGTAGAGTTAATTCATGCGACGGTAAATTTATTTGGCTTTTGATGGTAGATTTTATTTTATTTGGTAGTAGACTTAATTTAGAGTGACTTATCTATTACGGTGGACTTATTTTTTCATATAGTAATAGATTTATTTAGTTTTTGATGGTAGATTTTCTGTTATTTGGTAGTAGACTTATTTTGAGTTGAATTTATACTGCAGTGGTAGAGTTAACTTGACCATTGGGGTAGACTTTATTTTGTTTGATGGTGTCTTGTTTGATTGTAAAACCTTAGATGCAAAAAGTCAATTTTGCCGTTATACAATGCACATGCCTTTATGCATTTTAAAGTAAAATGATTTCAATGCAATTGTAGACTTATCTTAGTTTGATAGACTTTTGTTTTTGGTTATGGTAGATTTTTTTCAATGTAAAACCTTATATGCAAAAAGACAGGTCATCATTTTCTTTTAGCCATGAAAATGAGTTTTTTTTTTGTCTACGCTTTATACTTTTTTGACACAGATATTGTTTTTCTTGCCATATCAATGAATTAAATTGTGATAGTGTGTGGAAAATAGAAGTTTGAGAGAAATATGTGGTATTTTTTTGTTGACAAATATAAATGGTGTGGAGTTTTTGATGTGGATGCGAATCAAGTTTTGCTAATTTTGTTGAGATTATATATGAAGATTTTGGTTTGAATCAATGATCTCATGAGGTACAATGGAGTTATAAGTTACAGATTATCCAAAGAATTTATACAAAAATTACTAGAAGATACTCCTCCAGAATTTGTTGGTAGTTCAAGGCAATTGAATGGTTTTCTGGTCAATGACGAAATGCCTACACACGATCTACTTGACATTCCATCCAATTTGTAAAAATATTGTACGAAAGTATATATAATCAAAGTGAAAGGTAAATAATATAAGATAGTCTACAATTACGTCAAAAATAAATCTACCGCAAAGTCACACATGCAAAATATAAATCTACCACATCATTGTTAAAACAAGTCTACATGCCAAGACAGAGAATCTGCATCACTTGTTTCCTCTGCTTTTGACATAGAATATGCATCACTTGTTTTAGCTGCAATTTGAACACAACACAGTGTTAAAAGGAAAACAGAGAAACATATCATTTATAAAAATCTGTAATCAAGAATATAAACCAAATGATGTTACAAAAACCATTTGTAACTGATCAAAAATCTGAGAAGAATGTATCTTTTATAATTAGGATATATCACACCAAATCCAAACACAAGAAACTACTAACAAGTGAATAACATATATATCTTGAAGCACCTTAAAGTAACCATTACTACAATATTTTATTCAGAAGCAAGTGTACACATAGACAATAAACTCACATACATGACAGTTCTTTGAGATAACCAATCATGAAATCATCATATGCAGCTCTAATATGCATAATCATGCTCACTTTTCGTTGAAAGTGTACGCATAGTTTTATTCACATTATCAACATCACGTTCTGTTTTTCTATCTTTTTGTTTTTATGAATACCAAAACAAAACAACACATATTTCCAATCAAAATCTGAGTTAAAATTGTAAACCCTAAAGATTGATTACAAAAAGAACTCGAAACCTAAATCTAAAAACCAGAAACCGTAAACTTTGATTTACAAAATCAAACCTCAAAGTGAACAATAACCCTAAAAATCTTTGTAAATCTACCATCAAGAACACAATTTTTTTTTTGTAAATCTACCTTAACTAAATTCAAACTAAACAAATTTATAAAAGAAAATAAGTAATGAAAACTAACTCATACCCTAGATCATTTCACCGCCGTTGACCGTCGTTGTTGTAATCAGAACTTCAAAATTTTATGTCACCGCCATTAATGGAGAAGAAAGGAGTTTTTTCTTTCTTTTTTTTTTTACAGAAGAGCTTTAAAGTGTTTTACTTTATTTTTCTAAAACTAAAAAAAAGTGTAATCTAGTTATTATACAAAAGATTAGTAGTATTCTAGTTATTCTTTCTAAAATATAAACAATACTATAAAATTCAATAATTGAAAGAGAGAGATGCACGTCACCAATAATGTGAGTTAGTTAAATTAATAACGGACCGAAGCAAAATGGAATCCATTGACCTTTTACATGTAAAAAAGCATTGCATCGATAGTCTTTTTTAATTAATAATAGTATAATTTGTGATGAATGTTGTGATAGATGTGGAGCAGAGATAGAGACGATCAATCATGTTCTGTTTGAATGTCTTCTATCTTTACAAATTTGGGTGTTATCTAAAATATCAGCAAGCTCACATTTCTCCGGTATCTCTGTTTATTCTAATATTGATTATCTTTTTTTGAGGGTTTCCGAAACAGATGAATTTAGAAGTTTTTCATAGATTCTATGGATTTTTTGGAAGGCACGAAATGAGAAGATTTATACTAACAAGGATAATGATACCTTAGACCTAGTTTGAGCAACAGAAGCGGAGGATGAGGCATGGGATGTGGCTCAGTGTGGCAAGAATGGAAAGTATGCATGGTGGCAACTCTGAGCCAAGACAAAACCAAGAGGGAACGGTTTCTCTACCCTTAGCTGTTAATCCGGTCTTTACCGGATATAGATGCATGGTGGAAGGACTAAGATCTTGTCACATGTTTAGGATTGTATTGCTTTCTATTTGAGAGAGGATGAATAAATTTGGGAGCGAATTCTTTGTGGATTGTTCAGAGTTAGTGAAGATGATTGGTGATCCCTCTGCCTAGCTAGCTTTCCAACTTTATTTGGATGACTTTTCAAGATTCATGAGCTCCTTCGGGCTTTGTTCTATAGTTTCGATCCCGCATGCACTTATTCACAAGGTATATTTTCTAGCTTACATTGTTAGAAGGTTATCTAGGAAATAATTTTTTGTAAACAATATATTTTTTTTTATCTATTTTGTTTGTAATGAGTAAAATTGACAAAAAATATATATATATAATTTAGATTTTATTAAATTTTTATGCGTTACCGTGATTGTTTCTAGATTACCCAAAAAGAAAAACGTTTGAGATTTTTGAAGACCTTCTAGATATTATATTTTTGAAATTAATAAACTTTCCTAGAAATTGACAAGAACAGAGCAAGATTGTTTAGGTCCATTCAATAAACTCTAGTACTATTTATGCAATTAAATCAAATAAATTAGAGCACAAATATGCACATGTTTGCGTGTACGTCTTCTACTCCCTTCCCAATATTTTTTTAACAAAATAAATATTCTCTCTTGTTTTTATTTATTTATTTTTAATTTCTGTAAGATGACAAAAAAACATTGGACCTATAAAGAAGAAAGTATGAATGTTTAGTTTTAGTGAAATAGATATCCTAATTCCCTTAACAAATATATATATATATATATATATATTCTAATTCCCAAAACGAAAGTTATCAATTATCACGTAATCAAAAAAAAATTTGTCAACGAAATATAATTTATAACCTAAATACTCCAACTGAAATAAGTGAAATTTAAATTCACTATTTGATATATAACTATAGATCATAAACAAATTAACTGGTTCATCTACTTTTTAATCATATAACAAAATCTTTGAAAAGACTTTTCATCAAATATTCCAAACAAAAAATCTAGATTTATTTTCGAGTCTATGTCTATTAAAAGGTAATTACTAGTAGATACCAATCCAATTTTATTTTTTTATTTATGTCATTTAATAAATATTATGTTTTTTTTTAACATCAATAAATATTATGTATTTATGTCATTTTACCTGATTACATAAAATCACGCTTATTATTAGACATACACCCAAAAATGGGGCTGCGTGTACAGTATATTTAACTTCGGTTTTGTGCTAACACACCTTTTTTGCCTTTTTCTATAAAAATAATATTTAGCAAATAAACCGTGTATAATTTATTTATTTAATTAGTCCCCCACAGTAATCACTAAAGTAACAATTGTGAAATATGATTGTATCATTTTCCGTCAAATCAATAACCTTGATTGGTCAACAATCCTAATTTAATGAAAGAAATACTGACGTATTTAACACATCATAAAATTCCGATTTAAAAAATAACGTAACCAAAAATAAGAATCCGATGAAAGAAAGCAAAGGATAATTCTAACGCTTTTGTTCCATTCTTTCCGGGAAAGATCTTTTTTTTTTTTTTTGGATTAACAACATACATCACTCCATATTATCAGTATCTTGTGCACAACTAACCGGTCCATTAATCAAGTTCTTATATAATGTAAACAGTAAGACTCGATCTATGATTGTGTAAATGCGCATGTGCTTAAACTATTTAAAAACTTAGGATGATTGGAAAATGTGACCTGTAATAAACATATTGTTTCAAAAATTACATAATAATATTTGTGGAGTCGTCGATTATGCTCATTGGACTAATTCTTTTAGATGAAGTGTTTAGGACTCTGAAATAAAGGTTGGTCTTACTTTCAACCTTCAGTTTTTCTTTTGTGATATAATTACTAATCACTTTTATTACAAAAATGAACAAATTCAAATTTGTGAGGTAGACTTTACGAGAATTAGTCTAACAGTGGAGACTTACATAAACTTGTAATTTGTCAAAAGAAGCCAACATGTCTAGCGATAAGGCAATAAAAGTAGTGTTAATCTAACAATGATTGAAAGTTAAGAAAGTTTTTAGATAAATGTAATTCAAACAAAATCTTAAGCACATATTCTCTAATGCTTGAAGCATAATAACTCAAACCAAGGTATAACCGAGTGTGACAATGAGAAGAGCACAAAATCGAGATGAAATTAGACGAGGTCTAACATAAGACATGGCCACAAAAAGGAAAAAGGGATGATGCAGAAAAAAACTGATAATGTTACTCCTTTCTTCAACATCTCACTTCTTCTTGGGGTCACCAGCCTTGGTCTACACGACATTCAACAAAGAATAAATGGTTAAGAACATAAGAGTATGAATTCCAACAATCGCATATGTCGATATTTCTGGATAGTGTTGGTCTCTTACCTTCTTAACACCACGGATTTTCTTCGATCTGTTCTTCCTCTCCTTCATCTGTTTTCTTGATCTCTCAATCTTGGTGTCAAGTCCGTTCTGTGAATCATATCAGGCATTGGTTTAGTGTGAAGCTCTGAAAACAGTTTCATGTCTCACAAGAACACCACAGTTTTTCACAGCAAATCAGGAAACACCAGAGTGTGGTGCATTGCTATCAAAGAAGTAAGAGGATTTACCCTTATCAGTCTGTACTTGGGCTCGAATTTCTTTGCATTCTCGACAGAATCATAGATTAAACCGTATCCAGAAGATTTCCCACCTCCAAAATGGGTTCTGAACTTGAAACAAAAGATAGCATTTGGGTCCTTCACCTCGTACATCCTTGCCAACTTCTCCTTCAACTCAGCCTTCAAAAGTAAATTCAAATCAGACATAAAGTTCGCAGCTTCTCAAAGCAATAGATAGTAAGTAAATAAGGAGCTTACCTTTGAAACATTGGCTCTTCCAGGATGAAGAACATCAATAACCTACATTCACAAAATCCCCAATCTTTAATTTGCTTTGAATTCAAAAGACGAAAACTCCAGAAACTATCAATATCTGTATTTGTTTAGAACAAATACTTGTAATGTGATAAAGCATTCTTGTGATCAAAAGTAAAATTCGAAATCAAATCATACAATAGAAACACGATGCTATAAATCAGACCTAAACGTAATAAAATTCGAAAAAACATCAAAATGATCCTATAAACCTGATCACTTAAGAGCTTTCTCTACCTAACTGTAGCTCAATAATTCGACGATGACGACGCTACATTGGAAAATCAAATGAAAACCAAAGATGCAGCGAAAGATGTGAACTCACAAACTGCTTTCTAGCGAGAAGTCTGTTGGTCATGAAGTTTCTGGTTCTGATTGTGACTGCTTTTTCCGCCATGGCTGCGATTAACTCCGAGATCGGACTGAACTCCGGTTGCTAAAATCGACGAGTTAATTTCGCAGCAGCAGCTTTGGAGAAGCTTCAGCAAAAACCCTAGATTATAATATATAGTTCTCACTTTCAAGCTATGAGGGTTTTTTTTTTCTATTTCAATGGGCCAAGTTATAATGGGCCTTAAAAAGTAGCATGAAATTATATTAAATTAGTTTGTCTCGGGTTTGAAAACAAAGCGATGAGTATTTTTATTTGTTTATTTTTTTGCAGGAATTTTGATGTTATATATAATTTTTTTGTCGTCATCTTTATATATTTTGTCATCTTTAAGACATCGATTATAAATTTTTTTTAAAATTTCATTTTTAAATATTTTATAAAAAAATAATTATGAATAAATAAAAAATATAATAAATTTACTCGGTATCAAATCAAATATTCAAAAACCAATCATATAATAAAAGATTTGATATATTTTTAGTAATTATTTTCACTGCTTTATTTTATTAGATTCTTTTATTGTTATGTTTAAAATTTTTAAAATCGAACTTATATTACTCAACATATAAAAATTATGTATATTTGATATGTTCATATTATATATTTATATATAGAAATAATAAAATAACAAATTTTTATAAAAGAAATTCCAGCAATCCAATGGAATACATAACCCGCAAGTCCCAAGATCGAAACATGGTTCTAATAACGAATTTAGAGCATACAATTTAAATTTTTTGAAAAAATGAAGGTTTGTGATCAAATAAAACAAACATGAAAATAAATGGTAGTTGAAAGATAAAGTAAAAAGTTAATTGTATCACAATGTTTATGTAAAATTAAAAATTTGACATAGATTTAAGGATTTGAATAGATTTAAGTATTTGAATAGATTTCATAGTGTTTTAACTTAAAATAAAAGGCTTGAAAATTTTGAATTGATTTGGAAAAAACACTATAAATATATTTTTGTTTTATTTTCCAATCTTGAGTCACTTTTTCAATAAATAAATATAAAACATGGTATTTTGTAACTTTGAAAACGTGAACAATATAAAATTTCAACAAATTAGTAAGTGAACAAATTGTGCACAGATGAACAAAAGTTTTTTTTTGTCAATAGATGAATAAAAGTTGTCTATTTTTATTTTAGTGTCTTGTTTCTCTTTCTTCTTCTCTTAGCTTAAGGATGAGTAACTGTTGTTAATTAGACTCTATGCAAATGGTAAATGAATAATCACATAAATTTTATGCAATTTAGCTGTTTTTTTTTAGTTATAAATTAATGGTAAACTTACTTCTCTTTAACTTCTCACTTGTTTTCAGAAGATTAAGAACCAGACTTTATTTAATGTCTCTTTGAATGAAAAGTCAAATTGTTTACTTTAACAAAATAAGATATTTTGTTTATTCCAAATACTTAAAAATTTCCTAAATTGGAGCCAAATTTTGTTTTAATGCTATGAATTACAGATTAATTAATGTTTTGTTGAGTCAAAATATGACTCTTTATTCCTGATGTGTGAAAAAGCTTGGAACTTTCCTAAAATGGAGCCATTTGTGTTTATGTATAATGCATTTATATACTTATGCTAAACTCTCTTATTAACTAGTCATAGATGTATTGAATTTATGAGCTTTGTTTTTTTTTTGGATTTGCTAAAGTGATTTGATGCCTTCATCTCTGGAATGAGTTTGACACCACACGTTATCATGGCTTCAATAAGAAAAAAAGTAACGTTGAATCACTATTACATAGCTATGTTGAAATGATGACAATTATATTTTATTATCAAAAATAATTGAATAGTTTGACTGAATTTTATTGAATTAAGAATTAAGTTAATAAAATCAAATTTTATTCAATAAACCAAATTCGATTCAGTAAATTTTATGGAATTTGATTCAATAAAAGTATAGTAAAAATAATTTGATTCAATAACAATAAATTAAGAATAAAATATAGTAACTAAATTAATAAACATTTAACTGAATGTTATTTGTTAAAATAATTAAATTTGACAATTGTAATCTTTTTTTTTTAACATCACAATTGTATTCTATTTTTAATGGAAAATTTGTGTCTACATTTTTTTCTTATTTATAATTAGGTATATTAAATGGATTTGAGAAATAAAAGGGTTCTGAGTTCAACTTAACTGATATTTTGATTCATATTGTACATCTGCCATAAGCAAAATAATATTTGTTCACAATTGAAAGCATTATATAGACATTTACTACAAATGCAAAATTTGTTGTCGGCTGCGACAAAATGCCTTGGTGGATTGGTTAAATTGGTTAAATGGTCAATATAGAAACTTTTTAAGGGAATTCAATTTCCATACAATTATGTAATTTGGGTTATAGATTGGAATTTATCAATGTGATTGTTGAAAAATAAAACAAAACAAATATGATAAAAATGAATTTTGTTTATAAGGAATCACTCAAGATGAAAAGTCAACGTTTTGCAATGACATTGACTCCATCTTGACTAATATTCTCCATATTGTGAAATTACTTTATGTATTTTGCTATACATATTAAGAGAGTATCAAATGTCCATATAGATCTAGGAAGTGAGATTGTCCTTTCAAAACATATCTCGAGAGTAATCTTTCCTAGAACCTCAATACTAATTATTAATCCCTCTTAATTGTTCAACGTCTCCTTCAGCTTCGGTTTTTAGCTCGTCGTCAAGTGAGAGCAGATAGTTAATGAATCACGTTCCTTGCCTCACAAGAAAACGCCTCTTTGTTCTCAGAGTCGTTTAGTTTTGTCTCCAACAGTGACCTCCTCGAATTGTCCATGCTTCTCTTTGCATTCGTTTCTGCAACACTGCTTCTCATCAAAATCCATGTCTGATCCCATAGAGGAACGGTTCGAGGAACAATTGCAGATGTGCTCTCAAACTCGAGGCCTGAAATCCAATTGGAAACCAGAGAAGAAATCTCTTCATCGATCATACTTGTTATCTTTGAGACATCGTGATCATCCATCTCCAACTCTTCAACCATCTCTCTTGCAACACTAATTGCTGTGTCGGTCTTGATATCAAACGGGAAGTATATGTTTCTTACACACCCTACAGCAATGGACAACATAATATTTAGGAACTGTAAGAACTTCGACATTTCACTCTTGTTCAACCAAATTAGGATGGAGGATTGTTATAGTGTCACAAACCTTCTCTGTTGATAATTCTGAGTTGCAGGAACAGACCATTTCCATTGTCTCCTTGAAAGCAAGAGGTAGAAGATGAAGAAAAACTGAAACTTTCTTATGATTTTGATTTTTGTCTTTCTTAATGTTTACAAGAGAGGCATAAGGAGTATATATACTCAGAGATACAAAACCCTAACGTTCCACACATAAATTCAAAGTCTCAAAACTATTTTGTGTTTTGATTTTCCAGCTAGACTTTGTTCCATCTGCTGCCGTCACCTTCTCTGCATCTTTTGCTCTGCTTTTGTCGTACAGAGAGGTTGAAGACCGTTGTTGCTGTAGATTGGGCTTTTCTGGGCTTTATCTCATCTTGGCCTTTGTTTGATGAACAAACCAAAGGGGAATTGGGCCTTGTTTGGACCTTGTCTCTAATACTCCTCTCTGTCCTTTTATGGTTATATCGACATTACCAAAGGTCTTCATCTTCTCCTTCTTCCTCTTCTCCATAATTATCTGTTCGAAGCTCTATTCCATATGACTCCACTGTCTCATCGCATTGGTTTCGATCATCTTCGTGGCTACTGTAACTATTTAAGTAGTGTGGATGATCAAAAGAGTTAATGTTGGTTCGAGGATTGTAGTAAGGATCAACTATATGATAAGAATGTCTAAGAAGAGCCACTGTTTCATCTGTCTGGTTCCTTCTGCTCGCTAAATGTCTCAAATCCGAATCATCGATACAAAGAAAAGGGTCTTCTAGTAGTTCATGAGAAGAGAGTCTAAGAGAATTTGTGGCCAAGCACTTCTCTATGAAGCCTATAAAGCCTATAACCTCTAGGTCCTTAACCTTGTCTAATCCGTCTGGTTTCTTGCCTAAGAAAGATAATTTGACAATCTTAAACTCAATACAAAAGCTTGAGACAGACAAGCTTAATAAGGGATTTGATTCTCACCGATATAACTCGTTTGTAAATCTGAGCAGAATGAGAACACTCACTGTCTGGATAATCAAACGTAACCATTTCCAAAACACACATCCCAAACGAGTAAATGTCGAGTAATTGGTTATATTCTTCTTCGTAAATTTCAGGAGCCATGAACTCTGGTGTTTCTAAGATGACAAAAGTAAACAAATTTCAGCATCAGAGTCCAGTTATAAACTCAGTAAATTAAGATTTCATACCGACACAATGAGCAGCACGAGAGTCTTGTAAGAGAGCAGCAAGACCAAGATCTCCAATCTTAACTTCTCCTTGGTTCCCATTAATAAAAATGTTATCACATTTGAGATCTCTGTGAATCACAGGAGGGTCATGTGTATGAAGATAGTGTAAGCCTTTTAAGATTTGTCTACACCAATGTTTCACTGCTCTTATATTCACTCTCTTGTGCCTTAATCTATACCTGCATCAACCAGTAACATAGTTTTGATTAAAGAGAACATAATCTAGGATTTGAGAAAAGACATAGAAGCTTACTGTCTCAGAGTGCCAGAAGTGAACATTTCAGTAACAAAATTGATGTTTCGATTCTCTGCATCGACCCAAGAAGTGTAGAATTTCATGATGTTTTTGTGTTTTAAGGTTTTGAGAAGATGAATCTCACAGTAAAGCCTCTCCAGTTCCTGAGGACTCTGCAAGAAATCGTAGAGCTTTACTTGGTTCCATGCTACTTCTCTACCTTCATACTCATCAAATCCTCTGTAACTACAGATCCAAATTAAGGAAACCACAACAAACATAGTTTTGTCTATTTCAGAATAATTAACCCCATTTTCTAAATAATTAGTGATCAAGTGGTGTAGGGCCAAAAGATTAAGACTGAATCATGAATTCACCACCCAAACAATCAAAGGATCATAGATTATGAAACCAAAAATAATCAAACTTTACTGATAAAAGCAAAAATCAGATAAAGTATTCATAGGCAAGAGAACTGCAGCACCAAATTTAGAGAAATTAAGAGATGAATAAAGTAAGAAAAGAGTTTCAGAGAGACATTAGATTCTTACACAGTCTTTGAAGAGCCTTTACCCAGAACTTCATTTTACTGTAGCAACAAGAACACACAAAAGAAAACTCAACAAGGCAAAAAAGATGATTGAGATAAGAAGATGAGAGAAAGAGGAAACATACTCGTCCATATCTTCCAGAAGGATCAACTTCAACATATTCAGAGTGATCAGGTTCAAGATGATTGAGATTGTTCATCATTTCTATCCACCAAGCAGAATCAAAAAGAGCAATACATAGATGGATGATATAAGGAAATCTTAGAAAATATATATAACAGAGTAATATATGGTAATATTGATCTCTTCTTAATTGCTATGTTTTGTTTTTGTTTTTTGTTTTTTTTTACTCATAGCCTTTTCATAATAATCATCTTTGTACCTTTGAGAACAAATAAGGAGTCCAAAAGATAAAAAGAAAATTCCTTGATTTTATTTTTTGCCTTTAGCTTAGATATTTTTCTTTAGTTGTTCTTACATAGAAAATCACAACTATCTCATGAAAGTTGTAAGATACAGACGGTTGCAAGACGCAATGAGTGTGGATCAAACGAGTAAAAAAATGTGTTAATAAAAAAAAAGCTTTTTCTTGCAACTAATGATTTACCTCAAAATTTATTAATATAATTTTATTTTCATAAGATATCTATCTTTTTAAATCAAAGGTATATGAGAGAAATTTCTTTTGTTAATAGTTTCTAACTATAGAAATATCTAGAAGATTCATATGAATGAAAATATTTTGTAAATATATTATTGAAATTTGTATTTATGTTAATGTGATTCTATTAGAGTAATTAGGAAGGTTAAATAAATGTACATAATTGTGTATTTATCTTTATGAGAATCAATGTACAATATTTCTAATCTATGTTTCTTATCAGCTTGGAGATGCTCTTACCAAGATTATATCATATATATATGATGTACAAGATTATAACACGCTGCATATTCACAACTCCTTAATGTATATGTCCTAATGTACCTATGTAAAGGATATTACCAAGATCAATAAGCTAAATGTCTTAATTGGAGCGAGTATGATTCAAACTCCCCATATAATGTGTAACTAAATCAGAGACAAACCAACTTGATCATTTGTAAAAAAGCAGGTGGTGCTTTAATGTTGTTTATATATCATAAATATTTTTATTTTAATTATTATTTCGTATATATGTTTACAAAATTATACAAAATATATATGATGTGTATACAATAAATATGATTTTGAAATTAAGGAAAATCATAATATGTGTTATATAGTTTACAATAATTTGTGTGTCATGTGTACTTTTAGTTTCCGAATATGATTTAGTATTTTTATTTTAACGTACTACTCAATTCAAAACTCTTGAATAACTCAATATATATTGATCACATGCCATTCATACTCATTAGCTACACTAGTGTGTCAATGAAACTATATGATCCTGATTTGAATATTTATTATTTTAAAATGTAATACCTATTAGATATTTTATTCTAAATGTTTAAGTAGATATGTACATATTAAATTAGTTCTACTCTTACATGATACATATATTAAACTATAATTTATAATCTAAGAAATCAATATAAGCATAGCTGGATTTTAAAAAGGTGTTTCAAATATATAAGTAAGATCACATTGTTTAATGAAATGCGATGGTGGAATCACGACGATTAACACGCTGTCCAACTACTACGAAGTTTTGTGATTTGTTTAATATTATAAGTTTCATTCTTTTCAGTACTAAAACTTTGTCGTAAATGCCAAAGATGATATGATTAAGATAAGCATCAAACAAACCAAAAAAAAAACAAAGAAACTTTATTTTTATCGTTAATTGATATAAGAGACATTTTCGAGGTATTCACTGGTGGGTTACACAATTACATTTTTATTTTTACCGATTGTATCAATTAGATTTTGTATGTAGCTCCAAACTCTTAAAATATTGTGAGTACACGTAAGTTTGATCAGAAACATTTATATTTCTTCTTTAAATTACGATAATAAATTTTGATGAAAATATTAAAATCTATAGAAAAATTATAAACCTATATATATATATACATTATAGAAAAATTAGAGTATACAATCACTAAATTAATATTAATAAACAATTCAATGGCCACATATCCAATTATATAGGACCATGTATAATAGCAATTTGTGTGTCTAAACTCTAAATCGGATGAGTTAGCAGTATTTCACATTAGAGGTTTGACAGTTACCAGTTCAAATTTTAGCTTATGTTGGGAGGAACGATATTTCCAAGGAAATTATCTAAAGATTGTTTCCAATTCTACAAAAACTAGTATTTTGATCCGAATTTGACAATTAATCTTTTGTACCACCCAAAAATATATATATATATTTATATCCTGAGAAAAATAGTGAAGAAAGAGAAGTGTGAGAGCTATGTTACAGAACCAACTGTGAACGTCTAAGCTCGGCCCATCATTTTATTATTCACATAGGCTAAGAGGCTAAGCATAACCAAAATGTTGGGCCAGTCTCTGACCCATTTAAGTTCTTGACCTAGAGCCACTTCTTAGTCCTAGAGATACTGAACGAAGAAGTCTTGTATGGTATTATGATTCAACATATTAGAGTGATAGTTAGGTCATGTTCTTTTTCAGCAATCATAATCAGCCACTCTTCTCAAAAGTATCAAAACTGATCGCTAGTTGCTGATTGTGTGTCTCAATGCGATTAGTAAAACAAAGCTTAATGTTTTTGTTTTTTGGTCGACAAAGCCTTACAATGTTTGAACTCATGAAATGTGTCAATTCTTCTTTTGTTCAAATTAGACAAAAAGAGGTAGCAAAATTTGGGTAATAAAACTGAACTTGTTTAGATGGAGAACAAGCTCATGGTTTACCAAATCATGGAGCTTTCATTATACGAGTCGATAGCCATGTGCATATCGGGATTCCCGTTCCGTTCCGTCTCGCTCCCGTAATTCTCGTATTTTTTGGAAATGGAAAATTCTAAATTCCCGTTCGGATCCAAAAAATAATATCTAAACATGTAAAAGAAATGGTCAAGAATGGATCCGGGAATTCCCTGAATTCTCGTTGGGTATTTGTTTACGTTAACAAAATGTTAAAATATATTAAATTCAAATATTAGATATGTTTCAAATATTTAAGATCAAATCCATATTAATATTTGAATTAAATTTTCGCAATTTTACAATGAATACAAACTATTTAATATAGATATACTAGTATTTTTGATAAAAAATAGTAATTTTAGTCATTTTAATTACAAATTCTAACACTGTGATTTTGAATATTTTGTATGTTAAACATTGGTATAGCTTTTGTACATTTTATTTTTGTTATATTGATTATATAATTTATAATAATATTTTTAATTTTTTTATTACTCATATTTTCTAAACTATTTCACATACATGTACTACAATTTTTCAATTTAGTAGGATTTTGGAAATAATTCACGAAGTAAATTTTGAATTTCAAAATTTTGTACCATTTTTGATTTCCGAAATTCTTATCCTGTTATGTAGCGGGAATTGTTTGGAAAGTAAATCTAATTTTATGAACTAACTGTTCCCGACGTATATTCCTGAATTTCCAATCATGTTTCCGTTATGCACACGATAAATAAAGGTGGAAGACTTATTAGTCCATTGATTATCTTTTAATAATGCTTTGACTTTCTTAAATCTATTACGACTCTTTCATATTATAACTAAAAATAAAATAAAATAAAAATTATAGAGACCTAAACATGCAGTTTTTCAACAATTCTAACTTTAGAATTTCGATTATCCCGAAGAAACGGTTTTTACACGCAAAGTGTGAGTGGATGAGAGGTGAATCGGTGATAATATAATAAAAAAGCAATATTAATACAAGAAAGTGAAAACATATCCTCATTATAGTAATGGATAATAATACTAAAGAATTAGAAACTTTAGTTCACGTTAATGTCGGTCAGTTTCAAAACCATTTTGATAACTTCAAATTACTCAGATTATTTTATGATCCATGCAAAGCTGACGTTGCATTTCTCAATATCAAAATTGTGTAAGACCATCAAAATTCATTATTAAATATCTTAGACTAGTTACTTTCATGCATTAAAAGAATTAGGTTAGAATTTTTGGTGCTGAATATTGATTTTTGACAATAGCTAAATTGAAATATAATATATTCTTTCCATTTCAAAATATAAAATGTTTTGACCAAAAACACGTATATTAAAAAATTTAAATATTATTTAATGAAAATTATTTAATAATTTAGTTTATTGTAATTTGACCAATGATACAAGAGAACGCAGAGTCACAAATTATAGAATATAATAAATTTTATTTAAAAATTTGTAAAATATCTTATAATTTAAAACAAAACAAAGTCTCTAAAATATGAAACACAGAATATATTAATATATTTTATATTCCGTCACCAACTCTCATTTCCGCAATTTGATACCGAATTATTTGCTTTTAGAAACACGTTGAAGGTATCAATTTGTCAAACACCAAATTTTTTCTGTTCATGTTATATACACGCACTCACTTTCCAAATGATAGTTTAAAAAAAAAAGATTTGTATTTTTTATAATAAAAAGATTTGTATAAATGATAGTTTATACTTAACATAATTTCTAAACCCTTTATTGTATTATAAAAAAAATTGTTAATAAGAGTATGTATATGAATGACATATGCATATATATATATATATATTTAAAATTATTGTTTAAGTAACGTAAAATTTGAGTTCTTATAATAACAAAAAAAATGGAATTATTGTATCTTGTTTTATTGATGTTGTTCATGTGCATTGTGCCGTCTAAAAGGAATAAAAAAACTACAGTATTAACAGAAAAAATACCCAAAAAAGTCCAAAAAATGATGGCCCAATTTTGTATTGTAACTTGTAATCTCTGTTTAGTATATTATGATCATTCGGCGCTCAAAAGTATTTGAATTGATTAACTAAAAAGTTAACAAAGTTTTTCGTTTTTTTCTAACTAGTTTAACAACTTTTTATTTTTAAAAAAGTAATATAGAAATTAATTATACAATATAAGTTAGATTTCCAAATTTCATTACAGTAAATAAAATAAAGATAAAATAATGTATAAGATTAGTTTTGAAAAATACAAGTATAAGATTTTTTTGACTATTGGATTAGTGCTTAGAGCATTAACATCATTTCTATTTTTGACTCTAGATGTTAATGTTATAGTAAATTTTACTTCAACTCACTTTTATATTTTATTTTAAAATAAAAAAAATACTATTTTTCTTCTATTTATAAAAAAATATTATTTTTTAGATATTAATATTAGACTACAATTGGTCAGTCCAATAGTCAAGTTCCTACTTAATATAGGAAATAAAACTCGATCCCAAAATAAGTATGCTTGTCTTTAATAAATTTACCAGTTATCACTAGAGTAAAAGCCACATACAATTGTAAACATTTTAGAATAAAAAAAACATATTTATAATATTTTTTTATATTTAAAAATAGATGATTATATTTAAGTAAAATATATTTTTATTATAGAGTTTTCCAGTAAAAAAAATTAAAAAATAATTAGAGAGATGGTCTGTATTTTGGTTTTGAGTTTTGGTTATTGCATGACAACTACTCATGGACAAATACACGTGAATACCATTTCTTTCCTTACATATAAAACCAAATTATTTTAATCATTTTTCTATTAATAATTATATCTATAAAGTTTGATCTGTGTTTCAAATATTTTAAAAAATTTACCACACGAAAATACACAACATTTTAAAATTGAACTATAGTAGAAAAACTTTAGAGAATATTTTATCACTTACCAAAAACAATTCTCCTATTTTATAATATCCTTTTAACTTTGAGAAATATATTCATGGACATAAATCAATAGTGAACAATAAAATTATGTCTTTATTGTTCTATGTTCTGAATTTAAAAGATTTGGATCTTTCGACAAAAATAAACATACATGGCTAATAAGCAACCGAAAATGCATGACTATAATTTGCAAACGAAACTAATTATAGATAAAATAAAATAAAATATATATTCATTATTCACCATTCAATCACACACGAGTCCGGATCCAACCAAACAACATAGCTTTTTTATTAGAATATTACCAAAAAAATAGAAAGAGAATAAGAGAGAAGTAATGGGTGTAATGATGACAATGGAGCTGGCATTTTTTTTCTGCAAATTTCATGAGTAATACTATTTATTTTTCTTTATATACATTATTATTCATAAATATACAGGAGTAGTATAAAGTTGTAATTCACATTGTTTTTAATGTTATGATGAATTCTTGAGGCTGAAGCATAATATAGCCTTTTGTGTATTTTTATTGACATTATTTAAGTACCTAGCATTAAACTGATCTATCTGTGTTCGAAAATAATAATCTAATGCATTGTATTTACCTAAATCGTGCTTGCATTTTCGAATATTCGATACCATGGACCAATTTCAATCCTCAAGTTATTTAATTATTTATCGAGTTCTCTTTTTTTTTGTTTTTTTTCCGAGTTATTTAGGGATAATATTGTCATGAGAGAACTGATAAAGAAAAAAAAAGATTTGACTTTTTGATTTAAAAAAAAGGACTTGACTTTTTTTCATTTTTCATTCAATTTAAACAAAAGTAATATCAAGATTCAAGCCAACAATTAATATTTAATTTGTAAATTGACCACAAAGAAACATTCATTTTGTGAAAACAATTAAACCAAGGTCAATTTTATTCTATTTATAGTCTTTGAAATTAGTTTCTAAATAATCGAGTTGAGTTACATTAAAAAAAAAATTATTTTGGGGTTTTACGAAAGATAAATGAATTCTTTTTAGTCCTGATAATCCATTTAGACTATATCATCTGGAATTCAATTTTTTTCATTACATAGAACAGATTTAAAAAATATTTTAATATATAAGTTTTAAACTATGATCCCGATTTTTGATTTGTCAAGAAAAAATTTAAAAAATTATTCATATGATTTTTTAATTGTAACATCCGGAATGTCAATTTTGGTCAATTTTTGCCGACTTGAAATGTAGAATTGTAGTTAGGTTTTTATTTTCCGGAAAAATTTGGTAATAATTTTGAGAGTGAAAGAAGTCGCCTTTTTGTCTTTTTCTGTCTCCGTTTGAGTTTTATCGACTAACACACATTTCCCCCTTTACTTTGGCGATTTGCTACCTCCTCTCCTCTCTTTCTCTCCTGCTTCTTCAAATCTCTTTCCTTGATTGTTGATTTTTCTTGGAGACAACGGATCTAGTCGACGAGACTCTCATACTATAATCATGACGGGTTTTTCAGATTTCGATGCATTTTTGAGATACAGTTCTCTCCTTTAAACTTGATTCATCGGTCTCATCAGGTAAAATTTCCACTTTTTCTTTTCTGGGTTTCTTCTTCTCTTAAAGTATCTGTCATTGTCTTATTTGAATTCGAATTTGTGTACGATCTCAGTTTGGTTCGCCAAGTGTTTGTTGAAATCCCGTTGAGAGGCTGGAATTGGAAGTTTCTGGAGATGAAGGATTTTCCTTCTTGCTTTGGTGAAAATGGTGTTCAAGTTGCGGATTCATCGTCTTCAAACTCCGGGAAAAATGCTCAGAATTTGGTAACTTGTATCTACCAGTGCCGGATTCGTGGAAGAAATTGCGTGATCACAGTGACATGGACCAAAAATCTGATGGGTCAAAGTGTAACTGTTGGTGTTGATGATTCTTGTAACCAAAGTCTATGTAAAGTCGAGATTAAGCCATGGCTATTCACAAAACGGAAGGGGTCAAAAAGTCTAGAGGCGTATTCGTGTAATATAAATGTTTTCTGGGATCTCTCATCTGCAAAATTCGGATCAGGCCCTGAAGCTATGGGAGGATTCTATTTAGGTGTCGTTGTAGACAAAGAGATGGTTTTGCTTCTTGGTGATATGAAAAAGGAAGCTTTTAAGAAGACGAATGTGTCACCTTCATCTCTAGGTGCTGTGTTCATTGCCAAGAAAGAACATGTCTTTGGTAAGAAAGTGTTTGCAACAAAAGCTCAGCTTTGCGCGGATGGCAAAACACATGATCTTATGATTGAATGCGACACGAGTGTTACCGATCCTTGTCTCGTTGTTCGTGTGGATGGAAAGACATTGTTGCAGGTGAAGCGGCTTAAGTGGAAGTTTCGTGGCAACGATACAATAGTTGTTAATAGAATGGCTGTGGAAGTTCTTTGGGATGTTCATAGTTGGCTCTTTGGGTTTCCTTCAGCGGGAAACGCCGTGTTCATGTTCAGGACTTGTCAATCTACTGGGAAGAGCTTGTCTTTCTCACAAGACATGTTAACAACAAACTCCAAGTCTCAAAGTTTTGGTTTTTCATTGATTCTGTATGCTTGGAAGAATGAGTAGCAAGCAGAAAGAAAGAGTTTCTGGGTGCTAACTAAAACCTTAAAAGAGTCTGTTGATTCCTTATCGACATTTGTTTTTCTATAGCATGATTAATGAGTTGATTCATGATTGGATTCTGCAATATATATAAATATCTAATACAATGCTGGGACTAGACCGGTGTTGATGAATGTGATTTTTGTATCAATCTAGTACTTGTGTCGTAAATGCTGTTTCGTTCTTCAGGTGGATAGTGCGAATACAAATACGCCTCGTTTGCAGTCTTTCTTTCTACTTGACGTTCTGCTGTTCCTGAGGTGAATTTTTCTATGTTTAGCAAACTTTTCCTTACCTTCAATCGGATAGCAGAGTGCTCAATAGCGAACCAGTTGAAACAACTGGACCCAATCTTAGTAAGATCATATTTGAGATCGTTCAGTGTTCACACAAACCAGAAGTCCAAAGTTTTTTTGAAAATAACTACAGAAGAAATTTGATATTGCGTCAGTTTTAAACATGAGTTACTTGATAATGACCATAAGTATGGTTCTGGGAAAATTTTAGTCCCAATTTACATCAGTCTGATATAACCTTGAGAGAATCCAATTCTGATGTAAGTGTCTTGTCTGAAAGATTTCCTACTGATACGAACTTCAAAAGAATTTTGAATTTGTCAAAGTTACAGAAACTTCTTGTCAGTGCTAAACACATTTAAAAAAGTTCAAACTGCTTGCTATCTACTTGAGAACCACTGAAACTGCTTGTCGTTTTGATGCCACTGTCCTTTTGGATCAGAAGAAGTTCCCGAGAAGACTCAGAGAGGAAGACTGTCTCTATTTTTCTGTTACTGTAAGTCTGCAACATTCTTTTATGACATCATTACATGTTTGCTTTTCTGTTTCCAGTTCTGTAATAAATAATAGAAAGCATTTTATGTGGTCCCAACCCAAGACACAAATATTTGGTTGTTTCCTCGGCCCACTTTAAATGTCCCCTTAGTCAAACTATACGAACTAGAACCACACGTTAGGCTCAATTTGAATTTTCCAATTCAGTTTGGATTTGGTTGTGATAAGAATCGGTTAAATATTTTTGGGCCAAAAAAGCCCAATAAGGAATATGTAGCCCAACTAAAACGGCTAGGTGAAAATAATCTGACGCAACAAGTCTCCCTCTGTGTATATATGAGAGCATCTGACATTCAACTGTCAACCATATTTTGCAATTAAAATTCCTTCGTCCCGTTTTTTCGTTGCATTATCTCGTTCTTATTGGCGAATTTAGGGTTTCGAACTTTTGATCGGAGTTCTCAATTTCAGTCTCCTTGAAGAATCAGGAAACGAGCATGGTTGAGAATTAGATGGCTCGTCGCGTCTAGTTTGTTATTGTTTAGAAAAAATCAGGCAAGATCTGTTTGTGGATAAATCAGAATCAGGAAAGTTTGGTCGTTTTCCATAAGTAGAGAATGATCGCTACGATGAACTTAGAAGAAACATCAGTGAAGTCTTCTTTCTGTCGTAAAAGACATCCTGAAGACAGAGGCAAAATCTGTGAAGAAGAGGAAGAAAAAAAAGAATGAGGCAACCAAATTTCCATGATCAGAACAGAATTATCCCTCAAAGTTGGCTCGATTTTCCTCATTTTGGTCAGGAAATTGGATTCATCATTCCTTCAAAAGTTCCTCTCTGTGAATCTTACAATGATGGTGTTCCTTCTACAAAAAGATACAATTTTAAACAGTGGTTAACTAATGGAAGGAACAAGCTTGGTTTGGTGATTGATCTCACCAATACAACTCGTTACTACAATCCTAAGAGAGAGTTAAAGCACGATGGGATTGAGTATGTTAAGATTCGTTGCAGTGGCCGTGATTCTGTCCCGGATAACTTATCCGTTAACATCTTTGTGAACGAGGTTAAACAGTTCGAGGAACATAACTTGTCAAAGAAGTATGTTCTTGTGCACTGTACTCACGGGCATAATCGCACAGGGTTTATGATTGTGCATTACCTTATGCGCACGAGGCCAATGATGAGTGTTACAAAAGCTCTGAAAACGTTTTCTAATGCTCGTCCGCCTGGGATCTATAAGCCAGATTACATTGATGCTTTGTATAACTTTTATCACGAAGTTAAGCTTCAGAGTGTCATTTTCCCACCAACTCCTGAGTGGAAGAGATCTGAAGCAGTTAACGGTGGAGAAGATGATGATGCTGTGTCTTTCCCTGCAATGATAGGAAACAATCAGCAGGAGGAGAATGTGAAGATGATATCGAATGATGACGTATTGGGGGATGAGATTCCCTATAATCTGGAGGTGTATTACCAGAAACTATGTTACGAGATGTTGAATATCAGAGGATCTATGCAGTTCCCTGGCTCGCATCCGGTGTCTCTAGACTGGGAGGGATTGAAACTCTTGAGGGAGAGGTACTATTACGCGACATGGAAAGCAGATGGAACTCGGCACATGATGCTCTTGACTAGAGATGGGTGTTATCTGATAGACAGAAAGTTCAAATTTAGAAGGGTTCAAATGCGGTTTCCTTGCTGGAAAGATCCAAGTGAGTATAAAGTGCATCATTACACGTTACTCGATGGAGAAATGGTGGTAGATAGATTTATGGATGGAGGAAAGAAGTGTCAGGTGAGAAGGTACCTTGTGTATGATTTAGTAGCAGTCAATGGGCAATCAGTCGCAGAGCGGCGCCTTTCAGTGAAAGATGGAATGTTCTCGATAGAGAAGTGATCAAACCTCGTAATGACGAGAAGAAGGACACAAATCATTGGTATAGATACGACATGGAGCCTTTTGGAGTACGAATCAAGGCTTTTTGTCTACTCTCTGCTCTTGAGAAAAAGGTTTTCAAGGAGTTGATTCCTTCACTTTCGCATGAGACTGATGGCCTAATCTTTCAAGGTTGGGATGATCCATATGTTTTCAGAACCCATAGAGGTCTATTGAAGTGGAAATATGCGGAAATGAATACCTTAGACTTTCTGTTTGAGATGTACAAAATGAGCGTCGAATGCTCTTCTTGTATGAACATGAAAGGAAGAAGCTTATGGAAGGCTATTTAGTTGAATTCAGAGGTGATAATTGGGACAACTTGACGAGTTACTCTGGGAAGATTGTAGAGTGTTCATGGGACAAAGAGAAGAACGTTTGGGTTGCTTTGCGGATCAGAGTTGATAAAGCTACACCAAATGATATCAGAACAGCTCGTAGCGTGATCAAAAGCATCAATGAAAACATTACGAAAGAGGTTTTGTTGGAGGAGATCAAAAAGATTATCCATCTTCCAATGTACTCTATGCGCATTCAAGCGGACACACAAGAAGCTGACCGCCGCAAGCTTGGAAACCGCAAAGCCCCATGAGTGGTAGACTTTGAGAAACCATTTCTGTATTCAGTTTGGAAATAAGACATCAAATGTATATACTTCTGTTTTGATATGTAACAATGAAACGAAATTCACTTCTTGTGTTTATAGAAAATTAGAATTTAGAGTTCGATCTATTTCAGAGTGTATACTACTACTGCCACACCATTCTCATTATATGATTCAAAAGTAGAAAACAAAAAGTAAAAGCAGGAAAAATAGAGTGTTTGCTTGAGATCAAAGATTTCAGCTTCTTAATGCAGAAGAAATGAGCTTTTTGAGTTTGGTAAGAGCTTTTTGAGTTGGAGTTTGGTAAGAGCTTTTTGCTTGTACTCTTTCTCTACTGCAACTGAAACCAGAGAGTGAGATACAATGGAACTGAAGATTGAGATAGTGTGAGCTCTTCGTAACAACTGGGTCTCCTTTGTTTTCTTCACCATCTCTCTTACTCTCTGAACTCGCGTTTTGGATCCACTTCCCTTACGATGAAGAAATCATGGGACCGGTTTGTTTTCTAACTGTACGGATGTGGATTGATCTCAACGACTGGGTCAAGTCAGTGATCAGCTAAACGTTACATTATGATTAAACTTCATTTTTCAACCAACTTTTGTTCTTCCCTTGTTTTGTCTCGACCTCAGCTTTATGTTCAAAATGTGGAGGAAGATGAAAAAAGTTCAGATAATGAAGGCAAACGTTAAGCTTCTCAATTTAACATCATTCAAATCAATGGTCTGCGGAGACGGCTCTTATGCTTCCACCTTGTTAGTTGTTATGCAACAATGGAAATAAAGAGAATTGCTAAAGAGATCAACTATATACGACTTAAACTGTACTTTATACTACGTACTTGAACAAAGTAGTTCATAAGTCTTTTTCTGACAGGAATAATGATTACAGAGACAACAAAAAGCTGCATATATTGGTCTGTCTTTCTTAAATATCATTGTATCAGCTACATGGGTTAGCTTCAAAGAACACAGCCTAAGTGTCAAACAATCTCTACCGAATCCGTGGAACTATCATGCCCTCAAAAAGTTTTGTAAAAGGTCTTGAATCATGTTGGTCAATCTTCTCCCAGGTTACTAGTAGTTTCTTTGAAGCTCTTGGATAACCATATCGCGGTTTCTCTGGGTGATACTTTCTCAGGACCAAACGGTTTCAGTAACACATTCAGCTCATCGTACCTCTCATCTATAAGCAATCTTGCGCTAAATTCAAGCAGCCCTTCAAGTGCCTCAGCCCGTTGCTGATATGAACTAGGGTCAAATCTTTGTCTCCTTGATGCACCTGAGGAAGCTCTGCTTGATGCTCCTGCAGTCGCATTCTGGTCAGACAAATCACTTTTGCTATCTCGTCCTGGTTCAAGTGTGAATTTGTCTTTTGTGATTGAGCAGTCTAGTGGTGGCTCTGGAGGTGGACTGTACGATCCTCTGGATGATCCTTTCTTCTTACGCACTACCGGAATGAAAGGCATTTCTTCATATGAGGCTAACGGAAATTTGATCCTGTCCATTCTTGGTGAGTTTACAGACACATCCGGAGATTGTAGCTGATGGAGTATACCAATACTTGGGGTGTACAGTGAATCTTTCGTTCCTTTTGAAGGTTTATTGGCGATAGGCAAGGAGACCCTACGTATAGCTGCCGCTGGTTTCTGACACACCAGATCGAAAATATAAACAGATAGAATCAGCAATTGGTAAAACAAAGACCACTTGGATAAATCACTTACCAGACCACCACTCTTGGGCTGGTGTGATCTCACTGGCAAATATTTTGAACTGTTTGAGACCCCTGAATTTTTCGAAAGAGCAGGTCTACGAACAACCACTCGACTACTTTCATTGGCAGACAAATCCACTGGCCTGCCCCGGGTCAAAAACGTGTGCACAGGTTTAACAGAAGATACAGAATTTTCCTGGTCATCCCCGAACCTGCTTGGACCAAAGCTCACACATTTGCCAGAAGTACGCCTTCTCTGCTCAGGATAGCTTCTTCTCCTTGAGGATTCAGATGGCAATGTTTCGGGTTCGCGGTAGCTCAGCTTGAGTAGAACCTTTTGAACGTAGGGCTGAAGCAGCGGCTGTCGGAGAAGATCAGAAGCCTACACAGAAAATAAGAAATGTTACTCATCATGTTTGTCGAGCTCAGATTGATCACAACAGCCACAGAATTATGCATACGCTTGGTCTGAGTTCTGGATTCTTCCTGAGCATGCTTTTAACCAGGCTTCGACTGAAGAAAGCAAATACACAAATCATATGGAAGTTCAATAAGCTCTAATAGGTTCATATTACACGAGGGAATCTATACTTACAAGGCAGTAGAATATTGCACAGGTAATGGGGCAACGATCGATCTGTTTATCCTGTTAATTAGCCCTTGCATGTCCTTAAATGCAGAAAGTTGTAACAAATATCAGTACATTATTAACATAAGACAAAGGAACATGATCTTGAAGGTGCGAGATAGAGAAGAACTTACAAAGGCCTTGAATGCTGGTTTCAGAGCCGTCATCTCATAGATGCAACACCCTGGACGAAAATGAGAAGAATATTAGACTCAGACGAATATTTAGTTAATCTAAAATGAAAATGAGAAGTTACTGTCTTAGCCATGGAAGAGAGAAACTTGCCCAGTGACCAAATATCAGACTTCGACCCGTAAGGGATATCGGCAAGAAGCTCAGGGCACATGTAGCTTGGCGTTCCAACCACCTGATTTAAAACATGTCATTGCAGGGCTTGAGACCAAAAACAAATCATTAGAGAAATCTGAAATATATATACTCACTGAAGAAGCAAGGTCATCTGATGTCAAGATCTTGGCAAGTCCAAAATCACCTGCAGAAGTTACAAAATTAATGTTTCACACGATTTAGAAAAAGGATAAGAGAATTAAAATATTATTTAAGCACCTTACCTAGACGTATATCTTGATCCTTTGTCAAGAATATGTTTGAACACTGAACCATACCAGTAGATTTTGAGTTAGTAAGATTCAAACACGCAGATTAATAATACTTGTGTTATGCTCGGAATTAGATATCACAACCCACCTTGACATCGCGATGGAGAATGTGACTGGCGTGCAAGTATTCAAGAGCCATCAAGAGTTGCACCAGCCACTTGCAGAGTTTCTGAAAACAAGCAAGAATAGAGATATCTAGAACTGTATGTATTAATCTTTCAGAAATACAGACTTAAACATCGGATGTGTGTAATACCTCTTCAGAGAATTCTACGCCGTTGGCTTTCTTTATTGCTTCGGCCCTGTAATGCAGAGGAAACAATGTATCAGAACCCTCTACAGTCAAGAATGTGCAGAATATTCTAAGAAGGTAACAATTATATTACATGTCACCGCCTTTGCAATAGCCTATTACTATGCACACATAGCAGCCCTGAAAACACACACCAGAGAGCCTATTACATACTTTTTATGTATACAGATAAATCTCTAATGAAGTAACATAGAAGCGTGGAGAATGTACCTTTTCAACCCAAGAATCTTTGTATTCCACAATAAATGGATTTCGTATTCTTGAGATCAACTCCATCTGTAGGCAGAACAAGATACACTGTCAGTCAGTCACAAAATCATAATCGATGAAACTTCCTGAAGGCCAATAACACCATTCATCAATCAATGCACACTCATATTCCAATTAAACTTTTATCTCTAGTTAGACCAAGATTGGTCAGCTTAATTAACAATCTGTTAAACTTTATACTGTGTTTCGACTTGATACCACGAACATATTTTTCAGCTCAATAGTTGTGGTTCACAAGAAAACTTCGTTGATACATATAAAATATCTTCAAAGGAGCTACATTTGTCTCTGTTTCAAGTTCCACATACGGTTTTAACCCCATAAAAGCATATATGTAACTGTAGGATAAAAGCTTAGAACTAACCTCTTGATGGGCAGATCTTCGTGTTCTACCAGTCTGCCTAGCCAACCGAATTTTCTTCAAAACATAACTTCAGAAAGAAAAACCACAAATAAAATTAGATAACAGAAAATCAGTTCCAGACATCAAATGAAAAACATTGAAGAACAAAATTCTCTTTCCAAGTTTCCATTTAAGTGATCACAAGTTCTTACAGTTTCTTCTCATGCTTATGCCTCACAAGAAGAGCTGACCCAAAGGACCCTTTCCCAATTTGCTCAAGAACCTCGTAATGCTCCATTGAAGAAGCTCTTTAACAACTATTATCTTCCTGTATAAGAATCTTCAGTCAAATGAAGATAAAGCAGAAACAGCAATGATCAAATTCTCAACAACATGGTTTTTGTAAGCGACACTAACTGTACCTTTCCGGACATGTAAAGATTTAAGGCAAAAAAAGTAGCTAAAAAGGTGAAAATTTTAGTAAGCAAATAAAGTGAAATCTACAAGAATCTTCAACGTTTCATTTATCTTTTCTCTCGATTGAAAATCGCCTACCGACCCACCAAACTAAATAAAGTCAAATTTACCATGAAAATGAAAGTTTAGAGGTAAAGCTTAGAAAAGAAAGGTATCCACATCATGAATACTGACTCTATCTATTCACATATCCCCAATTCACAAACACACTCACACAAAAAAAATTGTCTTTTTGGTATTGTTAAAGCTCAAATCTTTATTGCAAGCTCACATTCACGAGAATGAGAAAAAATCCATCAACAGAAACAAAAAGAAGAGCTTTTGAGTTCGAAACAAAGAGAAGAACAAACCTAAAAAAAAGCGTCGGTGAGTGATTTTAGGAAAATGTAGCTACGGCATTTTCCGGGAAGAGACTACAAAACGGCACCGTTCTTAAGGTAGCAGTGACTTTGGAGAAGAAAGGGCATCGGAAGATGGTGAAGAAGCTGCTTCGCCATGAGACCTGTGCTCTTCTCTTCTCTCTCTCTCTCACTGAGGAAAACGACAGAGTTACCGGGAGAGACGTAAATCGACTTTATTTTTTTTCTTCATATAAATATATATCCTGGCACTATATTTAATATTATGTCATTAATATTATAACATTTTTGTAAATTATTGGTCAAAAGATAATAATAATTGGTCTATTTGTAATTTTCAAAGGCTTTTGTAATAGACATCACTCGCTAAAAGAAATATAATCATAAAAAATAAATTAGTTTTTGTTGTTTCCACTTTCCACACAAGAAAACACTTTTTATTACCCTTTTCAATTATTCCTCAATGAATAAAATTTCTTTTTTTCTAAACTATTATTATTTTGACTATGATACATTTATAGACTAAACTACTAAAATAATTCATCGGTTATGAAAATAATTACGGAAATAGAATTTTTGTTAATACAATAATTTCCGTTTTATGGTTTAAATATTTGAAATTGGGTTTTATGTAAAACATAAAAAGTAAGAGATTTAAAAATTAATTTGAACAGTCAAATTTTATCGATTTAATGATAAAATAAAAAATATAATTATGATCTATTTGGATAATGTTAAGTCAAAATTCATCGAAGAAGAGGACAACAAAACATTGTTTGGTCTAAAAAAAACTAATATGCGGTTGGTTAATTTCTAGATCGGTCGAATCACATCTTGAAGTTAATTACCAATCCTTCGGATTAATATTACATTGTTTGGTTACTAGAAATGGACAAAATGAATCAATACAATATATACAAAAGAGATGTCCCATATCAATCATACAAAACACGTTACTTGACCAAGATGATGTTCAACCAATAGATTAATAATAATCTGCAAAAGAGAGTTTGATAAACTTTCTTCCACAGATAATGAGCCATATTCGACGATCTAGGTCCTACGATGAGGTTGACCGACCAATAAACTTCAAACTTAGTTCTACAACTCGTGTTCTCTATTATTCTTATATTAATCCCACAGCAATAATCTGTTTAGTCCGCATTTACATTTATGTTTTTGTTGATAAGTTTGAGAAAAAATTGTTTTGTATAGACTAACCAGCATAATTCAATGGTTGAACGAGATTTTGGAAAGTCAGAAAATTTTCGTTTTGGTTTAAACCTTTTTTAGACGGATATTTGTGTGTAATTTTTTCAAAGATTTTTATATGATTCTCTCTAGTTTTCGAATAGGACTTTATGTCATATGTTGACCTGACAAAATCTTTATAATTTAGGTCTGAAGTTCGTGTTGTTTATTGAACTGAACTATCTAAATGCTCAAAAGAAAGAAAAAAAATTCTTTTGTTGGCAAATATTAACCATGATTTGATGACATAAAATCAACGTGAACATATTCCTCATCAGACAAACGTAATAGTGAAAATTGGTTGGTTTCCATGTGGTTTATTATCTTTTTGGTTGTCGATAGTTTAATTAATGTGATTGGTTTGTCACCATAATGAACAAATTTAAGCATCATGAAGATGATGAAAGCCGACCCGAATACTTTGGTGCAAGAAAGAAGAGATCATCAAAGCTTACTTATATTATGACGTCGAAGTGAAAAGCGACTTACCTCGCAAAAGTTGAGAATGATATATAGTATGTGAACTGGAACATATCATCACAAAATCCATTGATTAAAATTAGAAATTAAAAAAAAATTAGAGGATGCAAGTGACCTTTAGTTTAGTGATATGTGGTAAGTCTACTAAAAATATGTGTATTTTCACAATTAGGAATCAAGTCCCATCGTCTATATGGGTTAGTTGTGGCCCAATATTGATAAAAAAAAAAGAGTTAGAGAGTTTATGCATAAATGAAAATAGGTAATTTTTTTTAGCAATTTTCCTAAGCTGAATTTTCTTTTGATATTTTTCCTATAAAATAATTGTATGTGAGTAAGAGAGTTGTTTGTGACACATTTATATATACATTTTCATTTGCATATTAACTAATTCTACTATTTGGTGAAACATCATGAAAGAAACGTATATACGGATGATAAAGATTTTAATATTTTTTAGCAGATAAGGGAAAATATCCGCTTCGGTTCAGGCTCTGTTCAAAATTATCGATCGAATAGTCAAAAATATTTGTCTAGCTAAATTGCACCTTCCGTAGTTCAACGGTTGTCTTGCATTATGGTTCAGGAACTCATGATTTACTTTTATATTATGTTTTAAGACTAAGTTTCTTAGATTATTTTGGACTAGCGCAACTATGTAAATTATATTAGTTTTATTCTCTAGTTTATTAATATAATCAGAAATTAAGGAAAAAAAAAGTTTTTAATATTTTTTAGCAGATAAGGAAAAACATCAACTTCGTATTTGGATAATACAGTCTTCGTCGGTCGGGCATTCAGAATAATTGTTTTCTTACGTCAAATTAACATACAATAGTATTTTTCTTTTGTTAGCTAATCAATACTTATTGTGGACATACCTAAGATTTAAATATAATATAATATCTCAATCGTAACCAAAATAAAATAAAACATATAATATCTCTATAAACAGCAACAGTGGCGTCTCTATTATGGAGCTTTGAGGTTCCTAAATAAGTTGTATTTTTATAAAAAGAACAATTGATTACAGCTAAGTCACACAGTGACTCTCACCTCTGAAGTGTGAACACATACAAGCTACTAAATTTTCTTAAAGTTAGATTAATCTTATGTGCTTCTGTCTTTATATATAATATTAATGTGATTTGATGGCATGTTCAAATTGTAAACTAACCTATGTGAAGTTCATTATCACATGCCGTTTTATGTTTAGAAAATAAATGCATTGTTATGGCTTCTGCTCGGGATTTAGTTAAACGTTGAATATGCGTTAAATATTTAGAAAAACAAATATATATAGTATAATTTAGAGACCGGTTCTGTATAAAAAAAATAGAATTACGAAATGGAACAAAGCTCCAAATCGTATTTCTAAACAGAAATTAACAAAACATAGAAACATTTATTTTTCTCTTTTGTCATTTAAATCAATAATACAATATGCCTTATACGAAAACTAAAACATATACCAAAAAAATGTAAAAACTAGAGAACAATTTTTCATATTTGTATATCATATATAAAACAGGCAACGTGGTTAACGCAAGTTGTTTTTAATCTAGTGGTAGGCGGTAAGTCCATTAAGAAATGCGCACTTGCACAACCAGGGATTGAGTCTCACCGTCTATATTATGTAGGAATTTGGCTAATAGGCCAGCCAGTTGTGATCCACGGTTCAACAAATACTCATAAATAAGTTCATTAATTTGGAACCAACAATTAGCGGTTATAAATAATTTTAACATTCGTTTCAACCGTTAATTTTAACTACTGATTTCTTAAAATATATGTTTAACCGTTAATTTCAAAGGAACTGTAATTCGTAGCAAAATATACAATTACTAATGCAACTGTTCTCTAATGCTACCAAAAACGAGCTTGTATTATCTTTTACTCGTTTTCTCCATTTCAATGAATAAATGAGACATGTTTTTTTTTCGTTTTGTTGACTCATCCCATAGTTCACCTATAAAGAGAAACCAAATAATTAACTAATAATTGACGAAACAAAGCATGTCTTACATGTATGATTCTTATCAAATAACTAATCTCATTGTAATACCTCATCTCATAATTTATTAAATAAAAGCAACAATTGGAGTTTAGCCTGTAATTTATTAAAATCTAACTAAATTTCACTATTTGTCGGCCGTGCACGTGTACGCTTCAGTAATATCAAGACAGTAAATAACAGTACTATATATATATATATATATATATAACTTTTTCATGATAGCCAAAATTGAGGTTTTAGCAAAAAAAAGGGACGAATAAAAGTAAAATATATATAGAGAATTTATTCGAACTCAGCTAGAAAATTGAACATTGCTTTTCTCACCGGCACTATGGATAGATGCAGGAATATTAGCATCCTCGGATGATCAAACCCGGTTTTCATTGGGTCGGGTAAAAAGATCTCCGACTGATGACGTGTCCGTGGCGGTGATGGTGGTGGTCCCAATGGAGGGTTGGCTGTATAAAGCTGTGAGTTGGTGAAAATAAGGACAAGTCCTTGAATCAAGTGGTCTCTTCTTGTTAACATCTTTTGTCTTTCTAAAATACTTGTTGATGTTTTCCCATTTCTCTTTGCATCTTTTAGCACTTCTCTTGTACCCAATCTCCAACATTTGCTTTGATATTCTTTCCCACAAAGGAACAGCTTTTGCTGATGATGATGATGATGAGATTCCATCCTTATGATCATCATCATTGATGTTACTGATACTTCTTCTAATGTTGATAAGAGCCAACACTTCATCCTTAGGCCATCTCTTACCAATATCACCACTTTTTGAGGTGTTTAGGGTTTGTGTTGAAATGGGTTCAAGTGACTTGTCATTGGTTAAAGTTGGGTTATATGGAGTTAGGGTTTGAGGTAATGAAGTTTGAAGCTTTCTTCTGGGGCTTGTTGGGCTCTGAAGCTTATAAATCACATCATCATGATCATGATCTATGAATTTTGATATCAACTTGATGATGTTAGTGTTTCTATCACTAGCCATGGCTTGTTCTTGTGCTCTAATCTCAACCTCTTTGTTTAGTCTCTCAATATCTTGCTTCTTCCAAGCTTCCTCTCTAGCTATCTTTTCTTCTTCCTCTTTCACCATATCTTCTAGAAGCTTCTTATGCATTTCCTCTTGTTGAGCTATCATGTTCCTCACAAGACCTTCACAGAACCCTTTCAACACACCAAACCTCTCCTTCTCTTTCTTCCTCTTCCTCTTCTTATCCCTCATTATCATCATCAAACTTGATGCTGATGATGACTTTGCATCATCTAATTCTTTACCAATCTCAGTGACAATTACTTTATTCTCCATTGATGCTTCTTCTACTTGACCTTGATCCTGATCTCTTAATTCAGCTTGTTCCGTTTCCTCTATGTTTCCTCTTCTACTTCCAACTTCTGATGAGACATTCTCATGACCATGATGATAAAACTCTTCAACATCATTAAAGATCTTGTAATTATTTCCCTTAGTGTTGTAATTGCTGATTTGATGATCATGATTAGTGTTGTTGTTGTTACCATTGAAATATCTTCTCTCTTCTTCTTCAAATTTCTCTTTGCATTCTTGTGGACTCCTCTTAAACCCAACTTCTGCCAACTTTCTACAGCCATCATAATTTCGCAAACGACATAAATTCATTAATTATGCAAAAGTACATACACTTACACAATCATACACAAGAATATACTCATTTAATTTATATACTTTTTTCCCCCTACATATGCATACATTATTTTCATGGTTCGTTTATGACAAAAATGTAATTAAATTTCACAAAAAAAAAAATCCAATTATATGTATAAATACGTATTATAATTACTAATCATTTGTTAACATCAGTATGTATTAAATTTCCGAAAAGTGATTATTCAAAAGAAACAAGATCTAGTATATCAAATCATAGACTATACAGAAAATTGCGTAACTTGAATTCTCATTTATAATATCAAACTATACATATAAAGACTTAATTAAAGACTAATGTCAATGTGTGTTAGTGATGAATATGTAGTACCTTGAAGTGTGTTCCCAAGTGAATTCAGGGAACCAATTCTCAACCGTAGATCTGAACCTAAGAAGAGCAAGAACTTCATCACTACACCATGGATGATGATGATGATCATCATCATGATCTGTGTGACCTATCCAGTCACCAGTAGTTGCAGCATCTTTAATGTCATGAAGGTTATGATGATGGTGAATGATTTTACGGCTATCAAGGTTTAACATATGTTGAGCTTGAGGATGAGTGTTAAAGGAAGTAAAAGAGATAGGAAAAGGAAGTGATCTATCTGTTGCCGGTTGATGCGGCGGAAGTGGAGGAGGAGGCGGTGGAGATGCTATGAAACGGTGGATCTGCTCTGGTACTCCACCATCAAACATTTTTTTTTCTTTTATTCTTATTCTCTTTTTGTTTTTTCACTTAGCTATTCACTTGTAAAATATCTCCTTTTTTTCTCTCTCTTTTTGGTTTCTCTTTTTATATTGCTATATACTTTTTGTATAGAAATTGATTTTAATTTTAATTTTTAAGTAAAATATCTGTGGTTGGTATATACCCATTAATGAATAATTATAGTTATTAAATATTTTTAACATTGATTTTTAATTGAAAAAATTCTGATTTGAGTCGATCAGTTATCATACCTATGAGAATTTCCTAAAACAGATTACAAAAAATAAATTTATATTAGTTGAATATAAGATAAAGCTACATATAGTTTTCCTGCTTTTTTGAATTATTAACTTTATGGAGAACATACGAACAATTCTAGAATCATTTTGAATATAGCTGCCAAAGTAATGAAACAATTGAGACTTCAACTATAATTAATTGAAATTACGGTATTAATTTATGATGAAAATGTTAATAGGGTATATTACATCAAAATTATCGACAAATTAATTGTTCACTGGTCAAGTTCATAATTGCAATTAAATTGTGTATTGTTCTTATCTTCCCACGTAATACACGAGCATACACTCCAATTTTTTCTTCTTCTTCTTTCATAATTATTGACTGATAGTGATGGTGTTGTTTTCTTTTTTTCTAACAATTGGATCAAAAAAGTCCGATTCATAACCTAAAACTCACCCCTATAATTTTTTTTTAAAATTATTATAGTGCAGCGGGTAGGAATCAAACCCTAGTAAGTCATTAGCTGAATCATCTTAACCACCAGACTGAGAGCAATTCGGCGTGATGGTATTGTTTAATTTATGTAAAAAAATAAAAGTTATATTTGATTAAATTTACAAAATGGAAAAGACAGACAATATTACTAAAAATGCCAAAAATCACCTCTCTCTCAATTGTCACTGACATTTTGCCCAAATATTTATAAATCGAATAATATTGCCCATTTGTATTAAGATTTAGGAGGGAAACTTGTATATATATAGTTGAATACTATAATAAGTCCACAAATATATGGAAAGTAAATTTGTAATTTGGTTTCCAGATTTGTATATATATAATTTTGATACGATAATATTGAAATCTATAAATTTTGCAAGAATTTGAAATCTATAATGTTTTTAGATAAAGACATAAAGTTTACAATGTTATAATTAGAATCGACTAACAACCAAAAAATATATTTTCTGCTTATCATTAGTAATCAGTAACTATTACACTTTTAATAAAATGTATTCATTTATCAAATGATATTCCCTGTGTTTGTAGATAAGTGACGTTTTAGTAAAACTGCAATTATAATCAAGAGTACGTATAGGTATAACTAAACTATCCATGTTTGATAGTAAATGATAAAGAAAATCATTTATGTATAAGTGTAAATTAGTGCAAAAATGTGTGATCTAATTCTGAATTTCCTTTTACACAAAAGTATATTTACTACTCAAAAGGGATATTGTTATTGGTTATACCGAAATAGAACAATCCAAAAAAAAATATATATATACAAAGTAGTAAATTGAGATCTAACAAAATTACGCAAGTGACTGGTTTTATGATATGAAATACATATAACATATGAAATTACTACAAAATATTAAAATTGAAATATAATTGAGATTTTCCTTAGAATTAACAACTATCAAAAAAATTTGAATAGAAAAACAATGTGTTTGGAACATATGAAATTACTACAAATTTTAACATTTTGTTTAAAAGATTTATTCAAATGTGCAGAATATTCCTAATATGGATAAATATTAAAGATAAGAGTTCATTCTATCAGCTTCATTGTAGCTGTATTCAAAGGTGATTCACTATCAAAGTATCTAGCTAACTCTTTTCATGAATTATTGACCCAAAAATCTATTTGAATTATCAAAAACATATTATTATTTAATGTCAAATAGTGCAATATGTTCTGGTAAATCATGATCTTATACATAGATCTTAATGTTGAGATCATTGTGTAGTTCCATAGAAAGAAATTAAACCAAATCATCAAATAAAAAAAGTGAAATATATTGTTCTTGTCTCTATTGTGATATACAAATAACAATAATAATAAAAAAAATGGAATTTTTGGAAGTACATTAGAACCCTATGCAGAGCAGAAGCAGAAGCACGTGAATACATGCAGGAACTGGGTCCTCCTTTATTTAATAATTTAATAATTTATTTATTTATTTATGACCCCATTTTTTTGTCTTTTAGGTTTTGTTCATCTGCTTTTAGGTCCACCTATTTATGGTGCACCTCTTTATCTCTTGTCGCTTTTTGCGATCAGCGACAGCGACCAGCGCTGATAAGGTTATTTTCGTCAATTATCAAGTCCAATCGCTGGTTTTGAATTCAAGTCGCTGAAAAAAATAACGATCAAAATTTTTAATAGCTGGTCGCTGCGACCGGTCGCAGAAACAGCGACTACTAAACAAATAACTTTTGGTCGCGATCGCTGGTCGCAGTCGCCAACAACCAGCAAACGAACAAGGCACCTTGGATCGTGGAACAGATGACTCTTTCGGACGAGGTACGTCCTATCTTTGCTTTCTTCCTTATGTCGGCTCACATTTATTTTTTCCTTCTATCTAGTTTTTGTTCTTCAAATACGTCACATTACGTATATTTTGTATCCAATTTTTTATATCATTTCTTTTTTAGGTTATTGTCGGATCTGTGTTTTAATGTGTATCCAAATATATCTCTCATGTTGCAAGAACTAGATCGCAAAATATATAGTTCTATATGTTTTATATAGCTAATAGCTTCGATCAATATCGAGAAACGAAAATACATATATTCGACTTCAATTATTTGTAAACTCTTTGTTATTGTATTTGATTAGGTAGTTAAATGATAATTAGTTTTTTTTAACCACTAAATTGATCAAATACGAGAAGATTTGTAAAGTGAACTTTACTGATTATTGGATATTAAATGTGTTTGTTTTTTTTAGAGCCGTCTTAGCTCAGTGGTAGAGCGTGTGGCTTTTAACCACGTGGCCGTGGGTTCGATCTCCACAGACATCGTCATAATTATTTTGAGCGGGGAGTGTAGCATTTGTGGAAAGAGTGCCTTTGATAACTTTCACATAAATATCAGCTTTTAGTCTAGTGGCAGACGGTAAGTCCATTAAGATATGTGTATTTGCACAATCAGAGATCGAATCTCATCGTCTACATTATATTATATAAAAAATTAAGTAATGATATGGATAGAGCGAGGATAACTTAATAGAAAGCCCATTAACAAATTACGAAAGAAAAGTGTTTATCTTTGAGTTCTAAAGTTAAATATATGTAGTTTGGGCCTTCTTGCATATTCTCTTAAGCCCATATCATTACGATCACAATGCACTCTTTGGAACATTGACACATGAGAAACTTCCGGATATGACTCTTAAAACGAACCATCATAAAATCCATTAAGTAGAAATAAATTTTGAAGAGTTTAGGATGTAATTCATCTTAAAAGCATGTAATTGAGGAGCATGCAGAAGCTTGAAGAAAAGCTTAGACTAAGCTTGAAGTAGAAAGAAGATGCTGGAAATCTGATGGAGAAGAAGAAAGTTCACATTTCAAGGACCAAGTAAGAGACTCCGAACCAATTAGAGGCTTCAAAGCAGTAACAATTCTATTTTCACTCTTTATTTCTGGTTTTACTCTGTTCTATTAGAAGTGGATCTAATACGTGAAACCCGAATACCCGGAACTGAACAATCATATTTCATATTGTTGAAAATGATTGTTACTCTTTTTGTATTGACATTGATGGTGTGATACAAGTATAACAACTACCAGCAATGATCCATCTCCTTCGTTAATGCAATCTCAACAAACTTTATCTTTTCAGTACTATCTTCCATCTGTCACAAATTAAAGAAGAGACTTTTCTTCTTTTCCCACGAATATTAACATTTTTCTCCTGTTGAATTTTGTTTTCTTTATATATAAGTTATGTTTCTATATTCCTCATAGACAGTACATATAACAATATACACAGTTTCTTTTGTCTAAATCCTTTTCTTAAAATAAAAAATGGATATTGCCCGAGAGAACCGGGTCGAAATCAAGTCGATGTTAACTGCAGTATCCAGCAAACCGTCTGGATCGGGTCGGGTACATCCGTTTACAGCTTTGGATAACGCCATGAGTCCACATACAGTCCACGTCATCTTCTACTACGCTCGTAGTCCATTCGAAGACTTTGATGCTGACTCGGTTCGGATCCCGTTATCGGAGATCCTTACCCTGTACCCGCCTGTTGTTGGTCGGGTCGCCAAAAACCCGGACGGGATCTGGGAGGTGAAATGTAATGATGCGGGACTTCGAATGTTTAAAGCCAAAGTCTGTGTTGGTATTGATGAATGGTTGAGATCAGCTGATGGAGATGAGGAAAATGATCTAACGGTTTGGAAAGACATGCCGGAAGATCTTAGTACTTGGTCGCCGTTTCGTCTACAGGTATTTTTTATTACACTATAAAAATTACATAAACTGTAGTAAAATTTAAACATAGGAAATACTGTTTAATTTTTTTTCTTGTCAATAATTCTGTAGTAAAAATTCTTTTCCTGTTTAAATTCTTAGGATTTTAAAATAAAATAAGATGTAACTACAAAAATTATTTTGGTTTGGGTTTGTATTCAATTTTGGATAAGAATTAATAATTTTGTAATTAACTATTTTAGTTAGTATCATAGGTTTATAACTGTAGTCAATATCATGGATGTTTACTACACATTCTCTAAATATTAAATTAAATTACTATTTTTAATGAATTTAGCTGTATCAAAAATCTCTTCAGTGTTTTTTTTTGTTTTTTTTTCTCAGATCTCTTAATCACAAAAGTTGAAGGATTTGTTCGCATAATTTACATGACTGGTTGTGTTTACAATATCATAATAAAGTATTTATTGAAGAAGAAAAAAAAGTATTTAGCTTAATTTGGCCTCTTTAGGTTCAGCTGCACAATTCAAAATTCTGTATAGATTTTTATATACTTCGTGTTATAAATCAGATTATTGAGATTTCATTTGGTTTAATTAAGTTTAGCTCTTCTTTTGGCCATAATAAAATACCAAAAAAATATGGAGAGTAAAACAAATATATGAAATTAAATAAATAATATATTTTTTGTAATGATTTGAGCAGATAAACGAATTTGAAGGTGGAGGAGTAGCGATAGGCCTGAGCTGCCCACACAGACAAGCAGACCCAACAACACTAACGGTTTTGTTAAAATCATGGACGGAAGCCCAACGCCGTCAATCCATAGTCCATCCTCCATCCTTTTCACCTCTACCTTCCAACCTAACGGATACTGACGCCGTTAGGTCTAACAGTGAGCCCATTCTTGAGCCCATTTCAACCAAAACAGCCACGGCCACGTTCAAATTCTCTGACTCCGCTTTTAAGAAATGTCTCGACGAATATTCCATCAACGGAATATCCCCCAAAGCTACACCGTTCGATGTGTTTGCCGCGCTTTTTTGGACACGTGTTGCTCTGAAAAAGCGCGATAACAATGATCGAATCAGTGTATGTGTTGATTTCAGGAGGCTATTACCTAATCCGCTTCCTTATGGATTCTTCGGAAATGCCTTGAATTTTTCATCTCTAGAGATTAGTGACGTGGCCAATAAAGGAATTGGAAACGTGGCACGTTTGATAAACGATCACGTGACGAGTCTAGATGTGGAGAAAATCCGGTACGATCTAAACCGAGTTGGGGCTAAAGGAAGAATGTACGGTGGAGATTTGACGATTGTGAATATGGAGCATATGATCGTTGAAGGAGAGCCGTTGATGTACGAGGCTGTGTTTGAGAATGGTGCTAAGCCTGTGCATGTGAGTTACCGAATCAAAAACGACGGAGGACACGGGGTTATCACGGTGATGCCGTCACCGGAGAAAGGGTTTGGGAGGGTGGTTGCGGTGACTTTGGCGGAGGAGGAGATGTTGAAGTTACTTGCTGATCAAGAAATCCTACGATTGGAGCCGAAGATTATGTTAAGTGGCGTGAATTGATATATAAGAAGAATCTTAAGAAATAGAATATATTATGAATAAAAAATAGATATAAAACAAGTCCTTAAAAATAAAAACATTGCGTTGTTTTGTAAAATACGTTTGTGATTAAAAAAAAATGGTTTACTATGATTTTTAAGGCGATTGTAAGATTGAAAATAATGAATATAGATTTAAATTTTTTAAAATTATACAGTTATAAAATATATTTTTAATAAATTTATATATTAGGAAAGGAGTTACAAAACTCATTCCCATTTTAGACTTTTGATTAAACAAAATCTATATCAATAATATTTATAACAAACTCGAATTGCAACTCCTATTCCCTAGTAATCGGCTTGAACAGACTTACATACTAAGTGTGTGACTGACTATTTCCTTCTTTTTTTTTAACTTTTCTGCAACAAATCTACCATTAAAAGCATCTTTCATGCTTCCTCTCTCGAACAGAAACCAAATTAACATGGAATCTTCTTCATCTCCATCATCTCATACTCTTCTTAACAAGCAACAAGGAGGATGGAGAGCTATCAAATACATTATTGGTTTGTTCCTTTTTTTTTTTGGTGTGTTTTGGATTAATTTTATCGTATGATGGTTTAAGTGAAAACCTTTTTTGGGTTTAATGAAGCAAACGAGTCATTTGAGAAGTTGGCGTCTATGAGCTTGATTGGAAATCTATCAGTATATCTCTCGACAAAGTACAATCTCGGTGGTGTTTTCTTGGTGAACGTCGTTAATATCTGGTTTGGTTCCTGCAACGTTCTTAGTCTCGTAGGTGCTTTTATCTCTGATGCTTACATCGGAAGATTCTGGACTCTTCTCTTCGGTTCCATCGCCTCCTTCTTCGTAATGTCTTCCTTTATCTCTCTTCACTAGAATGTGATCCGCTGGTTTATTCGAGTGATTGATTGAAGTTCTTACTTTTACTTGATAGGGAATGGGAATAATGGCTTTAACCGCGGGTCTACATCAATTAAGACCCGAGGCTTGTAAAGATCCAACGAACTGTTCAAACCAGCCAGCAAAATGGCAGCTTGGGGTTCTATTATCCGGTCTAGCTTTTCTGGCCATTGGAGCAGGAGGAATACGACCATGCAACATTGCATTTGGAGCAGATCAATTCGATACAAGTACCAAAAAAGGCAAAGCTCAGCTTGAAACATTCTTTAACTGGTGGTACTTCTCCTTCACTGTGGCTTTAGTCATTGCACTGACAGGTGTTGTCTATATACAGTCTAACATTAGTTGGCTCATTGGTTTCGTGATCCCAACGGCTTGTCTTGCACTCTCCATTACCTCTTTCCTCATTGGTCAACACACTTACATTTGTTCAAAGCCTGAGGGTAGTGTGTTCTCAGACATGGTTAAGGTTGTTGTCGCGGCTTGTAAGAAACGTAAGGTGAAATCTGGAACAAATATAACTTTCTACATAGGCCCTTCTACTGATGGATCATTCACCACTTTGGTCAAAGACAAACACAGGTTCGTACTTAGTTACATACGATAGGAGGTGATTACATTGACATATGAGTTTAGTTTGTAGTTATTTGTTCTTTGATGTTTTGGTGTGGACAGGTTAAGGTTTTTTGACAAAGCATCAGTGGTTACTAATCGGACCGAGTTAAACGAAGAAGGTTTTGCGAAGTGTAAATGGAGATTATGCAGTGTGCAGCAGGTTAAAAACCTAAAGTGTGTGACTGCAATATTACCTGTTTGGGTCACGGGAATCGCATGTTTCATGCTGACTGATCAACAAAACATTTACGGGATACTTCAAGCGATGCAGATGGACAGAACATTCGGTCCACATAATTTCCAAGTTCCAGCAGGATGGATGAATCTTGTCTCCATGATCGCTCTTGCTATTTGGATCTCAGTTTATGAGTGTGTTCTCATACCAATAGCCAAACAAATCACTGGTCGGAAGAAACGGTTATCAATGAAACACAGAATTGAGATAGGTATTGGTTCTATCTTTCCTTTTTTGTTAAAAAAATTCCAAGATCCTTTAACCACGCGGTGGTAGCTTAGTGGTATTAGCATCGAATCTCAAGGCGTAAATTCGTAGAGGTTCCATGTTTGACGCCTCTTAGTAAAACACCATTTCCTGGCCAAGTAGACGTAGTGCTTAGCCCAATGATTTATATTGTCTAGTACTCTCTACAGACTAATGAACATGAGATTAGATTAATTAGTCGGATGGTATAAATCTGGATGACGAGAATTATTTAATGGACATGACACACATGTTTTCCATCATTATTAACAGGTATTGTAATGGGAATCATTTGTATGATTGTCGCTGGGTTCCAAGAAAAGAAGCGAAGAGCTTCCGCTTTAAGGAATGGCTCGTTTGTGTCGCCGGTTCCTATCTTAATGCTCCTTCCTCAGTTCGTTCTTGCGGGTTTAACCGAGGCTTTTTCAGCGGTGGCTTTGATGGAGTTTTTGACGGTTAGGATGCCTGAACATATGAGAACTGTGGCCGGAGCAATCTTCTTCTTGAGCTCATCGATAGCAAGTTATATGTGTACACTTCTTATAAATGTGATTGATGTCGTGACACGCAAGGAAGGACATTCGTGGTTAGGAGACAAAGACTTGAACAAGAACAAACTTGAGAACTATTTTTTCGTAATAGCCGGTATTCAAGTCGTTAATCTGTTCTACTTTAGGTTCTTTGCTTCAAGGTTTGTCACTGAGAACAATAAAGGACATTGAACATTTTTAGTTCTTTTTTTTTTTTGTCAACTTGAACATTTTTAGTTCAGAATTAAGAGTTTAGTTTTTTTTTGGTCTATTTTCCTTGTTTGGATTTTCCAAAAAAATCATTTTTATCAGAGGGTTATTAGTACTTTTGAAGAGTTCTATTTTTTTTTTGTCAACATTAGGCCACAACAGATCGGTTCATTAGCCAATTTCCTACATAATATAGGTGGTGGAACTCGATTTCTAGTTGTGCAAGTGCGCATATCTTAATGGACTTACCGTCTGCCACTAGACTAAAGGTCACAGTTCTATATATTTGATCATGATTATAGCTTTAGAAATAAAAGTTATATTTTATTTTAAAATTATATAGTTATTTTAAACTAATTGTTGATTTTTCAATTTTTCAATTTTATCTATTTTAATTGTGACCACTGACCAGCTAAGCTGTGTTTAATATAATTCATAGTTATCACATGCCTAATATTGTAGGGATGTTTATCTATACCAAAAACGGATATGCATGCTTTATTTTCTGATCATCTCTTATACAATAAAACAGTAACAATTTCAAAGAATAACTTCTATGATAATACTTAATTGCATCATATGCTATCAAAACGTATTTTAAAAACTAGACATAAAATTTAATTTCATAGCAATGTACTTAGTGATTCTCTACAATCGGTACTTAGTATAATCTTTACATCATAATTGTTTTTAACTTCAAAATTAAAACTTTAAAATTCATATAATATTTAAAAAAATCAAACTTTTATATATATACTTTAATTTTAGATAATATTTAAAATTAATTTGATTTATATCTTTTGTTAATTCATTAACATTTATAAAAATCAAAATAATATTTCAAAAACAAGTTAGATTTTCATAACCTTAAGAGAAATTCTTAAAATTCTTTGAAGGAAATATGCGATGAAATTAGAGATTAGAGATGCTACATTGCTAGGCATATGTAGCTTCTAATCTTGTTAGTGCTATAATGAAAAGCATCTCTACGACATAAATTTTATTTACATTTCTGTTTGTTTTCGTATATGTTTAGCATATTTGTGCATATTGCAATCCAACACTTCTCGATTTGCTATGGATGTACCAATGTGAATGACACATTAATCACGAAGAATTGATAGAGTTTGATTATAAATATTCAAATACAAATCAAAATGTGAGAAAAAAATAAATAAATCAATATTATATATTAATATAAATATTATACATGCATATTTCTTGTTTAAAAGTTAAAAATATATATTCTGTACATAGTACGAACAATCATCTAGTTTATTTAGATTTTTAGTTAACAAAATCTTGTTGTAAAGTAGATAAAAATCGTAAATGATTTATGATTATTAATGATAATATAATATATGTTTATAACTGATATTTATACAGTTAAAACATTGTACAATTACAAACGGTGGCCGATCAGAGAGACCACTTTGTAAATATTTATCAGTTTTCTATTTTTTTGTTTTTGTCAAGGTATACAATATATTAAAACTTAGAATTCATGAACTACATGCCAATTGTATTTTAATTAAACGTTAAGACCTACCAATAAAGGAAACTTTAAATTCCTCTACCGAAACCAAGCCAAACAATGGATTCTACCATTTAAAGAAAGTAATTTTTTTTTTTGAAACAGAACAAAATTTGTAAAATCTTCTCCTGAAATATCAATAGTCAAATAAGATAGCCAATCGCTTGGAATTCTCTTCTTCTCCAATAAGTCGAAACAATTCAGTTTGTACTAAACAACAGTCCAAATTTTCATTTTCAAAAAGAAAAAAGAAGAACAATCCAACTTTCTCCTACAAATTGCAACTTTTGACCTAAACTAAGCCTTAAAACTCAGTGAGAAGTGTGGAGTAGGTTATGAAATCCTAGTCGGTCCCGATGAAGGATTGCCTTTAACCAAGTTATGTAAAGTCAATCTTCTTAATTTAAGCCTCATACGAAGTCTTGAATTATACTTGAGCAAATATATGAAGGCTCTAGGGGATATTTCTTGAAACATGGTAGGTTTAAAACAAAGATATATAAACCAGTTTGGCTATCCATATTTTTGTCTATGTTGAGTAAACAAATGACAACTTAGATGAATGCATATTTAGAGTATTGCTTAGTCAATTCTAATCGCAATGGTGGCTCGTTATTGGCTTCTCGCAACTACCTGAAGGGTTCGGCCTGAGTGGTTTCAAAAACCCAAAAGTAGAGTACAATTATTCTTATTTTATTGTAGTTAAATAAATAAATAAAACGATGTAAAATCAAATATAGAAAAAATAAATAAAAGTAGGTCCATTCGATCTTATTATTCCACGTGCGAGAATGGACCACCTGGTTTAGTCTTAGCCATTAGACACGTGGCAATCATCGGGTACTCTTATGTCTAATAGTTTTGGTAATCTGAACCGTCCACATTGTTGGAGTGTGAGAACATCGTACCAAACTGTCTGCTGTTTGGGAATTCCTATTTGTGTCTATCGAAGAGGTTTGATGATTTCTGATATATGAAATTCTAAGGATAAATTATTTTTATATTAGTTATCTGTGGTTTTCTAAAGGTAATTATTACTATTTGTGTGTAATTTTGCTTCTAGATATAGATACATTTTAGGTTTAGCTTTTTGAGTAATCATACGACATTCTCTAGACATTTTTTTAACATCTACGTTTGGTAAACCTATTAGGTTTCCAGTTTCTCATAGTCTCGATAACTTGGTTTTTATTAGTGACATATGAATCGTCTCCAAGTAATATATTTATTTTGTTAGTAGTCAATATTTTGTTTGAAGTTAGCGGTGGTTACCGTTTGCAACAATTGTTTGGACTTGTTAATGGTTGTCTGAAAATTTGATTTCAAAGAAACTTATTTATTGGATATTTGGGAAACAACCATTAATTAGTTATGAATTGAAGTTAACAATAAAGACAATAATACGATTTTCTCCATAATTTCTATATTGTAGGAGAAATTTGGTAGGACAAATCAAAATTCACATTATACATGCTGAATAAGCTGAAACAACGATCAACAAAACATATATCGTAATCATTTGTAACCAAATTGTACATATATTACAAGTAGATTGTAGATAAATGTTATCAGTGTTATTACAATTAGAAAAGTAATCATTTATTAGTATACAAATATTTTTTAAAATAGTAGTTGTAATCAATATATAAATATATATATATATATATCAAACATAGTGAACTATATGTCATTGCATAATTTTAATAATAATTATTTAAATAAGATTTTACATACTATATTTTATTTTGTAACAAAATTCAAATGTTGCAATGTCACTTTTAAAAAAACCATTATTATAAAAGAAAGCTAACCACTATTTTTAGCCGATCGATTTCAAATATATTTTATTTCAGTCACTCATTTTTTCCAATTAACGTTTCATAACTATGTCAGCTTTGAGTAATAGCAATAGTATTGCTCAAATGCTTAAAAACTTATTTTTTGTTCAACAGTTTTTTTTGTTAACACTGAATCACAATTAATCGGCCCATTACCCAAGTTCGTACATAATATAGGTGGTGAGACTCAATCCCTGGTTATGCAAGTGCGCATATTTTAATGAATTTATCGTCTGCCACTAAAATAATAAAGACGACTTGCTATTCAATAGTTCAATATTACAATTTAATATTTATATTAGTTGTCACATGACAAGAAAATCAATTTCGATTTTCTATTTTTGAATTATTAGATTTCATTTTAAAAAACGTTTATTGGGTACCCCTACCAATTTTATAATGCTATTTTTTCACCTTTACAACTCTCTTTTTCATAGATGAGTTCTTTTTTCTTAAAACATATTCCAACGTTGTATATTTGGAAAAAGTTTGTGACGAATTCAAACACAATATATACATGTTTTGGTGAGGTTTTTGAAAAACAAATTCGTATTCTAAAAGTTGATTTTTTTGCTTATGATCAAGACTATTTACAAACAAGACAATAAAGAATCTTTTATATAAGTGAAAGCTAAGTTTGCTGGTATTAAATTCATGATTCTGGGCTTAGTTTCAACGAAACTAGCTGGCTTGCTGATGCCTATTTATATTAGTATATATTTTAAGTAATGTTCCACACAAAAAAAATTGTAAGCAATTTTTCATACATATGTATCAATCATCAATTGAAAAAACATGGAATCAATAATTCAGAAGGTGGCTCTTATGCTAAAGCCACCTCGAAAGTCAAAACAGTGACTTTCATATTCATGACAAAGCCAAAACAATAGTAAGCATTTAATGGCTGATGGCTTCACTTATCAAATTCTGGAACTAAAATTCCTAGCAACGACCATGAGATTTATCTGAATTTAATTATAGAACATACAGAATCGTCAACAATTATTATAATTATCGTCAACGAACCAGAGTAGTGTATTTCAAGTTTTCAAGTATGAGACATATTAGACATAGCATAAAGTAATCATACGATTAGACACAATATACTCGATCATATATAGATAGATAAAGCATCTATATTATTTATATGTATTGATTGATATCTAAATTATTGAAATCATATGAGCATATAGGTTTTAAAACCCCAACTATCATCACATGATCTAAATTCTAGTAAATTATATATATAAAGGTTCTTCCAATGATCATCATGAAACACAAACCCTAACTGTATCAGAAATCAGAAGCTATGTTGTTCAAAATTCAGAAAAATTAACTCCAAGAACACTAAGGATCAAACACTTTAGACTTGATAATTATAATTTAAACTTATTCATAAAGGAACTAATACAGAAACAAAAAGCATAAGTGTATAATGTAAAGAAGAGATTGCATTAAAACACATAAAAGAAAGCAAATACGAGACAATACATATATAGAAATTGTTATATAATATGATCACAATCACACTGTTGCACCTGAGTAATTAACCATCACAGACTGACCTTGTTGTGGCTGCTGTTGTTATTGCGGTTGCGGTTGTTGCAGCAATGGTAAAGGCGTTTGCGTTTGCGTTAGCGTTTGCGGTTTCTGTCTGTTAACTCTCTTCCTCTTCTTCTCATAGCTAACACCACGAGCTTTGGCTTGAAAGTCTCTAACTTCACGAAGGTATAACCTCACGGCGCGTGAGCCAAACGGATTAGCTTCTGGAGGACCACCGTTCTCTTCGTAAGCGGCTCGAAGACGGCCGATGAGAGCGTCAAGTGAGCCCCAAGCTTGACGAAGAGGACAAGGACAAGGAGCAGGAGGGTTAGGGAGACCAAAGAAGGCACAGTTCTGGTGATGAACTTTGGTTTTCCCGAATTGATCGAGATAGCGGAGAAACTCGAGGACATGTGCGCCGCTACAGGAGGGAAGAGAGAGTGGAGGACGGTGGTTCCGGAGGTATTGACAGAAAGTGTTCCAGTCACGGCGTTTCTGGTTCTCGTAGCGGCTTGAAGAAGGAGATGTTGAGGAATTAGGGTTTTTGCTTGATTGGTGAGAGATCAATTCCATGTTTGAGTTTGGTTAAGAAGAAGAAGAAGATGGATTGTTGATTTAAGGTTTTGGTTTTATATGGATCCAAGAGAGATTAGGGTTTGTGAGTGAAGATCATGTGAGATTGAGATTGATACTATAAAAAGGAATAGATTCGTCTTTTGCAGATTAAATCTAAGAAAGATGAGTGAGTAAAAATGGTGAGACAAAGAGAGAGAGAAGTGAAGTTAAGTTGCTGGTTATAGAAGATGAAAGAGATCAAAAGTGAGATTCTTTTTTTCCATTTTATTAATTTGTAGCGTTTCTACTTTGGGAGTGTATAGAAGTAGCTTGAAGACTCTAAGAACTTTAAGAGGTCATTTAAGGAGCTAATAGAGAAGAAGAAGGAGGAGGAGGAGACTGAGTGTTACACAGAGTAGAAAAGGATGATTTCATATTTGAAGAAAGAGGGATAGAGACAATGACCAATGGGTCAAGTGGGGATCTTGAAGTTGAACATTGACATGACATGAGGAAGAAGAGTCTGTGTTCTTTGCCTGCAATTTGCAGCTGCATTTTTTCAATTTTAATTATTTTTATTATTTCATTACTTTATGCATTGCATTTATTTACTTTGTTTTCGCATTATTCTTGTTTCCTTCCAAACACTTTATTTTTATTTTTTACTTTGAAAACGACCTTATTGTTATTAACAAATATATCTTTTCATTTCCGTAAATCATGGGTTATAAACTTTTAGAATATATTACTTTTTTAAACACAGTTGTTTCTTGTGATATAAAATGGTGGTAACCTCAGTGTTGACAATTGAAGAACACAAATTTTATGTGTTGTGTAATTAGGTAATGGAACTCTATAGTGTCCATGAATTAAATAAAATTCTTTCTAAGAGACGATGATGATAAATCTTTGATTCGGCTTCACTTTAATGGTTAAAGCTGCCAATTGTGCAGTGGTACTTGTAATCGTGTTATAACTTTGTCATTCATTCAGCCAGTAATTTTATCGCCAAACTATTTGGATCAATTTTTTTATAAAAAAAATTTATCTAGCAATATTCTACAAATGATGAGAAAATAAATTTTAAAGAGGGAAATGTTTTTGTTTAAGTGACTCAAATAAATTGCGTTGTCTCACTTACTATTGTTTAAAACTAGTGAATTTGATTATGAATTGAGTTTTTATCGATTTAATTATTGATAAACAAAAAAAATTTATTGGAGGTGTCATTTTAGTGTATTTAGAAATGTTGTAAGATTTAAAAATTTATTTAGAATTTTGTGACTTTAAAATCATAAAAATGGATTTTTACAAAGCCAAATCAAAATAGCAAATATTTGGTTAGAATTTAAAGTTTTTGTATTTTAAAGAGAAATCCATTACCAAATCCACATAAATCTATTAAAATCTCAAATACATACAAAAATTTATAATATTGAATAAGGGGTGTTTCTAATTAGGATTTCCAAATAATAGAAAACGGTTTTAAGTAGAGTTTACAAATGATAGAACCAAATAAAATGTGATTTTGATTAAAAATTTAATAAGACATATTTTACATAAATTTCTAAATCATTAAAACCTACCCTCCAATAAACCTTGGAAGAATATTGTATAAAAAACAACATATTGGAAAGATGTACAAAAGACTAATACATTGGATAATTACAATTTTATATAAAAACTTTATTATTTTTCTCTTTTCTATAATTGAACAAATTTCTATCAACAGTAAGAGAATAAAAAGACATCAATTATGTAACACCCATCTCTAGCACAAAAACAAAGACAGCTTTGTTATTTACTTGATTTGTCCAACTGTTTTTACCAAAAATTTCACCAACGAATCAAATCTTGGTGTCGCTAAACACATTATTAAGTTTCCATCTATAGAAAGAGGCATATATAAACGAATTTATCCAATGAAAAATATCACGCCTGTAAAGACCATAAGACATCCAACTCAACATCATGCACACGTACACATAGCCATACATATAATTGAGCAAGAAACATGCACTCATTCAAACAGAATAAACAAACAAAAAAGCTGCTCTTTTGAAGATATACTAAAATGAAACATTAGAAAATAAATTTGTTTGACCTGCGAAATTTAGAGGTTTTCTATGAATCTTACTGTTTCATATCTTATGTGAATGAACTAGTAAAGTACACAAAAAAAAGAAGAAAAAAAATCAATTCGCGAGGAGATGAGGAATACAACAAAATAAAAACCAAAAATATGCGATTAAAGCGGATATTATGATACATTAATATATCAATAAATTAATTAACAAAAAATATTGCAGTGTATGTGTTAAAAACTTATAGAAGTTTAATTGTGTTTTATGTGGTTTTTAGTCTAATGACAGGTGATAAATTTACTAAATGCAGTCACACTTGCATATCCAGGGATCAAATCTCACTACCTACATTATGTAAGAACTTATGAGGCCAATATTAGACAAAAAAAAGGTTTAACTGTGTTTTTATCTATAATGATCACCAAAATAGTATTCACTACGTTCACTTACAAATACATATTTGATTACTTTAAGCATAGAATCTCATTTACAACGGAGTCTCCTGGTCGTTTATAGACGGTTCTATGTCTCTGCCATTTTCGAAAAAATATTAAATTTATCTTTTTCCATTTTTAGCAGTTCTAGTTCATCAATTGTGAGGTGCATCTATTCACTATAAAAAGTTTCGTCGTCTATTGGTGTTTTGGTTGCTTCGTGGAGACATTGCTCTTATTGATTTGGGATGGTAACTATTGAGATAAGTTTTTTCTTTTCTTTCTAAATGATATGTGGTCCTAGTATCTTATAGACCTTCCCTCTTGTGGAATTACTTTCTTAGGGATTCATTTGGTTTCTATCAGTGTCTTTTCTTTTGTTTCTTAATCGTATTTTTTGGAGAATTCTTGTAACTCCGCCGGTGTACTTTATAACTCTTTATCTTTTCAGTTGGTCTAATACTGTAAACTGATTTATTCCACAACACTTAAGTCAAAAACAGATTCAAGTTATGTGAACATATCTCCTCCACCTTGACTTTGAATTCTCTAGACATATGTACTAAATGCACTATTATAGTGCCATATATGCATCATTACATTGTCAAATGTACCATACTTCTCATTTCTTTTAGATGAACTTTAATTTTTTTTGTTTACCTTTAAATCTTCTGAGGATGTTCTTCATATGGTTTTCTGTAACCCTTATTTCTTCAATAAAGCTTGATTACATCATAATCTGCCACATAATGAAATCATTATTCCCCATGACTTTGTGGATCTCTTCACGTTCTCTTTTTATTCCCTAGAAAAATGTTATACGTTAATAATAATCAGGGAATACAACGAAAAAATACAAAAACCAACGAAAAATTTAGATGAGAAGAGCCCAAAGAACCATAATAAAATAAATTCTAAATCCCGCTTAGAAATAAAAAATACCAAAGAAAGACTAAAAATATTGTTAGTCTGAACAGAAAAAACTAAGACACCAACGAATAAATCTAGATCAAATCGAATGTCGAAACCTCATATAACAAATAAATCACCTCACATATAAAAATGTAGATCTTCATGCTCATCAGCCACATTTTCTCACCAATTTAAAACAAATATCAAAAGAATCCCAAAACTAACAAGAAATTAAAAACACACACACATAAATATATGTGGTTCGTGGTTCAATTAGCCACGTCTACAATAAAAGAGACAGATTTTATTACTTAAGCTTAAAGTCTTAGAATGCAGCAGAATTTGTAAACATGAGCATTAATCGAGAAACTAATTTAACCTTAAAAACTACTTGAAACTAAAACCTCGTATACAACTAGATTCAAGACATATTAACATGTTTCAGTTTTTTTTGCAAACATGATTTCTTCTGCTTTCTTTTTGTTAAAATTTGTGAATTTCTGTTTACAAGTCAATTATAAATGGAATACAGGACTGTTCATAAAACTTTTATATAATGGCTAATCGATAAAGCAAGAACAATATCAAATAGATAAATCTTTAGCACATGAAACTTACAAACAAGACTAATTTACTCATATTACCAATTACCTAAGAATAGTTTTTTTTCTATATATATCTACACATATATACACACATATACAATTAGAGCCTATGAGTTTTTTCCTAATATACATATAAATTAGAGCCTAGAATTAATTGAAAACTATTATACCTCATCAAAAATATATTTCATAAATTTTTTGAATAGATTATATAAATAGTTTGAAACAATTAACCCTGATACCTAACTATTTTAGATTCCTAACAACATATTTGGTATAACAATTAATGAATCCCAATTCATCCACTAATCATCCTACCAAATTAAACCTTTCCATGCAAGGAATCCCTGAGATTTATGTTTGAATGATGAAACTAAGACTAACGTACGTTAAATGCCATTCCTAAATAAAAGATTTTAAAGAGACATATATTTAAACATCATAAACCAGTCATCAACTAATCTACCGAACTCATCATAACAAAAAAAAAAGTTAAACAACTCACATTCCTCTTAAACAATCAAATAACAAAACAATAATGGAATGTACATGCAAGTAAAGATATGAGACTTGTAATAACTAAAGACTATCTTTTTATATGTGTACAAATCTCCAAATTTGTAGATCAATCTTACAAAAATAAATTAGATTAAAAATTTACAATTTTGTTTTATAAACATATATTTCAGATCTAACCGATTTTTATCAAGGTCAGATGGGATCTTATTTTTTGGTTGAACTAGCATAAAAATCTTACAAGTTTTTTGTTGATAATGAATGAATGCGAGTTTCGTATATTATAAATTTTAACTCAAAACTAATTAACAATAAATTGAATTGTTTTTGTATCTAATAAGTTTGAGTCATCCCAACGAGGATATGAGAAATTTACCATATTCGAATCTCCAAATGCAATTTTTATTGTTTTAATGTTTGCTTGACAGATTTGTCACTTCACTTAAATTATATAGAACGATATTCATCAAAAACATGAATTTCATGTATATTATTAGGAATTGTCGATAATAAAAAGTTCCAAGTAATAAAAAGGAAAATAAAGTAATATAATAAAAGAAGAGTATCTTTTACCGAGGATATGTAGTTACTGGTAGTGGTCATTTTACAAATTTTCAAATACAAAGATTCTATTTTTATCTGATATAAATGGAAGGAAAAAAAAAATTAGGATAGGAATTTTGGTTATATATCAGATTTGTTGATCAAATTATTATTTGAAAAAAAAAATAAGGTTGGAAAAAAAAAAGAAGAGGAGTTGGCTTTTACGTGAGAGGTAGAGGCAAAGGAATTCTCGTGAGAAACCACGCATTTCGAATCCATCTCTGTCAGTGTAAAGCAAAATTGAACAGTTCTTATGATTTGACACCAACCCTCCCATTTATTGCTTTTTATTACCTCTCCTATTATTTCATTTTCTGTTCCTATTTCTGATATTTGTTTGGTTATATAAATGAGATATTTCCAGGTAATATATGTACTCTCTTCCTTGACTACTTTTTATTTAAATTAACTTCTCACAAACCTTTTCTAAATGAATCAGGTTACTTCAATGCGTTGGCCTTTTGATACTCTATACTCTATAATGAATTAGGTTTAATTCTACATAATTGTATGATTCAACATAGTAAGAATTATACTACAAAACAAAAATATTTGTTTTTGAACTAATATCATTAAAGTAATTGTAAACTGTTTAAGTAGATAACTTAAATATGCAAGTGACCTTTAGTCCAGTGGCAGTTAGTAAGTCCACTAAATGGCAGGCGTACATATACCCGGGATCGAGTCCCACCACCTGCATTATGCAGGAATTTGGCTAATGGGCCGGCCAGTTGTGGCCCATCATATTATCTACCGTTGAAAAAAAAAAAAAAAAACTTAAATCTTTTAGTACGACCAGATATTATATAATACCACTTTTTTTTTTACTTTAAACAATATATTTTTCGTGTTTTGTATCAATAAACATTCCCAAAATTACTAGATCACACACACATACACATGATAATTAAAATCTGCAATAGGATTATAACGGGGAACAGAGTTCCAGCATCTGGAAACTAAAGCCCTATTCTACTCAACCATTCATCTATAGGGTTAAGCTTTTAAGAACCTTTAATTTCATATTATATTTTGGTTAATTAAACCAAGACTTATTTATTAATATTCTTTATTAATCAATCGAAATTGTAGTTCCTTTTTGTAGCAAAGTACTATGGTTCTATATTTGGACAACTCTCTTCACATGTCCTTATGATTCCCTTCCTCTCTTCGTGTTTCTCTCTAAGGGTGCATTCCTTTTCATTATTATCCATTTTATTCTAATTTTATATTTTATATAATTTTAGTGTTTAAAAATTATACATATACAATATTCTATACATATATACGTACGTACGCACGTATCTCTGTTAAATGAGAAACTTTATAAATATTCAAATATACTTTAAGAAGCTTTTTCAAAAGTATATTTATATATAAACATGCATGAACAATATTTTTGTTGGTTAGTACTTAGTACAATATTTTATTTTTAGAGTGAAGGAAGCAACAAATAACATGTGACAGACATACGAATTTGATATCACACGAAGACCGATCCACATAGCATATAAATGTTCAAGGTAGCGTAACATTGTAAGCAAGTATTGTGTTCATTCAATGCCGTGCAAACAATATATAACAAAACATGTAATTTTATTTATTTTGAATAATTGTAATTAAATTTACATAACTAAAATATAGATATATTTAGCACATATTGTGAAAGCATTTATATTTTATTAGGTTCCAATCTGAAAAAAGTTAAATTTCTTTTTTTTTTCTCTCTTTTTAATACAATTACAAAATTTGTATTTAATATTTTTAGAAGTTTCCTAAAAATATGAAGAATATGTTTAGTCTTTATAAATAAAACTATAGTACAAATGTACTAAAAATTTTGATTGGTAAGGTTTTTTGTTGAGATAAGATTTCAATTAAATTTACTGTCATCGTAATAGTGAAAATGATGAGAAAACAAAAAGGGTATATTAAAATATTCTTTTTTTTTCTTTAAGTATCTAATGAAAATGAGTTAAACATACTTAAACTCATTTTACATTTCTTAGGATTAGTAAGTAATCTATAGTTTAGTTTTGCCAATTAATGTTTCTGAAGATTATGACAAACAAATTCGAAACTAACTTTATTTGGGCTTGGTCCATTGAGCCCAATAGTTCGTTAATAAATTTTGGTCCACATTCAACTTAACTAACTTTATATTTAACTAAAGGGTTTGGTGGCGGGAAAAGAATACCGAAGATGGGAATATGCGTTAACCAATATCGGTTTAATCCGGTTCAAAGTATTTTCTAATTTTCCGGGTCTTATCTCTTTTTGACACAGATGATAAAGATAAACCATCATCGTCTTCACTCTTCAGTCTTCACCACTCACCACCACCATGATTTCTCTCACTGCAACACCTCCCAAATCCTTAATCTTCACACAATCCAAAATCCATGGATTACCAATTACCCGATCCGTTAACCCGAAGCCCTTCACCATCAACGCCGCCTTAATCCCCTCTTCAAACCGCCAAGCTCCTGCTAAGCAACAGCTTTATCAACCATTTCGTCCTCCTCCATCTCCAATTCCTTCTAAATTCCGATCCCTCGACGCCGCCGGTAAAATTGAAGTCCTCGCTGATCGTATGGGTCTCTGGTTCGAATATGCCCCACTTATTTCCTCTCTTTACACCGAAGGCTTTACTCCTCCCACAATCGAAGAGCTCACAGGACTTTCCGGCGTCGAACAGAATTGTCTAATCGTCGGTGCTCAAGTCCGTGACTCTTTGGTTCAATCCGGTGCTAAACCGGAGCTAATCGCTGCGTTTGACACTGGAGGAGCTGAGCTTCTCTACGAGATTCGTCTTCTCAGTAATTTTCAACGTGTAGCTGCTGCTGAATACATTGTCGATAATTCATTCGACACGAAAGGAGCTCAAGATCTCGCTAGAGCTATTAAGGATTATCCTCACCGTCGTGGTTATGTTGGATGGGAAGATTTTGATTACAATTTACCTGGAGATTGTTTATCTTTCATGCTTTATAGGAAAAGTAGAGAGCATCGGAGTCCATCTGAGCTTCGAACCACATTGCTTGAACAAGCCCTTGAAGTGGCTATAACAGAGAAAGCTAAAAAGGCAGTGGCTAGAGAGTTACATGGAGAGAGCAATGTGGAAAGAGCCAAAGAAGAGGAAATCAAAATCATTCGTGTTCCTGTTGTGAGATTGAGGTTTGGAGAAGTAGCAGGAGCGAGTTCTGTAGTTGTTATACCTGTTTGTAAAGCAGAGGAAGGAGAAAAGAAGATACTTGAAGCACCAATGGAGTTTGAAAGTGGAGGAGAGTTTGGTGTAGTGGAAGCTGAGAAAGAATGGAGTAGATGGGTGGTTTTACCAGGTTGGGATCCAGTCTTAGCTGTTAGGAAAGGAGGTGTGGCGGTTTCGTTTAGAGATGACCGGAAAGTATTGCCGTGGAATGGAAAACAAGAGGCTATAATGGTGGTAATTGATAGAGAGAATAAGAAGGTTGAAGCTGAAGATGGGTATTACTTGGTCGTTTTGGCTGAAGGTGGGATGAAGTTGGACCGTGGATCGGTGTTGAAGGAAAGAGGAATTGAAGAGAGTTTAGGTATGGTTGTTTTGGTGGTGAGGCCGCCTCGAGATGATGATGAAGATTGGCAGATAAATGATGAAGATTGGGATTAGTATATGAAATTTAGAGAATAGTAAGTTTTCATAAACAAGATACTAATAATATGCTTTTCGTTTTGGCTATATGTAATTTTTTATTTGATTGCTTATCACATATCAATGTTTCTTTGATTTGTTGTGTTGATTTTCATTTGGAACAAGTTAAGAACAAGGGCTTGGCGAATTTTTCCCTTTTTACTTACTTTTTTGTTACTAAGAAAACATGGACTTTTTCGCCAATTATTTCATGCCAAATGACATCGTTCTGAGTTTTGTTTTAAAGACAAGAATTTTAGAAAAAAATTAAACTCGATACACACATTTTCTTCTTCTCTGTTTTTGATATGTGGATTCAGAGATTTTCATTTTACAAGGAAAATGAGTTATTCTTCGGTTCAAGTCGCTCAGTTCACTGTCGACCAAAAAGTGGAGAGAAGGTTTTTCAGAGAAGTCTTGCTGATAGTTCTGACTTTTGCAATAAGGATGTATCTCCTGTAAACTAAACCCATATAAAGAAAGACAAAAAAGACATATCTACCGTCCTTGAGACATTTCACTTATTAAATTAGCACTCATGGCTGATACAAGCATTAGCTGGTGCTGTATTTCTCACACGTTCAATAAGCGCAGAAAGTTCTTGGTTAACATAATCAAGCCGATCTTTTGAGATCATAGACTCAGTTAGTAGAGTTTCTGTGAGTGAATGAAACATTTGAGTAGAGTCATCACCAAAGCTCTGACTATTCTGATTCTCTGCATTAACTAGGGGACTTTCCTGTCTCCATCTTACCAGAAAGTACTCGTCAGGAATATGAAAGCAGTTTTTTACAGTCAGAACCCGAAGAGAATGCCTGCACAAGATTCCTGAATGCTCAAATTCCTTGCATGAACATTGGATCTCCTCATTTTCTGGGTTCCAGATAACACAACATTCTCCTTCCATTTTCTTGTAATGATGTACGATGTATGGACCATTGGCCATTTCAGACACTGCATACTGCACAGACAAAACCATTTCGTTTTGTAATACGCTAAAGGCATATGGTGTCAGAATCCTCCTAGCCTGATCTTCCATAGGCATACATGTTTTCATGCTCGAGTAAAGAAACTGAGGAAGGGTTTGCTTGGCTAGACTGGCAGCAGCACTGACCTGCAATGCTCTCTACAATTATGAATCGAGGCAGCAATGACAAGATATTGAAATTGATTAAACTGAGATTCACAAACCTCTCCAAGTAATAGTTGCATGCCTGTGGGTCCAGTTAGTATTCTTTTCAAGAAAGAATCTATATATAGATTAAACTCAGCGGTCAGAGTTTGCGCTACAAAATGTTCTCTGATGTAACATGGTGACCAGGATGCTCGGCAGGAATAAAGCAAAGCCGCATGCCTATCTGGAACAAGACCAAACCGAGTGACAAGGAGATCCCATTGCTGTTCAAATTCATCTACATTTCCTGCTCGACATAACATCTCAAACCCAGCTCTAAATTCATCATAGTGCAGCCCAAGAGTCTGAGAAAACCAGCTCGCTAGTTTGGAGAGAATGTGGCACATAAAAACCACATGACTGGTGTTTGGCAGTTCCCTCGCAATAGCATCTTTAAGTCCTGTATCTATGTCCGTCAAAATTGTCTGAGGATGTTGTCCCCTCATGAAACGAACAAAATTCTGTCCAAAATAAGACAAAAAGGAGAGAAATAACCTTTGAGCACAACAAATATACATACATTTACTCTCATCTTTACAATTAGTCAATTACAATAAATTGGTAGTACAAACCTGTAAAGCCCATGTGAAAGAATGACAGCTCTCATCTTGCAGTAAAACACATCCCAAAAGAATTGCCTTGCCATTGTTGTCTACGCCAAAAAACACCCCAATAAGTAAGCCATAAGGGATTGACCGATATGTGGTGTCAAAAACGACCACATCACCATATATAGAGTATGCCTGAATAGAATCTCCATAAGCCCACGCAAGGTTTTCAACTTTCTGGTTTTCATCTGTTGTACAGTCATATGCAAAATCCATGTCTCTCTCAGCCAAGGCTTTACACGCCTCCAGGAGCTCCAGCATGTCAGTCTCTCGTTTCTCAGAAAGGAAAGCATCATTCTCTTGAACAGTCTTCCTACACGCCCTTACAAAATTTCTAACATCCTTCTCTATAAAAGGCAACTGCCCAGCCTGAACACCCTTTTCTAGTTCCAACAACTTCACAATCCGATTAACGGAGAAGCCAGCTTTAGAGAGCAAAAGAATCCTATCCTGATCAGCTTGCTGAATCTTCCGATATGCAGGGAGCAACCTCACTTGATCATCTTCCAAAAGCTCATGGTTATGAACATTGCTGAACTGTGATACATACCACTGCGTCACTCCCTCAACAACTTCCTTAGTCAAATACAACTTAGCATCACATCCACACCGCACAGACTTACGTTCCCGAGGATGCTCAACATTAGCTTTCTTTCTAGGCTGATTGAAACCAGAACGATAACAAACAAAATCTCGCCTATACACACCTAAATTCTGACTTTCCGTAGACCGTGCTTTCCTAATCGAAAAACCATTCTTCCTAGCGAATGAACAATAATATTCAAATGCCTCATCATCAGTTCTGAAGATTTGACCAACATAAGGCATAAACACAGTATCATATTGTGATACTGATATTGTTGTTGTTGTAGTTTCCATCTCGCTCTTAGCTACTTGGCAACTTGAGTCATCTCCTTCAACCTTAATATAACATTTCCAATCACCACAAGGACATTGCTGACGCCGAATCCAGATGTTATTCAACGGCTTCAACGCCATGATTAAGGAAGAAAACAAAAAATTCACAAAATTTATGGATTGAGAAGAAGTATTGAGAAGAGTGTAATCGAATCCATAGTCAAAATCAAACAAATTGAACTCTGATAAGAGCTTCCCAAAACAGATACCGATTCACAAACCCTACAAAGAAGACGACACAGTTTAATCTAGTACCGTTCTGGAGCTTTACTGCAACGATGATCGAAAAATCCCTTAAAAGGAATCGGATTTATACAATCGCGCTTCGAGCTCTGCTCGTCTTCTCCAACTCGAGTTTAACAGTCATTTAACTCTTGTTTCTCCTTGGCTTCTGGGGCAAAATGGGTAAAAATGTCAATATTGTAACTTCGTTGCATATTGACTGTTTTACTTTTATTTTTACTGTTCTTATTATCCTTATATTCAGTGCATTTTCGGGCTCGTAACATAAAACTTCTCAAAAAGAAAATTTCATATAATTTTTTCAAAGAAATAAAAGAGGCATTTACAATTTAAAAGCTAATTATTAAACAAGTATTCTATATTTCTAAATTTTGCATTTCATCTGAGGAAAGAAAAAAACTGAATTATGAAAAAGAACTTAAAAAGGATTAAATTAAACAGAATTCAGAAAAAGGGCGTGAAGTTATTATAACTTTTACATTGAACCAAGAACAAAAGCATTACTGTCTTCTCTGCTTCTCTCTTTGTCTCTCTCTGCCTTTGCAATGAAAAAAAATCCTTTTAGACATTATAATGATGATTAAGTCCACTCTCACCTTGATTCATATGCTCAACTCCGGTTTTGATCTAAAACCCTACACACTTCTCTTCAGAAACCTGAATTCGTAACTAATCTGCCATTTACTCATAATCTCCATTTTCAGATGACCCATTTCCTCTCATCCCTGCACAGCAAACATAACATTTATAAGACCACCATAATTGTCCAAACCAGAAGAAACAACAACAACAATAGTCTTATTCGGCTTGTAAAACACTACTCAGTCTCTCGTTAAATTGTAGAGAACACAGTAAGCTAAGTATTGATTTGACAGATGTTAGCTTTTCTTACCTGACAAATCATAACCAGCTCCGCCCCATTCAGAAGTCCTGGCCTGTGTCATGTGCATGCCCTGATGTGGTTGCATCATGAAATGAGCTCCACCACCTAATGCACTACTAGTAACAGTATGATGTTCATCGTTTGGATTTCTTCCGGAAGTTTCCATACCAGAATGGAAACCAAGCAAAGGTTCTGTGCCAGGAGGAGGTGAATGAAACAACATGTTTCCACTTCCGGAAGTATCATCTCCTTTCACACCATTTCTTCCATCCTTTTTTTTCTCAAGCTGAAACGTACCAAGAATCACCTGTAGGAGAAACCAAGCCAGGACCAAAATATTTATTCTATGAAATCTGGCAAAAGTAATCAAGGAATCACGTTACTAAATCCAGGTTAGCTTGTGGTATTAGTTTAGTAGTATAAGACAAAGCGACAGGCCAAAATTAGTATTCACTGCCAAATGTGTTTTTCAAATGTATGTAAAATAAACTTCAGGACAAGAGGAAAATTTACCTGGACTGGACCAGCTGCCTTTAGAAGTCCCCCAACTCCTCCACCGAAGATCTGACCATCTGAACTAGATAAACAAACGCTAAGGCCACCAGTTTTACCACCATGCTCGCCCCGAATATAAGACCCACTCAGTGATAGGATTTCATACTGACCCTGAATAAAAGTTTGTAATTCTGAAGCAAGTTGATGATCATATGCAACTCTCAAGCATGTGTGTCAGAAGTGAGTAAGATTCTTTAGCTGTAACAGAAGTTTAATTGTAACAAACAGATATTTACTGCTTGAACGCATATTGTACTCAAAACAAGGGTTCTGAAACGAAAGCCAGGTGTAATAACAAAATCTCAAAAGATATCATTCTTCATAAACTCTAAATCTACCGTAATAGAGAAATAGTTCATCATCAGCTCACAGAAGAAGATAATAAGACAGAAGGTTGAGGTCATTTCTTTCAGAGTAAACGAAATAGCCCTTTCCACACTCCAAAGGAAGCTAATTCAAGAACTAGTTTAGAGGGAGTAGATAGCACAAAGAGAATCACCTCATAAGATACACTGGTTCCTGATGCCAGGTGAGACAAGGATGCATTTGAGATGGAGCCAGAAGCAGAGAGAATACATAACTCATGCTTGCTTTGCTGGGCATAAAGGGTAATTTTCTGGGCCACATCCTATCAAATTAATCCGCAAAGAACATAAGAAGACAGCTAGATCGATCTCATTTGTACTAGCACCAGTGAAACAACAGAACACCTTATGAAAGAGGTCTAGCAAACCTGAGTTAAACTGATACTAGATTGCTTTAAAACTTAACCAATAAGTTTGCAGTTTTAACCAAACCATAATCTCAAAAGAAGGCCTTTAAAGTGGTATCACAGACAAAAATACTCACCTCACCAGGTGTTATATTAACAATGTGCGGAGTAAAACTTTGCCCGGTTTTCCCTGCAAGAGCAAAAATTTTGTACGTGAAGCTCAAACAAGAAAACAGAAATATGAGTATTATACACTAGAAAGTATACCGGTGATCAATTGGTCTTATAAACCGATTTGAATTTTTAACATGAACACAACAGTCATGTTTAAAAGAAAAGACCAATTCAACAAAGAGCAGATTACTGTTATCTCTAGATATAGATGATCTTTACCGCCACAACTTTAATGGAAACAAAGGTCACCAAATAAAGAGACAAGTTCCAAAACCGATGCAATATTAGAAACATAAATATACCAATTCTTAAAATGTATCCTCAATTCAAAGTTTTTGCTTCAAGATGTTATGCATTTGGAAGCACAGAGTTAAAGCTATATACCAAAACTGAGAATACTCAGTTCATCCCAAAAAACTTTGCAAAGCGAAACAAGGTAACAGAGTACAGAACGTATTTCGATAAAATTGCATAATTGACATAGAACTCAATGATTTTACGATCCCAGATCAAAATTTCAAAACTTGGTATCAAATTTCCAACAACTCAATAAGAAAGTGAAAAGGGTTCAAATTTAACGCACCAACAGAGCCCAAAATGGATTTTCTCGAGGCGGATTCAGAAAAAGACGACGGCGTATTCCCGGCGGCAGTAGCAGCAGCGGCTTGCTCTCTACGTTCTCTAGCAGACGAATTACTCGCCGAAGATGCCAATTTCTTAGCCGCTAAAGCTTGTGCAGGAGTCTCATACTTCCTGGGACGACCTCTCTTTCTCTTAACCGGATCAATCGGAACCGTCACAGCAGAAGACGGAACAGAGAAGAGAGAAGAAGAGGCATCGTTGGTTGATGAAAGGAAATTCCCATTGTTGGAGGAAGGAATCGAGTTACCAGCGGAAGAAGTAGCCGGTGGTGCGGTGGTGGGATTGTGATGAAAAGGATGAAAGTAAGGAGAAGAGAGGTGGTGGAGGTGGTGGTGGTGCCTTTCGTTGGGTTCCATTCCTTTTTAGATAGAGAGAGCTTAACAAATTAAAATTGTATTCTTTTTTTTTTCCTTTTCTTTTCTTAATTTTCTTTTTATTTTAGTTTTCTTTTAGGGTTTTATGCTTTTACCAATTTTTTTCCTTTTTGGATAATAATAAAAAGGAGATTATCGTGTTGTCGTCGTCTGGAGTTTTGATGTATTCTCAACCGTTGGATTAATCTTTTGACTTCCTTATCTTGACTTCTGTGCCTCTTTGAATACTTTTTATCTTTTTTATTCAGTTTTTACTTATTAGTCACCTATTATAGTTTGGTATATCATAGATAAATAATTACAAAAATAAATTATTCTTTTTTGACGATAAATTAAAGGGTCAATTTGCTAAAAAACTATGTTTGACCCAATATTAAATATATAATTATTAAAATTTTAGAAAAATATTTTTTGTCACTAAAAAACCTCAAATTAAATTCCACTGACTTACAGACTTGTTCTCAGTCTGGTGGTTAAGATAATCCAGCTAATGACTTGATACCAAAATTTAATTTCTATCCACTGTATTATGTATTATGGTAACTTAAAAAAAATTATAGGGATATTATTAAAAAAAAAAAAAAATCGACGAGTTTGTTCAATATAACACTTTTTTTGCAAGAAGATCAGCTTCTGCATTTAATGACCGAGAAATAAATGAAAAACGGAAGTAGGTGAAAAAGGGGAAAAGGCGGATGATATCAGAGATACCACCATATATTTTCTAGATTTGTACTCCATATGAAAGAGCGTTGATAAGAGTTGAAGAGTCCGACTTTAACTCCAGATTTTTGAAGCCCCGATCGATAGCTTCTATTAGTGCTCGTTTTACTGCTAAAGCCTTTGCTGTCAATGGAGAAGATACAAAGTCGACCTTTGCAGATCCTGAGATCGGAGCTTTTGCCGGAGGATAGAAGATGAAGCCCAGTCCAGCCAGTCTATAATCATTTTAGCGACCATTTAAACTTTTAACCTTAAAATTTATCTCAACCATTTTGTCTAATTGGAAGATAGATATTGGAGAGAATAAAGATGATAATTTATAACAATGACATGACAAAATAAAATAAAAACAATTTTTCTTTCTTTTATAAAAACAATTTTTCTCTCTTGATTTTCCGGTGAATTCTTGCCGGCTTCTCTCTTCTCCGTCATCAATTTTTCAGAACGAAGTGTTTGAGCACAATATAATGCGTACCTCACTTTTTATTTTCTCTCTTCTCTTATATTTTTTTTTCATTTTTCTTTTTAGGCACTAGAGTTATAACCCAACTTATGACATATTCAGCTTAAGATCAAATTGATAGTAGCTAGTTATTGACAAAATTGCTCATAAAGTATTTTCAAAATGATTCGTAAGTGACATTGGAATAAAATATGGAGGTGACTAATTCATTGTGTTGATAAGATATCCAAATAATGAGGCCATGTTGGTTGGTATTGGCTGTTAAATATCACTGTCAGTTGTAAATCAATGATCATATTCGATTGACCAGGTCTCCTTTGGATCAATGAGAAAGGTGGAGTTGGGCATACCATAAAAGTATGTTTAATGCCATTTGTTGAAAGAAAATCTTGTTTAGTTAATTCATTAGATGTTACAGATTTTACTTTCTTTTGTTTAACATCAAAAAATCTTAATTAACAGCAATGTTTATCAATTCTCTGCAGCATTTTCTAAATTCTAACTATATGGTTATACAGATTGCAATTTTCGGCGATTTCTTATTTTCTGATATTTGTTCAGACGAAGAATATTTGTCTGGAATCTGATTTGAACAATTCTTTCAAACCGATTCTAGACAGGTTATTTTGTGGAACATTGCTTGATTGAAATTGTTTCTATAACTTTTTAAAAAGGTGCCTAAATTCGTAAGCAATGTTCTTTTTCGAATTTTTTTTAAAAACGGTGTTTCTAAGTAATTGATTAAAATAATAAACTAAAACATCATGTGTTACTTGAGAGACTTGTTCAAACCCCATTTCTAAAACAAGAATGATCGCAAGTGGCTTTTAGTCTAGTGGCAAATAATAAGTCCATATAAGACATGCGCACTTGCACAATTAGAGATCGAGTTTCACCGCCTACATTATGTAGGAACTTGGCTAATAAACGGCATGTTGTGGTCCAATGTTGATAAAAAAAAAACAAGAATGATTGCAAGAAAAGAATAAACTAAACCACGATTTGAGTTACTTAAATGACTTAATTGAAGTCAATGTACAACAAAAAAACAGAAAGCAATGCCATAGTGTAATTTTACTTGGTCAATGTTGGATGAAAGTCAAACTCGGAATGCCAAAATCAGCGAGTGGAATGAATAAAGTATATAATATAATAATAATATACTATTTATTAAATGCTAGATAAGGTAAGTGGTGGAGTATATATGGACTGTATTTATAAGTTTGCATATTGAAACACACAAAAGACCTCAAAACACGATATAGGAGAAGCCAAAAGAAAACACAAAGACCAAAGAGAGAATGGAGAAGCAAATGGAGGTTGCTCACATGGAACGAGGCATTGGAACACAAGACCGGTCGCCGGAAAAGGAGAAGGAGAAATCACATAAGCATAGAGGAATATTCCATCTTCATCATCATTCAAAAGATGAGAAAGAGGAAAAGGAAAAGAAGAAAAAAGGATCAAAAAGAGAGAAGATAGCTAAAGCAATGATTGGTCTAGGAGTCAAGATTAAGCATCCACGCCATGGAGGAAAAAATAATGAAGAAGGAGGAGCTGCAGAGGAAGAAGAAGAAGAAGAAGAAGAAGAAGAAGAAGAAGAAGGCGAAGAAGAGGAAGAGGAGGAGGAGGAGGAAGAAGAAGAAGAAGGAGGAGATGAAGAAGAGGGAGGCAAATTTAGTGCTTTCATTTCAATGATTGCTGAAGCCTTTGAAGAATAAATTCTTTTAATTTGTGATTTCTTTGTTTTATTTTGTTTATTAATCAGATTTAACATTTGTAATGTTTCTCTTCTTTCAAACTTTCAAAATAGAATGTTGTATTATAAAATTGCAAATGGTTATATAGTGTGATCTTTGATATGTATATTTTTTTTCCGCGTGATTTTATTAAAAAGCCCAATGGGCCACTGTTTGAAGAGTTACAAAAGACCGAATTAAAAAGGAGTTCATAAAGCCCAAAAACAGCCACCGCCTATTGTTTCTTCTTGCGACTTCCGGAAGTTTCTGGTCTGCCACGTGTTCATCGTCTGGATCCACAGGATGACTCATCGGGAAGACGCCACCGCCTCACCATCACGCTGTCGGTAAGGCTTGGAAGATGTCACCGAGAAGTAAGGGCCTAGATGCAGTCTTCGTCGTCGCCTAACCGAAATTGAAAGTGAAATCTCCGCTGCCATAAGGAGCAACACCAGAAAAAGTTCAGGTCGAAGGAGACCAATGTGCAAATCAGTGAAAACCACCTCCGGTATACTTCATCGCCGTCGGGACACCACTAGGGCCAGATCTTACTCATGGCTCCTCTCCTTGGAGCAAATGAAAGCGAGGAAGATTAACAGCCGAGAAGATGAAATTCTTCCGATTGCATGCAATAGCTAGTGAAACGATCTCCAGGAGTCTGATGGAAAAAGAGACCTGCAAAAAAAACAAACAAAACTAAAAGCAACCGTCGAAACCCAGATTGAAACCAACCAAGTTCTCGGCAAAACAATGAATCCAACTCTCTGAAAGATGTAAAGAGAGAAGAGAGAAGAGAGAAGATCAAAGCTTGTCGGAAAATTGTCGGATTGTTACCGGAATCAAAGGATCCGGAAGGGGACTCTCTCTCTAAAAGAGAGAATTTTCCATTTTCACGATTAAGACATTCTTTGATATGTATTTGTAACAGTAATTCATATATGAAAGTCCTGTCGTTTTTTTTGGGTGCTTTTTCTTATGTGAATTAAAGAAGTATATAACTACATAATTGCAAAAATAAAACGATATTGTGAAGTTTATTAGTGACATGTAATAAATTTATTAGTGACATGTAATAAATTTATTAGTGACATGTGATAAATTTACTAGTGACATGTGATAAATTTATTGAAGTTAAACATTATTTTATACCCAGCAATTGAATTTCACTATTTATATTATGTAAAAATTTGGTTAATGGATCGTCTAGTGGATATTATTAAAACAAAAAAAATAATGTTTCTTTAGTTCACAAGACATAAGATGGAAATTCACATGTCCTCGACATTTTTTTGACAAAAATATATTTAAAATAAGGAAAATACTTAAAGATAACCTACTTCTTTCATTCTTCTACTATTAAAGGTTGCAATATTTACAAATTGTTGAAATTAAGAATGTTTGCAAGGAAAGAAAATGCTAAAATACCAACTGCAAAAGAACAGTTGAACAAATTGTTGTACATTTGCAATGATTATTTTGGATTAAATTTTAGATGTATAAATATCCAAGTCCAAGTAGGTCTAAAAAAGTAAAAAGGGTCATTATCATCAATTCCTTATTCTAGCTTAACAAATGATTAATTTCCTTTAAAAAGAAAAATGGTACAATGTCATTGTCAAATGTGGAGCAATGTCATTTATAGTTTTTACTCCTAGCTTTACTTGTGTTTGGCCCCTTATAGTTTTACTTCTCATGAAATTGGCCATATAAGTGAACTGGCCCAATTAATAGTGAATTAGTCTTTCTAAACCAGGGATTTGATCAATAAGGGTTCCGGTTATATTTGGTTTCCTCTCATAAACCCAACTATTCCAATTTCAACCTACTAAACCGATTAGGTTTCCACAAGTCAGTTCAGGTTAAAACAAAAGAGTCGACTTAGGTTTCTTGAGAAATAACATACTAAGATTAAGACACAACTTGGAGCCAGCAGATTTACATGGTACACTACACCACGAAAGAGTTTACTCTTGAGGGAACAAACATAGAGAGAGAGATAAATAGAACAAAACTAAAAAGTAAATAAGAGTTTCCTTGCTTCTTCAACAAGCAACTAAAACCAAAACACACTAACTTCAAGACTCCTACTATTACTACTACTTTCTTCTTCTGCTGCTGCTTCATTTTCCTTGTGCCTTACTCTTTTAATTCCCATCATCTGATGATTTCAAGTAAAGGGTTTCTCCTCCATCCCCTGAGCTTCCTCCTCTGCCTTCACCTCCTCCACCACTTCCCATTTCCGGCTTCCCACGCCCGAATTCATGAAACCCACCAGCCTCTCCTTGAAGGATATGCAGGCCACTGCTTCCTCCTCCTCCGCTGCTCGAGCTCATCCCTAGCTGGCTATGATGCAATTGCTGATGCTGAAGCGTTGCATAAGGCTGTTGTTGCTGCTGCTGCTGCTGAGCATAGAGCATTGAAGATCGAGCAGCCATTAGAGATTGCTGAGTCATCTGCTGCTGTTGAGTCGCTTGTTGCTGCTGCAAATAGTGTGACCCTCCTTCTCCCTGAATCAACCCACCACCAGCAGATCCATACTGCCATATAACCCAACAAACCCCATGAGTTTCCAACTTCCATACAACAAATTTGGAAATGGCCTCACTTCAACTGTTTATTACCTGGCTATGAACATTAGGAGGTTGAGGCTGAGAATCTGCAATTGCAGCTAAGTACATTAGGTTGCGTTGAAGCCTTGCTTGATTCCTGTAACATTAAGTTCACCATTGTTATCATCATTTCCAAGTACACTCAACCAGTAAAAACAAGGAGATATGTTCCTCTTACTCGGCACATTCACTGAGCTTTCCTGAGTTTTGAGACTCAACTATCTTCAGAATCAATGATTTGTTCTCGTCCAAGTACTACAGATTAACAATATCATCACTTTCATTAATCAGTAATGGTACAAGTTGATCTGGAATAAAGACACAGACAGAATACTCTCACGGAGACCCCAGTACTTAGATTCTTACTTATCAAGAGACAAAAATATTGAAACAACACAAAAGTGTATGAAAGATTTTCTTCGAAAAGATTTGAGGACCACAAAAACTGAGATTAGGACCAGATGTCTCTCGGACCACATAAGTATATCTGGTCATGTAGCAATAAAAGTAACACTTGGACTAGAAAATACACATAGATCTAATGATAACAAATCTAATAGGACCACCAGCACATTTAACATAAATGGGTTTGTAGTTTTTGCCATCAATGAAACTTCTGGAACCCGAAAACCAAGACAAAAAGAAACGAGATGTGTGAACAATCTTCAGTTCCCAAGGTTTGTCTGCTTTGACACTACATTATCTTTCATCACATGTTTCAAGAACTCAAAAACAGCTTGGCCTTAAGATTGGTTTCCATTGAGAGAATATATAATAACCCTTAATTTAATGAGCTATTTTTTATAAGCTTGTCCTAGTTTAGACAAGTGATTGACACACACAAAAACAAAAACAAAAAACAAACCAAAGCTTCCAATTTAACAAAACATGTAAGATGCTACACCAAAACTCTTTGGACAAGAAAAACCATGAATCAAATACTGTAAAAGAAAATAAAACCTGATACACAATACAAAAGATCAAAACATCTATAAACCAGTTTATCAGACAGCTACACAAATATACTCAAACCAAACTAATTTCAGTATGAAAAAAGCCATGGAAACAAAGATAAAAAATAACCCAAGAATCAAAAATCACTCTTTATTCTATGTTACACCTATGAGAAATCTATCATTCAAATATGTTGGGAGAACAAAATGAAAAAGGTTTTTGGGTACTTGCAAAAGGATTATCTTCACTTTTTTCTTTTCAATTTTTTAATTCAAAGTCACATAGAATAAAGATAATATAAAAGAAGAAACAGAAGAGGAAGAAGAAGAGAAGAAGAAGAAAACCTGTTGGATATGATCAGAGGTGACATTGCTGGGGTAGTAACCAGCCATCATGGGCTGCATCTGCATCAGGTGCTGCTGCATTTCTTTTGCTATTTTATATAAAACCTTATAATATAACTTCTTATTTACTTTTAATAAAAAAAAAAGGGTTTTATAGAGAGACAACCCCCACCACTCAACCCAGAGGAAAAAGAGAAGTCACAAAGAGAGAGATATTAACTTTTGTGTATATGTCTCTCTCTTTTTTCTTTTCTTCTGTATATAGAAAACTCTTAAAACTATTGAAGATGTGTATCTGTGTGTGTGTAATATCGCTATCTCCTCTCCACAAAAGATGTTTTTGCGTTAAAAGACTGAGAGAGACAGTGAAGTCTCTTAAATAGAGAGAGAGAGGAGAGAGGGTGTGGTTTTTCTTGGGTTTTGGGGTTTGGTTTTGTTGGTTTCTTTCCGTCTCATCCTATCTCTGTCTCTGCGAAGAAGAGGAGGTCACGTGACGACTCATGCTTATTATAGAGACGTGAGACCTTTACTTACATTCATTCATTTTACTTTGAAGTTTGAACCCGTAATTGTAACCTAGCTTCTTATTTTATCTCCCAACTCTTCACTCCTTCCTATTATAAATATTCATTTAGTCTCGTAATATATAAATGTTTAATATAGATATACTATATTTAAGAACACTTGTAAAATTATTTAAACTATCTTTATATTATAATTAATAGTATAGTTAATATAAATAACTAATAAGATTAAATAAGAAAATAAATAAAATTTTTGTGTTGAAAACCTAAAATATTATTTATTTTGAAAGAGAAAGTATATAAAAATGTTTTTTTTTCAAAAAAGAAAAAATATTTGATTAATAAACAAATAAAATGATGTTTTTCCGGAGACATCTAATAAAAAAAGGATAAAAAATATAAACCGACGAATAACATATATATATTTTTAAGTAAATATTTTGATTGGATTAATACTTTAATAGATACAAAAAGTAATAAACCGCCAACCTACATGGGAAGCCCTTAAGGAGAAGAAAAAAATGTTAAGGACCCCTAAACCATAATGCAAAAGTGTTGTAAAACCGAGGGAGATATTATCTCCCATGATAATCATCCTACATCTATCTAGCAAGACGAATAACATAAATATTTCCAAAGCAATCTTAAATCCGAAAATCAAAATTTTACACGATCAAATGAGTTAGAGTGACAAACAAATTTTTTGGCAAATCCATGTTTTTCAGAGATAAAGAGCTAGGTAACTGAACCGGCAAAAATATCACTGAATATACAAAAATATCACTAAATATACAAAAATATCTTCAATTTTAAAATTCAACTAACCTCACATATATAAAAAAAATTGAAACATGTAAATTCATTCACTTTTTTACTCATTTATCGTAAAGTATGTTCACAAGTTGATAGTTTTTAGTTTGGTGACAATGACTTGTGTTATCTTGATGTTCTAATTCTCTTTGAAGCCCCATGAGAATGCTTCCATCTCGACACAAGATGAGAAAATTTGTTAATTGTTTTATTTCTACCTTGTGAGATTTTGTACGTTTTCGTGGTAATATATTGGTTTATTTGTTTTCTTGCTACATTGTAAGGGAACTAACACACTTCCTCATTTAGGGTTTCCATATATTTTGACTGACACTCAAAAATATTACTCTCTCCGTCTCTTTATTTAAGTGTTTAAGATGAATTAATGAGGTTATCTTTACCACTTAATACGTTTACAAGTAGTCCATAATGTTTTACAGATGAAAAATATTCAACTCTTATAATAAAAAAGTAAATTTTCAACCAATTTAACCAACTCGACTTTGTTTTCATTAGCATATTTTTGTTACCTACGGTCCTTATGTTTATTTTCTTTATGTAATGCATCTAAGTTAGTGCAATTTTTTACGTATAGCAAACTGTGCAACCTAATAGTTTTTTAGTGACAACAATTTGCGTAATTAATAGCTTGTTCCAAAAAAAAACACATAGATATATAGATATGGAGAGTGGTCCAAAATTCATGTATTATGTATGATACTTAATTAATATACAAAATTTATTTTCAGTAATAACTCGATCACTTGTCTCGACCAATTAAACGAATTATATATCGACCACCAAAAAAACAATACCTATGGTTTGAAATTTTTAATATTGATGATGTTTGACCAGAGGATCTCTAAAGTTTTTGAAATACTTAAAAATTGAATATTTATTTTGGAATTATTTGATACGTCCCTCGCATTATTTTTTGTTCGAATTCTTGAAGTACGTTTCGATGGTCGGTAATATAAAAATATAAGGATTCAACAGCTAATAGTATTATCTTTGCTTGGTTATATTAACTCCACGTTAAATTAATACTAATTAACATATTATTCGTTGATACCAAAAACGGATCCAAGATATTCTTTCTGCATATATGAACCACGGAGGCTCTACTTTTAATGTCTGTTTATTTTAATATTAGTACCAAAAATATTGTATTATGAATTTTACATTTAATTAATCTGCAAGGATAATGAATTGTTTTCTTTTCCCCATTAATTTTTGCCTACGAGTTAAATAATATATACTTAAATCAGTTTTCATGCTACTAAGCAAGCCAAAAATCTCATAACATAAATGAACAAACAAATGCTTTGTTTGCATACTCTAAATTGGAAAATTTTGAAAGTCTATGGTGTATCATCTGTTTATTTTGGTACAATATCCGAAAACCAGTTATTAAAATATTAGTCAGAATTGCAAACCAAACATTCTACTAATTTGTTAGATAATATCTAAGTTTTTCATTTTACACAAACTTATTTTATTTCTGGTATTCAAGTGGCTGTTTACAATGGTATACTATTATATAAATAATTACTGTAGGCATTATCTTTTTTTATAAAAAATCTTAAATTTTGCATAGCAACTAGGACATTTTTATAAGCTAATTTTAAGTTGATGTAAAAAATTTTGTTCTCAATGTGGAGTCTTCTTTCATGAACATAACTTTTGCAACTTGTAACTTTTCTTACTCCTTTATCCAAAAAATACACATTTTATTTTGTTTGAATGATTTATACAACAATATAGTGGAAGATATTTTTGATCAATTAACTAAATAGTTATATTTATAGTTTTTTTTATTTTATTTTAGTAAATGCATACCAACATAAAACTTTTTTTTATCAACAATTGGATCAACAAAACCTGATCCATAGGCTAAAAATCCACTCTTATAATTTTTTTAAACTATTATAATGCAGCGGATATAAATCAAACTATGGTGTCAAATCGTTAGCTTGATCATCCTAACCACCAGACTGAAAGCAACTCGGCTACCAACATAAAACTTAACACTAATAAAATTTTGGATTTGAATTTTTTTGTTGTCAACTTAGAATTATTCATCAATAAACAAAGGAGAATCGTGTCTACAAAAATGGTTACGAACAAATTCTTTAACATAACGGACTAAAAATCGGTTATAAAATTTAAATGCGAGAAATCAAATTAATAAAAACATTGTGAAGAAACTCCAAAGTAAAAAAAATGCTAGGAATCGAATTAATTACGAGTCTCATATTCTCCTATATACTAGATTTATTTTGAAATCTAATTGATGATAAAAAAAATATACGAGAATATGAGTTTTGTAGTTAATATGAGGTGAGATATTTTGTGGTTAGATGCATGAAATTACGAAATTTATAAGAAACAATAAATGAAAAGGTGAAATCACGTTGAAGAAGAATATGTTCGTCGATCTTTTAAAGACCACTTCTGTCCAAATAATACTTCTTGTCAGTCATGCAGCTCAATGACATCATTTCGAGATTCTAACTTATCCCACGCGCACTTACCCCACGCACTTTTAATTTTACAAATTTTTTTTTAATAATTTGATCAGCAAAAATTCAATCTATAATCTTAAATTCACACCATAAAATTTATTTTAAATTTATTAGTGTAGTGGAGAGAAATCAAACTCCGGTATCTTGAAACATTACGTAAATCATCTTAACCACCAGATTGAAAGCGACTACAAAATTCTATAACTAATGATTCTGATTTCTTTTTATATTTCCTGAAAAAGTGTAAGAAATAACTGAAACTTATTTCTTTTTCTCAACACTTTATTCATGAAGTTGGAAAACATAATTAACTTGGTTATACCAAAAATGTGTTGTATCATATATATTTTACGCCACCAAAATAGATTTCTTCTGCTATATAATGCCAGAAATATGGTTGAAATAAAGGCAAATAAAATCCTTAAATTAATTTGTATTTATTGGTTTAAAGTGAGCACGAAAATAAAATGAGAAAGACACATTTTGCATGCAAATGAGCATAACAACATAACTCCGATGTGTCAAACATGTGATGTCCACGTATATTTTATGTCTTTTCTTGCATAAAATTTGGCAAGTTTAATAATTGTCGGTTTATAAATAACTAATGAGAAATGCTTAATGGCAAGTGACTGTATATATTATTAAGGTTTCTGTTTCTAATAAAAACAAGAACAACTCCACCTTTATATATAAATATATATATATATATGTATATTTACTTTTTATGTGTTATAGTATTTAAATATGATGTAAATGTATTATCGTATTTAGATACGTCTCTTTACCAAATGTTAGATTCTACATCTGACAAGAAATATATGCAAACGTGCTCTATATTAAAAAAACTATTATCTCAAAATAATTCAACTGATATATATATAATTCAATAGATTCTTGCTTTCCAGCTACCTACAATTTTTCCATCTATTTACGTAATTCACAAATTTCTTTTGGTATGCTCTTAATTTGGTTGAAAATAAAGTTATATTATTTTTTATAATTAGGTTAAGAAGACTTGATCTATATTCTAAATTATGTTATGTGGGTCACATAACTATTTGAAATTGACCATAATATTTTTTCACTTGATATTATTGTAGAAATAGATATTTAACTACTTGTCACACAGTTGTTTGAAATTGTCCAATGGAATTAATTCATGATATGGTGTAGGAGGATATACACCCACTCTTCAAATGTTTAATGTGTAATTAAAATAAAATACAATTATGTTATATTTCTTGTACTTTATTGCTTTAAAAATTGAATCTTAGTTAGCAGTTACACTATTTTTATAAGATTCTACTTTTCAAAGAAATAGAACAATACACTAGCTAAAATCCTCAATAATAAGATTTTTTATGACTGAATATAGGAAAGTACAAAAATAAAATGACAATAAATTCAAAGTACAAAAATATAGGAAAATAAAATGTAAGGAATGAAGTATGAGAATCTAAATTTAGATATAAATATTAAGATATTGAAAAATATATATAAAATGTTAAAATTATATTTTGGATAAAGATATATATATTTCTGATGCATGAACTTAAATTAACTACTACCGAGCTACTTGTAATTTATAAGTCCTTTTTCTTTTCTTTTTTTTTGTTTATTTTGACGTCACTTGATATTTATAATTCCGGGGCCTCATATTCCATTTGACCATATCTATATATATAGATTGTGGCTTTTCGTTGGTCTGTCAGTCCACTGAGCCAGAATATGTAACCAACGGCTTATCATAACATAGTCATATATATACTCTAACCATATAATTGAAATTAGATTCTAAATTAAATCTCTGTGGCTACATTTGGTCTAGAGAATGATATTTGTTCTGCAAAATATTAATAAGGGTTGAAGGGATAATTTGACTGTAAATTAAATCTTATTGATCCAACTATTAACAGAATAAAAACAAAGTTTCATGTAACCGTGGAACCTTAATTATTGACATTTTCTTGGAAACTAACAGAAGACATGCATGTAACCGTGTAACTAATAACACAAAACCAAATGACTAGAGTTTTGGATTTGTATGTTAACACACTGTTCATACCAAAATGAAAGACATCTCGAATTTATGATATTCTAATTGCTATGAAAAGTAATGATGTTTTTCTATATCGGTTTTAGGAAGGGTTACTGGAGTTTTGATTCTAATGGATTTAGATATTGTTATAATATTTATAAATCTAAACAGAATTCTTTGATTTATACAAAGCAACTCCAACACAAATTTACAAGTTTTGAATAAATATGTAAAGAGAAATTGTTACCAAATTTACTAGATTCATCTTAAAATAAATATATACTTAAAATTTTAATGGTAAATAAGATATAATTTCAACTGCTACTTTGAAATGATAGAATAAATAACACATCATTTTGATAAAAAAATAAAATCAATACTTAATAACACATGACTTTACATGAATTTGTCTTTATAAAATTCATCTTCTAATAAATTTCCCTTATTAGTCTCCTTGGTTTAGTCTCTAGAATTTTCATTAATTGTAGTTATTATATTTTCGTACAGTTTTAGATAAAAATAATAATGCTATTTGTCGAAAGATTTGAAGTCCAAAATAAAAATATATACATGTGAGAAAATAGAGGATCAATAATGAAGAAATTGGGACCCAAAAGCTCACATGATCTCTGAATTCATGTCCAATCCATCTCTCATATTTTGCAATAAGGTGGTTTTGATATGACTTTTTTTTTCTTTTCTTTTTTTTGTTTTATGAGATTTTTTAGCGACAAGACTCCTCTTCAAAAGTTGAAGCTAGAATAAGATTCCTATTAAATATAGCAAAACATAAATATTATAAAATATTTATAAACAAAAGTTATCCAGTGGCACTAGTCCCAACTTCGAATTTTTCACACAGAAACGTTAATAAAATACTATTAACTTTTATATTATTGTTTATGTGCTTATATATATAACATTTTCCAGTATTCTTTTTGTTTTACAAGAGAATGCGATTTACTTGTAATATTATTAGATCAGTGTAAATTAGTCTCGTTTATTAATCAAATTTACCTTAATTAAACTGTCTAATAGAATAAATTTGATAAAACACTTCAGTAGTTAAATGTTTATATCCGTAATTTTTTGTTATCAAAATCCAACCATAAAAAATCATATTGCTTTATGTGATATCATCTGAAATTTGAGAAAATTTGAATCATGATGGAGTAGATTAACTGATAATTGAAACTGGACTATCATTTTAGAAATCAAAATTTAAATAAATGGTAGAAGAAAGCAGTAAGAAAAGACTCTTTGTTGAAAAAGAAACTGGTTGTTTAACAACTTCCTAACTCTTAATTTTGTTAAAATTAAAAAAGACTACATTGTCTCCAAACTGTTTTCTTATTTAGTAGTTCTTATATAATACAAATATAAATAACAATCATAGAAAATCATATATTTTAATTTTAAAAATTATCTTTGAACGTATTATCTTGTTTTAGTATTTTAATATTATGTTTTATCTTCAGAAGTTATTGATAATTTATTAACAAGGTGAAAGGAAATTTGTTTTCACTTACAATATATATATATATAAAAGGTGTACTCTTCCACGCTTTGAATCAAGGGTGAATTTAGGCAACATCAATAGAAGATTGAGAAATTAAGGATATGACATTGATAAGTTTTAATTAGGAAACTAGCATCACATATTACCAAAAGCCCCTTGACCATTTTAAATTGAACTGAAATAAATTGAAAATATTAAATAATTGAAAAATGTGTAAAACGATACAATTAACTTGAGAAGGATATAACACGATAATGATGTAGTTAACACGATAATAATATAGTTAACATTATAATGTTAACTATACACGATAACAAGTTATATAAACTGATAATATTTTATTTAAACACATAACAAATTGGATATATAAAAGTAACCGAGAAAATTATGATAAATAAAAGAGGTTCAAATATATTTACATTGATAACCATAAATATATGGTAACAAATTTGAAAATAAACGTACAACACAAATAAAAACGTGATAATAATATTGTTAGCAATGTTTCATAATAATAAATATTGTTGCAGTACTTAAGTTATATGGTTAAAATGGCAATTGTCAGTAAATAGTAATATACTATTCTGTTTCTTTATTATTCTATCAATTTTGAAGTTATACTTTGAATCAACTTCAAAATTACATCAAATTCTTTTTGGAAATAAACATATGCGAACCATCCACACTTATTTTTGAAAATTAAATCACAATTTTTTTGGGAATAAACATATATATTGCAAATAAGGCTCTCATATGCTATTTTGGTTTTATTGAATACATGCTTTTGACTTTCTATATATTGCTGTGTTTTGGTTGGATGGCTTTGAGAGCTTGAACCAAACCTAGACATTAGCTAAGTAAAGAAGCTTAGGACGAACTAAAAGTGGAATTTTTTTTTGTTGTCAACATTACTTATAATTGAACTCATAATTGGATTGATAAAATTCGATCTATAGTTTAACCTAGACATTAGCTAAGTAAACAAGCTTAGGACTAACTAAAAGTAGAAGTAACTTTTTCTTTTTTTTTAATTTTATTCATAATTGGATCGACAAGGTCTGATCCATAGCCTAAACCTACATCCTAAAATCTCTTTTTTTCTTTCCTTTTGCATTTGAAAGGAATCGAATTCCGGTGTCTGGGGATTTGTAAAGTAACCACTACTAATGAACCACATCGGCAATTAGAAGTAAATCTGGTAATGCTAATGATAAAAACAAGACAAGAAAATAAAGAGGAGGACAATGATTGAGAATAGTGTGGTTATGTCAACTGAAATTGCTTTATGTTTGTGTTTTGTCCAACCAAATTGATTAGAATTACATGAAGAGGGAACATGTGGGTGAGTTTGAGGGCATTAATGATTAGTGAGTGACATCTAATTATTTAGGATCTCAATCAGGGAGCATACCTTACTTTTCAACCTCTACAATTTCCATCAAAGGGTTTTTTTTTTCAATCACTCAATTTCTAATTCAATCAATGTTTCATAACATATTGGACACTAATTATAACAAAGCTAGAATTACTAACAGTTTTAATAATCTAATAATTTATGAAAAACATACTTATATATAATTCTGAACTTTTTGTATATTGGATAAACTCGAAAACATGTAATTTCAAGATAACAAATTTAAATAGATCAAAAACTGATACATATTTTCAGTCAGTTTATAATTTTTATTTTAATATTTCAAAAACTTATTCTCTTATAATTAATTACAGTAATAAGTACAATACATAGCCAATGAACAAGTTCTAAAAATACTAGTTTATTCTTTAAACCCTATATAACAAAGATTAATACTAGAATACATATTATATCTAAAAGTTTTTTTTTTTGGTCGTCATCTAAAAGTTTTTATATTCAACATTTTTTCCGCATGCCTAATTATTCAGGAGAATAATTGATAATGAATAGACTCTTATCTTTCTTTTTGTCTCAAACAAAATTATATTTTATGTCTTATTAAAATATTAGGAATTAGACTAGTTTAACTGTTGTCTTTTTTCAAGATTAGTTGGAGTTTGGATCAAATACCTCCAATTAACTCCAAAATAAAAATTGAAATTTTAATTTAGCACAAGCTGTTGTATGAAGAAAAAAAGTCGTGGAGGATGGAAGATTTGAGGGTGAACTAGGTGAAAATGTAAAAGAAAGAAAAAGGACATAAATTCACATGCCATATTTGATTGGGTAAAGCTTTTTCCTCTTCATTGAAACGTCACATCTGCATCTCCATTTTCATGAAATTATATGACATTAATCACACATCGCTCTATCTATCCATTTCACCATCTAACTTCGTGCCGTTTTCATCTTTTTCTTTTCCTATTTGTAGACTGGTTCACATCTTGCTCTTGTATACTGGGCTCGTGTACACATTTCTAAAGGGCCGGATTCTTTAACTAAACAAATATTCTTATGAATCAAACCAAAAAGCCCAAAACTTCCAGAAGTTACCAATTACATTTTAGATCAATAAGATTAATTCGGTAGGTAAATCATTTTTAACCAAACCGAATTAGCCAAAGGAAACCAAATAAAAAGTTATATTCATTCATACGGCTACATGGTGAAAACTGAAAGATATCAGAAGAAACTTGAATCGAATTTGGTAATTATTTCGATTTACTTGGAAGCTAACTTTTTTATCTACAACAAATTTGTGTCCATAATTAAAAGTCTAACAAACGGCATAATATTTGTCTTGAGTTAAATTTCTATTAAAAAGTTTGTAGATGTTAACATTTAATCCAAACATTTTCTCTGTTGAATTCTAAATATTAGTAGATAATTAATTGAAACAAATGTACAAAATTAGTTAATTTGTTATTGATTAAAAAATTGTGTAATATATTATCTAGCCTAATTTCATCAAATACCTTTTTTAAGATGCCCTTCTTAAAAAATGTTCATTCTCTTTGAAAATAAATCAAAGCAAAAATGTTCTTTTGAAAAAGAATTGGTTTAAGGGGTATTTTTGAAATTCTCCCTATTATCTAAATTTTTTTATTTTGTAATTTATTGTATAATATACAAAATAATTGAACATGTTACTCATTTTTTCCCATTTATAAAAAACTTAACTCTCAAAACATTTTTTCTCAATCTTTGTAGTTAAAATACTTATTCAACATATTAAATTATTAATTTCAAAAGAAAGTGTCTTAAAAATATTGATAAGTGAAGTATTTTAGAGTTGTATCTTTTGCAAAGTGAGAAGACTTTTCAAACCAAATTTTTATGTAAATGGGTCGGTCCGGATTAATTTTGTGTCGAATTTACTTTTCTATTAACTAACACAATTTATTTGACTAAAAAAAAGAAGCACAAAGAATTGCAAGGATTGGTATCATCCATACGGTTGCTTGCAAATGATATGTTAAAGAATTCCTATAATTAAGACATATATATTGGATGTAGAGCACCATATTTTATGATGTGTTGAATTTATTTAACAAAATAAATTTAATTACACATAAAGAGTTTGAAAACTAATTCTTTTGTTATCAATTAACAAAATCTAATTTATAACTCAATATCTAGATTTCCCTAGACTATATATTATATTAATTACAATGGTATTAATGAAAAAGATATAAATATTTCACAATTTTACCAAACATATTTCCATAAAATGTTTATTCCAAATTATCTTTGGTTTTTGAAATATGGATTGATTCTAATTAAGTCTTATTCGCTGAAAAATAGAGTCAATGATCGTCGTCTGCGTTGTCCTCATTAGCATGGAAAGTTGGAGATTGATTGGAGGATTTGCTCCACCAATTGTGGAACTTGTTCACCACAAGACCATTTCCGTCAACGGAATCTCTAGAATTCTTGGTCAATGTGTAATCTTCATGTATATAATTCAACCAAAATAACCAAACCAATAACTAAACCAGAATAATACTAATGACCTTTAGGAGCCCTAATCTGCCAGATCCACGAACCATTATCAGCTTTCGATTTTATATATCATAATGATTATTAATACATTTTTTTGCTGCGTAATAAATATTGATAAGCATTTTTATTTTTGTAAAGTTGTCCATCATTAAGTAACATATTGTTATGCATAATTATTGAAAAGTTCTTCCAAAGACTACAAAGACAACTGAAACAAAGATTTTATTTTGATATTTTCATACATGAATATATTCATATTTACATAGTTAAACATAACGTGAAAACTCAAAACATGTCACATTTTTGTTTATGTTTTTATCAATAATTAGATCGATAATGTTTGATTCTTGACACAAAATTTTCAAATTCTAAATAATATCATGCATGACTATTTAGACGATTCACTAGTATCAAATTCCAATAGGTTGCACAAATTCAATCATTTGACCAAATTACATTAGTTATAAATTTTTTAAATATAAATTATAATTTATGTGAAACATAGCTTGATGTTTTAGCAAGTTCAAAACATGAAAATATGAGAAAATTTGCAATTAAAACATCAACTCAATGCCTCTTTTATTGAATAAACGAGTTAGTACGACTTCTCTACTATAAAAATACATATCTCTCTGTTTCATTTTCCTCTTCTCGTATCACCTACATTTTCAACATGATGTTATAAATGCAATGAAAAATTGGTAAAAGAACATGTCAGCATTGGAGAATTTTGAACTATATTTCATGATAGAATTTTTTCTTTTTTTAAAGGAATTAATGAAGAAGTTATATGATCTTTTCTCAATAATTAAGTAAATATTATCCATGTCACTCCCAATTTCTCTTATATAATAACTCCTTCCCCTGAAACCTTTTCATCTTCTTCCTTCTTCTTCTTTTCTATCCAACATAACAGACCGACAAGAGCCTCTGTCTCACACAGAGACACAGATCAATAACAATGGCTTTCACACAACTACTTGTAATCTTTGCTTCTGCATTACTCTTCTGATTGTTCTTCATTGGTGTTGATTCCATCAGGTATCATCGATTTCAATTGTATGTTTATGTAAACATAGAATCTTTAACAACCAAAATTACTGATCATCACTGGATTTTAGTATTTATAGATCCAAAGTTAGATCATGTAATAGATCTGAGCTCAAGAAAAGATCAGTTTTGTTGTTAGTTAAGATGATAAAGCAAATCTTTAATGTGTAATAATAGTAGCTACTAGTGAAGATAGTATAATTGTGTTGTTTTTGTTTTGGGTCTTGAGATAGTAATTATAGCTTTTGTTTTTAATCAATGATGTAATTAATAATTTAATTAATGTAATTACAGGTCTAATGAAACATGGCATGAACATGCAGTTGAGAATCCAGATGAGTAGCTGCAATGGTGGACATGTGAGTATTTATGTTGCTTAATTTTGTGTTTTAGCTTAATGCGATTGGTTAGTTAGTAAAAACAATCAAATATACTAAACCAATAATTTTCTTTTATAATTATTAAGTATATTTTAATAAAATGAAAAAACTGGTGAAGTTATATTTATGTGGAACAGAAATCACATAGGTTCTGTAAGAATTTTTATACATTCTAGTAAAAGGGTTAAAATCCATAGGGCCAAACACCATAACCTCGATTCCATTTTTTTCTTACTTTTTTTACATAAATAATATTTCTTTTTAAGTTTAAATATTATAAATATTTTCTTTTTATATATTTTACTGTTTCCAACTAAAAAAGTAATTTGTTGGTTCTCGTCTACCGAATTCTTTAACTAGAAAAACTTTTGAAGCTTTATTTCTTTTCCTATTTTAATTTAGTTAAAAAAAGTTAGCATTGAATTTGTTTTGATTTTGACGAATATTATGTTGTCACATTCTAGTTACAAAACAAAATATCTATTCTCTTATAAATAATTGAAAATGAAAGATTTTACATATATATATTAGAATTCGATTCTAAAAAATTCGTATTTATTTTATTATCAAGAATTAAAGATTTAAATTATAAATCAAATTTTATTGATCTCATTAATGGTAAATATATACATTTGCAAACACACAGCTGTATGTATGTATTCACTATGTTGTATATGAAAAGTGGAAAATATAAAGTTTTGAGTAAATAAATTAGTTAAATAAAGAATAAAGAGAAGTTCTTTACATGGTTATTCTTACTGACCTATTCAGAGTTCTGAGTGGACCAGACATTAACTATAATGCATAACATGGTTCATTTTGTTGAGTTGGATTTAAATGGGATTTGTTTTTTTTTTCATTAAATGCAACTACCAAATTATATAGTTGAATCAATATTTTAGTAAATACAAAGAAAAATATTATTGCTTGGAAAAATCTTATGTATTATTGTAGACATTGGTCCAAGAACACGTGTTATTTTTTTCGTTTTGTTTTAAAGAGTTAATAACATGTGATATTTTCAAACGACCTAAATAAGTCCAAACGACTTTTTGAAAATATCGTTTGCAAAAAATCGTTTTAAATAAATGGTAATTGGTAACAAAATAAATATATGGTATACAAATGACATTTTTTATTACAACCAATCATTTTTATTACAACTTACCAATCACACATATGTTTTCAGGCTTTTGTTTTTTGTTTTTTGTTCGAAAATAGATTCTCATAGATTAGGGCCATTAGGCTATTTAAGGTTGGGCCAACAAAAGGACCCTTTTTCAGGTTAATCGTTTTTGATTTTAAACATCACAATACTATCAACTGCAAGAGGAGTGAACTCTCTCATTAATACGATATTGGCTACTATGGACCAAGTGACCAGGTCTACCAGAATTTGATTTTGGGCTCATTCCTTAAAAACCTCATACTAGTTGGAGTTAACTTGATCTATATACTAAACAGATCCAAAACTTGCTCGGTTGGTTCAACATTTTTTTTGGATAAAATATTGGTTCAACATATGTCTGTGCATACAATCCCAACTTTTCTTTTAGTTCGTGAAATAGATGATTTATTTATAATAATACTATCGATCGAGAGTATCAACGTCAATATTAAGATAGAAAAGGTTCCAAAACAACCTACGAATTTAGGTCTTGCTCTAAGACCATGAGAAAAAACGGAGTTTGTATAAAAATGGTTTAAAATCGTTGTGTTCAGCCCAGCTTATATACATATCGAGTTTGATCTAGGTACATACATATGATCGGAAAGACTAAATTATTCAATACTAATTACATATTTACAAAACCAATCCTCAGATCCCCTAATAACTGTGGAGTTATGTGAACTCATACGGTCGGAGATGATGATATTGGTAAGTAACGCAGACGTTATGCTATAGTGCTATGTGAATGCAAAAAATTATTACACTCCAAATTCTGGAAATCGTGGTGGATGTGGAGAGGTATAAAAGCGTGTTGATTTTGCTATTGATGTATCAATTTATACTTCTTATTTCTGTAACTCGTCCTGCTAAAAAACTAGAGTTATTAAACAAAAAAAAAAACTAGAGTTTAAAGTTCTTGAGTAGTAATAATTGTAAGGATAGATGACACTAGAAAGTGAGTTGAGTACTGTTTGTGTAAGGAAAACACCCAAAATTCATAAAGTAGCGCACCAACAACTGTGTGATAAAGTAGAGCCTATGAATCAAAAGAGATATGGAAAGCTAACAAAGGTAATAGTGGGGACGTTACATTGCAAAAATTACAATATTATATGGGAAGATCATCTATTTCTCCCTCGGAAAGAGTATATAGCATGATAAATCCCTCCAACTTTATACCCCAAATCTAAGTATACATAAAATGGAAGTTGAAATCTTAGTTCCCCTCGAGATGAAAGACTGAATTGTATTTTCACATCTGCTTGGTTTTCAGTGGTTTAGTATGAACCACTCAAAAATAAATCACATAAACCAATATTTACTTGGTTCTAAGATCCGGTCGTAATTAGGTTGACCCCCAATATTACAAAAAAAATCCTCAAAACTATTTTTTATTTGAAATCGAAGAAAACAAAGACAGTAGTCACAAAACGGAGTTGAAAAGGACAAAAAATTTAGAAACCGCTCTTTCAACTAGGGACTATGCATATGCCTTATAAACTTCAAACCTTTTGTTTCCTTGGAGTCTTCTTAAGCTTGAAGAACATCACTTTGATCTAGACTATAAAGCTTCAATAAGGTTTTGCGGATGGGAATAAAACTTAATGGAAGATTTATCTCTTTGCTGTAAAGTTTCATGTGTGAACTCATCAAATTTGATGTGGAGACATTAATTAATATTGACCAATGTTTTCATGAAATTGCTTCCCTTTCTCTTTTGCTTGTTCTCTTTTCTTAATTGTTGTTAGAAGACAAGTGGTACAATAATGAATTCTCCAAAATTTCGTGGAGCCATATATATTACATTATCATTAAATAATGGTGGAGCCATATATATATATATACATTAAAATTCTTTAAGATAAACATGAAATTGAATGGCGATAACGATGATATGTGATTTAGTGGTTGTAGTCATTTTACAAATTTTCAAGCAATCGGATTCTATTATTCCCTGATATAAGTGAAAGAAAAATGATTTTAAGATCTGAATTTTGGTTATGGATCAAATCTTATCGATCCAATTGTTAACAAAAAATAAAATAAAATTTAATTTCATCTTGCCTTAAGTAAAATATTTAGGCTATGGATTAAGGTTTGTGGATCTAAGTAATAACAAAAAAAAAAACATGAAGCTTTTTCTTTTGCTAATAATTCCATTATTTCAAATTGATAAACGTTTTAAATTTTTCATAGATATTTTAAAAATTTGTAAAATAACATTTTAATTTTTTTATAGCATCTAAATTTTAACTTTATTTACTGTTTTAAAAATAATTGAAAGAAATAATTAAGAAGGGAGAAAAAAAAATATAAGTAAAGACAAAACAATACATATATCACACGGAGCTTTCTCTTCCATCGTTTAGATCTGGTCGACGATATCAACAAATAGTAAGCTTTTGGCCGGCGTTAGGCGGCTTCGTTAGCACCAGCGTCGGTCACGTTCTCTGTACCTCAGAATTTTGATGGACCTCACAATGAGCTTTATGGTGTTGGTGGTGATGGAAGCCTTCTCATCGAAACGGAAAGTTGTCACTCATATCTCCTTCAATCTCTTTTCTTCTGCCTTTTTAACTGGTATGGTTCAGTAGATCTGGTTCCACCGTATGGTTTTGACGTGGTCATGAGTTTTCGTTAGATTTTGTGGGTTGAGTTCTGTTTGGTGTGGTTAGAGTCTATGTCCTCCATTGGAGCTTGGATCTATGTCATGTTTAAGTGAATCTCTTTTGGTACTCATATTCGCCATAGGAGATTCCGCCATTAGTTTGGATGTTCGTTAGTCACTGGTGATTTTGATGTTTGATCAGGGTTGTAGGTTTTTGAGTCTTTATCTTCAAGTGTTCTAGTCTAGTATTTTTTCAGGATTTTATTATATGACTTCTGTCTTTTAAGCTTAAGTTTCCGAAGATATATTTGTATTCCGCTGGCTTTAGTATTCTATAAGTATATTTCACTTCTATATTCTTTAGATTTTTATAATAATAATTAGTGAAAAAAAAGTAAAGACAAAACAAAAAATATTAGTTCAAATATGTATGGAAAATAAAGAAAATTTAACTGTTTCAAACAATTCTTCTGAAATGGAGAAAGATTATTATAATCATATATTATACACATTGTTCAAAACATCAATGGCCTAGTCAATTAATCATTCGTTTAGTCGCTCAATTATAGCGATTAATAAAAATCGGTTGGTTGAATCGGTTTGTAGATCCAATTATTATTGATAAAAGAAATAATTAGATTTTGATAAGTTTCCTGGTAATCTAATTAATTCTCGTAATCCGATATATATTTTTAAAAAATATTTATTGATTTGATGTATTAGACATTTAGTTAAAATTTTCTGATAAAATAAAGCAAAATATAATCACACACATCAAATCACTTAAATTTTGAATTCAGAATAAGTAAAAATACACTACATTATGATGAATGCAGGGTAGGAATCGAATCCTGGTGCCAAGTCATTAGCTAGATCATCCTAACCACCAGACAGAGAGCAATTTGGCAATTTCATTTTAATATTAGTTACAATTAAATAAAATTAACAAAATATGGGAAGTGATCCCACTTATTGACTTTATTGGGTGACAGTTTCCACGAAACTTCCTCTTTTGCAAGGATCAACGTTCTTACTTCTCAGTCAATATATTCAATCATGCAAACAAAAATTTCTTTGTTACAATCTACAAACCAATCTCCTTCGTCTCTTTCCACGAAGCTTTCTTCTCTTCCTCTGATTATATTCATTTCTATAAAAAAACAATACTTTGTTACAATCTTTCTCTGCATCCTTCTCTAGAAAACAATCTCCTTCGTCTTCTCTTTACCATAAAAATGGATTTTTATCTTTTGCTTACTATTGTTACTACTGGTATATGTTTCTTCATGATTGTTAGAAAGTTCATATTCCACCAAGAAAATAAAGAAATCGATTCATCTCCTTCATCTTCTTTGACTACTTCATCGTCACTTGCTCCATCCTCATCGACTCAGAACTGGACACATGACGTCTTTCCAAGCTTTCGTGGTGAAGATGTCCGCAGTAACTTTCTCAGTCATGTTCAAAAGGAGTTTCAAAGAAAAGGAATCACACCGTTCATCGATAATGAGATCAAGAGAGGAGAATCTATCGGTCCTGAACTCATTCGAGCCATAAGAGGATCCAAAATCGCAATCATCTTACTCTCAAGAAACTATGCTTCTTCAAAGTGGTGTCTTGATGAATTGGTGGAGATCATGAATTGCAGAATGGATTTAGGTCAGATTGTGATGGCCATTTTCTATAAAGTAGATCCTTCTGATGTCAAAAAACTGACTGGAGATTTTGGAAAAGTTTTCAAAAAGACTTGTGCTGGTAGAAGTAAAGAGGACATTAAGAAATGGACACAAGCTTTAACTGAAGTGGCCACAATCGCTGGGTACCATTTAAGCGACTGGTTAGTAACTTCCCTTAAACTTTAATTAGTATATAACTCCATTTCTACCTAAGAGTATAACTATTAAACATATCTATTTATCTCTTCTTTTAGGGAAAATGAAGCAGCTATGATCGAAAGAATAGCTACAAATGTTTCAAATGAGCTCATTAATTCTGTTCCATCAAATGATTTCAACAGTTTAAATGGGATGAGAGCGCATATGCAAAATATAGAACCATTCTTAGGTCTAGAATCAAATGAAGTGCGAATGATAGGTATATGGGGTCCTTCTGGAATTGGTAAGAGTACTATCGCCAAATGTCTATTTGAGAAATACTCTCACCAGTTCCAACTTTGTGTCTTCATGGAGAATATCAAAAGACGTTATCCAAGACCGTGTTATGATGAGGACAGTGCGAAACTGCAATTACACAAAGAGTTCTTGTCTCAAATCCTCAACCAGGAAGATGTCAAGATTAATCATTCAGGCGTTATACAAGGCAGGTTAGGAAACCAGAGAGTATTTGTTGTTCTTGATGATGTGGATCATTTGCTGCAATTAGATGCACTGGCGAAAGAAACTCGCTGGTTTGGTCCTGGAAGTCAGATTATCATCACAACGCAAGATAAAAAGATTTTGAACCAACATGGAATCAACCATATCTATGAGGTGGGTTTTCCATGTAACCAGGAAGCTCTTCAAATTTTCTGTATGTATGCTTTTGGTCAAAGTTCTCCATATGAAGGTTTTGAAAATCTTGCTTGGGAAGCAACAAGACTCTCTGGTAACCTCCCATTGGGACTAAGAGTTATGGGATCTCATTTCAAAGGAATGGACAAGCATGAATGGAAAAGGGAACTACCAAGGTTAAGGACAAACCTTAATGGAGAAATTGAAAGCATTCTAAAGTTCAGTTACGATGCTTTACTTGAAGAAGATAAAGATTTGTTTCTATATATAGCTTGCTTTTTCAACCATCAACGGGTTGAGGAAGTGGAAGCCTATCTTGCAGAGGATTTTGTTGATGTAAGACAAGGTCTTCATGTCTTAGCTGAGAAATCTCTCATATCTACCGGCTCAGGTTATATATACATGCATGATTTGTTAGCACGTTTGGGTAAAGAAATTAATCGTAAGCACTCTATCCAAAACCTTGGGAAGCATCAGTTTTTGATTGATGGTAGAGATCTATGCAAAATACTGAGAAACGATACTATAGTAAGTTTTTCTTGTTAGTCAGATATTTCGTTTCCACTTAAATACTTGAAATCTACTATATCTATATATTGATCATCTTTACTTATGTGGTGATTCTTTTCCAGGTTAGTAGAAGTGTTATAGGAATAGATTCCACGGTCTATGAGATTATGAAAGAGCTATGGAAGAGTGACAAAGTTTTGGAAGAAATGCATAGTCTCAAATTCATAAGAATCAAATGTGATCATAACCACCTATTATGTATAAGGTACTTACCACAAAGCCGACACCACCTACCTCAAAAACTCAAATTACTACATTGGAGTCATTTTCCAATGAAAATGTTGCCTTCTAATTTTAATCCAGAGTTCCTCGTTGAAGTAATGATGGATTACTCCAATCTTGAAAAATTGTGGGAAGGAATTCAGGTAACTAGTCTTTTAATGCTTTGATTTCACTGCTACAACTACAACCTTTTCATGCTTTGTTTTCCTTTACAGACGATTCAAAATCTCAAGTGGATGAGTTTCTCTTATTCCGAAAACTTAAAGGAGCTTCCTGATCTCTCAACTGCCATTAATCTCGAGAAATTGAATCTCATAGGTTGTTCAAAACTGGTAGAGCTTCCCTCTTCCATCGGGAATGCTATTAATCTCAAGATACTGTCTCTTGCCAGGTGCACAAGTGTGGTGAAACTACCTTCTTCTATTGGAAATACTATTAATCTAGAAGAATTGGATCTTCAAGGTTGTTCAAGACTGGTAGAGCTTCCCTCTTCTATAGGAGATTTTATTAATCTCAAGAAATTGAATCTTGGTGGTTGCACAAGTCTGGTGGAGCTACCTTCTTCTACTGGGAATGTTATTAATCTAGAAGAATTGAATCTTGAAGATATTTCAAAACTGGTAAAGCTTCCCTCTTTTATAGGAGATTTTATTAATCTCAAGAAATTGAATCTTGGTGGTTGCACAAGTCTGGTGGAGCTACCTTCTTCTATTGGAGATTTTATTAATCTCAAGAAATTGAATCTTGGTGGTTGCACAAGTCTGGTGGAGCTACCTTCTTCTATTGGGAAAGCTATTAATCTCAAGAAATTGGATCTTGGAGGTTGCACAAAGCTGGTTTCAATCCCCAAGCTTCCTGAATCCTTAGAAAACCTAGATGCAGCGAATTGTGAGTCTTTAGAGAGGCTAGATTGCTCTTTTCACAATACAGGGTTCGCTCGCAGCCTCAACTTTTCCAAGTGCTGCAAACTTAATCAAGAAGCAAGAGATCTTATCATGACCTCAACTTGTAAAAAAGCAGTCTTACCCGGAAACAAAATGCCTACAAACTTCACTTACAGAGCCATTGGGAATTATGTATCAGTGACATTGAATGGAATTGATGATATGCATCTTCCAAAATCCTTAAGATTTAAGGTTTGTTTCTTGGTGGTTTATAAGGGAAACGTTAGTCACGAGATGGTATGGGAGTTACCAAATTGTATCCGGGAGAAACGGAATGGGATCAACGTTATGCGTTTATTAAGTATATTCCAGTACTTAAATGAACATTTGTACACATTCGATGTTGAAGAAACAGTGAGTTCCAAAGAATTAGTCTTTGGGTTTGAAGTCGTCGGTGATAAATGGGAGATTGGAGAATGCGGCGTATCTATCTACTCCAACGCTTGAGGTAGGAAGCTGAAGAAATAAACTAATTAGTATCTTAATAAAACCATAACTTGGAGATAAACTAATTGTCATTGTGTAGTTTTGGGTTCATGTCTAATTGAATTAAGCAGAACAATTGCTCATATATATTTGCAACTGTTTCTCTTATGTCATTTTCTTTGTTAATTAGTCATTGCTTCGTATTCTTTTGAGATTTCAATCAACAAAAAATGTTTCTGCAACTTGTTTTGATTTTATCTCTGATACACATCAACCAAAGTTTACGATCCTTTGGAATGAAAAAGGTCAAGAAAAACAAATTTCAATTCTTCAAATCGAAGGCTCCCAAAATCTAACCTTCTATATAATAATAGATAACAATTTATAAATGAAAACCATTAATTTATAATATATTACATATGATATGTCATTTGACTATAATATATTATAAAATTATGTAAAATTTTAAGGATATTTTGCAAAAGAAAAATAAATGAAGTAACCATGTTATGCAAGTTTATTTTATATATATATATATATATATATATATATATATTTGTAAAAAAAATTATTTTTGATAAAACAAGTTAATAAATATGCAATATAGCCCACGATCACCATCATCAATTTTTTTTTAAAAATATGATAGATGATATATGTCACGTTGAAACTCACACGATAAGATGTCGAATTGGCAATCTATTCTTAAAAATTAACTATCTAATGTATGTGACAGTAAATCGTCATGCCCTTAAAAAAACGTTTAAAGATTGTATTGCAAATTACTCATAATTTTGCATGATTCACTTGTATTAAATGTAAAGCTGCATGATAACTTGAAGTCTTTTTCAGAGAAAATCCTTTTTTCTGTCAACAGTTAATAATTGTTTTGGCGATAATTTAAAAGAATTTGTTTTTATAATTATATAAAAGCTTATTTTCATTTTTTTTTTTAAATATATACATAAACTTGTAAAAACAACTTATTTACCCAATGAACATGAAATTATGAAACAAAATCATACATAAATAAAACATGCCAACCAATAAATAAAATTTGAATAACTTTTTATGATGATTTAATTCACAATATAGTTATTTGAAACTATTTGGTCAAGAAAATGATATGTCAAACTGTAAGAGTCAAAACATTTAATAATTGTTACATCTAATGATATTTATTAGCAACTTTGACTACCATATTAAGGTTTGTTCCTCTTGCACTATATACGATCCACTATGTGACCAAAGAAAACAAAAAACTACATACAACATTTACGAAAGGATACAAATTTTCAAAAGTCTCCTTTTCACCATGTCCAAGCACGTATGTACTTGTCTCATGGCTCTCATGGTTATTATCTCAGGTAGTTTAGCTTTTATACATTTCATTTGTTATAATAAATCTTAAAGCCATCTAAAGTCAAGATGGCGGAATATTGTTTACCAAAAGATTAATATCTAAATAGCCCTCTAATATTGTGGGCTAACAAATCGACTTTAGAATTCAGATAACCTAACGGAGACTATAGGAGAGATTGAGAAAGCACTAAATATATAGATTCTTAAGCTTTTATCATCGTCTATAGTTGTCAAATATATGCATGAAAAAATATTTAAATTTGTTATGTATATCTATCAAATCTTATTTCTTATTGAATGCAGTGCTATTGGTTATTCCTAAAACTGAGGCACAAAGGAGATGCAGACAAGAAGTAGAGCCTTGGAAACAATGTTTGTTGCCAAAGTGTAGGGAGTTGTGTTGGAAGAAGTTTAATGGATTTGGAGTTTGTGTTGAGAAGCCTCCAGGCTCTGATAAGTATACATGTAATTGTTTCTACATTTGTTAGCTAGCTGCACCATAATTTTCATTACGCTTGATGTTGTGTAACCATTTTTCAATGGATAACGATTTATTATCTACAAAAATTGATAGTGTCACTACAAAATAATAAAACTTTCTGGTTCCAAAATTAATTATTTAGTTTAACTAATATATCGATTAATTAATTAAAAAAACTCATAAAATTTAACTTTATAGAGGTTCGATTGTTGTGCTTTTAATTAGAAAAATATTTTTCATTTTATAACATAAAAATTGCTAAAATGCACATTATGGATATGGTGTACACAATAAACGATTTGGTATGATTTGTGTAAAAATAACAAATCATTTGTCCTTAAGGTGAACTATATGAACTTTGAATGATTTTGTAAGTGTTTTTAAGGTGTTGTATTGACTATGATTTTTGAATGATTTATGTTAAAATGTAAATTTATTTGTTATTCAACCATGAATAAATTAGAATTCAATGTTATTGAAGTAGTGATTTTATTGGAAAATGGAAATTAGATATATCAACAGAGCTTGTGTATACAAAATTGACAGTGTAATACACTTTGTCAGTGCGTTTTTCTTCACCAATAATCCATGCATGAACATGAGCCATCTTGGAAATGGTGAAAGCGTTATCGATCCCTTACAGTTATCTTTCTCTTGTAAACCTTAGAGATGAGTTTAATGGAGGAATGACAATCTTCACAGATGCGTAGATTCTTAACAATCCGTATTGGTTTGCCAGAACTTGTGCTTATTAACCCAAACGCGACCGCAAGCTTCTCACTGTGGTAATGAAGTGCGTTTTCTTTATCCTCTTCTTCCAAGTTTAACAAAACCTGTGTTGTGATTGGTCTATAACCAGACAGACTCAGTTTGTCTGAGATTTCAACAAGCATTGAGTTGATTTCTTTGGCTCTTGGGTGAGAATCATCTTCCACAAGAAATTCATGTAGCACACCATCAATGTCGATCCAACTACACCCTGGATCCTTTCTTATATCCATCTCCTTCATTCTCAGTCTCATCTCTGAAACCTCTGACCAGTTTCCTTGAGAAGCATACATGTTTGAGAGTGCAACATAAGCTCCACTGTCATGAGGAACCATATCCATCAGAATGTTGGCTACACGCTTTCCCATTTCGACATTTTCGTGCATTCTGCAAGCACCTAAAAGAGCATTCCATATCACATCATCTGGCTTTATGGGCATATTAAGTATAAACTCTTCAGCTTCTTCAACTAGACCCGAGCGACCTAATAGATCAACCATACACCCATAGTGTTCAATTCTAGGCTCTAAACCATCCACACTCACCATTTGACTGAAATACTTCCTACCTTCTTCCACCAAACCAGCATGGCTACAAGCGGTCAATAGATTGATATAAGCAACATCACTTGGCTGAACTCCGGCTTGCCTCATTTTACAGAAACAGTCAATAGCATTATCCGCCTGGCCGTGTATAGCGAACCCATTTATCATTGCACTCCAAGTAATCACATTCACTCGTGCTAATCTCTCAAACACCTGAATAGCTTTCTCGAATTCCACATTTGGAGTACATATCAATCAAAGCAGAGCCAAGCACATCATCAACCCTTATTCCGTTATTCTCTGCATACAAATGCAACCACTCTCCTAGCTCCAGCGAACCAAGCCGCGAAATCGCAGGAAGAACACTAACCAAAGTAACATATTTGGTCGGAAATCTCCTTTCCTCATCTCACAGAAAACCTCTACAGCATCTTTAAAACACCCATTCTGTAAAAAACCAGATATCATCGTATTCCACGAAACAACACTTCTTTGACGCATTTTATCAAACAACATTCGTGCAGCTTTACAATCACCAAGTCTCATTTAACCATCAATCATAACATTCCACAAAACCACGTCACCATCTCTCTTTCTTCTATCAATCATCACCATATCTCGCTCAATAATGTTCTTATAAAACAATACACACGCATCTTTCATCAAACCACACATCACATACACTCTAACGAGATTACTCATCACAAATTCGTCACTACTCAACCCAAGCTTCAAACCCAACCCATGAATTTGCTTACCTTCTTGAATCTTCCCAGTCACTTTTAATAGTAATAATGAAATTCAATGGAATAAGAAGGTAATGTGACCACTAGTAAGGTAGATGAAGTCGTGGGCAAAACGAGATCCACATTCATAAACGGAGAAATATCATATGATGATTTTTAAGATTGATAAATAAGTTTTTCTCGTAGTGTATCAACCATAAACTGAAAATGAAACCACTAAAAGTAGCGGTCGGAACGTTACATGTAATCTATTACATCTGGTTCTTTCCGGTTTAGTAACTTTGTTCTTTTGTAAACTAGAGTTTTGTTTGTAAGAGACCATTAGAAAATTACCATAACCGTTTTCTAGAACTTAACTTGTTAATTTAATAAGGTAACACGTTTTATGTGGTATTTACTTCATTATCATAATGTACATATGGCCGTTTCGAATAAATTTAAGGTTTTGTGTTACTAAAATAAAATATTTTAAAAAAAATTGGGGCCTAAGCTTTTTTATAAAATTGTATAATAATTTACAAATAAGTTTTTAGTTATTTGGGTCCTTAATTTTTTCGGGTTCTAAATTTTAGAGAAAAACTGTATATATTTTTTTAAATGGGTTTTCAAATTTTTTGAAACCATTAACTTTTTTGGACTCTAAGTTTTGTTAAAAGAAAAAACATTCCTAAAACTTAAAGAAAAAATGGTATGATACTTTTAATATAGATCTTAAATATTTTTGGACTATGTGACAGATTCCATATCACACGTGTTAAAGTACGGTCGTGGGTATATATTGGTATCCTAATAAAAAAAAATTACAAGAGTATCTACATATTTATATGGCTGGACAAATATATATTTACGTTACACACAAATGTAACTTTTTTCCAACAAATATATACTACCATTTGTATAATCTTACTTGATAACACTTGTCATGTTAAATAGATATAAACAAGCTTTGCATTACCACAAAATTAATAAAAACACCTTTAATATACATAGAAGTTTTTGTGAATAGTTTTCGTCTCTGTAAATCTCAAAAAATTTGGAGTCTAGCTCCGATTTTTGAAGAATATCAAGCCACAATTCAAAGCAAAACAAATGTAGACAAGAGAACCTATAAATGAATTCTTTTAACATTTAAATAAAAACTTTTAAAGCTTTGACCAAAAAAAAACTTTAAAAAGCTAGAGACAAGAGGTCCCATAGATGGATTCGAGATCAGAGTTGTGTTATTTCCAGTGTGTCGGCGTTAACTAACGTCGTCAATATTGACGTCGCGAATTTTAAAGCTCGACAAAAGCAAAAGGCTATTCACGTGTTAGCCTATGTTGTCAATTTTATTTATTATTATTATTATCTTTTGATAAAGATTTCTATTCAATTTTGTCGACACAAGGTATAACAACGATTTGTACTTCTTCTTTTTTTTGTAATAACAAGTTGTAACTTAATAACCTAAATTTTGTTTATATTAATTTCAGCTCAAAAAACAAAAATGTGACTAATATCTAGAATTTATTTTACATTAATTTTAACTCATCACCAACTTTTATATACTTGATTCTCATGTATAAATATAGTTTGTTTGTTTGTATGATGCTAAAAGTTGTTAATTCAACAATTTAAATTGAGATTAGCAATTTAAAAAAATTTAACAATTGTTGACAAAAATAAATGATTAAATATTTAAATTTTGCATAAAAACATGCAAAACATTTCATAAAATAAAAAATAAAAAATCATTAAACAGGAATTTTCTTTTTGGAAAAAGATATAAAACTAGAAATAGACAAAAGTTGTTAAAAAGAAATAATTAAAAACAAAAAGACAGAGCCGATAAATATCCAACAACTTAACAAACGACACACAACTTTCAAAAACAGTCTTCGCACAGAAACAGAAGCAAATCTTTGTTTTATTTTCTTCTCTGAAACCAAAAAAGCTCCCTGCAGATAGGAAAGAGTTTGGCTCATCGAGATTCATTGTTCAATCATACCAGATCTGTAAGAAAACTTATCTCACACACAGTTCTTCGATTCAATCTTGTTTCTTCCCTGTTTTTCTGTATTTTGTTCGTTGTAAATGTTAACGCCAATTCTAAATGGTGTTTTTAAAAGGCTTTTTATTTGTTTTCATTCAATGTAAATGTGAATTTCTCTTTCTGCATCAATCAGTGAACTTGCAGATACAGTAGTTGAAATGGGAAGAGAAGTTTTTGAGTTGGTGAGCAACAATGAATCTAATGGAAGAGTTCACGTGTCTCCTAAGATAGCTACAGAAGAAGAAGATTATGAGGTGAAGCAATGCACTCAGGATAATTCTTTCTCTCATAATCATAAATCTAATATAATCACAGAGGTATTTTTAGAAAGAGAGATTGTAATTGATTCAGATGTGAAACTGGTTTGATTGACTCTTTTTTGACTTTTGACTATATCAGAACAAGAAACATTTGGAATCTAGAGTGACTCATGGAACTGCTCCAAGGTTTAGAAGTGCTCAGAGAGCTGAAAAACGCAGAGAGGTTAGTTTCAATTGTGGTACAATCTATAACAAGTTATATTCTGTGTTTGTTCACTGATTTTGAAGTTGTGTTTTTGTGGGTTTAGTATTACCAAAAGCTTGAAGAGAAACACCAAGCATTAGAAGCTGAAAGGAACATGCTTGAACAAAGGCAAAAGGTAAAAACAATGTAAATGATATTTTGTTGCTTCTGCAATTCTGAAATTGGAACACAAATTATGCAGGAAGAACAAGAAGCAGCCATTAAACATCTTAGAAAGAACCTCAAGTTTAAGGCTAATCCAGTTCCTGACTTCTATTACCAAGGACCTCCCGTGAAACCAGAGCTTAAGAAGGTATTAAAAACACCTAATCTTCGTTGAGATTCAACAATCAACCTTATCTTGTATGACAAGCAAACTTATGAAATGCCCTCTTATGCAGTTTCCTTTGACGCGTCCTAAGTCACCTAAACTCAACCAATCTCGGAGAATGAGTTGCAGCGATGCAATTAGCTCTTCCGGTGATGAGAATTCGAAGTCAGTCTCTTCACAGAACCGACAAAGCATCGGTATTATAGGACTGAAGGCCTGCTCTCAAGGAAAATGAGTTTTCATTAACCTAATTTGATTGTACCGGAGAAAACCAAACTTTTGATTTCCGGTTATTTCCATTATTTTGTTCGATTTCACTATCGTTATCCTCGAGCTTTTATTGATTGTGTAATTTTTTTTTTCTTCACGTCTGTCTCTACTTGATATCGGTTTTAATTTTACGTAACGTTTAGATATTAAATTATAGATTTGAAGTGTGTAGAGAAATCTTGGATCTAAAGCTTACATCAAGTATATCACTATGGACTAATGATACTACGTTTTTGTGATCTCACTGGCTTTTATATCTCTGCCTTTATTTAAGATTCAACAATGGCTACTTCTAAAAATTCCTCTGTTAAAAGGAATATAAATTGACTCATTGAGCCACCAAAACAAAACCCAAGTGACCTGTAGCTGGTTTGGAGGTTAGTCGACTTTGGTTTGTTAGTTGGTTACAATTGTGTAAAACACAACACCTGAATTCATGTTGCTATCTTTGTTCATTGAGATCAGCTTAAAGAAACCTCAGGATTGTGAAATTCTCTGTTGTACAAACTTTTCAGATATTGAAAAATTGTTGGATTCTGATCTGGCTGAATCGTAGGATCATTTACATCAGTTTTGATCTAAACTCCTATATCTTGTGTGTCTGCATTTCTTCTTCTCGTCTGTTTTGTTTACTTCTTTGCTCTGTTCTATCCATTTCGTTTGTTGATTGAGTCTTTGTCATCAAAACTTGGTCCTTTTCAGTTGGTCTGTTTGGTGTTACATATAAACTTTCCAGTTCAATCTGATTGTACACTAATGACAATTGGAAGAGAAACAAAGGAACCAAATCATATCACAAACTGAGAACTACATCAGTTAATAGTTGTAGCTCAACAAAGCCAAACCTACTTGAATCAACATTTGATGAAACCAAACAAAAAAAAACACTTCTAGATTATGCATATAAATATATATAAAACTAAATCTATATGCAGACAAGTCTGAAGCCATATTGTGATGCAAGACTCTCAAGTATAATATACAATTGCAGAACCACGGCTACAAGACCAATTTTTGGTTAAGTGTGAGCTGATTGGGAAGAAAGTATTCTTGAATGGTTATGCTCGCCTTCGTAAGTCACAATTAGCATTGAAGTTTCGTCTACACATCGCTCAACATGCTTCCTCGCTGGACAACCTCGCACGCTGCTGCATTTGTAATATCCCCTGCAACACAAAAGAAATAAGAAGCAAGTTACAGACCAAAACATCTAAACAAGTTCAATGTTCTCTAGTATATTGTAATGTTAGTTTTACCTAGGATGTGGAGAACCCTTTATTGGCTTTTGTCCGTATTTCCTCCATGAATATTCATCAGGAGGTATATCTGCAATCTTGTTACTAATTGCAGGTACTTTGATTGATCGTTTCACCCTCAGTTTCCTGTAAATAACAATCAAATAAACACCAAACATTGAATCAACCAAGGTTTCTTGGTGGAGAGTTTTATCAAATAAGAAAGATAAAACCAATAAACACCTTTTTTTGGAACAATGACATTTGCTTCTACTCCCACATCTCAAACTACCAGAGCAACTAGACCTCCTCGAATGCTGCGATATATGATCAGACCCTTGAGGTAATCCAATTAAATGGAACGAGTTTCTTTCGTAATCTGTCACACTACCATCCATACTAAGAGATGAAACAAACGATCTTGATCCGTTTGACAAACTTGGGGAATAACAACTCCCACCACCACCACCAACAGACCCATCAAACTTCAGATTTAAACCACTATAGCTTCTTGAATAAGCTTTCTGGTGGTTATGAATAAACTGATAAGGTACTGGGTTCAATGGTTTCGGCTCCACAGGTCGAAAAGGCGGTGGCTTTAGCTCGAGAAACGACTTGTCAACACACATTTTCTCATTAAGCATCATCAATGGAAGACGACCCGGTTTCTGTTTTGGGTCAATATCACCATAACCAGTAGTAGCACCAGAAGCTGGTACAATCTGAAGTGGCTTTGGTGTTAGAACTGGAATGCAACCGCTTATAACATTATTACTGCAAATGGGACTTTCCAAAAAGATGTGTTGAGGCAACAAAGAAGCACTAAACTTGTAATTGTTGTTGTTGAGTTTCCTAATCTTCCTTTGACCTAATCCTCTAGACAAAAGAGAGGAAACTCTCTTAAACTTGGAAACTGCTTCTCTTGTTTCAACCATTATAGATTTGGAATCATTTGTTTGTTGGGTTAAGAGATTCAAAACTCCATGACAGCTTTTGACTGCTGCTTTGTTTGCTGCTTCAACTTCTTCCATTTTCTTAACCCAGAAAGAAGAAAACTAACTTTTTCTCAACTCAAAATCCCTAACACCCAAAATCTTTCGTGAATTAAGGAGATTAAAAATGAATCACAAACTCAAGACAAGAAGAGCACAGAACTCAAACCCTAAAGACCCTTTTAAAAGAGTAGAATCATTACAATGTGAGATATTTTCTCGATACAAATTAAGTAAAAAGAAAAAGCTTAGGAACAAGAAATCTCCCAGATATTAAGGGTGAAAAGCAAAAAATTCTAATCTCACTTTTAGAATAAAACAACAAGAAAAATCTGTATAGGGTTATGAAATTTCTTTCTCCATGTAAGAAAAAAGGAGATTCTTTCACTAAAACGCAAAGCTTCGAGAGAAGTGCAAGAAGAGAGGAAGTGGAGTGGAGTTGGTTCTTCAGACTACAGACACATTTTACAGAGGAAGAAGGAGAGAACAAACAGAGTCCTATGTAAAGGATTTCTTGGTGGGTCCCATTACTGGACCTACTTTGCGTCTACTTATTTTTTCTCAAAGAAAATACAATTAGAAAAAATTATTCTTTTCTTTTTTCCTATAAATAAGTTAACTTTTTTCAACCATAGGATTAGGAATAATAATAGTCCGCTTAAAACACACCCTAAAACATTTTTTTCGTTATTTTTTGAGAGGAAAAATATTAAATTTCTAATACTAGAACTATTAGTTAATTATTTATTTTGATAATAAATTTTGAAGAAAAATTGTAATAATAATTAAATGGATAATGTCTGGTCTAGCTTAAAATCATCTTTAAAATACTAATTGTACTAAGGAAGTATCAAATCTCTATACCAAACTTAATAACTCCATCATCTTAACAAATTTTTTTATTAATAATTAATAAACAAAACATTTAGAGTTTATTACTAAGAATTACTTTTTTTTACATTGTTAATTTTTGAGTTGCCGAATTGATTTTATTCTAATAATTAGGATAATTCAGCTAATAGCTACGAATTAGAATTTGTCAATCTAATTGTTAACATAAATTTTATTTAAAAAAATTGATAGGTAGAATTCTAACTAATATCTCTAGCATTTAAGGTTTTATTTCTCTCATTTATAATTGATAAATTAAATATATTTAAGGTACCATGAATTTTAAATGATTGTAAATAATTTAGATTTTATAAAATTTTAGACGATTCTATATTAATCCAATGAAGTTTTTATGATTTATAACAAAATCCTTAATAAAATCCTCTAAATAACTATAGAATTCCAAATAATCACCTAAAATTACATCATTAATTTTTTCAATAATACTGGATATGATTGTGTTTTTAAAAACAATTAGTTCAATAACACTTGATTTTAGATGTTTTTTAAAAATTCTTGTTTAAATAATAGATGATTTGTCATTTAAACTCAAATTATTTAAAATCAATGTTTTAATACACATCTAAGTTATGAATCAAATCTTTTCGATCTAACTATTGATAAAAAATTAATTTTTTATAGCAAAATATTTTTCTATCTGTTCTAAAATATATGATGTTTGAAGTTTTCACATAAATTAAAAAATTATTTAATATTTAATTTTTTCAACTAAAAATATATTTTTAATTTATGTAACAATTATTCAATCAATTATAAATAAATTTGAATTAAAAAAATAAGAAATAGGCGTAAAATGTCGTCAATGGTGGGGCCAAGTTTCAGCTTGTGTTCTTCACTCTTGAGAATCTCGAGCATAAAAACAATAAAGGTTGACGGATAAGATCGCGACACGTGTCTTGGTTACTCTGTCTCCCTCGTAACACGTGTAGCTGGAATGTTGACTGAACATGCACTATTGTCTGTTTCTTGTTTTATCTTGAAATTGGAAACTTTCTTTCTCTGTCAAGATGTCCGTTTAATTTTTATTCAATTTTCTTTTATTAAATCAAATGATTACGGAAATGTTCTTTTATAGTATTATAATTAACCATTAACAATATAATCTTTCTTTTACAAGAGCTTTTTTTTTTTAAGCTTTGCAATTATAAAAATTTGGAATAATATGAACTGATATAACCTCATAAACATCTAAAAACCATAAAAAAGACAGTATAAGGATTTAAAAATTCCAAGATTAAGACAATTAGAAACTAACAATGATAAATATAAGAACTAAGAGAACTTCTCTTTACGAGCATATATACAATATTTGAAACAATCTTACTAAAATCCGGATTAGTAATTGTTTTAACTGCTTTGAAAAATATTTTTTGTAAAAGATTTAAATTAATTTAATCATATTTTAGAGTAAAAAACAAATTAAAATATGATTAATTTAATTTTAGTCTTTTATAAAAAAATTTGCTTTTCACATGTCAATCAGAATTTAAAACATCTCTGTTTTTTAATATGTAAATTTGGGTGTATATCACAAAATTTTAAGTTAGTTAGTTTATCCATACGCATTTTTCATGTAAGATAATTTAATTATATAATTATTTGTTTATCTGTATAACTAATATATTAAAAACGTGATTGTAATATATACAAATTTCAAAAAATATATATATAAAAAAGTTTGATTGCAAAGAGCGTTACATATTCGGATCGTACACAATCATATGTAGTAAGTGGCTCTCCTCTTTGATTACATGATCTCTTCACCTCTGATTGTGTTTGATCATCGTTTAGATCTATCATCATCTTATGATTGCTGGTGATCATCTATCTCTGATGTATGTTCGCCAAACTCTTTAATATTAAACTTTATCAGTCAAAAAAAAAAAGTATACTAAAAGTTTATCTTATGGTATTTAAAACCACCGACGGATATATTCCACGTTTGAAGAAGATGATTAATTTGTTGCCAATAATAAAAGAGACTAAAATTATAATTAATTAACAAAAAATGGAAATGTGTCAAATTTTTTAGGATGGTTAGAATGATAGGGTTAATGAGTCTTATATCAAAAATTCATTTCTTTTATACTATATATAATAGTTTTATAATAAAATTTGAAGGTGTATCTATTATCGACCATTCTCAATCCGATTATTATAAAAGTAAGTGGGACCAGTAAGTGATCTTTATTCTAGTGGCAGACAGTAAGTTTACGTAAGACATATATACTTGTATAATTAGAAATCGAGTTTTACTATTTATATTATATAGGAATTTGGCTAATAGACCGATCTGTTGTTTTTTAATATTGAAAAAAAAAAGTGGGACCATAAAATGAGAAATAGTTGACCTAGGAAAGATTCTCTTTGCCTCTTGTCATTTTATAAGTGTTTGTTTCTTCGCATGACTATACATATATAAGAACAAATTTTCTTTTCTTTTTCATGGTTTCAACAACTAAGAACGAAATAAGTTATGGCCTTGGACGTTGAATTCCACTAGACTATAGTGATTGCGTTTGTAGCATTCTTTTGGAATGTAAAATTTTATATACTAGAGTAATAATAAAAAGCAACTTTTGTATAGTCCAAAGCAAATATAATAAGTTATATAGACGTTTTATTTGTCCTTGTATGTTCGTCTTCTACGCGTTAGGCCAAGTAGGCATGGCCAATTCATTCATTTTTGTCAAATTTTCACACCTACGAAGTCCACTAGATTGGCCAACTCCACTTCTTGAAAATATCACTAAATAATTTTATAAATTATTATACTTTAACAAAAAAAAACATAATATTTAAATATTATAACAACAGTGATCCACTAGGGTTTCTCGAAACGGTCAAAAAAAAAAAGATTAGGAGGAAAAGCCAAAAAGCAAATCGATGATTTGGTTGACAATTAATAATAATTTGTGACGCATGAGGGTTTCTTTGTAGAATTTGGATTTCGAATCAAACCCCATGATGCATAATCTTATCATCATTCCTTTCATTGATTTTACTCACATCCAATCATATACAGATATGGATGTGCATGTGCAACTTTAATTATGATCCCTGCCGTATTCTGATTCTATTCTATAAAGACAAGACTATAATAATTCACAATTGGGTTATGCGATTACTATAACATTTTCTATCATATAATTGAAAAGATTAAATCTATATTTCCATAAAGATTTCTTAGATACGAGATCAATGGCAGATCTAGAAACTTTATTTACCGGGAGAAAAAATATAGCACAATAATATTTTATAAGAACTTTAGTAAATCTTAATAAAAGTATTTTATGCTCGTTTATCATTTAAAATTTTTGGATCACTTTTTTATTTGAAACTTTTAAATCATTTTTTCATTTGAAATATATTTAAATAATATTTTTTAATAAAACACACAAAAAAATTATTTAAATATTAGTTTTTAATTCGATTGTGTTTTTCACCAGCTTTATTGTTGATTTAATTCAAACACACAATCAAGATGTAAACTGTGGTTAGATATATGAGAACTAGTCTCGAAGAAATTTTCAATGAGATACATTTATTGAGATAAACAAAATTTAAATTATTTTTGTGAAAAAAATTTATCCCGAAAAAGAATAACTATTTCTTTTGAGTATTGAAAAAGATAATTCTCATGAAATTAAGTAGAAAATAAATTATTTAATAGAAAATAATAAGTTAATAACTTTTAATAATTGAATAAAATACTACATAATAAGTTACATGTTGGAGGTTCTCTGCAAGCAAAAGTAATAAAAGGGGAAGAAAGGAGAATAAAAAAATTTAGATGAAAAATAGATTTTTTTGTTTTTTTGGAACTAAAAATAGTATTTTTTTAGGGTTTTGACTTTGTAAACAAATTTAGTTTATATTTTGGATATATTTAGTGTAGACTTATATATAAAGAAGAAATATTTTAATTAAGTGGGCTTTTATCTTAAAAGATGGGGTAATTTTTATTTTCTTAATGGTGGCATTATATAAATTAGAAAAAAAAGTTACTTAACAAAATGAGATAAACAAGACAGGTGGTCCAGTGGTAGTGGTCACTTTACAAATTCTTAAACACCAGGGTTTGAGTCTTCCTCAATGTAAAGAGAAAGAAAAAAAAAATTTTAAGATATGAAATTTTACTATGGATCGGGTCTTGTCGATCAAATTATAAAAGTAAAGTTGACAAAAAACAAAATGAGATTAAAAAAAATTAATGGTGGCAAGTACATCAGCCATTGTACGAGATTAGTAGTTGGTATTAAATGTATTAAAATTCTAAGATGTCACTATCTTCTTCAATCAATAGTCATTTAGTTTCCAACTCAAAGATCTAGTTTACTAATGAGATCTTAGATTTTTTTTTTCTTTTTCACAAATAGAAATATCATTCATGCGTTGAACTCTCAAGTATCAAGACTCCACCTAGTATTACTTTGGCAATAACATCTGTCACTTGGTTATACGATCTCTCTTTCCAAACTTAAAATCGATTTCTTCAAATTGGTTAGAGAAGGATAAAATATCTTGTAGACTTGTACTATGCCAAAATGATCTTTAGAATTATTATCAAAGAAATAGAAAGTGATCTTTAGAACAAGGCTCATTCCTCTTGATGCCTTTGGTGAGTAGCTGCGAGTTAGAGTACTGATGTTTGCTGAAAGTTAGTCCAAGTGATTAAATTTTCACATCTATATTTTTTTTACTGGAATTTAATTAAATTTAGGATTTGAATTAAGATTATGGTGATGCATTGGAGAAATCTTATTGTTAGGGATATTATTCATACGCATTTGTGATCCAGTGTCTTGTATTATGTCATGTATAGAATGTTCTTATTCTAGTTTACCTTAGTGCTACACTTAGTTGTTGTATATAAGTCATATGTATTCATCCTAGTAACACATCTACACACTATTTTTATATGGTAACATGATGAATGTCACGAGACTTACTCCACTGAAAGCATTTCCAATAATGCTTTAAATTTCTCTTTAAACTTTATATTCAAAGAAAAACCTTCTTTAATGGTATTTCAATCAGATCTCTATTTTTTTCTTTGAATTTGAAGAATCTCTATTTTTACTTTCATTTTTAAATAAAACTTTTTCTTTACAAAATGATCCCTTAATTTTTATTATTTTATTATTTTATACCTAACTAAAATTTTAAGATTTGATAAAAACAAAAAACTGAAACATTATCAGAAATAATAATTTCCCTGAATTTAGTGAATTTTTAACTAATAAATATAACTAAAAATTATAAAATATAACAATAACATATATTATAATAGAAATTACATGAACATATTATTTATATAAATAACAAAACATAAATTATAAATATATAATTATCACGAATATATTATATATTTGTCAAAATTTCATGATTTTGCTAATGTTGTTATCGATTATTTATTTAAAATTAATATATTTGGGTTAAATATATATATTTGAAAAGTAGAAGAGTATCATAGAAATTAGTAATAAAAATGATACATCAAAATATTATTAAAATATTCATTTGAAGTAAGAAATGAAGTAAAACATTTGAGCAAACTTTTCCTTCATTTTTAGAGAACTTCATTTGTGAAGGAAAAAATGAAAGCAATCATTTGAGTTGATCTCACTATATGATATGGAGTCAAAAAAAAAATTTCTTATACCATCTCCAACCCATTTCTCCATATTTTACTCCAAAATAGAGTTACTATATTTTTTTTCCAACTTATTACTCCATTTTTTACTTCAAGAAATAGATTTCAAACCTATTCTCTTTTCATTTTATTATAAATTTTCAGTAAAATCCTTTTAATTTTCATAGTTATAAATTTGACCCATCTAATTTATTTCTAACAATAATTTGAGAAATTAAACTATTATCTAAGCTAAACATTTATTATTAACATAAAATAAAAGAAAATCACACTACATAAGCTATTGTCTAAATTAAACATTGAAACATGTTGTTTAAGTAAGTGTTTTTATCTTCTATTTTGGTGCTAATTATGTGTTTTTATGTTGTCATTTTTTTTCTTTTAAGTGATGTATTTTTAATTTAATTATTTGTGACATCATTTTAAAATTGATTTCAACTAATTTGATAAGTAATTTTTAATATACTTTAGTATAAGCTTTTAAAATATAATTTTTTAATCATAATAAATGAAAATAATTATTTAGAATTTGAAAGATTAGAATATAAATAAAAAATGTTTTATTCCAAAATAGAGAAACACTATTCATTCCTCTATTTGAAATAGGATACGAAATTAGGTTGAAGTAGGTTTTACTCCATAAGTGGGTTGGAGATGTCTTTAGAAGCTAAGAAGAAGACCACATGAACCACTGTGTCCATTCAAAATAAAGCATCCGTACATAAATGAGGCTACAGAGTGTTACTGCAAATATCTCATAAAGCTTCTAGAAATCCTAAGAGACGTTGAAGAAGTTCAAAGGAACTGCAAGGACTTTCACATAAAGCTTCTATAATCTAGTTTCTACAGTCAATGATTTGTAGAAAATATTTTTGATAACATATAAGAACAAACACATAGGGATATTTTTCTTACAAAAGTTTTCGACTTTAGATTAATTCATAAAAACAATAGGTATTGTCTCATGTTCTTTTTTTTTTGCCTATCACACTACATAAAAAAAAAACACCAAATCATGATTCCCTTTTTGTTACTCTCCGAAGAAAGCTTATCGTCCTTTGGGATTTACAATTTGAGAAAATATTCCACTGTTTTCTTCAGAGGACAAGTCACTCACATCGTGTTCTCCAACGCCGACGTTAACCGCCATATCTCCTTCTCCTCCACCTAAATCCTCCGATCCACCACCATGACTCTGTGTTCGTCGAGATCCATCACCTTCTTGTAACTGAAGTGCAAATTCCAGATTCCATAAAACATCTCCCATTGTTGGTCGTTCTAATCCACTATCAGATAAACATTTCTCTGCTGTATCTGCAAATTTCTTCAAACATTCATGATTGATCTTCCCTTTGAGATTAGGATCAATTATGTCTTCTAAAGTCCCTTTGCGTTTACAATTCAATGCCCAATCTCCAAGACTTACTTGTTCTTTAGGTAAACTAGGGTTTAACGCTGGTCTTGCACATAAGATCTCGAACAGAACAACTCCGAATGAGTAAACATCAGATTTCTCAGTTAGTTGTTGTCTTCTGAAGTATTCTGGATCCAAGTACCCGAAACTCCCTTTGACAACTGTTGTTACATGACCTCCGTTCATGTTTGGTCCGGTTTTGGACAAACCAAAGTCAGAAACTTTAGCAACCCAATTCTCATCAAGTAAGATGTTAGTTGTCTTCACATCACGATGTATGATTGTGTACTTTGCTCCTGTGTGAAGATAATGTAATCCTCTTGCAGCTCCAATGGCGATCTCTAATCGTCGTTTCCAAGTTAATTGGGGTTTTTTCGTGTTGTATAGATGTTCTCTAAGTGTTCCAAGAGCCATGTAATCATATATCAAACACATTTCTCCACCATCATCGCAGTATCCGATCAAGGAAACCAAATGTTTGTGTCTCAGTCTCGAGAGAAGTTCAATTTCTGTCTCGAATTCGTTGAGCCCTTGTTCTGAATTCGGGTTTGATTTCTTGATTGCCACTTTTGTGCCTCCATCTATAACTCCTTTGTAGACTTTACCAAAACCTCCAACTCCAATAACTTTGGACTCGTCAAAGTTTGAAGTTCCTTGTTTGATTTCAGACAATGTGAATCTTCTACATAAACCTGCTGCAAGAGTTGATAAGTGGCTTCCGTTGTTGCTCTTACCAGATATAGTAGATTTAGTTGCAGATGTGTGAGAGTTTCCATATAGAGGAAGCCAACTTGATGTGTGTGATTCTGTGCCTGTGAACTTTCGTTTTCTATGATACACTGTGAATATGAACGCACAAAGTAAAAACGCTGCAACTCCTCCAGCAGAACCAATAAGGACAGTTTTGATTCTTCTGTCACCCTCAAATTCCCTTTTAACCTCTTCATTAGCTTGCATTGGTGATGGTTGTGGGTTTGGACCAGCAAGGTTTTTCATTGTTTCCATCTTGAAAATCTCAAGTCCATTAAGCTGTGAGTCGAGATATTCTGGTTTGGCTAGTGTTGATGGTGTCATTTGAAGCCAAATATCTTCGCCTCCTTGTCCTCCGTTTTTGGCATCAACATATATCGCATAATCTTTGTAAGTTGGTATACCTTTTCCTCCTGTCCATGCGAGTATATCTGCTGCATTCATATCACCTTGTGCGGTTCTATTGTTGATGTAAATGTTGAAAGCTTTCTGGTTGACTTTAGAGAGTTGAAATTCACAAAAATGGAGTCTCATGATGTAGGTGAAATTAGTGTCAACTTGAAACAACCATGTGAGATTTGATTTGATGTTGATATCTCCGTTTGGTCCCTGGGATCGAGCAGTTTTATAGACATCAGCTGGAGCGCTAGAATCCGACTGATTTCGATAATCGATCCTGAAATTGTTGCTTGCTTGAAGGGTAACACCAAGACCAGCACTGAAAATGTAAGGTGCATCATTGTACCAAGTTCTGGTTAATCCACCAGAGTCTTGGCTTCCGGGAATATCCTGACCACCTACATTAAGCCTAAACATTGTCTGAAGATTCGCAGTCTTAGCATCCGTTGTTTGATCTGAGAACCCAATAAGAGTAGCTGAATCAAACAAGTCTGGCATCTGAACAACCTCAATACCATTGATGAAAGCAAAAGCCTTTGGGTGTTTATCCGAGGGAGTAAATGTGATGCTCAAAACATCTTTCTCGATTGGTGCAAGAGAATATTCTTTAACGAGGTAAGCCTGCGTTAAGGCTTGACATGTGATAGCTGCGCTAAAGTTGCTGAGAAGAGTAACATCATTAGCTGCCACAGAGAAATAAGAGTCGGTAATGCTGAGTCCTGTGTACGTTGATGGATAGAAATGTAACCGAAGCATATGTCTTTTGTCTCCTTTAACAGGAATCTCATAAGTTGCAGGAGCTGAAAAGATTCTTGCTGTCATGTAAGGAACCGTTGAGAGAAGTGAAGGATCTTGATAAGTAGCTATTGCATGAACCGTGTTTCCGGTTTTTAAGAACTTGGTGTCGGGTTCCCATTTCTTCTTGTCTGGATCAGAAGCTGCTTCTGTTGCCCCACAGCTCAATGCGAAATCTTGGCCGTTAGATTGAGATGGAGAAACCAGAAGAACATAGAAGAAACAAAGAAAGGAAAACAGGTTCCAGATTTTCTCGTTCATGGCTGAAACATACGAAACGTTTAAGCGTAAGAACGTCTTCTTAAAGAAATGAAAAAAAAGCTTAGTTGTTCTTCTCTAAAGGCTTTACCTCAAGATACCAGCAGAGAAAGCTGGAGGCTTGTTTCTCTCCTCTTTGCAACCTAACGATGATTGATCAAAGCCATGGAAACGGAAGCAAAAGCCCCATCCCAGCAAGACAAAAGACTCCTCTTTTTTTGGGTGTCGGAAAGAGAAAGAGAAAGCTTCTTGAATCTATGGAGGAGAGGATTAACCGAAGAAACCTATATTTAGATTGTTGAGTTTTTAATTCACATTATACTTTGTTATTTCAAACGTATAGTAGAATTCTGAAAGTTGACTTAATCCTATTAATAGGAAAACTAACGAGATTAGTCTTATAGAGTAGGATAATTATGAAATTCGTTTTGTGTTAGGGGCCAAGAATCTAAACAAAGAAAGGTAGCTAAATATATGGGGATGAGTCTTAATTTGTATCAAATTTAAACAATGGAGGAAAATAGCTTGACCATACAATGCATAAATCAATGGTTAAAAACTACTTTTTCCAATCCTACATTAAAGCTTCTTGAATCTCTCTCTCTTGTTTGGGTGTTTATGTGGTCGGGTCGGCAAAATTTTCAGGTAGAGAAAAAGAAAACATAAGATTTTCTAATCAATCCGACCCGTAGAAGCTTCTTTGTTGGCCGCGTAAATTGGTGTCGCACGCGGCCATCAGACGAAGAACACACATTTAGACCCTTAAAGCAAAACCAAAGAAAACAAACTCAGGACACGCTCTTATTTGCACCACAAGGTTATCTTCCCAAATTCAAAACCTCTGCCTTGCATTATAAGTTACCTCTTCAAAGTAGTTAAAAATGGTGAGGAGAAGAGAAGGCCTTACCTTACCAATCTCATCATCAACGCCATCGCTTCCTGCGCCACTACCTTGTGGAACAATGGCACCACAAAAAGGAAAACAAAAGTTATCGAAACAATTATCTATGCGTGAGACACCGCGAGATGTTGCTTGGGAAAGAAGGCGGCGTCAAATGTTAAAGATTCAGGAGAAGAAGCATAAAGGAGTACCTTTAAATGATAATGATCAACCGGATCTAACAGACGAAGACTTAAGGGAACTTAAAGGGTCTATTGAGTTAGGATTTGGTTTCAAAGAAGAAGCCGGACAAAAGTTGTGTAACACATTACCAGCTTTAGATCTTTACTTTGCTGTGAATAGGCAGCTTTCACCTCTCCCTTCACCTAGTAGCAATCGTAGTAGTCTCGGAGGAGATAGTTCCTTGTGTTCTACTTCTGTATCCTCAAGCAGCATACCTTGTAGCCCAAAAACCGATTCGGATTCATTGAAGATCCTTTGCCCAGGTAAAACAAACTTTCTTTTTGTCTTTTCTTCATATGCTCCACATATATAAGGCATATACCAATCAATGAAATTTGAGTTGTGCAGGAGACAATCCTCAACAGGTGAAGCAAAGATTAAGGCATTGGGCACAAGCTGTTGCATGTTCTGTGATGCAATCTCACTGATGAGTATGTGTAGATCAATGTTTCAACTTGAAACAACTCTCATTTTTAAAACTTTTTGTGTGTGAGATAGGACAGAGAAAGAATTCTATGTACTAAGTAGGATCTCTCTGAAAGAGGGAAGAGCTATAAAAAAGAGAAATGTTTTGGGAGAAGAAAAGAAAAATAGAGAGTAAGAGATTAAAGCTCTCTCTCTCGACATTCTTGTGCAAAGGGAACAAGAAGAAAAGATGAAATCCTTTCATATTCATGTACTAATAAACATATAATATATGGTCATGAATTTGATGGTTTATTTTCCAATATTCAATTTTACTTGTAAAGAGCCTTACATGAATGATGCAATGCACTGCTTAATGATTATTTTCCTAATATTTCTTTTCACAATATTTTACTTGTTTATACAATATTTTTTAGTACCAATGTAAATGAAAGACACAAATCAAATTGGGTTTAAATCCAAACTCCTACTCAATCCACAAAAAACTTGAGTGTTAACGATGAGGATAATGAATCACATATTGGGCCAATTAAGGACAAAATCAGGCCCTATGTGAAACCACTTAGTTAAGCTTTGCGTATTATCCTCAAACTTTCGATCAAATGACAAAACATACTTAAAATTTGCTTAGAAATTAATTAGTAACACATCGTATAGTTAAATCCTCACTATCTTCTTTTTTTTCTTCACTCCCAACCCTAAGAAAACATTCACGCCGGGAAAAAAAACCCGTCACCGTCGTTTTGCTGTTTCTTCAGCTCAACGCCGTCGATTGGTCCTCTTCCTCACAGTCCTATGTAAAGCTTCTCATTATATAATTAAGCTTTTCGTAATTCCCTCTGGTGTCGTTGAACGAGCTCTCAATTCGCTGCTTCGTTTACACTGTTGTAGATCTAAGGATATGGCGATTTCCAAAGATCTTTATCCTTCTCAGGAAGATCTCTTATATGAGGAAGAGCTTTTGCGTAATCAATTTAGCTTGAAGCTGTGGTGGAGGTATTTGATTGCTAAAGCTGAATCTCCTTTCAAGAAGCGATTCATTATCTACGAGAGAGCTCTAAAAGCTCTTCCCGGTAGCTATAAATTGTGGTACGCTTATCTTCGAGAACGGCTCGATATTGTTAGGAATTTACCTGTTACTCATCCTCAGTATGATTCTCTCAACAATACTTTCGAACGAGCTTTAGTTACTATGCATAAGATGCCTAGGATTTGGGTTATGTATCTTCAGACCCTTACGGTGCAGAGATTGATTACTCGGACTCGGAGAAATTTCGATCGTGCGCTTTGTGCTTTGCCTGTTACGCAACATGATAGGATTTGGGAACCGTATCTTGTGTTTGTTAGTCAGGATGGAATTCCTATCGAGACTTCACTTAGGGTTTATAGGAGGTATCTTATGTATGATCCTACTCATATTGAGGAGTTTATTGAGTTTCTTGTTAAGTCAGAACGTTGGCAAGAATCTGCAGAACGGTTGGCTTCTGTGTTAAATGATGATAAGTTTTATTCTATCAAAGGGAAGACGAAGCACAAACTGTGGATGGAGTTGTGCGAGCTTCTTGTGCACCATGCGAATGTTATCTCGGGGCTTAATGTCGATGCTATCATCAGGGGAGGGATTAGGAAGTTCACGGATGAAGTGGGAATGCTGTGGACATCTCTTGCAGATTATTACATTAGGAAGGGTTTGTGGGAGAAAGCTAGGGATATCTATGAAGAGGGCATGATGAAGGTGGTTACTGTGAGAGACTTCGGTGTTATATTTGATGTTTATTCAAGATTTGAGGAAAGCACTCTTGCCAAAAATATGGAAACGATGAGTTCAAGTGATGAGGAAGATGAGAAAGAAGAGAATGGTGTAGAAGATGATGATGAGGATGTCCGCCTCAATTTTAATCTGTCTGTGAATGAGCTGGAGAGGAAAATACTGAATGGGTTTTGGTTGAACGATGTTAATGATGTTGATCTTAGATTAGCTCGCTTGGAAGACCTGATTAATAGAAGACCTGCATTAGCAAACAGTGTTCTCCTCAGGCAAAATCCACACAATGTTGAACAATGGCATCGTAGAGTCAAAATATTTGAAGGAAACGCAGCAAAGCAGATTCTCACGTACACAGAAGCAGTGAAAACTATTGATCCCATGAAAGCAGTTGGGAAGCCTCACACGTTGTGGGTTGCTTTTGCCAAGTTGTATGAAAACCACAAAGACCTGGTCAATACAAGAGTGATTTTTGACAAGGCAGTCCAGGTAAATTACAAAAATGTGGACCATCTCGCCAGTGTATGGTGTGAGTGGGCTGAGATGGAGCTGAGACATAAGAATTTTAAAGGAGCATTAGAGCTGATGCGGTGTGCTACAGCTGTACCAACAGTAGAAGTCAGACGGAGAATCGCTGCTGATGGCAATGAACCAGTCCAGATGAAGCTACATAAATCCTTGAGGCTTTGGTCCTTTTATGTGGATTTGGAGGAAAGTCTGGGGACTTTAGAATCGACAAGAGCAGTCTATGAGAAAATATTGGATTTGAGAATAGCTACGCCTCAGATTATATTGAATTATGCTTTCCTTCTTGAGGAGAATAAGTACTTTGAAGATGCGTTCAAGGTGTATGAAAGAGGTGTCAAGATATTCAAGTATCCTCATGTGAAAGACATATGGGTAACCTATCTTACAAAGTTTGTCAAGAGATATGGGAAGACAAAGCTGGAGCGGGCTAGAGAGTTGTTTGAGCATGCTGTTTCAATGGTAAGCCCATCATCTATCCTTTTAGCCGTGCTTGGCAAAGTAGTGTTATTTGTGTTGTCTGACCACAGATCTGATGAAATAAGCACCAAAGTTACCTGCTTTTAAATTGCTAGTTGCTCAGTGAACTTGTCTATTGATGTGTTGATATTGTTCATGATCTAACTTGTCTTGTATCTATCTTTCAGGCTCCATCTGATGCTGTCAGGACTTTATACCTTCAGTATGCTAAGCTAGAAGAGGACTATGGTTTGGCCAAGCGAGCCATGAAGGTTTATGAGGAAGCTACCAAAAAAGTGCCAGAAGCTCAGAAGCTAGAGATGTATGAGATATACATTTCTCGTGCTGCAGAGATATTTGGTGTTCCCAGAACAAGAGAAATATATGAGCAAGCAATAGAATCTGGGCTTCCACACAAGGATGTGAAGATCATGTGCATAAAGTTTGCAGAGCTGGAGAGGAGCTTGGGAGAAATTGATCGTGCTCGTGCACTCTACAAGTATGCCTCTCAGTTTGCAGACCCCAGGTCTGATCCTGAATTTTGGAACAAGTGGCATGAGTTCGAGGTTCAGCATGGAAACGAAGACACATACAGAGAAATGCTTCGTATCAAGAGAAGTGTTTCCGCAAGTTACAGTCAGGTTAGTCGTTTGATCCCTATGTAAAGTATAGTACTTGAAGAGTGTTTTGCTTCAATTTTCCATTGTTTTAGCAACTTTTTTGTGCATCAGAGAATCCATTTGCTCTAGTTATTGACTTGGAGTTGGATTGGAAGCTGACAATCTTTTGTTTTATTTTATTTCAGACTCATTTCATTCTACCGGAGAACATGATGCAGAAGGACAAGCTGGTAGATGTGGAAGAAGCAAAAGACGAGCTGAAGAAAGCTGGTTTACCCGATGACGAAATGGCAGCTCTAGAGAGGCAGCTCTTAACTACAACTTCCACCACAGATGCAGCCAAGGAAAGCGGAAGAAGACTTGGTTTTGTGAGCGCAGGAGTCATTTCACAGTCTGGTGAGAATGAGGGTAAACCAATGACAGGGAATGGAGAAGACATTGAGCTTCCCGATGAAAGCGATGATGAATCTGATGGAGGAGACGACAACGTGGAGATTTCCCAGAAAGAAGTTCCAGCTGCTGTATTTGGAGGACTCGCTAGAAAGCGAAACGAAGAGGGCGGAGAAGCTGGAGAAGCTACTGAAAACGGTGCAACTAAGAAACTAGGTGCACTTGAGAGGATCAAGAGACAGAAGCTTAATCAATAGATAAGTGGTCTAGATCCAATTAGTCAGTGATCCTGGAACTCAACTAAATTGTATTATCCAGAACTAAACTTAGAAGAGGAATTTGTATTTTGTTTTGTCCAAATTCTATCATTTTTGTTTACAACAGATTCCTGTATTCCCTTTGTCTTAACCATAAAGTCTGCAAATTCTTTGCTTTTCACTCAACAAAGCTTTATAGATTCAAACACCAAATTGATTACACACTTTTCATAGGAAGGCTAATTTGTTTCTTCCAAAAAAGAGCAACTGAGCTAAACTCATTGCATATAATTGTTTTGTTGTAGCTACAAGAAAAAAGTAAACTCTAAAAAAGTCTCATCATCTTCATACATTTTCCTTCGAGTTTGAAGAAACCTCAGTTTTTTCCTCTTCTTTGTTGCTCATTGATATTGAAGACGACTCAGCAACAGAATCTTCAGGTTCTGTCTTAAGCTCAGACTCAAACTCTTTTGCAGCCTGCATTATACCAAAACCCACAAGGCTTATCATCAATTCAAGGAACACAAATAACATACAACAAAAAGCTATATATCTTAAGACAACAAACATGAGCCAAAACAATCACCACAAGTTTTTAACAAACAAACAGATCTCTGGAAATTGTTTACACTGCTATATTAATCCAAACATCAAAACATGTTTGATCTATATTATACATCGAAATTATCAGTGATTCATACAGTCTACAGGCAAATGAAGTGTTTTTACTCTTGATCTTTACTCTATACAGCAAAGCTATACACACTGAATTTCAAAACTTTGCAGTCTTATTATCAGTTCCTCACAAATTTAGACACAACTCATACAATAATTAACTAAAAAGTTGAACCTAGAAAAATTCCCAAAAACACATTCCTCATTTACATCAATTCCAACAAAAATCAACTCTAGAAACTCCAGAATTACATAAAACCCAATCCTTTTATCTGATTGAAGTGAAGAATTCATCAAATTATAACAACCACAAATTGAAATTATCAAAAAACAAAAATTTCAATCATCAGCAGACCTGTTGAAAGCTCTTGACTGTTTTGCCAATACTCTTTCCAATCTCAGGAAGCTTCTTAGGTCCGAAAAGCAAAGCAGCGACGCCAGCAATCACAGCAAGCTCAGGCACACCGAGACCAAACAGGGCATTACAAGTGAGTGGCTTTCTTGTTGGTTCCGGTCGGATTTTCCGTCGAATCGCCACCAAAGAAGGAGCGTTTTGTCGGGTCGTCACTATAAAGCAATTGGAAAAGAAGGAAGAGCGACATGATGATAGAGGCAGAGTTACTGGCAAAGGAGAAGATAGAGTCGCAATAGATGTCGCCATTACTGCCACTTCTGGTTCTAAAGCTATCTCTGTGTGTGATTTTTTATCCTTTTATCCAATATCAAATAAAATAATATCTTGGCTACTATGCACAAATCCTATTAATAATACACTAAAACTTCAATAAATTAATGATATAAAAATTACAACATTATCAATATTTTAGTTAAACCAAAAAAATAATTTCGATCTCATCACTTAATTTCATTGAAACATTTTCCATTATTTTTCTATTATGAGAGTAAAATTTTATATTATATAGAGTAATTCAACATCAATTGAATTGATTTTGATCAAAAAAAAACATCAATTAAATTGATTCAATTCAGTAGATTTACCAGAAAAAATGGATGAAGTTTGTAATCCTTAAAATATAATACACTGCAAAATTTACAAAGATATGTACAAAGTATAAACTTGCAAGCGTTAAGATGAATGGAAATTAGAAGTTCAACACAAATAAATAAGACGAGAAATTGGGTTAAACAAAACGAAATTGCATAATCTCAAAAAACAATTCTTTACAGATCATAGAGCTTCTTCATTTTTGTCTGATTCACGCTCATGAATGATCATGATCCACATAAAGATTCTTCTTTACCAGCTCTACTGATCCCCAACGCTTCGAATACGTTTCTGCAGATGTTCCAAGCTCGCAACTCTTCGCATTGAATCTGTTCTGTTCATCTTGCAGCCAACCAAGGCCTTGCTTTTGTTGCTCGAGCTAATGTTCTCTGGTGTAGTCACATGGCTGCTGGTATCTACAGAATTTGATGTCTCTGAAGGAAGAGTGACAGTTGAAACAACTTGAGGCATAGTGTGGAACATTGGGTTGAATCCTATCACTCTCTTCACTGTCTCCTCAGCCATTTTCACCTGCAAAATAACATCTTTCACTAGTGTTATATAGCTGTCCCCAGGTGAGTTTTGGTAAGAGAGAAAAAAATAGATCTTACCTTTGCTTGTAAGGTCTCAATATTGGCTTTTAGAACTCTGTTTTCTACAGCTGCGTCATTGAATGTCTGAGTTACATCAGTGAGACCCTTCATGAGCTTAGCATTCTCTACACGCAGCTGTGAAACCTGCCAGAGAAAGAAAATTGAGATGGAGATTGTAACAAGTAAGCTAAATAAGGATAAAATGCGGCAAGATTAACATACTTGTGTCTCTAGCTCACTCAAGTGAGCCTGCTTTCTTCTTCTGGACCGTCGAGCTGATTCTCTGTTAGAGAGCATCCTGTAATAAACAAACAAACATACAAATGTTCAAGCAAGATTTTGTCTTGTGAAAGGAAACTTGAGGATCAGGGAACAAAAAGGATGTAAATTTATTACCTTCTCACGCGTTTGACATTGGTAGGGCACATATTTGTTGCATCATCAGCTTTTTCTTCATCACCAGAAAGTTCAGATCCACTTGTTATAGCACTGCTTATCATTGGTGTAGCTGGGAAATGAAAAAGCAAACAAATTGCTCTATTAGCATGAGCGGTATTGAGATTTGCTAAAATTACGACAACTATCAAGAAGACATCTTAAAAAGGCTAATCCTCATAGCGGTAAAGGAATCAACAATTCATTGTTTTCGTTTTTGCAATCCATACAGGCATCAATGAACCGAATCAAAAATATGAAAGCATTGTATGAGCAAATGAAAAACCTTTGGAAGAAGAAACTAGAGAGCCTTGTTCTGATGTACTAGATGTATATGCTCCTCCATTCTCAGATTTACCAGAAGTATCTTGAGGTTTGATGAAAGACCCCTGTCAAGTTTCAATGTTAACACCATAGATCAATTATAACCAAGTAATTAAACAAAGAGTGTAATCTTAAGGATAATAGCAAATACTCTCTTTTTTTCATCTAATTCAAATCAACTGAGGATAAAATAGAAAATTCACAAACTCAAATCATATTCCAGAGATCCTTAGATCTTGATACCCATGCAGAACGAAACAAAATTAGTTTTTTTCTCGAAAAACTCATCAATGTTTCATACAAACTTAAACATTAAAACCCCAAACTTGACAAAAGGTTTGATTTTTTTTTTATCTTTCCAAAAAAAAAGCCACATTTTCCCATATCCAGTTTCTTTGATGCACAGGAAAACATAAACGAGTTCCAAAAAAAAAAAAACACAACTTTGGAAACTAAAAATACAAAACGAATAAGATACTAAATTATCAAAGAGAGTAGTGAATTTACCCTCTTCATGGCGACAGCAGCACAAGCTAAATTGAGTTTACTCTTTAGAAAAGCTCTGTATTCCTCTGAATCAACCGGAACATTCGGAGAAGAAGGTGTAGTGACGGAAACGCCATACGCACTCGTAGATTCTCCGGCACTTGTGTCGTTAGCAACGGCGGAGGATTCTTGCATGAAATGACGAAATGCCCATTCCGAAGCACTTCGATTCATCGTCGTTGTTCCATCCACCGTTTTTGTTGCCATCGCCGGCCAAAGATCGTTATCGGAGGTTTCTTCCACAGTGAAATTTTTTTCCATTTTTTTTTGGTAATTTGCTGTTTCTCAAAAATTGTTTTTTATAGTTTTGCTTCAAATTCTTCCTACAATTTCCTTCTTATCCGATTGGACAGTCTTTGCATTTTTATATGTTATTTTCCGACAAAATATTAAAATAAAAAAGTAAAAATATGTTATTTTCAGCTATTTTTTAATTATCATGTTATTATCAACAATGGTCCGACAAGAATAGTGTATTCCCATTCACACCAAAAACTTTTGAGTTATTCCATAAGGTCACAATTCTTTTTCTTTTTGGTTGAAAAGGCCACGATTTTCTCATATGAACTAAAGTGTTTCGTTTTTCCATCTAGTGTTCTGTTCAATTAGAACTATAAAATGTTCGTTTAAACGTATATTCTAATTTCAACAATTTTCACTGAAGTATTTTTAATACATACTTTGATGTGCTTAATTGGAACAATAACACACAGTAATGTGGTTTTTAATTTAAATTCTAGCCATGTAAATAATTTATTAAAAAGTAAATGGTTTTTAGTTTAATGACATGCGGTAAATTCATTAAGACACGCGTACTTGTATAACCAGGGATCGAATCTCACCGCCTATTTTATGTAGGAATTTGGCTAATGGACTGGTCAGTTGTGATCTAGTATTGACAAAAAATAAAAAATAATAATTTATTTAAAACAAAAGTTATATGTTTATATATGTAAATTTTAATGTATTTAATTTTATAATTACGTGTAGACCGTTGGCCACTGAGTTTATCGTAAATGCAGTCTCCTTAAAATACTTTATTGACCAACTGTATAAACAAATGTGTACAAACACTAGAGTTTTATAATTTATGGAAATATTGAAAAAAACATAAGAGTATAAGGACCTTAAAAGTAATATTGTGGAATCTATCACCAGACTACACATTGCCTTATTGGGATATAATAATAAAATTTCCAACACTTTTTGGGTCAAATCCAAGTCAGAAGGACGTGGCAAGGGGTATATTAGTCAATATGAAAGTTTGATCTGCGTTTGTAAAAATTTTAAAATATTATATAGTCGTCGTTGTTTACGTAACTTACTTAATTTAGTAATAATCCTATTTGCACTATAATATATAGTGAATTTATACAAAAGAGAAGAGATCCGATTCGAACATTACACATATATCAAACGAATGTTTTAATTAAAGTTATGATTATGGAAATCTATTAAATTTATCATTTTTGGATAAGAATCTATCAAACCTTCAAGTTGCACATTTTTGTGGGTCCATTTATCTACAAAAAAAAATACATTAATTTTTTTTTGAAAAATATAGCAAATTTCGTAATCTCTCTTTTTAGTAACTTAATAATTTTATGAACGTGAGCAAAACGCATAATATAGAAACAAAATAAATTAAAATTAAAAAGATAAGATAAGAGAAGATATAAAAATACCGAAAAAAGAATTTAATTTAAAAAAAAGGTCATAAGTTTAAATTCTCTTTAAAAAAATATGTAAAGTTTATATTTTTGATTAAAAGGTGGACAGTGGTGACAGGATTTTGATTCTCATTTGAAATTAATAAATTAATAAATCTATTTGGATGATGTGGAATCTTTGAACAAAATTTAGATATTTTAAATTTAAATATTTAATATTAATATACTCTTTACGTAGTGTTTGACAGATTTTATATTTGCACCTATAAAATTAGTTTCATATAGTCTTGGTAAGATTTTGTAGTGTATTTCTAAGTTAGATTGTGTGACACTATCATAAACAAAATCATTTCCTATAAAGACTTTGTCTTACTTTCTATAAAATATATATATATATATATTTTTTCCTTTAGAAAAAATTAGTTATGCTTTTCATGCAGAAAGATTGGAAAATTATGACAAAAATAAAATAAAATGAAATGTAGGCTTGGCTAGTGGGATGTGGTAATGGGCCTAGAGAAATGTGATGGCTCATCTAATTTGGATATTTATTTTGTTTTGATGTTTTTCAACGACAAATATTTGAATGTTATTCCCTCCACATTTTCTTGGACCGAAATGTTTTTGGACTGTTTAAATACAATTGGATACTAACAAATATCATGTTTTTGTGGATATGGTTTACATAATTGTCACTTCTGCTACAATTTTTGGAAATATCAAATCTAATATTCATGATTTTTGTAAAGAAATTTAGAAACTTAAATATTCTAAGAAATCAAGATTTGGACCCAATATTTGTAAGCGAATAATAGATTTTATTGATGTACATATCAACATAGATGTATTCAAATACGTATTTTGAATGTAGAAAAATGAAAGAAACTAAGCTAACGCTATAGTTTGTTTATTTAGACCCCTTTAAATCCCTCTTCTCGAACATTGTTACATGATTGTTTATGATTTGTGTGTGAGTTTCTTCATTATCACGGTCATTCCCCTTAAACATAAGTAGTTTAAGATTTAGTAGCCTACATATCTTACCTTGATAAATTTCATATAATATACGTACTTTTCAAAAATTTAAATATGTAAATTTGAGATTTTGCCTTAATTTGTGAAATGGTCTCGGAGATGGCCTTCTCCTCGCCGTGGATGGTGTTGTCGGTCTAGGAGAAGATCTTCATCCCACCGTTGGTCTAGAGAGTTGTACATCTGCAGTCACAGCATTCCTTTATGGGTTAATTCTGGTTCTTTTTGTTAAACTGGTTTTCTAGTTGCTTAACTGTTTTTTCTTTGGTTAGGTTGCTTGGTTTAGGTTCAATTTAGATTTGGGTAGGTTCTGATTTTTAATTCTGCGGTTTTGAGCTCTTACGTTTTTTCTTTTTTTTTCTCTGGTTTCGGTTTTGTTATTTATTTTCGAAGTGGGGTTTTCTCTAGTTTAAAGTGGTTTCGGTTCTTGGACATAATTTTTTGGACTTTTCATGATTTTTATCGAACCTTTCGCTTTGGTCTAGTTTGCTTTGTGTTGGCCTAGTTCATTTTTATAAGTCCGTTTAGATTCATATCTTTCCGCGTAAAGAAAAAAACTGAAGATGGAAGCTTTAAAGCCGGGACTGAGTCAACGTTTTTCCTCGAGTTCCGTTGACTTAAGAAAACGACAAAACTTTTAAAAACGAGTCTTTCTTCGTCAGTCTCCACCTAACCTCTCCTCTCTCTTGGAATGTCGAACGCGGGATTAACGATCGTCGATGGTGCGGTGCTTAGATCCATCGATCTCAACCCACCGGAGCTCGAGCATGGCGTTACTGGAGCTCAGCTTCTCGAGATTTCCGAATCTATGGCTTCTCAGTCGCTCTCGGGACTCTCACTACCACCACATCTCAAAGACGCTGCGATCTCCCGAGTTTCCGTAGGAGACGACGTCACTTTTCGACGTACGGTTTTAAATAAGCAACAAGCATCTGAGAAACTCGGAGTCTTCCTCTCCGCCGTAGTTGATGCTCTTAGAGGTAACTGATCCTAAATATATATACTGATTCAAATATTGACGTCGTTACTCTAGAAACCAGATCTTAAGATTAGATATATTTATGTTGATCATGGACTTTAGCCTACTTTGCTGTTTGAGAGAACGATGATACTATAGTGTGATGTTTAATGGAAATGCTTTGGTCTTTAGCTTAGTTTATTGAATATTATAGTGTAATGTTTACAGATAATCCGATTGCGGTTTCAATTCTGGATGGGAGTATGTTGAAGCTATATTTGGAGGATGAAGATGATTTTGCAATGTTGGCAGAGAATCTGTTCACCGATTTGGATGAAGAAGATAAAGGAAAGCTTTGTAAAAGCGAGATACGAAAAGCTCTTGCACACATGGGTGTTGAGATGGGTGTCCCTCCATTCTCAGGTTTGTTCTTTCTATGCTCTGGTTTTCCTTTTCCTTTCTATAGTTCAATCTACTGTCACCAAATTGTAACCTTTGCGCAAGTTCATGGATTTATCTTGTGAGCTTTGTAATCAAGCCTTTTGATATCAGGTTTAGTAGTTACCTATTGTGTTTTGGTTTAGCGCCTGAAGAAATTTTCCAGCAGTTCACACAGTGTCTCCTGTAACATCAATCTCGTATCAAATGTCATGTTATATTCTGCTTCTTGTATTTGTGGATCAGGATTTAAAATTTCCCCACTTAGTTATTTGGCTTTGGATAAGTTCATTTCTATTGGATATTTTAACTCACTCGCAGGCCTTTTTTGGAACAGAATTTCCCATCTTAGATGAGATCATTAAGAAGCACGATGCTGATGGTGATGAAGAACTTGGACAAGCACAATTTGCAGAAATGCTGCAGCCAGTTCTGCAAGAAATAGCAGATGTCCTTCATGAGAAACCAATAACCATTGTCCAGAACGTTGAGGTTTTCACTGGATCAAGGGTGCGTAAGGTTAGTCCACTCTCCATCGCTTGTAAACTTTTAGAATTTCCAAAGAACACATAGAGATTCTCATTGTGATTATGAATTTCGTTCTTAAAAGAAAGCATGAATCTTTAACCAGCTCAATTAATCATTTTCTATCAGATTCTTGCCGATGAGAAGACACTCAAGTGTCTCGTAGATAAAATCATTCTGGAAGAGTCGAACGGGAAAGACAACAGAGGATGGACTGATCCTATAAAGACATTGATAATAGAGAATGGCAAAGAGTTGGGATTGCCTCCGTTATCTTCAGACAACGAATCAGTGGCTCTTCTCTATGAGACCATATTCTCTCAGTTGAACAACAGAGAGAAAGAAACTGCTGATACATCCACTGAAGAGGAATTTTTGGATGCTGTCAAAAACATACTCAGGAAATTTGAAGAGTTGCTCGAAACCACACCGGTTTATTCTGCGACAGGTCAATAGAGCGGGCCATTGTTCTACGTGAGTTGATTGTTAATTAAACGAGAGTGAGCTTGATATTATCTCCGACGTGTATTTTTTTTGTATATCTGAGAATTTCAGTCATAGATGACAAAATCATTACCACTGCCCATTTGGATAGCCACATTTCTGACTTTGAAGTATAAATGATATATTAACATTTGGATCAATAAAGTCATCAAATCCTTAACAATATCATTTGGAATCAATATGATTTAGTAGAGTCGAACTTGAGTAGGAAAATAGAAAACAGCAAAAGATATACTTAACCACTTTATTTAAGACATTTTCTCGATGAAGCTATTTTTAAATAAGAACTATATCTAGTTCCCATTTGATATTTTATTGTGAAATATCCGAATATCCAAATCGAATTATCCAAGAGAAGATAATAACGTGACAGATTTGGCCGGGGCTTGGAAAACAAGTGAGTGATCCCTAAGCCCTAGAAATGCGTAAAAGAGATTTGATCGAGACCTTTGATAAGACAAAACAAAAAAATCTCAAACCACTTGTTACTGGTCCATGACAAGGACCACAACATCAAGTTGATGACAATGAGTATGAACATTCATACCGTGACAGGACCACAAAAAGTAATGGTAAATCGAGTAAGCAATGCAAGCTTTTTCAACTAAAAAATAAACAAGAATTTAGGGTTTACCACAGGAAGATTAGGAAGAAGAGAGGGAAACCCTAATCCAAAACACTTATAGCTTTTTTCTTTTCTTAGGAAACTAACTCAACGAACATATATCTAAACATTTTGCTGACCTTAAAGAGCCATACTTGACCTTGATTCATTCACTCTTTACCATCAGCTGCACGGAGTGAGCCAAGCTGAACTGGTGCTTGAGTCCCAACCACCTTTGATGTCCCGTAAAGCGACAGATCACCTCCTTTTGCTTTCTCTTTTTCGATCTGTTCCTTTATCCAGATGTAGGTTATTCTAAGCCCCTCCTGTTTAGCCATTATGATCACACAAAGTTAGTCATTAAGAATCAAATTCTCATTTCTGAGCTACTTAAGTAATGATGTTGGTACCTTCAATCTCATTGTTGGAGCCCAACCAAGCTTTTCTTTGATCAGATTGTTGTCTGAGTTACGGCCACGAACACCTTCTGGGCCTGGGATGTGGTGAATTGGTAGCTTCTTCTCCTCAAAGCTGAGAACCATCTCAGCCATCTCATTCATGCTCACCATCTCATCACTTCCAATGTTCACTGGCTCACGGAAATCAGATTTTGTCAACCTAAAAACAAAAACATAAGGGAAATTAAATTCAGACAGTTGTGTAACATACAAATTTCATTATTCTTAATTTAGAGCTAATGCCCTCACCTGAGTACACCTTCGACGCATTCATCAATGAAGGTAAAAGAACGGGTTTGGAGCCCATCTCCCCACATCTCAAACTTATCTGTGGAGGTGAGAGCCTTTCTGCAGAAAGCAGCTGGTGCCTTCTCCCTTCCACCTGAAGTAACCGATATGCACAGAAAATATTGAGCTCAATGGTACACAATTACTGGTTCGCAAAAGAGTCTAGAGAGTGTTTGCTTGATTACCTTTCCATGTTCCAAAAGGACCATATATGTTGTGGAACCTTCCAATGCGGCACTCAATTCCAAAATCTTTGTTGTAATGCTTGCACAACTCCTCCGTTGCAAGTTTCTCCAAACCATAGGCATCTTGAGGCTATATAACATTAGAGATTAAGATAAGACTCGGTATCTTTTATGCAAGAACTCATATATATTATAATCATCAGGGTGACACAAACCTCTGCAGGCCAAGCATCAGACTCCTTCAGGCTCACATTAGTAGTTTCCAGCTGCTTGAATTCAGGATAGATACACGCACTAGAAGCATAAAAGAACCTGAAACACACATACAAGAAAAAGAAAAAGTTCAATCTTTTTAACTCCTATATACCAAAAACCAGTAGCTCGAAAAACCCATTAAACACAATCTGACCTCTTAATCCCATTGATCCTAGCAGCCTCGATCATGTTGAAGCTGATCATGGTGTTGTTATACATGATCACAGAGTGGTTGGACTGGATAAAACCCATACCACCCATATCAGCAGCTAAGTTAAAGACATGATCAACTCCTTCAGTGACCTTAAGACAGTTTTCCATGACCCTGAGATCAACAAGATGGAATTCATTGCAGAACATATCCTCAGTCATGTGTTCATTCTTCTTCCAGTCGGAAGCAATCACGTAATGCCCTTCGCTCTTCAAACGGCGAGCAATGTGGGAAGCTATAAAACCTCCAGCGCCAGTAATCGAGATCTTGAGCTTCTCAGAAGGCCAGTAAGGCTCTCTCTCAAGCTCCTTGTATGTGTAGGCACCATAGTCAGTTCCATTGGTAGTTCCCATTCTACAGGAAAAAGAAACACAAATCAATCAGCAAAACATAATTCAGTTTCACTTGTCGGTAATGATATTCCTACACAAACAACGTCTTAAGCTATTGCAGGATTTGTTTCACTGATCTGGAAAGAGTACTTATTTTTGTAATCTCTGAATGCATAATATGAAAACAATTCAATCGAAACTGAAATTAAAAATTTCCCAACAAATCTAAATATATAACCCCAAATCACAGAACAATAAGATCTCATGCAAAAGGCTCTGAGTAACTGTAAAAAATTCTCAAAATTCATATATACACAATACTTAAGCAGAAATTCGTCACATTAAACCGAAAGAATTGTTTCTTCAGATGATTCCCTTCAAAAAAAGGACTGTTTAATAGAGTGAAAATTGGAACCTTGGATTTGATGTCATATGCCCAGAAACACAAAAATTTACAATTTCAGACAGAATTCAATGCCCAAACAAACCAATTGTTCAAAAAACCGAAATTGAAAACCCTAAACCGTAGAGGACAAAAAACGAAACGGAGAATGAGAAATAGTGAGAGAAAACCCGGATTGGATCTTTACCTGAGAAAGCTTGAAAGACGGAGAAGAAGAGATAATGCAAAGCAAAAGAAGAGGTGACGGAGGCGATGGAGAGGGGAGAGTAATTGGTGTATATATAGAGAGAATAAGACAGAGGAAGAGAGAGAGATGATGAATGGCGATGAAGAGGAAGCTGAACAGAGCAACACCACTCGTTATTCTATTTTTCCAACTCCGTTTAGGATTGTGCCTCTCTGTAAATTTCCTGACTTTATTTTTTAGGAACTAATCGTCTTAATAGAAAATAAAAAAAAACCTAAAACTTTTTTTTTTATAACTCAAGTAACCTAAATTTTTTTTTGTCAAACTTGTCAATCCGTTAGCCAAGTTCCTACATAATGTAGACGGTAGGACTTGATCTCTAATTGTGTAAGTGCACTAGATTAAATGCCACTTGCAACTATTTCATGAGTTTTAAAATTAAAAAGTTTTTAATTTAAAATTACGATAATACAGTATTTGTGAAATGTTTTTTTTTGGGGTAAATTGCTGCATGTCCTTATCGTTATGGTCCAGTTTTGTTTGCTATTTGCAAATGAAAGTACCAAAATGTTTAACTCGTGACGAAATATTTAACTAGGGTACAATAATAATGAGAAATATTAAGATGACAAAAAAAAAATAATGAAAAAGATTTAAAAATCATATATTCAATTCGATTTTTTTTTTTGAATTTGAAAATTAGTTATATTTGAAAAAATATCGAATAAAACGCGATCACGACTCTAAAATCTTGTTAGAATCTTCTAAGATATTAATAATCTTTAATGATATTTTTTTTCCAAATACTCATTAATGAGAAGACAAAAAAAAATTATCATAAGAGAAATTGTGATTGGGATTTTTTCGACTAAGAATAAGAACAACTAATAAGTTTCTTGATCAAGTTAATGATATTAATACACAAAAATGAAATATATTTCAGTAGTTTATCTCACGAACTATATGTTTATATGTTTTTTTCAATTAACAAAAGAGAAAAATAAATTAAATTTTAGGACAAAAGAAAAGGAAAGACAGAATTCAAACCAACAAGACACCGACCTTAGTAATTTTAACAAAACACCAACCATTCGTATTTTACATTCACTTTTTTTTCGTTTGTTTTTTTTTATAATTCAAGAGTTCAAATTTTATGCGAAGGATTTGGATTATTCTTTTAGGAAAGTGTAGTTTACGGATAGATCTTCTTTCCACATATTCAAATAGGCCAAAAGCATAGATCCACATCCGTATAAAGATTACTAAAAAATATATTTTAGTTTCGCATAGCAGTAAAATTGAACTTACGAACTATTTAAAATTCTAGGTTCGCTTATTACCACTTGACCACAAAATCCCTTTTTTTCGTTTGTTTGCAAACTTAAATTTGGTTGGTACGTTCTGAGAACAAAAATACTTACCCAAATTCCCAAAGCTTTGACTAATAAGTAAATGTGAATCTTGCATCCATAATAATGAAATGCAATTAAGTTTTTCTGTCAAAAAACTGCGAATTAAATTCATGATTATACATTAATTAGGATGTTGAAATTCGTGATTATAATTTTTTTTCCGGTTTTGACAAAAAAAAAGTTTTTTTTCTGCAAGACTCGATATTTGGCCCAAACAGTTTAAACTTATTATTTTGGCCACCATCCATGTTTATTCTAGTCCTATGAATGCCATATTATAAGCCACGCATATGCAATTATTAATTATTGTATGAGAATAACAACATGGGACTTGCATGTGCATGAGTTATTAGCTACTTAATATTATTTTGAGTGTTTTATTGAATGCCACTTTTAAATTGAAAATTATAATTCTCTCTCTTTTAGAGAGAATTTCCTCTCGAAGATCCGACAAACACAACATCGATCTCTCTTCTCTCATCTCAACCATCCAGAGAGATGTGTAGGCTTCCTTCCGGTGTTCGTCGCGTTTGCCGATTACCTTTCGGTTTCACCGATAACCATATGGATCTCTTTTGTGGGCTTAGTCTTATTAATATTTTATTGTTTTCAGTTTTTCCTTTGTTCTTAGTTTTTTAGTAGGTTGGTTTTAAGTTTATTTGGCTTTTTTGCCGGATTAGGTTCAGATTTTATCTCAGGTGGTAATTACTTCCTTAAACTTCTTTATCACCGAAAATAGAGAAAATCAACTTTGCGAGATTGAAAAAATTAACCGTTTCGATAATTAAATCTCCGTCGTTTTCACCAAGGAGGAGGAGACGGTGAGCAAGCCGGACCAATAGTTTGGATGTTTCTCAGATTCGGAGTTTTGCCGGAAGTTATAACCACATAGCCACAACCACGTCGATTTCAGAGAGAAGAGACGATGACAAGCGTTTCCCGGCGATGTCCCCTTTTCCAGTTCACCAGAGTTGCATGGTAGGATCTTCCTTTTGCCAACACGTGGCATCGTCTGTAGGTGTTGTTGGCTTCTCGAATGTACTACGTTTTGGGTCGCTTGACAGGCCCATCCCTCTTCTAATTTGTGTTGACTTTATGTGTAATCAGCATCTTTGTAAATTGGGCTTTAGCCTTTTTTAATAAAACTAGCGGAAAAAAACAAAAATTGAAAATGATGAGAAATGCCATCACCATTTACATTTTCTGGCAAAAGCAAAGATGATTGTACCCCTGAAGCTAAGTGAAAAGTTGTTAGACGTTCTTGGTGGACATCAATAAGTCAGATTATTGACACGTATCACGTAAAAAAACATGGCAAGTAAATAGATTAAAACATGGCAAGTAAATAGATTAATGACACGTGACAATTGCTCAAAATAAAGCATAAATTTATTTTGATTTCTGAATGCATTTGTCTTTCCTGGACGTCTAGCCCATATGTCGTGGACATTGTTGTCCATCATGGACGTCTACTTGTATGGCCGCCACCAATTGTTAACTTGTGACCATTGTTCAAAATAAAGCATAAATTTATTCTGAATTCCGAATTCACTTAATTTTTCTGGATTTCTAACACATACGTCCGAGACATTGTTGTCTATCATGCACATCTATCTCGTATAGCCGCTACTAATTGCTGACACATGGAAATTACTCAAAACAAAGAGTAAGATTATTCTGAGTTCTAAATGCACTTGTCTTTCATAGTTGTCTAATCTATATGGCCGGAATATTGTTGTTCGTCGTGGACATCTAACACATATAAGTGCCACATTTTTTTACCAAATTTGACCAAACTTCAAGGGTATATTTATATTTTCGCCTATGCCACAAAATCAGACTTTGTGGCAAAAATAAGGAGTTATAAATTGATGATATTTGGTATAATTTCAAATTAAAAGATGGCATTTGGTGTAAATAATAATATTATTTTCCTATAAACTATGTTTTTGGTTTGACAATTTACAAATGAATTTAATGCACAAAAGGTCTCAAACATTTGTCTTCGCTTATGCAAAGGCTCTTGGTTCACTTGGAATTGAGCTTTTAGAACTATTCTCCACAAAGAAGAGATACGTTGGTAATATTCTCTCCATTAAGAAGGAAAATTGATTTTAATTGTTATGGAAACAAGAATCTATTCTCTCCAAATAGATGACTTTGTGCAATTTAGCAAATTATGTATCAGATATCACAGGTTTAAATTCGATATAAGGTCCACTTGTCATAACAAACCAGCAATCAACAATCGGGTTATGAGAAGACTCAAGGGATCTTATATTTTAAATTAGGGCAAGCCCATTTAAGAAAGCCATATAGGGGCCCGTTCGCATACAAGAGTTTTGTCGAGATTCTGTTACAAGCGTTGGTATTTCAACGATTTTACTATTGCTTTTACCCGTTGAAAAATTTATACAGACATCATTTTGCATAAGCGAATTACTTCAAATTTTGATGAATTTCTTGTAGTCACACACACAATAATTTTCCATAAGTATTATATATATATAGGGCTTGTTTGGTTACATTCAATTCAAATGGTGACTTATAAACGATAGGTTTATTTTGTGATTCATTTAAAATCAGCATTGAAACAATCATTTCGATTTAGTTATGATCATTTGAAGTTTACTAATAACAGTTGAAGCTAATAATAAAAAAAATAATGAAATTTTTCCATGATCTATGTATCACATGAATTTTTTTCGAGATGACTCAAAATTCACATATACAATAACTTTTTTTTAAATGAGATAGAAGAATCTAAAATAACAATGAAATAACTTATTCATAACTAAATTGTATATATGTTATGAGCACATTATAAATAAATAATATAATGTTATTATATTTAGAAAATAGTTATTTACTAATATGTAAATATTATTTAAAAAACTTATAAATATTTATTTTTGTTTTAGGTTAAACATATATATATTTGCATAATTTTTAAAAGGTCCTTTTAAAAATAATTATACAAAATTAAATTTGTACATACTAAGTTTTATATCATACACTATTCAAACGCTATAATATCGATAATAAATATTAAGTTTCAAACAATCTTTGTTACAAATTTTTTCATCAACCACAATTTTTAAAACGATAATGTTTATACAATCTTTATTTTAACTACTCATTTCACTATTCCAATTATTTTGTGAATATCAAAACAAGAGATGGATGTAAAATGTAATAAACCTCAAGAATTACTGATAAATATTTATAAATGTAACATGCATATATTGTAATAAATATATCAAGAAATATTGATCTACTGTAAATGTGTAAAGTAAAATTGTGAAAAATCAACTTCAAAATACCTTTTTCCGAAAACTTTTGACTTAATTTAATATTCCTATATCGTCAATCAGCAAACTCACTCTCTTAATTATGAGATAATTTGTTCATACTGAAACTACAACTTTAAATACATCAATAAAAGAAACTTAACCAGGAAATCAACCTTAGAGTTATTTAAAGATAACAATGAGGCGAATCAAATACATAATTCCTATTATTTTCAGACCACACAGTCTAAATTTTCCACACGTATTTAAATATTTATTTTTATTTTATTTTGTAAATGTCGAAAAAATAATCTTACAATTTCCCTCACTTTCTCGAGACCCAATCTCTTTTACGTACCCTTATTTCTAAATCGGAGAAAATTTATTGGAACCTGATTCTTTCTCTTCTTTAAGATCTAGGGTTTGTTTCTTCACACTTTTCGCTGCTCCGATTTGGTTAATCTCTGATTTTCCCCTCTTCCGATTTCCTCGTTCACTTCAAAAACTACATACTCTTTCTCTGTCTTTCTTCCTTACTCCTTCGGTGTTGATGCTATTGATTTGATTCAGATTACCTGAAAATTGAGTTATGGTGGATACTGTTATCTCCGAAGACATGGCTTGTTTAGATGCGGATTTGTTGCAGCTTCAGGAGATGTCTTCGTTTGTTCTCAAATCGAGACCCGAGTTCACACAGAAGCTCTTCGACCAGTGGCTTTCGCTCCCTGAAGCTCATCGACAGGTATTTGATTCGTTTTTCTTTCCGTTCGAATCTTTAATGCCGTTGATTATGGAGTCTATTCTATTTAGCCATTAGAAGTTGTAGTTGATGGATCTGCTAGTTAAATGACTGTGGATATATTGTTCCATGATTGCTTGGGAATATACACTGAATAATTGAGGTTGTGAGTACTTCTTTCAGACAAATTTTATTGTGCTTTATTGGTTCTTTTTTGTGTTACTTCGCTGGTCTATGAGTTTTTTTTTTCTTCATGCGTTATGCTTCTCATAAAATGTGAACAGTCATTCAGTGAAAACCAAAGTGCGAATTATAATTCTACTTTCTGCGTAAATTGTATTCTAGGTTGCATCATTGCTTCATGATGCAATGGCTGGAGCTCCTTTGAATGTTCCTGGAAGTGCTTCTGGTTCAAATCCTGGCACTAGCAATTCTCTACCATCCATGTTTCCTGCGGGAAGTGCCCCTCCTCTTTCACCAAGAAGTTGCGGTTCACCACGTACGATGAAACAGAGGGCGCCTTCTAATTTAGGTTCTCCTTTAAAAGTACTTAACGAGCCCGTTAAAGAATCGATACCTCAGGTTAACTGCCATCGCAAATTTTGATTAGTCCATTTTTCTTTTCTTCTTTCTTCTCTTATTTTTTATATTTTAGCATAGTAATGCATTTATGGTGGACGTTGAAATTGTTGTAGTTTTACTTTCAAAATGGTCGCCCACCTCCAAGCGAGATCAAAGAGCAATGTATGTTTAGAGTCAACCACTTTTTCTACGGCCACATGGATGGACTGCAAATACAAGGTAAGAAGTTGTAAGTTTTCTAATATTTGAAGAGACAGATACAGAATGCCTTGTTAACTTTATCCCGTTTCAATACTCAGAATTCAAATTAGTCACCAGAGAAATCTGCAAGCTCCCATCTTTCTTCTCCACATCACTTTTTAGGAAGATCGATGTCAATAATACAGGTTTTGTTACTAGGTATGTGCTTCTATGCTTTTTGCGTGGTAGTATATATATGCATAGTTTGCCGCACACATCAAGATTTTGCTGTTCTTTCATGACATTGTTGATCACAATAGTGTACGACCCATTTTTTAACAGTCTTTTACAATTTGATTTTTTTTTTCCGTTGATGCAGAGAAGCATTTATTGATTACTGGATAAATGGAAACATGTTGATAATGGATACAACGACCCAAATATTTAAGATACTAAAGCAGCAAAATCAGAATTTTCTTGTGAAGGTAATTTTCTTTTGATTGGCTTCTTCTGTGATAATGAATTTCTTTCTCCAACCTCCTTCCTTCAGTTTGCATATCCGTTCTCAGCTTTCGTTTGCTCTGGCAGGATGATTTCAAGGCACTACTTAAAGAACTCTTAGCAACGCATCCTGGGCTGGAGTTTTTGCAAGGCACACCTGAATTCCAAGAAAGATATGGTTAGGTCTCAACTTCTGATACATTTTAGTCAGTGTCCTATTTTGGTTCACCTTGGCTACTCACTCCTGAATATTCCTTAAGCTATGGTGTTAGTTTAGGGAAACTGAGCTGAAGTTTCGTGTAGTAGCTACTGTTGTAGTTAGGAAAAATTGAGCTGGCGAATGGTGAGTCCCATCAATATCATTACTAGATACATAAGATAATTTTCATTATTGATGCATCCAGTGAATGTGGCAGTATTGCATAAGACTCTGACAAGTTTGCATATGTAATTTGTGAGCTATGATTTCTTTGTTTTATTAGACATCTTATTGTAACTTTCAATTCCGCATAACTGGCAAGCATGACGTGGATTATCCTCCATCTAGAAGACTTTCATTTTTTCTAGTGACTCTGATAGATGGGTCTATGAAAATTCATTCAAATAAAGCGATGATTTCTTTTAATTTGCTAATATTTTTGAATTGTGTTTTATGTGTTAGTTAGTCAGAAATTGTGTGAACGCTTTCTTTCTTTTACCATGTCTGGTTTCCACATTCTCTTTATCATCTGCTCCTTCTGTTAAAGATGGTGGTCATACAAAATTTTCTTCTCAAAAATGCAGTTTTCTGATACCTCTTCTGTTTTGATGTCCCAGCTGAAACTGTTACCTACAGAATATTTTACTACATAAATAGATCTGGAAATGGTCGACTTTCATTTAGGGAGCTTAAGCGAGGAAACTTAATTGATGCCATGCTTCATGCTGACGAAGAAGAAGACATCAACAAAGTGTTGAGGTACTGGCAAAACAAATTCGTTCTATTGTTTTAAATATTAAATCAAGCTTTAGTTGCATGGATCTGCAAATTGTAGTTTTGTGTCATCAACACTTTTCTATTTACACTGACAACTAGGTACTTCTCATATGAGCATTTTTATGTCATATACTGCAAGTTCTGGGAACTGGATACAGATCACGATTTCCTGATCGACAAAGAAAACCTTATGAAATATGGAAACCATGCTCTTACATACCGGATTGTCGACAGAATATTCTCCCAGGTTTCGTCTAAAAAATCTTAATCTGTTAGCATTCTTTTAGTGTGTGGTTTCTTTTGACTTCTGTCCTTCTCGGTTCAAGTTATTTGTTCTCATTGGATGACTGTAATCATGGATGCATTGATTTCTATACAGGTTGCTAGGAAATTCACTAGCAAAGTTGAAGGGAAAATGGGGTATGAGGATTTTGTCTATTTCATACTTGCAGAAGAAGATAAATCGTCAGAGCCTAGCCTAGAATATTGGTAAGCCGTGACATAAGGATCCAAAGGTGGCTGATAGATAGCATTTTGAGTGTTTTTGTTTGACCCGAGTATGTACTGGACTAGGTTTAAGTGCATAGACTTGGATGGAAATGGGATCCTTACGCGAAATGAGATGCAATTCTTTTACGAGGAGCAGTTGCATCGAATGGAGTGCATGGCGCAAGAGGCTGTTCTATTTGAGGATATATTATGTCAGATAATAGATATGATCGGCCCAGAGGTCGAACAAAATATGTTGCATGTTTTATGATTTTTAAAAGCTGAAACTCTTCTTTTCTAACGGACAATATAGGACGTTGGGAGAAGTAGTTGATGTTCCCGGTTTTTCTTTCTGACTTTGTTTTTTGTTGATTCCACAGAATGAATGCTATATAACCCTGCTTGACCTGAAGGGCTCCAAACTCTCTGGAAACGTCTTCAACATCCTTTTCAATCTTAATAAATTTATGTCATTTGAAACACGGGATCCATTCCTCATTCGTCAGGTACTTCTACAATATTTAAGCTTGTTGGTTTTTGAAATGGGCATCTTGTAACTTTTTTAACTGTCAAATGGAAACAGGAGCGTGAAAATCCAACATTGACAGACTGGGACCGTTTTGCGCATAGAGAATACATTAGACTTTCAATGGAAGAAGATGTTGAAGATGCATCCAATGGAAGTGCTGAGGTTTGGGATGAATCATTGGAGGCTCCCTTCTGAGCTCATCTAGGTAAGCTTCCTTGAATTTACTCTCCTCCTCTTTACGAACCCATGGGCATGATCCAAGCCAATATAATGGCAAATCGTATTACCTAGAAGCAACGGAAAATAAATCACTGGGATGGATAAGAGAAAAATGAAAGGAACAAACTCAGTGAGAATCTTATAAATGTGCAGTTGTTGTTGCAGGATGTTCCATTATCGCTGATCAGAAAATACTAAAATCATGAAGAAAAAAATCTTGGGATCTATCTGAAGTAACGAAAAAGAAAGAGACTGAGTTTCCTCTGCTTCAACATTTGTTCTCAGGTCATCTTGTGGAGGTATCTTGTCAAAGTTTACAATTGGAATTCAGGTTCAGACCGGAAATTGCTTTTGGAATTTCTGTTTTCCATTTCACGTAGGTTGATTATAAAACTTGAATTCCATTTATATATTATAGGCAAGGCGGATATGTTACATCTGCAATTTCTCATCCGTATTGCATATTTTTCTGTACTTTGTTATGTTCAATCTCTCTTGTACTTTTGTAGCTATGATACTTCACCTGTTGTTCAGAATTGTTAATGTGCCTTTATTCAATTGGTTGGATTTTTATTTTATTGGCTTCATCCTATAAATTAATTAGTGCATGTATAGCTTTAGGTATAATTATCATGTTTTACGTGGTTATAGAATTGTGCTACATATATTTGTCTAACCTTGTTATTTATAGTACAAATACTAACGAATATCTCTGAAATATTTCATGAGATCTTTTACACACTACCACCACTTTAATTTCAACTTTTTTTTTTCCTGAAAGTAATTCCTTTATTTAAGTAAAATGTTATCGGAGTAATACAACATAATAACGAGAAAGAACAAGAACAGATAAACTTTGTTACAACGAGACTCATAGGTTCTAAAAAAACAGAGGATTTCTTTACGTGTTGGAACACGAAACTAAGTCGAGGAGGACAATAATGTTTCATTTGCAATTGAATTGTAGAGCCACTAAGGGCCACTTAAAGCCAAATACAACGTAAGTCTGCTGTCTTTGGTCACATTAATTGCAATCTTCTGTGCGATGCCATTGGCACTACACTGCGATAGACGAAACACACATGACTCGAACTGATCACTTAGCTGCAAAATGTGTTAATGAGTGATTTGTATTTCGGCCAACAATTTGGATTATTCACTGAGTCATTTAATTGTCGGCAATTAGTCCAGACTTCTATCTTCGTATATCTGATATCAAACAAGCTTCTCAAAGTCCATATGTAGCATTTAAAACATGCTATTACTTTGTCTTGTGTTGGGAGCACGACATTTCTAGCATGGTGTAATGATATACCGTGATCATTATGTGAAATCCATGATATACCAATGAGGCTTGTTATGCTCAGCCAAGATATACCAATGTTTATCTTCACTATGCTGTGAAATCCATGATAATTCAACTTTTAGTTTACTATTTTTTTACTACTTATTTTGGCTTGGTTCGACCTTGTCCTTGACTTAAAAGAGTAAACCGCAAATCCTAATTTTACGGACAGAAAATGATATTGTAGTTGTTTCCAGTGGGACAAGCGAACTGGCCGGTTTGACCATCATTAGGGTAAGTATAGACATCTGGACAACGTTGCTTGAAAAAACTCGAGAGTGGAGTTGGTCCACACATTTTATTCACGTTGCAACAATCTTCTTCCTTCTTCAACATCGGAAATGGTCCACTGCAACCATTATCCTTTTTGAGTTCCTCAGGACACTCTCCAACAATATCGGCCGTGCACCTAAATTCATATTATATGGTTAATGTTGCAAGAAAATATATATAGGCTTACCTTATGACTTTGCAATTTCCAGTGGAAGAACTGAACTCCATTGGAATATTGATACCATCGATTATTAATCTATCGAAGAAACCTTGATCTGCGTATTGATGTGAGTGCGTACTCAGCCAAAGTGTTTAGTGGTTGTCCATAAGAAATGCACTAGAGAAGACCATCACAGTCTTCAGTCTGGCAACTACCTTTGCAGAAGTTGTCGAAATTGCAGCTAGTACGTAGAGCAGTGCTAACATTAAATAATATAACTATAATCATATACAAAAAAACAAATACAAACAAATTGTAGACAAAATATTAGCTATAAAGTATATATTTTTTCACAAAATAGTGAATTAAATTTTCAAAATAATTTGTAATCTATTTTTTCAATAGATTAAATAGTCACTTAATTAGTTGAACCGATGCAAAGTCCACCTCCAACAAAAGCATTTTTAACAAGCCTAGATTTTTGAACCTTGAGGGTTTGTAGATTGTATACGATTGGAATTCAAGAACAATATAATTATTTGTTCACAAATCCCATCCGATTCCCAAGAAATGGGTATGAGAAATAAGAACTAAGTTCTTCAGTGGTTTGGAGGCTGCAAACTTGATTAGGAACTCAATTTTTTCCTTGTAGCTTCAATTATCAATTATCAAAACTTTCGAAGTCTAGACTAGTAAATCTAGGGACCCGTTGAAACATATACTGCACAAACGAATCTCTTTTTGAATGAGTGTTGAAGATGTCCACATACTCGAATTCCTTAAAAGCAATGTTTTTGGCTTCATAACGGAGATGACTCCACCGCTTTGAAACTTCACTTATCTTTCTATTATCCTTGAAGGACAAGAAAGAGATGATTTAAAGCAGGATTAACAGAGATATCTGATTTAACGTCCCATTAACTTTCATCATAAGTAAGTTCTTTGTATTTCACTAGATACTCCTTCACATCACCTTCTTCCCTGAATCATCGGAAAATAAACAAGTAATTATAACAAAATTTATCAAGAAGATCCACATGTCATATTTGTCACACTTTCGAAACATAAGTTAAAAAATTTCCATCAGTTTACCGGTAAGCAATAATCCGGTCAACAGTTGTCCACTCAGGACGAATGGCAACAAATTCATCATCGTCTTTTCTATTTAACTCCATCTTAGAGTGAAATTTGTTCACCCTCGTTCTTTAACGAGGATTGAACTCGGAAGCCTTCTCGAATTCCTGCTCAGGCACCCTGTAAATGTAAACGGAACAATTTACATATGTCACTTGTCATCAGATAAGTAGATCCACTGAGACAAGAGATATACAACAAAACCATAAGGAACATAATACAATAACTAGCATGTTCAAACATAAAATGATAACATGGTAGGAATTACCAAGTGTCGTGAAGGTAAGATAATCCCTTCCACTTCACAAGATATTGTTTCACCAAAACTACATTTTGTTCCCCATTATCAGGATTGTGTTCAACAGATGCTGTAGGACGTGCAATTCAAAGTCCAAGAATTTGTCAATCTCGGTAAGAGGATTAACCTGCATGATCAAAAGTAATTTTAGGTCACACGTAGAATGAAATGTCATTTTACAAAGACAAAATATGTGACATCATTATAATAAGTATATTACCCTTAATATTATTATCATACTTTTTACATCAATTAAATACAGTTGACACAATCTAATATTTAGTTATATTTATTAAATAAGATGGACATAATCTCATATTAATTTATATCATTTAAAAACAATCGGTAGAAACTAATAGCACGTTAGATACCTGAAACATTTTAACCAAACACAATTGTATATTATAAACGGTTCTTAAACCAAACCAAATATGCATAAGCAAAATCAGATCCACAAAACTTACTTGAACATTGTGCTGGCTGCTCAGATCCACCCGTAAAATAACCTCATTCTTAAGAGGCAGATGTCCTTTAGCACATCTTTTTTCACCTCTGAAATAAAAATCAAAAGAAAAAAACATGATTCACCATGGTTTAATATTGTGTAGTTATTCCGCCGACCACAAAAAAAATATTGTGTAGTTATTCTTGGTGAGAGATTTCACCTATAACGTTCAAACGAATACTTACTTTTGAGCACATGAAAGGCCATAATGTGGAGTCTTGAGATTTGCTTCTCTTTATTAAAATCCTTGAACTCCTCTTGGTACTTCTTCATATTGGAACAGCCACACAAATAAGGCCAAAAGAACTGAAATTGAATCATATTGTCGTAGTCAACTGTTATTTGTGTTTGAGTGAAATTCTCGGTCTACTCTATGCTGAGTATCAAGACATGATCACCCCAAGATTAACTCTTCACTCTCAAATTTAACACATGATTAAAGAGTTGATGCTCTCAATAAACTTTAAACAGAGAAAATAGATTAAAAAATCGATGATATTTCAGAAGTGAAAATTTCTCCTTTATATTTTTTTTTCAGAAACCAATTTAGAGTCAAAACTCAAATCAATTCATGATAGAGATATCGAACATTCATTTCAAGAGTTGTAACGGAAGGAATAGTAAAGGGAAAGAAAGAAAACGATGATATTCTAGAACTGAAGTTTCAGATGTTTTGATATTTTTGTATGGTTGATATATGTATTTTTATAGATAAGAATATTACTATCGAAGAAGATAAGAAAATCTTGAGATGATAATCTTAGCCATTCAAGAGATTACATCTATCATCAACGGTTAGATCAATATCTAATCCAATATATCTCACTTTTCCAACATTGTCATATAAGAAAATTTTGAAAAATTGATTTTGGCCATTCATTAATATCATTATTGGAATTCACTACCTTTAAACCCTTATTTTCAAGATTGACTCTCTTCAAAGTAAGATTCATTGTTGGGGATGCTTTTGAATGTCCGGGATATAGCCCATGGTGGATCAGTATGTAATTGTTTCACTCGAATACACATATTCATTAAGTAAATGATTATTTGTGTAATACAAGAGATATATTTTTCAAATATATTTATAAATTTTATGTGTGAAAAATGTGCATATTTAATTATCTATATTAGGATATAATTTTTTCTTATCTCATGTTTTAATTTTTATTTGAAAAGGTATATTAATATATGTGTACTTAATCTACTAAAAATAATTTTTTTAATCTATTACATAATAAATAATAGTTCGTTCTTTGCAATATATAAACAATATTTTTTATCCACGTTAATCGAGATGATCATCTATATATATGTATATATAATTTTTTTATTTATTGTTATACATATATTAGGAGCCGAAATTATGAGTATTTGGTAAACATTTCACTAAAATCAAATAAACAAAACTTATGTAGCAGTTTTTAAAACATTATTTGTCAGTATTAATTATTTATATCATTAAAAACCACATTACATTTATTTTATATTGTATTAAAAATATTGTACTGGTAAACTCATTAAACCAATTCTTGATTACACAAAGTCACCTCTAACAAGAGGTTCAATACAATTGGGGACAATTAAGTAGAGCTTCGATTTATAACTTCTAAATGAAGTAGACAAGCGAGCCACTCCATCAGCCACCTTATTAGCTTCTCTTCCTCTAAACTGCATGGAGGAGTCTGCTCTTTGTTGGAGTTTCAATCTTAAACCCTCGAGACTAGGTCCAATTCTTGGCTACTCCTCTCTATTAGTCACTGCATCCACGGGGCATTTAGCATCCATCTCAAATATTACATTGTTATAATTCAAGGATTGCATCATATTCATTGCCCATCTTAATGCCTCGGTCTCGGTTCCAAGCAAGAGCTAAAGCTTCTAAAAGATCTAGCTCCGATCCACTTAACTACTCCCAAACCGTCCCTTAGAGTCCAGCCAATGCCACACACAGATCCTCCTTTAGCCCACGATCCATCCACATTGCACTTGTACCCATTCTCCGGAGGAGGCATCGATCCACTTAACCATCTCATTCCGTTTTGGTTCACGTGGAGTTATAGGAGGAGTGTTCAAGTCCGTTACTTTACTGCTCTCCCACTCCTCAAGATCCAAGTTTACTCGCTGCAAGAGCTCTTGGGCATCAACATATTTTCCGTTATAGATAAAATCATTTCTTGCTTTCCATAATCTCCAAAGGATCCAAGGGAACTTTCTTGCCTCTTTCTCCAGTTCTGGAACTTTCATGCCTATAGATAAGACAGTAAATAGATGATCAAAAGGCGAATCACTAACCACACCATTGGGAGTTAGGGGAATATGAGAAAGAGCCAAATCAGTCTAGATTATGGAAACTCATATTTTCTAAATTCGACTTTATTTTTTCCTATAGATGACACTTTCTCCCAATACATTATCTTTTTTGTAATCATACGATAAATTAAAAATATTGTTTCTGAAATTAGTTGCCGAATGTGAATGACGAAAATTGACATAAGAAAAAACAAACAAAAATTTATAATTTGTTAAAAGAAAAATTAAGAAAAAAATCTCGGAAAAAAACACATCTCATCAAGATAATTGGAAAAAGTGAGATTTTTTTCGGGTGACTATATATATTACTGTGAATACATTTGCACTACTGATTCAAAGGTCTTGCAATATATTATTCTAGCAATATTAATAGTTTTCATAATCCATATAAATCTTTCATTTTCGAGAGTGAAGTGGTGAAGACTTTTTTTATATGTCTTTAATCCGTAAAATTACTGTTTAATAATTATCTCATTATGGGTAAACTCAACCAAGACCAGATGTAAGATTAGAAATTTCTTTGTACCATAACTTGAAATCATAGAGACTGATAATTCTCTCTTTAATGTCCATAGTTATACTATATTGAGTCTTTTTTCAAGAAGAATAATCACCAATATCATGGTCCAAGATGTTTGGAGGCTCCAATGAAATTTCATGATATTTTTTTATTCTTTGTTTTCAATAGAAATCACATAATCTAGGAAAACTGTAATCTCTTTGTCTCTTAACCGAGATTGAACACTTCAGAATAAATAGTCCATATTTGTACACAATCACCAAATCGGAATTTTTTTATATGTCTTAATAGGTTTAAAGTGAGAGCCCACTTTTGTGAGGAGGGTGTATATTCAAATAAAACATAATTTAATGTTTCATCCATAGCTCCACACTCTTGACGAGTGATATCCTATTGTATCATGTATAGAGAGTAGTATATAAGGAAAGGCCAAAGTTGTAAATGTTAAATACCTAAGCCTAGCTGTATATATAATGTACCATATTCATCTAATACCTTAAACTTTTTCTGCCACTCCTTTTCTTCCTTCAAATTTTTCTAACCTTCATCCATGGATGCTTCGCCTACCTCGTCTCACGAGACAATCCAGATCTCCGATTCTCCCACTCTATTACACGTCAACATGATGAACATAGCAAAACTGACGTCTACAAACTTTATCATGTGGCATAGACAGGTTCACGCTTTCTTGGATGAGTATGCTTTGGTTGGCTACCTCGATGGTACTATCATGGTTCCACCCGCAACTCAAACACCTCGAAATTCGTCTGAAGCACGAGAGAACCACCATGGTAGAAGGCCACCTCAGCAAGATATCACCTTGGCAAAAGAGTGAGCTCGGCCAAAGTCCACGTCAGCTAGTCTACAACGCATTAAATGCGTTGCAGAGTTGTTCATCTATTATGTGGACTTGCCGAGCCGCTCAGTAAAAATTTAATATTGTAGGTGAGTAGTTCAACTGCCCAGTAACTCGGCGACCATGTCTGCAGTAATGATGGCTAAGCCTTTAGCTTTACATTTAGGTAATCATGAGCTGATCTGACACCAAAGATCTCGCCCTAACCATTTCAGCTATAAAAGGGGATTCTCAGTCGAGCTGAGGATCTAATAATGATTTTCTCTCTAAAATACTTAAGCTTTGTATCATTTTGTCTCCCGAACAAGTGAGATTTTAGAATAGAACATAATGAAAATACAACCAATAAACGTCGGTTGAATCATTCTAACTCCAATCTTCCCAAAAAAGGAATATGATCAAGTAATCTTGTAGAAGAGGATCAGTAAATAGACCTGTTGGAGAGATTGTGCATCCAAGAGTATGTGTGTAGGTGAAAAACTTTTTATCTTCAGGTTCTTTAATTGTCTTCAGATGGGTCCGATCATAAAATGTAGGAATTTTCAAGAGCAAGATCTGATCTTTGGTGGCTTAATGAGGGAGCACAATTAAGAATCATTTCAAAACACTTGAACTCCTACAGAACTCCAAATATAGTAAGCACGATCGTAGTTCACTCAAAATGTCATTTACGGACATGAGTGACTTTGTCGTAATTGTTTGTTCTCAGGTCATGGCTTGGGATTTGAAAAACCAAGGGCTTGAGGTCGAGAGGCATCTAGCTGATTTCATCAATCCGAGCTTCAAAGACATGAGCTTTCTACTCGAGAGGTTGTGTATCATCCACCTTGATGTCGAACCCAAAAGCCTTCAGATCAAATAGAATCAAACCCACCTTACAATGAACACTTTACTTAAAAAGTACACTTTGCTTTTGGTCGGCTACACTTTGATTTTATATATATACTGTATACCCTTCTTCTTTTGTCAACGAAATAATATTTTATTTTGTTTTGGATCGCTCTCTTCTCACACGGAGAACAAGAAAAGGAAAAAAGAAGACATTTTTAACTGTTGCATTTCCTTAACATTTTCGTTTCTAATCGGAGTAGGAGACTAAAAGCTGATTCAATGTGTTTTTGAAGGATCTGGAGTTTCTTCATACTTTGTAGCAACTTGATTTTGCTTCATTTCTCATTTCGATTTCCTCCTCCACAATCAGCATTCCTTCTTGTCTTCCTGGTTGTTTCGTTGGTGTTGTTGATGCAATTGATTGATTGGATAACTTTTATACAAAAATGAGTTTGGTGGATGCGATTGTTCCCGGAGACATGGCTTGTCTGGATGCAGATTTGTTGCAGCTACAAGAGATGTCTTCATTTGTACTGAACTCAAAACCTGGATTCACTCAGAAGCTCTTCGACCAGTGGCTTTCTCTTCCCGAAGCTCATCGACAGGTTACCAGATTCGGATTTCAATTTGTTTCTGAGCTCTGTTCTGCTTCATTGGCCCCTACATTAGTTTGCAGGCTCTGTAGCCATTCATTGGAATCTAAAGTTTATAGCTTTTCTTTTGCTTGTTTCCTAATATGTGTCTTAGATTGCATCATTGCTTCATGATGCAATAAATGGAGGTCCTTTAAATGCTACTGGAAGTATGTCTGGTTCGAATTCTGCCATTAGCAATTCTATACCATCTATGTTTCTTGCGGGAAGTGGTCCTCCGCTTTCACCACGGAGTTGTGGTTCTCCGCGTATAACGAGACAGAGAGGCCCTTCTAACTTAGGATCTACGCTAAAAGTAGTTAAAGAGCCTGTTAAAGAGCCAATGCCTCAGGTTTTGAACTGCTTCTGCAATTCCTTTTTCCTCTTTTATATACTAAAGGAGTAAAATCACTGATTTTAAACATTGGAATGAATGTAGTTTTACTTTCAAAATGGTCGGCCACCACCAACAGAGATTAGAGAGCAATGTATGTTTAGAATCAACCATTTTTTCTATGGTCACATAGATGGACTGCAGGTACAAGGTGAGTAATCATAAGTTTGATAATAGAAAATAATCTCACCACAAATGCCTTATTAATACTACTACTATTTCATACTCAGAATTCAAATTAGTCACCCGAGAAATCTGCAAGCTCCCATCTTTCTTCTCCACTTCACTATTCAGGAGGATTGATGTCAATAATACAGGTTTTGTAACTAGGTGTGTGCTTCTTCCTTTTTTGTGTATGGTGGAAGCTGATGTGTGCATAGTTTGCTGCATATAATAGTTGTTAGTGTTTGATTATGCAGAGAAGCATTTATTGATTATTGGGTTAATGGGAACATGTTGATACTGGATACAACGACCCAAATCTTTAAGATACTAAAGCAGCCAAATCAGATATTCATTGCTAAGGTAGTTTTCTTTTGTTTGGCATATTCAGTCGTATAAGCGACTTAATTTTTCTATCTCCTTGCGCTTGTGATTTCAATTTGAATTTTCAACTTTTTTTTTGCTTTTTCTGGCAGGACGATTTCAAACCACTACTTACAGAACTGTTGGCAACACATCCTGGACTAGAGTTCTTGCAAGCCACACCTGAATTCCAAGAAAGATATGGTTCGGTCTCAAGTTCATATACATCTTAGTTAGTTGGAGTTTAGCTGTACATTTTATTTTGTTTTCTTTCTAAGGATGCAATTTTGTTTGACACAATTTATATTTTGATGGGCCAGCTGAAACTGTCACCTACAGAATATTTTACTACATAAATAGATCTGGAAATGGTCGACTTACATTTAGGGAGCTTAGACGGGGAAACTTAATTGCTGCAATGCTACATGCTGATGAAGAAGAAGATATCAACAAAGTGTTGAAGTACTGACAAAAATTGAGTTCGTGCTATTGGTGTATAATCGGTTTTGTTTTTGTTTATTTGACATCAAACTTTTGTATTCATTTTGGCAACTAGATACTTCTCATATGAGCATTTTTATGTCATATACTGCAAGTTCTGGGAGCTGGATACAGATCATGATTTCCTAATTGACAAAGAAAATCTTATGAGATATGGAAATCATGCTCTTACTTACCGGATTGTCGAAAGAATCTTCTCCCAGGTTTTGTCTATATATATAATCTTGATCTTTTATCATCCACTATCTGCCTACATCGTGAAGACGTTATTCACATAGCTTCGCTGTCAAGACTTTTGTTTTTCTTGTTCAAATAAGTTATCTTTGATGACTGTCATCATTGATATTGCATTGGTTCTACTCAGGTTCCCAGGAAGTTCACTAGCAAAGTTGAAGGGAAAATGGGGTATGAAGATTTTGTCTACTTTATACTTGCAGAAGAAGATAAATCGTCAGAGCCTAGCCTAGAATATTGGTAAGCTGTGTCGTAAAGGATCCAAAGGTAACAGACAGATACCTTTTGAGTGTTTTTATCTGACTCAAGTGTACATTGGACTAGGTTTAAATGTATAGACTTGGATGCAAATGGGATCCTTACGCGAAATGAGATGCAATTCTTTTTTGAGGAGCAGTTGCATAGAATGGAGTGTATGGCACAAGAGACAGTTCTTTTTGAGGATATCTTATGCCAGATAATTGATATGATCGGACCAGAGGTTGAACAATAAGTCTCATTTTATTATGTGCTTAAGCCATTCCCAAGTTTATTCTTTCTGACTCTTAGCGACTTTGTTTTGTCTGGTTGTTTCTTTGTTTCCTTTCAACAGAATGAAAGCCTTATAATGCTGCATGACCTGAAGGGCTCCAAACTCTCTGGAAACATCTTCAACATCCTTTTCAATCTTAACAAATTTATGGCATTTGAATCACGGGATCCATTCCTCATCCGTCAGGTAACTTATCCATTAATATTTAACCTTGATGTTTCTTCACACCACAAGCCTCTTATAACATTGCAAAAATGGTAAAACGGAAACAGGAGCGTGAGAACCCAACGTTGACAGAGTGGGACCGTTTTGCACATAGAGAATATATAAGGCTTTCATTGGAAGAAGATGTTGAAGATGCATCCAATGGAAGTGCTGAGGTTTGGGATGAGTCGTCGTTAGAGGCTCCCTTCTGAGTTCACAGAGATAATAAATTTAAAGAGAAAGGAAAACAAGTAAGCCTCTTCTTCAACAATGGTTTCTGAGGTCGTTTCAGTGAAAGGCCTGTAGTATCCTCTATTGAGAACATACTTAGCTTGGATTTGTCTTCTTCTTTTTTGAACTTTCTTTCAATCTAAACTGATTCATATAGAGTTACACATATTTATTAATAATTGTTCTAGCTCATTGCTTGTTACGTCTTCTTACCATGTATTGTATCCACTGTGTTTGTACTTTGTAGCTGTGTTATTACATATCAGTATCATCTCCAGTTTTTGGCTGGTTCTGTTTTTACTTTGGTGGAATCTTTTTGATTTATTTGTTAACAATTAAATCGGTTTTTAAGTCAAATTCCGTTGAAAAAACAACAGAAATAAACTTTTAACCACTTATCAAAACACTCTCCATTTTACATCCTTAGAAAATCATATAAAATTGATTAGCTAAGGTTTTAATCTCAGGTTTTCTTGTATATATATCTTACTTATTCATTTATAAGACAAGGAACTTGTCCTAGCTATGGTACATATGTCCTAGCTATGGTATTCATAACATTGCTAGTCTAAAAACTTGAGATTTTTTTGAGGTAATTAAATAGACTTATAACATTGAATGTTGTTTTATAGATTTTTTCTTTTTTAAACAATTAGATCAATAAGATCTGATCCATAACGTACCACAATCCTTAAAATTCTTATTTAATCTACCAAATAGGTAAAAAGGGATGAATCGAACCCTAATGTCATAGTCATTAGCTGATCATCCTAACCACGAAACTTGATTTATAGATTTAAAATGCAAAAACATGTGTTTAATATCTATAAGGCTAAAATGAAAAAGCTGAAAATCAAAGGTAAAGAGTGATTAGGATATATTAATGACCTTAATCCGTGATTTGGATTTGATATTAAAAACCAACCTGGAAATGTAGAGAAAGAGATGTAAAAGCTGAGATAATTCAAAGAAAAGGCAAAAATGAGATGGCAAAATCGTAAATTAATTCGAAACAAGGGGTTAATCTGAAGTTATCCCTCCACAAAACCGTAAAGCAAAAAAAATTCAATTCGACAGAAAGAGAGAGAGGAGATCTGAGTAAGCTTGAGGCATTAATGGCGAACTAAGTTCTTAACCGTTAGATCGACCTCCGTAGCTGGACGGTCATTGTCAACCGTTAGCTTCTGATTCATTCCTCTGCCTTTCTTTGTCTCCCTCCGGGAATTTGGATCGGACTAGGAAGAGAAATCAGGCGGCTTCGGTTTGTGGATTCAGATTTCTTCAGCCTCCTCAGGTGCTTCTTCTGGTGACCTTTCCTCTTCTTACCGTTTTTGTTTCGTGTGTTAAAAGGAAATCATATATGAAAGGTAAAGTATAGAGAAATGTGTTAATGCGATTGCTGTTTTCGTCTAAAATCTCTGATGAACAAAAACACAGCTTTGCTCAATATCGAATGCTTTTTGGTGTTTCGTTTTTGAGATTTGTTTTCGTTCGGTGGAAAAAAATTAGCTTTTTGATCTTGCAATTTGAATTGATGGGTTATTTTCTTCGGAATGTGTAGGTTGTTGTTTAGTTCATTCATATTCGAGTTTTGATTGGAGCTCATAGAGGAAGTTTTGGTTTGAAGAACTAAGACACTACTCATTTCTAAGGAGGGTTTTATTCATATTTTTGGTAATGGAGGAAAGTGTAACATAAAAGAGGCAGACAGAGTTGAATAAAGAAGTGAGCTTTTATGGAAGATTACTCAAAGTATACTCATAGTCCTGCCCATTTAGCGGTTGTGCTTCATGATCATGCCGCTCTTAGGCGGATCGTAATGGATCTTCCTCACTTAGCCAAGGCTGGTGAGGTTACAAATGAAGCAGAGTCTTTGGAAGCTGAGGCTCGTGCTGATGCAGTCACAGCTGTTATTGATCGCCGTGATGTTCCTGGGCGTGAAACTCCTTTACATCTTTCTGTTCGTTTGCGAGATCCAATCTCTGCTGAGATTTTGATGTCTGCTGGAGCAGATTGGAGCCTGCAGAACGAGAATGGTTGGAGTGCATTACAAGAAGCGGTTTGCACTAGAGAGGAGGCAATTGCTATGATAATTGCACGGCACTACCAGCCGCTTGCTTGGGCAAAATGGTGTAGGAGACTTCCTCGGATAACTGCATCAGCATCGCGTATCCGTGATTTTTACATGGAGATTACCTTTCATTTTGAGAGCTCGGTTATTCCCTTTATTAGTCGTATTGCTCCCTCAGATACTTATAGGATATGGAAGCGCGGTTCAAATCTTCGTGCTGATATGACACTTGCAGGTTTTGATGGGTTCCGCATTCAACGATCAGATCAAACGTTTCTTTTTCTGGGAGAGGGTTACACGTCCGATGATGGGAAAATTTCACTACCTCCTGGCTCCTTGATTGTTCTTTCTCACAAGAAAAAAGAAGTGACAAACGCTTTAGAGGGGGCAGGTACCCAACCAACTGAAACGGAAGTTGCTCATGAAGTGGCACAAATGTGTCAGACTAACATGTATAGGCCTGGCATTGATGTCACACAGGCTGATTTAGTTCCTCAGTTGAATTGGAGACGGCTAGAGAGGACTGAAATGGTCGGGAGTTGGAAAGCAAAAGTGCATGACATGCTTCATGTGATGGTGAGCGTCAAATCGAGAAGGGTTCCAGGTGCAATGACTGATGAAGAGCTTTTTGCTGTTGATGAAGAGAAAATGGCAAATGGTGCAGAGAATGATGGCTTTGAAGGTGTATTAACGTCTGAAGAAAAGAAGCAATTGGATTCTGCCCTGCGGATGGGGAACTCCGATGCTGTTGAAGATGAAGAGAATGACTTTAATAATCAACAGGAAAATGATTCAGGAAGAGAAGCCAATGGTGCTCTCAAGGAGAAGAAAGCCTGGTTTGGCTGGAATAAGAAAGGCCCAAAACCTGGTCATGATAGTACTGAAGATACAACAACAAAGCTCAAGAAAGGCTCAAAGTTGACACCACAAGAGGGACACCAGAAAGAGAAAGGGAAAAGCCAAAGATCGTCATCACTATCTGATAATACCAAGGAGGGAAAGGACAAAGGTGGTGCCAAAAAGAAAAAGAATGAGAGCGAATACAAGAAAGGGTTAAGACCTGTATTGTGGTTGACACCTGACTTCCCTCTTAAGACAGAAGAGCTTCTTCCGCTTCTCGATATATTAGCCAATAAGGTCAAAGCCGTGAGGAGACTCAGAGAGCTCCTTACCACAAAACTTCCAACGGGAACATTCCCTGTCAAAGTAAATAATTTTTTTTACCCAGTAATGAAATCCCTTTCTGCTAATCTTATATTTTGCTGATCTTGGTCTCGTCTGCTCATTGTGCAGCTTGCGATCCCCATTATTCCAACCGTCCGCGTTCTTGTCACATTTACTAAATTTGAAGAGCTCCAACCATCTGAGGAATTCTCAACACCTCCTTCTAGCCCAGTTTTTCATGATGCAAAGTCATCAGAGAATTCATCATCTGCATCATGGATGTCATGGATGAAAGGTCCTCGTGGTGGTGGCCAATCAAGTGACAGCGACAGTAACCGGTACAAGGACACTGAAGTTGACCCTTTCCTCATACCTTCAGATTACAAATGGGTCGACTCAGCTGAGAAGAAACGCAGAATAAAAGCCAAGAAAGCTAGAATCAGGAAAAACCGGAAGCAAGCTGCTTCAAAAGCCAGTGACTCGAGTTCCCGTTCCAATCAACAACAGGAAGAATGACTGCCACTCTGAAGAAACAGGGTGTTGTCAGGTAGATGAGGAAAGGTTTGTTTGTGTTATCGGTATTGATTTTGTAGTAATATCATTTTATTTGTGAAATTCTTGAGGAAAACGTTTGCTATAAGAAACAGCCATTTTGCTCTCTGCAATTGATCTTTTTTAATTTTCGCTCTAGAACAGGTTGCTCTGAAACTATTCAGGAATCAAACCATATCAAATCTTCTATTATTATACTGAAAACTCTTTGTACAACTGCACAGATGAATAAATAAGGTTCTGTACATACCGGAAGTGGTTATGTTACCAGAACCGGTCTTTATTGACACTGAGGTAACCGGAAGTGGTTATGTTACCAGAACCGGTCTTTATTGACACTGAGGTAACCGGACATCACTTTCCCACCGGTGGTCCTCATACCATCGATGAGGAAACACCAAGTTGAACCCAATGCTCCGACGAAGAAATCAGCGTCCGAGGCCATTAAAAAGTTAACCAGTGGATAGTTCGTGCTCATCTCTCTCCCGAGACTTGCTTCATACTCAGCCATCGACTTATTACCAACTTGTCTTGTCACTTCTGTGTAATAGAATCTCCAGTGAGCATAATCTTTACTTCTGTCCACAACTTCTTTCATCTCTGTAGAGAGCCAGATTCTGTTGAGCTCTGGGAACCGATCTCTGATCCGATCAGCTAAACGCATGTACTCCTCTAAAGCCGCAACTCTCATCTCACAAGCTTTGTCTCCCATCCGAACATGAAGACTCAGCATTGGCCTTGGAATCCAAGGCTTGTGATCCGACCACACCTTTTCTTCAATCTCTGTCTTAATTATCTTCTTCTTTCTCCAACCTCCTGCAGAGAGAACAATCTCAGCAGCTTCTTTTCCAAACGCAGAATTTCGAGCAGCGTTCATCAAACTACAAGTGTATTCCGTTTGAAATCTCATCAAGTATCTCACAGCTTGTGCTCTCCACCATCTCCTATCCATTTTCCTGTGACTGGAGATTAAACTTCCATTGATTTCTGTAGTTGGTTTCATATAACTCCACGGCTTACCCCATAGTTTTGGTACATGCCCAGTCCATATCTCTTTGGTACTGTAGTTTTGTTTACAAGTAACCATTCCACTCTCCCAAGCTTCTCTCTTCTTCGTAGCTGCAAACGCCTGTTTTCGACACTCTTCTGACGTTTCTGGTAGAAAATAGCAAGACCATCTTCCTCGAGAAGAACCTGAAACAAAACAAACAACATTCCAAAATGAAACTTCAATGTTTTCTAATGCTCGACTTACCCAACAAGGTGTAGTAGTACCTTTGCAACCATCATGATCTGCTCGGTTATAGTAGTTTGTAACAAGCACTCTGTTCTCATTTAAAGCGATTGCAAGAAGACCAGTCATTCCAGCTATCTGAGCTCCCATTCCAAAACCAGGAAGCGTTTCCCAGTCAGCTACAAGGAACTTTAGACTCTTGTTTTCGCAGTCCAAAGGATGCTGATGATTCCATATCTCACTTTGCACTTTCCTCGTTAATGGGTAATTCTCTTCATCTGCTCCATTGATCTGAATAAACAAGCTTCTCAATCATCCATATCATCTGACCAAGAAGAAGAAGAAGAAGAAGAAGAAGAATCATACCCAAGGAGGAGAAAAAGTCTGATTCACTATCTGTTTATCCAAACGCTCCCTAACTCGTGCCTTCTCCTCACACTTCTCCAAATGTGGAGCCTTTGGTACATCGGATTTGTTCATGCCTACCTTCTTCAAGAATTCTTCTTCATTTAACAGTAATAAATTGTCCCAAGCAGAGACCAAAAGTTTAACCTGATCATCATTATCGTCTACTTCTGTCTCATCTTTGCTCTTCCATTTCAATATACTGTCTATACTTGTAATCTTATCTACATATAGACAATTCTTCAGTACATGAAACAAAAAGAACACAACTTTACCAAAAACAAACATCAGATCTTTGAGACTTACTGCTGATGTAAGGTGTGGAATTGCAGGGAGGAGAAGCAGAGGAGGAAGAGAAGGAGAAAGCAGCAAGCTCAAAAGTGCCAAGAGAAGTTAAAGCAGCTAAGAAGAGTGAAGTAAGACAGATTCCACATAGAAACCCAACAACACAGATTTGACATGGAAAAGAATTTCCAAGCTTTAATGCTTTCTCTGAAACCACTCTCTCTAATGACTTCATACTCCAATTTTCTCACTCACTAAGAACCAAACACTTTTGTCTTTTTACTTCTTCTCTTTTGTAACTGAAAATTTTTCTAGCGAAAACAAAAGATTTTCTTGGAAAAGTACTTTTCTTCTTCTCCCTACCTAGGAAACTAATTTCTATAATAGCCACGCTTACTAACTATCAATCAGAAAACACATGATATTTATGTTTTTCTCTAAGATATTACTTTAAATTCTGTGGAAAGAAAAAAAAAGACAGATCAAGATGCTTCCATAAAATAACGATTGTTTTCTTCTTCATCAGTGGTCCATTTTTGCTTTATCCTGCAGTAGAGACATGGACAAAAAAAGATAATTAGAATGTTCAATATGACAGATCAAACACACAAGCTTCAAAATCTGATGAACCTTTATAAAATTTTCAGCATTATATGTAGCTGTTTAAGTACAAAATTGCAGATTATTTCTCGAGAAACTGAAGAAGAGAGGAAGAGTGAAGAGAAAGAACAGAACCAATGAAACGGATTGTTATATAATTATGGAGATATTAAAGGAGAGAAGAGTATAACTGTTGATCGTATTTAACTCTTAATTATTTTTAAAACAAACAAACATTTTGAACTGTAGAAAATCTGTTTTCTTTATTCAAACTTTTTTTAGGGAATTGTGAATTTCTATGAAAAATGGACACATGGATTATAAAGAAAGAAAGAACAAAAAGACTTTAAACCAGTTGGTCTGAAAATGAGGCAGAGAATCATAACACAAATCCAATTGATACAAGCCAAGAATCTTCCACTCACAAAGAGAATACAAAAGCATTGAGATTCTAAACCCATAAGCACAGTTTCTGAGGACACAGAAGTGATGAGAGTTTGATGTTGGCGAGGTTGTGTTTTGTTTTGTTATACATATTTTATGAATTAAAAAGTATAATTTATTTATGTTTGGTGAAAGCCATTAACTAATATTCATATGGTTGGTTCTTAAACAAAACAAAAAGTACAAGTCGCTTGTATTAAAAGTTTAGTATATAACACGAGATCATAATGATAATATTTCTTTTTCCTTTCTTCTTATCTACAAATTCAATCATTCGATCGGTATATTTGTTTATTTTAATTTTAGAAGTCACATGAAATCAATGAGCACAATTTATATTACTATTTCTAATTTCTGCAATTATCAAATTTATATTTTTCATGATAACCGGACTTTGGAAGAACTAGTCTTCTTCTTTATTTATTTTTTCGGAAAAATCCAAGAACAAGTCTAGTAAAAGTTATTAATCTATATATGACCAAAGGCTTAAAGATATCATGGGATATGCAAATACATCATCATGATCATGAGATCATTTTAGATAACATATTCTTCACGACACTTGTAAAAGTTGAAAACGACTTATAGATTTGTTTAAAACTTAGAAAAACCCTTGTAAGGTATATGATTAGGTTCTCAACAAGCCATTGATTTTTTAATTGTAATCAGATTTCAATTACAAACGTGTTTATGTACAAAACAATCATTTTCAGTTAGTGTTGTTGCAGGGCATTTTAAGCAACTGTTTCTAAACTGAACAATCATGAAACTAGGTAAGAAGAAATAGATTCTTTGTTTTTAACAAAACTGGAGATGTTGCATCCCTAAGTTTCCACCATTAATTACCAATAAAAAAGGATCAATCTTTAAATGATTTAATCTTCTCTGACTCGTTTCCTTGATGCTGAAACAGGTTCAGTTTGCTCCTCTGTGCCTGTCTCAAGACCACATTCAACTTCTGTTGGAAATGTGCCGTTGCATTGCTTTGGTGATGCTTCTGAGGAAGAGCTCTTGTTCTCTTGCATCTTTTGTTGTTTCTCGAACATCATCTGTAGGTATCTCCCCTGTTTTTCGATCTGTAACTGCAGCGACCTTTGGATCTGTCGTATAATTTTAAACAACATCAGATATTATTCAAGAGATATCTATGACTACTCCTCTTTCTAGTTTGGAAAACAGGCAAATGAAAAATTGTTTTTAAGCTGTTATGCAGGTGAAATCATTACCTCGAGCTGCTCATGGAGACGTTTCTTAACTGGCATCTGTAAACGTAGAGCTTGTGTGATCTCAACGCTCCTGGTAAAGAAACAGCAACAACAATAACTAGCAAGATACACATACAACACTATTACAATCAAAATTCTGAACAATACTCGAAAAAAGATTCTTCGTTGTCATGTAAACTGAAATTTCTTACGTTTTCATGTCAAGAGATTTGATATCTTCGATAGATGTTATCTTCTTCTCTTGAGGTTCTCCTGTGCAAGAAAGAAACAAAATTTATACAAAGATATGTGCTCCTTTCTAAACTGTTTGCCATGGAGACATTAGCCTTTTCTAGAGAGTGACCAACTCCCAAGAGGCAAAAAAGTTAAGGGGAAGTGGAGATGATATTCTGTGAAAGTATACAGTCTCTACCTGTAACTTCTGAAGTCTCCGGTTTAAACCTTGCCGTTCTGTATTTCTGTCGAAAATAAATACCCACCAGAATTGCCACCAGAGAGCGCCTGATAAGGTACAGGGTTATTCATCAGTTCTTGCCCTGACGAGACCCAGAAAGAGTTAGGCAACTTGTGGTATCTGTCTTAAACAGTAGTATGAATAGCTGAAAAAGATGAAGACATAGCGGTTGAATATCCGAAATCATTAGCCAAAGTCATAGAGCCAAGTGCAGTTTTGCTCAATACCCACACAGTAGCCTAATTCAGAAAGCAGATAGCTTTGCAATGAGGCAAACTTTGTGATGAAAGAATAAAACGAAATATAAGACTCACAATCAGAAAATATATACAGAATTAAAACTTTAAGTATAGAGGAGATGAACCAATGAATAAATTCCCTTCCATTATATTAGATACGATCTTTTCCCCCAGTCAAAAACAATCACTTTAGAATACTCCTTAATTTTTGTCTTGCTTTAGTTCACAAACTCTTAGCTATCTATCTCTTCTCTCCCTCGTTTTTTCTATTCTTTTCTCAGAGATTTCTCTTCTGATCCTTAAAAGAAGAAATAAAACAGACAACATAACAAATATACGAGGTTTATATCAAGAAATCAAAGCTATTTCAGCTATGAACCAAGAGAAAATGATCATCGAGATGATTGAAGCATCTACAAGTGGATAGTGAAAGGACATTACATATTAAGATATGGGAATCAGTGCTTGAGGGAATGACATTTACGACCACTTTTCACAAACAAATGTGGCTTTTGAATAGCCAGAGAGACGTGTCACGAGGAGCCACCATACTATGAAGCATTCATTACTCAGAATCAAAGGACACAATAAAAGGAAAGTCTTTCAATCACTGAAAAGAATCAACTTCACTAAAATCAAAAACACTGTTTCAGTCCTAAATACGATTTAAGAATTCAAAGCTAACTGGGTTTCCAAACAAAGACCACCATTTCTTCTTTAGATCATAACAAAGTCAACATAAAATAAATTTAGTTCAAATGCTGCGTACTACATCAAGTACAATAAAATAAAATGATTTTGTCACATTCAATCAAGATTTTAGTCAAAATATAAAGTTTTAGCGTTACAAACCTAAAAATAATAAAACACAGATTTTAAATATAAAAAAACTAATGTTACAAGACATATATCAAGAAAATAACCAACCATTTAAAACTATATATATTAATCTCTCTGTGTCCAAATACCAAAAAAACAAAAACTAAGATTTCATCATCAAAATAGCAAAAAGTTCAATAGATAGTAATAGTACTATATTAGTATTAGGTTGATTGTGTAAGATATAATGTTTAGGATATTGATTACTGGTTTGAATATATTTTGGTTAGTAACAAAGTTGTGCCAATATTAACGGATATTATAAACAAAGTAAAAAATATGCCGCAATTCATCAAAGATAAAACATTTACAAAAATAATTACTATCTTTATATAACACACGCAAATTAACAAACATAATTTTAGCTATAAAATATATATTTTTCTATAAAATAGTTAACTAAATTTTTATAAAAATCTACTTTCAAATCTATTTTGTTTTAATAAATAAAATAATCAAATATTTTGTGACGAACAACATTATCATGTAGATTATAACTTTTAAAAATCAATCAAAATCTAAATACTTGTTCATATATTAAAAATTCATATCTACATGTCTATTATTTATGATAAAATATATTTAATTTATAAAATATATGTCCCTAAATTTTATTTAAAAATTAAGATTTAACAAAAAAAAGTTGGGTTTGTTAAAATTTATTAGAAATTTTTGAGTTTATGAGTTCGTTTGTGTTTGTTAAGGTTTTACAAATCTTTGGGTTTGTTAAAATTTATAAGAATATGTTTTATAATAATGATTAATTAATTAAAAGAATCAAAAAAATGCTTAGTCATAGAAACACGTGTCGACAAAAGAGTGCTTGTTAAAGACGAAGCAACTCCCGCGAGTTATTTGGAATGAGTTAAAGTGCAGCAAACTCTCTTCTCCTGCTCAGATCTTCTCTTTATTATATAACCAACCTTTGTCCACTCTCATTACAAACAGCGAAGAGAAAACGAATCGTTGCGATGGCTACAGATGCAGCAGCAGCAGATTCGATTGCCACCATCGCCGAGAAAGCCCCTGTCACGGCTGAGAGAAAAGTCCGTACTGATCTCGATGATCGGCTCCCTAAGCCTTGTTCGTCCTAATCTTCTCTCTTTATCTGATAAATTTGTGTTATGATTTCCAAATTTGGAATCAGATTTGTGCATTTTTCACCACTCTGCAATCGGTAGAAGCTTCGAATTGACAAGATCTCCTAATTATTAATTCATTCCTTATGAATGGTTTCTATTATGATTTGGTTCTGAATTGGTTTGGTTTTGGTGAATTGAAAACAGATGTGCCTCGAGCAATGGTTGCACCAGACATGGAAAACGTTAACGGAACAAGAGGACACAAACACCAAGACATGTCTGTTCTTCAACAGCACATCGCTTTCTTTGACCAGAACAGTGATTGTATCATCTATCCATCTGAGACATTTAGAGGTACCTTTTTCAACAAATCTTTAGCCAAAAAAACTGAAGAATTAAGAATGAAGATTTCACTAGTTTCGTTAGTTTCTCTCAGGATTTCGAGCACTTGGTTTCAACATTGTTTCTAGTTTCTTTCTAACAATGCTCGTGCATCTTACAATGAGTTATGCCACATCGCCTGTAAGTTAATATCTCATCAACATATCTGTCAATCATAGATGCAGAATTAGTGGTCCTTTTGTCTCTTTTGATTCTTCTAAAGATATCATCTTCTTTTTGAAAACTAGAGTTGGATTCCTTCTTTGACGTTTCCTATTTACATCAAGAACATTCACAGAGCCAAACATGGAAGTGACTCTTCGACTTACGACACAGAAGGAAGGTTCGTTTCGTTCTCTTTTATATATATGGGTTTCCAGCTCAAAATCATTTGACTATGAAGGGAGAGGTCTATATCTTATATATATATAGTTCCGAGTATAATTCTCATTCTTTCCAATTTCACTTGTTTTTCGAAATGTGGGTGGATGTTAGTCCAACTCACAATGTGAGAGATATATACTTCTTTTGGACTTATGGTTTATAAATTTGAAAACTTTCAGGTACATTCCTGCAAATCTAGAGAACATGTTCAGTAAGTACGCACGTACAATGCCTGACAAGCTAACCCGTTACGAGCTTTGGCAAATGACTGAGGCTAATCGTGACGCATTCGACTTCTTTGGCTGGTTTGTCCAATCTCTCCCTCACTTTAAAGGTCTTCTCTTTCGCCTCTATCTTTGAATGTGTGTGAAAATGGAAACAGGGCAGCGAGTAAAATGGAGTGGGGAGTACTTTACTTCCTAGCCAAAGACGAGAATGGTCACTTATCTAAAGAAGCTGTTAGGAGATGTTTCGATGGGAGCTTATTCGACTGCTGCGCTAAAGCCAGATCTTCTGCTAAAAAGACTGAATGATGACTTGCGTATCGGTTTCTTACTTTCTAGGCAGTTTGTTTTAAGTAAACTTTTGTTTAGTCTCGTTTTAACCAAAGCACGCACGAATCAGAACATAGATTCTGATCATAACTTTTTTTACTACCTAAGTTTCTCATCTTGATAAACACCAAAAGGTTCATTTTGTTTCTGGATTTTGGAGACTGTGTTGCTTGATGGATAGCAAGATGCTCAAACATGTCACACTGTTTGTATGTCTTTGGATAATTGAAATTAAAGGACTGAACTTAGAAAAAAAAAGACCAACAGCACCAAATGGTGATTGGATCCATATTTTGGTAAAGTTGTAGTGGGTACTCTAGGATGAAAGTTTTTTTTTTGGTCTTAAATTATGGTAAGTTTTTTAATGAGTTTTGATTAGAAGATTTTCACGGAGTTTTTGCGGATATTTCAAATAATTTTGAACATTTTACATTCATAATTTTTTTTATATATAACACATTAAAACGTTAGATCATATTTTATACTGAATTTCTAGAATTTTTGAACACAAATAATTATTAGTGGCATGAACAGTGTTTTGGGTGCATGAATGGTGATTTGGGTGAGGTTGGAAAAAAAAGGAATAGTGTTTCGGGTGACATGAGCGGTATAACTGAAACTACTCTAAATAAAGATGATTTTAAAATGTCAATTAATATGCTCTCAATTCTTGTCATATAAATTTATTTTGCTGCTTTTGCAAATCATTCCCCAATTTTGTGATGCACTAATTAAATGTCTAAATATACATTTATTTTGCAAATTTGGACTTGGTTCATGAAATTAAATGTCAATTTAGGCAGTTTTTGTGAAACTTTTGGGGCAATTTGTGAATTTTTAAAAATATAGTGGTCAGATTATTTTTTTAAAAAGAAAGAAAAATGTTTTTCCTTTTCTCAACGCTCATCATCTTCATTGTTCACGTCTCTTTCGTAGAGAGCTAACGACGTCGTTCATAAGTTCATCAATTAGGGCTTTTCTTCTCAGCCGGCACTTTCAGGTGAGCTTTACCTGTCTCTCTTCAATCTCCTATATAGTTTTAGGCTCTCATCATCTTCATTCTTCACGTCACTTTTGTAGAGAGATTACGAATTCGTTCATTGTTTCAGAAAATTGCATCAATCAGGGTCTTTTTTTTCTCGGCCGGTACTTCTTGTTCTGTTTTTATAGTGTTTGGAATTAGATTCGTCTACTCTTTAAGCTAAAATTCTACATCCATTGGAGCCTTCTTCGTTTGTTTATTCAATTAGGGGCTTCTAAAATGCTCTTGAGTTGTTACCATTTGTATTGATTTATGTATGTTTTTATTTGTTCTTGTCACAGAGACAGAGGCAATTTAGAAATGGCAGAGAGTAAAGCAGTGATTGGTCTTAAATGGGAACCAAAGCTTCCTGGCTTATCTTCAGATTTAAAAGTTGGTTCCAGTTCAAGCAAAGGAGTTGAAAGTCACAAAACCGGTTCTCTCTGGACTAGTAACTCAGAGCTTGTTGATGGTCTTTGTCTTCCTCCTAATGATCCAAGGAAGATTAACAAAATTATTAGAAAGCAAGTCAAAGACACCACTGGATCAGACTGGTAACTTTGTTTTCCTTCTCTTGGATTATAAACCCTTTTAGTTAGATACAAATTATCAAGCGAGATTACAATTTCTTGCAATTGTGGATAGGTTTGATATGCCTGCACCAACAATGACTCCAGAGTTGAAAAGGGATCTTCAGTTGCTTAAGGTAATGTCTTTTTCCGTTGCTGTTGTATTTTATATTTAATTTCAGAGTCCTAACACTATTCTAATTTGATATCTGTTTTAGTTGAGAACTGTAATGGATCCTGCCCTACACTACAAGAAAAGTGTGTCCCGGTCAAAATTAGCTGAAAAATATTTCCAGGTAAGTCTCACAGAACGGTAAACTATATGAAGACACGAACTTTTGTCTCAGCCTCTGTCTAGACACAACCAATTCGTGTTGTTCTCTTGTTGTTAAAAAACCAGATTGGCACAGTGATTGAACCAGCTGAAGAGTACTATGGAAGATTGACAAAGAAGAATAGAAAAACAAGTCTTGCTGAAGAGTTGGTGTCAGATACAAAAGCTTCTCAATACAGGTAAGTTACTACCATGTCTATTAAAAATGCTTAGAGTTTGTACACGAAAGGAAAAATGCATGTCCTTTTGATTCTTGTTGATTGAAACCATTAGTTTGTGATTCGTCGGGTTAAATCCATCAAAGAGTGGATTTGTTAATGGCATATGACTCATGTTGATTGTAAAGTTGGATCATTAGTGCTTCTGTTTAAATCCATGAAAGTCTTAATTTGATAATGAAATCGGACTCGTGTTTGTAGAAGTTTGTGTATGTCCTTGTGGGTATATTGTTCTTGTTTCGTATTCTTACATTGCAAGCATGCTACGATTATGTCAAGTAAAATTGCGTGCTTGTCTATTCAAATAAAAGTTGTGCAATCATTGCTAAGTGATTGTGTTTGTGTTCGCTTTGTTATTACAGGAAGCGTAAAGTTAAGGAGATTGAGGATAAGAACAGAGCTGTTACAAATAAGAAATGGAAGAGAAAGGGAAACACAAAGCATAGAAGGAACTGAATTACATTTATTAGAATATGATCATATAATTTTGGCTTCACATTTATGTAATTTTATTAGAATGTTATCATGCAACAAATTCACTTTACCTTTGTTGGGAAAATGCCCATCTAAATTATTCCCTAATTTTATTCAGCAAATTTAGGAGGTGTATTGAATCATGGATTTTGAATGATTGTGAATGATTTATATTTTATGAAATTTCAGATGATTTTGGATAAATTCAAGGAAGTTTTTATGATTTGTGATAAAATCCTCTAAAACTCCACCTAAAATTATAAGATTTGGATTTTTATGTTTTTAGCTAGAGAAATCTTATAAATAACTCTAGAATCCCATAGAATTATCTAATATCGTATCCTTAATTTTTTCCAATAATAGTGGATATCATTGTGTTTTTTTAAATTACTAGTTCAAATTTTAGATGATTTTTAAAAATTCTTATTTTAATAACAGATGATTTGCCACTTAGATTCAAATCATTTAAAATTTATGGTTCAATACAACCCTTTAAATTAAATGTCTAAAAATACATTTGCATTTTGCAAAATTGGACTTGGTTCATGAAATTAAATGTCAATTTAGGGAGCTTTTGTGAAAGTTTTGGGGGCAATTAGTGAATTTTAAAAAAAATATAGTGGTCAAATTATATTTTTTTTAAAAAGAAAAAGAAAAAAGGTTTTTCCTTTTCTCAACGCTCATCATCTTCATTCTTCAAGTCTCCGAGCTAACGACGTCGTTTATAAGCTCATCAATTAGGTTTTTTCTTCTCGGCCGGCACTTTTAGGTGAGCTTTTCCTGTCTCTCTTCAATCTTTTATACAGTTTGGATGTCTTCTTTATTCAAATCCCTAATTTATATCCCCTAATATTTTCGCCCTGCCCTTTTAAAGAGAGCGGATCTTGAGTCGAAGGCATGGGGTCTCATGAGCAATCAGAGAGAAGTTCTCCTGCGAATAATTGTTCGAGCACTGTGTCTAAGAAAGTTGCGGAGATGTGGCAGCAAATGAACGAAGGAGTACCAAAGAGGCGAATCAATTTTCACTCACAGAGCTCAACCTCTTTGCCCGCTAAAAAATCAGCTAATAACGTGAGATTTTTTTTGGTTTTCTCTGCTATGTTTTTTGTTTGTTTCTGTTATGTTTTGGGATTTTGAATGTGTGGCTTTTTTACATTCGCAGAATTGGAAAATGTATCTTGGTGTGGATGCAAAGAAGAAGAAGGATGACTGTATTTCGAATGTACAAAAGGAAGATAGCGTTTTGGATAGTAGTTGTAGCGAGGAAGCTAGGAGTATTGCTGCAGCCGCTTTAGCTGCGGTTAGAAACGCAACTGCAACCGCTGCAGCTGCATCGAGCCGGGGCAAGATTGAGGTTAGAAAGCTACCCTTTTTTTTATATTTGAACTTGTGTGTTTTTGCTTGGAGTTTTAAGATAATTATGAACTGTTTAGAACTAGGAATATAGGTTGTGGAGGACTAAGCTCTGTGGGACTAGGAATATAGGTTGTGGAGGACTAAGCTCTGTAAAACTAGGAGATGTATTGCGAAGGACAAAAGTCTCTGTGCAACTAGGAAGATGGATTTTAGAATTTCTGTCTTTAAGTTTATGTAACTCGATTGAACTTTTTTGATCTGTACAAAAAAGCTTGCTTGTTGTCTGAATTTGTGAGTTTGCTTGGTATTGTTAGAATCTAATATCTTCTTAGCTGTTTGGAACTAGGAAGACGGAATGTGTAGGATTTCGTTGAAGTAAACTCTAATTGAACCTTTGTGATGTGTAAAGTGCAAGTGTGAGAGTTCATTTGTTTGATGCATTTGCTCTTCCGGATCATTTCCAGATAACCGAGGTCAAAGACTTTGCGGGTCAAGAAATCGAAGTAAAGCGGTTAGTGGAAGCAGATTCAAAGGAAGCCTCTGAGAGGGGAAACAAAGGCTCATCGTCCTCAGCAGCACCCTCAGCAGTTGATGCTGTACTTGAGCAGATAAAAAAGAAACAAAAGCTAAGTGTTCTAGACAAGACGAAGAAAGATTGGGGAGAGTATAAGGAAGAAAACAAAGGTGTTGAAGACGAACTCGATAAGTATAAGAAGAGTTCAGATCAATATCTCGACAAACAATCTTTCTTAGAGAGAGCTGATTATAGACAGTTTGAGAAAGAGAGAGACGCTCGTTTAGCTCTTCAGTCCAAAAGAAAACACGATGATGTCTGAAATGTGAGTCTCTTGTAACTTTCTTCCTCGTCTTCTGTTGTAAAGTATTCTTATTTACTGGTTTCTAGAGAAGTGATCTTGCGAGAGACTTTGTAGAATTTTGTCTAATGAATTACATTCTTTGCAGAGTCCAAACCAAGTTCTGGTTTGCCTAATTGATTCGTTTCCTTTTACTCTCTGGATCTCCCAATTGAGTTGTTTTAAGGCAATGAACTATGAAATGGGCTTTCAATACAACATAGCCCATCTTTAGAAGCCCATATACAAAATAGTAACGAATAACGACGAATCAAATTTGTATTGAGGAGTGATTATTTGTTGATACCAGGCCCGCTGAGCCCACTAAACAGAAAAAGGCTACTGGTTAATGCTGTGAAGTCATTAGAAAAATAAATAAACTTTTTTTAGTATGACGTGGATAGCATAAGAAGAGGGACGAAGACCATTATAAGAGGCGAATTGAATGACGAAAAAAAGAGAGTCGAATTTAAATCGTAAGGATATAAAAGCGAAGCGAAACAAGAAAGAAAAACACACAAAAAAACGTAACAGACTAAAATAAACGAATTCTCTCGTTTTGTTATTCAACTCTTGCAATCAAATTTATCTATCAATAAAATCAGTTCATTAAATTTTTAACTACTAAATTCGTTAGGTCATAGTTCTTTTAAACCTTAACCTTGGTTGATCGAGCATCATCATTATTGTAACAAAAATCTCACATCTTAATAACGAAAAGAGTTCCTCATCTTTTAAACCTCTTCACAGAGACTTAACTCTTTCTTTCAAATCGTTTGAGATGGCGCCAATAAAGAAGATGATCGGAGAAGCTGACGTGGCGGTGAACCTTAACGGAGGCAACAGAGCTTACGTTACTTTCCTAGCCGGAAACCAAGACTATTGGATGGGTGTGGTTGGTCTAGCTAAAGGACTTCGTAAGGTCAAATCAGTTTATCCTCTTGTGGTGGCAATTCTCCCAGACGTACCGGAGGACCACCGTCAACTTCTGGTGGCTCAAGGCTGCATCATCCGTGAAATCGAACCCGTTTAACCACCGGAAAATCTTGCCGGTTATGCTATGGCTTACTACGTCATTAACTACTCCAAACTTCGAATTTGGGAGGTACTATCTTAACATACTAATTATATGCATTTTATTTATATTTTATCGTCATTTTATGACCGTATCGGTTATGTTTTCTTTTTCTTTCATGTATACATGCATACATTACTTATGTTACACGTGGATTTGAAAATGTTTTATAAGAAAAAAAAAACATGAGAAGGCCTAACATTTATCTAAAAGTAAATGCTCACAATTCGAAAATTATGAGTTATTATTTATAAAGCCAAATGTTGTGGTCTAGTAATGTTGGAGAGAAAATGAAAGAACACTGGTAAAATGTTATTCGAGTTCGATCTCCTACAAAAAAAGGTTACGCTTTGTACGATACTTTCAGAAGTATTCACTTGGTTCTCCCTGGCCCCCAGATATAGACGGGTTTGAAACAGCGGTCATATGCTACTCAAATCTGAACCATAGGGATTATCAAAAAAAAAAAATTTTAAAAGAAAAGCCACATGTCAAGTCACATGTATATCTATTACATGAAATTGCACAAACTGAAATCACCCTCTCTTTTTTTATAGTTATCAATGTAAATATTATTCGATATTTTCTACAAATTAGGTAAAAATTGTAAAATAGTTAGCATTTAGTATGAAATAATGATATTTCAAATGTTAGTTAAATTATAAACTCAAATATGTATGTATTAAACAAATTTATTAACAAAAAAAAAATAAAAAAATAACAGTTTGTGGAGTATGAGAAGATGATATATGTAGATGGAGACATACAAGTGTTTAGTAACATGGATCATCTTTTTGACACTCGTTGTGGCTACTTGTACGCAGTCAAAGACTGTTTTTGTGAAGAGACTTGGTCCAAAACTCCTCAATACCAAATCGGTTATTGTCAGTCGCTGGAAAAGGTGACGTGGCCAGTGGAAACTCACGGTTCTTCTCCGCCGTTGTATTTCAACGCCGGCATGTTGGTTTTCGAACCAAATCTTTTCACTTATAAGGATCTCCTTCGAACTGTTGAAATCACTTCTCCTACTTCTTTCGCTGAACAGGTCTGATTTTTAGACTTTTTTTTTACTTAGCAAAAATATTTTATGAATCTATTAATAAGTATTTATTTCTCTTTTAGGATTTTCTGAATATGTACTTTAAAGACAATTACAAGCCAATCCCTTTGATTTACAACATAGTACTAGCTATGCTTTGGCGTCATCCTGAATGCGTCGACCTTGACCAAATCAATGTTGTTCATTACTGTGCTACAGTAAGTTACTTTCTTTTTTATTCATTAACATTTCTTTACATATTTTTAAAATAATATTACTGTTACCTACTAAAATTTGGTTATTATATATACCCTTGGCATTTGGGTCGGTTCAATCAGTTCCAGATTTTTGGACTCATACAGGAATTGATAATTTTCGGTTTGGTTCTTGATCGGTTTTATTCGAGTCTAGGTCAATTCGAATCGGTTTTATGTCGGTTCTAATAAGTTCCGAGTTTTACAAGTAAAAGATTTTTGGACTCATATAGGAAGTGATACTTTTTTGTTTGGTTCCGGATCAATTCTAATAAATATTTGGAAAACCAAAAAAATAGCCAAATACTTTTACCTCGGAAAATTACCTGATAACTTATATATTTGTAACCAATAATGTAGGGTTCGAAACCTTGGAGATTCACTGGATTTGAAGAGCATATAGATAGAGATGACAAAAAACGTTGGTGAAGAAATGGTGGGAAATTTACGAAAACACGAATTTAGATTACAAGACTTTTGTCGAGACGGAGTCAAAACTGAATCCAAAGACGATGGGCTTAAGACCCTCGCACCCTCCGCTGCATGACCAATCCTTATGTGGAACTTTTACTATATTTTGTTTTGCTTTCAATAAAAGGTTTACCGGTATATATAATAATGTTATTCTGGTGTTTTGTTTAACAATTGTGTCAATGACTGATTAAGTTCAGAAGGGAAGTAGTAAACTAAAGAAATAATTCGAAAAGCTATCATTGTTCCTTATTACAAACGATATGAGAGATAGATGGGCAAAGAGTAATGAAGCAGATCTTTAAATTTGGGATTATAGAAAAGCTGCCATTGGTGAGATTCAGACAGATGAGTTTGATGTTGGTCCTAGCTTTGTTTATCTATAGCACTAACACAAGACACACTCACATTGTAACATCCCTCTGACATTTGTAGGACAGAATCGAGATCACCACCACCGAGAACAACTTCATTCCCAAGACGTCAACACTTTTGAGCATACGAAAACAGCGGATTTGGTACTTTGGATATACCCCTTTTTTGAGACATTTGATTACACCATCTCTCAAAACGTTTTGTGGGATCTTAATCAGCCAAAACCCTTCAAATACAGAAAACTTTCTTAGTCTGTCAATAGCCTCATCACCAAGATGATACCTTAGCCAAATCATGTCGCTGGACATTCAAAATATTCCAGTACCTATTTGATCTTCCATATACGCAATGAGTCTGAAGATATCGAATCTCAACACCGAACTCATGGTCCAGTTACTGTCTGGAGTGTTCCGGAAACTAGTGTCAAAATCTTTGAAAAGAACTAAGCAAGCCATTTGATGAAACCTACCCAACATAGTTGCTTCTTCCTTGGAACATATAGAATCAGTAGGTCTTAGTCCTTCAGCTTCCATTCCTCTCAATACAGGATAGACCAAATCACAGTACCGAGTACTCCAAGTCTATTACTAGCTCAGGAGAACAAGCTATACTCATTGCGGACTCCAAGTCTTCCCCTAGACCAAACTGTACCGAGTACTTAATGAATGCATCCATTACTAGCTCAGGAGACACCACAACATTGCGATAATGTTTCATCGGTGAGTAGTAACCAACTAAAATGATAACATCACCGTTAGCTTGTATCTTGACATGCTCCACACCTCCCAAAACGGGGTTCGGGTACTTCTGACACATTGCATACAGTATAAGGTTGTATGCTGGATCGGTTTCATGTTTGGTGTAGACATAAGCTGTGTTCGACAAATCCATTGTAGCCAAAAGCTCCTTGACATTATATCGTAGAGTGTGTAGATCAGCTCTCGCATAAGTCTTTGGCCCACTCTCCAAATGGTCTAGATAAATCAAACATCCTTTAACCAATCTTGTCAGCTTTGTTTGTATCACCGAACCGATTTAAAACAGTCCAAGCAACCTCTGAGCCTCAGATGGCCCTACATGCCTCTCGTCTAATTCAGTCCATTCAGCAAATATAGCTAAATTTCTTTCCTTGCCCTCTTTCAATATCATCCTCAAATCATTTGATATCTTCAAATCTCTTGGCTTGCTACTAGTATAAAACCAGACCACTACCTCTCGCATAATCCAGCTGACTTTAAAAGAGAGCTCAGCACTGTCAATAGCACCATAAACTGCTTTACCTAACAAGTTAGCTCTTAGATCGTAATCAACAAAGAAAGTATTTTCGGCTAAACAGTGTAATCGAAAGTTTCTCTAATCACATTCCGCACTCCACCTGTATCTATCGTTCTGATATTAATCAAATCATAGTACCTCACTTCACGAAGACCTTCATACTCAGCCTTTGCCTTTTGTTAGACTGCAGAACCGTCTCTGATATGAGCTGCAAATGCATCAAAGTCTTCTCTGCTCAACATCCTTAACGCAAGACACAGAGTAGAGGAGTTGGTGAAGCTGCTACAGATTCAGCCAAAAGGGTTGAAGTGGAAACGACTGCTGGTGTCTCTGTTTTATAGTAGTATTGATTTGGAGAAAAGAAACTCAACAGTCACGCATGCGCCTCCTTTATTGATGAGAGGTTTATGGTCAAGTTTCTTATTAAATTGCATTTATTAAGCAATAATGTTTTTTCTAAGACCGATGCGTCGTGCTCTGTTCGGTCTTCGAAGAAAGCCGTTTGTTGAATTCTACACATTGCAATAGAAATATCGATTACATAAGAAAAAAAAAACACAATTACACATGGGACAGTGTCTTGTAGGAGTTGCTACATAATATTACATTGAGCTCACGGAGGTGTCTTTGTGTATGAAAAAAGTACACTAAAGCTTTTGAATCTAAAGATCAGCTGCGGGAGGAACATCGTCGACTGTGAGATCTACGCCATCATCTGGTAAGTCAGATCCGAGAGGTCCTAGTATCCCTTCAGAACTCAGCGTCAGTCCACTCTGTTCAAACAACAATGAGTTATAATACTCCAGCATAGAAAAGCTTCTCTGGTTATCATACCAAACGGCAAACCCCATCGACAAACCAGAAAGAACCACATAATTCTCGAAATCCAGAACTCATTTGTGTAAAATGCAAAAGTGGTAGAAGTTTACTAGATATGTATACCAATTGTTGGAGCTTGAGTGCAACAGATTAGACATTAAGAAGCATTGATAAACGAGATCAGGCAAGTGGATAATCATACCTCAGGTTGGAAGCGAAGCATGTCTGCACGAGCCATAGCTTCTGCTTGCGCAATTCTCTGTCTGAATGTCTGAGCCATTTCCTCAGCCTTGAGAGAACAGAAAACTAGTAAATGATTGAGACAAAAGAGGGATTTAAGAGAGTATTTAACGCAACTAGTGTTACCTTCTCGAAAACAAGTTTTGGGTTGCGAATCATATCACCAGGTGTTGGCTCCAGCTTCTTGGTGGAAAGACTTACTCTTCCTCTGTCGCGGTCATGGCTCAGTATCATAACCTGCAACATGTAAGTTAGAGACTGTTGTACTAATATCAGAAGCAAAAAAATTTAAGAATATCCGTGGAAAACCTTTAGAGTGTCACCAGGCTGGAGAACAGTTGCGATATCTGAAACACGGTCATGACTGATTTGACTGACATGAAGAAGCCCGTTGATTCCCCCAATGTCAATGAAAGCACCATAGGGTTTCAAGCTCTGAACAACTCCGAGGACCACAGATCCAATTCCAAGCTGAGCCTGGCTGTCTGCTACAGCTTTACGGTTGCTGAGGACAAGCTTTGTTTGTTCCTCATCAACCTCAACAAACTTAAGAGGTATTTCTTTTTCAAGAAGCTCTTCAGCAGGTGCTTTCTGACAAAAATTGAAAAAGAAAAAAAAAAACACAATAAATCAGGTTGTCTTTTAGTTTAAAAGCATCTAAGATACCAGCTTAACAGTTATAAGACAACTACTGACCGATGATATTTGTGAAAATGGCACAAATCCACGAAGACCCTCCACTAGAGCCACCAATCCACCTTTGTTAGCACCAATAACCTAGGCATACAATCCAATTGCTGAGGTTGTAATCAGAGAGAAATAACAAGAGTAGCAAAGTAAGTTCCAAACATACTTTAGCCTTGACAATAACATCCTCAGCCTGAAGCTGCCTGCAACGTTCCCACGCAAGTTCGTACTGAACCGTCCTTAAGCTCAATAGCAAACTGTCATCACTTTCGTTTTCACCTATGATAACAAACTCTTCAACCATACCAGGAACAATACCAGCTTCTTCTACATGCTTGATTCTATGAATGCACGCTTGTTCTACTGACAAGTAAGCCGATGACTTTGCAGAAATATCAACTAATGCACCATTTGCGTCAGTCTTGAACACTGTTCCTTTTACCTGAATAACATCATTAACCAAAAATCGATGCCGGAATTCCACAGAATCAACATTGTGCTATATCATCTTAGGTTGGTCTATAGAAACGATTACAGTTCCAATTTCTAAAAACATTCTCAAATACGGAAAGAATCAGAAAAACCTTAGTGCCGATTTCGGAATTGAAATCGTATTGTTCAATAGCAGCTGCGAAATCGTCAACAGTGAACGCAACACCTTCCATTGGAGCAGTTCTGCATCGCTCATAAGCGTCTTCGAACATTTTCTTCAGCTCGAGCCGCTCCTTTGTTTGACCGCTAGACATCGCAACCGAGGCTACAATCGTCCGAGAAACGGAGGCGGATTTGTTCTGAGGAAAGTTTTTCGCTGCTCTCCTAGATAATCTCGAAGAAGAAGAGAGTGGAGAACATCTCAGCCCTGTGAATTGCTGAGCCAACGATGCCATTTTTTCTCCTATACTCGAAAAAGTCTCACTCAGTCACACGCAAACTCAGAGACGGAGTGTTATTATCTGTTCTCTATGGCTCCTGAGTTTTATCGTTGGGGTTAGATAAGGGAGATAACAAAAGGAACTAGAGATGATGATGATGATGATCTGGACTTCAAAACTACAGGACGTTTTTGATACATTTAAAAAAACAGCGTGACGTTGAAATGTGTGCACACACACACCGTGTCGTTCTGTAGATGTATTCAAGCACTGTGCAAGTCTTTATGTACAAGGCAGTTAGTAGAAACATCGGCCTCGGTACACAGTCCGGTGGGCTTTTTTTTGTCTCTCTTGTTTACTTTTAAGTAGAAGAAAAGTTTATGAATAATAATTAGCAAAACATTACAAATTTGTTGACAAAAAAAAAAAAACATTACAAATTTGAATATAATTCTAGAATACATACCATAGTTCTCAAATTAAGTTTAGAATACATTTCATAATTCTAAAATTGATTCTAGAATACATATCATAATTCCAAAATTTATATCGAATATTATGTTTTTCTATTTTATTTTTAGTAGATATATAGTTGAACTTTCAAAATTTAAATGATGTATTATGTTATGTACGCTATGCACAGTATGCTAAATTTAAATTTCCAAATAACTTGTATTACAATTTTTTTCTTAATACATAAATAAAAACAGAATAATTTTATTAGTAGATTAATATGTTAAAAATAAATGTTTTGGTTACAAAGAATATGGAATAAATATTTTGAAAATATTTTTGTAGAGTAAATTGTCAGTTATACTTTAACTTTTTTGTAATGATATTTGATGTAATTAAGAATATACTAAAAATTATTTAAAACAAGTTTTCTTTTTAGTAAAGGATTTTCAAAAATTGTTTTTTTAAAAATATATCTTTTTTGTCAACAATTAGATTTATAATGATTGATTCATAATTCAACATTCCAACTTTCCTAAATTTTTAACAATGTTACGTGGAAGAATGCGACTCTTTAAAATTGTATCTTGTTCTTATTGGAAAAAATAACATATATCAATATTTAATTATTTGATCAAAAATATTTTCCATTTCAAAAATTATTATTGTGTTTCAATAAGCTATTTACTCATATTATTTTATTAACAATTATATTGATAATGTATTATAGCTGAGAAAAAAAAATTAAAAGTGAATATTTAACCACTTAGAAAATATTGTAAGTGGCTTTTAATCTAGTGGCAGGCGGTAAGTCCACTAAAGACAGTGCACTTGCATAACCAGGGATCGAGTCCAACCGCCTACATTATGTAGGAAATTGGCTAATGGGCCGGCCAGTTGTGACCCAATGTTGACAAAAAAAAAACCTCGAAAACACCTCCCAAACTACATAATATTCATTATACTAATTAATATTCAGTATACTAATTAATAAATATTAGTTTGTTCACAATAATCATAATATATATCTCTCGAAATTCTTAATTTTTTTACTAGTAATAAAATTGTATTCAATTTTAAATAATATGGAACATAAGACATATTTTAATGCTTCAAAAAATTGAAAAGTTATATTGCTAGAAACATGATATGGATAGTAATAAAAATTACATAAAATTTGACGGTAAAAACCTAACATAAAGTGGCTTAGGTATAATTCCAAAAACTAAGTTTCCATATAATTTTAGGACAAATACTAAGTACATCTGTACACATATTCAAAGCAAGCTTTAACTAAAAAGCATTTGGTTTGACAAAAACAAAAAAAAAACAAAAAAGCATTTGAATCAACTTGTAAACTAGATAAGAAAACGAACCAATCCTTTTAGTCAACCTTTAAAGTTTTCTAAAAAACATTTAAACTTAACTTTTCTAAAAAACATTTAAACTTAACTTTTCTAAAAAACATTTAAACTTAACTTTTCTAAAAAACATTTAAACTTAAGTTTATATAATTTATAATTCTTATCTTAATTACAAAAAAATTATTTGCTTATGTATTGAGTGAACAACAGAGTTGGTCACATTCATATCTTATGGACGTACGATTGGGTAGATTTTACGAAGAATTAACGATGGTATTTGATTTCATTAACATACAATTATTTGATAAAAATTTATCGGGTTTTTGCTTAAGATTATCTATGTATATATGATATATATTTATTTTTATTATAAAGTCAGCACGATTTTATGCCATAATTAATATATTCTGACTTTTTTTATACATATACTTTACATATTTTATTCACATTTACACAGAGAGATTCATAACCACTAGGCGGCTTTGACCTGAATCTTAATTTATGTCAATTGATAATCAATGATTACAAAGTGTTGGTTTTAAGTATACGTAACATTTCAGTTCTAAGCTTAGATATTTTCTTGGACTAACACCAATATATTCGAAGTCCAAATGCATGTGATTGAATCTACGGATAATTAAAGTTAAGATAATGCATTTTCATGAATTATTATATCTACTGGAAAACTGTTTGAATAAGCCATTGTCCTAAATTTCATATGGACCATTTATTTCTTATTAACCAAAACTTTTGCATTGTTTAATCTTCTATTACAATTCAATTTTTTTTATTTTGACTATTTTCTTATAGTTATATACAATTTGATGGAAAGAAACAATATCTGACTTGACATTGTATAAAAAAAAAACAATTTTTTGTACGGAAAAGTAGTAAAAAATTAATAGTTTGACCGATCTATCAAAACTGAATAGGTTTCTTTGAATTGAGTACAAGTATACATTTTATATTATTATTATTAGAGAAGAATTAAGAAGATTAAGTGGCTAAGCTACGAAAGTCTCAATCACTCACACGTAGTATTAGTCAAAGACGAGACTCCAAAACGCACGAGTGGGTTGTGATTAACTCGGAGACAGACCTTTTGACTTCAAATTTTGACCTCTAATTTGACTCATTTCTTCATATTTTATGATCAGCTGAAGATGCATGCGAGTCAAAATCAGACAATAGTTGTATACTTATGTTCTTTTTTAGATCACATTTAATAATGTTTTGAGAAAATATATACGATTCAGTCGATCCAAAGTACGTTTGAAGAGAAGATATATATAATTTCTTACTAAAATATCTACTTTTTTTTTGCATTAAGGTGTTAAAATCTCAAAGTGAAGCGTGAAAATATCATATTGATATTCATCATATATTATGTGGCAATATCACGTACACATTACACGTTATCTAAGTTTGATCTCCCACATAAACAAAATCACATTTTGCATGGTATTTTTAGGAGTATTTATCTGGCTCCCTTTAGTCCCCAAATATAAATAGGTTTGGAATAACGGTCATACGCTACTCAAATCCGAACCATCCAGATTATAAAAAAAAAAAAAAATCAGGTACACAATACTATGAGCGATTCTTGGAGTTTTACCTTTCCTAATTTAATTTGTTAAATATATAGCTTGACTAATAAAGCAAATACCGGTTCGATTTAACTACAAGTAAGAGACTAAAAATATTCGATGATTAATCCTATGTTTATAAACGAAATACTTAGATGTAGAAGTGGATTAATATCCGGAATTCACAAAATCTGAGTTTTTTGTCACTCCAAATGTATACGAGTGGCCAAAGATTATTTTTTTGTATTTATACGAACTCAAATTCTGCAATAAATGTTTTTTTTTTGAAAAAATCATTAATCAATTGGACTAACTTAACTTGTTTCGATAATCAACTACTTAATATTTGAATATTATATAGTATATAATTAAAATACCTACTAACATGCACTCGTAATGTGAATGTTATTTTAACCAATTTCACATGCTCTTTTCAAACTTTGATATAAGTCAATACATCCGAATACTAACAAATACACCAAAATATCGATCTTTGGTAATTTATTTCTTACGGATTCAGACTAATGTTTTTCAGTGATTTCGATGGATTTTGTTTTTTTTTGCCGATTTCCGTCAACAAAATTTCAACTTTTTTTTGTTGAAAACTTTTTGACAGTAAATAGTTATAAGAATTTATCAGAAATTTCTGACGAATACAGATAAAAAATATCTTTTTTATTCATCTTAAATCGATGACTAAGAACTATCAGAAAACCACTAGAAATGACTATTTTCGACGGTTTCAGCTGTCAGTTTTATATTTTGTTATATTGTAGGATAATATGTTGCCAATAAATACACTGTGATTTTATTTTTATGTTTGCTTGTTTTTGTTTACGTTTGAGGTAACATTCATAAGTTATATAAAAATACAATATTTTAGTTTTTTCTCATCAAACATTTAATATTCTTTGTAATATTAGACGTGAATCGTAGAAGAAATCGACAAAGTAAGAATCTGAAATGTTGTTTTCCTTTTTTCTATAGAAAAAAATTAAAAGTAAAATAACAAGAGAAGATAATTATGGCACATCACTTGTTCTCCACTTTAAACGAAAACATATATATTTATTATTTATTATTATTATATTATAGTGAGTTTGATTTTTTAAGTAACTTGTTTCTATACACAATTCCACTAATTCTTTGCATTCAGATTATCTTTCCGTACTCTTTATTTCTTAGAAAAAAAACAGAAAATGTTGGAATTCGTGTATATATCTTATGTTTGTTTTTTTACTTCAATTAATTCAACAAATACAAATAACTTATCATTGCAAACATTTGAGGATCAAACCACAAGGAACCTACAATTTACACAATAAAATTATAAGATTCTATTTAAGTTAAAGCAATCAAAGAGTGAAAAAAAATTACTACTACTCAACCTAAACAAGAACAAACAAATATAAACAAAAGACAAACTTAAACTCAAACCACACTCAAACAAAAACAGGACAACAAAAAAGCAAAGACGATTATACGAAAGCGAATTGGTTTTAGGCAAGGTAAATGATCAAAGGCAAAGACAATTAATAAATGATGCAATAAGAAACAATTAAGCTTAACCTAAACATGGAACACAACTCTAGATTAACCCACTCTCATGGCATTAACCAATTTACCAATTAATCAATTGAGCTAAACTCTCATTTGCCAATTCAAAGATCAATAAGCTTTAAAATCAAGTCCATTAAGTTCACTAATCACCCTAAAATCATTTCTCAATGGCTAGGGAAGAAAATCTCATAAAAAGGTCTCTCGGAAATTTCATCGAACACCTCTCAGGCAACAAAATTCCTAGCACCTAGATTTAAATGACCAAGTTAAATCTAGCATTAAAATCACCTAATATGAAGGATCTAACAACCTAAGCATCAAATATCAATCATCTAAACCTATGATCTACCTAACCATCCTAAAGACTACTCACACATCACAACACATAGACATGAAACAAAATAAGAAAATAATCATAAACATAATGAAAGGAAGATAAGAGAAAAGAGAACAAGAAATCTTAATAGATGGGAGATGATAATCCAAAGATCATCATCCCTAAAAGGGTCTCCAACTATTCTCTCTCTCAAAACTCTCTCTAAGGTTCTTTTGTGGATAGAAAAATAAAGAGTGTGAAAATATAATGAAAGATGTCTTAAAATACCTTAAAATTTTGGGTTTTAATGTGTAAAAACGGATTTGGGTTGACCCGGGACCAACCGGATCAAACCAACTTAAATGAGATGCGTGCACGCGGGGTCGGGTCCATGAGGTCGCCCCAAGTGGTGGTGTGCCATGCAACAGAAAGGCTTCACGTCATGTGTCTTGCGTCGGGGTCTCCAGGTCACCCCAAGTGGCGATGTGATGCGTAACAGAATGGCTTCACGTCCATGCTTCCGAGGTCGGGGTCTCCAGGTCGCCCCAAGTGGCGACGTGCCGTGCATTCAGAGTCGTTGGTTTAATTTTCGCGGCAGAATGACCTATCTCGAGTAAATTCGCCATATTTTCCTAACTACTTGTCTGAATGTCTTCAAACCACCACCAAATAAAAGCCAACTCTTGTGGATTTCTTGTGTCTAAATCTCATGCAATTCCATTTATGGTAAGGCTTTCATCGATCACCAATATCAAGCACGTAGTGGCGGTTCTTCACCAAAGCTTTGTCTCAACCAAAATTGTCAAATTTCTCAATAACCAACTTTTCTTATTTATTTGATGCATTTTACTTCATATCCTTTGCTCCACCTTCATCTCTAAGTCTCCACTTCTCCATACATAGCTCCAAATCACCCAAAATTATTCAAAAAGTGGAAAATATGCACATATATGCTCCTAAGACTCTAATCTACAAAGTATGCAAAATACTAGCTAGAATGAGATCAAATGAATCCTATATGGTGAAAAATAATGCAAAATGATAGTGAAAATTAAGCTAATATCTACATATATCAGTATCTAGTTTTAGAAGTTTCTAAACCAAGTCAATTCATCTTTTTTTTTATGTCACTGATAGCATGAGAACGAGAGGAAGAAGGACATGAACTCACCACAGCGAGTCTAAGCAGCCGTATGGCTGAAAATCTAAAAATCTGACACAAGGCGGAAGAGAAACTAGCAAAATCCAGAAACTAAACTCAGACTAAAGTTGAGATCAAGAATATGAAAGTTGCTGGAAAGGGTAACCGATAATGTGATCAGAATAAAATCAGAGATTAATCCGGATCAAAACCGGATAATTTCTTGGCGAAAACCAGATATAACTCTCTGAAAGATTTGAAAGTGAAAAGAGAGAAGATCAAAAGTTGCCTGAGAAACTACAAGAGCGTGACCAGAAAAACTTTTTGGAGAGAAATTTCTCTCTCTAAGGAGAGAGAAAGCCCGACAGTCCATTCATTTTTAAAATTATATAACATTATTTGAAGTTTTGTTCGTTTAATGTCATTTCTAAACCAATAGTAGGAAGTTTTATGTTTCTCTATAGTAAAAAAAATAGATTATAAAAAAATCATAGGAAATAATTATTTACAATCTTTAATTGATAACTATAAAAAAAGATTTACTTTATAAACATATGCAAGAGATTCAAGATTAAATAGTTATATGAAAAATAGAATTACAATGTAATTTCTAATAAATGAAAGAAAGAAAAAAAGATTAAGTGTCTAATGAAGAAAAACAAATATGTATTAGATGTGGTTCTAGTTGGTTCCTTTGCAAATTATCTTACTAATTATGCCCACAAAATATACTTAGGCACATTGGTTAATGTTTCACCAATTGGCCTAATCACATAACTAATTATATGAAACCACGTATATATATATATATATATATATATATGAATACCATTATGTTTAATATATATCATATCTGATTATGATATTCACCCACCAATTGGAATTAAGTTTCAATTCTTGGAAGAAAAATACATCAAAGTCATACAAGGCCACATATCACGTTAATATGCTCAAATCAAACACATTCAACTTCAATATTTTCTATATTTTAAATGAAGAATATTTTTTTTTCTACGATCATGGTAAGTGGGACAAGAAATGTAAAGAAAGTTTAGATTAGCCGTACGATATATCACAACTATCTTGTCAAAAGTACAACAATGTTTAACCCTTTGTCAAAAAAGTTGTTTTATCTTTAGTTTTGTGATGTGTGTTTGGAATAAATCATACATGTATTTCTAAATAGTTATATATTGTGTTTGGTCCGGTAACTAAATTTTCTAGTTAATTGACATAGGAAATTTGATTTCAGTCCACTAAATGTATAAGTAGTTAATATGGATTTTAAATTTTAACAAAAAAATGAATTTTAAATATGAGTTTGAATTATATATTAAATTTTATCGATTTAACCGTTAATAAAAAAATTAATTATATAGTGAATTTCTAAGGGAAACATATATTCTTATATGAATGTATCTTATAGAAAAAATACTTTTCACAAGAATTTAAGTATTCTTTTTCAACCTATGATAGAATTTAATTAAGTTATTTTAATATGAAGAATCTTTCTAGATTTTTCTTACATCTAATTTTACGGATAATCTTTTAACTTTGTTGACCATGAAAATTTAACCTCTATTTGTGACTGTAACTATAAAAAATTCCCCAAATGATTTTGGGAGTATGTTCGAATATTGGCATATTTCTTCTGGATCTTAGTTATGAAAAAGATGTTTGTTTTATATTACCCTACAATTTACAGAATATGTAATGCAAATCATATTTTTTGAAAAAAGATTTGTAATGCATCGATTCTTTGGAATAAATAAAGAGGTTAGAAGTTTCGAAAAATAAGACGTGTAGCCAGTTCATGCCAATAGTTAATATGATTAAAATATATAATTACAATATAATATAGTATGTTGATAATCATTATCAGAAACTTCTGAGAAAAGCAAATTCTTCGATAAATGAAATACAAGGTATCAAATACGATTCCATATTTTAGTGTAGTTACGTGTATAATAGCTACACGAAAATATATTGGTTATCCTGAAGTAAATTAGATTTTATTATTAAAGGATTTTCTGAATTAATTAACTTAAATAAATTTATGAAAAGTATAAATCAAATGTTTGAAACATGGAACATATAATTAGCCATATAACATGCTTATTATTTTATATTTTTATAACTTGAGTGTTTGAGACTCATATAGCATATTATCGTTATTCTAAATTCGGCTATACACCTGCAACTAGAAAAATTAAGGTCCCGATTGATAATTACTTTCGTTGCTTTAAAAAATAGAAAAAAATTTAAAATATTAAAATTAAACCAATCATATTTTAGAAAAAAAAACTAAAATATAATTCGTTTAATTTCAATTTCTTAAAAAAATTTTGTTTTTTAAAATAACAAAAGCAATTCTCAATAGCGGGCTAAGTAAAAAAAATTAAATGTCACGCACATATGTCTTTTATTGTGATATTTACTTCAAGAATATTAGCACTAAGATTTTAAAATATTTAATGATTTTTTCTTAAATATTTATTTGCACAAGTGTTGGCCAAACAAAATTGGTTTTTTTGTGTGGTCAAACCAATAAGCGGATTGCTAGAATTAAGTGGAGAAATGCAAAACGTAAATGAAAACAAAGATCTGAGATATAAACATTGTAAAATAAAGTTATTACTACAAAGCTTAGAAATACGACTAAGAACAAAAGTCAAATGTCAACCTTCAAAACTATAGTGCTGTAATTAAGTGGTAGCTAATTAAGTACACTATATAACTAACCCTATAATAGATTGAAAACATTAATTAATTCATCACTTGGTTCCTGTAATTGTATTCATTACGATAATGCGTGTAAATAAATAAACAAGAGAAGTCAAATTAGATAGTTGATTCATTACCAGAGTACTTACATAGTTGACTTCTTAACAGTGTACAGTTCTTTTCATCAAAAAATATGAAGGAAAAATAAACAATAGGCGAATTTAATCGTAATGTATGACGCAATCTTAAGATCAAAGTCAAAAACACATCAAAAGATCATCGGTAACATTCATATTTTTTTTCATAAAGAAAACTTATATTAATATCATCAAACGAAAGAGTTAATAAATGCATGATTTGATATGAAAAGCATTTTTTTTTTGTTAAAGTAATATGAAAAGCTTACTTGTATTATATTTTCTGGTATGTATAAATGAATGGAAATAGTGTACTACTTTTGGTTATAATAATTTCATAACTTCACATTATTTATCTTCAATAGAATATGATAATGGATGAATACTTTACAAAATAAAATTATTAAGAGGCTAAGAGACAACAATAAAGTGATAACGCAATTGACACTTATTCGACAAAAGAACAAAAAAATAATTAATAATGTAGTTACTGATTTATTATTCCAATTCCAACTTGGTTAATTATAGTAATTATATCAGGGTACTTCCATAAAAATACCAAGAACAATACGAATTTTATCAAAAGTATATATATATATATATAGATATACACTTTCCATTGATTCATTATTGATTCAATGATGTCTAAAATAATATTAAATTAGGTTGAATGTAGAAAATGAATTAACAGTAAGATTATGTAAAAATAAAAAAGTTAAATATCTTTTACTTTGAAACAATATAAATAAAATAGAAAGCTGAAAATACGATTCTTTTAAGTTTTCCGAATTACTTTGTTTTGGAGCTGGCTAACGTGATGTTAGTTTGAAATTTAAAATACACACGATAGTCGTATTAAATTGAGAAAAAAATATTTAATTTTACACTAACTTTTCAAAAAAAATGAATATTTTAAAAATATTACTATATCATGTAATTTAAACTTAAATAGTTAAAATTCTATCATATAACATTTTTTATCACCTAAATTTTATTGATAAAATTTTACAATTATAACAAAATTTACATATAATTTCAAGAAAAATGTGGTAACAAATAAGATAAGGTTTAATAGACGAGTTTGGTTATAAAAATAAATAAATAGATGTGTTGTTTCACCTATCTCTACCGCATAAAAGTATATTATGCAACATTAAACGATATTTTTCTTTTGTTATAAGAAAAAATGATAATTATAAATTTTAGGCATTGGGATTCAATTTTTTCGCAATATAAGAAGAAAGAAAAAATAATTTTAGGGTGTGCATTTTGGATATAGATAGTGAGTAAAGTTGGAAAAAAAGTGATAAGTATTTATTACATTATGAATTTCTATCTATTAAAAAATATGTTATTGGAAGAGAAAAAAAGAAGTTCATATATTGCGGCCGTCTAAGCCTTTGTTCCACATGTTGTAAATATATTAAAAGAAACAAAACACTTTTGAAAAACTCTTATCTATAAAGCCATCAACTTCTTCATCTTTCCTTGTGGATCAATACAAACAACATCTATTCTCTCTCTACACATAAATCCAAAAAACACACAAGTTTAAGCTCTCTCTCATTCATCACACTTAAAAGTACAAACTTTCGATCTTTCTAAAATCTCTCTTTGTGGGTCTATGGATTACAAAGCAAGAAGCTTGAAGATCAACAAGAATATGGAAGATATTGAGAACAACGTTGAAGAAGAAATGGACTTAAGGAGAGGTCCATGGACTGTCGAAGAAGATTTTAAGCTCATCAATTACATTACTTCTCATGGTGAAGGTCGATGGAACTCTCTTGCCCGTTGCGCCGGTATGATTCATCACCATTCTCTTATGCTTCATCACTACAGTAACATATTTTTTCTGTAGCTACTCCCATAGCTATACAGTCTAGAAAAATTGTGGCTAATCGTGGACTTTTTATGAATTTTTGTGGCTATTTGATAAATTTTTGTGGTTGTTTTTAATCACGAATTCTATGAGGATAAACCAGAAAGTGGGAAGCCTTCATGTTTCTTTCTTTCTTTATTTTTTTTCTGAATTGCTAAAAGTATATATGATTCTAATGAAATCTTTTGAGCTATTCGGGACTCAATTATTATATCTTTTCGAATATAGATTCAATTATTAAAACCCTATAGGTATTGAATAAAGTTACAATATATATTCGTGTTGAAAGAAAATGAAAATAACTTAATGCTAAATAAATGATCAACATCTATATGGGAAGAGCACTAACGCAATGGAAGAAAGTTTGCTTGAGAAAAAGACCTTTTTTAGACAGTTTGCCTCATAGCAACGGTCCATATAATTTATAATAACTTTACCAAATTCTAACATTATAATTGTGTTTTTTGCGTATGAGATTATCCTACAATATGCGTATACACGATGATGTCTAACACATCTAATATCTTCTAATACGAAACAGGACTCCGACGGACCGGAAAAAGTTGTAGACTACGGTGGTTGAACTATCTCCGACCAGATGTTCGCCGTGGAAACATAACCCTAGAAGAACAACTCTTGATTCTTGAACTTCACTCTCGTTGGGGCAATAGGTACGTACGTTTTCATTTTAAACAAGTCATCTTTGATATTTATATATTACCACTTTAGAGTCTTTTTATAACCTTGAAATTCGGATTGAAATCTTAATCCGCTGGCTCGGAGTCAGTCTTTAATTTATTCTCTTTAGGATTACCCATTTTTCCAAGTGACTAGAACTAGTGACTTTCTTAATTACTATGGAAAATCACTAGACTAATAGACACTTAGTTAGCATTTTAGATTAGTTAGTATTTTCAAAGGTTTTTACCTAGTTTCTATTAGTTTTTGGGTGTATTTGAATCTCATATAACATGTGGATCCTCGAATTAGATAAAGACAAAATTTTCATAACCTAATTTGGAATTTGTAATATATCTATTGAACCGAACGAGCCGAGTTAGAATAAAAGATTGGTTATATTTTCTGTATTAAGTAAGAATTTACTCAAAGCTCTGGTTATTGATTTTAATTTTCTTGTGATCTTGACAGATGGTCTAAGATTGCACAATATTTACCAGGAAGAACAGATAATGAGATCAAAAACTATTGGAGGACACGTGTCCAAAAGCATGCAAAGCAGCTTAACTGTGATGTGAACAGTCAAAAGTTTAAAGACACAATGAGGTATCTTTGGATGCCTCGGCTCGTAGAAAGGATTCAAGCAGCTTCAGCTTCAACCTCCACAGGATCTGCAGCTACGACGTCGTCTTGCATCACCACTTCATCAGATCAGTTCATGATGACCAACAACACCAACATGGAACATTTGGGTTTAATGAGCAACCCTAATGGTTACGTTACACCGGATAATTCAAGTGTGGCGTTATCTTCAGAATCAGATTTGACTGAGTGTCATATGAGTGATCAAGTGAAGCAGATGGCGAATGATTGTTATTTGGATAACGTTAATGGATTATTGAATGGAGATTTAATGGCGACGCAAGAAGAGAATTATCTTAATTGGTTTGGAAATGGTAATGAGATGATACCTTCTTATTCAGACAGTGTTTGGAACATTGGAAGAGATGAAGACTTTTGAATCTTACAGCAACAGAATCAGCTCCTCGACAATGGAAGCTTCTGAATAGACAAACAAGTTAATAGAAAACATTTACAAAAAAAAAGTTATTAGAAAAAAGGAAAAAAAAAGTAAATTATAAGGAGTGTGAAAGGAATTTTTTAAAAGTGGAGAAACGACAAAACAAGAGGGCTTTGTAATTAGCAACTTTAGATATATTGGATGGGATTAGGAAATTGTTATTTGAAGTAAGTTTGATTGTTATTTGAAGTAGTTGTAATATTATATTTGCTAGATAAACGTACCAATATTTTTTTCTCTGCAAAAAAATTGTAATATTATATAAATATATGAAATATCATTATATTATGTAAAACAACGTGTTATAGAAAAAATAGCATGATTATGTTGGAAACCGAGAGCAATCATATTATTCATACGATAAATAAATTAAGCTAATTACTATTTTTGAAAATAAGATTATATAACTATATATCTACAGCATATTCTTTACTATTTTTATATATATTGATAAATTTTTTACAAAAAATATTTTCTATGTGGTTTTGGGGACGATATATAATTCATTTGAAAGTAATTTCACACTAAAAAGTAAATTCCTTCATGGAAGCATGCTATATAAACACACTACATACATTTTATAAAATAATAATTTTTGCCAAAGGAAAAAACATTATTGGTTCCACCATGTTTCATAAGTATTTAATTAAACCCACTATACGTCACAGAAGAGAACAAAACATAAACATATATATAATAATTAATGACTTTAGCAATGAGAAATGGATAATTCGATTCATGATGCTTTTAGGAAGCATGTCTATGGGACATGTATATAGGAAATAAAAGGCTTGAAGAGGCTTTAGGTTTGAAAAGTATGGACAAATCAAAAATTCGATTTTTTCTTTAGAATTTATAACTCTACATGGCTGCATTTTAATGGTTAATGCTGAGTTTCGAAGGTCGCCATTAATGGGTTTATTCTTGAAGGATCATAATAATTATGAATTATAATATATTAAAATATATGGTTAGTGATGATAATTCCACCACTAAGGCGTGCAAATCTTTAATATTCAATTGAAACACATTATTGTATTGGTACGGATGATCGATCCCACCATTATCCACATCAATCCTTACACTCTAACACGTCACCCTAAAGATATTTTCTTCATTTTTCAATTAAAAAAATCATAGAAATTTAGAGTTCACATCACAACAAGAATGAATTTGTCTCTCTAAAAGAATAATTGTGTTAATTTGGTAATAGATATATCACTACAAATTGACCGTAAATAACTATTATATATGTATGTTCTAATAACTAATAAGTCTATATATATATATACATATATATATATATATATATTTTTACTATTGGATTATTAAATTTTCATAAAAGAGTTTAAGCTTAATAATATTGTTTATATATGTCTTTATCAATCTCACATGTAAACCTTTTTTTGGCCTCAACCTTATATGTATAAACATTTAGGGTCCAAATTGTATTCAGATGTAAAAAAACAAAATTTGTAAATAAAATAGAGAGGTCAAAGTCAACGTATGCGTCAGGTAATCTACCACCATATTTTATACGGTTACAAAACCATATACGAACAAGTATCTATTATCTATACAATCTATTTCAGTATATACACTTTTGTATGTATAATTTATAAATAATTACACATTTCTTCCAAAATACAATTTTTTATTGAAAACATGAGAATCTTATTACAGTGACTGGTGCCAACTATATCTAAGATGAGTGGATAAAGAAAAGAAATTAACCCACCAATTCTTTTTTAATTCAATGATTTTTTGGTGTAAACTTTTCTACTAGATTATATATGCTGAAATTTTGAATATTTAGATTCTAAATTGTAATAAACACAATATTCCTTCTTAACTCAAATTGCAATTTATTAAGCAGATGTAAGAAATGTATATTTTTAAAAATAAAATCTAATATATGTGACTATAAAACTGTTTGAAAATATGTACCAAAGTTACTAAAACTCACTCTACTGTGTGATTAATTAGATATGACATAGCCATAATTTTAATTTAGGCCCTGTTCGTTTCGTGGTCGCTAGCGACCGCGACCAGCGACTGCGATCAGCGACCGCGATCAGATTTTTGGTTTGTTGTTCGTTTGTCAGTCGCTGCGACCAGTCGCTGCGACTAGTCGCTGTGTTGTTCGTTTCACAGTCGCAGCGACCAGCAACTACTTTTAAAATTTATTTTATAAAATTTATTACAAAATTTATATATATTCATAAAATATTAAAAAATATACATATATTAAATAATAAAATACTATTATTTATTTATAATAAAATTCGAAATTTTATAAAAAATAAAATAAAAAATATTATCACATTTATTATGTATTAGAAATATATATTTATATAAAATTAAAATTTAACTTTTTTCAATATTTATAATTTATTTTATTCTATATGAATATATGAATTTCAATCATTATACTTATATATTTTTATTTTTATTAGGTTAATTTAAATTTTGTAAATTTTTTTTTTTTTTTTAATTAATTATTTTTTTGGTCGCTGGTGTTGTTCGTTTCGTGGTCGCTGGTCGCTGCGACTGATCGCAGCGACCGGTCGCTAAATTTTTTAGCGACTTAAAATTTGAGTCGCTGGTCGCTAGCGACTGGTCGCTGCGACCGGTCGCTGAACCAGCGACCACGAAACGAACAACTTTTGGTCGCGGTCGCTGGTCGCAGTCGCTGGCGACTGCCAAACGAACATGGCCTTAATCACGATGGAAATTAATCATGTTCTTGATTCCAATATAAATTCATGGTTGGTGATTGGATCCATTAGGGTTTCAATTCATAATATATGAATTGTGACATCTCGATAACTTCGGCAATGTTTCAAGCTTTTTTTATTTATTTATCAAGTTTTAACTCTTCCTTTATATCAAACTAATTAAAAGATAAATCAATCTAATTTTGGAGATATGCAGTAGGTTAAAAGTGTTTTTTTGTTTTTTTGGTTTTAGCTCAAAAGTGTATATATCAATCTCAAATCTAAATTTATTATAACCCGCCATTTCGATAGGAATTCTAGTTACAAGGAGGCCATTCGCAATCTTTTGGCTTACTTTTTCTTTAACTACCATACATAATCCATCTTTACATAATCACCAACGAACCCTAATTCTATTAGAGTTCTCTTCTTTTTTTTAGGAATCAAGGAAGGTTCGAAAGTATTTGGGACATGAAAATTCTCAATATTTCATAACACATACACAAATACATACACACGTTTCTGTCATTTCTCATTATGCCAAAAAGACAATAGACAAACATATATTTTACAGTCATTGGCAGACCCATAACACATACACGTCTATCGTTTTTGTTGTATTATGTGCACAAACTGTACCAATGTTTGATTTTTCCTTACATACATTATTATGTATGTATTGCTTTTTAGCAATATATACAATAATAATTTCATATATTTTTTTAAAAATAATTTTTCAATTATTATTTGCAATTTTACATTTTATCTCGAAAAATACAAATTTATCATGCGAAATTTTATATTATACGCAAGATAACATTTATATGTATTTTTAAAATCTTTCATGATCATATACATTAGAATTTAGAAATTTTAAAATTAAATTTAGAGTTCTCGTTACTAAGATTACAAATTAAATTTTATTTATTAAAATTAGCATATAATATAAATGTTGAATTTTGAAACAATATTTTTCAAATATGTATGGTTTATATATATATGATTTTTTTAGTTTTATATTTCAAAACATAGTTGTAAAGTGAAAATTCTGTTTTTAAGTATTTAAATGGTTTATAAGTTTATATATTAAGATAGATGTACATATATGAATTATATGAAATATCTGAATTTAGATCTTGAAAGTTAATTGACTTAAAAACTTTTGTATATTTTTAATATCTGTTTTGTTATATATAATTTGAAAAAGAAAATGATGTGATAAATATCTTTTGATATGTATGATTTTTTATATAAAATATGTATTTATTAGATGATGATTTGTTGGTGATTATGTAAAGATGGATTATGTCGTGGCAGTTAAATCAATATCTGTAACTAAATACCGTTACAGAAATTGATGTAAAGATGGATTGTGTCGTGGCAATTAAATATATATCATCAAACGAAATTACTAAATACATCTTCTTTATGTTATTGCTCTACAATGTGTTTACAAATGTCTCTAGAATCTTTAAAAAGCGTTACATAAGTGATCAATGAAGAAGTTTAGTAGCTCAAGAGGGACATATAAAGGAGAGAGAAGAAACACTTTAAAGAGATACAACAAAATCATGATCAATTCAGTAAAACAAACAAATAATGTAGAAATTCAACAAAATTGAGAAATCTAGAAGATGGAGATGATAAAATGGCAGAGAGAAGAATAAGAAAAAGGTCTTACAAGGTCAAGAAAAATAATAATATGCCAATTAACAAAGCTCAGGTAAGATAGTGTCATTGTTTTGATCACAGAGCACAACAAATCTTAATCATCGTCTTCTTCTTCTTCTTGAAACAGTCTTTTTTTCCTAAAAAAAACCACAAATTCATGTAACTACATAAGTTATATTAAATATACATAATTATTAAATATTTGATATATATATATATATGTGTATATATATACCTTGATCATGATATTGTGGTGGTTCATGAATCCATGAAACGCATCCCATAATTCATTCATAGCTTGAGAGAAATTAAGATAAGAGAGTGGAGGACTTGAATTATGTATTTATAAAGAGTCATGTTCAACACACGCACAGACATAGATATAGCCCATAGATACATATATATATATATATATATATATATAATTTCTTGTATTTTCTATAAAGTAAACAACAACAAAAAATATCAACAATTGGATCGACAAATCTCGATCTATAACCTAAAATTCACATTTTAAAATTATTTTTTAAGCTACTATATATAGTAGAAAGAAACATACTATTGTATCAGAATCATTAGCTAAATCATTTTTATAACTCGACACAAAATAAACTTATTTTAACATATATAACACTTGTATTTTTGATCCGACGTTAGTAGCTGTATTGGTAACATTTTTCCTATAAAGTGAGAGGTGTCAGGTTCGAGTTTTACCAGTGGCAAAAAAAGGATTAAGCAACCAGTTTTTGTCTTTGGCCAAAGATATTACGATATTCGGCCCAAAATTTGTTGTAAATCAAAAATTCTCTATTTTAATAATTATAACAAGCACTAATTAATGTCGGGTTCAAGTGCAACCATATGGGGTTAAGCGAGCTCTTTAGCAAGAGTTTCTGTTTGTCGGCAAATAAAGCATTCCAGGCCAAAGTTCAAAAGTCCAAATAACAACACGTGCATGCATCAAATTTGTGGAATCGAATCATGAACCTTTACCATACATACTTTTTTCTTCTTCTAAACATCCCAATTTTCTTAAAAATTAATCATGTTAAGATAGTAAAGTCATAAAGTGTTAAGAGAAAGCATCATTCTCTTATAGCATGAATCTTCTTGCAGAGCTCTTGTGGACATGGGAGAGTCACACGTGAGCCATGGACTTAACTAGATCGAGTTATTATTGTAAACCAAGACAAATTCAAAAAATCAAAAAATCAAAAATTCAACCCCAATAAAACAAAAGATATAAAGTTTAATAACATAGTGGGGATGAATGCTTCGACTCCAAAAAATTATTAATTATCAAATTTCATAATCCTATAATATTTTGTAAGTTCTGAATTAAGTAAATTGTAGCGTAATTTTTTTGTAAATTTTGAATATTGGTCAAATATTTAAGTTTATTTATGCGTGTTTTCCTACCATAATTCAATTCTAAAAAATTATATAGTCATATGTATTATTGTTTAAAGTTTGATAAGAAATTTAAAATTTTGATTAGATTTTGTCGATTTGGTTGCTGATAAAAAAAAATCCGATACTACAAAATCCTAAAAATCATGTGTAAACGTGTGATCTACTACAACACATACGAATGTGATTAGGATAGTCTTTTTAAACTATTCTTGTTAGGTTTTGTCGACATCAATCAGGCTATTAGCTAGCGATAAAAATAGTTCATAATCTCGGGAAGATAAAGGGAAATGAAATTATGATCAATGATGACAAATGGAGCAGAGAAAAAAAGAAAGCAAAAGAAGAAAAGAAAATGGAAAAAAAGGGAAAGGGAGACAAAATTGAAGAAGTAAATGAAGCAACTTAAGTTGCCTGAGGAAGATAGGGAAAATTGATGTGACCAAAGACACAAATCATTGAGACAAAGTCACCAAGTTCCGATAAATCCTCCTCCTCAATTACACTTTCTACTTCCTTTAATAATTCATCTCCATTATATGCTGAACTCTTTTTTTTTTCTTCTGTACCATGTATATTTATGTAACCTACAAGACAATTTGTGTATATGTAAGAGCTACATGTATAAAAGAGTTTAATATAAAGTCCCCCTCAATAACCATTTTTATTCTTGTTTTTCCATTTTTTAAAAAAGTTATTTGGTTGAAATTTTAGATTCATATCCAAAAAATTTATTATGTCGAGTTATAAGATTATCGGATTTTAAAAAAATACAAAGACATCAAATGGCCGGATGATACATTTGTTACATTTTTGCAAAAATTAATATCAATATCCGATTTTCACATATTTGTTACATTTTTGCAAAAATTATGTGTCTAAAAGACCGCATAGCCGAAAAAAATTTCAAAAAATATAATATATACAATTTTTTGGAGAGAGATTCTATAGGTTTAGAATGATGCAAAGAAGATTATATTTCGTCAAAAATGAGTTGGACAGTGGTATTGTATTACCATGGATATTGGTAGTTGAGGAGTTCGATCTCTAGACATTATTTTCTAGTGTAAGGTCTAAAACCACTAGAATACGATGGAAAAAAAATTACATTACTTGTGCACAAAAATGGCATACAAATCCAAAAATGGTCTAATTTTTCTCTTAATTTTTGTAAATTTTAATCTAGTTTTCTTTGTTGACAAGATTGATGGGCCTGGTTTTGGTCAACAGATTAATGGGCCTTAGGCCTAAATTGAACAAAGATGTAATAAGCATCTGGTTTTTTTCTATTGGCTATTCAGAAACACGCGCTTCTTCCTCATCATAATAGATTAATAGTTGTTGAACCCTCGCGCGAGATTCCATTTTTCTGTTTCTCCATTTTCATCACTTATCTCTGATATGGTCTTCTTGTTTATTATTTTTTTTGGTCAAAAAAAAAATTCGAATCCTTTCTCAATTTTACTCTTATCGTAGTATCATCGATGGGTGATCGAAATCCAGAATCTTTACGATCAGTTTTTCGATTTCAACTTTAGGGTTCATCTGATGCGGTAAGACGAAAAGTTTTAGTTTTTGGTCATTGTAGATTCATCTTCCCCTGAACAATTGATTGATCGGGTAATGGAGAAAGAAAAAGGTGCTCTTTTTCCTGATGACGTTATTCTTCAGATACTTGCAAGATTACCTGTTAAATCTCTGTTCAAGTTCAAATCCGTTTGCAAAACATGGTACAGATTGTCCTCCGAAGAATATTTCACTAATTTGTTCAACGAAATCTCTGTAAAGAAGCAATTTCTTGTTGCTGAGGTATCAGAGTCTTCGAGTTTGATCTGTGTTGATAATCTGAGAGGTGTTTCTGAGTTATCATTGGATTTTCTGAGAGATAGGGTGAGAATTAGGGTTTCTTGCAATGGATTATTGTGTTGCTCTAGCATTCCTGAAAAGGGTGTTTACTATGTTTGTAATCCATCGACTAGAGAGTATAGGAAATTGCCTAAGACCCGTGAAAGACCCGTGACTCGGTTTTATCCAGATGGTGAGGCAACTCTTGTTGGCTTGGCTTGTGACTTAACCAAGAAGAAGTTTAATGTGATTTTGGCTGGTTACCACAGATCATTTGGTCAAAGACCCGATGGTACTTTCATCTGTTTGGTGTTTGATTCTGAGACCAACAAATGGAGGAAGTTTCATTCGACGTTAGAAGAGTGTAGTTTCACACATTTGAGTAAGAACCAGGTTGTGTTTGTCAATGGGATTCTTCATTGGTTGATTGGTAGCTTGTGTTATATACTTGCACTTGATGTTGAACATGATCTGTGGAGAAAGCTTTCTTTGCCTGATGAAATTAGATGTGGAGAAGGTGGTAATCGGATTTATCTCTTGGAACTTGACGGGTTTATGTCAGTGATTCAGTTGTCAGATGGGTGGATGAAGATCTGGAAGATGAAAGAATATGAGACTGAAACTTGGATTGTTGTTGATAGAATAAGTTTAAGGTGTATCAAAGGATTGGTACCAGGAATCTTCCCAATTTGTCAGACCGATGAGTATGTTTTTTTGGCTACTCATAAACAAGTTTTGGTCTATCAGAGACGAAGTAAGTCATGGAAAGAGATGTTTTCTGTAAAACGAAGCTCTTCTCCTCCTTTGTGGTTCTCTGCTTATGCCTTTCGTAGCACCTTAGTAGCCTGTAATTAAAGATGGTTATGTTGCCTTTTCTACATATTTTGTTTGTTTTCAGGTTTTTGGATCCTTTAGGGATTCTGCAAATTGGTTATAGGTTTTGAACTCCATTTCAATAAACCATTAATAATACTTATATTTCACAATACTTGTCTTGTGTCTATAATAGCTTACATGAATGTTTAAGCTTATTGGAAAGAATATATGAGTAGCCTCAATCTTCCATCTGAGTATCATGATCGTCCTCAATGCCTCAAGTGCATTAGAGAACCTAGAATAAGAAGCAGAATGGATCAAAAACTAACATAAGCTCTGTGCAACAGAGTCGCAAGAACATAGATAAAAGATAGCCAAGTGTGACCGGCATATAGATTTACTGTATAGAGCCAATCTATGTATGCCATATCTTTTCTTAATAAGATAATTACAGGTTTCTGATTCATCTTGGTCATAATCTAACATTGCAATGGCGTACAAGAGGATTCTGTGCAGGACAATAAGAGGAGAAAAAAAGTTAGATTAAGACTGAAGAAAAGTTGTCTGAAGAAGTGGTAAAGATATGAAAGAAACTACGAAGATGGAAGCTAAAAGGTTTGGATATTGTTAACTTTTCTTTATATTAACTAGGAGATTTCTCCCGACTCCGACCAATGGGCCTTTACAACATCCTTAACGAGGTCCGAAAGCTCGGATCAACACATTATCTCACTTTCACCATAATTTTCCTAAGGCGGATCCATACCATGTAAATCCTTCTTTTGGAAAGCAAACCCTTTCCAAGCAAATCAAATTTGTGTCCCCTGAGACTCGTGCAGTTTGACAACAACAGTACCAAATTTAAACGACTGGGGTATTATCACTTGGTTTTTCGGATGTTGTTATCATATGAATCTTTCTTTTTGGGTTTTTTTTTTCTGAATAATCGAAACTTAACAAATCAAACTAAATTTGAACTTGAACAACCTCAAGTTTATGCAAATATAAAACCAAATTGATTTTGTTCTAAACTTGGTTACGACTCTCGCCTTGTTTTTTCTTTATAATACAATTTTAATTCGTATTGAAGCAGCTAAACATGATAACTGTTAAAGAAACTCGAAATTATCTAACAATAATCTGTTTCTTATTTCAGATTAAAAATTACTTAAACAGAAGCAGTCGATTTAAAGAATCATAACATATGTACATCAAATACTTTACATACAGTTGACTTTTTTTTCTGTTTCTTTTAGTAAAAATAAATTTTGGTGTTGTTGAATAATTGTTCAACCTTTTTTGGATTCTCCTTAACACTATGATCACCTTGAACGTTTTCAAACAATGACAAAGGCAAAGACTTAGACAATAAACCAACCTGTGTCTTGAAAGTAATAAAACCAGAAGAACGATTCACATGAATCTCTCCAAGCGAAATCCAAACCAGAAACTCTTTAGCCTTCACTCCAGTAAGTTTCTTAATTCGGTTTGGTTCGAAATACGCAGTGATTTCATCTTCAAAACATACCACAACATTGTCGAATCTAATCGAGTTTTGATGTTTTCTTTTCAGATCTTCTTTCTTTTTCTTGTGCTTTAACCACACGAAACCTGTGTCCTTCACGTATCCACATTCTTCAATCTCTTGGTTACTAAGAAGCCGGTTTGGTAAACCGATTTCGGTTAACAACGAACCAAATCTCTCTCTGCATGTCTTGTCTCCAAGCCATACCTCTGCCTTGGCTTTCATGGCTTCTGCTACCATAATAAGGACTATTTGATAAATTTTTGTTTGGATAAGAATGTTTTTGAGGTAATGAGATTTCAAAGCTGTCTTTGGTACCTTTTTATATTTTTTTTGTTGTTGTGTAAGTTTGAGAATATGCGTCCTTAAGAGGATCTCTCTCGTGTCGTTTTCTTACAAATTGCAACTCCTTAATTGTCTTTTTATATAAATATTTTCTTATATACCCAAAGGATATCCTTTTCTTGTTCTAGACTGTTTTCTTTTTGTTCAATTGCATGTAATGAGTTACAATATAAGTTATTTTATCTAAAAATTTGTATATAATATGTGTGTATTTATATGTTTATGCTGCTATCCACAGTGTTTTATTATGCATCAACAATATTATAAGAATAATTATGGGTCTACCTAAAAAATAAAATTCATGTCCTTGGGGTCTTTTTTTTTTTTTTTCATAAACTTTCTTCATTCGATGATTAGAAAGTGATAACAATAGGGTTCAAGTTTAAGCCATAAGGCATATAGACTGAAACAGCAAACAACATAATAGAAGATAATAGAACATCGATCAAAACAATACTTAAATTTTCAAAAACATGGAAATCCTCGATCCAGTCTTCAACACTTTCGGTTGAATCTTCTCGTAGTCCTTTGGAGATGGAGATAGATGTTCTAAGGCTAATGACAACAAAGAAGAAGACGGAGGTGAGAAGAACAAGGGAAGATACAGGACCTCAGTTCCGACAAAAGACCACGGTGGTGGAGACACTGATTGTCCTCTAAAGACAGAGCTCCGAGTATTGCCTTCATTAGTCATGGATTCCGTGAGACGAGAGGACCAAAAGGAGAGAACACCAACAGCAACAAAAATCAAAAGCAAGGTACAAGAAGAAGCCAACGCCGGCGAGATCCAGTGAGACCGGCTTCGCCAGCATCGGAGGAGAAAAGGGTTACGATGTGCTTTGGTAATTGGGACAGAGAGAGAAACGCTACTTAGTTATGGTATGTCTATGTCCTTGGCGTCTTATATTCTAAAATTATTTTTCCTTTGGGTTAGTCCCATCTGATCTCCTTTACCAGTATAGTTGAAGATGTGAATCTTCATAGATTTGTTGGTCGAGGACTGCTTCCGCCTAGGTGAATCATTGTGTCTGTTCACTTCATGGTTTAGGTGATTCGTTGAGTATCTAGATTAGGCCTAGACAAGGTTTATCTTAGTTACCGGGCATATGCATGTGGGTATATGCCTTCTGTATTTCTTTTTTATTTGCAAACAGATCATTTATTATTTTTTCATTTATTTGAATGTATCATTTATGTGTGAACGGAGACTTTAAAAACACATAGCCCTATCTATAAAAATTCTGCAATTTATCTACATAACATGTGTTTGTTGCTTCAAGGTTATTTTTAAATGGAAGAAAATATAAGTATCATATTTTTATAATAAGTCTAGATATATCCCAAGTGATCGACTAGAAGATCAGAATATGCATTGAGTATTATTGGTTTCCTTTCAATGTTTAATGTGTTTTAGTTCTTAGGTCCATATTGAACTTAGATGTTTGAATGGTTGTGATTTACCTATTCTCAAAGTACCTTGTACTAGTTTAAGTTTCCGAAGTTCTTTGTTCGATCATACTGTATCTCTCTAACTTGAAATGCATAAGGCGACGAATACCAGAGATTTTCAAAAATAAAGTCTAAAAGAAGAAGCTAAAAGATTTATACACAAGAAAAAGTTAAAGAGTAAATAAAAGGTAATTAGGTTTGTTTGGTAATGAAATCCTCCGAAAGCACCTTCTAATATCATACCAATTAGGTTTGTTTGGTTCAAAGAAATAGTAGTCTGATTGCTGGAAAAATATCGATTTAACATACTAGTTACTAAAAATTGTTGATATAATATTGAACTTCGGATGTAATTGATTAAAACATTCAATTTATTATTGACTTCTGAAAAAACACCAAACTTTGACTTGACTCGACAAATTGAACATTACGTTAATTTGATTAACGAAATTAATAAACTATGTTTAGTGGATATTAATGATATTAGTTAAGTTCCACGGTGTGTTTCATTTAACAAAGAAGAAAACAAAAAATCCCAAAATCAAAAAACAGAAAACCCTAAAATTAATTGTCTCGTTCTTCATTCTCAAATCGAAAAACATAGAACTTGAAGCAAAGATGGTACAAAGAATATCAGAAGCATGTCGCTTGCTATCACTGCCCCATCTTTATCTTCCGACATCTTCGTCCACTTCTCGAACAATAAACGAGTTGAAGAAGCAAAGAGAAATTGAGGTACATAAGTGAAAAGAAATTGCAGTTGGAGAATGAATCTAATTGGCATAGTGAATCTGAAACAAAAGAAGAGTGTGAAGGTGATGACGAGTTAGATGGAGAAGAAGAGGCTTACGTTAAGGAAGATGAAGATCAATTATGTCGAGGAAGATGGAGAAAAAGATGATGCCGAGTTTTAATGAAACACAACATGGAACTTAATTGATATCATTAACGTCCAATAAACAAGGTTTAATAGTTCCGTTAATCCAATTAACAGAATGTTCAATTTGCCGGATCAACTCAAAGTTTAATGTTTTTTCAAAAGTCAACAATAAATAAATATTTAATCAATCACTTCCGGAATTCAATGTTAAATCAACGATATTTGGTATATAGCATGTTAAATTTTTTCTTTTTTTTAATTTAATTTTTTGTTTTTTTATATATAAAAAATTGTACATACAAAAATATCAATGACCAATTTAACGAGCTCATCTTAAACAGTGACACCGCCGGTCGAAACCTCCGTTCTTTGATTGTCTCTCTTCCGAATCATATTTTGACAAATTGAAGCCTGCTTTTTCATCTTTGTGGACCCTTTTATTCACTCACCAAAGCCACAAATAAATCCCAATTTGGTTCATCGATTACGAGCAAGTTGATGCTTTAGGTCACACTTGTTTCGTCATCTTCTTTGTGGGCCTTCTTCTCCGACCTTTAATTGACTTTCTTTTTCGTCTTCTCATGGAATCTCTTCCTCCTTCTGCATTCGCTACGCCTCTCGTTTGGAATCAGACTTTTAGGTATCCTTCTTTGCTTTCCCCCAATTTACCTTCTGAAATTCTTGTAACCACTGTTCTGGGTTAGTCTTTTGCGTAATTTTATCGAACCCTACGAAAAAAATCGACGAAATTCGAAAGCTTTTTTCATGGGTTTGATCTCAATTACTTGAAGAGCTTGTTTAGTTAGTTACCCCTGAAACCAAAATTTTCGTCTTTGTTTTCCGATTTTAACTTGGTTTCATGCTTCTCGATTTGATCAATTCCATTTTTATTGGGCTACTGTAATTTCATTGTTAGCTACAGAACAGTCGCTTATGTTGATTAGCTCTTTATTGTTCACATTACTTGTTTCAGCTGAATGTTAAAAGTTGATTGCGGTTACATAATTGGGAAAATTTCGTAATGGCTCGGAAGGGAAGTCACCAGAAAAATGGAATGGATCACCAAACTAAGGAAAAGAAGAAGACTTCTGATTCTTTGCTGTCTTCAAAGGGACAAGGGAAAACTAGTGAGGCTGAGAGTGTCTTGCGAGAGAATTGCAAAGATGATAAACAGGCAAGGAGTCGTCCAGTTTGTGATAGTGTAGAAAGAGACGTGGATGCAGTAAAAGGTGCTGCAGTTTTCATGGATATTGATCAGCCTGTTGCTTCAGAGAATGATATAGCTGGAGATAGATCTCGTAACGAGCCTGGTGTTACTACCTCAGAAACTAAATATATTCCGTTTGGTCGTGAACATATAAACGGTTTAATGAGAAGTTTGCTGGATATATTGAGCACGAACAGCCCGTCAGAGAATATTGAGCTAGCATACAATGCAGCACTCAGGAAATTGAGGATATCTACTGCTACCATATCAAAGGAAGTGATAAAGTGGATGGAAAGACACAGGCCTTTAATAATTTCTGTCAAATCAGGAGTATATAAAGCCCGTGATATTGTTATAGCAAAAATTCGGCAAGTGTACCCGGTTGCCTTCAGATGGCTTATGCACTTTGGCAGCATAATTCTTCTACTATCTCTTGTTTTGTTGGACTGCGCAATCCGAGGTTTTGATTCTTTCATCCGGATGGGAACGGCATCCTTTTTTTCTATCATGTGGTGTGGTCTCTTTTCAGCGTTTGCCATGATCGGCATAACCAAATTTATACTGATATCGGTAAGATCTCAAATATGATTGCTTATATTGTTAACTTTTTACGCAAAATGTCAATACTCCATAAATACAGGCTGCAACTGTTCTGGTGGCGTTGTTCATTGGATTTGTTATTGGGTCTATTACCCTTGCCATTTCTGGTTTGGTTTTGTTATGGCTCTATGGTAGCTTTTGGACAACACTCCTCTTCCTCTTCTTTGGAGGTAAAATTCTTCCTATTTAAGTCTTGACGCAGCATCCATTCTTTGCATTATTTTGTCTAATACACTGTGCAATGTTCATTGATGTAAAGGTCTGGCATTCATGTTGAAGCACGAGCGCATCGCATTGTTTATCATCACCGTATATTCTGTCTATAGTGCATGGGGTTATGTCGGATGGCTAGGTCTTCTTTTGGCTTTTAATCTTGCTTTCATCTCAACCGATGCTCTCATATATTTCTTCAAGAACAAATTAAACCAGCAGAGCACAGATGATGAACCCACCGGCCCTTTTAATGGTTCATCTTTTGAAAATGGCCCTGGGTTTCCGGGAGACCGTGGCCCAGGACTTGCATCAACTAGTGGAACAGACTCTGAATTAACTTCTGAAGAGGAAGTTGCTCGATTACTGAATTGTCCTGACCACTACTCTGCTTTGGGCATACCTCGATATGGGAATGTTGACATGGCTTATATTAAACGAGAATATAGGAAAAAGGTAATGCCATCTATTTCTCTCTTTGGAGTGAATGTCTCTCTCCGTGTTGATTATTGGATATTCATGACCAACAAAAACATATGTTGAGTTTACAAGCATTGTGAATAATTTAATAGGCGATGCTGGTCCATCCTGATAAGAATATGGGGAATGAGAGAGCAGCGGAAGCATTTAAGAAACTTCAGAATGCATATGAGGTAATGATTTTCTTTTTCTTTGTCATTTCATTAATTTGTAATCGCTCCTGCATCGCTGATCTTCCTAGCTGGCCTTTTAGGTATTGCTTGATTCCATAAAGCGAAAATCATATGATGATGAATTGAAGCGGGAAGAACTATTGAAATACTTTCGGAGGTTTCAGAATTCTTCTCAAAAGGTAATTTATAGTTGCCTTGTTATTGCTTCTTCTAAATACATCTTTCTTGCTAAAAATGTCTGGTTTTTTCTTGATATTTGTAAACAAGTAGGCATATTTTCTCTCTTTCTTTCTTTGCTTTATTCCTCAGTAATTCACATTTTGGACCCTCTACTTGGGTATATGTCTTTAATTTAAAGCTACTAACGTAATTTATCATCAACAACCAGGAGACTCGGGGACATGGTTTCTCTGGCTCGGGTTTTGGAAACCCAGAAGGTGAAGGAGAGGAAGCTTTTAGAGAGTGTAAAAAAATAGCGTGTAAGAAATGTGGCAATCTCCATGCCTGGTTTCTAACAAAGAAATCAAAATCTAGAGCAAGATGGTGCCAGGTTTTTCCCACTCTTTATCTGCATATTTGCTATACTATGTATCACACCGATGACAAAACTTGTTGAGAGGAAGTTTAATCCCTAGTACTTACCAATTAACACGAGCTTTTGTATATCAAGGATTGTAAGGAATTTCATCAAGCAAAAGATGGAGATGGTTGGGTTGAACAATCTTCACAACATGTCTTGTTCGGCCTGTTTCAAAAGGTATTTTTGAAGCTTGAAAATGGAAGTACAGATGCTCCGCACTGGTTGATCCACACAAAAAAATGCAATTTGTAGTACTAGATGACTCGATTAATATTTTTTTACTCATACTCATGTGAATGTTGGTTTCTGTACTACAGGTTGATATGCCACGCGCTTACGTTTGTGCAGACAGCAAAATATATGAAGCTTCTCAGTGGTATATATGTCAGGTACCAAAAAACCAATCCCTTGCTTTTGGCATTTCATAAGAGATTGCTTGTTACCTTTTATATTGGAAGAAGAACTGAAATGTTTTTGTTCGATTCGTTGCAAGGGAATGAGATGTCCAGCAAACACCCACAAGCCAAGCTTCCATGTGAACACGAACGTGACAGGTGCAAAACGTGGAACAAATAGTTCTTCAGGTCAAAGAGGGAACCAGAAAATGCCAAATGCAAATCCGGATGAAACAATGACAGAGGAAGAGTTCTATGAGTGGTTGCAGAACGCCGTGCATGCCGGAATGTTTGATAATGTTAGCGAGAGCCCATCTTCAGCTACTGCTACTAGCAGTAGTAGTAGTAGCAGCAGCAAGAAAAAGAAAAAGGGAAAGAAACAATGGTGAAAAAAAAACATGCAGAGTCAATGTCTCAAACATGGTGAAAGTTTTGTATCATTTTCGTTTTAAGATATTAGACTTGACTTTGATAACGTTTTATTCACACAGAGCAAAAGGCTCTTAAAAAGAAGCCGATTCATAGATTTTCAGCTCTAGTTTCTTCAAACTGTAACCATTAAGAATTATGAGAAAGAGACAAAATTAAATGGTCTTTTATCTATTCTAATAGCACAATTTCGGACTTTTCAAATAAGAAAATCATTAAACAATAAGGAACCTTAAAACGGCGACGTTTGTAGTGCTGGGCTGCTTCATCATTACGAGGGAGACGTTAATAAGCCCATTTCAAAAACAGCACAGTTTAAACTGTTTCTGGTACGTTTCAGAACGACGTCGTCTGGTCCGTACACTCTCATCTCGTCCGAAGGCATCAGATTCGAAAACAATCGAGAACCCCCAAGTCGAAGCGTCTAAACCCTAAATCCCCAAATCGGAAACGGAGATTTCGATATTCAAACTCGAAGATGTCGTCGTCGTCTTCTCCGAGTGGCGATTTGAGTGAGAGGAGAGGGATTCCTGCCGCCAAATTCATCCAAGATGTCGAAACTTATCTCTCAGAATCTGGTCTCGATCCTAACTCTGCTCTCGCCTTTCATCAAGAAAGGTATCTCCTTTTGTTTTCTCTCATCCTTAATTCTCATTTTTAACTCATTAAGTCGACGTATTTTTTATCTGGGCTTGTACTTCTTAGCTCAAATGCGAGATCTCCTCTACTTATGTATGATCACTTGAGTTCTGGATTATTAACTGTTGATTCTTCGACGCTCATAGGCTTTACTTTCTGTGATTTAGGCTTCAGCAATATAAAGTTGTGGAAATGAAGCTTCTTGCTCAGCAAAGGGATCTTCAGGTGCACTTCTCTTTATATTGTCTCTAGTTTGGATGTTATGTATTATGGTTCACGTTACCTTCAGTTGATGATATCTTACAATTTTGATTAATTGGCAGGCTAAAATCCCAGATATTGAGAAATGTTTAGAGGTTGTTGCCACTTTGGAAGCAAGGAAGGGTACTGGTGAGGTTCGTCTTTGCTCACTTTAAATTTTTTAGCTTGAAAAAATATCTTTAGTAATCATACTTAGTAATAGTATAGCCTGGTTTTTCATTAATGATCGTTTGTTGTTTACATTTAATTTTGATGTTGTGATAAGCCTCTTGCTGCAATTCTTTGAGATGGATGATGACCAAATATATATCACTTTTTGGGTAGCCTTACTTTTTAATTGAAAATCCTGGCTTTTGGCTTCATAAGGTTAAACATGGTTGTGCTTTGATTACTGATGTTTGTATGCCAAATTCGTTTCTTTGTGAAGATTTTTTCTCTTATCTTTGCACAAGTCAGGCATACTCAAAAGATATTAATTACCAGATAAGCCTGCTTGCATTTAAAATTCTTTGAAGATTGAGATTGATTGGTAGGAAAGACTATGCACCCATGATGGTATTTGTAATCACTAATTAGCTTTCTTGTGCTTATGGGACCTTTAATTGGTGCCTTTAAGTCATGTTCGATGATGACAGCAGAACATGTTGTGTCTTGAACGTAATTCTAGCTTCACTGGAAGAATCCAATCAACTGACATAAATTGTAACAGGCACGATGTTTTGTCTTTTTTTATATGAAAGTTGCTTTGATGTACAAAGTTACTGCTGATTCTTGAGTTCTTCATTGGTTTTCTCACATGGAATTCTTCCTACAATAATAGGCGCTTTTAGCTGACTTTGAAGTGTCTGAAGGAATATATTCACGGGCCTCTATTCAAGATACAGACTCAGTGTGTTTGTGGTTGGGAGCTAATGTCATGCTGGAATATTCCTGTGAAGAGGTCCTTTACTCTGGAAACTTATTCTCTTCCGACATTTTAAAATTTCTTGCACAAGGGACCATAGAATAAGTTCTTTTAATCTTCATTGCTCCAATAGGCTACAGCTCTTCTGAAAAACAATCTGGAAAATGCTAAAGCCAGCCTGGAGGTTCTTATAGCTGATTTACAGTTCTTGAGGGATCAAGTCACAGTTACTCAGGTACAAAAATACTTGAAGTCTATCTGATATTAGTTTAGTCAGCTCTTAATTTAGTGAGAAATTATAAGTAGAGGCCAGATTTAGCTTTACATAACTGTAGATTTTGAACAACCCAAAATTACAGTATAGGCAACCTGTCAATCTTAAAATGTAGATACATACAGAGATTAATCCATAAGAGTAGCTTAGTTTTTTATTGACTACAAATCTTTTTGGTGATGAGCAGGTAACAATTGCGCGTGTTTATAACTGGGATGTTCATCAAAGGAGGGTTAAACAAGTTACTCCAACTGCTATTGCTGCTGCAGACTCATAAATCACAAGTTTGAATTATAAATTGTGTGGGCTTATAAGTGGTAATATGATTATTGCAACACCCTTTGCCCTTACCGGTTGTTCTTGATTTTTGCTACCTTGATGCAATTTTGTTTCTGAGACCAACTTAGAAATAGAACTTTAGTATGGTTATCTTCTGCCTTCCGTTTTTTGCTACGAGTGTCATGATCAGCTTGTGTTTTCCACAATTGTAGTACTACAATGTGATAGATATATGAAACTATTTGCAGAATCAGTTGTTCTTAATCAGTGTTCCAAGTTCCAACTACTAAGTCTTATACATAAGAGATGTTTCTAGAAGTAGTAAAAGAATGAGAATTCACCAAAAGTCAGGTTGTGTGATTTTCATGGAAACTTAGATTCAATATTGGTGAAGGCTTTATATGCATTTGGTTACCAAACCAGCAAAAAGTGATAAATGAGAATCAAAAAGTGATCAGATCGAACCTTTTTTTTAGCTTTTCTCATAAATGCATTTGTATTTGAAGGAATAAGGTTTCATTTCCTAACAAACCAATATTTATAGTAAATCTTTTGTGAGGATTCAACCAACCAACCATCGAAAATAAGTCATAGTACAAGTTCTATAAGATTCGTTCATAAATTGTAAATTTATACTTAGGTGCTAAAATGATACTGATCGTCTTTGCAGTTTTTATATAATATGGCTATAATTGATGTATATATTATTTTGGTATCAATTTAGACAAAATGTCCTTGTTAGACGAGATGTAACATCATTTGTTCTGTATAATGCCCGGTTAACATTTTGAGATTTCCGTTGTTTCCAAATAAAGAATATTAGGTGAGAAATAAATAAATAAAACAAAATATTAAATAAAGAAAATTAAAATGGACAAAAGTTTTTATTGATAGTTAGGGCTTATGTTGACCCTTAGAAAATGGACCTCTCAATAAATGATGGTCCAAGTGAAATCCATATTTCACTTATTGACTTTCACCTTTCTTTTTTTTTGTCATAAAAAAACTTTTTCGTTGTTAAATTTTTTTTCCTCTCCAAACAAATCCTTAACATTTATTCTCTTTCAAACCACACTCTCTATAAGATGGTCATAGAATTTGGCAGAATTGCATAATGTCATTGAATTGTTATTAACATTAGCGGTTGGACAAAATGTTGGGCTCAAAATGCTAATAAAGCAGAGCCGTCAACTTTAATTTCCTAACCAAAGAAATCAAATTACATTGTAATACAAATTCGATAGTAAATAGTGCCCGGAGAAATAATGAATCTACCTATATAACATTATATATTTTTGGTATGTTACCATTTAGTACCATTGTATATCTTTAGCGTCTATATTAATATATTTATACTATAAGTCCGGAAAACATTATTTTTAATCTTCTTGCCATCTTAAATTTTATTGATTAGATTTTACAGGTAATAAACCTAATCTTTGTACCACAAAATCACCAAAATATTATACATAATTTAAAGCAAAGTACCACAAGATAGATAAGTTTTGGAACATGTCTAGTGATAAAGATGAGTAAATAGACATGTGTTCTTCTCCAATCTTTGTTGCAGAAAAGTTTAATTTCGATGAATTGATTGTCGCTGGAAAATTATTCTTTTATGATGCCAAAAGTTATCAATATTGGTAATTTGGTTGCAAAGATAATATTGTAGGAATATAAGGTAGCTTGTTTTCTATTGAGAAGATGTAGAATATATATATATTATGTGGATAATGACATGTAAATGCATTTATAGGTCTGCCACAAAAGACATTTTTTTGGTTTATCAACTATGATATAAGGACATGAATTTTCAACCCTTTAATTCAAAGAATTTTTGTGATTTTGGATGGTTTCCTATTTTATTCAACGTTGAATGTATTAAACGTATTTAGGGATTTGAATTGACTCAAGTTGACTCTTTTTTTATAGACATACGACACTAATACAATTAATTTGTATATGATCTATATATATATACATATACACATATGATAGTGAATCTTTCCTAGTTGTTCAAAATAAATATATACATGTGAACGAGTAGCATTGGTTGAATTTAAATTTTCTGTCAACAATTATATCGATAAATTTCAATTCATAGTAAAAAGAAATTCTGAAATTCTAAACTATATCACTTAAATATTATACGATATATTATTCGGAGTGGAACTTACTTAACTGCGATGGAAAATGCTATAAAAATACAATTAACTATTTGGTCGAATGCATTTTTCTTTTGAGTGGTATTGTTTAATTATATTGAAATTAGACGCGTTATATTTTGGATAAATCAAACAAATTCAATCAAGAAACCAGGTTAGAAATAATGTCAAGAAACCTTGTAACTTGATTTTTTTATTTAAAAATTCCATATTTTCTTAAAAAATTATTATGATGTTTTCTTATTAATTTCAATAATATATATTGTAAATTATGTTGTTAATTCACAACTACGACAAAGCAAAAGGTATATATTCTTGTTAAACTATAATAATTTAGTTATTATCTTTTGGAATTGATAAATTTTCATCATTTTATTTTTTATTTTTTAATGTAAAATGAATTATTGAATGAAATTAGTATTTAACCAAAAAAATGTAGATAAAAATCGTTATCAAAAATAGGAGAGAAGAAGAGAGAAACGTACACGGAAAACGAGGGCGATTTTTTAAATTTAATTTAAAAAATAAAAGAAATAAATAGTAAAAGAGAAGGAAGCAGAAGCAGCTAATAACTGTCCCCTCAAAGAGTTATTAAAGTGAGTTTGTCTGTTTGTGACAAAAATAACGCGTTTTAGGGTTTTGCGTTTCAATATTCCATTTTAATCCATCTGTTGACTTTGACTTCTTTTTTTTTTAATTTTATTTTTATAATTGGATCGAAGCCGATTTATAGCCAAACATCATATCCTAAAATTCTTCTTTTTTTCTTTTTCTTGCATCTGAAAAGATTCGAACCTATCTGAAAATTTATAAAATGACCACTACCATTGGACCATGTTCTCGGCCCTTTTTTTTCTTCTCTTCTTACCATTATTATTATTATTATATTGCTGAATATATATATTTTTATTTCATAATAATAATAATAAGCTGAGGCCGCAATCATCGGTACATGTTCTCACTTGACCTTTGTTCTTCTTCAACCATTTATCTTTTTAAGTTTAGTTTGTAATAATCGATTTCAGATCTCTCATTTTTTCGTTAGTTTTTCTTTATCTCTATAACCAGTTTTGTACCACCAGTACATATCATTTAGATATCTAGAATTATGCCAAATATCAATACTGTTTGGATCTCAGGCTTAAATTATCTATTTTGTTATTTTTTGGATAGCATATCTAATATTGTCTCTCAGAATATACATATTTCATTTGGCACAAGAGTAGTGTAATACTAAAGTATCATAATATTGTGTTTTAGTCTTGTTTGAGATATATAAGCTATTCGACATTTGATTCTCGACACAATCTCTTTATCTTGATTAGATTTGCTTAGATGCTAGTTTTCATATATTGTTGTATATTCTTATAAGATTTATAAACCACATAATTTATAAAAATACAAAAGGATTTTTGAGTTAATGAAATACATTTTACATAAGCACCTTATAGTTTGTACAAACACACACATGGCTCTTTTGGCCTGGACCGACGATAGCTAACTTTATTTTTTGTCCTTTATTCTTTTAAACATTGACAAGTGACATGACAAATCTTTTTTTAATGACCATATAATTTTTCTCTTGAGCTTTTGAGTTCCGAAATTAATTATTATGGTCAAAGGATACTAAATCAATATATATAGATATATCAGATGTCTATTATACCAACTATATATAGTGGGTGATTGGTTCCATTTTATTGTAGTAAAATTGTGTTATAAGTTGTTACTATAGCTTTTAAATGTAACAATTTCTGAAATCAAAACATAAATATTAGCTCAATAATATCCGATTGAACTTTCAATGCATAGATTTTTAGATATTCTAATATGTTAAATTTTTAACATCAAATAGCCAACTATATGAATTTTTGTGGCAAAAAGGTAGTAATAATATGCAAAGTGAGTAAAATCATTTAAATGTCCAATTTACAAAATTCCAGCGAAAAGGAGACAAGAAAATGGTTTGCCACAAACTTTAAAGCACGAAATACTGTGCTGTAGAAACTATAAAATCTAAAGCTACACAAATTTAATTTTTATTATATATTAAAAATATACACAACTAATCAACCCTAAAATTTGTCTACTAGAGTAGTAGATTTTGTTAGGTGTAAATTGTTTCGACAGTCTTTAGACTCTTTACCAGTCATCTCCACACACACAAATATAGATATTTTAGATATATTGATATAAATTTTATTAAAGATTGATAGCTCGATTGGAAAAATATCGGAAGATAATCGAAGAGATCATAAAATCAAGTGACAGCTTAGATGAATAATTTATTAAAAGCTACTCCGAACTTAGGAGGATTATGTACGGGTTACGACCATAACTTCCTAATTAACAAAGAAAATTAATAATAAGAAGGAAATACCATTACAACAAATAAAATTTAATTCTTTCTCGTTCAAATAAATAATATAAAGAGAAAAATGAAAAAGTTAAAGTAATCAAGTATTTTACCAAAAAGAAAAAAAAAAGATAACTTGTTTTATTATGCATGAGCGTAGGCCATTCAAAGGGTTGAATCATGGTATGGTGGGATAACCCTAAAATATTACGGTGGGACATCGCTCTGACGCAATATATATCTAACCAAAAACATATTTTTAAAAAGTTTACTATTTATTGATCTATCCATTTCTTCTATACAAAGGAAAAGTGCATTTGGATTTAGTTCAATATAGTTAATTAAATTAATCTCCGATATCTTATCCACCTATTCGATTTTATAGAATCACGTAATTCTGTATAATATTGGTTAAAATTTTCGAATAAAAATTGAGCTATAGAATATTATATTGTTGGCAAAAAACACATAGATCAAGTAATGATTTGCTATAGAAGTTTGATATTAATTAGGATATATAACTTCGGTCGAAGGTCAACACCTTTGACTATTGACCATTTCGTCTAACCTATATAGAAAATTATATACATTTTGGCAGATCTGGTCTCGTGAACTTTAGCAGTTAGCTAGTATATGATTTTATGGTCAATCAATTCCATTTCCTTATATAGTTAACTATTGAAAAAAGAAATTGTTTAATTTTATTCGTGCTAGTATAATAACTCTACAATTCAAACTTAACAGACCCCGATCTCATCCATGTCCCATGTGCACATCACATGTATATAACATACATCCTACAAATCTAGCATATATATATAGAGTTAAAAATTAGATTAAAGTCAGTAAAACACTATAATATATTGTACGTTTTTCATTTAACATTTCGAAGTAGTAGATTTTTTTTAACTATCATAATGCAGTGGGTATGAATCGAATTATGGTGTCAAATCATTAGTTGAATCATCTTAACTGAGCAACTCGACACTGAATGATTATTAATTAATTATATTCGTAATTTGCAGATTCAAAATTGTTTTTGTCTTATAATTAAAAACTAAAACGTAAGAAAAGGGAGTGTGTGGACGTAAGTCCTTAGTTTGCGGCTACTAAACTTTTTAAGAGTGGGCTTTCCTTCCTTACAAGCAAAATAATAATTACAATAATGATTATTATAATAATTAAAACAACGTGTTTTTACTGAAAATAAAAAAGGAGAATGGCTTGAATCGGAAGCAACCGACATGAGAGTAAGGCTAAATTGAAACAGCTAAATACCGCGTTAAAACAACACGTGTCAACTATGAGATTGTGGCCGTTGGATGAAACACGTGTCATGTAAATAGTAGATTGATATAGAATTTTACAGTGGTTAAGCTTGAGGTCGGACCGGGTCGGATGGGTCCAAGACTATGACGCTTCATTCTCCTTTGATACAAAACGTTATGTTCTCAGAACAAGCGTGTAACCCCCACATCCCACCAAAAGTTTACATCAATTTATTTATCGTACAAATTGGACGAATCCGACAAATCCTCCAAATATAACCACTCGTTAAATACTATTAATAGTATCAAATTAAATAAATAGATTTGACAGAATTGAGTACTCGAACAATATATTAGTAGAATTCAACATCATCCAAAAATGTATAGAATAGCAAATCCAAAAACAATACTTCAAATTCTGAGTAAGAAGTTTATGTGAATTTACGCTTTGTTTATCGGTCTGGCCACTATTGCTGGTCTAGACAAATACTTTTTTTAATTTATTTTTTAAATAATAAATTTATGACCTCTAAAAGTCTTTCATCAAATTTGCAACCAAGAAACAAAACTGAAAATGAATTTAAAACGAAGAAATAAATGCTGAGTTATTGTTTTGAGTAAATGAACTTCTTTTAGAACAATTCCAATTCTAAAGCGGATAAAACAAAAAAAAAATCTAGAATACAGGATTCTACTTTAACGAAATTTTTTTGCTTACACTATTGACTTTTCAACTGTTTTAACCAATTTGTAGTTGATGGAGAAAAAAGTATAATTCATTTGATCAATAATAAATACATTTGTATCAGAAAATAGTCATTTACACCCAAATAGTAAAGATTTTGGTTAAAAATTTAAAATTATCATAACATTTTTAAAAGATCATAGGAAATGTTTCATAACATATATTCTATTCGTTTCAATATGATAGAACTCTTAGTTTACATATTCTACAGTAAAATAAAAATTTCAAATTTATTTTCAATATATAATAATAATAATTCAAAACTATTATTAAAGAATGTTAGTTTCGTACAATTTTGTTTGTTACATAAAGAATGCCATTTTATAAATTGAATTCAATTTTAAAATATAAATTTATTTTTTAATTATAAAGTCAATATAATTCTTATAAAATTTGCAAATTTATATATTATAATTATAGAGCTAACACAAACTATATATTAATTTATATGAAAAGAGGTTAGAATGAGATTCACAGAGGCGTAGAAGAGCAATAAATAGTTAACGGGATTTTGAATGACCGATTGACTTGTCGAGAAGAAGTAAACTATCTGCTGACGTATGCTTTGTGTCACCATATTTTCGAAGCTTCTTTCCTACGCGTTTTTATGCTTATTTTATTTAAAAAATTTATTTACCTTTTTCTACTTTTACTGTTTCTCAAATTTTTCATTATTTTATTAAACTCTGAGATTTTCCATTAATTTTGTCTCTTTCGGTTGGTTTTATCTTTATATTCTCTAATCTAAGTGAAACTACTAACTTTGAATGGTTAAGGGGAGAAATATAAATTAAATATAGTTTGGTCATCTGTATTTAATTTTTCTATTCACACATAAAAACTGCAGTACAAATAATAATTAAAAACTGTAGTGAACTGTATGCAGATTAAAAAGAGAAAAAAAAGTGAATATGTTTACTTTGTCTATTACACCCAATTTATTGCACATCAAAAAAAAAAATTATTTACATGCATAGAAATAACTCATAATTTTGTTTTTCTAAATTGAAACTAATATAAAAATAAAAGTGGGTGTGACCGACAAAAGAAATATGTCTTGAATATCTTAGAGGAAGATGACTCAATCAAAAAATAGAAGTAGACTAGGATTCAGAGATATTCGAACTTTTAACATCGCCTTAGTGGTAAAAGTGAACTGGAGATTACTTACAAATCCATAAACTTTGTTTGGGCAGATCCTATTAGCAAAGTATTGCTCAACCGAGAACTTCTTTCAAGTTTCAAAACCATCCCTTTGCTCCTACGCATGGAAGGGTATTTTGATGGGTAGAGATCTCCTAAAACACATAATTGGATGGTTAGTTGGTGATGGTAAAAATATTGATGTTTGGCAAGACAATTGATTGTCAACAAATGAGCAAAAAGCACCTCAAGGGCCACTTTTGGAGAAGGATCAGCATGTAAAAGTTGCAGATCTTATCAACCCTAAAACCAAAGAGTGGAATAACATCAAAATCAGACAAATGCTCCCGCATATTGAAACTGAGATCATATGCATAAAACTTAGTAACTCAGATGCACAAGACAGAAGGATATGGCACCACAAAAAGATGGGATCTATGCAGTTAAATCTGGATATTATGTAGCTTTGGATATCAAAGAAGAAAATCAAGGTCGAGTTACGAGAGAGCAAATTAATTAGAATAACAATGTTTGGAAAATAAAAGTTCCACCAAAGATGAAATTTTTCTTATATATGGAAAGTGTTGCATGAAGTTATCTCAGTTTGCTCAAATTTCAGAGAAAGACAAATTAAAACAGATGCAAAGTGTAAAAGATGTGGGAAAAAGGAAACCATCAATCACGCATTCTATAACTGCGATTATGCAAATACCATTTGGAAGTTTGCACTTTTTGCACACCATCCAGAAATCAACGAAACTCTAACATTTCTCTTTATGTGGAAAATTCTAAAATTATTTCAATGTTTGCCTCCTACAAGAATCACAGACTCACCATTATTTTTGTGGATCATCTGGCACTTATGGAAGTCTAGAAACAAATTATACTTTGAGAATAGAAATCAACCTGAGGCAGAGGTACTTGTATCAGCCATTCAAGCAGCTAGAGAGTGGAAAGAAGAAAATCTGATTGAAAAGTCAAGAGAGACAAAAATCATTCTCAAGCCTCCGTATTCTGCAAATCTGATTTGCTTGTCAGACGCATCATGGCATGAAGAATCTCTCAAATCTGGAGCGGCGGTAATCTTCAAACTTGATACATGACAAAAATCACCACTCATAGCGGAGGCTCTTTCAATCAGGTTGGCGATGCAACAAAGCCTATCCTTGGGGCTTCGACACATGGAGATCAGATCTGATTCTTCAATCCTTATCAAAACCGTTAACAATGGTGTGAAAATCCTAGAGATCTATGGCATCCTTTAAGATATTTCCAATCTTCTCCCATTTTTCTCTTCAATTTCATTTACTTTCATTCCCATAACTTTTAGTTTTGATACCGATGTGTTGGCTAAACAATGTCTTCATGACTATCTTTTGAACAATATTGTTGCTGAGTATGTGAATTATTAATGAAGAAGTTATTAACAAAAAAAAAAAAATTATCTGACATTGGAAACTGCGCTCAAATTAATGTTTAATAAATAGTACTACGAAAGAGTTTGTCATAGATATGGTAGTGATTAGTTAATATAATGATAGTTGGACTTGGTCCTTAATTGTAATCTTTATCGTAAAAGAAGAAACCCATAAAAAAAAGTAAAAAAAAATAAAAAAATGAAAGGAGTAATCACATGCGGCAGACCCACACCTTTTCGAGTCATACGTGTTCTGATTTTCTTCACGCGCCATTCCTCGTATCTCTTCGCCTTCCTTTACCGATTTTAGCCGGTTTTTCCTTCCTCCTAATGCGCGTAAAAACAAGAAATTAATTAAAAGTATATGTTTAATAAAAACAAAATTTCAATAGTGTTAGAAATTGTTAAATCAGTTATTGCATTCGAAATCGTATTTTCAAATTATTGTATACTAATCCTTCTTTAAAAAAAATATAGAAAATACAAGTGGCCTTTAGTCTTAGTATAGTCTAGTAGCACGCAGTAAATCCATTAAAATAGCACACTTGTATAACTAGGGATCGAGTCCTACTGCCTACATTATGTAGGAACTTGGTTAATAGGCCGGCCAGTTGTGGTCCAATGTTGATAAAAAAAACGGAAAACAAGTAATAATTGGAAAGAAAAATAAAATTGAAGGATATATTTTTTTGTCAACAAGTAACTATTGGATCGACAAAATCCGATTCATAGTGTAAGTTCTTAAATTGGAGTAAGATGATATTCGAACTCACCACATAGTGTCTAGCTAGGGGCAGACCAATTGGACCACATGATTCTTGGCATTGAAGAATATGTTTATCATAACTAAATCAAAATTGCTAAGAAGTAAGTGGTCAAATTTACTTGCTTTTGATATAGTTTGACATAAAATGGTAAGTTCGAATTTCACCTAATTTCAGTTGAAGAATTTTGACAATAAATCGAATTTTGTCAATCTAATTATTATTGACAAAAAAAAATTAAATCGAAAAAAAAAAAATTTGTTGTGTATTTTTTATGCAATTTTTTTTTGGGGAGTTATTAATTCAAGACATACATTTTAGTGTTAGGTGGTTTTAGATTTGTTTGTGATCTGGAATCTCCACCAGAATAGTGATAAAATATGTCTTTTAATTCTGTATGTTTCATATGATAGAAAATAAAAAGTAATGTGAATATATCACATCATACGAGTGGAGTTTATAGTGATTCTGCATAGAACAGAAATACACAATTAATAATATTGTGCTCGAACTAAGGAATGTGTAAGCAAATGTTTATGTGACTTTGATAGAAAGATTATAATTATGCGCACAAAATTTTTTTGGGGGTCTCTATAACTTTTTCTACTGTACAAAAGTAATATGTCTAATGTCTAACCACATTCAAAGTGTTCAGGTGGTAGGATAGCTTTTCAGTCTCTCCAATCATACCTTGGAGTCTGCATGATTTTGCGATCTACCAAATATATCACTCTTATATCATCTTTTTGTTAAAGCACTCTTAATATCATCTAAAAAAGTATTTATATTACACACTTTTATACATGTATTTATCTTGTATATTATGTAAAATTAAAAGTCAAATATTGATTAGTTTTTTGAAAAAATCTACACGATGGTGTGGTAGGTATACATATCATGTCTACCGAAACATTTAGTACTTTTATGCCAATATCATTTTAGTAAATACGTAATCTTAGGAAAAAATCTAGTGATTTAAACGAATATGGGAGAATATTTTACGTTATGTTAATTTAGTACTAACAAACGACTGATTCCAATTTATGCCTCACAAATCATCTGTCACGCTAATAGTAAAATTAACATCTAGCTAATCTTTCTTTTTTGGTCGAAACATCTAGCTAATCTAAATATATTATTTGGATTAGAAGAAGTCAAATTAGTAAAAAACAAAAACCAAATCGTAACTAAGCCACAAAAAGTGCTAATATATATATATTTTTTTCATATGAATCTTAAATTATAATAGGATTGGAAGATATAACGATAGAAGATCAACAATGAACCACAACAAAAATAACAGATACAATTAATCATGTAACACAAAAAATGATTTGAAGGTACCTATTGATAAAAAGGTGCTAGTATATAGAAATTGTAAAAGGTTTAGGAACATTTTTATTGGGAATTTTCTTTCCACATATGGTCAATTAAAAATAGTAATACGACTGTACATTTTATAACCATATAAAAATTTAGTTAAAAAAATATCTAATAAATATACTCATTTAAAAAGATTGGTTAGATTTTTATTAAAAGAAATTGAAATAGTTCCATTCTAGAAAGAGGACACAGGAACAAGTGGTTTTTAGTTTAGGGATCGAATTTCATTATCTACATTATATAAAAATTTGGTTAATGAGTCGATCAATTATGATCTACTACTAATAAAAAAACAGGACACAGGGGAATAAAGAAAAAAGAAACGGAAATGAAGGGACATATAATTAATTGTCCGGAAGAGGACGGCACCGTCTTCTTCCATTCACTACCGTACGCTTCTTACCACCGGCGTTTACCGGTCACATTTGTTTTTATTTTACTCTATTCTATTTTTTAATTCCATTTTTTTATTATTCCTTTGCCCGCGTAAATGAGACGAATAAATTTATAAAATAATAAATATTAATTTTTTTTTTTTAAAACAAATGGGAAACCTCCTAAATCCAAGCTGTTTTCCATAAGAACCCAAAACTTCACAATAGTTATATTCACACCTCTCTCTCTTTCTCACTTCCTTATCTCAAAAAACCATTACAAAATAAAATAAGAAACATATAATCAATCACCCAGAAAGCTAAAGAAAAGTTCTCCTTTTCATTTTCTCTTCAATCAAATCTCATCAACAATGTTATATCTATAAAAGTATCCTCTTAGATTCCATCTTTTCTATTACATGGAGAAGAAGAAAAAAGAGAATCATCATCATCATCAACAAAAGGAGATTATCAATACTTGTAAGAACACAGAAGAAGAAGAAACGAAGATCCAAAACCAAGAACAACAACAAATCTCTCAAGCTTCATCATCATCAAACATGGCGAATCTACTTACGTCATCATTAGATCATCATCATCAGTTAGAGCTAGCAACTGGGAATCTCTCAAGCATCTTTGATACTTCATCTTCACCTTTTCCTTATTCATATTTCGAAGATAACTCTCCTAATAATCCTAATTCATTCCTTGACTTGCTTCGACAAGATCATCAATTTGCTTCTTCCTCTAATTCATCTTCTTTCTCATTCGATGCTTTTCCTCTCCCCAACAACAACTTTATTACGGATTTACCCTTGCCTCAATCTACAACAACGAGAGCTGAATCATCAGAAGTTGTGAACACAACACCGACATCACCAAACTCAACTTCAGTCTCATCTTTTTCAAACGAAGCTGCAAATGATACCAACAGTATAAAAGAGTTAACTACTCCTAAAGATCAAGAGGAAGGAGATCAACAACAGGATCAGCAAAAGGGTACAAAACCACAGTAAGTTAATTATTCAATCTCAAACTCCTAATGTTCTTATCATATGTTTGAGTTGGATTCATATTTATAATTGTGAATATTATGGTTTTAAAGATTGAAGGCAAAGAAAAAGAACCAGAAGAAAACAAGAGAAGCTAGGTTTGCGTTTCTGACTCAGAGCGATATAGATAATCTTGACGATGGTTATAGATGGAGAAAATATGGCCAAAAAGCTGTCAAAAATAGTCCTTATCCCAGGTAAAATCACATATTATACTCTGTATATATATTATATAAGCCCTAGCTCGATTCATATAATTATATGCACTGTCTTTACATATAGTTTATAACTATACTTTACAAGATACAGTTCATCTAATTCATAAGTATCATCTACATTTTGTATACTATTCATGTTCATACACAAGATCATATATATGACACACAATATATGTAGAGTAGCCCTAGTTTTAGTGTGTTATATATAAGCAGAGATCTACATGTATGCATATTTAACACGACCATATTTGAATCATATATATATGTTCATTATATGTTGATATATATAGATGATTTTATATACCTAATACGCGTTTTTTTGTAGGGTCCAAAACGTTTTGAATATTTGGATTTCGAGAATATATTTTCTTTTGTTCCATTCCATGAAGTAGTGTCTGTGTTTTTCTTCCCTTGAATTATGTTGCTTGTGTCGGAAGATTTACGTTTCCACTTGTTCCAAACTTTTATTACAGATCTCGAGATCTCCTGTTCCTCTTCATACATAAATCTTCCATGTTTCAATTTATTCCTCAAAGTAAAATTTCTAATTACTTATTAGTATTAATACTTTTTTTTTTTACTGTGTTAAATTATACAGAAGTTATTACCGTTGCACCACAGTAAATTGCGGAGTGAAGAAGAGAGTGGAGAGATCCTCCGATGATCCTTCAATCGTAATGACGACTTACGAAGGTCAACACACTCATCCTTTTCCGATGACGCCACGTGGACACATCGGAATGCTTACGTCACCAATTCTCGATCACGGTGCAACCACTGCGTCAACTTCATCATTCTCTATTCCTCAACCACGTTACTTGCTGACTCAACCACAACCTTACAACATCTACAACAACAATGCTCTAAGTATGATCAATAGAAGCTCTTCTGATGGCAATTTCGTGAATCCAGGCTCATCATCTTCATTTCCTGGATTTCGTTATGATATTTCACAAGCTTCTACTTCAACTTCGAATTTAAGAGATCATGGATTGCTTCAAGATATTCTTCCTTCACAGATCAGATCTGATACTGTTAACACTCAAATCAACGAAGAGAATAAGAAATGAAGAAGTTTTTTTTACCCGGGGCAATTGTTTTTTTCTTTCTTTTGGCCGGATTCGGTTCATGAGGAGTTTTTGGCCGGTTTAGGTAAACCGATATTTCTGGCTTTCTAATGTTTTTTTTACTTCATTACATTTAGCATCGATTTTGAATTACCATGAAACAATCAATCGAAGCTAACTAGGAACAGAGGTTTGTAGCATAAGTTATATAGATATAAATTCTTTTGAATGTTTTTTATTTGAGTATTTATAAAGATGTATTGTCTTGCTTTTAAGTTATATATATTATGGTATTTAGTTATCTAGTATTTGTTTTGTTTATTATAGTGTTTGTAGATCATATGATTTGTAAACATGCTATAATCACTAGTTCGGCTCTCATTTATTTAAATCTTACATTTTATTCTCTTTATAATTCGATTTTGTTGTAAATCGATGCCTATACCTATACCAATAATTTATTCACAATATACATATATATATATATATAATAATTCTTATAGTTGCATCTATAATAGATACATCTAAATTTTTCAAAAAATTCTATTACAAGTTAGACACAATGCAATAACCAAAAAAATAAAGCAGAAAACTCTTGAATAACTTAATGGCTAGATTATATAAAACTAAATACTTAAACGAATATTCATATGCTCAAATTTTCATAAATACTACACAATGCCTTCATACTTATTCATCTATAGATAATTTCAAAAATAAAACACAAAGTCTAAATAATATAAGATATATATATTAATCTATATATATACTTCATACGTGATTAATTAGTCATATGGGTGCTAATAAAATGTTAGGTTTAAGGTATAGAGATAACTTTAAAATCATATATATATATATATATATATATATATATCTTTATAAAAAGACTAAAAGGGAACACTTTTAGGCGTAAACTCAAAAGTCTTTTTATGGTTTTCTTCACTGCGACTATTATGCAAGTCTTCAATCATCACAGCTAATATTCAATAAGACTTTTAGGATTAATGAGCAAACACTGTTTTTCTCTACATGCGTACTTGACTGACCCTCCATAGTTGTACATTTGGTCATCTATATGGACCATATATTTTACATAATTAACATCATTTATTTTTATTTCTCTTTTTCCCCTAATTAACCAAAATGCAAACTGTATTATTTCTAGCATAAGCTTGTTTCAAGAATTCATAATATCTTTCCAAGTATTTGCTTATAAAATAGAGTAAATATAATATATTAATGTCTTTATGTTTTCTTTTGCCAATCGACAAAATCCGATGCATAGTCAAATTCCTCCCTCAAACCCTTAAGAGTACCACATGGAGCAAATACGACTCTTAAAAATCAAATTCCTGTGAAGAAAGCAAGAAAAGTGACACTCGACCAGTTGACCATAATATTTTCCTACATATAAGTACATCAATTTGATTTAACTTATCTGTTGATGCTTATTAACAAATTAATACAAAACCTAAAGCCACAAACACACATAAATAACTACAGATGGTCAATGGTTAAGTGTCCAATTCTATAATTTTTCTATAGGAATTTGATTTTGGATAGCCGTATAATTTTATGTGATTAAGTTTGATTTATGGATCACTGGATCCAATTATTCATAAAAACACACATGTAGACATATAAATGCATATATATGATTGTAAAGCTGATCATGTGTGGAGTTATATATATATATGTGTATGTGGTTTAGGTCATAATCAGGAAGGCGATAGGTCCGCAAGTGATGTATGGCTGATAATAAATAAATAGCTAGAAAGTAAATGAAAAAGGCAAAGAGTTAGTAATGTCCATAATGGATTGTCTTTAAAATCACTAAAAAAAGAGAAACAGAAAGAGTTCTAACAACCTACTCATCAACCCTATTTCAATCACCAACTAAGTATCAAAACAAAGCATGCTTTGTATTTTATGGATATTTATTACTCTTTAATTAATGTCTTTCTTTAATCACGCCACTCCTGTATAAAGTTACACGTACATATATACATTCATACACACACACACACACCTTTAATTAAGTCTATTTATTATTGGCACAAGTTTTGTTAGGGTAAAAAGAGTTGAACAAGTCGTAATTTGTAAACTATTATGTTTGAATGATATAGTAATAAGTAGTATCGAATTTCAATCTTTCGAATGATTGGTATGGTATTTTTTTCTTTCAAACGTTCTTAATCTAGATAAATGTAATCTATGATAATATCTTTTGAACTTTGAAAATAAAGCATAGAATATATATGCAGCAAGTGAGGTGTGAAATGTTGACCGTTCCTACATTATGAGCAAAAGCCTTGTAATCCATTTGGTTACCACATATTATTCTAGGAGCAATATATATCGAACTCTGAACCATTTGAAAAGCCAAATTCCGGTCTTTTTATTTATAATCTAGTCATAAAAAATTTGTGGTTAAATTGCAGTTACAAAAAAATCACAAAAAATTTTCGAATAGTCACGACCATGGTTTTTTTTATTACTATACAGTCATTGCTAGAAAAAATTGTAGTAAATCATAGGTATTTGATGATTTTGCAACTTAGTTAGAAATTATTGTTTTTGCTAACTTAGTTACAAATTATTAATTGTTTTGTTTATCAAAAACCTACTATTGTTAATAATCGATCGAATATTGGTCAAGAATCTTTCTTGCGGTTGTGATCATTCCGGTGAATTGTACACATGTAAGAAAATATATTTGTAATTGTCACTTCGGTAAATCATTGAACGGAAACAAAAAAAACTTTAAAACAAGTTTTTTACACATGACAGTTGCTTTCACGGAATAAAATATGAATTTAATTACAAAACATGGAATGCTTGTTATTATTGTTAAGTGTGGGAACTTCATTGCTAAGAAAAGTTAAAAAAAGACAAACCCACTTGAAGTTAATAGAAGCAACTATGACAAAATGCATTACATATGGGTGAACTAAGGAACAATATATAGTCCATGTAGTTTTTGCATAGTACAAGCTTAGAATTGTCAAAGTGTTGAGTATTAGTAGTACTTTGGTGATTGTTTGTGAATTTTGCGATAAAGTATAATGTTGATAGTTAAAGATATGACATGATCATATATATAAACACCATGATTAGCACCATTTGATGTTATGTGAATATGCTTGTTAGTTATGTTATGGTCTCAGAATAATTACGCATATCTCTTATATAATTAAAGCATAAATTTTTGAAAAAGTAACATTTAATTTGTAGTAGCATTAAAAAGTAATAAGCTAAAAAGAATATAATTGTCCTTCGTTTGTTAAAAAACGAACGAAAGACATCTTTATTATTTCCATTTGTTCAAAAATTTTCAGCTTACCAATTTTTTGTACATCAAATAAACTTACTATATAAAAATATAAGATTGGTGGGTTACATACAAATAGTTTCGTGAATGCCTAAAAATAAGACATACGACTTCGATACAGGCCTGAAATTTTGAAGGCCTACAAAAAAAGCAACATTCTTTGACCCAGACTTGATGTTCGAGTTCGAAACCCATATATAATTATATATGTTTAGTTAATAAAACTTTGGACCCAACTAGTAGCAATCTTTCAAAATACGTAAGAACTTATGGATGTATTGGTGAGGTCCAAACCCAAGTATCTCAACTTTTCTCTAATTGAACTCACTATGACCACATCTTGAAACCACTCGATCAAAACTAAAACTTTTTACCCTTGTTTTTGTTTTAGTTCTGTCTTCATGTCACTTGCTACAGATTTTCGATAATTTTTAACTATTCCAATGGTTCGCTTGGACTAGTTGGACTTAATGTCGAACCATCTACTCCTTTATTGTAACCGAAGGTATAATTGTGTCTCTCCTTTTTTTGGTGCTATGTAGTTGACTTGAGACCATGCTAATCTGTCTTTGTTTTGCCAATACTTGGTTCGACTCAACAATGAATCACACCTACGTTCAATCTTAGATGGTCTGAGTCCTTCAATCTAATAGCATTTAAACCAGAACCAGTACCAGTACCATAGTCCAGAGTAGACCAGAGTGACTTCAATATAAGCACCGACAAAGTATCCTAAGACAGAACTTACCCGACCAAATGAAAAGAGCCGGTCCAACAAGATCTAAGGATTTAAACAAGATTTAAGGATAACAAAATTTGGGTCCTAAGCCTTTGTTTATGTGGCTTATGCCACTGGCCGGTCTGTGAAAAGTCTATCGATTGTCACAATGACTACAAGAAAACAAATTAATATCTCAAAGACAGTTTCATCATTAATCCATCAGAAATAGTTTTTCCCTACATAATGTCGGTTTGTTCTACATAAACCAAAATCCATCAGAAATTTATTGACAATCATGTAATTTTGTGTACAAATTATGTATTAGCTAGTACCTAAGAGTCTTAGACCATCACTTTAAACCTAAACAAAATCTTTGATCCCAAAAAAAAGTACTATGCAAGACTAAAGAAGTCAAAAATATTTTGTTGAATGCTAGAAAAATCCAGAAAATCATTAATTTATTTTATTTACAGAGATTTCAATTTGCAATAAGATTCGAAACTAAAGTAAGAAAATAGAATCATAAGGTACAACCACAAAATAAGAAGTAGCAACAGATCGTAGAAACAATAGCTAAAGACTCAATGATCGAAACAAAAGTCCACAACATATCATCGATTATTGAGAAATTAACAGACAAAGACCACAATCTCATGTTCCAACCAGAGCTCAAGTATGATATATTCACCTCCGGCCACCGGAAAATCCACGATGAAGATAGATACGACGGTAGATCCATCAACGTCCATCTAGAACCTGACATCACCAAATCTCTCTGCTTCTTCTTCTTCTTTTTGTCTTTATTTTGGTTGTTTTGGTTTTAATACATTTTTTATTATTGGAAATGAATTTTGCTATGTTTTCTTATTGAGTTATAATGAAAAAAAACAAAAGATGGGTGTTTATTAAAATAATAATAATTGTGGGTCACTGTTGTGTTTTGACAAGTGGTTCGATTTAGAGGGTCATTCTTTTAGTAATTTTCTTTGTTTAACGTATTTCCTCTGATAATATTAATTTCTTTTTTTTGGGTTAAATGTTAGACAAAATATCTTAAGTTGGTGGGATCAAGATAAATGTTCCACTCTGAAAATTCGGATATCCAATAACACGTCGAATAAATAAGGGGAAAGTATTTATCTTGAACACGATATATGGCATACTTTAATTTGTTCTAGCAAATCCTAACAAATAATATGTATATAAGTTTTGAATTTAAAAAGCATCTGTTCGAGAAAATACATTTGTTCAAGTGATAACATGATATGTTAGAAATTTTGATGGTTGATGACAAAAAAAGAAAAGAAATTTGAATGGTTAGGTCGTAGATTTTTTTTATCGGTGGTTAGGTTTTGGATTGAATCGTGCTGATGTAATTATTGAATAAAATGTACGTGTGTTTAAAAAATAATAAGTGTAAAACAATTATTACAGTGACGAAAAAGTTTGTCGACAAAAGACTGTTTAATTTTAAAAATGTCTGTAGTTTTTACGTTTTACTTGTATATGTAATTCATATGAAAAGGAAACAAACTACTTTACAATTAAAAATAGTCTAATCAATTCTTTTCAGTATTTTTTTATAAAATAATCCCCATTAAAAGATCGGATATTAAAATACACATCGGCAGCTAAATAATCATTTTATCAAAATGAAAGTTGACAAAAAATATTTTATTTATCAAAATACTATAAATGCTTAGTGCCACCAATTTTTATCCACCTAATTACACATTTTTTTGTAGTTTTTTTTCATTTTTAAATGTTACCAATTGGATTATTATATTTTTCCCTTTTTTCTTTTTGTGAGGAAAAAAATTAAAAACTTGGTTATATTTTGGTCCCATTTCGCAGGGTCGTGTTTCATGTTTCCACTGGAACTTCTTGTGAATCAGTCCCACTATCATTGTTTTGGTCATTGTTAGTTATTAATGATCATTGCTTTTGTCTACTATTACTGTTATGTGTCTAATAATTGTTACAATTTAAGATCACGAAAAAATGCAGAGTCGTAGATTAAAGTCTACTGCACTTTAAAAACTTAGTCCACCTCAATCTCGTATAGATTCTTCAAGATGGATACTCCTAAATATTCACTCTGCACTCGATAATGGTGTATGACCAGTTGCGAGTTGAAACCTTCAGAATTGAAGTGAAGAAGATGAAGAACAGAACCAGAGAAAATTGAGAATTTTTCTTTTTTTCAATTTTATCAAAAGATGATCACCTCAATTTTGTTGTATCTCCTCTTATATATACATATCTTTATCATGTTTATTGAATCAAGATTGTCACGGATTCAACTAACATAAACAATCTTATCCGTTGATTAACTAAGTTAGCTTAACTAACTTTTAACGGTCAAGATCTTTCTTTATTATTGAAAGCAATCCAACATTAAATTAGTTTGTATGCTTTGATTTTGGATGTATTAATGAACTGATATTAATAATAATATATATATATATACTGTATATAGTGAGACAAACTCATAACTTGTAACAAAAAAACGAGTAATCTAAGATACTGAAAGATGAGATTACATATTTAATTAATGATGACATAAATGACTAAAATATTGAAATACAAACATTAGTTTTTTTTGTCATCACACTTTTCTACGTTTGTTATATATAACATTTAGGAAATAGTTAAGAGATGTTTGTTGCCTAAAATATAATACTATATATAGAGAGAGTTGTAGTGAATTGATTTTATTGAATTTGATATATGATCATCCGGTAATGGAAAATTAAAGAAATGGATTAAGTTGAATAGTGACTCAATAAACATTGGTCGGTCTTCTTCAAGAAGTTATAGTCATGATTATACAATCATAGAAAAATGACAAAAAGACTATGTGTTTGTTGTGATACAAGTGATGTACAAAACTTGTACACTTATCTTTTGAATCTTAAAATAATGTATATATATATATATATAATATGTTAATATATATAAAAACCATAATTAATAACAATAGTTTTTATTTTTGATATATATTTTAGTGCACTTTTATCTTCGCCAAATATATTTGAATTTACGTGTAAACTGAATTATTGAGTATATATAGGAAACAAAATAATCATTCAAAACACGGAATTGTCTTAAGACAGTCACCAAATCAACACCTATGTATGCCCAACACAAGATGTGTGTAAGTTGGTTCCTTATTTGACTACAATACTATTTCCATGATTTGATTTGCAAAAATGGTTTGAAAACAAGGTTTTTTAATTTTACATAAATATTTTAAGGACTCAATAAATAAGAGTTATTTATGCATCATCTAAAATTTTAACTATATAACATATATGGATGTTAAGTTACCATTGGTTTATTACATATGTAAATTGATAATAAAATTATTAAAAAGTCAAGTACAATTTGTGTATACATGAAATTATCAGAAAGTCAAGCTACCATATATGGACTTTTATTACATATTTAAATTGATAACATACATGGATGTCTATCACAAAATTTATTAGAAAGTCAACCATTTGTTTTGATTTTTTTTCAAAAGTTTTTTGTGTATGCACAAAAGGAGAGAAAGTAAACTTTAGGTTCCAGAGAAACAAAATATTCTCATTTCTAACATAATCCATAAAAAAAAAGTTTTTGGTAAAAACGTAATCCATGATTCTTGAACTGTATAAGTATTAGAAAAATGAGATTTTAATTGGTCTCTTTATTAACACCATGAACATGAATTTCAAATTTATATTTCCCAAATGAAATTTCAGTTGGTCCCTCGGTCAAAGTTTTGATGTGCTTTATTTTTGTCTTAAATTCTTGATATCTCATTCAAAATCGTAATTTAATGTCGTGATTTCATTTCATTATAGTGATAAGAAACAATGTCAAACATTACTTGAGTATTTCTTTTTCCATTTATTTCACCACCAAATTTTGTTGAGCAGAATTTGTAATCTTGCTTAGCTGCTAAAAGAATACATACCTAATAGTACATATATTTCATCATTAGAACTCTTATTCAGTTCTCTTTTCAACTGCATTGTATAGTTAAATTGTTTTTGAAAAATGAACAAAATTTTAGTCTATTAGTTCTCTAACTCGTACATTGTTTTGAATTTAACAAAATTAATCTATAACTAATAAAAAGGAGTATATGAAGCTTCTTAAGTACTTCTTAGTAGAGAAAAAAAAGCCTAAAAAACGCTGTCTGACACAGATATCGAGATCTCTTCTTTATCATTTGTTTTTAACGCCGGTGGAGTTTCGGCTCGTCTGCGTCGAGACTTTCCATCATCTCTTTTGTATCTAGCCTATATTTGCATGTTTTCTTCTCCTACAAGCCGTCGAAAACAACACTTCCATCTTTCATACTTTCGGGACAGACGAATCCATCTGATCCGGGTGAAGCAGAGGACTCTTTTCTCTGGTGATGTTCGGACTAGTTATGCCGCTCCATCTCTCCCCCTACTGTGCCAAATGATTCCAGATCTACTCGAGCATTCTAACAATGCTAGCTCCCTACTGGTTTTTGGCTTTGTTCAAGCTACTCTTCTAGATCCGGTAAACCTTGTCCGGCGTTATAGAGGACCATCACCGACGAACTGTCATGACGAAGCGCTTCTTTTCAAACGAGCCATTGGCCGAAGATTCTTCCTTCAACGAAGCTCTGGAAGCCATCTCCACCGAGGCCAAGCTGCCCTAACCATCCTTCAACGTCGATATGGATCTTTCAACAGTAACCTCGCCGCCGTTCATAAACATTGTTACAGACGCATGTTCTAGCATTCTCTGTTAGGGCTGATGTGGCGAAGACATAATTTTGGGCCTTTCTTTTGGGCCAAAACTTATTCAAGTTCTTTCAAAGTCTTTTCTTTTTATGAGGATGTGCTTTTTATTTCTGAATTTACTCTTGGGTTCGTGGGCCTAAAGATGATTGTTTTGGACCTTATTTTAGCAAAAGCAGTTGGGTCTTTATTTGTGGACAGACTCTTATGCTTAGCATTTTTAGTGGGAATGATTAGTCCGATCCCACTATTGTCTTCCTCTAAGACATCTCACCCAAATCTTCATTGATGAAGTGTTTGGTTTTCAAAACTCGAAACAAAGAGTTTTATGAGCGATTTTTCAGGTTTTACCGTCTCATACGGTTTCTCAAATTTTTACCGACTGAAGAACGTATACTTATCTTCTATCCTTAATCTTTATGCGTGAGATTATTCCGCTAGGCTTCTTTATCTTTATGTTGCTTTAGGATTAAGCTTTGTATTGTAATGTTGGCAATGAGGATACTTATGTTCTTGCCTCTGAACTTCACTAATATAATATAATATAAGAATAGTTTTGACAAAAAAAAAAAAAAGCTTCTTAAGCCATTCACATTATCTATTTCAATTCTTAATATATTGTCATATCAGCCTAAGCCTAATTGGTTGAATTTTTAATTAAACTATAGATTGTTCCGACTACGCCCAATTATTATATCGTAGATTTTTATGATATATGTTTGGTTATTATATCATGTACATACATATATATTATTTTTAAATAAATTTTATTAGGTTTACTTAAAGTAAAATTTTATGTCTAAAATAGTTATTACGATTTAATTGATATGTTTATATGTTTTAAACAATATTATACCAAGTAAAGTATACTATAATTGTAAACAATATGAATAGAATAAAAATTTATTGGATTAAAACTGAATTAAGTTTCTCGAATTCAAATCAAAGTAGTAAATAATTCAAATCAAATTAATTCTTTTTTACACTAAATTATTTGATCTTGAACCAAATCCAACCTCAATTGTGTGAATCCGGACCAAACTAACCATAATTTATTACAATAACTAATATCTTAAATAAAAATATATAAATATATACCAAAATATAATTTGATTCTAGTGAGAATTATTTTCTAAAATCTAAAACATCCGAACTCAAATTTGAAACCAATCATATTCTATTTTGTGTGCCATTATATGGTTTTCTATAATAAGGTTAATATGTTATACTTTTACAACAAAAAAAAACGTTAACATGTTATAAAATATGTAACTATAACTCTTTCAAACGTTGTAATATACTTTTAATTTCACCACTCTTTTTAGTTGTTGTAATATATATAGTTTTATGTAGACTGTAGTATTGTTATGATACATTCGGATCATGATATATTGATAGTGACCCGATTTGAACTCTGTTTTGAAGCATAAAATCAACTGGAATGTTTTATTAATCATCCAAACATGTCTTATAAAACATAAGTCTTTACATTTTGCTGCCAAGTATTAAACAAAATTCGTCATTATATGTGTGTTTGATATATTTTGTGTTAAATTTCTTTTGCAAATTGCTTCGTTGATCAGTTATAAATTCTCTTTTTCCCATTTTGTTTAGTACAATTTATAGTACAAAAGATCTAAATCGTTTTTTAACCCTTAATAAACCATATTCGTTTATTTAAATCAATCGAGACCTTTGGCTAATTTGCTTGCTAACACGTCTAGGGTTCGAATCCTCAAGAGTTACCATTTAGTTTCTTTCTTTTCACTTTCTTCTTCTTCCTTTCTTCGCCGACTTGATCCTTACGCCCGGAGAAGCGACTAACTGATTTTCCAGGTTTTTGCTTTCTTTATCTCCTCTTTCTTTATTCTGCAGTTTCCTTTATCTCTGTTCATAAACTTAGTTTCACTTTGTGATTCATCGATTAGGATATATGAATATTGGTTTTGTTAGTGATTACAGAAGTGTAATCTTTTCCAATAATCGAGCTTTTTATGATCAGCGGTTAGGTTTTAGTCTTTATTTTTGTCGAAATCCGAATGGAAAAAGAAAAACCCTTAAAATCGAATTTGATTTTTCTGACTTGCATTGTTACAGGAAGAACAAAGAATGGATTTTGATGACGATGATAAACCAAAAGAAGTTTCTAAAGTCCGTAGATTTGTACCTGGTCGTGCCGGAAAATCCAAACCTAAATCGGAACCCGCTGCCGATAAACCACCGCAGCAATCACAAGCTGAGTCTGTAAGCAAGAGTGAGCACGACGTTGATGCCAAATTCACTGGCCCTAAGGTTGAACCTGAGGTCTTTAATGGAGCTGTTAAAATGGAAATTGATTCTAAAGTGGATAAGGAGCCGGAGATTACTGAAGATGAGTTGATTGAGGAAGCTCAGCTTCCATTGCAGGAGGAGATGGAAAAAGAAGAAGAAGAAGATGTTGTTGTTCGTGAAATAGACGTTTTCTTCAATCCCTCTATTGATGCCAATACTAAGGTCTATAGGAATTTTAGGTTTTTGAAAACAAATGATTCTGCTAATCGTTTTTAGAGATTTGATTTACGTTTCGTTTATCTTAAATGTGACAGCTTTATGTTCTACAATTTCCTCTGAGACCATCTTGGCGTCCATATGAAATGGATGAACGATGTGGAGAAGTGAGTGTTGCCATTGTTTATTGCTATTACTTGATCTACATTGTTTCGAATCTAATATTTTTTGATTATTTACGTGTCTTTAGGTTAGAGTGAATCCCTCTACCACAGAAGTGGAAATTGATTTGTCTGTGGATGTCAACTCAAAGAACTATGACCCCATGTTTGGAATAAACATGACTAAGCAGGTGGGTTTTAGTTCCAAGCTCGACTCAAGTTTTATCTAATTGATGCACTTCAATTTTTGGTCGTTTTTCTTTTTTTTGGGTAGACCTTGTCAACAACATGGAAGCAGCCTCCTACTTTGGATTATGCTATTGGGGTTCTTTCAGGTGATAAGGTATTCTTCCTCGTTTCAAATGCTTGATAACATTGTTGTGTTTGCTCAGTGAGGATGTCTTTTTGAATTAGACTTGTTGACTTGCAGTTACACTTAAATCCTGTTTATGCTGTTGCTCAGCTCCGACCATCTATGGAGCATCTTACACCCGTAGGCAAAAAGAAACAATCAGAATCAACTGAAGAATCTGTCGGAACATCAAAAAAACAGGTATAGATCATGACCTAACATTTCCCAAAGAATTGAGGTGTATAGATGTTGGTTCAAATTTATAGCGCTGCAAACTAGCGTGATTGCTTCTGTAGAGTTAAGCGTCCTACTTTTTCTATTTCGTTTGAAGTTTCTGCTTTGTCAAAGATTTGCTTGAGTAGTTTGGCAACTTATGCCACCGTTTACCTGATTCTAATTTTTATTCTATTTACTTCATTCGTGGCAGAACAAGGGAGTGCAGGCTTTGACGGATCAGAAACCAATTCTCGAGGAAGTATGAGAAATGTTTTATCTATGTTTTATGTGATCCTTTCCTCTCTTTAGTTTGGTGGTGGATATGGCTTGCAAAACTTATACTGCTATCTTTCTTCTTCCTTTAGAATTGGGTTGCACTCAAGTATCATGGACTTCAATCCGAATATTGCTCCAGATATCTTAATGGAATGATGGCGAATGGGAATTCTTCAATAGACTTCAACATGCGCCCGTATGATATCTTTCTTTTCACCTCCTGCTTACTTTAAACTCTTTTTTACTTAATGTTCCTCTTGCATTTCATTAAAGGGACATATATATCAATGAACTGTGTCGTGGGGAAAGCAGCAAAAACTCTGACTCGAAAGAAACATCAAAAAGGTACAAAATATTAGGGTCATCTAGCCAGCATTTGTCATCCAGGCATCGAGAAGAATCTCACAGTTGCTTTACCAATGCCTGGTCTCATTTGTAGTCAACTTGCACCATTTCTTACGTTTCTAAAGCTATAGCGTTTTGCTTTCTTTCAGGGTCTTGATATGTCTGCCAATTGAAGAACGTTTGCAAAAGTTGCTCTGTGAGGTTGGTAACTATAAATAATCAGCATTATGGTTTTAAATGAGAGCTTGTGTTCTCAGTTTCCTGTTCTTATGTGTTTTTTTTTTCTGGATGAAATTGACATGGTTCCTGCTTTTAAGTTAGGAATAAAATATAGGCCATTTGACTAACTTCTTAATCCTAGCAGGGATCTTCGTTGTTTCGATACAGTGTTCTGAAGCATTATGTCCCTGAGCTCTCAGATGAGGATTTCTTAGCCAAACTCCGAGAATATGCTTGGTTAGTTCAAGGTTTATGGACTCCCAAAACTGGGCTACTAAAACTAGACGCCCCCCTAGAAGCTTCCAGGGATTACGTCTTGAGTCTGTTCAGCCAGGGTACAACTATAAAGTACTCTCAAGTTGAAGCGACGGGTCGCCTTAGGGAAAAGGTGAAAACTATGTTAACTGCATTTGCGAAAGAAAGGCCTCTGCTATGCGATTGGAAGTTCAAAGAACCCAATGATGTCACTTTCATAAAATCCTACCCAGAGATTGTTGAGGAGCACGATAGTTTTTGGACTGGCAAGAAAGCGACATTAGAGAAAATGATAACCCAAGGAGGTAAAAATAGAACTGATAACGGGAGGAATGTTGCTGGCAGAAATCCTTCTGTTACGCTTAAACCGGAGGTCCCAACAATTCTTTCTGACAAAGGAGGACGTTCAAAAAATACGATACCTCGGGTTGTTAGACAAAAAATGCCAGAGGAACTTCGGAGGGCGTTACCGAAAGCCTTGAAAAAAGTATTTCAGAGTCACAAAGTTTGCAGGTGAGATTACTCTGCGCCTATTTCAACTTAGTAATTTCCTGTTTATTGGATTTCATATGGAATTGTGTGTGCAGCTACGAGACCATCTGCCAAGGACTTAGGGATCTTGCAGTTTCCACATCGAATAATCCAAAAGCTGATTCAGGCATGGCAGTGAATGTGGCGTTAGCTGTAGATGCTCACCAAGACGAGCTCCAACATGTTATAAGTGAACTAGCTGTTGACATTCACGGCTCGTTTGTCTCCATGTCGTCTCCAGACCATCCAGAATATGACCCTTTGAGGTTATTTGTTGTTGTAACAGGATCACATTGGTTCTTTATGTTTCTGTTGAAGCTCTAAAGTCTCTGATTTTTTATCATTAGGCGAGTGGTGATTGACCTCTTACGTGGATCTGTACCTGGAACAAAGCTTATGAAGGCTGATGTATTAGCAGCAGGCAAGACCGAACTTGGTCGTGAAGTCACCACCAACGAATACACTAAGGTCTTGACTTGAGCTATATTCGACTTTACTTATTCGACTAGAGTGTAGTTTTAGTGTCTGACTGTTTGTGTTGGCGCAGGTGATACACGACCTCTGCGAATCCAACTCTTCAGGATGGGTTTTACGGAAAGCGCGATGATGAGTTATCATCACTCGCAAACCATTTTGATTAGATTTGAGAATTAGAGAATAGGTTTATAGTGATCTATTAATATTGATATACTTCGAGGAATTCATTTTTGTAAACGATTCAGTAATTTTGAGAGTATCCTATTTTGTTTTCCTTTCTTTTGACATCAAACAGCTTTTATAGTACTAAAACATAATAAGATAACAAAATCAGTACAAAAAAAACAAACAATGGAATCTTGACATTGTAAAAACGAATAAAATACTTGAAACTGTTCCATCTAAGGTTTTCATAGTTGATGTGATCTCAGGTAAATTAGAAAAAGAAAAAAGTAATAGGAGGAACAAGAGGAACACTATCCATTCTAACAAGTCACTTGAAGAGGCTGCCAAGCAAAACCCAAACTCACTCTTGTGTGTTGTTTCGCTATCCTCATTAGCAGCTGCAGTTTCCTCAGAATATGTGTACCAAGTCGTAAGCAAATCTACTCCATTGTTAAGGAAACCTACTGAGAAAAACAATGACAAGAAAATAGTTTTCGAGTTTGCATGATCTTCTTATCTATACTAAGTTACTCTTTACTAAAGCAGACAAAACGCCATATCTAAGTAAAGCACAGGTTTTTAAGAAGCTAATCCTTTTTACCGACACAATATCATAGACGTTTCTTCCTAAAGCTAATTAGACCTTCAATTTACTCAATTTTTCACATTTACATAACATGAATGTGACCACCAAACTGAGATTAAGGATACGTCCAGAACAGCACAAACGACTGCAAAAAAGAGAAAACAACACTGTAATTAGAATGAGATTTGACAGGTTTGATGAAGCACATAAAAATAAGCACACAAACTGTGAACAGCTTAAGTTTGGTTGGAAATAGCTTGTATCTTGAAGCAACAAACAATGTAAGAATATGAAATAAATGATGACATACCATAAGGCCACCTAGAAAGCCGTCAAAAAAGACCCGATTCCACGAATCAAAGTACAAGTCTGTAGAGAATCCTGCCTTGGCCATGAGCCCAACTGATGTGATCAACATCACCACAAAGTAAAATACAAAACCAGTCAACCCTGTAAATCCAATTATCCCTGCAAGGACACCAGCGATAATAGACAGAAACGTCCGGCTGCAAAGCAAAAAACCAGAGACACAACATTGTCAAAACACGAGAATCATCACCTTATTAGAGAACAAGAGAGAGAATTGTATGGAATCAGACCTGTTTTGTATGACTTTCAAATTTTTCTGTAAATTCTCAGCACTGAAGGTTGGTATATCAGCCATGACATCCTTTGATCTCTTCTCAGCTGAACCCATTTAAGGTAGCAACAATCTGACCCACATAGATATCAAAATTCCATCAAATCTCTTTGTTTTCTACATTACAGCAATATAAAGGAAGAACTTGTACATCGTAGAGCAAGTGTTAGAATACAAAACCCTAAAAGTCTCCATTTTTAAGCTACTTATAGTGGGAAATTCCCCGAGAAAAAGTAGGGGTTCTACAACGATACAATAATTAGATAACTGGGTTCTGCTAAGTATTGCAATCACAACCGAATTCGATTCCTAAAAGAAAAAGACTTTACGATTATCTCTTATATAGTCTAGGTAAGGTTCCTACAATAGAGTAGGAGCAAATATGGTTAATCGATCCTGAAGTCAATTCCGATCTGCTTTGAGATCTACACAAACCTGAAAAAAGAAGAATCTAAAGAGGAGTTGCGATTTGGAAGGAGAGCACCAAGAGGACGATCGGAGAAGCTTACTTGGTATTTGGGAGGAATTAATGGAAAGGATGAGCGAATTTGATTGAGAGAGAGATTAAACAATCAGACAAGTTACTCTTGCAACTCTCTCCGAAGTTCTCTCTTATCAAACTTTTTTACAGAAAAATTAATATTCTATATATATATACACATAGAATTTTTTTTTATCATAGCTTTGTAGAATTTTATTTTTATAAAATTCATAAATTTAGGTTATAGGCTTTTGTCTTTCCAATAATTTTTTTTTTCAAAAATAAAAGTTTTTATTTTTATTTTTTTTCTAACATTCGGCCTATTAGCCAAGTTCATATATAATATACGCAGTAGGACTTGATCTCTGATTATGCAAGTGCGCGTGTCTTAGTGAACTTACTGCATGTCATTAGATTAAAAGACACTTGCAAATAAAAATTATTTTTATAGAGCGATTCAAAAATAAATCTAAAACAATTGGATTAGTTTTTTTTTAGCTTTGTAGTATTATTGCATTGCACCTACGAATTTAAGAGATTTACTCATAACAAAATTTGGCCTAAACATATTCAACAACTCATGATAATACTATCATTGAGATAACTATTATTAATGGCAGCAAAACAAGATACATATTAGTTTTGGAACCATATTTGCCCCCAAAATTAGCATACACTCTTAAAATTAATTCACAATTTGTAAGTTTATCACAACCATTCATTAGGATTCTAGATTTCGCTTTCATTCAATAAGAAACCAGAAACATTGTAATGAAGTTGATAATTAATCATTGTTACAATGTTGCTAATCAATCAATCTGTAACAACAGAGTCATCAGAGCGATGATGAGGATGACGATACTCATTCCGAATTTTAGATTCGAGAACAGAGACATAACGATCAAGAACAGAGATTACTGCTTCAAATTCCGATACTTGTTTCTCGATTGCATCAATTTGTCCCACAAATTTATCCAAGCCACCACTTTTCGATTTCATCTGCTCTGCAAAAACTCTAAGCCCAGCTGCCACGTCACCAAAACCATCGTACTCCGACGAAATTCTCAGATTCATCTTCTCCAATAGATCCAATTGATTGTTTGTTCCCTATTTTATCATTCATTATTTATCTACCATACTAAATTTCAGATCTGGGATACATATAATTTGGGATTGATTTTTTAACCTGGAGCTCGGATTTAACCATGGATGATACACTCGTGAAAAGATTCTGTAGAGATTCAGCTAGATCATCACCTTTCGCATCCGCCATTGATGTATAGATAGAGATACTTCTTCTCGCAGCGACAGCAACACACGAAAAACCAATTGACTTTTTTTTGTAGTAATATGACATTTGAGGAAGTTATTTGTATTATAGTGATTTTGTCCACCTGTTGATACACAGACCCAATAAGCTAGTTTCCAGAGCTAATTTAACACACACCAAAGTCGCACATATTATTATTACATCAATTGGTGTCATGAATTTACGAGTTAAACAATTACAATAGCTTACACATACACACTACATAAGTCCAATTCTCTCAAGAATACATCAATTTGCAGATAGTGAAGGTAAACACAAATTTCACAACTTGATGTGATGTGGTGCACTGTTTGATTAATCGAGGCTGCTGTACAGATCAATGCTTCCTAGTTGTAGTCTAGAGGTTGAATTCACATCTCGTACACACAAAAACCGAAACCTGCAACAATACACATTAGATAAGAGGAAGAACATAAGAAAAAGAAAAGCAAATAGGATTTTGTCTTATCATATGCATTTGAAAACAAGTTTTGTGATTATGACTCAAGTTGTAGTTCATAGAAATGATATCTAATAATGTACCTGAAAAGATTTGCTTGGAATCCAGGTGATGTTATTATGTAGGATTTTCGTTGAAACCGCTCCTCGAATACCTGAAAAGTTTGTTTGTCTAGAATACACCATGTCAATCCACCGTCGCTACTTCCTTCCAGAACCCTGGCCGAGGCAACAAACAGCTTTAGAGGAAAGGGTTGTGTATGTTTAAGACTTTAAGAAAATAAGTTGAAGACATTACCAATCTCTGGGGTCTCTCTCTGGGGCATCATTAGCAGACATGAGCTGGTATGCTATGAGTTGGTGCTGCTGGTTGTAGAGTGTTTTGTACACGATCCAACAGCCTGCAAGAGGATTGGTATTTTGTATCGTAAATTGTAACAGATATCGGAATTTTGAATCAGGCTTTTATTTCATACCTTTTGCACCATTTGGTTCTTCCCATTTGGACTCTTGGATTCCATCAAAAGCTGCGGTTGCCTGAGGTATTAAGGCATGCTTTTTAGGAATAACCACAACGAGTTTAATTAATGGTGAGATGAAAGTTGTAGTAGTGTACTACTTACAATGCCAGAAGGAAGCTCTTCACCACTTGCTAGGACGGAACCAGAGCATACCCTGTTCTGTTTTAGAAATGGAAAAGACAGTAAATCTTTGTTCAAGTTTTGGCATTTACTGAGATCTGTGACCAGTTCCCTTAAAGCGTCCAATGCAACTGGCAGTGCTAACGCAGTTTTTGTGGGTTTCCCGTCCAAGCTTATTGTGACACTTTTATTGTCTGCGTCTTTCTCACTCTTTAAAGATAGAGCGAGAAGCAAACCACTTAGTGTGGGAAGAAACTGCTCCAGGAACGAACTTGAGGTATCTGAATTTAAAGTCAAACGAGCCTTCCTCAATTTGTAAGAAGCAATCTTTAAATCCACTAGGACTTGCTGGATCACCTTAAGTACCTCAACTGCTCTTGCTACAGGTAAGCCGTCCTCAACAAACCGAATCAGGATAGGCAGAAACGAGTCATAAATGTTGGTCACATGTTCATCAACACATTTTCGATCTGGGCAAGAGGAAGAGCTGACAGAGGAGTTTCCATCTGAACCAAATTCTGATCTCAGAATGCGCCATTCCCTGACCCCACTTTGCCTTCCAGGTAAAGAAACTGAGGCATCATCTGGAGAATGCAGATTTCCCTCGAGTTCTATCTGCTCATTGCTATCTCGGCGGTAAAGCGCAGATAGAACTTGACTCATAGAGCTTCGACGTTCTCTTGTAAGGGTCTGAAGAACAGCTTGCAAAGATGATTCAGTTGTGAGAGTTCGTCTAGACAAAACCTAAAGTTAAAAACAATAGCAAGACCATGAGTGATGAATGAAAATGCTGTTACAGATTCTTAGACAAACAAAACAGGCAGTGTTCCTGTAACATTACCTCATGCCATTTCTTTGTATATCGCTTAGTGACATCATAAACCCCGTCCATAGAAATTCCAATTACATAATTCAACTTTTTACCCCATCTAGAAGGCAGAGATTTTGTGAGTATATGGCAGTTCATTTATCGGGATTGTTCAAAGAAAAACATGGAAAGGACGGTAACTGGTAAGCAAGAAAATTTACCCTTTCTCATATAACATAGGTTTGTCATACACTCCTTCACAAGGGTCAAGATGGATCCATCTGGAGAAAGACAAAAATGGAACAATTACTCGGTAAAATTCCTATAAAAGAAATCAAAAGACATTTGTTTGGCACCTTTGTTTACCTTCCCAACGAATGAGAGAAGCATTCCGTCCAGACGTGATCTGTGAAGTCAAGTACCTGTGAATAAATAAAAATATTACAAAAGCATACTACAATCATTAAAGCAAAAGCAAAACTGTTGCTAGGAAGTGACGACATTAGTTGGCAGAATACCAAACGAGAATCATAGCCAAACGAGCGGCAATAAAGCGTAAAACAGTTGGCCCATTCCCCACAACGACCTCTCTTTGTTTCTATGAGCTGCATGAACAACGAAGAAAAATTGGAACATGTCAATGAAGTTAGGAACATATATCCTTCCAATGTAAAAGCTATTTAGTTACCTTTAGAGGATCATTGTACCGAGGGAATCTAGTAATTGTTGGACACATGGTACAGCTGTATAAGTTATAAGTAAAGCAACAAAACTATAAGTCAAAATTATGTTCCACAACAGAATATAATCAAAGTACTGTTCAAATCGAGTAATTCTTGTTCTCAATTCAGTACATTAGATAAAAGGTGAGTGATTAAGCTTATATAGTTCTGTGATTCTCTCGTGGAATAAAGACATGAGTGGGATTACACATGCTACATTTCCTGAACAAAAAAGCGAAGAAAAACCTTCTACAGAACTACAAAGTAAGCCCCATACCGATATAGTTCAACTCGATTCGCTCCATAAGCAAGCTCTGAGGTAAGTGGCTGTCCCATTCCCTGGCCTATGGTTTTGCCACCACAAAAGGTACAACTAGGTTCATTGACCCATCTGCATTATCACCCAGTTAACTACTAGAATGAAGTTTTTTGAAATTACGGTGTCAATATATATTCTTAAAACTAAATATGTAGCATAGAGAGAACAACTAATTTTATAAACTGAACCAATGAGAAGATGATATTAAGTCCTATCTTTAATTGTAAATCTCATCGAGGATTTCAATAGCGTAAATTATTATCTAGATTTAGGATCAAAATCTGAACCAAATGTCAGTTCAACAAGATGTAATCTTTCTGAATAATTTTTCAAATTTACACTTTATGGATAATGTTGGTGTCCTTATAGACAAAGAAAAGGGAGCTTAGGAGAACCTGAAGGATCTTTTGAACCAGAAAAGTAGCTGAAGTAGGAAAGCGTAATCTTTTTCATGTTTAGATGGCTCGAAATTCCCCTCCTATATGTTTGTTATAAGATTGGATCAGCTAAACATTTCAGACAAGGATTTCAATATCAGAAACTCTTGTTCAATTAATCAGTGTATATTAAGCTCAAACCTTGGCCAAAGAAATCAATGCTTTCTCTTCGAGGCTATCTTTAGGAACAGTATTTCGAGCAGCTTCTTGACGGACTGGATCTTCATACTGAAGCACATAATTTGCAATCATACATCAATGCATAAACAAATACACATCCAGATTCTTGTAGAAAAGATTCAAAGAACATAGTTTATCACCATGAGGACTTGGCTGACATAAGGCCTTATTCTCTTCTCGAACTCACCACTATCTTGTGGAGTAACAAACTGTTGCAACATCATCGCATCTTCTTCTGCCTGAAACAAAGAAACACATAACCCAAAATTAGTCCAACATCAATATCAATCAGTTAATAAATGCCCATAAAAGACAAAAAGCAAATTAAAAAACCTGCAACATTCGGGCCAATTCTTCGTCTGATTTCACCATGTCCACATCAGATATCTCACCACTAGTATTGGCTCTTTCTGACTTGTCTTCAGAGTTATCTCCAATTGAAACCAATCGAAGTTTATCCGATATGGAAGCAAGATCAGACTCATCCGATACCAATCGATCATCATCTTCCGCAACGATCTACCAAACCAAAAAATCACCAATTCAGTAACAGATATCATCCATCACCGCAAAAACAAAAGCAAATAACCCAAAGAAAGTACCTTTTGCTCATCTGGAGGAACCAAAGTGAGGGAGAAAATTTGAAACCTTAGAACCTGCAGAGAATTATGACATGATCGAATCGGAGAAAACGAGGCAAATCAATGTAAGGATAAAAAACAATATATGTATAGAGAGATTACTTCAAGGCCATCTTCAGTGTTGTAGTCGACGTCGAAGCTGGAATCATCGTGGCGGACGACAAACTTCCGAGCCACCATTTCTCCAAGAATATTGATATTCCAAAACAATTTCTTTCAGGGAAAGTGCTGTGAAAAGAACTGGTCTTCAAGAGCGTTGACGATTGACGAAAGGTTTTCTTTTATAAACCACAAATTAGCCGGTTCTATACAATCCTGAACCGTTGGTTTGGTGTGATTTGATTTCATACTCAAAACGGATCGGTGCGTCTTGATCCTATCAAACTTAGTTCCAACTTCCAACTTGGAGTAATCTACTCTCAAGTCCAATCCCACCAACTTTACATTTGAGCATATTTTTACAGTTTTTTGTTTTCCTCTGTGTATATCACTTTTGAGCTCCATTAATTTTCTTCATTTATAGAAATTTGATCGAGGTTAAACTGAACTCTTTATTCACTTCATCGACAAGACATATCTTTACCCAAAGTTAATCGAACGAATACACATACATAAACAACTACTAATAAACAGTTAATTTGAAAACAAAGAAAAAAAAAACAATTGTAGAGAAACTAAAGAGATGATCTTGATCATAGTACGGTGGTTATGTCATGTCAGTGAAATCAGAGAGAAGACAAAGCTGATCACGATTCGTCAATAGAAATCTCCTCAAGTACTTTTTGATCTTGAGTTTTCTCAATTAATATTCCAATCATCGAAGTCTCTTTCAAAATCAAAAGGCGTTTCAAAATCTATGAATTGTGTAATATCCATATTTTGATCGTAATCCAAGTTTCCTTCAAGATAATAAACGTTGTTGTGGCTCAAGTTTGCAGGCAAATCATCATCGAGGACAACGACATCATCAGGTATGCAATAAATTGTAGAAGTAGTGGACTAAAGAGTTAGGGTTTGATCTGGCTCTTGAGTTTCATTCTCTAAAACAACATCGCCCTTCTTCTTCTTCAAGTCATCCTTGTGATCATTAACTAAAGTTTGACGAAGATGATGATGATCTGTCTCCCCTGAACGCAAATTTCTGACATAATTCAAAAGTGTGGACATTTCCTCCACCGCCTCACTCAGTTCGTCAGGATTCTCCGATTTGACAAGTCTCTCGTCGTCCCACCAAAACCCTAACCCTAGATCCTTGCGAGCCAAGCAGACGCTAACATTTTCCCTCATCTGTCTGTTATTCTCCGTCCGAAAAGGAAGAGGACGTTGTCCGGAGAGAAAAGCGGAGACGACGCCATCGACGGAGGAGTGACCGAAGGAGTAGAAAGAGACGTTTGATTCAGAAGAAGGAGGAGTGGTTAAGATAGCTACTTGAGAGCCAGAGAGAAGACAAAGCTGAGAGGCTTTGCTAAAGAGTCCTTCACGTCGTTTAGTGCAAGTAACCCTAAGCGAATCAATCTTCGTTATCTTCTCGATCGGAATCTTCTTCTTCGTTCCTCCTTTTTTCACCATTCTTAGTTTCTCAGTGATTTCACCCACACAACAATTCAGACACAGAGAGGGATTGAGAGAAGACAAAGAGAGATTGTGAGAGGTTCTTTACTTCGCGAGTGAAGAAAAACTTAGAAGTTAGAAGTGAAGACTCTCGTATTTATAAGGAAGGAGAAATAAGGAAATATACTAAACCAGACTAAACCATCGCAAGATCGATAAATGTGGATCCAATATAGTAAATTTAATTTTCCGGTCAACATAATAAGTAAACCCGATTAAATCACCCATTAGCAACTAGTAACGTAAACTTAATACTGAATGGGCTTTTAAGCCCAACAACAATCCAAATTTTCGTAGATTTTATAATTAATGTTTGTTCAATTGAAAATCACAAAACATATAAATGCTTCCAAGGCACAATTGCTCCTACGAAGTAACGAACAGACAAAAACTTAAAACAGATCGAAACAAACACAAAATTCATCAGCAACCGAAAATTCTGAGCAAACCATCGAACGAAACGCCACCGTTTGAATCACCACCAGCTAATCGAATCATAGCTTTAATTTCATCATCAGTAACGGCTAAACCAGCAGAATCCATATAGCTCTTCAGATCTCCATAACTCAATCTCCCATCTCCATCTTTATCCATCACTTTAAACATATCTTTCATCAATCCATCATCAGATCTACACAACGGTTCCGAATCTAGAACTTTCTCGAACTCGTCGAACTCCACGAATCCGTCTTTGTTCGCGTCTGCTACAGACATCATCGTTCCGATTATTGTCTCATCGTAAGACGAAGAAGAACCGGCGTAGAATGCTCGGAGATCGTCTCTGCTGATTTTACCGTCGCGATCGGCGTCGATGATTTCGAACGCTGGACGGATATCTGAATTCGCGGTGGTTATTGAAATGACAATTCTCCCAGAAGGACACATTCTCTCTCTTGAGGTTTGAAATTCGGAAAATGTGGTTTGAGCTTAAAGACGTGAAGGAGAGTTAAGGGTTTATATAAGGAAGAGAGAGGGTGGAGTTTGACTCGGTCTCTCTCAAGCTTCCTTTGGAAGATTTGTTACTTTATTTTTTCTTCCAATTATTTTGGTTAATTAATTAATTTTATATTTTGTACTATACTCCGCATATTAATTTTATATTACAAATGGAGTACTATTTTCTTACAATAGTAGTTTAATTATATGTGGGGCTAATGCCAAAATTATGTTTTTATTGACTGGATTAACAAAATTTTATTATATAATCTAAACTTTTAATTTTTTTTTAACTTTACTTATTGAATTCAGATCAACAATGTCTGATTCATAGACTAAATGCTCAAATTAGAGTTGGTAGGATTCGAATTTTTCACTTGGTGCCTAACTAGATCAGGGACAAACCAACTAAACCACCTGCTTTTCGACAAACTTTTAATTTTTAAATAATAATATGTAGGATTACGCGAATTTTTAGAACCATTTGTATAAAAATTATTACATATAAAAATTTGTTACTTATATTTTCAATTTTTTATTATTTATTTAATATTTTATATACATCATTAAATATTACATTAAATAGAACAGAAACAAAATAATAAAGAAAATCAATTAAAAAGAGTGGGTTAGGAATAAATAACATTAAATGAAGTGATATTTTCTTTGTTTTGTTTTGGGCCACAAGTAATTTGAAATGTTATGTATAGAGGAAGAGGAAGTGCGTAATTGATGACATTACACAAGTGGTGAGTGAGTGAGTGAGAGGTTCTGATTCATGGAGAAATTCGATTTTGTCTTTTCATGTTACACAGAAATCTCATACACCCAATTGTCTTTCTTTTTTCTGATATTTTTTAGTCTCTTTTGTAAGAAAGCATCTTTTGTTTTACATCACTAGAATCTTACTTTTCTTCTTCATTTGTCGACCACGCGTACCATAATTGCCCTTTCTTCTTTTCATTTGGTCAACTTAAAATAGTCATTTTCTAGGGTAATATCTCAGAAACTCTTAGTTGAAAAAAAAGTGATTGATACACTCTTTCTGTAATTTTGTTTATATAATTAAATTGATTAATGTCAAAAAATAGTATATTTTATCTTGTTGTTTTTGGTAGTTTAAGACAATTACATGATTCAACTTATTGAACCCGTCCAAACCCATGATCCATTAGATAAGATCCGATAAGTGTTGGTTCAGTAGATTTAAACCGGAAGATGTAATCTGAATCGAAGAAGAAAAACCCAAAGATCTCTTCTTTCTATGTCACAAAATCGAACATAAGTGTCTAAGGATGATGATGATGACCAATCTCTACCAACCTTGGATCTGCCTTCTTTCGCCATAGCTGAACCACCTTCTTCTTCTTATATCTCCTTTGTCACTGTTGATTCAACGCCAAACAAAACCCAGAATTGCGTCCCCTATTCCTCTGGTAACATGACTTTGCAGCCTTTTCCTGATCATATACTAGAGAACGTTTTAGAGAACATGCTTCAGTTCCTCGATTCCAGATGTGACCACAACACTGCTTCTTTAGTTTGCAAATCGTGGTGGAGGGTCAAAGCTATGACTCGATCCAAAGTTTTTATCAGAAACTATTACGCTCTTTCTCCTGCTAGACTAACTCAACGTTTCAAGCGAGTTAGGTCATTGGTGCTTAAAGGGAAACCTAGGTTTGTTGATTTTAATCTCATGCCTCCTGATTGGGGAGCTAATTTTGCTCCTTGGGTTTCTACTACGGCTAAGGCTTATCCTTGGCTTGAGAAAGTTAATTTGAAGCGAATGTTTGTTACTGATGATGATTTAGCACTTCTTGTTAAGTCTTTTCCTGGGTTTAATATACTGGTTTGTTGTGAAGGGTTTAGAACCAGTGGAATCGCTGTTGTTGCCAACAAGTGCAGGTAAATTTAGAAACTTGTAACCAAAATTGTTTTCTTAAATCATCTTACAAGCCATGATTTTCACTCTAGTTAGTTAGTTTTAATAAATGTTCTGATAATTTGTTTAAGAAAGCTAAAAGTGCTTGGTCTGATTGAGTCCGAGGTCACAGACGATGAGGTGGCTATATTCTTTTGCAATTTTAGAACATATAATATAATGAAGCAATATACAGTCTGTATCCACACAACATACCATATGATTTTATAGACAAGCAGTACACTTCATCTAAAAAAGTAAATCAACCAAAGACTTTAGAGTATATTGTGTTTGGACTTTTTGTAGGAGCTCATCCAATATTTGAAGTATCATTGCCCTGCTCACCTTTACGCAACATCAATTCCAACTCCTTTCGCACAACAAATCATTTCGGCCATAAAAGTTATCCTTGGAGAGGATGGTTCAAACAGAGGTATCTTGACAGTTTCTTTAATTCTTGTTACTGCAATTCTTTTGCTCTTTGAGGTTCATAATCCCAAATATTAGTCTCAAGCTCTTCTTAAAACACGTGGCATGGGCTCAAAAGTTAGCAAGAATAAGGGTGAACAACAACTTTTTCAGGGATGGGTTGCAGAAGATGGGGTTTGAGGTTCTTGGAGACAATGATTCCCCAGTCATGCCAATAATGCTTTATAATCCAGTTAAAATCCCACTTTTGAGCATGTATCTTCCAACAACTGAGTACACGAAGATGATTAAGATTGCCACAAGGTCCCATATAGCACAAAAAGTAGAAAACTTGGAGAAAATGTTTTCCCCACTTGAGAAGCAATGATTATATGACCATCCGCATGAGGAATGTATATTTAAGAAGGGGGAAGATGATTAGGTAGATTCATGTAGTGTTCCAAAATGTTGTGAGCGGAATTCGAATTTTTGTAGAAATTTAAATTTTTGAGTGAAATTCAAAAAATTTGAAAGAAATCCAAAAAATTTGAAAGAAAATCTGAGTTTTGGTTTGGGAAATACGAAAATAGGAAAGAAAAGCCTCATCAAGCAGTGCATAAGTGGTAAAAAAACGGAAGGAGATTCTAAATTTTTTTGATTTTGGAGGGAAAGTTTAATTTTTTTCGCGAAATGTAGCTTAAATATTCAAATTCTTCGAAAATAGTTATATCAGTTTTGTAGTTATGCACAAATCACATAGTTATACTTTGGCTATTTTTAAGAAATTATTAGTTTACTCTAATCTAAATTTATGAATAATAATTTAGCCAATGATATTATGATGTTTTACAACACTTATGAAGATTATACATACTCATTTCCTTGTTTTACGAATTATATAAAAATTTGGTTTCATGAACATTCTAGACAACAAGGTTCTCATATTTTGATAAGATATGTATGGTAATATGTAAAAGATGTAATGTGTTTATGTGAAATCATAAAAAATTATTTGATTAACACTAGGAGATTAAGTGTATTACAAATATGATATCATAAATGATAATATCATCACCATTTTACATTCGTGAATATGACAAAGTGATCAAAACCACCATTTATGTAAAGAAATGAAACTCTTGTTTTCTCACATTCTTTATTATGAAATTAAGGAAATTGTCAAAACTCTCTAATTATTTTCGAATCAAACTTGTAAATTTTTTTTCTGTCAGGCTCGTAAATGGTGTTCATGATAATAAAAAAAAAATGTTGATGACGAAAAAGGGTTTTTGCTTCAAAGAATCCCAATGTTATTATTTTTAGATCATATGTGATTGATTTAAAACTAAAACTAAAGATTTATCGAGAAATGTTTCAACTTCATGGTTTCTTATGCGTCAACAAACTTTGACCAATACCAATGTGATCTCCAGACCCGATTCATCTCCTCTATTAGTACACCCCTTGCCTTCGGCAAGAACAAATAAACAAAAATCGACATCACCATCCAAGTGGACCCCATGACTATGCGACCACGTTGATGCATATGAACAAGACCACAACAATGGCGTACCATTTTGGTAGAACTTCTGGGTTTCCGTCGACGCCGAACTTAGCTCCGATTGCCGCTGCAACAGTAACCCGCAGGTGAAGAAGACGATCGAAATTTAAGAAACTACTTAACCGGTCACATAATAACCAGATTAATTGGTGACTATAACCGAAATCTAAACCGGTATATAAAGATTTATGAAATTGAAAACCTGAGAAATTAGCATTTGAAATCCTCCTTCAAGGAAGAGAATTTGTCTTCCCCATTTATCAACACCATAGATTGAGACCATGGTGGCTCCGAGATTAACCAAACCAGTCACAACCGCCAACATCAGAGCCGCATTGTTACCGAAGGAGAGTAGAGGAGTATTTCAGTCACAAAGGAAGTAGCTTAGTCAATGTCTTCTCAACAAAGACTCTTTCAGTCATTGCTTTCCGTTTCTCATTTGTAATAAAAACAGATGGGAACATGTGCTCTGATAGCTCACATGGAATTCCACTCCATGTGGAGGTTAAAAAGATAGAAAATTTATTATTAGGATTAAAATTTTATAGATAGGATCTTGTCGGTTATAAATAAATAAAAAGACTTTAAAATCACATCAATACCAAATTGAAAGTTTGGAAACTGGAATTGGTTATTTGTTTGAGCGAAAAAAAGAGAAAAGAATACTCATCGTTAAACAATAACGTAGCCAAAAAAAAACCTCTATCCTCTATCCTCGAGCTTCTTCTTCCTCGATCCTCACTATAACCGGCGTTCCTCTTTTCCCGGCAGCCTTCCGGTCTCACCGCCGCCAGGAAAGGACTCCCCTCCTTCGTCTCTTTCTCGTCTAGGTTTTCCGCCGTCACTGCTCCAATCGACGCGCCGTGGAGCTTGAGCTAGGTACCCTCCAGTTCGTCTTGATGTGCCTCTCAGTGTGTCTCGCCGGCGATCTGCACAGGTATGATGTGGCTCTTAGACCCGTTTCGCCGAGCTTCGACTCACTTGAAGAAAGTGGCCGCTGTTTTGTGTTCGTGGTCCGTTAAGCCACCACTACCGTCACCGACGATGTCACCTCCTCCGAAGTCTCATCGGTACTTGGTAGTAGCTCCTCTTTGTCTATTGCTCAAACTTACTTCTATCACCCCCACTTTGGACATGTAGTGTGAGTAGGGTTTAACTTAAGGAATGATAGATCTAGGCGATGTAGATAGATTGGGGGTTCTCCAGGATAAGGGTTACTGTGGGGTATTTGCTTGCTCCGGGTTGCGTAGGTAGTAGTGACTCGTTTTTCCTTGATGTCGCTTTCATTCGGTCTGTGGTTACCTTCTCCCAACGCTCTGTCGGTACCTCTCCCAGCATTCTTGTTGGTACCTCTCCCGGCGTTCTCGTCGGCACTTCTCCCGGGTTAACTGGCTCTTTCTTTTCCTCTTCGGGTCTTAAGTTTCAATTTCCCTTGCTCTTTTTCATCCTTGTTATGTCTTTGTTTTCTCTTTTTAAATTCCATATAATAAGTTCCGGTAGTTACCACCCAGATCTCGTAGTCGTCTTTTCAGCTTCTCTAGGTTTTTAGATATGAACTAGGTATCAGCTTTGTCAATTTCCATCAAGGTTGCTGGTGATTATGGGTTGCTGTGCTCTTTGCTAACTTTAGGAGAAGTAAATCTCTGCCTTGTCAGAGTTGCCTGAGTTGGCATTCACAAATGTTTTTCAATGCTAGAGTTTATTTAGATTCAACCGTTATGAAGGAAATTGTAGTGGATCTAGTCTGAAGTACCGTTAACTAGCTGACCAAGAGTGCATTCCGGCTATTGTTACGGTGAAGAGACTTTGATGGTGTACCGGCGTTCTGCTTGACGGAACGTAACTTGAGCTGGTTTCGATTGCCTAGGCTGCCTCATTCTCCTTCAATTGCTGTTGGTAAATTCTTTGGTTTAATCGAATCGTATCCTTCACCACTCTTTTCCTAAAAGTAAGTGTTGAGTCAATTAAACGACTTCTTTAAGTCTCCTCCACTAGAACTAAACATCAGATTTGGGCGAAGTCTGATTAGTTGTTGTTTCTCCAGTACCATCAAAAAGAACGTAAGTAAGGAGACACAAGTGCTATAATTTCCGAAGTCTACTTAAATCACAAGGGAGGACATGAGTATTGAAGTTACAATGGGTTTGGTTGGTAGCCTCCCAATATCAATTGTAGCTTCTTGTTTTATCATCAACTGTGGGTATTAAGTGCCTGAGCATGCTCATTCGATCTAAGCTCTAAAGTTAACCTCCAAGTCTATGTATTAGGTACTTTTAAATTTATGTTTTAATCCTTGTCTTAAACAAAGTGATTGTAATGGGATCATTCCCTTCTCTCTTCAATATTAATAAAACTACAGCTTGCGGGAAAAAAAACAAGAAAAAAAACAATAACGTAGCAAAGCATAATTCAATAAAACGTGACAAGAGTATTTACTCAAAATCAGTGTTGCAAAGCTTGTTTCTTTCTCTCGTCTTTTTCACCTTTAAGACTTTTCATTTAAAAAATTGGTGTCGTCTGCCTCAGGCATAACGTTTTTGCTTTATATATATATATATATATATCAATGCGAGATCATGGCGTTTTCAGAATCAATTCGATAGAAATGAATAGCTCTTTCAATGAGAGAAGTTATAGAGCTTACACCAAAAAACCTCTTCTCTGTGCTGCTTCTCTTCATTGCGGCTTCAACAAACCTCTTCTTTGCCCAACACAAACACAAAAAGCTTCTCTGTTGCTTCTTTTGCTCAGCTTCATGACCGCAAAATTCATCTTCTGTTGATTTTAATGGTTTATTTTTCCTTCAGAGAAGATTTTTCTTTTGATGCAGTATGAGCAGCGTGTAACTGTATTGTGTACTTTCTTTGAAGCTCTCTTAATTTCTCCATAATTTCTTGGAACGTTGGTCTATGTTGTGGTTCACTGCAAAAATTATCTTACTAACATTAGCTGCTGCTTCATCTACTTCCTAAAAACTCATTAGTTAAACATAGACAAAAAAGAGTTTTAAGTAAAATAACACAAAGTTTCAGTTTTAGAATCTACTACAGAAAATCAGTGTGGCATAATGAGTTGTTTGTGAAAAAACAAGGGTTTTGGTCCCAACATTTATGCAATGCAACTACTATCATAGTCCAAACAGATATTTTTATTTATTTAGCAAGATATATGTAACGTTATGTATCTTATACTTACTTATGCCAGCAGCTTTCAATTAAAGAAGTCCACTGAGGATCAACATTATTCGGGATTTCCAGCCTCTGGTTCATGAACCCCACAGCTCCAATCACCTACAAGTATACTTTGTGAGTACGTTTTATATACATATAGGAACTCAGAGGAGACAGAAAATCCAAATTTTCTTGAGTAAAAGGGATGTTTTGCGATGGACACAAGACCTCTATTCGTATAAAAGTTTCACAACTCAGATAGTTCCTTTTATATTAGTATTACAATAGCTTGATGGAAACTATTCTAACAGCGACGAAATAGATGTAGCTTTCATAAAATTGAGACACTTTCTTGGATTAGTATGGGCCTTGTATATCTTTAAGTCAGGTAAGGTCAAATTTTTGGTTTACTTGCTATAGTTTCATCTAGACCATTTACATACACGAAATTATCCAATGTGGAAACTATACCTGCATGGCATTTAGATTTTCCCAGGGAATCTTCTCAGTCACAAGCTCCCATAGTATTACTCCAAAGCTGTAAACGTCAGACCTGACGTGTATAGAGTAGAAAGAACATCATTGGAGATAAAGTCTAGAACAGCAATAAGCAAAGGAACTTAATCAATCAGAAAATAAGAATATACTTTTCATCAGCAGCCTCATTCCGAAGAACCTCTGGTGCCATCCATTGAGGCTGCAAAATCATGTAAAGCAATGAGAGAATTGACTTCATTTAAAAATCAGTAGAACCAATTCAGTAAGAGTGTATGTTAAGTACCGTTCCCCTTCCGGTCTTCGTAGTGAGGTATGTCTCATGCTTGATACGCGAAAGACCAAAGTCAGCAACCTGTTATAGATTACAAGGTAAGTTAGCTATGACAACAGAGCCTTTTCTCAGGTCAATATTAGTTTTTAGTTACGTACTCAGAATCCAAGCCTCTCTTTTCTGGTACATTCACAAAAGACCAACCATTATCTAAAGGCTATAAAGCTTCATTTTTTTAATGTATAATGTCTTTATCTCATATTCTAATCACCTAACGTTACATGAGTAGAAAACTTCAATTTCTATTTATCAAAAGACATTTTTTGCTCATACAGCTTCCCAGTTATGACAATAGAATTAGTTGACCTAATAATTATATTTTGGGGTACCTATACTTATGTATTCAATGCGTCAAAGGAAGCAATTGACGAAATCCATTTCCAGTTCATCCTCCGAAGCCAGATCAGAAATTCGGTAAAAGTGGACAATATTTCACTATTTTGTAGGCATACCATTATCTTGCTTTTAGCTCCTTCGAATTATCAAAGGAATGACAAAAAGTACTTATTTTCTGGATAAAGGGAAACTAAAGTGACCTCAACAATACTAACATACCTTCACGGTCCAGTTCCGATCGACCAATAGATTTGATGACTTCAGATCGCGGTGAATGATGGGTGGACTACAGTGGTGAAGATAATTCATGCCACGTGCCTGTCAGAAAATGTAAGAAAAATATGTAATCTGTTGGATGAGATCTACGGTGACTGAACCAAAGAGTCAAAAAGAACAATATGCAAGACATATGCAAATATAGCAGCTCAAACTTACAAAATTGGGGGCATACAATTATCAAATGATCACAAAACTGGGAAATCACGTGTTTTAACTAATACTCACAATGTCCGATGCCATATGGATACGTCTCCTCCAATCCACTTTTGATGTGTTCCTCTGCAGCAAACGGAAGAGACTTCCACTGCATATATTATTGTGAAAAATTCAGAGTGTGAGTCACAGATTTGGGCAGAGTTTATAAAGCACAAAAGAAGTGTAATATTAACCAAAGAGATGGGACCAAACCGTGGAAGGAACTCTGTCACTATACAGAGACGCTGGGGTGATGCCACAGCTCCCATAAATAGAAGAACATTTGGATGCCTAAGTCTTTTCATCAATGATACCTGCAGAATTAAATACTTTGAAATTTAGAACGAGTAGCTTCTAATATGACAATTTTTGGGGGTAGATGTACTTCGGAAGAATTTTTCTACCGAAATTATGAGAGGCAGAAGAAAGGTCAAATTTTCTAGAACATTTTTCTTTACCAAATAGGCTTTTTGAAGTGAGAGAAAACATTATACCTCTTGTCTAAAAGATGTTATAATCTCTTCTGAATATTCTTGTTTCGAGAACACCTTTATAGCCACATCCTACAGTGACATTAGCAACTCTCAGTAAGAGCTTTTTTGTACATGAATTTTCTCATATAGGCTTGTAAAAATCGAATATTCATATTCTACAACATCACAGAAGGTAAGAACGTACAGATCCAAACCATAGACCGTGATAGACAATTCCACATGAACCTGTATGCATAAAGAGAGATACTATCAGAGAATTTTAGCAAAACAGAGACCAGAAAACCACTTAATTCGAATGATGTCTTGCAGGATGGATATGTCTTTCGCAAGAGGAGTATATCACCTTGCCCAATTTGTTCACCAATAGTCAAATCCTCCCATAAGATTTCATAGTCCAAGCAGTCACTATCCATGTCGACTCTGTTCATAACACTGCTACTATTACTTCCAGCACTGCTAGCACTGCTTGTGCTGTTAACATTAATAGAGGAAGACCAAGACCCCATAGCCTCATTATTGGCAGCCTTAGTACTTTCACATGCCTGACTTTCAGACTTAACACTATGTAAGGAATCACTTCGATGAGCCTGTTCTTTTTGTCGTTCATTCTGCATCCAAGGCCACACAGAATGTGCACGCCTACCTTCTAAACCTTCCTGTTCATTCACTTTCCACGGCCATGACAGCCCTTTTTTTACCAACCAGTCTTCAGCCTTTGAGGTAAGTTTCTTAGGGATAGAGTCTCCATCCTTTCCATCACTAAATTCTCTGGAGGGTTTTGAAGAAAACTTCTCATCGCTACGTAAGAACACACCAAAAGGAGATTGGATAAAATCCCCCTTAGGTGCGGTAGCACAATTTTTTGCTGCATCCTCCCTCCAGTCAGAGAAAGCAGCATCGAAGAACCCCTGATCGGACTGATGACTGTCCCCACTTCCACCCTCAAGGTGTGCCACATTATTATCACCTGCTTGCATTTTCGACCTAACCTTGTTGCCCACCTTGGATGCCTGTATATTGACTACACTAGTCAAACAATGCAACTGTACAATGAAAGATGAGAAAATTGCAACATACGATTAAACTAACCAAATCTGATATTTTTGATGCTATAGCAACTTTTATAGGCTGCTGTGGATCAAGGCCAAGTTTCGATACAACAGCCTCTTTCGAGTCAAGACCTAGCTTAGATGCAACACTATTAGTTGCCCGGCTAAAGCTCGTTTCCCCTTCTTGTCCCTTTGCCTTAGTTGGCAGGAGTCTTGAGTCTTGAAAGACTGCCGAGTCATTTGTGATACATATGATCCCCATAAGAGAACCATCATCGTCATAGGAAGGAGACATAGTAGTAACGACTGAAAACCTCTCTCCTGCTTTGTTCTTAACAGGAAACTCACCAGTCCAACTCTCTCCGCTACTACAACGCCGAGTGATATTTTGGGCAACTGAAGCGTCCTCAACATCTACAAGAATATCAATTGGGTCCTTCCCAAGCGCTTCTGCAGCCGAGAAACCATAAAGCTTTTCCGCCATTGAGTTCCTGGAACAACCATTTTGAATCTGAATATCGGTTGGGACAGATCAGGTACTACAGTACATACGCACGCTACACAAGAAACGAGTTACGCAAAAACTATCATACAAATTCTCTCTGATCGAAAAATCTATATAGGATCCACAATCCTACTCATTCCCGATCCCAGAAATGTTCTGATGAATATAGGCATACAGAAAATGGATTCACAAAATCTTAACTACTACTCACCAAAAGATTATTTGGCCATTTAGATCGAAGACATGAACAGCTTGAGCCATAGACTGCAAAATATTCAAATACTGTTTATCGGTGAACTTGCCTGGCGATTGTCCCTCGCCGCCACCAGCTCCAGCTTGCGCATGGTTCTCATTCCGTAACGGTGAAGCGTGACGGAACGAAGAAGCACCGATCTTTCTCCACATCGGGATTCCGTCTGAACTGTTTCTCCTCGCAGGCCGTTGCGGCGACACAGAATGCGAACGCTCCTTCATCTCCGCCGAGACTTTGAGCCTCATCATCTCTTGTTGCAAATGCTCTTGACTTTCTTCTAGCTCTCGTATCTTCTTTAGCAACTCCTCCGCCGGTGGAGTTTTCTCCATTGCGAAAACGCAGTCAAAATCAGTACACAGAGATCAAATCTGAGTTGAATCGGGAACCTTACAAAATGATGAATCACGGAGAAATGGTGAAAGTTCGAAAGATATATTTAGCAATCTCTAGAAGAACAAACACAATCTGGACTTTGAAGAAAAGCGAGAGAGAGGAGAGAGAAAGCTTCAACTTTCTAAAAGAGAGTCAACAATGAAAGGAAAACTTCTCTGCTTATCTTTCCTTCTTTTGATTCCTTTTTTTTCTGGTTAGGTTTCTTCTTAAATATTTTTTTCTGTTTATTATTATGCTCAAATATTTTTGAAATGTTTGTAAATCCCTTTAGGTTTTTATGATGTCTAATTGATTTATTTATTATTAAAAAAAATTATAATTTTTTTTTTCAACATTGGACCACAACATACCGACCCATTAGCCAAATTCCTATATAATGTAGACGGTGGAACTCGATCCCTGATTATGCAAGTGTGCATATCTTATGTGGACTTACCGCTTGTCACTAGAATAAATGCCACTTACAACAAAAATTTACATTTAAACTCAAAAATAATTCCAAAAAATAAAAATAAGCTCCAAAAACGTATTTAATGAGCCAAAAATTAGGTGGTCCAGTTGGCTTGTCCCTGATCTAATTAGACATTAGGTGAGGAGTTTGAATCCCACCAATTCTAATTTGAGCATTTAAGTTATGGATCAAGATTTGTTGATCCAAATATAATGAGTAATGTTGAAAAAAAAATTATTTAATGATGATTATAAATAAATGGACTAGTATTGTTCCACTAACTCTGCCGCACAAGAGTCCAATTTTAATTTCAATTAATTACTCTCCGGAAAACTAATCCGTACAATGATATTTTTTTGTTATTGGTTATGAATAAAACATGTAAAATAAATAATCATTACTCAACTAATTTCATCCGGTTGCTGGAAATTCCAATAATCTCAAATAAAAAAATCGATTGAATTGCAGTCGCGAATCAATTATCTAACATATTAAAATTCAAAATTCAGTGGAATAATGACAAAAGTAAAATTAACATGAACCTAGAAAAATAAGCTATAATCACGAACCAAAAGAATATATAGTCAAAATCAGTCGACCAAAAAAAAGCAACTATATTGAGTTTGTGACAAAGACAAAATGGTAAATCCATCAGAACAAAAATAGTAAAAGAAAGAAACAAATAGCAAAGTAAACAATAACACACGACAAAAACATTGATATCGAATTTTATGACAAAAACAACGTTTGTTCTGTTTCAGCAATGTTTGTCTTTCTCCTCATTCTGCTTGTAATGGCTTAATTATTCTAATGAAGTAATTTTTTCGATAAAAAAAAAACAATGTTTGTTCTTACGGTGGAAGGATTCTATAAAAGATGTAGATTTTTTTTAAAATACAAACAAAATAGATAATGACAACAAATTAGGATAATCACCAACTTAATTATATTAATTCGATTTATGAAGCTTTTGGATGAGTCGTGTGATAACTGATAAGTGCTTAAAATCAAATTAATTAAGTTTGACTGCTTGTTTAATATAGGCACACTTTTTTTTCTTCTTTTTTAATAAATTATTATTAAATCCACAACAATATTTAATTCATAATTTAAATTCTTCAAATAAAATTGGGTAAGATTTGAGCTCATCATTTCATATCTAACTAAATTAGAAACAAATCAATTGGATAACCTATTTGTTTGTTGGCGTTTTTTTTTATGGAAGATGAAAGAAAGAAAAAGTGAAGACTTTAAAAAAAAGAACAAAGTACAAAATGGAAATAGATTGATCTGTCTCAAATATGTTAGGCAACCTACTTTTGACGAAATCAGCATGTAACTGTGATGATTTAAATGATTATAAATATTAGAACAGAAGAACTTTTGAAATACTTATGATATCTTTTTGTAAAATATCAATCTTGGCTACGTAGATTTTGAGGATATGTTAATTAACAAAATGCTCTAATCCATATTATATATATACCTTCATATAGAATATTATGCTCAATAAATAATAATGTATTAAAGTAATTATCATCTAAAATTTTTGAAATGTCATTTTTGTAGATTTTTACTTACTAAAAAAATTGGCTTATAAAAATATAAACTAATCTTTTTTTAAAAAATTAGATCGACAAGATTTAATTTTTATTCAAACCTTCTAAACTTTAAACAATATTACGCGAAACTATACAGTTGCTCAAATTTTGGTGGAAAAGATGGCAGTCGAATTCGATAAAAAAGCCACATTGATAGATTTAACAAGATATTTGGGAAAACAAAATCTAACTGTAATGCAAAATCTAAACTAATTATAAAATTTGTAGATTTTTTTTAGCAGAATAAAATATATAAAGAAATCAAAATAAAACGTATTGAATAAGAACTCTATCAAAGAAACTCATTTTTATCATTGTTACATGTTGATGCCACAAAACATTTGGGTCAGTTAGTTTATCCTTAATTTTTAGTTAGACACGAATTGATAAATTTAAATTTTATCCTATCTAAACAATTTAGATTATAGATCTGATTTTATCGATTAAACAATTAATTATTCTCAAAACAAATAAAGGAGCCATCATAAATTGTAATTTTGCTAGTCTCCCTGTCACTAGTGAATATAGACCCCACACAATTTATATGTCCATGAAACCCACTCCATTAATATCGCTCAAGAAAATTTATCTTTTTGGTAAGTTCAATTTAAAGCTCCCATTGGTTGGACTTTCTTTGTTCATTATGGCCGTACAAATCATCATCCATCTCAATTTTTTCTTTTGTCCTTATTTCACAGCCACTAATTTTTTGTTTTTCTTTTGAATTTTTTTTGTCAGCTACACCAAATTTAGACAATCACATAGCTACATATACCAGTTTATATCACGAAATTTATGTCATCGGGTGAAGACATACATGAATTTTATGTTATTTATAATGACATATCCAAACTAATATTTGACACTAAGATCTGTGTGATACACGAGTTTAATAAAAAAAATTGATATATATACGCGTATTATATTTAAGATAATATTTAAAAATCTATTTGATTACTAATTTTTGAAACTCAACTTTATATCATAAGATATATATATATATATATATACATATTATATATTAGATAATATATAAAAATTATATTGATTACTAATTTTTGAAATCCAACTTTATATAACAAGATTTGAAACCTAATTTATATAATAGGATACTGAAATTTTTGAATCGTTGAATTTGACATGTGGAAAAAATCTCGTTGATTACTAACTCTTGAAACTCAACTTCATATAATAAATTTATAATTATAAATATAGATATTTATAATCTTTTTTTAAGTTAGGATTATGAATAAAGATATATATTTCGTAGTCAATATAAATATTTAAAACAAAAAGATATTTTAAAATATATAAAAATACTATAAAATTTTGGATCATTGGATTCGACATGTGGATAAATCCTGTTGATTACTAAGTTTTTGGTCCAACCTGTTGCATCTTCTACAATGGTTCTCGAGGTTTTCATAGATCAAGTGGACTGAAAATTCCTCTCCAAAAGGGAATTCCACCACAGTACTCTTTATAAGCGGGAGAGTCTTGCTGTTGTGGTTGAGATGTCAATATCCTCAACATATCTGATGTTTTTTCCGATGTTTTTCAGAATGAGTTCAGTATAGAGGTGGATAAGGAGCCCTTAGATTCAGATCCATAAAGGAATCTGGGACGGGAAATCCTTGGCCAAAGTTTGCTCTCACCTCTGTAAAAGAATCATCCAGTTGCCATAGTGGTATGGCCTGTTTGCAAGGACTTTCTGCACATCGGTTTCAGAGAAGAATTGGAACTGCACAAGCCCTTGACCTAGGTCAGTCTTCTATCCACTTTTAATATTGGTTTATTTTTTATTTTTTTAAAATATTTTGTTTGATTATTAACCCAACAATATTTCAATTTTTATATGTAAAACAAATTTTTTGTTTGACTTGGTTTTTAAAGTGTTGATTGTAGTCAATGTCCCCAATAATAAATTCTGATATTCTATTAGCCAAAAATTTTATAGTTATGGTAAACACTAGTTTATGTATTTTATCATAAAATAACCTATATTGTGTCATCATATTCATGTATAATATGACACATTATTAAAGTTTGTGTAACTAGCAAACACTTTTTTTTTTTACAAAAATACTTTTCATTCTCGATCCTCAATAAATGTTTTGCATCAATGTAGGTTTGATATATAAAAACTAACGTCATTATCACTACAACGAACATGCTTAATCCACACAAAGTATAAACCTAATAATAGCATTGTACTTAAAAGCTCGTGGTTGCTTCCATTTGAGGACCTTATTGGCTCCAAATGTCAACTTTATTTCACTCTCTTTTTCTTTATCATTTTATTGTTTTGGTTTTGATTGATGATTGATACATGTTTTAAGAGTCACAATAATGTCATTAATGACCAAACTTTTATAAATCAAGTCACGGATATTACCTAGAAAATTCAACAGTTCCAACAGCCATCCTAATTTATTTTCGAGGTTAGGAAATAACAACATTTAATTTTTTTTATCTGGCCATAATTGGCCGGCCCATTATGGGACTCGATCCCTGGTTGTGCAAGTGCGCATATTTTAATGGACTTACCGCATGCCACTAGACTAAAGGTCACTTGCAATAACAACATTTAATTTAATATTTATTTAGGCCTCATGTATACTTAGTTATCTAAGATAATAGTATTAAATACATATGGTATTTAGCCTAGTGGCAAGTGGTAAATCTATTAAAGGTAAACTCACTCGCATATTCAGGGATCGAGTCTCACTGTCTACATTATGTAGGAATTTGGTTAATGGACCAGCCAGTTGTGGTCCAATATTGATTAAAAAAAGAAGATAATAATACTAATAAAGTAGCTAGTATAAATAAAAATTTTAACTTATATAACCTAACAAATTAAATATCTGAAAATAAAAACTTAGAATGAATTCCTATAGTTAATAAGAGAAAAGTTGACATCTTTTGTATTATTTTATAATGGATTTTCGGTAAAAAAAACTTTTTAGGTCATCATTTTTGCATTACTTTTTATCTTTGAAAATGTAAATTAATCTCACTAAATCAAAAATAATAAATAAACCTTTATACGTATTTCGAAGAGTTCATATAATCACATACACTAAATTTGATCATAATTTGGTATAATAATTTTTAAATTTGATCATAGTGACAACAGATTATATTTTTTTCAAAAAAAAAAAGACAATAGATGAAATGTTGTATAAGAAGATATGATGGAAAATGAATTTGTTGAATACCCATAGAAACATGCTCTAAAATTTAACCAAACAAGAATGGTTTGGAATTTAAGAATCTCAAAACTTAATGACTTGGAAGAAACACACGAATAGAGAAAAAAGAAAGTTTAGATAAATGATATTAAAAAAAAGAAAGTAAACAATCATATCATAACAAAAGAGAAATAAGAGAAGAAGAAGAAGAGCATAGATATGCAACTTTAGTAATAATGTCTCATAAAAATGTAAAAGCTAATCAATTGAGAAAATAACAATGAGATGATTTCTCACTTGGTGTATAACACATCTTCCCATGGGTGACGATACAGTGGCTGTTTCAGTCTCTTCTGATCAAATGTGTGTCCAATCAAACCTATGGAGCGAGCAAGAACAAAGAGACCATTGAGATAACCAATCTGGACAATCTCATCGATCTCTTGCTTAGTAAACATTCCACTTCCAGCTAGAAGGTCCAAGAAGAGAGATCCAATGGCTCCATCAACATTGAGTACGAGGTTGTTTGCCTTTGAGAGAGTGTAAGTCTCCACTGTTACTGCATACTCCATGTACTTCACTGATGGGAAGTTAGAACGAGCAAATTTCTGAAGCAGCTCCACTCTTTTGTCTCGGTTGTCTCTGCTCTTGATTCTACGAAAAAGATGAAGATAAAAACAGGTTTCAGACTAGGCAAATCTGTGCCGGTTTGTTTGTTTATTTCATAGTGTTCTGTTTTCTACCTGTGTCCAATCCCAGGGACTCGGATTCCTTTCTTCTTCATTCCCTCAACGAATTCATAAGGTGTGAGGTTCTGAAACAAGCAACCAATTAGGGATCAAACTCAAGAATTCATGTCCTTTGTAGCAGTTGTAACTGGAGGAAAGGAAATATTATTTTACCCTGTCACATGCGTCCTTGAAGTATCGAGCAGCGTCATCAATGGCACCACCAAATCGAGGACCAATGGTTAATAAACCTGTTGGAAGGTTTAAAAGTGTTAGAGATTATTTGTATGGTAAAGAAACTCGATTTATTTGGTGGGAAAAAAGGATGTTGACTGACCTGAGACAAGACTTGAGACTAGGTCTTTGCCTGCTCTCGCTGTTACAATGGAGTTGTGAGCGCCAGAGACACATGGACCGTGATCAGCACACAGCATTATGCATATCTAATTCCATGCAATTTTGAAAAGTGGCAAAGACCAGGGTCAAAATCTCATTACGTATAGTATGTATGAGAGCACAGAGAGGAATTGAAACATTATATATTGAGAAAGTAGTAGATGAAAAAGCAAAGAAAGAAATCAAGACCTCAATGAATTTTGTACAGTAACGAGGAAGACTACGTTTGAACCATAGAAGGGAAATGACATCACCCACGCCATAGCCTTGTTCAATGATAGAAGACATTGGTACACCTGCATAGCACGGTTCCTCTCCTGCAAATTAATAAGAGACTGATTTGGTTGTCGAGTGTCAGATAAAAGCTAAAGAGGAATACAAAGCTAGTGTAAATCTTCCAATTTCTCTGGGTTCAAGTAGTAAAATGCATGGGAAACTGATTCTAATGAATACAGTTTAGTTTCCATAACAATTACCTCTATCATCAGAAATGGTGGAGATGATGTGAGTAGGAGCCCGGACTTTGCCGCTCTTGATTGCTATACTGAGATCCTCAGGGATTTGTGGAGGAGTGACTTCCTTGATAGGAGAGACCTTTCCTTCTTCAACCTTTTAGGAAGAATTGAAATGAACACATGAGATTGCAACACAATAAAAGACAATGTGAGCTAGCAAAGAACAGTACAGGAAAACTGACCAGTTTATCAAAAGTCTCTTTGATTGCAGACTCGAGGGCTTCAAATGAAGTGGGAACAACAGCTCCAGCATCCATAAGAGCTTGATTCTTGGCTTGTGCAGATTCCATCTCGCCACCACTTTTGGCACCCTAATTATGATCATGTTCAAGAACTAGTTGGATTTGGAAAGCAAGCAAAATCATTGCTTACAGAAAAAACGTTATTTCCTCCCACTTACTGCGTGACCAAACTGTACTTCGGACTTGAAGAGCCGTGCACAAGTTCCACTCACCCAAGCAACAACGGGTTTATTGACTTTTCCCTGTTTTAAAGCTTCAACAAGAGAGTATTCATCTCTTCCTCCAAGCTCTCCAAGTACAACCATCATTTTTATCTGCAATTCAGCTCTTGAATTTAGGCAATGGTGAATTGGAGAAGCAATATTTAAGATCAATTATAACATCAAAACTCTGCGAGCCTTCCTGCAAGCAACATGTTCAACAATTGAAGATTAGTGTATATACCTGTGGTATGTTGTTAAACCGAAGAATATGGTCAGATAAAGTGGATCCTGGAAACACGTCTCCACCAATAGCAATGCCTATAACAACATCCCCATAAATAAAACCGTCTTAACAATCTTCACCATTATACGTCATTAGTAGATCACTTTACTCCATAACTCACCTTCATAGATCCCATCAGTCACACGAGCAACAGTATTGTACATTTCATTGGACATTCCACCCTGCGGGAAAAGAAGAGTGATGAATAAACTCTCAGACATCACAATGAGCTTTAGGCACGTAACGAACTTTATAAATATTCAATACATACAGATTTGGAGACAAAACCAACAGATCCTGGTCGGTATAGCTTGCACTGGATGATGTTATCAATTGTTCCTGCAGTGTCACCAATTTTAAAGGCTCCAGCTTGAATACCTCCAACAGTTGCTGGTCCAATAACAACCTGCAACAACCAAATCAGTCTCACAAGATCAATTTACATGTTCAAAAAAAAAAAAACTGAAGCGAATCACATACAAAATACCTTATTGTTAGCACGAGCGTAAGCAATCAGCTGCTTAGTGTCTGATTCCGGAACACCTTCTGCTATAATTGCCACAACTTTAATAGTTGGCTGCTTCAAAGCAGCCATGGAGGAAGCAGCAGCACTGTGCAATAGAATAAGGAATTAAAACAATAATAAAACTATCATAAAGAGACATGCTAATTTGTTACATAAACTTCTCATTCAAACCTCCTGAAAGATGCAAAGTTGATGAACACATCTGCAGTTGGATGCGCAGCACATGCTGCCTCAATGCTGCATGACAAAAAAAGTTAAATACAAAATCTGCACATAGTTACTTTCTCACTAAGTTTGATATGATAACTTACGCAGCATGAACAGGGATTGCGATTTCCTCCTGCCCGAAAAAGAGCTTTTGAAACCCTTCAGAACCAGGGTTGATGATTCCAGCAACAGAAGGCGTTTCACGTCCTGTAAAAGCAAATCATCTTTCAAATTAACATCTCAACGGACAAATAGATCCAACTTACAAAATCTAGATACTTCAGATTCTTATTAGTTATTACATACCACAGAGGAAGTCGAAATCGAGCATTCGTTGAATAGGAAGCTGCTTATAGTTGTAAAATAAAGCTTGTGTGGTCCGAGAAAACAGCTGTCCCGTAGCCATTTTTCTATACTCTCAAAAGGCAAACTAAGAATCACAACAAACAAAGAGACAATCATTAGATCCATAAGCAATGCACTGACTATAATTTGTTCTTATCTCAATGTTGATGATTCGAAGAAAATCCCAGAAATTTGGCTACTTTGCAACACTAATCGAAATCAGAACAAACAACCCCAAATTACAATGCCAATTTTTTTAATCACTAACAGCAGATCTATCACTCGTTCACTACATTAACGAATCTAGGGTCGAAGAAAATAAGAAAAGTCACGAAATTTACGCACCCTCCTCGTAAATATCGAAACTTTGATACATTAAAAAAAAAAAGCACAGATCGGAATCGAGACAGATCTTATTAAGCTTACAAATTTGTCTGATCCAAAGCGAGAAAAGAGGAGAAATGAAGAAAGAAGACAAACCTAGTCACCAGCAGAGTCGGGGGAGATAATAAATGGGAGTAGAAGAGGATTGGCTAGAAAGGAAGCACCATTAATATAGAAATGAGAGGGAAACAAACGCTTCTCAGAGTAATGTGATCATGGTCATGTGGCCTATCACTTATGGGTTAGGTAGTTAGTTCACAACTTCTTTCTACCCAAAATTGAAAATTGGTAAAAATTCAGTGGCTATATTAATTGTTCAAAATTGTAAAATATAAAAAAACAAACAACCAAGCTTTAGGTTATTTAATTACAATTTTATGGTTTGCTTAGGCCGTGATGGTCGTTATCATGTCGTCCTTGCTGCTGGTAGCAGTAGGCTGTTTCGTTTTTGTCTTCAAGATTCAGCAACGTGTAGTTCAATAGTATTGTAGCATGTGATTGTATTGCATATGACTAAATTTAGATTTGCTCTAACAATATTAAATATATTACATTAAGTAGCATTGTATTTTACAATATTTAGCAGGGTATTTTGGAAAGATTATCTCAATTTTTTTACTGATTGTATTAAATACGATTATAAAAATCTTACTAAAATAATCAAAATATTCGTACTAATGATCGTATCTTACTATAATATTTAATGATCGTATTAAACTAGATTTGAATTTATATTGATTTTCATAATAGTCAAAATCAATCAAATATTACGAAACATTACTATGTTTCCTTAATAAATTATAATAATCAAAATCTTAGTACAATATTTAATGACCGTATTAAACTAGATTTGAATTTATATTAATTTTCGTAATAATCGAAATCAGTCAATCAAATATTACGAAACATTACTAAGTTTCCTTAATAAACAAAATCAATCAATCAAATAATAAATGGATAAATTCCAAAAAATCTTACTATAAAAAATCATATTCGACTAAAGTAAATCTTGGGTATTCTGATTCATGTATTTTTGGGGGGTATTTGAGTGTTTTTTTATTCTCTAAATTGGATCGAAACTCATCTAAGCGTGAACAGATCCGACACGAAACCGAAACAATGACAAGTCATATATAGGCACAAGATTATTTTCTTCGAAAGATACAAATCCGAACTGATGCAATCCGATCTGAAGACTGAATGTCTATTAGATTACGCAAATAAAATAATTGTTAGGAATCAGAGTTTATCGATAAAAAAAAATCAATTGAACTATTCACTAATCTCCATGAAACACAAATACCTATGACTATGAACTATACTTTTGCATAACTCTGAAATATTAGAAGAAAGAAAAAGTGAATTTAAAAGAAACAAGATAAAGATATGATTGCATAAATAAAAAATTCAGAGTCCATAGCATCATCACCTAATTCAGATAGAAGATATCTTTGTGATGACTATCTCCTAACAACCTTTGATGAGAAAAAAAAATCTTATAAATCTGAAATTGAATAAAAAACGAAATGAAAAAGTCATGATTTAAGAAATGTCGTCTGTCTCACATAATGAGTGTAAGACAGAGAAACCGTCGTTGTGAGGCTTCTTGTGTGTAGGGTTTAGGGTAAACACTTGGCCTAATGGGCAATGTGTCATCTTCATCTTCTTTGGACACTCCTTGGTTCTTAGTACAACAACAAAATAAGAGTATATTCTTTACCAGAAAGTCTGCCATTACAATGTTAGATGAGCAACAAACTAATCATAACATAAATAAAGTACACCAACGATAATTAAACAAAAACTGTGGTCGAGGTTCCGAAACTAAACGGATTGAACCCAAATGTTTGCACGCGGATTTTCTAGTGCAATAAGAGTCATTACCAAATAAAGTCTAGATCTTTGACAATTATTGAGAAAAACTAAATGATGACTGGAAAACCAAATTCAACAAAGAAAAAAGATTGAAAATGTTTAAATAAAGAGAAAATAAAAAAGGACAATCTAAACATCGACACTATAACAGTTGAACCTCTTTAAATTAATACTCGACTAAAATTATATCCACGCAACACGGGATTTAATTGTTTTATTCAACCCGTGTCCATTTGGTTCTTAGGCCCGTGTTGATATTTTAAATATTGTTTTAGAGATATTGTTTTAAAGGCCCAAAACCTAATTAAAATCAACTCGAATTAGAGAAATCGAATCCAAACCGGATTCGACAAAATACTCTAATGGATCTTAAATCTATGTATTTGAAAAACCGAACCGGATCTAACCCAATAACCAAATTTTAGAGTTTTTTCTATAAAATCTTTTTAATTTATGAATTTTCATAAAAATTACTGAATATGAACTCGATCCATACCGAATTAAACTCTATCCAAATAGAAATATCTTAATTTCTTAAATCAAAATAACTAAAATATCGAGTTAGATGAACGAACCTGAAAAAATACCATAATGTATCTTAAATCTATGCTTTCAAAAAATCGAGTTTAAACTCAAATTGTATATGAATCAAAAATCGAATTTGTACCCAATATATTTCTTTTTATTAGATTTTAGTTTTCTAGAAAAATTTTCCAAAAAAATCTCTATTAATTTTGAATTTTATATAAAAATTTATAACGAAACCACTCTAAACTTATTTTTAAAGGTAGTTATAAACTATATTTTAATTTTATCATATAGTTTATAACAGGTTAAAAATGAAAGTATCTCTGGTTTTAATATATAAGATTCATTAATAACTCTCTATGATAATATAATTTTATAATTCCAAATTAAATTTTTGGTTCGATTAATATATCATTAAATTAATAAAAAAATATTATTTTAGTGTAGTCTCGACATTATTAATTTATAAAAGTTTTAAATTTGATATCAAAACATAAGACAACTATAACCATATACAGAATGTCATTTTTTTTTTTGTAACATCAGAATATCATTTTAGAATTTTAATTTAATCTTTGGTTAGAATTTTCTCTCATAATTAACACCATTCACTTTTGTTTGTCAGTTTTGAAAGAAAAAGTAAAATCATGAGTAGTTTACCTTAAATCTAATAAAACTTAATTTGGGCGCGTTCCAAAAATTTGATTCATAATAAAAAACTAAACAATCATCTTAATAGTTTAAACGAAAATCTTGAAAAGAAGAGGAAGCAAAGCAAATTGTCATCTCCACAAAAATGTCAAAACAATTTAATACGAAAAACATTAGTACAATGGGTACAAACTAGTAAAATGAGAAACTACTTAAACAAATTAATGCTCATGTCTTAAACATTTCCGAGGACGCGATTGGTTGCAGAGAATCAGAACCCAATCGCCACAGTTTACGACGCCTACAATCTCCAACCTCTAATTCCGCGTTTGCGTTCTGTTCATCGCCGTCACCATTCTGCGTTGGCGTTAAGTTTGTCGTAGCGATCATATTCTCTAAATCGCAAACGTATTTCGAAAGCTTCATCTTCTCCGATCTAAGAACCTCATTCTCTGATTCGACTGAGTCAAGGTTCATTTTCAGAACTCGACATCTCTCGCTGTTCTTTTTGATTCGTCTCTCTAAACTCGAGATCTCGTGAATCGTATCCTCCATTAATTTCTGTTTCTTCAAACGCGATCTCCTTGCTGATTCGCGGTTTGATAATTTGCGTTTCCTTTTCTTCTCATCTATATCGGAGGAACCTGAACTTGTCTTCTCTGCGTTTGCCATGTTTTTGTTGTTATCTTAAGAAAAAATCAGTTTATGAAAAAACGTAAAACCAATGAAGAATCACGACGGATACGGAATGATAAGCAAGTAATCGAGAATATTCGTTGAGATTTCTCATTTCAAAACGTCAATCATTGACATTTTCTCTTCTCTTTAGTATCAGATTGGTGATTTGACGAAAATCTCGAGAAGATTAAACAAGAGAATTTTTATGATTAAGATGATAATTTGGAGAGAAATGAAAAAAGTGAAATAGAACAAGGAAGAGGATGAGGATAAGACCGACAAAACGAAGAAGAAAGTGGACTTAGGTTGCTCATATTTATAGATTTATAATATTTATCTCTCGTTTTCGATTTCTACATTATTAAAAAATAATTTTGATTATTATCCCAATTTTTTAAAAAAGTTATTGTAAAGAGGTTGATTCAACGAATGAAAAATTTTGAACGAAAAGAGAAAAAAAAGTCTTTTTGGAAATAAGAGAATTTTGGTAACAATATTAACATTTTTACTCTTACTTTTTTTTAAAAAAAAATTTTAGACATAACGCAAAATATGTGTTGGAATTGTAATTGTTTCTTAGTTTCCTTGAAATTGTGTTTTTTTTCGGTCAATTAAAGTATAGTTATTTTAATAATAATTAGATTTAAATCATATAAAAACAATAGTTGGCTAGTTGCTAAAGATATTTATCGTAAGTATCTCTTTTCTGATAATGAATTTGACTTTACCTTGAATTAATATTTTTGTAGATTTATTAAATTTTCTGTATACACCGTCAATGAAAATGTTATATTATAATTTAAAAACATGATTCGACTACACCTCTGATTTATGTTTTATTTTGGTGAATCATACTATGATAAAAATTCAACGGGCTAATCTTTTCGATTAAAAAATAAGTTTTACCGACTGTTGATGTTATATATGTTGATGTTATATATCAACTGTTTGAAACCGAAATGTTAAAGCGAGTAGTCCAAAGGTAGTCCATCGGTAAAAATCGTAGGTTCGATTTTTTAATATTGTGAAATTAATCACAATTCTTCGGACCTTTTACATGGATATGAGTCTATCTAATAACTTATTTGAATATTCGGAGAAAAGGTTATCTATGGACTACACCTCATCAGGAAAATAATCCAAATCTCTCCAAGTTTATGAAAAAAATGTTAAGCAAATAATCTATAAAAAGAATCGAACTAAATTCAAAAACTAGTTTTTTATTGATTATTGAAAGAGATGTTACAAGATTTTTTTGAGGAAACAAAAGAATCGGAAAAGTAAGAATATTTCTCAGACTAATTGCTTAAGAAACTATGTCCTTCCTTAAGTTTCCAATCCATCTCGTAACTGTCTTGGTCCGATATTTTCTCCTTCACGAGTTCCATCTTTTTAGCTGGTTATGTTTTGGCCGCGTCTTTGGTAATTTGAACAGTGACCGTTGTTCGGCAATTTCTGAGATCGGTTTTGCATCTCGACCTATATCAGATTTTGGTTGTGCGTCGAACTTTACATAAATGAGTCATATACCAACACCGACAAATCATCTTTATCCTTTTCAAAACTAACAAATATAGAACTAATTAATTGCGACTTAAATCTACAATTTCTTGGAAAACGAAAATAATTTTTATATGGTTTTCAACGATTTTCTTCTAGAATGATTCGCCTAGCAACGTAAAATAAGGATGTATATGTGTTTTTAAATTTACGTAAAAACGATACGTAAACTATTAGTTAAACATGAAAATGTTCTAGAATTTGAAAATTTAGAACTGACGACTATATTATTTCGTGGATGTTTAACATGGTTGACAATTTAATTAATAAAGAAAATTATCCATCTGAAAAAGCAAAATTCTAAATGATTTTGCTTTTGTGCGTGTCTTATCCTAAATGATTATTTAAATAGAAAATTTAAGAAAAATATGAGAAAAGAGGTCTGTTTTGGTAAGCAAAACCTTTATTTTTCCAAATGAAAAATAAAACTCATAGGAGATGACGATAATATAAATATTATTGAAAATACAGCATCCTTATCTGCTGACAAGTTAATTATATATTATTACTATTATTTTAAAAAACACATAAAATAATATATCCATATGTGAAAGTACTGTCTTGTCTCTCGACTAAATGCACTTGGTTAGTTTTTTGGTTTGTTTTCTGAACCAGTAGAACTTTACAACTCCCTAAAATAGAATTTTGATAAGAAAAATCGATGCATTTATTGGCTCGTTTAGAAAATAATTTTCTGTGTGTCAATAAATAAACCAATCTATAACATAATCTTTAATATCTATTTGAAGTTTTATCAACATTTTTTTTAATATCTATCATGCAGAATTATGGATTTATTTAAAATTAAATTTCGGTAAAAAAAGATGTAGAGATAACATTAACTACTTGACGAAACTTACTGTCTTAAAAAATATGTTTTATATGTCTAAATCCAGTTTGTATAATCTATTTATCATACAAGATTACATATAAATACTTTAGAGTTCATTTATTAATTTCACACTATTCGACCAAGGGAGAAAAATGCTTTTATATTGAATCTAGTTTTGATAGAAAAGATCGCTAAAATGATATTAATTACTCGACCAAATTTTTAAAACTCTGTAGAAATCTAGATCAAATATATTGAATATCTTTTCGAATATTACACACACAACAAAAAATGCTTATCTTTAAATGATGTTGTTGGATTTGCTAGAACTCTGACTTAACTAATTTACATTATTTTTAAGTTTTAGGCAATCTCCTCTACCGAAATTATGTTCAGCTCATTAGGTAGTCACTCTAGGATAATAATAATGTAAACTAAGAATGCTAACGACATCATAAGTGTCTATAAATGGATTATGTAAACGCTGGATAGAGGAGAATATGATGTCATCATGCACATCTCTCAAATTTAATTAGATAAATTATTTTATTATATAGTTGATGACTAAGTTTATTATATCAAATCGTGAATAATCACAAGTTTCAGTTGTTTTAGTTGAATACTTACCATGGGATTTCAGTTATTGTTATTTTGGGCTCTGTTACACTTGTTTAAATAAACAATAGTTGCAAAAATGTTTGACATAATTTTTAAAATGGGTGTTTTAAATCTCACTTTAAACTTTGTATAAATTTTGGTTAGCAGTTTTTTTTGCTTAAAGGTAGTTGTTTTTTCTTCTTTTGGTTAGTAGTTTTTTCTTCTTTTCTAGAGGTTCTTAGACCAAATCTTGTGTCTTGTTTCTCTATTTAAATCCTTCACTATAGTTAGAATCAAACCTTTTGAATTCCTTAATTACCCAACTTTACATTCATATTTTTTTTTCTTTCTATACTTGCTTTGACATAGATTATTACAGAAAATGAAGACTACTCTCTAAATTTTGTTAAACTTTAATTAGATTTAGGTGAAAAGAGAGTTTATTAAACTAAATAAAGATAATTTTTCAGAGATTCAAAAAATTTATTTTCTCTCTTTTGAAGTATAGATAACATCATTTGATCATTTTGAAACCATTTTCTCACTTCGACATTAGAGGTTATGATTTTTTCGATTGAATCATCATTACGATATGGAGTTCGGTTTTTTGAGATATAATTCCACAACCTACGACCAGAGAGAACATGTTCGATGGTTCTGAACCATAGAAAATAGTTTGCCCCATTTACAATTATGGGAAGAACAATCCATTTTAAATGATTCATATCAAACAAAACCGAATTAATTTACCGGAAGAAAACAAAACCGAATTTTTCCAAAGGGAATCTACAAAATAAAGCACACAAATTAGGGATATCAAATGTTGAATCTATGCTCTCACACCATATAAAAATAAGCGGAAGACTTACACATTACTGCTCAATCTCTAATGATATAATATGTTATTGTAAGAGAAAATATAGCTGTCTAGACTTTTGCCACGATGAAAATACAAGGAATAGTGAAGTTTGACTTAAATATAAATGTTCTCTTTTCTCTTTTTACATGGGCCATAATTAAGCTTCTAATGTGATGAATATGCTTGTGATGAATATGGAAAAAGAGGATGAGTTACGTTTGGTTCAACAAACTTTAGTACAATATTACTACAAATCAATCAATAACTGCCATAGAACATTATGACTTTTACAATTTCAATAAATTGTCACTCCATTGGATATAGAGGAATAAGAAAATTAATTTACCAAAAAAATTATTATAAAACTTTCAAAGTTTGTCTAGATCTAAATCTCGTAAAATGCTTAGAGTGAGTTGGAATCTTGGCAGTTGAAGAGTTTAATCTCCATATATTACCTTCTAAAATAAAGTCTAAAACTACTAGATTATAATAACAAAAACAAAATCTAATATAATAATAAATTATGATAAATCAAGTAGTTTTTGATTTAGTGGTTTTCTCTCATAAAAAAATTATGAGTTCAAGTTTATTTGAAAGAGATGATTCATGCTTTAAACATGGTATTATCGATGGCTAATTCTAAACATCAGAAAAAGTTACGGTCAAAAATCTAAAATTTATACGGTTTATAAAAAAAAAATTCTGATAAGTATCTTTTAACTTTTTATCATCCTGGCGTCGAACTATTTTTCCGCAGGACTTCCCAGAAAAAAAAGACTCTTATACAATCAAGGAAATATGGCTGCCAGATTTGAGTCGATCTGTTTTACTACTAAACTACAGATGGGCCATGCACGTGACTAAAAATGGGCCATGCACGTGACTGGATAGGATCCATTATATGAAATAAGCAAAACGCAGCGTTTAGTATCTAAGTTGATTTTTTTTGGGTGTGTGTTCTGTTTCGTCCTTCTCTTTCTATCCAGTGCGTTTCTCCACAATCCTTCGCCTTCTGCCGAAATTTTGTTTTGCCCTTTTAGCACTTATAAACCAAATAACACAAACTACTTATAGAGAGAGCTTCACAAGATTGAACCTTTCTGCTTCGTTTTGATTTTTGATCCTCTTTCGTCTTCACAATATCTGAGATATCAATTCCTGATTTTTTTCTTTTTACTTTCTCGGCATCTCGATTGTTTCTCCCTATCAAATTGTCTCTTCTTAAATCCCAACGAAGCTAGATGTTGGTTTCCTGGACTCTTTAACCGCCGCCTTGTTTCCAAACAGAAAAGACTTCAAAAGGTTCGTCAAATTTTGTGTTTTTATTCTACCCTTTTGTGGGGATTTTCTTGTATGTCTGTTGCCTATAGGAACTTTTGTTGGCAATGTGCATGTGTTATGGTTATTCTTAGTTCTGTATTACAATGTTTTGATATACTTTGCGTTTGGATTTTCTGTTGATCAGAGATGGAGCAATTGAATTTTAGGGTTTTTGTTTTGTTTTGTATTTTATTGGTGCAGAGACAATGTGCTATGGGTTTGGAGTTCTTTCGTCTCTGTCAAAGTTTGTTCTGTGATTGTAGTTCTCCTTGGCTCACGCGGCATCAAGGAGGTACACTTCCTAAGCCCTTTTATTTATTTAAAGTCTTGGCATGTGTGTCTGTGTGTTTTGGTAAAAGGAAATTTGCAATTTAGTTATGATTCTTTAGAGGTGTATTAAATCGAGTTCTTGATCTTAGATGCTTGAGTTATGTAGTTTTAAGTCCCTTGTGGTGCCAGAATTATATATTTATAGTTCTTCAGGCTCTCTGGCTCAGGCGGCATCACAGAGATCCACTTCCAACGCTCTCATATTTATTTGGTAAAAGGGTACTTGTTTGGTTCTTAGGACTTCTTTTCTTAAATTTTTTTGTTACTTTACTTTAGAGGTGTATTTCATGGAGCTCTTGATCTTAGATACTTGAGTTATATAGTTGTAAGTCCCTTTGGCTGTCAGAACTATCCTTTTAACCGTCAAAACATATTAATAAATATTTGTACAAGGCTGGAGTAGACAGATTTGCGCATTTTTACAAGAATGATATTTCGCCAGTTTGTCCCTGTTCACTCATATAGTTGTTTAGATAGTTTTCTGCAAAGGATTAGATAGGGATTACCTGGTTGAGCAGGTTTTTGTACGCTTAAAACTTGGAGATATATAGGTGTCTAGGTTCCACTGTAGTTATCCAGAGAGTACAACTTACAAAAAATGATTAGGATCTTATTCTTACTTCTCTTATTGGTTGAATATGTAATGTCTTCTTGATGTGTTTTTTTTTGTCTTTTCATGTTCTGGCTATTGGCCTTGCGTTGATAATTGACGTCAAAGTCTGGCAATTTGACAGGGTCTAATGGCACTTAGGAAAAATACTCCTAAAGATGATTCAGTTTCTCTCCCTATGAAGCCTTTGAATATCTCCAGAAAATTGCCAGGGAACGTGCAGATGCCAGGGAATGTGCAGATTCCAGATCCACAGAATGCTCAAAATGTTGTGCCTACCGTTGATTTGGACTTGCAGGAAGTTTACTTTCTGATGCTCCACTTACTTTCATCTGGGCCGTGCCAGAAAAGTTATGCACTATTGCAACATGAACTTCTTGAACATAAGCTTCTTCCTAGAAGATATCATGCTTGGTACTCAAGGAGTGGATTGCCTTGTGAGGAAGAGAATGATGTTGGCAATTCCTTTCCTTTGAACTATACTGATTTGGCCAAGAGGTAACAAATAAAGTGGTTCTTACTGAATGTCGTAATAATGTGAATTTTGATGCAACTATAATGTGAAGAAGTTAACCATTTATCATTTATTTCCCCCACCTCACATTCGTTGTATCATTTAATTAATTTATTTTGTTAACGACTGGTTTGGGTTTTTTTTCTCACCAGAAATTTTATACTTGTTTCATGGCATTATATGTGCATTCTCAGGTATCCTCACGTAAAAAAGGATCACTTGGTAAAGCTTCTGAAGCAATTGGTCTTTATTTTAAGTATGCCTAATCCCTCACGAGGGATCAGTCATAAAACCAAACTGATTGAAGCTGGTGCTCCAACACTTTTAGGGACTGGCTTGTTCTCTCTTTTGAGAGGTGATTTTTTAAAACGTTTTTGTTTACTTATTGGCAAGTTTAGTTTTGTCTTCTGTGCTCAGTATAGAAACAATCTCGCTCATATACACAGGCACACATACACACACAAATATACTTGCATACTTAATAAACACAAATAATAACAATACCAGATCGTTATAAAATTATTTGGGCCTTTATTTTTCATCTACTTAGTAGTTAGTTATCTTCGTAAATATTGGTTTGCTGAAGCTGCCTCCTTTGATTTTGCAGATGACAAGGAAACAGTTGGAAGTAATTATAAAGCACCACCTATTGGCATGCGTTGGCCTCATATGCATGCTGATCAGGTGCGTGGTATAAGTTTGAGGGAAATTGGGGGTGGTTTTGCCAGACATCATCGGGCCCCATCAATTCGTGCAGCATCTTATGCCATTGCAAAACCATCTACAATGGTACAGAAGATGCAGAACATCAAGAGACTACGTGGACACAGAAATGCTGTGTACTGTGGTATGATTTTTAATTGTTTAGGGGTGAATCTTAGTGTCAAGATTAATTTCTAATTAATAGACTAATCATTTAGATGAACTGGATACCTGAAACTATATGTGAATGCTGCAGCTATATTTGATCGATCAGGAAGGTATGTAATCACTGGTTCAGATGACCGCCTTGTGAAAATATGGTCAATGGATACTGCATACTGCTTGGCCAGCTGTCGAGGGCATGAAGTGAGTTTCATGTATGAGAATCGTATTATCCTGTTACTGTATTCTTAAGTAGTGCTTTATTATTGTGTTTTTGTGCATATTTAAGGGTGACATAACTGATCTTGCTGTGAGTTCGAACAACATTTTCATAGCATCCGCATCAAATGATTGTGTGATCCGCGTTGTAAGTATCTTGTATTTTCCTCTGTATATGTTTCCGACATGGCTTCCATTAATTAGCCTCTTTGATGACTTCACCCATCTCGATTTTCGTAGTGGCGATTGCCAGATGGTTTACCAGTTTCTGTCCTCCGTGGACATACTGGAGCTGTTACTGCTATTGCATTTAGCCCCAGACCTGGATCCCCATACCAGCTTCTCTCGTAAGAATTTTTTTCACATTGTTCCTTTTGGCATTCTGTATGCTAGTGCATTATTTTTCCTCTTTTCTTTTGAAGAATGATTGGTAAATTTTATGTTTAGTTTCATGTAGCTGATATCATGGTATTCACTTTGTGGATTTCTTTCAGCTGATTGCCTATATCTATAGCTTTTATATCTTGAAACAGTTAACCCTTTGGTCATAAAGCTGGAAAGTTAAATGTACTCCAACTCATTCTTCTTTAGCTGGAATATATGATGATGTGATTATTTTTAGCTGTGAAATTTATTTCTACTATGTCACTACTCATTTATGTTGTCTTGAGATTCTGTTTGTGTTTAGAAAAGGTGCTTTATTCCATCTGGCATCTTTCTAAGCTGCTTGAACCCTTTGTTAAATCTCCGCAGATCCTCAGATGATGGTACATGTAGGATATGGGATGCTCGGGGTCCCCAATTTGCACCCCGAATATATGTCCCTAGGTCTCCTAGTCCTGATGGTAATTGCTTTACATTCCTAGTTATTTATTTTTGCTTTTATCTATTGGAGCTGTGGCACTGACTATGGATTACTATTTTAGGAAGGAACACTGTCCCTTCTGCTAGTAATGTTCAGCAGGGTCACCATATCTCTTGCTGTGCGTTTAATGCTAATGGATCTGTCTTTGTCACTGGCAGTTCTGACACTCTTGCCAGAGTATACTCGGTACTGATATGATATATTTTTCCAGAATGTGCCTTGATCTGAGTAAAACTTGGCACATCTACATTCAATTTTCTGCTAGAACTTATATGGTTCACTTAAAGGAAAAGGTGTTTTCTTGGTTACAGGTTTGGAGTTCTAGTAAGACCAATAATGATGATTCAGACCAGCCAAATCATGAGATGGATGTTCTTGCTGGACATGAGAATGAAGTTAATTATGTTCAATTCAGGTGAGGTAGCCACTTTTGAAACTATAATTCGTATGAGATCCTAATTGTCTTATCCTATATGTTGTATGTGGTGGCTTACAGTGGTTGTGCTGCGGGGTCTCGATTAGCTGTAACTGACTACTCAAAAGATGAGAATATTCCGAAATTTAAGAATTCCTGGTGTGTTCCCTGCTGCAAGTAGATCTTGCAATTACTCTTAACTTTATTTACCTTTTCTCATATTTTTGTCTTTGAGCTCACCTATCCTTGTATTTTCTAGGTTCTGTCATGATAACATAGTTACATGTTCTCGTGATGGTAGTGCAATCATTTGGATCCCAAGATCACGGAGATCGCATGTAACATTCAATTTTTACTAAGATAAATACAACCTTCACTACATGTAATACATTTTCATAGGAGCAGAAACCTAGATCCTTATTTATTTCTTTCAGGGAAAAAGCTGCCGATGGACACGGGCATATCATCTCAAGGTTCCACCTCCGCCTATGCCTTCTCAACCTCCTAGAGGTGGTCCCAGACAAAGGATCCTACCTACACCCCGTGGGGTTAACATGATTGCCTGGAGTCTAGATAATCGTTTTGTCCTTGCTGCTATCATGGGTAATAATATTTTGACACTTGGTGATGGCTAAGAGTTTATCCAGGACGATTTCTTAGCTCCGCTCTTGCTAACTAGAGTCAACTTCTATGTTAAGATTGTAGAATTTGCGTGTGGAATGCTTCTGATGGTAGCTTGGTACATTCTTTGACTGGCCATACAGCATCTGTGAGTGCTTGATCCCTTCTGTTTTTTTTTTTCCTGTCATGAATTTGGTCCACTTGCATAAGGCAGGTTTGGGAATATTTTTTACCTTTATACTTAAAAGGGAAGGGAATAAAAAGAAAATAAGAAATTCGCTTCCTATGCCTACATAAACGTGTACAAAAATCAGACTTCTTCTAAGCAGACCTTGCTATGCATTATTACAGGCATAAGTAAATTCCTTTTCAATTTATGTGAAAACACTCCCAAACTTGTTATTGCATTTAGGCCTTGGTATACTACATGACTAATGAAGCTAGTTAGATTCTTGTTTTAGTTTTCCAGGATTGATTTCCTCTTTATAACACCTTTATCAACATGTTATACTTTTTCATAGACATATGTTATGGACGTCCATCCTTTCAATCCGCGTATAGCTATGAGTGCTGGCTATGATGGAAAAACAATAGTGTGGGATGTAAGTCTTACCTTCTCCATTCTCTAATTGCTTCTTCTTCATATCTGTGTTTCTAAAGCTCTTGTTCTCTTCTTCTAGATATGGGAGGGCATACCTATCCAAATATACGAGATTTCACACTACAAGTTGGTTGATGGAAAGTTTTCACCGTAAGCAAATAGTTTTGGGCTGTACTCATTATGCTCCTATTCCGTCTGATCCTGATCTGTATCTTTATAATGTAGGGATGGAACATCAATCATACTTTCAGATGATGTGGGCCAACTGTACGTACTAAGTACAGGCCAAGGGGATTCTCAAAAGGACGCTAAATATGATCAGGTACAATTATAACTTGAACCGTGGAAGCTTTTATTACTTTACTTTTACTGACTACATTTCTTATAGAACCCTAGATTAGATTTCCGTGGGGATAAGTTTGCTCTGAAAGACTGATATATCTCCTAGTTCAGTACTCGGAGGAAACAGAAATCTCCTTTTTGATCAGAACATTTAATAACCTTTTATAAGTGTTTAAGATCTCTTTTATATATGGTAAAAACGGAGGAAAACGTAGGTAAATTATAAAAAGTATCTGTGGACATCCATAAATTCATAATAAATATTATGGAAATCGTAGTTCTAGTCGTTCCAGTCTTTAAGAGGTACGGTGTTTATCAGTACCTTATACAAAAGTGGAATTTCTTATAACTTCTCTGTGCGTCTTGCAGTTCTTCCTGGGTGATTATCGGCCATTAATTCAGGACCTATACGGTAACGTCCTTGACCAGGTAAGTGGCTTATCTTTTTTCGCCTTCTAGTTTCTATTTATAAACCATTTCTGCTCGCTATAGGCCTAATGTAATCACTAATAGGCATTTGGAAACTTTGAATCAGGAATCTCAGCTTCCACCTTATCGTCGGAATATGGAGGATCCTCTTTGTGATTCAGGTATTAATTTCTTTTAAAATGGTTACATGTTTTTTTGTGGATCCTTCCACTCAGGATGGGTGTAACATCCACCCTATATTGTTCTGCATTCTAGGGATGATTCCATATGAGGAGCCATATCAGACCATGTTTCAGAAGCGGCGGCTCGGTGCCTTAGGCAAAGAATGGCGACCATCTTCTTTAAAGCTTGCTGTAGGCCCAGATATCACTTTAGATCAAGATTACCAAATGCCACCTCTGGCAGATCTAGACTTAGCTGAACCATTGCCAGAATTTATTGATGTAATAGAGTGGGAACCAGAAATCGATATCTTAAGCGATGAAAATGACTCCGAATACAATGTGCCAGAAGAGTATTCATCTGGAAAAGAGCAAGAATGTTTGAATTCTTCAACCTCTGGTGAGTCAGCTTCTAGTTCCTACGAAAGCCATGAGGATGATGATAATCAGAATAGCCTCAGAAGATCCAAAAGAAAAAAACATAAGAAAAAAGTAAGTATCTCGTAATATTGTTTTGATCTTATGCGTATATATGCTACTGAGCCCTTTTTACCTCTTTAGCAGGCTGGGATCATGACTTCTTCAGGTAGGCGTGTCAAAAAGAGAAACTTTGATGAGCTTGAGGGAGCTCCAAGCAATAACAAACGTGCAAGAAAATCCAGGAATGGTGGTAGAGAATCAAAAAGAAAATCTTCAAAATCTAAATCATCAAGACCTCGGCGAGCAGCTGCACGGAATGCTCTCTCTTGGTTTTCTAAGATTACAGGTACATCTAAAGATGCAGAAGAGGATGACATCTCTGAACTGAGTGATTCATCAGAAAGTGAATCGACATCACAAGACTCAGGCATAGGGGATTGTGAACCTGATGTAGATTTGTTAAATGGGCCCGTGAAGCCATCAAAGGGGAAAAATATTCTGATATGTGATTCAGACGATGAGGCTCAACAATGTGATACCAGAGAAACTCATCCTGCTGAAAGAAAGAGATTAGTTCTTAAGTTTCCTTTCAGAAATTCTGATAAACTTACCTTGCTGGAGAACCTACCTAGCTCATCTTCTGATATTCCAACTACAACTTTAGGGAATGGCTGTACTGAAGACTCGAGGATTCCCGGGAATCTTGGAATTCACACAGATCAATTCGAAAGGTTAGATGCAACTAAACTCAAATGGGGAATAGTTAAGGCTCGTACAAATAGAATAAGAGGTAAAGCGGCATCGAGGCATAGACTTATGGGCGCTGACCTGTTGAGAAAAGAAGATAATGTTAACGAAGATGCAAATTACTGTAGTATTGGTGATACAGCACTTAGTTGTTTGGAACTGAAAGCAGACATAGATGACAGGGCAGTTGAAACTGACACGATGGTTTCTAATGGTTTGCCAAATGGGGAGGAACGACATTTAGAACCAAATGGGTTAGCAAGTAGACTGGCTGATGACAGTCCCTCTAATGGTTCTCAGGAAGTAACTGGTCGCCTGCACAATCTAAAAGATAGCCTTCCACCACTCTCAAGGAACCTGAGGATACGCTCCAAGAGGGTTTCAAGGGCTCCTGATGCATCTTTGCGGCAAGAAGGAACGTCATCAATAGATCAGGAGACTGGTGGCTCTGATGCAGTAAATGATGGTTCTGAAGATACTAAATGTGATTTGTCATTGGACTGTCAAAAGGATGGTGTGGTTGGAACAGAGATATCTCTAAGAAATGATTGTGTAGAGGATTCAAATCCTCATATCACTGATTCTTTCCCAATAGTTAACGATGTTATTGCGTCACAATCAAATCCTAAACGGATGTTTGATAATGTCTATAGACGATTGAAGTCACGGAAGCATAAAAACAAATCAGATGGGAGTGCTACTCTGACTAAAGAAATCAGTCCAGGTCCTTGTGGTCAGGATCAGAGTAGTGACGCTAAGTCTCATGAAGACGCCCCTAATGGGTTCCATGGAAATCAGTCGAATGGGTTGGAGAAGTCGGAAGACAGTTCAACTCACATCCTAGATAAAGTAAGTGATTCACGTGGAAACCAATCTCAAGAAGAATGGCGATCGACATCTGGGGAGACACTTCGGTCGAGATCGACAAGAAATAGAAGGTCTACGTATCCTTTTAGTGAAACTAAACCTATTGAAAAAAAGAAGCCTCAGCAGTTGAAAGATAAGGTATCCTGGTTGACATTATCGACACATGAAAAGGGTTCTGGTTATATTCCACAAAAGGGGGATGAAGTGGCGTATATGCGACAGGTAAGTGTTTGTGGTGATCGTATCTGTTCTTTTTTTTAGTCAAACTTTGGTATCAAGTTTTTGCCTGCGGATCTTTCAGGGACATCAGGAATACTTGAACTGTAGTTCCGTGAGGGAAGTGGCTCCTTGGACTTCAATAAAGGGAGGAAACATAAAGGCGGTGGAAATTTGTAAAGTGGAAAGTCTTGAATATGCAACACTCCCTGGTTCTGGGGATAGCTGCTGCAAAATGATACTTAAAGCCATTGATCCGAACTCCGAGGTGTTCAACAAAACGTTTAAACTTACGTTGCCTGAGGTGGTGACTTTTCCAGATTTTCTTGTCGAAAGAAGTCGGTATGAAGCAGCAATACAGAGGAAATGGACTTGCAGGGACAAGTGTAAAGTTTGGTGGAGAGACGAAAGCCAAGAAGAACGTGGCAGTTTTTGGGAAGGACGGATTCTAGCTGTGAAACCCAAATCACCTGATTTTCCTGATAGTCCGTGGGAGAGGTACACAATTAAATACAAGAGTGACCCTACTGAGCCACATCTTCACAGTCCCTGGGAGCTTTTTGTTGATGATGATGATGATGACAATGATGATACCAAATGGGAGCAGCCTCATATTGATGATGAGACGCGAAATCGTCTGCTGGCAGCCTTGACGAAGCTGGAGACATCAGACAAAAAAACTAAGGTATGTGATTCAAATGAATTTAGTTCTCATGGTGGGATCAACGTCACCTAAGGAGCTCAATCCAATCTTTACATTAGCGTAGGTAGTGTATAGATCAGTCTCGATAAACGGGTTTTAGTTAGTCCACTCTAGAGCTAGGAGGAGACAAAGACATACAATTCCCAAGAGCATAACAATATCACAATCTCGCTTACTCGTTTCAGGATTCTTATGGCCTCCAAAAGCTGAACCAGATTGTTGGGAATTCGAGCTACACCAACAGGTAATTTATCTCAAAACTGGAAGAGGTTTTGGTGAAGATGGAAACTGACATGGTTTTGTGCAATGGATTCATCTGCAGGTTCCCAGTTCCTTTGTCTCTTGAAGTAATCAAATTGAGGCTTAAGAACAACTATTACCGGAGTGTCGAAGCATTAAGACACGACGTATCAGTTATGTTACTCAATGCAGAAACTTTCTTTGGTCGTAATAAAAGCGTAGCAGCCAAAATTTCAAAGCTCTCTAATTGGTTTGACCGCAACCTACCTTCTTTGTAGCTTATCATTCTCTTAGTAGCTTATGTAGATAACTCTTTTTTTCTTCTTCAATTTTTTAAAAACTCTGAATCTAATCAAAGAGTTTTTAGTTTTTCTTTTTCCGTTAAGAGAATTTCAGGACTTAGGTTTAGTTGGAGAGAATCTTTCTCATTGTAAGTAAAGAGAGATTGGAGAGATCAAACACATTTGATGTTTTAGAAAAGAAAAAGAAAGAAACTTTATCCGGTGGCTAATCCAACCCAGCTTGGGAATGATTTTGTTTTCAGCTAATAATACTACAGATAATTATTACGTGCAAATGAAAAATGAAACAAATTTTCATAACTTTTCAGTTCTCAAATCTAATGAATGCTCAAGAAAAAAACAAATAATTCACAGAAAATTTGATTGTATAAATCCAACGAAGTTTAACACCAACTGATATCGTTTGTGTTACTTTTCCTTATTGTATGTTGTGTTATTTGAAGTGATAATGACCTACAACAGCACAATGTTGTCCAAGAAACAAAGCCTTAAAACTACGTCGGCTCATGAAAGTTTAGGGTCGCCAGAGGATTTGCCGGTGAGTTTTTCCGACGACTTAGGAAACTTAGAAGGGTTGTGTTTAGTGAACCAAGTAGTGTACAAGAATTGCTTGTGAGGACCAACATGATTACATATAAGTTTCAGCTTTTGTCTCTCTCTCATCCACCTTAGTATTATCTTCATGTGACGCTTGCTCGTTAGCCCTCTTAATCCCACTTCCTGTTCATCAAATATAAACCAATCATCAGATGGATACTACACCTTCATGTTGAATATCAAAAGTGTTAATTGCATACCTTTAACAACTAATCCAGATCTTTGACCCAATAAGGTTTAAGATTGTTATCGTTACTCTATACATCACCTATTGGTTTTAAAATAAACTCTATGAACCTTCACATACTTTACCTATAGAACAAGAAAATTTCAATTTAAAACCTTGAAGAAAGAAAATGGAAGCATCTGCTAATCCAAGTGGTTTGGAGATAGAAGAACTCAATCAAGCTTCAAATTTTTTTAGCACTGGCAGATTGAGAACAGCCATCATAGCTTTGAAATTTCAACCCTAAACCTCTAGCTTTGAATTGAGATCATCTTCTACTGTGAAAGAGTGACACCTTTAGCAACTCTTATCTCAAACCTCTAACAAAGAAAGTGAAAGCCTATCTAATGTAAACCTTTGGCAGAAATATGAGAAACAGTCTCACTCTACTTGTCAAAATCGAATATTGAAAATCTCTAACAAAAGAGCATCAGGTAATGTTTAAAAGAGTATACCTTGACACGATCCCAAGTTTCAGCAATGGTGAGAGGTCCATGATCCTTCAAAATATCAAAGATCACACGAGTTATCGTCTGGGTTTGCTCTGGTGGTGTGTGCAGCTCGATTGGTTTCATCTTGGGTTTCGGTTTTGTGGCGAAATGCCTAATTAACGATCCAACTACATTGTGATTGCTTCTGTTCCAAGGCATCATGTTCCACAACATACTCAGATATTATCACCTGTTCTCTCAGCAGCTAGAAATGAAAAAGTCAAACTGTTATGCACTTATGCTCCTAAATTCTGACACCGGAGAATTTCTATCCTATTAAGCAACAGAAGTGAACAGAAAAAAAAATCCAATATCTTGAGCCTTAAGGAGTAGAGGGAGAGACAAACCGGCTATAAGCAATATTTCCAGCTCAAATCTCAGCTAGACATTTTATCGAATACCTTGAGTGCAATATGATCTTTAATTTATATAGACCGCAGAAGTTAAAAAAGGTAAGAACTTAACAAGATGAAACACTATCTAGAAGCCCGAGCATCCGAGTTTCGAGAAAGAGAGGTCTGCGAGGAAGGAGACTGAGTAGAGAGATTTCAGTTTGTTGTATGTTATCAAGCGAAGTTTCTACAAACCTATACGTAAGATATAACAAGCGATTGACTATTACTCATATTTGTATATCTCAGGGTTTAAATGGATAAGTTTAAGAAAATAATATGTGCCCAAACAAATCATCCCAACTCTTTTTGTTGTAGTAATATTTTTGCTAAGTTTACAACCTTTTCAATAGCTATAGAGAAACTCTGAAAACCAAAGGACTTCTCAGATCAGTCTGCTTACAAAACAAAGCCATAATTGGCTGACTAAAAATTTGAACTTGGGAGAAAAAAAAGAAGAAAGAGCAGTGAGTAATCTCCATGAAGCTCAAAATGATTTTACTCTAAAAGAAAGGCATTTAACATTCCAATCCACTTTCTGATTTCCTTAACCAATTTAAGGACGTTTGTTGTTGTGCCTCTTGCTCTTTTTCTTTCTACTACTTCGGTCTTCATCAGAATCCGAGTCTGAAGCTGATTCTGACTCAGAAGACTCTGATGAAGAAGAGCTGTATCTTCTTCTCCGCCTTTCCTTCCTCTCCTTTTGCTTCTTCTTGCTCTTCTTTGCTTTCCTTCTCCTCCTCCGCTCTTCCTCTGAGTCAGACGATGAACTGTATTCTGAACTACTCCCTTCAGATGATTCAGAGCTGCCACTATCGGTTTCAAACACAGAAGCTTCACTATCATTTCCAGAATCAGCCTTCGACCGGTGCTTTCTCTTGCTCTTCTTGGACCGCCCTTCACCTCCTTCTTTCCCATTTGCTGCATCTGCTAGCCTTTCATCATCATCTTTACCATCAAGATCATCAATAGAAGGCTTCATTCTCAGTTTTGGGTTCTTAAGCTGCTGAGTTCTCGAGGGCCTCGATATGTAAACCCTTTCATTCTTGCACTCATAGGTCCAATGACCTGTTTGAAAGCATTTCTGACACTGCGAAGCCGCAGAGGCACTTCCTCCAACTGCTGACGCTGACATTGACTTGTCTTTCCTTTCACCAAGCCTAACGGCTTTCTCAGTACTCATCAAATACATCTGCCTCTTTGCTTCCCTCTTCTCCTGCCATCTGCTTGGACCTTCTTCCTTTTGCCCATAAGCATTGACGTTTCTGGCTGCTGCAGCCGCTGCTCGTTCCGCTTGAGTACGGCTCAGACCTTTAGCAGCAGTGAGTGCTGCAGCCTTAATCCTGTCGGCTGCAACTTGTGCTTTCTCTTCCTTTGCATCAGACATGTCTCTGCATCCAATAGATTATAAGAAACTTAGAACAAATAGGCAAATATCCATTTTCAACAAACAAAATCTGAACATGAAGGGAATAAAATAATCTGACGAGACAAAATTCAGGATCTAAGTAAAACACTAAGCAGGGGAGATCCAAAATTAGGGTTTTTACTCAATTCAACGATTCCATAAAACTGGGTTTCGCTACCTAACATCAAACGATAAAGCTTGATTCCTAAATTTTAAAACTTTACAACTACATCCCGCGAATTCAAGCTGTAACTAGGTGTATCGATCTAATTACTCGATCCCAAGATCTACACAAAGCTTGGAACAAAAAAGGAAAGGAAAACTTACAATTAGATTCAAGAGCAGCAAGAGGAAGATGGAAGAAGCTTGTTTGGTTGAGAGGGATAATGGAAAGGATGAGCGAATTTGAGAGCGAGACAGAGAGTGAGATGACGGCGCAAAGCTAGGAAATACGAAACATGCAAAAATATTCCAAACTCTTCTCTAATTTTTCTCAAGCCCTTATTTACAATTTTGGGTGATTTACTAAAACATAAGCTGATTTATTGAAAAATTACTTAAAAAGAACATATGTTTCAAAATTATTATAATATTTTTTTAAATTTGTAATATATTATTTTCTTTATGAGTAAATAAAAATATAATTACGAACTACTATTAATGAAATTTGTGACGTCAGCCGTTCGTCTCTTACGAATTCTAGCACACTTAAAACGAATTCTAATACACTATAATGTAAAACGAACTCTACTATACTATAACCTAATTCTACTATACTATAACCTAATTCTACTATACTATAATTTAATTGTACCCTACTATAACCTAACTCTACCAAACCCATAAAACTTAGACACGGAGAAAAAACTCTTACCAAACTCTACCATTCAACATAAATTACGAGACTAACTCTACCACACTTAAAACGAACTCTACTAAACTATAATGTAAAACAAAGTCTACCATACTATAACCTAACTCTACCATACTATAATCTAACTCTACCCTACTATAACCTAACTCTACCAAACCCACAAACCCAGAAACCGTAGATACGAAGAAAAAACTCTTACCAACCTAACTCTACCATACTATAATCTAAATCTATCATACTATAACTTAACTCTACCATACTATAACCTAACTCAACCATACCACAATCTAACTCAACCATACTATAACCTAACTCTACCAAACCCACAAACCCAGAAACCCTAGATGCAGAGAAAAACCCTTACCAAATTTAAAACGAAATTGAGAGAAATCGAGAGAAATTGAGTGAATAAGAACAAAATATATCCTTACAGTGTTACTCGAACCCAGAAAACGATTTAGCGAGAAGATTAAAAAGAGAAGAAGATAGAAAATGAGTGAGAGAGAAGAAGAACTTACTTATACCTTCGATAATCAATGAATCTGAGTTCGAACGGTTCGTAATGAGACATAAGACGAAATGGTGAGAGGAAGACGAAATGAGAGGAAGAAGAAACGAGAAAGAAGAAGATGGAAGAAGAAATGAAAAATGGAGAAGAAAAGAATCGTCATCGAGAGGAAGAAGAAAGAAGAAAACTTTTTTTTTTTGCTTCTAAAGGGTGCAAATGGCAATTGCACCCTTCATTTCTTCTTTTTTCCAAAAAAAACTATTTTAATAAGTTCGGGTAAAATATGCCCTATTATAGTAATTATTACTATTATTTTTTACCCAAAACAAAACAAAACAAAAAGCCTCCCTATACGGTCAATTGGCTAAACAATTTAAGTGATTAGCTATGCTAATTTAAAAAATTTAGGGAGTAGTTTTTCGGATAGATTTTGTCCCTTAGGCATAATAAAGTTTGGACCGTAAAAGAAGAAAGGATAAAAACGCAGTAAGGACGAGAAACAAGGTCTAGCTATTCATATCATGCCTATGACATAAGATGTCTATGCCAACGTACGATGCCTGTCTTGACATATAGTGCCAAACCTCGCATACAATGCATATCCTGGCGTATTTGGATATATGATGACCAGCTTGGCATACAAAGCATACTAAGCCTATATCGGCATACAAAACCTAGATTGGCATACGAGGAGCTCAGCATATTGTGCCTATCTCGACATGCAATGACCAATTCGGCATACAAAGATCATTATTAGCAAGAATTTAAAATTATGCCAAATAACAGAACTCTAAACTGAGAATTTCTAGATTTGGAGATAACATCAAAATCCGACAAGGAAAGGAATTGAAGAAAGTATTGAGCAAACCACCAAAACCTTATTAATAGAAGAGTAAGAAGAAAGAAACACACACTCTTTTACACACTTATGGCTAGAGAAGACTCTGACGAACTACTCTCTCGCCTTCATGCGACGAAGAACACATCACATCGAATCTACTTTCTCACCGGGTTACTTTTCCAAGTTATGTCAGATCATTCTTGTTTGTAATCGTCAAACATAATCAATAAACGAAGTCTCGTGCTCTATTTTAAACAAATATATTTTATTGTGTTAACTTTGGTTAGAACAATTGGCGCTATTTGTAAAAAAAAAGATGTCGTCCTAGACACACAAAATAATTTGACAACGACAAGCAATGCAGATCAGGCAAACTCATCCAAGTCCCCGTCAGTCCCGGTAGAAGAGTCTTGGCCATAGGAAAATGATATAAAGGTTTGACATTAGAAACTTTTTTGTAAGAGACATATTTTTGATATATTTTTCAAAGAGATTTGGTTAGAACAATAGTTATAGAAGGTTCCTTTTCTTTGGGTAAAACTATAGACGTTTCCTTAAGCCGAGAAAATCAAATATTGACAAGTAAATGTGAATAGTATCATATATCTCTAACACATTTAACTCATTTTTCTTAAGTAAAGATGGTTATGTTATCAAATACAACAATTGTAACTGCTATACAAACATACATGGAAATGGTTAGAAAAACCCTAATCTATAACAATGATAAGTTAGTGACCTTTGAATGTTTTAGTTCTCCTTCACAAAAAATTTATTTTCATAATTTACTTTAGCTTCTTTTTCTTAATTTTCGTTGATCTATAAAGTGTTATCAGGATAACTTATAAAAATCTTAAAATATCAAAAGGAGCAATAAATATAAGGAAATAATGACGTATCGTGTAAAACAATATAACTAGGAATTGAAATTGTGTGATGGCATTACCCGACAACCAATGTTACCCAGAACGCAAAAGTTTTAGAATTCTAATGGAATGGATCACATTCATATCTAACATTTCTTATCAAATTAGGCTCATTCGGGCCCAGCCTTAGCCTTGGCCTTATCTCTTTTTTTTCAGCTTACTAATGTAATAACTAAATAACTAAAGTAGGAAAATGACATTTTAATATAGCTTATAGACAGGATTTTGTCTAGAAAATAAACCGCTTAAGCATATATTCATTGTTATCAATTTTTTTTTGACTAAATATCTTAACTCAAAATTTTAAATATATTAACATCTATATTGTAATAAAATAAGTTTAAAATAATAAATTTCTCAAAAAATTACAATTTTGAGCTATTGTTTAGAGCATCTCCAACTCACCTTTATTTTTTATTCTAAATGATATTTTAGAGTAAATTCAATCCAACTCACCTCTATTTTTGACTCTAAAATAGTGGAATACTATTTTTTCTGTATTTTAGAGGTGAAATTTTTAAAGTAAAAATAGAATATACTTAGAATATTCTCTTTTAGAGTAAAAACTAAGGAATACATTGGAGTAAAACACATTTTTATTATAGAGTTTTTATATTTTAGAGTAAAAAGTAGAGGAATACATTGGAAATGATTTTATAAAGATCAACTTTTTAAAACAATAAAGAAGGGTGTCGTAAATATAGAACCAGACTAATATCCATAATTTATAAAATATTCAGGTTTTCACCAAACTCAAAAGAGTCTGATGGTTTAGATGATCTATTTTGTTGGTTTTGGTATCAGAGATTTGATCTTTTTTTTACTAAATATAAAAAATTAAAAAAGGTTTAAGAGAATGAGTTTAGGGTTATTGATCGGACATATCCAATTATTAACAAAAAAAAAAAAATTCTAGATTTTCTTGTTATTCATCATTTTTACGAGTGGTTAAAAATGTTTTACAATTTGAATTTGTAACTAATTGAGTCAATTTAATTTGGCTAAAAAAACTAAAAGATCGAGTACACAAAAAGTATATTCGTTACATATATAAAAATTACCCATTACATGATTCATAATTCTTTCTAGAAGTAATATAAAAGATAATAAAATTGTGATAGATAAAAATAGAAAAAAAAATGATTAAATGAGATGAGTTGTGTGGATAGAGTGTGATACAATCATCCAAAGAAAGAAATGAGTCGTTAAGATAGAGATAGAAGCTGTCTAATATCATTGAAAGGTTGGATAAAAGAAGACGCCTTTCTTGCATCTATCTCACGTTACGTTGCCAATTTTATCAACACAATTTCATATTTTATAATATATTAATAAAGATTTTATGTGTATAAAAGTATGTATTTATATATACATGTGCATGCATATGAGTATATGAATAGCGTTACACAGAGACAGATATTGTTAGTTGTCAATGCTTCCAAGCAAACTACTTATAACCTTTTTATCCTAAAACTATCCTCTTTTTTTTTTTTTTTATATATATTATTTTGAGATTCCATATGAAGTATATTAAATTTATTTCTTTCAACTTGTGTAAGTTTGTCTAGAGATATAGATGTTGATCATCAATGCGATTGTTTGTTTATTAATAAAGATGAATGTTATATCCACCACATCTACACTACTCGTTACATCTTGATCATGTTGCATATGCATCAATTATTCGGATTTGGATTATTGGTTTTAATTATTTTAACAATCGAATTATATCGGTTTAGAGAATTATTAGATGCTTTCTCTCCCAATTTTTTAATAATTATTGGTAGGTCAGATCTATTCAGCATCTTTTTGACTTGTTAGTGTAAATTTTTCTTTGATTTTTCCTAATATAAATTTATAAATTGATGCGATCATTGTTTATCCCCAAATAATGTAGATATGAATTCGTTGTTATAACTATTTTATAAGATACGATTTTGTTTAGATGGATTAACACGAATTGACCTGGATTACGAGTTCTGACGTGGAACACAAATGTCGTATTCAAGTCCAGAGAAGGCAGTTAACCGAACAGACATATCAAATCTTATGAGTTTCTCTTTTATCTTTATTTTATTTATTTTTATAGACTTCTCCAAAAACATTTATAATTGAGAAAAGTATATATTGAATTTTTTTTTGAGAAAAGTATATATTATATACACATAATTTTCAGCTCCTCACATCACCAATAACTAATTAATACACACATACATATGTATGTAGTTGTAATTTTTTTACTAACCAATTCTAGCTAAAACAATAGCTATATATAACAATTTTTTGTTAATCTATTTCGTAAAAAGTCGTTAACAATAGAAATAAAAGTTGTTAACAAAGCTATGAGTTAATTGGCCACCAATTGTACTGATTAATCACTAATTAATAATATGGGTATTTTTAAGTCCGGAGATTATGATGATCCATCTAATGATTTTAACACCAGAGTTTAAATTCTCTCCACAACAGTAAATAGATTATAAAAAAAATTTTAAAGAGTAAATTTTATCATCATGAATCGAATTTTGTCGATCTAATTTCCAAAAAAAAACTATCTCAAAATCATTAATATACTCCTTACCTCTACTTTTTAAAAACTTTTTCCTTTTTTTTAATATATACTTAGTAGTATATTATTATATCCCATGCATAACAAATTGAAACAATAATTTTTCCTGCATACATAAGAAACAAATCTAGAATTATATAACTTTTAGAGTCATGTACTATCCAAATTACTTTTCAACTAACTACCTTTGTACTATTCCTAAAACTTGAAAATATGTTCAAATAATTGATTTTCTTGGAAAACAAACCTCCACGATTGATATGAGGCCGCCATGTAAAACCCAATACTTTGCACGAGGTGTGAATAATATGAGACTTTGAAAATGAATACATATATACTTAAAATTTTCTAAAATATTTTTTCACAATAATAAAAATATTTTTATTTTTATTTTTGTTTTTTACAATAAGAAAAATCCAACTTCTGATTGTATATCTTGACAAAAAATATTAAGTGCAGTCCCTGGGATAAAAACAATTGAATTTAAAAAAATGATGGATCACGAGAGAGTGTTCATGGTTTGAAATCACATGTCTGAATCGTTATTGTTTGTCCAGACCACTTGTGAACCGTACAGTTAAAAATCGTTCCACCAATCCCATTTTAGATTCCTATTTTTCATTTTCTGAATTAAGTTTCTAAAACCTTAGTTTCTTTTTCTCCCTGGCCGTGTGCAATTTTATATTTACCAAAAACAAAAGCTTACGTAAGCTGTTTTTTTCACTTTTGTCATAATGTTAGGTAAAACAAATACTTTGGGATTAAAGCTATAAATCCACAATACAATTTGTTTCCAATTATGTATTAGAGTCTACGACCATCTCCAATGTATTTCTCTATTTTTTACTCTAAAATAAATGAATTTTATAATAGAAGCGTGTTTTACTTCAATGTATTTCTCTATTTCTTACTCTAAAAGAAAATATTCTAAACATATTCTATTTTTACTCTAATAAGGTCACCTCTAAAATAGAAGAAAAATACTATTCCTCTATATATAGAGGAAAAAATAGCATTTCAATATTTTAAAGTAAAAAATAGAAGTATGTTGGAGTGAATTGACTCTAAAATAGCATTTAGAGTCAAAAATAGAAAGGAGTTGGAGATGCTCTAATGTCCATAAAACACGCCATTGCTTATTAATTTACATCTCTAAAATTCTACATTGACTCTTGTTGAAAAGGCCTTTACAAAAAAAAAAACTTCATGAAATATTTAGAGAAAATAATGAAGAATCAAGCCATAATTAAGCTTGTTATGTACCTCACAAAAAAATTTGATGAAGTACTCAATTTAGTTAAAACATTTTTCAAATTTGTATATGCTTAAGTGGTAGACAAATTAATATACCAGTTGTAATAAATGGTATAATTTATTTAAGTATGGTTAATTCAGACAAAGAGGTAATATAATCCATCGAGGAGATTACTTGGTATTTTGCCTAGGACGTTAGATTGATAACTCACTACAACATTATATGGTAATTAGTGTATTTATTCATTTACACAACAAATATCGAATAATTCATTACAATTTGCATCAATCGATCATGTAATCGACTAGAAATGTGGTGATGCATCAAATCAGTAATATAAAGATGTGTTTACCGGTTGTTATTACTAATGTTATCTAATAGTTAGAAAAAATATAAAGCTACTACTTTCGTTTAAAACAATCAGTGTAAATTATTGTGGAAATCATCAGAAAAGATGGTACTTGTTAATAATATAATATTTCTTTTCTGTTAATTCTGTTGTCCATTTTCATTAGATATAGTTATAACTATAAGTCTATAATTAACCATAAATTATATATTATGCATGAAATATTAATTTGGTTTGTGCTAGTATATCAACTTTAACCTTATTATCTTGATTATCACAAACAATAATTATAGTCAATTTAGCCATGAATGTTTTTTTTTCATAGATATCACTTAATATTTGAGATTTAGTGCAAATGGAACAACTTTTTATAAGAGATTAATGATATCTGTCCAAATCATGATTATGTTAAACTAATTCGAAGTGACGAGTAATTTAACTATCAATTTATCGTTAAACGGTCAAAAACTGTTGTCAATGGAAGAATGATTATTCGTTCTCAATGAATGAATTAGAAAATGTTAATTATAAGGAATCCATTTTTTTTTGTTTACATATCTAATATTAATACGCAAGATAATGTCCTTAATTAATCAAAAACAAATAATTAGTAGCTGATTTTTTTTTGTCAACCAAAAAACTTCGCTATATAATATCTCAAAACCAAGAAAAATACTTTGTTTACAAACATATAATTTTAAAATAATCTTCTAACATTACGAGCTAACAATTAATTTTATAATTTAAACAACGAGTAATAAATATTAGATAGATATACTAAACAAACTCTTGAAACAATCTAAATATGTTGCTGAATTTTACAAGGTAGATAATATTATTTTTTTATAATAATTATATCGATAAGATCTGATTTATAACCTAATATAATGGAAATAATCAAATTTTTGATGTCAAATCATTAGTTAAATCACTCTAATTACTATATTAAGAACAACTCGACATATAATAATAGTTATTTCTAATGTTTTAATGTCACAACAACCGAATTTGGTTGGTGAAACGGAAAGAAAAGCAAAGTGGTAACGTTATAGTTGATGGGTAAATTAATTAATAATTGATGAATGTCCAAAATAAGGTCATTTGTTAAATGAAAATAACGAATTTATGAATTTGGAAAGTGTGGGCAACATGCTAGATGCTAAATGACTCTGTTTGGTAGAGAGTCGAGAACTCGAGACCCGTGACAACCTTTTCTCTTTATCTCTCAGCTTTTTTAGGTCTTACGTTTCATTTTACAATTTTATTTGTATTATAGTATTAAACTTTTCGATATAGATGTTTCTATTTATTTGTTTTTTATGTCATCGTTTCTTCGGACCATGATCTTGTTCGGTTATTTTATTCCCATGCCTATGCATTTAATCATATATGTAAATAATCTTTTAATCTTACAAGCAACCAAACTTTCATTTTTTTTCGTTTTTTTGTCAACAATTAGATGACAAGATCCGATCCATAACCTAAAGCTGGATCATCCTAACCATAGCATAGGCCCGATATATACCTTATAATCCCTTTTTTGAACTACCATAATGTAGCGGGTAGGAATCGAACCCTAGTGCCAAATCATTAGCTGGATCATCCTAACCAAAAGACTGAGAACAAATCAGTTTTTTTTTTTCATTTCACCGGCTATTAATGAACCTTTTCTAACAAAATTCACTGATAGTATATATATATACCCTTAAATTTTTTTTTTGGAAGACTAACGTATTATTGATGTATTTTATATTGTACTTCGAATACAAAAAAATACTATTAAAAATCCGTAGTAAATGGTGTGTATAATCTGATAAATAATTTATATAGATGTTGATACAAAATGGCTAGTTTTATTGCATCAAAAACATCTCTTTACAATCAGATGCTTTTAAATTTAGAAAATCTGAAAATAGATGAAAGAAAAAAACAGAGCTTGAAAGTTGAAACAGAGAGGTGCGGATCAGTAGGAAATTAGTGTAGTATTATTGTATATTAATATGTTGCGAAATTTTTATATATTTGGGAAAATATTTATTTTAGTACATTTCTAACAGATTTCCAAAAAATAGGTAGTTTATGAAAGTAAACCCAAAACAGTTTTATTGAGTAAAAAATAAATTATTGAGTTGGAGTAGCCTTTTGGCTAGTGCTGATATCGTGGTTGGGTTGTTTGGCGGCGGTGGCCAAAGCTTTAATAATAATAATTCATTTACAACAGATGAGCCTAGCAGTGAAAAATTATTGATTAATCAATGAATTTAATAGTTCTGATTGATTGAATGTGCTAAATAAATTTATTTAAGCAGATTAAAATTGATGAACCCTACAAATTAAAACCTCCCAAGGTAAACTTCAAGAATTCAATAATAGTATTTGATTTAAAGAAAAAAATATAAGTACTGATTTTCTATTCATATATATATATATATATATATATGTATCTCTTAAACTTGACAATATATATGTGTTAAATTTAGCTATGACTACCAATATTCTTTAAATTTTTAATTGTAAAATTTACTAGTACTTAAAAAAAAAACATATGATTAAGTTGCAGAATTTTTGCAGTGAATTCTATATTTCTAAGTTACGATGAAATTATAATGAGAGACATTGTAAAGTTCAAAGAAACATCATCACTAGTACTGCCTTAGATATAGATATTGACATAGAAATATTTGTTGGAGAAAAGAAAAACAAACTGACCCTTTTAGAAAAGAGAAAAAAGCAATTAGTTATGAATTATTCGAAATATGTCATTTTAATAAATAGTCCAACTCGAATATTTGTTGTGATCTTTATCTTATTTTACGTTCATAACAAGAGTCTCTTATCCTTTGTCATCAATTTCGCCGAAAAGAACTTCTCTATAAATACCCAATTCATTTTCTCTCCCATGAAAACATAAACACACATAGATAATACACATATAGTTGTTACAAACACACAAAACACAAAACACATAAAGATGTCTTGTAAAAATAAAGTCATAGTTTCACTTATACTTGTCTTATTCTTTGTTAACTCATCAGAATCACTTCATCCACTCTTTGCGTGTGACCCAGCAAACGGTTTAACCCGAACGCTCCGATTCTGTCGAGTCAATTTACCAATCCATGTGAGAGTTCAAGACTTGATCGGACGGCTCACATTGCAGGAAAAGATTCGCAACCTCGTTAACAATGCTGCAGCCGTACCACGACTCGGTATCGGAGGCTATGAGTGGTGGTCCGAAGCTCTTCACGGCGTTTCTGATGTAGGTCCTGGCTCTAAGTTCGGTGGTGCTTTTCCCGGAGCTACAAGCTTCCCACAAGTTATAACCACCGCAGCTTCTTTTAATCAGTCTCTTTGGGAAGAGATCGGACGGGTGAGGATATAATTAAACTATAAATATTATCTTTAATTAATTTTAATTTTTATAAAAATGACGAAACTATATAATATGACTTATCTAAGTGAAAAAACGACATCGACATCATAGCGGTCATACAGTTTTGTTAAATTAGTAAGAAGTTCTATATTGATTTTTTCTTATAAATTAATAATATTACATGAATTTATTTGATTACGACATGAGTTCTCATGAAAATGTCCGAAAGGTAGGTTAGGAAAAGTCCAAAATTAATATATATATATAGATTGCGTACGTAGATATTATAAGTATTTTTTTCTATTTATTAATAACCAAACAAAAATTATATGAGTGAACTACAAAACCCGGTTTTGTTTCTCGAGATAATATGTTTTCTGCCGCCTTTTATATTTCACCAATATAATTCGTCTTTGATTTATTAACGTAGAAATTATATGTGTATATGTAATATTTTTGTCTTCAATATATAAATGAACTAATATGAGGGCAAGCTAGCTACAACGGATGAATAAATAAATAAATAAAATGAAAAAATAAGTAAAGAAAAGAAGAAAAAATATGTATATCCTATATGATGTTTAATTCTAAGGTGGACATTTATTTCTTTAAAGAGTTAGAGAATATTATTGAATTGACAGTTGACATGATTTTTAAAGGTGGTGTCTGATGAGGCAAGAGCTATGTACAACGGAGGTGCGGCCGGTTTGACATATTGGAGTCCAAATGTAAATATATTTAGGGATCCACGGTGGGGCCGAGGCCAAGAAACTCCCGGAGAAGATCCTGTCGTCGCCGGAAAATACGCCGCCAGCTACGTCCGGGGACTTCAAGGCACCGCCGCTGGTAACCGTCTCAAAGTCGCCGCATGTTGCAAACATTACACTGCTTATGATCTTGATAATTGGAATGGTGTCGACCGTTTCCATTTCAATGCTAAGGTAAATCTTTTACACTTTAACCTATATTTAATTATTTTTGTTTTTAACTTTTTAGATCAAAAAATTTGATCTATAATCCAAATGTTTCCTTAAAATTCTAAATAATTTAATGTGGGTTAATACAATTTCTTGGAATCGAACTCAAGAAATATATACTTAATTATTCATATGTGTTTAAATTATTCAATTTTAATGCTAAAATTCTTTGTTTTTGTCTCTAAACTTTAGATATTATATATTTATATAATATGTGTGGAAACAAAAGCAAACCCGTGAATCATTTATATATCTTTCTTAAAATTTTAAGTGGTTTATAATTTAACAAATTTTCAAATTTTAGAAGTTTACGTTTCTCGAAAAAATTAAATTTTCTGCTGAACATAAAAATTATACTTTCTCGAAATAGAAAGCTCAAGTTTACATAATTTTATATTAATTTATAGCTCCACATAACGAATTGATGTGACTAGATGCGTTTTCACTTAAAACATATCGTTATTTATCTCATTTCATGACTAGATTCGTTTATAAAAATTTTAAATCAGAAAATAGCTTATATCTAGCTATATCTTAGTCATTTAGTTATTTATAGTTCCCTAGAATCGTCACTTCGTAATCTTGCAAGAGGACATATTTCTTTTGAATGAATTTGAGATTTATTATCAAGTGGGTAAAATTTGTATTGGATTTGAATGCATGTCACAGTCATATAAATACAAAAAAGATTTGCCTAATATATAACAGCTAAGCCAATAGGGGAGAGTGTGACTTAGTGATGTGTCATTTGCATTCTTATGGTGGAGAGAATCTTATCCTTATTGGTTCATGTGGACCAGCTTTGGCTTATATCTTCGTCATCCAAATTATATACTTTAAAATTATAAATATAACCCAATAAAAAAGAAGATTCGTTTCTCTTACATAGACATTTCAAAACATAATAAATAATATAAACCATACAAAAGTCATGCATGATGTCTATAGTTCAACATATATTATATGCTTTTTGATTTTATATATCTTATAGATGCAAGTTGGTCCCTAAGATTTTGGGACCCCAAACCTACAAATAATTTAGTTATCCTTTTGTAAAGTATTTTGTAGAGGAAAAAAACATTTGAACTGAAAGTTGTACTACCTACAACAACAAAAAATTCGATTTCCGACCCATTTTTTATGGGTCGGAAGTTTATCAACAAAAGTTAAAATCTAGTAGTGAAAACTAGGAATTTTTAAGCTAATATATATATATATATATATATATATATATTCACTTACCAACTATTTGTTACTATATTTTGATTCCGAAAGATGATGAATTATTCAAATTTTATTAAGAATGATTATTTATTAAAAATTTTGTGATTAAATTTAGGTCACACCACAAGATTTAGAGGACACATACAATGTGCCATTCAAATCATGTGTTTACGAAGGAAAGGTCGCGAGTGTAATGTGTTCTTATAACCAAGTCAATGGAAAGCCCACTTGTGCTGACGAAAATCTCTTGAAAAACACTATTCGTGGTCAATGGCATCTCAATGGGTAAGTTTATAAAAGTCAACATAATCAACGGTTCAAAATTGATTTGGTTTAGATATTAATGTACATCTGTATCAGGTACATTGTCTCAGATTGTGATTCTGTTGATGTTTTCTTCAACCAACAACATTATACCCGTAGTCCGGAGGAAGCCGCCGCCGCCTCCATAAAAGCCGGTGAGTCACTTTCTTCCACCGATTTTGATTTATAGAAATTGTCTAGTCACTTTTGATGTTTAAAACATCATGTCGTTTTACAGGTTTGGATTTGGACTGTGGGCCGTTTTTGGCAATCTTCACAGAAGGTGCTGTAAAGAAAGGGTTGTTAACAGAGAACGACGTTAATTTAGCACTTGCTAATACATTAACGGTTCAGATGAGACTTGGAATGTTTGATGGTAATCTTGGCCCTTACGCTAATCTTGGGCCTAGAGATGTTTGTACTCCGGCCCATAAACATTTAGCTCTTGAAGCGGCCCATCAAGGAATTGTTCTTCTCAAAAATTCTGGTCGCTCTCTTCCATTATCCCCTAGACGCCACCGCACAATTGCGGTGATTGGACCCAACTCCGATGTTACTGAGACCATGATCGGAAATTATGCAGGTAAAAAAATCTAGTAAAATATTATTTATTAAACACAATATATTAAGTTGATCTCTTAACCAACAAAAACGAATATACAATTTTATTTTATTTTTGTTTTGATAGGTAAAGCATGCACCTATACAACGCCGTTACAAGGAATTTCAAGATACGCGAGGACTCTGCATCAAGCTGGTTGTGCCGGTGTGGGTTGTCCCGGGAACCAAGGATTTGGTGCGGCGGAAGCGGCGGCGCGTCAAGCTGACGCGACGGTTCTTGTGATGGGATTAGACCAATCGATAGAGGCAGAAATGCGAGATCGAACTGGACTGCTTTTACCGGGTTACCAACAAGAACTTGTGACCCGTGTGGCTCAAGCTTCTAGAGGTCCAGTTATTTTGGTACTTATGAGTGGTGGACCTATTGATGTAACATTTGCCAAAAATAATCCACGTGTTGCTGCTATAATCTGGGCTGGGTATCCAGGTCAAGCCGGTGGAGCTGCCATTGCTAACATCATCTTCGGTGCTGCTAATCCTGGTACGTTGTACATTTCTAATACCAGAATCATTAATTAAATCATCTAAAATATAAAAATTAAGAAAGCTTGGCTTGAAGCCGTTTTTTGAACACTGATATAATTTGTTGACTAACAAAATGTACATAATTTTATGCTATGATAGGAGGAAAATTACCAATGACATGGTATCCACAAGATTACGTGGCAAAAGTGCCAATGGGAGTAATGGCCATGAGAGCATCAGGAAATTACCCAGGAAGGACTTACAGGTTCTACAAAGGCCCAGTGGTGTTTTCATTTGGGTTTGGTTTAAGTTACACAACGTTTACTCACAGTTTGGCCCAAACTCCATTGGCCCAACTATCTGTATCACTAAACAATCTCAATTCAGTCAATGCCATACTCAACTCATCATCACACTCAATCAAAGTGTCTCATACCAACTGCAATTCATTCCCCAAAATGCCACTCCACGTTGAAGTATCAAACACCGGTGACTCAGACGGAACCCACACCGTGTTTGTATTCGCCGAGCCACCAACAAAAAAGGGAAGAGGATTGGGTATGAACAAGCAATTGATAGCATTTGAGAAGGTTCATGTCATTGCAGGAACAAAACAAACCATTCAAGTTGATGTTGATGCTTGCAAACATCTTGGTGTAGTGGATGAGTATGGCAAAAGAAGAATTCCAATGGGTGAACATAAATTACATATTGGTGATCTCAAACATACTATCTTGGTTCAACCACAACTTTAACCGATGCATATAGAGAAACTAAACAAGGTTTGAAGTAACAAAGTGAAGTGTTTCTTCTTATTTTTATTATAATATAGAGAAATATATATATATATATATATAGGTTTATTTTCTTGTGAAAATTACTTTGAATTTGTAAAGAAGCACCAAAGGGTCGCTTCTTGGATGTGTTTTTTTTTCTTTTTTTAATTTCCTTGAGTGTTTCAATTGTTCAAAATTATTGTAACTTGTGGCTCCCAACAAATCAAAGATGTAAGAGGAGCCCTTGTAAAATGTTGAAATTAAAGAAAAATGAAATAAATGTTAAATTTGAAATATTTTTGATCATTGAAACAAAAAAATGGGGCATTCATCTGATTCCATGGCCTCTTAGTGTAGTTGGTTTGGGACAGAGATAATACTCTATCCGAGTCTGAACTAGTATGCATTAACTTGAATTTTTTTCGCTTGTAGACAAAGTTTGTAGGATGTTGTTTTTTGGTTAGACCTTTGGCCACTAAGTCGCAAAACACTCAATTCAACTCTATAGGTTCATGAAAATGTGTGTAGATGTTGGTCTGGTAGATGAGATTTTAATTTGGAAAAGTACTTATAGACGTATCTCAAATCACTTTTAGGTTTGGTTAGAAAATGTATTTATAAGTTAATTTTCTATTACATTTCGAGATATTTCTTTCGCTATAAAACAAAAAACTTCTTCCGTGATTCGAGTCTTTAGATCACTTTTTAGGTTTGATTTCAGGGCAGTCAATAAATGGTTTACAATAGGCAAAGTAAAAAAAAAGTGAAAAGGAAAGAAGAAGAGAAGGTTTGGTGATTTGTGACTCAACTGCTACAAAATTCTTCTGTATACTTTTTTAGTCTCGACAAGAAACTTACGTGCTACACAAGTCTTGAAATATGCAAGAAACACCTATATGAAGAAGTTATATATATATATATATATAAGATGACTTACTAATCTTGTAAACTCTAAAAATGGCGTTTTCATTCATCAGAGACCTCAAGGTATCAATTACCCTTGTCGTTTTGTTCTTCTTCTTAGTTTCTTTTCCAGGTCTGTTATTCATTTCATTCACAGACATATATGCTACTTGTGCTACAAGCTTTGGTTATGTCATTTCATAATGTCCATTTTATAGGGAATATATACAGTGAAGAAGACGATTCAGATTCAGGAGGTGGATCAGGATTTGGCGGTGGTGGTACAGGTGTGGGAAGTGGAGGTGGTGGACCAGGATTTGGCGGTGGTGGTGGAATTAACGGCGGAGGGACAGGTTTTGGTGGTAGCAACGGAGGCTTTGGAGGAGGACGGGGAGGATTAGGCGGTGGTGGCAATGGAGGCTTCGGAGGAGGAGGACTAGGCGGTGGTGGCAATGGAGGTTTTGGAGGAGGAGGATTGGGTAGTGGTGGCCGCGGAGAAGATTCACCGGAGATAGTTGCCAAAGCTTTGGAATGCTTAAATGAGAAACACGTAATTAACTTAATTACTTGGAAAACAAGAAACCACAAACCTTGTTTTATGGTTGAAATTCAGATTTAATCTAGGTCAGTTTTAATGTCTTTAGATAAAATGCAGATTTACAGAGAGTGTGAAGAAACGTGGAGGTTAAGCTTAACCGGAGACTTAAATATTCAGGTGGGGAGAACGGAGGAATTCTGCGAAGGACCATGCTTCTCCGAAACACATTTGGCTTTAAATTGCATTGAAAATATTCTTCATCACTTCAGATTCTATAACAGAGCCACTATTCATGATATTCGTGAAACCCTCAAGTCCGGATGCAGCTACGGACCAGAAAGAGGTTTTAGATTTTGAACAGACTAGTTCTTGATCTGGTTTAGGACCGGTTATTTTGATTTTTGTTGGTTTAATGTTGGTTTAAATCATTGATTGCAGGTGATTTTAATGTTTTGGAACATATTGAAGATGAAGAAAATGGAAGTGAGAAGATGAAATCAAAACTTGAGCCGTTGATTGGGATTTGGGACTGTGTTGTTCACTATTGCATTGCTACTCTAATACCTTTCTTAGTTTTTAATCTAGCCATTATCTTATATATGTTGCTTATTATTAGTCGAATTATTTTGTATTGATAGAGAATTACTAAATATACAATTTAATGAGTACTTATAAAATAGATTAGTTTGACGCATTAAGTTTGAAATTTTAATCTTTATAATTTTTTTTTGCAAAACAATAGGTCTAAATGATGAATCTCCAATTGCTAACTTGCATAATGTAACAAAACTTTTAATTAGTTTTACAAGAATCTAATACATATTTTAAAATTTAAATGGTAACAAATGAAATCCTGTTAAATATGACTAAATATTTTTTAAGAAAATTATTAATTACATAAACTCATGGAAATATTAAGTAACCAATTTTGTCATATAAATTATGTAAACCAAAAAAGTAGTTAAATTGTTATATTTGATATAAACATAAATTTACAACCGTTGGATCTCCCTTTTTCCCTCCAAATATTCATCAGATCAGGTTTTTTTTAACTTGTTGAGAGTGGAGAAGAAAGAAACCTGAGAAC